>OY390718.1:29047361-30489946 GCA_959613365.1 Balanococcus diminutus | reverse complement strand
TTGTACAACTTCAAGCTACAACTTTTGTTTGAAAATTTTTTCAATCGGGCCCCTTACCTCCCCCCTGTTTTTAAAAATGTATTTGAAGGAGTTCGATTATCCAAAATTGGTGGGGAGGGAGGGGTCCGATTGAAATTTTTGTTATTACCAAAATTATTCCTAGTACTTCAAGCTACAACAACTTTTGTTTGAAAATTTTTTCAATCGGGCCCCTTACCCTCCTCCTGTTTTCAATAATGTATTTGAATGCGTTGGATTATCCAAAATTGGAGGGGAGGGAGGGGTCCAATCGCAATTTTTGTGATAACCAAAAGTATTAGCGAAACTTCAAGCTACAACTTTTTTTTGAAAACTTTTTCAATTGAGCCCCTCTCTCTCCACTTATTTTGCATAACGCTCCCAAAATACTAATTAAAAATTGAAGGGGAAAGGGGAAATGGGTCCAATTGAAAAATTTTTGCAACAAACTTGTAGCTCAAAGTTTTAGGAAAAATTTTGGTCATGACAAAAATTGCGATTGGGCCCCTCCCTTTCCTCCAATTTTGGATAATCAAACTCATTCAAATACATTATTGAAAACAGGGGGAGGGTAAGGGGCCCGATTGAAAAAATTTTCAAACAAAAGTTGTAGCTTGAAGTACTAGGAATGATTTTGGTGATAACAAAAATTTCAATCGGATCCCTCCCTCCCCACCAATTTTGGATAATCCAACTCCTTCAAATACATTTTTAAAAACAGGGGGGAGGTAAGGGGCCCGATTGAAAAAATTTTCAAACAAAAGTTGTAGCTTGAAGTTGTACAAATACTTTTAGTTATTACAAAAATTTCGATTAGACCCCTTCCTCCCTTCCAATTTTGACTATAAAGTATTATGTAGCACTGGACTTGGTAAAACTTTATCGAAGTTGCACCCCATGAATGTAAACAAAACTATCAAACTAGACGTTAGTAAAAAAATGCTAATACTTATTCCAACAAATCGCTATAGTAGACTTTTTTGGTTTATTCTGCAAGAGAGGTCTACTCTATCACACACTGAAAACTTCCCCGATCCGACATCCCTAAGTCACTTTTTTCGAGACTCCATATCTTATAGAAAAAAAACATGATGTTAACATGGTGTTTGTACCAATTTGTAGCTTATCCGAACACGTTTTACAAGTAGTTAAACTAGATGCACTAAGTTCTAGTTGTACAATGAATTAACGTGTTTGAAAATACAAGATGTGCTAGGTGTACCTAATACATCAAGTAAACATGTTTGGAAATAGGTACTAGTTGTACTTGGTGCAATGCAACAAGTAAACCTGTTCAAAAATACATATGTTGTAGTACATCAACTGCAAACATGTTCTAAAATATGTGAATTACCTACTAATTCTTCCAGGAGTTCTACACCACTGAATACTTCCTGAGTGACATTTCTTATGAGGAATTTGTGACATACATTATCTAAGAGTACGAAAGTATACCATACATGTAATATTACTACTAGTGTACAAGGTGTAACACAAGGTGTTATAAAAGAAAAATACAAGTAGTTTTACACTTTTTTTTTAGAAACAAGATGTGTACTACAAGTACAAGTAGTTTACATGTAGTTTTAATAAAAAAAACAAAAAAAAACGTGTAAACTACTTACTTGTAAACTGCAGTCTAGTCTTGTACATGTTGTACATCAAGTGAAACTGTTTGAAAATACAAGATGTACTTAAAGACTGCCAATTGGCAAAGTTCAAAGTTTCAAAAGCTCTTTAAAAACCAAAAAGTGGGCTGGGGGGGTCTGAAAATTTTTTGAGGGCTTCTTGATATCCTCTTTCTGAAAATGTCTAATAACGAAGTTATAGGCAATAAATTTTTATTATTAAAACAAAATTGAATTGATCTTTTTTGTGATTTTTTTATATCGGGTGATCGATTAATCTTGGCACCCTTCAAAGTTGGTTGGTAACATTTCACATAGTGAACAATGCGAAATGTTACCAACTACCGTCTTTGCGACAAGAAAAGTTATGAGGGGTACTAAGATTAACCGATCACCCGGTATACTATTAAAAAAGATCAGATCAGAGAATTTTTTATCAGATCGTATCAAAAATTTTTTCACAAGATCAGATCAAAGATCGTGATCTTTATCAATGTGATCTTTATATTTTTTTAAAGATCTGATATTTTTTTCGTGATTTAGTTCAGCACTACTCAATACTAGGTACTAGAAATAATATGTTTATTGGAAAACACGTATCTAGTCGTACAATTAGTTTTTTTTTTTTGAAACAACTGAAGCAAGTTGTACTACAAGTACAAGTAGCTTACTAGTAGTTTTTATCAAAAAACAAAGTGTAAATAGATACCTAAAACTGCTTGTAAGCTACTTGCACATGTTATACATCTTGTTTCTAAAAAATACTATATAGTTGCAGAATTACATGTTTTCCAGTAAAATTGATATGAACTAGGCGTGCTTTCCAAAAAACATCATGTTTTTTTCCATAAGGGTTGAAACCAGAATACACTTTGAGGGGCTCCACACCCCAAATAATTGAACTAGGGTTCCAAAATTGTTTTCAATATATATTTTTTTGATCATGGCCAACTCTTTGGGGTAAAGGTGTTCTAAATTGATCTGTATAACAATTTTAATCCATCAAGCATTATGATTTTTGGTATTGTTTTCTTTTGTAGCTCTCACATTGATGTTTTACCTTCATTTTTAGGACGCCACAGCTCCACTCCTATGGTTCGTACAGAAAAAATTATGGGAACAAAGTTGTAGGGAATTTCATGTAAAATAATTTACTTTGTGATGTTTTTCCCCAAAAAGTTGAACCTCGACGAAAGAAATGCCAAAAACTGATTTTAAGGGGGTTAATTGGATCCTCAAAAAAAAAAATTACTTGGGTTGGCGGATCGGGCAGGTTTTTCAGTATATGATAGATTATATTATAGACCCTCTTCTACAAAATAAATTAAAAACACATTCTATAGCAATTGTTTGGGGTCTAGATCTAATTCTACTGCACTTTTTCTTGTTGACGGGAATCATTGCTGGTGATAAGAATCTCGGAAACAATATAACTTATACGTGCATCAATGCTACACAATGTGAGTGTTTATATGTTCCCATAAGTACAAGTACAACATTGACGAGCGATGGAAAAAAGTACAGCACATACTTAATATACTTACTTAATAATGATCAACCAAATTCCCGTACACATTGAAAATTCGTAATGACTCGGCGAATGAAAGATTTTCTTTTTATCAATTCGCCAGATCTATTTACCTTATTGCGTACTTCGCTCTATACACTTACACAATAAAAAGCTTTTGTAAAAGCATTATACCTCTCTTGGCCTACATGTAATTGGAATTCAATTTCATATTCGAGCCAGAGTTTAAATTTAGTAGGTAAATAGCCGAAGCTCTTTTGTATGATTTCAATGCCCAGCAAATTTACTTAACACCTGCAAAGTCGTCGATCTTTCAACTTGACCCTGCACTCGATTCTAGTTCCAATTCCAATCAGATCACCCGAATGAGTTTTAATACATCGAGCCAACGTCAACCCGTAGAAAATCCCTAATTTTCGTTCACCGATGACGCACACAAGTTGTAAAAACACCTCCGCTCTTCGCACACCTACCAGCCTTTAATTTCGATTTTCAATTATACACGCGCTTTTTCGATTATCCAAAAGAAACAATCAAACGGACGGCCATTTATCTTGAGCTAATTCTTTTGAAATGAAATCCTTTCGACGTCTGGGTAAACAATTCATGTAAACATCATCGATCTACCAAAAAGGTATTCCGCGATTCATCCGTTGTACTATACACGAGTAGGTACACTTACCTACACCAAAGACTTCACGATTATATCGTTTGATTGATGGATAACGTCAATGTTCGAGTAAAATAACTCGTTAGAAGCGATGTTTCTCGTATTTCCTTGCAATGAAACTTTTTTAACAGTTTTACTGACATTTCGTGTTTCGCTTTTCGATACAACAAAAATAACAATCTAATATACTTGTTAAAAGTAAGATATTTAATCGCTGAACCCGAAATCAGACCTCGTGTCTAGAAGAAGAAATACTCTTTTGGTCAATTCATTATGTTTTTATTAGTTGGTGTTCCTCAGCGCTCAAATTAAGCAAAATCACGAACATTTTGATCCAAAATTTTGGCTAAATCATGTCAAACCCCTAAATTGTAAATTGTTTCAACTTAAGTAATACTTTGTTAATTCCCCCCACCCATTTTTGTTCGATATTTTAAAGGATTTTCAAAACATTATATAAATTTAAACAAAATTGATTCTGTTTATTAATATTGAACGCTGGACTTATGAATTTAAAAAAAAAATAAAAGTCTAGGTAATCCAATAATAAATATTACTTTTGACTTTAGGTAGGAAACAAAAAAAAAGAGAAATCAATTCATCTGAATTGAACTTTTTTTGGTGGTGATAAGACATGAGAATTTTTTAGAAGGTGCGGTCCTAAAAAGTAGGTATTTTTTATTACAAGAAAATTGAAAGATTGAAATTTTTTTTTTCTTTTATGAGAACACAAGATATTCTTAAGACTACAAAAAATAAACATTTTTTTCCCCTGAAAATTTGAAAAATATGTTGTCCCCAAAAAAATTAGATTTAGCATTTTTCTCAAAAAATGTAAGATTTCATCCTAACCATATAGAAGAGATTTTTTCACTGTTTCCTTTTTTCTAAAAATTTGAGAAATATGTACCTACTTTTATTTTAAAAAAATTGAAAAAATTTCTTCTCTCAAAATTTTTTATGAATTGAAAAAATTTTCTCCAAAAATCAGAGATTTAATTTTAAACAGAAAAACAGATTTTTATTTCCTTCAAAATATTTTACAATAATCAAGATTTATTCAAAAAAAAAAAAAAAATTGAAAGTTTTTTCCTTCATTATTTTTTTCTGCAAAAAAAATACAAAGATTTTTATCCAAAAACTTGAAAAATATTACTTTAGAAAAACTGATCTCCAAATTTTTTTTTCTTCTAAAATATGTGGGAATTAATTAATACCTATTGTATTAGGAGTTTTTTAACCTAACTTTCTTACCAAGAATAATTTGATAATTAGGTAGAAATTTCTTCTACAAAAATGAATTTGAGAAATAACTATTTTTATTCCAAAAAATTAGATGATTTTTTTTCTGAAAACTTGAAAAAAAAGTAGTTAGGTACATCAAAAAAAATAAAAAATCTTACATTATTTTTAAAAAAATTGGAAAAATTTTTCATTAAATAAATAGGTAGATATGTTTTCAGTCCAAAAAATCACGAAAATGTTTGTTTTGCTTCAGAAAAATTGAAAAATTTATTCTTTGAAAATTACTTTTACCGCCGGCTGCATTTTTTTCCATAATAATTGAAGATTTTCATTAAAAAAAATTAATTTCATTGATTTTTTTAAAATTTGGAATTTTTTGTTTTTTTCTTCGAAGTTACAAATTTTTATTAATTTTAAATCAGATTTGTCGCATTATTTTTAAAAAATAGTTTTTTTCTGAATTTTGGAAGAATTGTTTGCAAATTGTTTGAATTGTTTAAATTGGTTTTTTTTGTTTTTTTTTTGTAAAATCTAGATTGATTTTTAGAATTTTTTTTGAATTGCATTTTTAAATTTTTTAAAACGAATATTCTACAAAATTCTTATGAAATTCAAACAGTTTTTGAACGAAAGACTTTCGGGTATTTTTTCAGACGTCATAAAACCTGGATTTTTTTTTTTAATTGGAGGATTCTTATTGTTAGAAATTTTTTCAGTCATTCTGAAACTTGATTTTCTTTTAAATCGGTGATTTTATAGACTAGGTAACTTTTTTTTTTAATTTAGACATTATTTGATTGTTTATTGATATTTTCAAAAACTAAGGACCAATTTAATTTAAAAAAAATAAAACTACGTCGAATAGTTATTATTGTTCGATAATTTATATCGCGATTTAAAAATTTTTGTTCAGTTTTCAATTTTTATACCTATTTTTTTGTTGTGTTCTGCAAATGCATACATAATTATATATATTGTATTTCCACCCACTACCCATTCTATTGTTTTTTATCATGAAAAATACTTGAATGAACTGAAGACTCGATTCGGCTTTCTTTTACGTAGGTATAAATTTCAATGAAAATCTTCTTTATATTATTGTATATGGATACATCTGAATTTTGTAAAATGAAAAATCGAACCTTCCGAAATATCAAGAGACTTACAAAACCATAGAATAAGAAAATACGGCGACATTCGGCTGGATAACATTTATCTAAAAAAAAAAAAAAAAAAAAAAAAAAAAGGAAAGGAAAGGAGGAAAGAAAGAAAAAACGAAAATATGTAGTGTTTCAATACCTAAAACAATAAGAATAGAGAAAATAAACTGTATCGACTGAATAACGTCGATACGTCGAAGTTATTACATTGATAATTCGTGCTACGTAGTTTTTTTTTTTTTTTTTTATATCATCTCTATGCTAGTTCTCGTTTTTTCGATACTTTTTATCGAAAAATTTAAAATGGTCGAATGCCTAGGTTTATAGAGTATCGTCCACAGACGTGTGTACTTTTTGCCTATCCAACCCCATTCTAATCTTTTTTCATACACAAAAGTTATGTTTATTTGGAATTTCAAATTGTTTAGTGATGAAGTGGAATGGAAAAACATTTATGCTTGCTTTTGTCCATTAATATAAACTTTTGCCTTATACGAGATCAGATTTCACGTACGTTTTTTGCTTTTTGTCATTTTCCTCGCGCATTTCATCTGATTTATTTCGTCGTAGCGAAGCTAAAAAATAAAGCAAATTGAGATGGACATTTCATGAGGTTTGCAAATTGAAATTTTTTATTATGAAAAACTTTTTTTGTAGGTGTGTCAAAATAAAGGAAACGACATGCCTGTTTTATTTACTCGCTCGTTGAAATTTGTCCATAAAAAAGTTATCAACAGTTGTGAAAAATATACTGAAATAAAATTCAATCGATGGAGAGATTTTGACATTAATTAAGAAAGGGTTCAAAAATTGAATTTAAAGTCCATTAAGTATTAGGTATGGATAAAAAAAATTATAAAATTGATTCGAATTGGAAAATTAATTTTTATAATTATTTCAGAGGACGAAATAAAATTTAATTTAATTGCAAGGTGAATTACCTATAATTCTGGTCCTAGAGCGAATATTGAACCGTTAAATAACATTCTCGAGGTTTTACACGAGCTTTAATCATATTCTGGTATATTTCTAACATTAAACTGAATATTTTGAGCCATGAAATGAGAAACAGCTTCGATAAATTATAAGTTTCGAATTACTTTTTGTTCGAGGCAATCCACTTTTTTGATCCTTTACGCAGCTGATGTGCCAATATGGTCATACGAGTTGATTTTCACGATAATATAATACCTACTTCAGTTTCTAGAACATCTTGGCTTATTAATTCCACCGTCTGGAAGACCGTCTAAACATATCATAAACTCAGAAGTAATATACTACTTGATACGCTGTAAAAAAGCACAACTTCCAATCGTTCAACTTAATAAGATCTTTCATACGTAGACGCAACACGTTCGAAAAACTTGCTATTATTTTATGTCGTAAAAACAACACATTTTCCTATACACGTGAATTTTTAATGGTCGAATGCTTCGACGTTGCGATGTTCCCAAACATCCGATCATTTCGCACCAAATATTTGGAAAATGGTTTTTCGCGAGAAATAAAATACGCCCTTTATTTATTTTTTTTACACGCTGAGAGGCGTTTTTTATTCGGTGCGAGGAAACACGAGTCAGATAAAAAAAAAATTCCTCGAGAATTTCCTTAATTAGACTATGAAAAATTAATAAAACTTGGCCAAGTTTTTCGACGTAAAAAAGCTCACAATTGATTCGTATAAAATTAATTAAAAACAATGATTCGAATGTGGGAGGTTCTGCTGAAATGAGCATCATTTTTTATGGGCGAATTGTACAGCGGAGAATTGGGTTATATTTTGAGGCCGAATTTCTAGCTCGAACTGTAGCACGTGGATTTCAGAATTGATTTAACGAGGAGCTGATTTATTTTCAAATAATAAAATTTTGAAAATTGAAAATAATTGCATAGAAGTTATGCCATTTTTAAAAACCTAGCGCAATCTTTCCCAAATTTTTTTAAAAATTTTTTTTTTCAAATTTGAATTTTTCAAAAAATTCCTTAAAATTGAAAAAAATCTCAAAATTTGTTTACAATTTTTTTCTCCAAATGAAGTTACAGAAAAAATTAAATTAAATTAAAGAAATTATCATACGTATAATTTTGGAAAAATCCTAATAATTATTTTCTACAAAAAATACCTACTCATTTTGAATTTTTTTTTACGAATATTTAAAAAAAAAAAACTCAATTTCTAAAATTTTTCAATTAGAAATGAAAGAATTTGAATATACCTAATTTCGAAAAAAATTACCTAATGAAATTTTTTAAATTTTAAAACAACTTCCCAAATAAAGTAATTTTTTAAATTGTTAAATTCTTTTCGAAAGCGAGCAATACTTTAAAATTTATATAGTCTCAAAAAATCACATAAAAGTAATACCTACGGTCGCACGTGATATAATTCCTTTTCAAATAACATGGCTAATTATTTTCTATGGTCGTATTTCATTCAGGTCGCATCTTTTAGTTAAGAGTCGATGATTTGATTGCAACGTCTTCTCAAAATGGGGACCCTTGGATTGATTGTTTTTCGAGTAAATCGAATTACTTCTTGTAGATACGAATGAGGTGGATTTTTCTGTGTAATCGCAAGCGACGCGACGCCTGCTTGTCTTTTGTTTAATCGATGGAAATTGTTAAAGCATTAGCGCTGCTTAAGTTTAACTTGAATTCGTTAATTGCGTTTGAAAATTTTCTAAAACTTACATCTGTGAGAAAGAGCACGCTGGGAGTTTAGCAAATAAATCTTTATAAAAAGTGTATAGAAGAGGTAATGTTGAAGAAATACGTCTGATTCAATTTTCATCAGTTCACTATACTTACTTCAACGTTTTAGTTCCATTAGAACATGACATAAAAATGAATAGAAATTAATTTTTAAAATTTTTCAATTTAGTTTCACGTAATTTATTCTGAGAACATGTTTTTGAAAAAATTCAAAGAAAAATCCAGTTTAAAAAAAATACCTCTTTCTCTAAATCACCTAATTTCTAAAAATGTGCAAGTGAAGAAAAATCTCACTTGATTTTTTTTCAATTTCCAACAATCATTTTAGTAATTTAAAAAAATCTGCCATTTACTCTATGCCCAAGAATTATTTTTTACAAAAATTAAAATAATTCACTTTAAACGCGTTGTTTAAAAATTTAAATACCTAATCAATTCAATTTTTAAAAGAAGTTCTAAAAATTACTTCTTTTTTTTTTAAAGCAAAATAAAGACCAAAGAAAACTGAAAAAATTAGAAAATTTTAATTTGAAGAAAATCTGTAAATTTTTCAAAAACCATTTACGTACTTGCTAATAAAAAAATAAATAAAAATTCGAAAAAAATTATAAACAGCTTTAAAAACCACTTTGACATTTTTTTGAAACTGATAAAATTTATTTTGAAAATTTTAGTACCTTTTTTAAAAAATTGTTGAAAAAATTTTGCATTTTTTTCAAACATTTTTAATCTAATTTATTTTTTTAAACTTCTAAAAAATCATTCCGTTTTTGAAACGAATCAAGTAGGTAGGTCATAAAAATTAAAAAAAATAAAATTTTATTTCACTTCACAAAAATGTACCTATACCTAAATAAATTTTTTCAAAAAATTATTTTTTCAGTTGAATTTCTTCAAAAAACAATAATTGTAAAAAAACTTGAAAAAATAACTATTAAAAGGTATGAAAAATTGGTGAAAAATTTTTAAAAGGTTTGAAAATTTTTCTAAAATAATATTATTCTAGTGATTTTTTTGAAACAATTATTGTTCCTGAAATTCTATCTTTTTTCAATTAATTTTTTTCATGCTTCATTACAAATAAATAAATATCTACCTAAATAAATAAGTAAGTAAATAAAATTTACACAGTAATTTTTTAACGAGTAATTTTTTTTTGAATTAAAAAAAAAACAATTTTTCAAAAAATTTTAAATTGAAAAAAACTCATTTTATTAGGTAGATCAATTTTTTCAAAAAAAAAAAAAAAAAAAAAAAAAAAAGCCAAGTAGGTAGGTAAGGATATGAAAAATTTTCAACTTATAAAAATTGAAACTTAAAAAAAAAATTTGCAGTTCATTGAAAGCATTTTTTTTAAATTTTGTAATTTTCTCCAACTTAAAACAAATTATTACCTACTTTTCTGCTTATTACGTATTTGATTTGAACAAGAAATCAATTTCTAAAAATTTCCATTAGGAAGTCATTTTGAGAGAACAAAATGAACAATTAATTTTTTTTTCAATTATGCCATTTTCTCCAAGCTAATAATTTATTTTCTTGACATTTATTATTACCTAACTATTTGATTAATAAAAATAAAAATTCTATTTAAAAATAAATTTAAAAATCAGTTTGAGGTTTTTTTAAAGAAATGAAATCTATGAAAAATATATTTAAAAAAAATCTTTGATACCTACTTAAAAAAAATATTATCTAATGGAAAATTTCTTCAAAAAATCAATAAAAACTATTTTTTTTGAAGCTATGCCAGTCAAAATGTTTGCGGTATAATTTGTATATTTTGTTGCATTTCAATGTCACGTGATTAATTACATACCTACATGTTTATCGAAAACAATAGATATATCAAGTTTCAAAAAACTACATCGGCGTACCTCAAAAAATTTTACTTGGTAAAATTTATTTTCAAAGTATGAATTTAGCAGTTGAAAATTCTTCAAAATTTATTATTTTACCAAAAAATTTTCTAATTTTTTTACTCCAAATTTTTTTTAGTATAATATTACCTTACTACGTAATTTAAAAAATTGAAATACCTTATATGTACTCTAAAAATCAGTTTGGTAATTTTTTTAAACTAATAAAATCTGTAAAAATTTAACAAAAGCCAATTTGACTAAAGATGGAAAATTTAGTAGGTAAGTAAGTATTTCATATTTTTTTAAACTGGTAAAATTTACTTATTCGGTAAATTTCTAAAATTCATCAATTTAGGTACTTAGTACTTTTGAATACTTTTTTTCAAGTTTGCCTTTTTTAAACTAAAAATTATGTTTTTTGAAAGTGGCAATTATAAGGTACCATGCTAATTAACTGAAGAAATCAAAAATGAATAATCCAAAAAAATCTAAAAACGGACTTTATATTCAAAATTGGAGTGGAGGGAGGAGTCCAATAGATTTTTTTTGATAACCAAAATTATTCCTTGGACTTCAAGCTACAATTTTTGCTTGAACGTTTTTCCAATTGGACCCCTACTTCCACCAGTTTTTAATAATTATAAAGTTTCTATGTCATATTATGCAAAATTGGAGAGGAGGGAGGGGTCCAATCGCAATTTTTGTTATAATCAAAATTGTTTGAGAATTATTTCAATTGGACCTCTCTCCAATTTTGAAAAAGTTTCCATCTGATGTCATGTGAAATAGGAAGATAGGGAGGGATCTAATCAAAATTTTTATAATTACAAAAATTATTTTTAGGATCTTGATCTACAACTTTTATTTGAAAAAATGTTTTCAATTGGCCTCTTTCTCCTTCATTCCTCTAATTTTTAATTACTATCTTCGGAATGTTATACAAAACCAGTGTGAAGGGAGGGGTCTAATTGAAAAAATTTTCAATCAAAAGTTGTATCTTGCAGTTCTAGGAATACTTTTGGTTATTACAAAAATTTCGATTGGACTCCTCCCTCCTCTCAAATGTCTGAGTACCTAGTATAAGACTAGGCAAATTTTCTATGGTGCCAAAAAAATATGTAGTACTGCGGCAATCCACTCGTCATTTTAACCAATACGTAGATCTTTTTAAATTTTAAAATCCTCATAGGAAGATGTATTCCATTTTAAAAGTTTGCTTTCAATTTTTTTTTCAATACCTATTCCTTTTGAAATCGTTTATAACTCCAACATATTTCCTAATCCTTGATACGAGTACGTGAAAAAATTCTCAACTTAGCGGCTCACCGCATCAAAAACTTTCCTATTCCCCTTGCTCCTCCTTTTACATAAGCTTCTTTGGCAAAATAAAAGTCGACAATGCGGAAAATGTGGTTACATTGGATTGAAATACACTTTACCTCGAGTCTTGCCTGGAATCATTCAAAACCACGTCAACTACGTATTCACGAAACAAAACCATCTCTTGAAAATAATCTTGTACAAAATTTCCATAATCTCAGACCTAGCGAAGTTTATGTGTTGGAGAAAAAAAAAAAAAAATAGAAATACATAAGCTGAACCGAAAACCTACAAAAAAAGGTCTCTTTAATAAGCAAACTCATCGTTGACTTGCTAATGTTATCGGAATTTGGTCCGATGAAAAAAAAAAGAAAGAAAAAAAGAATGAGAAAATATTAAAAATAAAGTGAAATGGAAAAACTTTTTACACGTATAAATGAGGGAATATTTTTTTTCAGCCTGTTTTAAATTAATCGATAAAGTTTCGTACATTTGGGCAATTTGATGTTTTTTTATGACACGTGTAGGTGTGATTTAAAATGAGAATTATGATGGCAATTTGTGCATAAATAAAATACTGTGTTTACTAGTTGGCTATCCATCATCAAATCACTAATCCCCAGAGCTCGCGACGAAGTGTATATACTTTATGTATACGAATTTAGTTGATATATGTATCTTTGTGGAATTGTCATCGTGTGAAAAAAAAAGAGGAAAAAACCCATGTATGGTCAAGTTTCCCCAGGGATAAGATTAATATTGGAACAATAACGCGAGGCAAGGATATTACTATGATAGAAATAGAATCTCGTGTCATAATAAATAAATATCCGACATGAGGTGGGCAAAAATACTGCACACGAATGAAAACGAAATCAAGTTTTACGCATTTCTATTTCAACTCAACGAACCATGTGTGAGCTTTTTCATCACTTACATATTAAACGACAACAGCTCTTAAAAATAATAGCCCAGCAACGTGAAAAAAGAAATCATACTTGGCATATTTGGTAAAACGTATTTACGGCGAACTATGCAGGCAAATTTTATTGCATTCGGAAAAGAGGCACATTTACGGCGATTCGGATAGGCAATTTGTACGCTTGTTTACACATTAGACGCGCATTCGAAGGCTTTTCAACATTTCAACCGTTTGATACACTCGACAGCATATTTATATTGCTCATTTTGTGCACACTTAGAAAATAATCTTAGTTATCGTTTGTTTTCAACTTTATCGGCCATCGAGTACGGAAAGCAGCGGCGAAAAAAAAGAACTACGTCGAGGTTTAACTTCTCGAACGAATCGTTATTCCCGAACGACTACATGGGTCATTTATTCGACGCGAAATTTGAATAAAAAGTTTAACTAGAGATGTAAAGTTCAACCGACGAAATCTCTTGGTACGTGTCGAGAAAATTCTGCGAGTATTACGAATAAGAGAATATTCGCTAACGTATTTATCTGTGTTTGTATTTGCTTCAAACTTCTCATAGCGATCTAATAATCAATTTTCAAAAGTTATATTATAAACGAAACGTCGAAATTCGTTCTCATCCGTAACAAATATACGAGTATGTATTATTCAACTTGGTGACATTTTCGCAATAGTTATGTAAATTTTTACCAATTTCGTAAAATATTGTAGTTCGGCGAAATGAGTAAATGAAATCTCTTTTTGGGTGAGCAAACACGATTTGTTTGTTTTTAAGATGTCTTTTTCGGTGTCCTGATTAACTTATCAAAAATTTTAAATTCTTTTCGTTGTTTTTCAGTATAGGTATAACCCCGAGCGGCACACTCGATCGATAATATCGGAAGATGTAACGTATCGATAAAAAATCGTTTGAAAATCTATAGATGTTCTCACGATATTATAAAGATTTATCGGTACAACTTCATAGGCAAAAAATCTAAAAACTATCGAATTCGATATTATTAAGATTTTATGACGATATTCGTCAACGATACTATCGACAAAAAATATTAAATTTATCGAATTCGATTTTCCACCGATTTTGTGCAGATATTTGAAACTACATTATCGACAAAGAATATTAAATTTATCGAATTCGATTTTTTAACGATTTTGTAAAGATATTTAAAACTATATTATCGACAGATTATATGAAATTTCTCGACTTCGATATTTTATTGATTTTTTGACGACATTTGAAACTATATTATCGACAGATTATATTAAATTTATCGAATCCGATTTTTTACCGATTTTGTGCAGATATTTGAAACTATATTATCGACAAATAATCTGAAATTTCTCGAATCCGATTTTTTACCGATTTTGTAAAGATATTTAAAACTATATTATCGACACATAATATGCAATTTCTCGAATTCGATTTTTTAACGATTTTGTGACGATATTTAAAACTATATTATCGACAAATAATCTGAAATTTCTCGAATTCGATTTTCAACGATTTTGTGGCGATATTTGAAACTACATTATCGACAAATAATCTGAAATTTGTCGAACGATTTTTCAACGATTTTGTGACATTATTTCCAAATTGGTGAAAATTTTTCTAAGTCCAACACGTCTGGAAGTACTAAACTGCCTATTATAAGCGTTTTATTGCTAATTCCTCAACGATAAGGTATGGCATAGTGGTTAAGGAAGAGGATTACCATGCAGGAGGTAGATGGTTCAAGCCCCACGGGTGGCAGATTTTTTATAATTTTTTTTGACTTTTTCTGAAATGATCCTCTTACCGTAACATGAATAATGTGTTTAGGCATACTTTAATGTATTAATTATGCTAATTAATGATTTTTAATTATAGAAAAAAAGCTAGTAAAAGACGAAAAATCGGGATAAAAAATCGATAAAAAATCGACAGAATATCGAATTCGATAAAGTGTCGCAAAAGTTCCGCCTAAATCGTGAAATTATCTTTCGATATTATAGATATATTATCGATAAAATATCTTACTATAATCTCGAAATTTTTGCTAACTATAATTCGTCGATAATCTATCTATATATCGAAAGATAATTTCACGATTTATGCGGAACTAACGCGACACTTTATCGAATTCGATATTCTGTCGATTTTTTATTTCGATAATTTGTCGATTGTGCTGCTCGGGGTACTCTTTAAATAAGTATACGTTTAAACAAAAAAAAATGATAATAACTAAAATTAAATATCAAAAAATTTTCAATAAAAACGTAAGTTTATTTTTTTTGAAAAATGAACGAATATAGCGCAAAACGTAGGTCAAAATATACGTTTAGAGTGAAAAAATTAAAAATCGTCTCTCATTCTCTCGAAAAGGATACTTGGTTAACTGTATCTTACATAGAAAAAAAATGAATGGAATGGTTTTGTAAAAAATTTCATATCAAATATTTTAATGTTTTGTTATTTCTACAACTTTTTGTTTTTTTAATCAATTTTAAATTTCACCATGAAAATTTTTTCATTGTCAAAAAAATTGCAACTTTTTCTTCAAAAAATACTCACCTCATCCCAAGTTTTTCTTTGCAATTTTTTTTTCAAAAATCAATTTTCTCAACAGCGTTTTTTTTTTTTTTTTTTTTTAATACAATTTTCTGGAAAATTTTAATGCAAAAAAAATAATTTAGGATTTATATTTTTTACAAGAAGTAGTTTGACAAATTAAAACTAAAAGAATTAGAATTGAAACTAAACGAAATTTAAAATTTAAAATTTAAAAAATCCACGTGTGCCCGTTAAAAACTTGAAACATTAAAATCTATAAAAATTAGGAAAAATCTCAACGTCGAAATAAAGCCAATTAAAAGTTTTGAAAAAAAAATTAAAAATTTCAAAAATTGAGAGAAATTGAAAATAATTGTTTTTTTGAACGTAGGTACAAAAAGTTCAAGTTAAAAAATTGAAATTAAACAGGCGGCTGATAATTAAAAATTTGAAAAAATCTAAACGTGCGTAAAACAAAACAGTTTGAAAATTAAAATAAGTACATAGAATTCATACAATTCAAAAATGAAAAAATTATAGAAAAATTCAAAATCAAAATAATTTTAATTAGAAGCTGAAAAAAATCAAGAATGAAATAAAACTGAAAAAATTCAAAATCCCCAACTATTGAAATTTATTTTTAAACGCACAAAAAATTCTCTAAAAAATTCATTTTGATGAAAATTTTTCAAAAATTTTCTAGAAAAAATTAAAAATTCTGAAAATAAAAAAAATTGATGTAAAATTTTAAAAAAATTGGAAGAAATTATTTCAATTTTTTTTGGAAAATATTAATTATTCAAAAATCATGGGCATTAAAATTGAGAAAATAAATCAGCAAGGAAATTCATATATCAAAATTTTTGTAAAAACATTCAAACCTCCTTTGTATCAAAATTGAAAAAAAAATGCAAATGAACTTTTTGAACCAAAGTAGGTAGGGACTTGAATAAGTATATTTATGTATTTCAAAATTTTCCTGAACGTACTTAGTTCAAAAATTTTATTTAAAAATTGGAAAAAGTGTTATTGAGTATAAAATATTTTGAAAAACTGAAATAAATCAAAACGGAAGTTGATAATTCAAAACTTTCGTAAAAATATTACTAATTTACAAAAAGTTCCAAAAAAAGTTTGATATTTTAAAATTTTTCCTAAAGAAGTTCAAAAATTTCATCAATTTTTTTTTTTTAAATTCAAGAGAAAAAAAAATTAAAATTTTCCTGCATGAAATTTCAAGATATCCTTTTATAATACAGCAAGAAATCATCTAAAAAATTATCCGAAAAAAAACAAAAATTCCACGAATTAAAAAATTGAAGAAAAAAGATCACAGAAAGGAAATTAGTAGGTACTACAAAATTTTTCTAAAAAACATTCAAACCCTCTGTAATAGGAATGTAAGTAGTTAATCACAATTTTAAAAAAAATGAAAAATTCCAAAGAAATTTTTTTATTGGCAATGCATAAAGTTTCCTGAACAAATTCAAAGACCTTTATTTTTTTTAAAAAAGGATTTTTTTTTTAGAATTTTTATGAAAGAAAAAATTTATAAATTATTGAAAAAATCAAAAAAAAAATTATAATGGAATTTGATAACATCCAAAAATTCAAAATTCTTGAGCATTAAATTTTAAGTATTTTATAAATGTACAAAAAATCCTCTACCTAAATTTATTCGAAAGGAAATATTTTCAAAATTTAGGTCATTTTTGACGATGTTTTTTTTTTAAGAAAAAAAAAAAAATGAAACAAAAAGAATAAAAATTGGGAAAAAAGTTTTTGTAAATTAAGTAAATGGTTTTAACATAGGTAGATACACATTTTCACCAAAAAAGAAAATTTACGGAGAGTTTTCATTATTAGGTACTTTCATTTTCAGGAAACATAATTATCTTGAACATTTTATAGCGTTTGAAAAATTCTCAAGGGTACAAATACGATGAAATATTGCCATAAACAGCCAAATTGGGTGAAAATGTGTATGTTTAAACCCTTTTACTTTCAAAAACTTTTTTTCAACTTTTGATCATTTCTTTTCTTTCTATTTTTTTTTTCAAAAAACGTAAAAAATGTTTTTTTATTCAATGCCCTAAAAATGTGATGAATTTTGAATTTTTTTTTTTTCAAAAACTGTTAATAACAATGATAAAAATATATTTGATTTTAAAAAAATGGTATATTGCACAAATTTGAGAGCTCTTACACGAACGGAGGATAAAAATAAAAACAAATTAATTAAATCATTTTTTAAATTTATTTTTCGTGTCTTCAGAAGACCCAAATTTTTTCGCAGAAATTTTGGTTTTTTGGCCCATCCAAATGAGTAGGTATTTTTTTTTTTTTTTTTTTTTTTAAACCTAGAGTACAAATATGTTTTTTGTTCCAAGTTTCAAACACTTGGATTTTACTTAATATAATCATTTTTTTACTTGAAGGCATATTTGATGAATGAGGTTCCATAGGTGTTCTCGAAAGTTAATTAGGACACTGAAAGAAACATAAAATTAGAAAATCATCTATTCAACCACCCATATTTTTTAAAAACTGAAAAAAGTTCAAAATGCCAATAAAAATGTTGATCGAGAAACAAATAAGATATAAAAATTCAAATATTATTTTATTGTCATCAAAAGGCGGATTTTTTCGAAAAAAATTTCATACCACAATACGCGAAGAATTTCATTATAATAAAATTATGTTTCCTACAAAGCTGCGAATTAAATTTGGGCCCTTTACCTACTTTCAATTGAATTTTCAGCCCAAGGCATGAGAAAATTTATACGAAAATTTATATTTTTAATAAAATAAAAATTCAAATCCTATAAAAGTATAGGTACAAGTTTTTCATATATTTAAATGCTGAAATGAACTTTTAAGAGGCACCTTTACCAACTTGATAGTTCTTGAGACGTAATAATAAGGTATACGCGAAACAGTCATAAACGTATCTTACTGAGTTCAACATTTACGACACGAGCATTTAATATATTAAAAAAAAAAAAAAAAAAAAACTTTAATAATATTTTCAAACAACTCATTAAACGTTTCATTCAAATAAACGAATATAAATTAACAATTCGCTTATTTTTGAGGGGAAAAAATGTACACGATTTGAGAACGCGGAAATACGACTATTTTGGCCATAAAAAGAATTCATTAAAATGCCAAACGTCGAATGTCTGCTGAGATTTACAAGACCTCGGTCCGAATTCTAAATAGATGTTTTGAGCTTGTCTCGGATGAATATTAATTATTATATTTGCGTTGGAAAAAGGCAAAAAAAAATACCATTTTTGTATAAAATGAGAAAATTCCAGTTATGGAATTCCGAGATCTACTCGCACATATAACGAGATGGTGTTTTTTTTACGAGCTATACCGAAGGGTAAAAGGTAATAAATTTGTAAGTGTGAATCGTAAACGTGCCAGGTAATATTCCTGGATTGTGTTTCACTTGAATAGAATCGACTTGTGGTGGATTCTACTGGTATCAGATGAATTTTCCGCCAGATAATGATTTCGATTTATCTGTTACGAACTTTGATTGAATTTCGGTGAGAATTTATCAGCAAAATTAGTCGAAAATATTACTCGACAGAATCAGTTTTTTTAAATTAGCTAGTACGAGAAATAATGTTATCGCAGAATTTTAAAAATTCATTACACTATTAAATTATACACATTTTTATGAAGTTGAAAAAAAGTACCCAGCTACCAAAATTAGTTTTGAACCACAGCCCTATTTGCACTCACTGCCCCTAAAGCAGTATCAAAACGCATAACGAATATAAGTCAAATTTTGCCCAAAGCCCAACTTCGACCATTTTGCAATAAAGTTTTACGATTTTTAATAAAAAGAGGTAAGTCTTTCACCTTAATTTTAAAAATGTCTCGCAAGTTTTTTACAACCATCTATATATAAAATGATAGAAATCTCTTAGAGTCAATCGCCCATCACGAAGCGTATCTGGATTCTGGAAAAATACACATAAGTTTTAGGTACTTTATTTGGAAAAATTTTCAAATTGAACGATTGACTATATCTTTTCTTTATCGCCAACAACTTTACTCCTAATTTAAAAAAATTTATGAAATGAAATCGACTCATGTCATCAATTTTGGAATTTTTCATCATTTAACTACACAGGAGTTTTACGTTGAAAAAAAAACAATATTTTTACAATTTAGTTGAAAACAAACTTAAAATTTATAACACCTGAAAAATTGAAAATTTTTTATCATTAGCAAAATGGGTATGAATTTTTTTATCAAAAAAAAAATGCCTACTCCCAAAAAACGAAAAATTTTATTCTAGAAAAAGAATTGAAAAAAATTCCAAAAATTGAAAGATTCATAATCATAGGTAATTCCAAAAAAATTAGAAATGCTTTCAGCTTTTCAGAAAAAATTGAACTTTTTTAATTGAAAAAAGTCTCTAAAAAATCAAAAATATTCTTTAATTAAAAAAGTTGAAAGAACTCTTATTTTTAAAAAAGAGAAATTTTTTAATAAATTAAACATACCTAAACGTACTGTTTCGGAATTTTTTTCTCCAGAAAAAATTAAAAATCTTCTCTCCAAAAGATAATTTAAAAATTTAGAAATTTTTCTATCAAAAAAAATATTACTCCCAAAAAAAAAACGAGTGGATCGCCGAAAATTTTACGAACAGATACTTGATATTCAAAATTGGAGGAGAGGGAGGGATTCAATCGAAGTTTTTGTAATAACCAAAATTATTCCTAATACTTCAAGCTACAACTTTTGTTTGAAAAATTTTTCAGTTGGACCCCTCACTCCCCACCGATTTGGCATAACACTTTGAAGATAATAATTAAAAATTTGAGGAGTGGGCTAGGAAGGAAGGGACCAATTGAAAATTTTCTGAGATAAAAGTTGGCAGTTGGGGATTAGGATTCCAAAAATAATTTTAGTTGAATATAAAATTTTCGATTGGATCCCTCCCACTTCTCCGATTGCACAGGGAGGAGTCCAATTGAAAAAATTTTTAAACAAAAGTTGGAGCTTGAAGACTTAGAAATAATTTTGGTTATAACGTAAATTGCGAATGTACCCCTCACTCCCCCCCCCCCCCCCCATTTTGAATATTAAGCATCTATGTAGTTTTGGACTTGGTAAAATATTTTCGATAGTGCCAAAAAAAAAAAAAATCAAAGATTTCTTATTCCAAAAAAATTGAGAAATTTTTTTCCCAGGAAAAAATGGAAAATACTTGACTTTGAGAAAAAATTGAATTTTTTCCAAAAAATCAAAAATATTCTTTAATCTAAAAAGGTAGGTACCTAAATGAATTCTTATTTACATAATAATATTTGGATTTTTTCCCCTCAAAAACTAAATAAAGAAATTAAAAATGAAAAATGTTCCCTTCAATAAAAAATTGAAAAACTTTTTATTCAAAAAAATAGGAGATTTTGTACTCAAAAAATGGTTTATCTAGGTACTTCAAAAAAATCGAAAAAAAAATTCTTAAAAAAATTAAAAATAGGTACCTAGTACCTACATAATACCTAAATATACTTTTATTTCGGAAAAACTGAAAAATCCCCCCCTCCCCCACAAAAAAATTATTTTTAATGAAAAATATTATTACTTTAAAAATGATAAATTTAATCCTACAAAAAATTTGAAAAAAATCGAAAAATTATTCCAAAAAAAAAAAAAAAAAAAAAATTTAATATTTTTATTCCAGGAGCTTTGAGAGAGAAATTTTTTATGCAATTGTATAGGTAAATAAAAAGATTATGTAGAAATCGTGACATGGGTTAAATCGTCTTCTTTATCATTCATGAGATGATTATAAAATGTTTCCGCGCTCCCTACTGCCCATTTTTTTATACAAAACTTCGATTAAAAAAACTGAGCTGATTCATTAGGTACTTTATTTCTGCTTACTCGTATATTAAAATTAATAAAATTAAAAAACTAGGTATCCAATTTAATATTTCTGCAAGCAATTAGAATAGGTACTTTCTACAGAATCGCTCCGTGAAAAAATTCTCCCAAAACAATTTTTCAAACATAAGATATAGCGGCAGAAGCTAGAAATAGAACCTACACCCTTTCATGGAGGAAATACGTACTGATTTACAGTTTCGGTTCCCAAGATAAATGGCCCGAAAACTAAACATTTATTAAAGAGGAATGCTGGTTCCGAATAAAGTTCTCAATTAATATTCAAAATAGCGAAAAGTTTTGTTTAAAAGGTATACAAAACCCGAAAATTACTTCTAATGTTTTCATGGCGCAATTTTTTTTTCATTTCCGGAAATATTAGGCGTATTATAATCTCATTAAAATTAATAGTTATAAAAGTTGGTACATTTTTATTCTTATTTTTTCCATTAAAATATAATGCCCAAGTATATATTCAGTTAGGCAGGTATACTGTTCCTAAAGCAAGATTTACTTATTATGAAACTTGGTAATGGGTACCTAATTATTTTACTTTTAATATAAATTTGAAAAAAAGTGTAACAGCCATGAAACAAGTAAGTAACTCTTCAAAAGTTAGACAAATTCGCAAAAATGTGTCCAAACGCGTCAAAAATAATATTCCAGGTTAATTACGATCATTATAAACGTCGAGTTCCCACAAGAGCACTATAATTTTCAAACATCGAAAGATGATCCTCAGATGTGGCGTGATCTCGTGCCTAAAATGCCTAATTACACAAAATGAAAATATCATAAGAAAATCTCAGCCTAAATTATTCTTTTGGTAAATTAAAACGGACGCGTGTAAATCATTTTTAGTCTTTTGTCATCTCTGTGCAACAGCTTATTATGCGAAATCACGCTAGGATTACAAAAGGTTTTTTTTTCTGACGAATAAACAGTGTTTCGGTGCAAAGACACCTACACTTGAGATAAATGACCGATGTAATTATGAAAAATAGTCTTAAAAGCCTACAACGTACGTAGAGGTAGGAAGAGGTACATTACAGTGCTCATTATAAAAAAAAAAGAAATCGCGCGATTGAACCCATTAGATGTTTTTTTTTCGTCGCATAAAATTCTCAGAATTTTTTACAATTTGTTGTAATGAAATTTACCCGTGCCCCTAGACCCAAGTGTCTCGAAGTTAGACATGGCATTTGCATAAGGATTTTTCGTTGAATACTTTATTTGCGAAAAAGCAACATTTCAAAATGAACTCGCAGTATCGCAATTAAATGGAATTCCAAACATTGTCGTGTAAAAAAAATCGAGTTTGAAATTGAATTTTTCGCCGGGGCTTGAAGGTGAGGGGAAAATACGGAATTTTTGAATTACCTACTTCGTTTATTTAAAAAAATATATATATATGCAGGTGAAAAAAGGTTTTTCGCTAAAACTTGTCGAAATTACAATTTTTTTTCTCATAAAAAATATCACTCAAAAAAGTGTAAGTTGAGTATTCAATTTTTAGTAGAAGTTATCAAAAAAAAAATTAGACATTCAATTGGGTTTTAAAATTTTTTTGATGCATAGGTATTTTATTCCTAGGTAGGTATTTTTCGAAAAATAATAATAAAAATAGAAGTCATCATTTTTTTAATATTTAATTTTCAAAATTTTCTTTAAAAAAATTACGATCTTGTGAAAAATATTATAATAGTTGTTTATTAAAATAGGTACCTACCTAACACAATTTTTCAAAAAAAAAGAAATTATTTAAATTTAATTTTTTAAAGTTTATTTCTAATTAAAATAGGTAGGTACCCGAGCAGCACACTCGATCGATAATATCGAAAGTTGAAACGTATCGATAAAAAATCGTTTAAAAATCTAAAGATGTTCTCACGATATGATACAGATTTAGCTGTACGATTTTATAGGCAAAAAATCTAAAAACTATCGAATTCGATAGTATTACGATTTTAGGACGATATTTGTCAACGATACTATCGACAAAGAATATTAAATTTATAGAATCCGATTTTCCACCGATTTTGTGCAGATATTTGAAACTATATTATCGACAAATAATCTGAAATTTCTCGAATTCGATTTTTTAACGATTTTGTGAAGATATTTGAAACTATATTATCGACACGTAATCTGAAATTTCTCGAATTCGATTTTTCAACGATTTTGTGCAGATATTTGAAACTATATTATCGACACGTAATCTGAAATTTCTCGAATTCGATTTTTCAACGATTTTGTGACGATATTTAGAACTATATTATCGACAAATAATCTGAAATTTCTCGAATTCGATTTTTCAACGATTTTGTGACGATATTTACAACTATATTATCGACAAATAATCTGAAATTTCTCGAATTCGATTTTTTAACGATTTTGTGAAGATATTTACAACTATATTATCGACAAATAATCTGAAATTTCTCGAATCCGATTTTCCACCGATGTTGTGCAGATATTTACAACTATATTATCGACAAATAATCTGAAATTTCTCGAATTCGATTTGTTAACGATTTTGTGACGATATTTGAAACTACATTATCGACAAATAATCTGAAATTTGTCGAACGATTTTTCAACGATTTTGTGACGATATTTGAAATTATTTCCAAATTGGTGAAAATTTTTCTAAGTCCAACACGTCTGGAAGTACTAAACTGCCTATTATAAGCGTTTTATTGATAATTCCTCAACGATAAGGTATGGCATAGTGGTTAAGGAAGAGGATTACCATGCAGGAGGTAGAAGGTTCAAGCCCCACGGGTGGCAGATTTTTTATAATTTTTTTTGACTTTTTCTGAAATG
Organism: Balanococcus diminutus; assembly: GCA_959613365.1. NCBI lineage: Eukaryota > Metazoa > Arthropoda > Insecta > Hemiptera > Pseudococcidae > Balanococcus > Balanococcus diminutus. The sequence continues at coordinate 30,465,590 of OY390718.1, read as the reverse complement.
ATCCTCTTACCGTAACATGAATAATGTGTTTAGGCATAGTTTAATGTATTAATTATGCTAATTAATGAGTTTTAATTATAGAAAAAAGCTAGTAAAAGACGAAAAATCGGAATAAAAAATCGATAAAAAATCGACAGAATATCGAATTCGATAAAGTTCCGCCTAAATCGTGAAATTATCTTTCGATATTATAGATATATTATCGATAAAATATCTTACTATAATCTCGAAATATTTGCTAACTATAATTCGTCGATAATCTATCTATATATCGAAAGATAATTTCACGATTTATGCGGAACTAACGCGACACTTTATCGAATTCGATATTCTGTCGATTTTGTATTTCGATAATTTGTCGAGTGTGCTGCTCGGGTATTAAAATAAAAAAATTTAAATTCAAATCCAATTTTCAAAAAATGTTAATTTAAAGGTTTTTCAATTTTTAGAATTAAAAAAATGAAATAAACAAATTTTTACAAATTTTTAAGAATTTTTTTGATTTTGTTCAAAAGTAATTTTAGGTATAAATTTTCTGAAATGAAATACCTAACAATTTTTAAAAATAGTTTTTTTGTAAAATTGAAAAGAAAAAATTGAATTGTCATTTTAGAAAATCTTCAAAGAATGTTCACAATTTTTTAGAACAATTCTTCTTTAAAAAAAAAATCATTAAAACTTCTAATAAATTTAACCCTCCTACGTATTTTCCACATTTTAAAAATTCGTGCTCTTACATAATTTTTATTTTTATTTTTAATCTATTCTTCAGAAGTGAAAAAATTCAATTTTTTTGGAATAACACAAATTCCTTTTTTTAAAGAAAAATGTTTCCTTTTTTTAAAATAAAAATTTCTCAATTTTAAGTAAATTTTTTTTCAGGATTTGGGACCTTTTTAAATTTTTTGAACAAATTTCATTCAAGTATATTATTTTAGTAGAAAATGATTACAATGTTTTGAAATAATAATTATGTACATTTTTTTTCAATTATTATGGAATCATTTTTTTTTTGAATTTTTTGGAGTACAATACTTTTAAAAATTTTGGGAATTGAAAATTTTTTCAATTCATTGTTTTCCATTTTTAATATGTATTTTTTTTGTTGCAATAAAAAAATTAAAATTATAATGGGGACTCAAATTTTTTGAGAAAAAATAAATGGGAAATCTAATAATAAAAAGGCGGATAACTCTACATAATTTCAAAATTGTTATGACTTCTAAGAAAATTTCTTTTTCATCCAAAATAAATTTTAAAAGTTTTTCGAAATAAGATTACAAAAAAAACAAAAAACAAAAAATGGAAAAATTATGCCAACTTGAAAACACTGAAAAAAATTTAAATGTAATATCAAAAATCTCAAACTTAATATTTAACTAGGTATTATCTAATTTAGTTTATCAGAACTATTACTTATTCTGTTTAGTCTGTTTTTAAATTTAATAATTTCGAAAAAAATTTTACAGCTTTTAGAAAATAAAAATAATTGAAAAATAAGTTTTAAAAGAGAAGAAAAAGATAAAAGGGAACTTAAAAAAATTAAATTTCTAGGTACAACTTTAAATTTTCTATTTCATTTGAAATTGCTTTAATTTTTTGAAACACATAAAACTATATTTTTTTTAAATTGAAAAATTATGTTTGAAATTTTTTCTTAAAAAATGAAACGAAATGCAATTTTAATAAATTTTAACAACTATACGTAGAACAATTTCTTCACTTAAAAAATTAATTATCGAAACATTTTATAAAAATGATTTCAAAGTAATAGTAAAATATAGGTAAGTATAAAATGATTAAAATACAATTTCAAAAAAAAATAATAATACATTTTTACAACTTTCTAAATCATTTCTATTTTATTTAAAATTAATTTTAAAAAATTTGAAGAATAAAATCACAAAAAATTTTAAACGATTTCTTTTATTAATTACAAAATAATTTGAAAAATTGTAGTAAAATTTGAAAAAATGATAATGAAATTTCAATTTTTAAACGAATTTTTAGTATTTTTATTTTTATATTTTTTAGAAATTTCATCGTTTAAATTTCGAAAAAAGAAATGAAACACTAATGAAATTAATCAATATTACTTTCGAAACCATCTGGAAATTATAAAAAATAATGATGACAATAAAATTGTTTAAAAGTATAATGTTTCAATTGAATATTCTTTATTTTTAAAACGTCTGTTACAAAATAAATTAAATTTCAAACTTGAAGTTTTTTGCACGGTTCAATGTTTGAAAAAATTACAAATAGAAAAATTTTGGAGTACGCATTGATTTACTATGAAATCGTTTAGTTTTCAAGCACAGCTAAAAATTCAATCTCCAACTTATTTTATTTTTTACAACAAGATGTATGAAAAAATAGTAGCGGAAATATTGACAAGAAATTTTCGAAAAAAAATATGCCACAAGAAGAATTTTCTAAACTTCAAACCCCTGCCAAAAATTCAATAGGTAATTTTCAATTTGGAAATTTCTTTATGCGACACCAACAAAGTATACTTAGTAATTGCAATAGGTACATTGAATTGTGATTTCAAATTCATTTGAAAATGCTTATATTTCTTGGATTTCAAAGATGATTTCAATTTTTTGGAATAATTTTTTTTTCAACGCGAGTTAAGACGATTGAAAACATTTTCCGAGATCAAAATGAAAATAGGAAAGGAAGTTTTTACACCTTCCTCTTTGAAAAACTGTCGTCAGTGTTTTCCTTCATTTTTCATACTGATAGGTAATTTTTTTTACTCTGCTTATAAAAAGGTGAAAAAAATGCTGAAAATTATAATTCTATAGACAATTTGTAAATATTTCACGAATATCTGAATTTCACAAAAAATTTATCACGTTCAACTCGCAGCTGACTCATCATCATCAAAATGAGCATATAATAGGTAAGTATGAATAAAGTACGCTGTTGAAATTTCGGAAATTTCCTAAATTGCGGTAGAACTTACATGTTCGAGGTACGGGTAGAAAATGCTGAGTCGTTCATTGGCGAAGAATTAGGTTAAAACGTGAAACTGCAAAAATGCGCTTCCACTTCGTTGAAAGGTGAGGGACGAATTATTTAATTAAATGGCTCGCAAAACTCGTGCCTTTCAGATTCGAAATTTTTCCCCTATTTTTTTTCTCTCTCTCTCACGAAATTGTGCGTTCGGAACTTTTTTTTTGGTCCGTTTTATTATCTTCTTTACTGAGACAATCGAACGAATGCAACTTCTTATATAAAAACGTCGAATGAAAATAAGCTTCGGTTGAATTACACTCGAGAAACGATAAAATCGAAAGAGACTTGTCATAAAAGTAAAAATTTAGCCTTATTTTTTTTCTTTTATTGAAATTTTCGCAGATTTATTTATTTATTGATCGGAGGTAGGTAATTGTGTCGGAAGGAGTTTCTTATTAAGGTGGATAGACATTCGAGTATAAAAAATTATATACCTACCTAATCCCATCTATTCGGTTGAAATGAGAAAAAATAATTATAAGACAATAAATTATTATTTTTAAATCTACCATTTCCATTTCAATTTTCATTCGAAATTTTGAAGAAAAAAAATCGAAAAAAGCAAATTTTCCTATTTGTCCCGCTGAGATTGAAAAATTGAATTTTTTGCTTCGAGAAGTTTGTAAATTTTTTTTAAAAATACTTGTCTAATATTAGTCTTGGGAATTTTTCAACAAATGTGTGAAAGATTCAGGTTTCCTGGTCGATGGCTGCATTGAAAGAAAGAGTGTTTTGAAATGTCGCGAACAACCGTCTTAAAAATGTTTTACAACTAACATCAAGTTCAAGGTTGAATTTTATTCCATAGTAGGATTTTCTTTTCGTTTTGCTAATGAAATTAACGCTTGTGTGCCGTTTATTTTCATGTATTATCGTTTAAGGTCTCGTCTCGTCTCGTTTATCTTCGGTAATTTGGGTTACTCGACGAGTACTTTTACCTAGAGACCTTGAAACCACGAGTATAAAATGTATTTGCCATCGGTAATGAAAAATTACGCCGGCCTGGGTTATCGTAAAAAAGAAAAATTTGTAAATTACACATAAAATCATTCTGGCAAATGTCCATTTATATACGCGAAGCTATTGGCCAATTCCCAAAGTACGATTCTGCCAGTACCTTTAAAATAACCCAATAATCAGTATCTGAAATTTATCATTAGACGAATAGTATTTCAAAGTTGCACATACCTAAAATTTATAGCTATAATTGGAAATTCACGACAATGTATTTTCTACTCTCTTAGGTTTATTTTATAAAAACCTCCGATACCTTGGGAAAGAATTCCTTTTTTATCTCTTCTTATTTGATAAATTGCTTCAGATCGTTTTTCCTTCTATATCTTTGCCCAAGTTGCATTCCACAGCAATGTTACGAGTATTTTCCATTTTAACAGATTTTTTTTTCTATCGTCTGGCCGAAAATAAAACGACTATCTTATGTTTATTTTTTGGAGCATAAAAAGTATGACCATTTTGTATCTATACATTCTTGTTTCTAGTTTCCGCTTCAAGGTTTTTCATTTAAATTTTTTTTTTTCGTATATTTTTTCGCCCTCACACGAGTAATTAATGTCGAGGAAAATAAAAAAAGATTACGAACTGACGGTTTTATTTTTTCCAATTCTCGGCATTTTTCTTTTCAAAGAAATTTCTTTATTTTCTTTTATTTTTGTAACCTTGTTGCTTTGCGAATTTTTGCCTTTTATTCGTCGATATTTACGCGAAATGAGATTATGCGAAAATGTCAAACTTTTATATAAAGGTGAAGTCGATATTAACACGAATCCAGAAAGGTTATTATCTATACTGCGGTTTATTTGGTAAACAAATATTCACTTTATGAGAAAGTTTTTTTGTTTACTCGTATATTGAAATCTGGAAAAATGGCACACGTTTCATGCGACAGGGAACTTCTCAAATTCTATACAAAATGAATTTCAGTTAAACTCGTAATATCGAGCTCAATATTGAAGGAGTACAAAAGTATACGTCTTGAGGGGGGAGGATTTTTTGAGGGGGAATTTAATGATAGTTTTTTTGAAGAAAAATAATTTTTTATTTTTAAAACAAGTGGTTTATAATTTGTTCATAACGTAGGTACAAACTTGAAATTTTCAAATTTAAATTTCTAAATTTATTTATATAAAAATTGTTTTTTATTGGGGGGAGGGGATAATTGAATTTTACATTGAACAAATACCTATCTATTTACAATCTTGAAAAAAAAAAATTATTTTTTGAAATTTTTTAATTTTTTTCAAATCTGGAATTTCTTAAGATTTCTTGTGAAAGACCAATTTTTTCTATCTTGTCTCAATCACAATTTTTGTAACAACAAAAAGTTCAAAGAATAATTATAATGACTCAAATTTTCCCAACCAATTTTCCGCAATTTCTCAAATTTTCATATTCTCCCCAAAATCTCTCTTTTACCCAACTTTCCCCAAAATTTCTTATGCTTGCGGGGAATGAGACACTCTCCACATCCCCTGGTCTTCACGCATTCTGCTTGGAAAAAATTCAAATACTTACCTAAATTTATGATTTTTTACTTGAAAAATATACATTAAGGTCACATTTCTGACTTTCATTACATTTTTGAATTGATTTTCAATTTCAGAATCCCAGATCAATATTCAGGCCACATTTTTGATTTTTGATTGCAGAAAATGTACACATATCACATTTTTGATTTTTGGTCTCAGAAAAATATTCGAGTCACATTTCTGATTTTCATTTATTTACATTTTTGATTTTTGACCTCAGAAGAAAGATTCAAGTCACATATTGGACTTTTGATCTTGGGAAAATATTCAGGTCACATTTTTGATTTTTGATTGCAGAAAATGTGCACATATCACATTTTTGATTTTTGGTCTCAGAAAAATATTCGAGTCACATTTCTGATGTTCATTTATCTACATTTTTGATTTTTGATCTCAGAAGAGGTACACATTGAATTTTAGGTTTTTTATCTCAAAAATTAATCACAGTTTAAGCACATCATGTTTTTGATTTTTGACCTCAGAAGAAATATTTAAGTCACATATTTGACTTTTAATCTTGGGAAAATATTCAGGTCACATTTTTGATTTTTAATTGCAGAAAATGTGCACATATATCACATTTTTGATTTTTGGTCTCAGAAAAATATTCGAGTCACATTTCTGATGTTCATTTATTTACATTTTTGATTTTTGACCTCAGAAGAAAGATTCAAGTCACATATTGGACTTTTGATCTTGGGAAAATATTCAGGTCACATTTTTGATTTTTGATTGCAGAAAATGTGCACATATCACATTTTTGATTTTTGGTCTCAGAAAAATATTCGAGTCACATTTCTGATGTTCATTTATCTACATTTTTGATCTCAGAAGAGGTACACATTGAATTTTAGGTTTTTTATCTCAAAAATTAATCACAGTTTAGGCACATCATGTTTTTGATTTTTGACCTCAGAAGAAAGATTCAAGTTACATATTTGACTTTTGATCTTGAGAAAATACTCAGGTCACATTTTTAATTTTGAATCTTGGAAAAATATTCAAGTCACATTTTTGATTTTTGGAGAAGAAAAAATATTAAGCACTTCAGCCCTTAGCGTTTTTGATTCTACATCGAACCACACTGAACCATCCAGAACAACTATAGCTGATATATTTTGTACCTACAGTTTTTTTTTAAATTCAGTAAATAGGACGATGCTTGAAAAATTTTAAAATTCAACTTCATATTTTTGTGCAATGCGAAGTTCCTTCTAAAATCTTTCAGAAATTATTTTTTTGTTGAATTTTATCAAGTTCAATACTACGTAGATACTTAATTTTTTCAAAAGTAGAGGGAAGGGGGGGCAATCGAAATTTTTGTAATCACAAAAATTATTCCTAGGATTTCAAGCTACAACTTTTGTTTGAAATTTTTTTCAATTGAATCCCTATCTATCACTTTTTGGTAATGTAAGTCATATTATGCGAAATTGGTGGAGAGGAAAGGGTCTAATCGGAAAATTTTCAGAACCAAAATTACTTCTAATACTTCAATCTACAACTTTTGTTTGAAAATTTTTTCAACTGGACCCACCCCAATTTTGAAAAGTACCTACCTCATGTGAAATTTCTTCCTTTCTGCGCTCCCAGTTGTCCATTTGAGCGTTTTAATATTGATTAATCCGAAGTTATTCATGCACTGTGTGATTTTTTCGCTGATTTCTGTTTATTTAATCATTTCTATAAATTTCCAATATAAATTTTTTTGTGACATTCTTTCAAGAAGGAAAAATGGATTATTCGACTTTTCATTACATCCGATCTTCTTCCGTCCCAATTAACTCGGATAATCGAGCTTCCACTGTAATCGAATTGTGTTGAGTATATGTCCCAAATAAACTAAAAACAGGGAAGCAAACGTATTAGAGTACGTAGAAGTACCAGGCACCAAGTAAGTAAGTACCTACTCGAGCTACGAGTGAAATATTCTGAAATCCAATAAGACCTAGATGCAAAATTAATTATACGGTAAAGACGTTGTTTTAAGAAGCATAATAATTTTTCACAATGCGAATTTAATTTACGTAGAAACACAATTTACTCGCCTATCTATTGACTTATGGGTTTGGGTACATAGCGAACTCCTCCGCAGAAGTGAAAACGCAGTTACAACCAGCGAACTGTTTTTAAAGTACGAAATGAAATCGAAGAGTGATAATCTACCGAACGCGTGCGGTATTTGGTGCTTTGTGTGGGGCGATGTAAACATTTGGAATACTCTTATTAAAATTCCAGCCAAGGTATGCCAAACGTTAATTTCCATTGAATATGCAAAATCCATCGCGTGAAAGTGGCTCTCTAATTAAAAGCAACTATCGCGTAAAAACTAACCATTTGTGCACTTTTTCACGCAAGAATTGCCTAACTCATGATGCCGCTTAAGCATTTCTTTGTACCGAGTATATTTGATTATCGAAATAAATAATAAATTCGAACCGAGATCGAGTGCATTGCGAATTTACCAACATTTGAATTAATTTGTGAAATACTCGAATATACACGAGTGCTCTTTCGAAGCCCTCTCGTTCCTCGGTCCTCGACATTGTTATATGCGTGGGTTGATAGAAGATTTAGGTAGGTACCTGCTATGAAAAAAAATTCGCAGGCGACTTCAAGGTCGGAAGTCATTTTACGCTGAGGAATGTCCTATTATATTGCGACGTTTTTTATCCCATAGTCAAACTTTTGTAATTAGTCAACGAGAATTATTTCAACGTTTAGATTTGAAAAATAATCGTCGTATACGAGTCTATCTCATTTAAATTGGTAATATTTCATTACGAGTTTAGATAGAAGTACGACCGGCAGGTATAATAGAAAGTTGCCAGACCTTTATTAGACATTTCATTAATCGCGCGCATTCAACAGATTTTACGAAAAAGCTGAAATAATAGCTGGGTACAGCGAGATATTTTGTTTTGAAAGTTTACGAGGTGTGAAAAAACTTTCCGCTCTGCTTACGTAGGTACTATAGGTACACCGTACCTAACTGGCTAATGCATAGAGCATGTTTCAAAGGTCTTGTTCGTACGTGTCACGACATTATAAACGAGGAGTGTCCTCGACGCTAGCTGCTAGCATATGTCGCTGGGAATAAGATAAGCTTAAAATGCTATACTTATTTTCGCAAATTTTCAAATTCATGATTCGAAGTGAGCTGGATGACACATCCGTAGAGAATGGTGAAAAATGATCTCGCAGGGAGGTGTTTTAATGCCTCTTTTGTATTTATGTCATGTGGAGTAATTGTTGGCTTTTTTTTCACGGAAGCATCAAGTTGTTTTCTTCATATTTGCAAAAGTTACTTTAAGGGGAATATTTTCAAAACAATTTCACAGGAAATCGGGTAAGAGAATTGAAAAATATGAATATTAAATTTTTGGACTTGAATCGACTTCCGTGTTGGATCAAGAAAATTGCTTGAGCATAAAATTTGGATTTTTTTTTTAAAATATCTACCAATTTTATCTTTCTTTCGAGAAAAATTTTAAAAAATGGCAAAAATACAAAAAATTAAAATAGTTATTTATTAATTTTAAAATAAAATTAAAAAAATTCCTTATAAACTCAAAACCAGCAGGGTTCGGAAGATTTGAAATCACTTCTGATCTTAAAAATCCACAAAATTTTCAGAATCCGGATTTGGATGGATTTTAAATCCAATTCTTAAAAGGATTTGGATTTTGAATTTTCAATCTTGGAATAGAAAAGATTTTAGATTTTTTCAACTTATCAAAAAGAATTATTAGAATACTATCTTCGATAAAGTTGGATAATTTTTTATTCATTAGATAGGTATTGAAAAAATTGGAAATTTTACTAGACCTACTAACTCAAAAAAAAAAAAAAATTACAAAAAAAATTTTTTATTGTGAAAAAAATTGGATTTTTTGCAAAAGAGTTCAGTTTTTTTTCCTCTAAAAATCAAATAAGAAAAATTCTTACTCATTGCAAAAAAAAAAAAATCACTCCTAAAAAATAGAGACACATCATTAAATTCAGAAAAAATTGAGAAATTGTCTTCTCAAAAAAATTTTTAATAAAAAAAACACACCAAAAATTGCTACATTCAAACTAATTGAGAGATGGATAAGGAGTTTTTTCTCAAAAAGACAAAAATTAGGTATACTAATACTTAATAGAGATCTTTTCAAAAAAATTAAGTAGGTACCTAGTTTTTTAGCTGGGTTCGAGAAAAAACGATTTCTTTATTTCGAGGAAAACCATTTTTTTTCTTCAAAAAATTGATTTTTTGGAAATTCAAAAGTTGTTTTTTTTTCAAAAAAATCTCCTTCGAAAAATAAAAAAATATTTTGTAGGTAGGTAATTTTAAAAAATAAGAATTTTTTTCAATAAATAAATAAATTCTAGTATGCAGAATAAAAAAAAAAAAAAAAAAAAATTTTAAGACATTATTTTTCAAAATCAGATTTTTTACAAAAGAATTCAGTTTTTCTTTTCTTCAAAAATTAGGTGAGAAAGTTCTACTTGTAGAAAAAAATATTTACTCCAAACAAACAGGTAATGAAGTCATTAAATTCAGAAAGAATTAAGAGATTTTCTTCTTCAATAAATTTTAATTTAAAAAAAATTGTTATTTTTCAAACAAATTGAAAGGCAGATATAAGAAATTTTTTTTTTCATAAACAAATTTGATTGTTTCAAAAGGGTGTGTAGTATTCTAACTTGGCTCGAGAAAAATGATTTTTTTTATTTCAAGAAAATTCAGAAGTTTTTCAAACAATTTAAACAAAAAATTGAAAGATTTTTTTTCAACTGAGACCAAACCAAAAATTTAGTTTTTTTTTTCCAAAAAATAATTTTTATGGAAATTTGATTTTTTTTTCAAAAAAATTGCGATTTTTTTTTCAAAATAAAGAAATAAATAAATTTCATTACGCTGCGTAAAAAAAATTAATCAATAATACCTAAGAAATGTTTCATCTCAAGAAAAATTGGTATTTTTTGAAAAAAAATCGGTTTTTTATTTTGAAATAATTTTAAAAAGAAAGGACAAAAATTGAGATTCCTGAAAAAAAATTAAGAGATGAGTAAGGAATTATCTACTCGAAAATTAACATGGGCCAGATGTCAGGGTTAAAGAAAAAAATTGGATTTTGGATTTCAAAATTCAATTACCTATGGAAAGGATTTTTGATTTTGGATTTCAAATCCAGGCGTGAAAAGGATTTTGGATTATAAATACATTACCTAATATCATAATAATTTTGGATTTTGATTTTAAATCTCTTTTTCATGGATTCAAACCCTGCTCAAAACTCGAAAACTCAAAAAAAAAATGTTTGAACATAGTTTTATATTATGTAGGTATATTTACTTTAAAAATTTTTTTTTTAAGAAATGAATAAAATTGCATAAAATTTGTAAAATTGTGATTTGAAAAACAATTGAAATTCGAGGTATCTTTGATAAATTTTCAATTTATCAAAATATGCACAAATGGCGATTTTATTTTGATTTAGTGAATTTTAAAAGTTTCTATATGTGTAGAAAATTCTCAACAAAATTTCTGAATTCTAATTAACCTATTTTGATTTTTTTATAACGTATCACTTTCATCTATTTCTTTTCTTTTCCTCAAATTTGTATAGCAAAAGTTTAGAGTATGCGAAGTGCCAAAAACATGTTTTCGATAATCGCGTTCAAAGGTTAGTATAGCCTGGAGTTCTGTAGGAGTAGGTTTAAATAGTGAAAATGATGGTACATAGCATACTTTGAACAGTTTATCATAATTTCGAGCAAAAATCCAACCCATATCAACATTTTTGAATCGATATTTGTGTACGTCCGCATCGAAAGGGCCCATCTTGTCGATCACCGTTTCAGAGCTACAGCCATTTTTATGAAAAAAATCGAAAATTATCGAAATCGCGTTCTATGTCAACTTTGGTAGTACAACCCCTCCTCTTTCACCTCCCATTGAGAGTTTGTTGATACGACGCCCATTTGCCGAGTTATAGTGCATCTAAAATAAAAAAGAAGGGGTCCATATTGTCGGTTCGTTATTTTCATCTCCCTCTTCACTCTTCCAACCACGTAAACTCGTTTCTGGTCAGGTTGGTAGGTTTTGCTGCACGCTGTCCTACACATTTTGTCGATTTTTTTCATGGTTTCAATAATTTTTTAAAATTTTTTATTTATAATTTTCGAAGAATAAAATTTTTTTTACCACTGATTTTTTGAAAAATGATCACTATAAATTGATAATTTTGCCTCGACTGATTTATTTTTTGACTAAAAACAACAGATGACCTTCAATTAGTGCATTTAAAAAAAATTGGCTATATTGGATTTTTTTTGGAATTTTTTTTACAATATTTTAGTGAAAGGGCCCAATTTGTCGTTTCGATTCCAATACCGAAGGCAGCTAGATAAAAAAAAAATTTCAAGGTCATTTCTTCGGTTTCGATTTATTTTCATGAAAATATCCAAAAAATTTGATTCAAGTACAGGTCATAGTCGATTTTTTGATTTTTTACATAGTTTCAACTTTGAATGCGTTTTTCTCAAAACTTACTTTTTTCAAAGTTCATTTTCAAAATTGCCTGGAGGAGGGAGTTTTGGGGCTAGGGACCCCCACTTTGGCTCATTTTGACCGGAATTTGGTCTAGTATATGGAACTGGTCTTAACTCCATACCGACAGAATGGGCCCTTTCGATGCGGACGTACACATTTATGGTTTTTAAAAAGACGTATTAGGTATTAAATTGAAATAACAGTAACAATAATATTGTTTTTATTCTCGCACAGTGCCTAAAATATCGAAGATAGGCAAGAAGTGAAGAGAAGCTTTTTGAAAGGAAATTTTATTTCCTACAAAATAATTTAATGACTTTTTCTATTTACTCAAAATTTAGTACATTCCTACAATTTCAAAAAATTTATAATTTTTATAATTATACCTATAAACTACTTTTTCGTTTTTCTCAGATAGCGCGTGAAATATTGGAGATAAGCAAAAGATGAAAAGGTCCTTTTTGATTGGAAATTAAATTTACATTAGGTAATTAGTCTTACATTTTTGATTTGATCAAAACGCCAGTCACTCTGTATGGAACTTGGCACATTTTCAAAAACTTTTAAAAATCTACAAATCGAAATTTTTTGTTCTCGTTGTGCCAGAATTTTATCTGCAAATTATCTTTTGTTTGTAGGTCGTATTATTATTTTTTATTTGTATTTTTTTATGATAATTATGGATCAATTGAATAATTTTGAAAAACAAATTGCATAATAAAATTTCCATTTAAAATCTACCATTCATTCAAAAAAGTGAGAAACAAATTCTATAGGCAGTTACCTACGAAAATTAACGCAACCGTAGATATATGTACTACCTGTACTCACATGACACAATATGACCTTGCAAAAAGCAAAATTTCAACTTGGAATTTTTCAATTTCGTAGCATAATCCAAAATAAGCCAAAATAAATATTGAACCTGAATATTTACCGACTGTAATTTCGATTGGTGTAACTGTATACCTATAGCTACAATGACGAAGACGAACCCTCTCTTTGGAGAGAATTACAGTTTCGCATAAACTGGCAGTTCATATTCTTCTTGTTCGCGTCAGATGAAGAATACACCGAACACCGTATCTATCATAAATTCTAAATTAATGACCGACCTCGGTGGTGACGTATAAGTAAAATTTCCCATCTGAAAGGCTTTTGATAAGCGACTTTTAAAACTTCCGTATCAACTTCGGTACACAAAGGCGCCGGAGACAAACAATTCACACGACTACTTTGCATTGGTCTAGGTTTGTTTTACGTGACGTAAGAATTTTTTTAATTGTTTGCACTCTTACAGTTTCATGTATATACTAATCCTGTTTCTATATTCATTAGCCACGGCTGAGAGACTACGTAGGTATCGATGATTATATTGTATACAAACTGCCTGCCGACTGCCTAGTGTTTATTAGGCGTTTTGGTGATTATATTTGTATAGGTAGAGCTCATCTTGGGTTTCATAATCTCCATACTTAGTAGTGCAGGATTACTCTATATGCCAACTACGCCGCAGCACAGAGTGGCAGATTTTGAAGGCAAGAAATTTTCAGTCTGATTCTTTTTAAAGTGAACATTTGAATTTCTGAAAAAGGGAATTAAAAAAAATTATCTTACGCAAAATTTGTTTTTCCAACAGTTTGTTTTTAGACAAAAATTGAAAATTTTGTTTTTTGACAATCAACAAAAATTGAACATTTTGTTTTTCAACACGAATCAAAAATTTGTTTTTTCATCAAAAAAATTTTGTTGAAAAATCACGTTTTTAATTCTTGTTGAAAATCAAAATTTTTAATTTTTGTTGAATAAAAACCAAATTTTCAATGTTTGTTGAAATAATAAAATTTTCAATTTTTGTTGAAAATTAAAATTTTCAATTTCTGTTGAAACCTAAAATTTTCAATTTTGTCAAAAAACAAAAATTGAAAAAAAAATCTACAAAAACTAAAATTTTTATTTTCAACACAAATTGAAAATTTATTTTTCATCAAAAATAGAAAATTTGGTTTTTTAACAAAAATTGAAAATTTTGTTTTCCATCAATATTTGTTTTTCGACAAAAATTTAAAATTTTGTTTTTGACCATCAACAAAAATTGAAAGTTTTGGTCAGCAAAAATTAAAAATTTTGTTTTTCAACAAAAATTGAAAATTTCTTTTTCATCAAAAATAGAAAATTTCATTTTCAACAAAAATTGAAAATTTGGTTTTTTAACAAAAATTGAAAATTTTGTTTTCCATCAATTTGTTTTTGACCATCAACAAAAATTGAAAGTTTTGGTCAACAAAAATTTTAAATTTTGTTTTTCTACAAACCCGAGCGGCACACTCGATCGATAATATCGGAAGATGTAACGTATCGATAAAAAATCGTTTGAAAATCTATAGATGTTCTCACGATATTATAAAGATTTATCGGTACAACTTCATAGGCAAAAAATCTAAAAACTATCGAATTCGATATTATTAAGATTTTATGACGATATTCGTCAACGATACTATCGACAAAGAATATTAAATTTATCGATTCCGATTTTCCACCGATTTTGTGCAGATATTTGAAACTACATTATCGACAAAGAATATTAAATTTATCGAATTCGATTTTTTAACGATTTTGTAAAGATATTTAAAACTATATTATCGACAGATTATATGAAATTTCTCGACTTCGATATTTTACCGCTTTTTTGACGACATTTAAAACTATATTATCGACAGATTATATTAAATTTATTGAATCCGATTTTTTACCGATTTTGTAAAGATATTTGAAACTATATTATCGACACGTAATATGAAATTTCTCGATTTCGATTTTTTAACGATTTTGTGACGATATTTGAAACTATATTATCGACAAATAATCTGAAATTTCTCGAATTCGATTTTTTAACGATTTTGTGAAGATATTTAAAACTTTATTATCGACACGTAATCTGAAATTTCTCGAATTCGATTTTTCAACGATTTTATGACGATATTTGAAACTATATTATCGACACGTAATCTGAAATTCCTCGAATTCGATTTTTCAACGATTTTGTGGCGATATTTGAAACTACATTATCGACAAATAATCTGAAATTTGTCGAACGATTTTTCAACGATTTTGTGACGATATTTGAAATTATTTCCAAATTGGTGAAAATTTTTCTAAGTCCAACACGTCTGGAAGTACTAAACTGCCTATTATAAGCGTTTTATTGCTAATTCCTCAAAGATAAAGTATGGCATAGTGGTTAAGGAAGAGGATTACCATGCAGGAGGTAGATGGTTCAAGCCCCACGGGTGGCAGATTTTTTATAATTTTTTTTGACTTTTTCTGAAATGATCCTCTTACCGTAACATGAATAATGTGTTTAGGCATAGTTTAATGTATTAATTATGCTAATTAATGATTTTTAATTATAGAAAGAAGCTAGTAAAAGACGAAAAATCGGAATAAAAAATCGACAGAATATCGAATTCGATAAAGTGTCGCAAAAGTTCCGCCTAAATCGTGAAATTATCTTTCGATATTATAGATATATTATCGATAAAATATCTTACTATAATCTCGAAATTTTTGCTAACTATAATTCGTCGATAATCTATCTATATATCGAAAGATAATTTCACGATTTATGCGGAACTAACGCGACACTTTATCGAATTCGATATTCTGTCGATTTTTTATTTCGATAATTTGTCGAGTGTGCTGCTCGGGAAAATTGAAAATTTTGTTTTTCAACAAAAATTTAAAATTTTGTTTTTGACCATCAACAAAAATTGAAAGTTTTGGTCAACAAAAATTTAAAATTTTGTTTTTCTACAAAAATTAAAAATTTTGTTTTTCAACAAAAATTGAATTTTTTTTTTTTTTTTTTTTTTTTTTTTAAACGCCATATACAGCAACTAAGGCTAGAGGCGTATCGTGAAGGAGGTTTAGTTATGGAAGGGATCGTAAATTATATAAGGGAAGAAGGGATTTTAATTTTATAGAAGGGATCGTAAACCAGTTTTGGAGAGAAAGGATAATTGGGCTATTGGATGTTGTTTTTTCTTATTGAAATTTTGTATACATAGCAAGGCTGAGAGGGAGTCTGAAAAAATGATTGTGTTGATGAAAGAAGAGTTATTTATGTAGGTAAGTGCCTGTTTAATGGCATACAGTTCAGCTGACATAATTGAGAATTGAGGAGGTAGAGGGTATAAAAATTCTTCGTCATTATGTACGAAAGCACAAGCAGTAAGGTTTGATGTTTTTGATCCATTAGTAAATATAAATTCGTGATTTGGGTATTTATTTGTGAGTTCATTGAAGTGTGATGTGGCGATGAGGGAGTTTGTATCTGATTTTATTAGTTCAGTCAGAGAAGTATTTATGTCTGGTTTGAAGTTAGACCAAGGTGGGAAAATATTCATCACATAATGATGAATTTTTGTTTAATTTGTAATTATAGATTGAAGTAGATGGGAAGTGTCAGGTTCTAAATCATTGAATGGAAAAGTAAATTCTGATGTAGGGTGAAAGTTTGGGGTAGAAAGTATGTTGAGAGCCGAGATAGCTATTGTTTGTTGTCTTCTTATGCTCAAGGGAGGTTCTGAAGCTTCAGAAAGTATGCTAGCAGTAGGAGGAGTTGTGCGGAATGCACCAAGAGCTATTCTAATACTGGAGTTGAGGATAGTGTCAAGTTTGTTGAGTGTAGATGAACTTGCGAAAGCATAAATAGAGGATCCATAATCGAGAGTGGAGCGAATAAGTGCTCTATATAGGTTAAGTAGGGTAGTTCTATCAGATCCGTATGTAGTGTGTGCCAGCTTTTTTAAAATGTTAATTTTTGAAAAACAGTTTTGTTTTAATTGAAGAATATGTTGGTTCCATGAGAGTTTGTAATCAAGTGTCATACCAAGGTATTTAGCTGTATCTGATGAAGGAATCATATTTGTATTTAGTAAGATATCAAGAGTTTTTAGGACATTTGTATTTTCTACAGAAATGAATGGCTGTTGATTTTGTTTTTCAACAAAAATTGAACATTTTGTTTTTCAACGCGAATCAAAAATTTGGTTTTTCATCAAAAAATTTTTGTTGAAAAATCACGTTTTCAATTCTTGTTGAAAGTCAAAATTTTCAATTTTTGTTGAATAAAAACCAAATTTTTAATTTGTGTTAAAAATGAAAATTTTCAATTTTTGTTAAAAACCAAATTGTTGGAAAACCAAATTTTCTTTTTCTTTCAACAAAAATTGAAAATTTTGTTTTTCAACAGGAATTAAAAATTTGATTTTTCATCAAAAAATTTTTGTTGAAAAATCACGTTTTCAATTCTTGTTGAAAATCAAAATTTTCAATTTTTGTTGAATAAAAACCAAGAAACTAAGAATAATTACGGGTAATTAAGCCAAATTACAAAGAAAAATATCTAAGCTAATAACATTAAAATGCGATAGGAAACACGTCCTCCTGGCGCAGGAACACATTTCACGCTTACACATAAATATTGCAAAGCCGACACCTAATTTTTTGTCCAATGTTTTGCGAATGTTTCAGAAATGAGGGTATAACAATGGTTTAACCACTAAGGAGCGTATTTGGCTTCAGAATGATTACGACGACGAGACTGCACCGCCATGAATCGCATTTATTACCACCGGATACCGGGCAGCTTGTTTCAGTGGTGATGGAGTACTTCGAAAATACCACTCTGTCGAAGGAAGAGTTGGCGGCTGAATTTGACAAACCATCATCGCAGGACGTAAAATTCACGAAATTATTCAACTTCAGCCTGCCAGATGCGCTCGACATAATTATAGAGCACAAACGTAAATTAGATCAAGTGTTCGTGCAACCGGTGGAGATATCGTTGATCGTGATATACGCGGCTTTAATGTCATGGGGTATTATCGCTAATGCCATGTTGTGTTTTATCGTGGTGCGACAGTGCATGCGTAAAAATATGACTAACAATGGGCCGTCGCCGCGAAATTTATATATAGTGAATTTAGCCATAGCTGATATGTTATTGTGCATGATTTGTATGCCGTTTACCTTATTCTCTTTGCTGAAGAGAAGATGGACGTTGGGCATATTGTTATGTAAAATGGTACCCATTGTTCAAGGCACCAATATTATGGTATCGTCTGGAACCATTACAGCTATTGCATTTGATCGGTGAGTACCCACTATTCATTTATATAGATACCTATAAAAAATACACCGTCCTACTTACTACTCGTATAAATTGAAAATATGTACCTACGTATATATAATTTTAGAGTAAGTGCCACTTGTCGCGTGTACTTTGGGTAATTATAAGTACATTTGGTTTTTTGTCTCACATGGGACATGTCAGAAGTGACAAATTCAGATTGCGTTGGATGCTTAAAATGTAGTACTTATTATGAATGCAAGTTAATGAACCATATAATTACAGGTGCCCGTTTTCATTTTCATTTTTTTTTTTTAGTTTTTTCAATTCAAAATTTTGAGAAAATCAAAAAATTCAAAAAATTCAACAAAAAAAAACTATTAAAAATTGTTTTTTGCTTACCATCTTATAGAACTTGAAAAAACAAACAATTTTATTACGACATACCTTTGCCATCTCTAAAATTGAAGTAACTAGAAAATAATTGATAATTTTTAAAATGAGTAATTTTACAAAAAAAGATTGAAATAAGTAAATTGAATTTTATTTTCTAGTCCGTTCACTTTTAGAGAAAGGAAAAATATTATGTCATTATATTTTTTTTTCGAGTTCTATAAGATAGTATGCAAAAAATAATTTTTCAATAGTTTTTTGATTTTTCCCCTTTTTCTCAAAGTTTAAATTTCAAAAATTTACAAAAAATTTTCAAATGAAAACGACCATCTGTAATTATGATTCCTTAACTTACATTCATTATACATGCAATCTGAATTTGGCACTTCTCACATGTCCCATGTCAGTAATGTATCAAAATTTCTTACATCTTATGAGAAAAAAATCCAATATTTTTTTATTTTTCCTCCAACTGGACTTTGAATGACCTCGTTCCTCCCTATTCTTCAGAAAAATGAAAAAATCGATATATTATTAAATTATTGCTTTTTCCAAATATAACCATTCAAAAATTCAGAATCAAATCCCAAATTTTTATTTTTGTCCAAACTTGATTTTAAGTGGGGTATTGGGGCACCCCAATTTTCTAAATAGAAAAGATAAGAGTAGAATAATTTTTTTATTTTTCCCTGAACAGATTTTAAGTAGTTCCATTAGCCCTAAATTTTGGAAATTAGTGGTTTTTAATTTCTTTTCAAAATGGAAGGCTAGAATAATTTTTAAAAATTTTTAAAAAATATTTGAGAAAATTCTTTTTTACGCAAAAAAATTATTTTTGATAATCTTTTCATTAAATACCTATCATTTGGTATTTGCTTCAAAAAAAAAAAAAAACTTACAGGAGGGCAGAATAAAATTTTTTGAATAAATTTCGAGCGAAAAATTTTTGTCACATTTTTTTTTCAAAACTTTTTCATGAAGAAATTTTATTGTGAGGAGGGATTTACCCCCCCCCCCCTCCACCACACACAAAAAAAAACGAAACAATTTTGTCAAACGAAATTTCTCAAAATATTTGAGAATTTATTTTCTTCCAATATTTATGAAGGGAAATTTTGAAAAAAAAAACTATTGAAGATGAATGAATTTTTAAAATTTATTTTATGATATTAACATTGTTAATTTTTTCAGCGAAAAAATCCCAAAAAAAGAGAGAATTTTTGAAAGTGTTTCAAACAATTTTTGAATAAATTTCGAGCGAAAAATTTTTGTCACATTTTTTTTTTCAAAACATTTTCATGACGAAATTAAGTATATTGTGATGAGGTATTTCACCCCCCGCCCCTCCACAAAAACGAAACAAACGAAATTTCTCAAAATAGGTAGTTGAGAATAAGGGAAATTTTGAAGAAGAAAAAAACTATTGAAGGTAAATGAATTTTTAAAATTTATTTTTTTATGATATTAACATTGTTAATTTTTTCAGCGAAAAATCTTAAAGAAAGAGATAATTTTTGAAAGTGTTTTCTAAGAATTTTTGAATAAATTTTTCCTCACAATTTTTTTCAAAACATATTCATGAAACAAATTTTGTTTTGATCAAGGATTTTCCAAAAAAAAAAAATATATATGAAGCAGGGATGTCGTGATACTGTATCGATACCAGTATCGATACTCCGCTGGTATCGATACAGGTATCGATACGGATCATGATACTATTTCATTTTTTTCCCACGAGGATCGCTCAAGTAATTCAATGATAAAAGCCTTTATCATTGATAATCATTGATTTACTTAAGCGATCCCCGTGGGAAAAAATTGAAATAGTATCATGATTCATATCGATACTTTTGATACTCTTTTGATACTGATATATCGATACGGTATCGATACTTTTCAGTATCACGACATCCCTGATATGAAGTAATTTTTTCAAAGGAAATTTTTCAAGATATTTGAGAATTTCCTCCAATATTTTGAGGAGAAATGAAAAAAAAAAAAAAAACTATTGAAGATGAATGAATTTTTAAAATTAATTTTATGATAGGTAAGGTACCTAGTACCTACCTAACATTGCTAATTTTTTCAGCAAAAAAAAAATTAAGGAAGTCCAGAATCTTACATAGAAAGTGTTTCAAGAATTTTTAAATAAATTCCGTGCGAGGAATTTTTTTATATTTTTTTTTCGAAACTTTTTCATAAAAAATTTCTATTTCCAAAAAAAAAAAAAAAAAAAAATGAAACTATTTTTTCAAAAGAAATTTTTCAACATGGTTGAAGGAGATTTCCTCCAATATTTTAAAGGGAAATTTTGAAGAAAAAAAAAATAATAAAAACTATTATGAAGATGGATGAAATTTTTTAATATAAATTAAATTTAAAAAAAAATAAAACAAGGAATTTTCATAACATTTTATTATTTTTTGAGATTTTTTCCAAAACAATTTTTTGATTTTGAGATTTAAGAAATACTTAATAATTTTAGTTGAAAGAAGAAAAAAACAACAACGTTACCTACGATTCTCACATTCAGAACAATCTACGTATTATCAAAAATTGGAGGGGAGGGAAGGATCTAATCAAAATTTTTGTGATGA
The DNA here is from genome assembly GCA_959613365.1 of Balanococcus diminutus. Classification (NCBI taxonomy): domain Eukaryota; kingdom Metazoa; phylum Arthropoda; class Insecta; order Hemiptera; family Pseudococcidae; genus Balanococcus; species Balanococcus diminutus. The sequence goes on along the minus strand of OY390718.1, from coordinate 30,444,356 downwards.
CCTAAATTATTCCAATAATCTCAATGTAGGTACCTGTTTAGTCTGAAATTTTTTTAAATTGTAGCGTTAGGTACAAAGGTGGGGAGAATTTTCAAAAAGGAGTGATCCAGGCATTAAAAAATGTAGCCTCATAGCTCATTAAAAAAAATACTTCCCAGATTTTGAGTCAATCACAAACAAAACATCCTTTCAATCGCGCGGAACTCCATTTGCGACGAACAATACGTTGCAATAGACAAGATTTCTTACCAATTACTAGGTCACTATATAAATAAACCAACCAGTTAGGAATTTAATTGAAATGTTTGTTTTCGGTAGAAATCTCATTTACTCGTGTGTGTAAACGATAAAGCCTCTGATTCTCGTAAATTCAACTTAATGCTCTTTTATAGTATCTATACATTGGTAAATGGGCGCGAAAACGCGTATTTTTTCACAGCAGAGTAACTTCCAGGCCGAGTTTCCCTTTGCAATAAATTCATAAAAGATGAAAATTACGCTAGAATCTACATCTACGTATGTACTCGTATTTTTCTCTATCTACTATCTACTAGTACCTGAAAAGAATACCTATACGTCGTGAATAAATCGATATTCTCTCTTTTATCTCATGGATACGTATTTGATGTTTACGAAGGTATAACTAGGTATATGGTATAAGTACTCGTATGTCTTCATCTTTTGTCCATCAGTTTCTTCCGATTAGTATTTTTTCCTCTTTTTTACTCATCTCACATATATTTTTTTTAACCTACTTACGCGATATAGTATAATGTAGGTACCTTCGACTTTATCTATAGAATGAACTTTATTTTTCGAAACGTTATACTTACCTGTACTCGTAAGTTATACGATGTTCTGAAGAACACAAAAGTTTGCGGGTATTTCGTTTAATTAACTAATAACTACCTATATATTATTTAATATCGGTAGGTATTATACATTTTTTATGGCGAGAATTTTTTTTCTCTTGAAATTAGATAATGTATGTAATTTAACTGGCACGAAAAATTTTAAAGATGACTGGATATTCCTGTCTCCATAAAATATAAAAACTTCGCTAAATTTTTTAATGACCATTTTTTATGGTTTTTAAAAATACTATAGTAAATGCTTAATTATGAAAAATGATATCTTTTTGTCGGTTTGGAGAAATAACAAATGTTCAGACCCTTGTTTTTTATATGAAGCACAGAAATGCAATACATGCTAAGCGCCAAAAATTAAATTTTACAGGGGAGGAAAAACAAGTTTCGAACGTGTGTCGCGACTTGAAGAGGAGAAAAGCGGGGTTTCTTAAGTATCATGTGATGAAGGGGGGACATTTCTCTACTCATAGGTTCAAAAAAATCTCGAAAAGAAAAATTTGTCTCCGAGTGAGAGCGATTCTTCGTAACCCATTTTTGCACATTTTTCGCCCGAGCAAACGCGTATTTTTATGGAGCGCCGTGGCGAGGTGTAATATCGTGCTCGGGCCTTTTTTATATCGTCATTTCTTCAATCATATTTTATTCAAAAAATTTCAATATAATAAGGTTTTGTTTACTTAAATAGGTTGTATTGTGTCAGTAATGAGTAACAAAGTAACACAGGTGAACATCCAAGTACAAAACAAATCGAAGTACCCGAGCGGCACACTCGATCGATAATATCGGAAGATGTAACGTATCGATAAAAAATCGTTTGAAAATCTATAGATGTTCTCACGATATTATAAAGATTTATCGGTACAACTTCATAGGCAAAAAATCTAAAAACTATCGAATTCGATATTATTAAGATTTTATGACGATATTCGTCAACGATACTATCGACAAAGAATATTAAATTTATCGATTCCGATTTTCCACCGATTTTGTGCAGATATTTGAAACTACATTATCGACAAAGAATATTAAATTTATCGAATTCGATTTTTTAACGATTTTGTAAAGATATTTAAAACTATATTATCGACAGATTATATGAAATTTCTCGACTTCGATATTTTACTGATTTTTTGACGACATTTGAAACTATATTATCGACAGATTATATTAAATTTATCGAATCCGATTTTTTACCGATTTTGTAAAGATATTTGAAACTATATTATCGACACATAATATGCAATTTCTCGAATTCGATTTTCTAACGATTGCGTGAAGATATTTGAAACTATATTATCGACACTTAATATGAAATTTCTCGATTTCGATTTTTTAACGATTTTGTGACGATATTTGAAACTATATTATCGACAAATAATCTGAAATTTCTCGAATTCGATTTTCTAACGATTGCGTGAAGATATTTGAAACTATATTATCGACACTTAATATGAAATTTCTCGATTTCGATTTTTTAACGATTTTGTGACGATATTTGAAACTATATTATCGACAAATAATCTGAAATTTCTCGAATTCGATTTTTTAACGATTTTGTGAAGATATTTAAAACTTTATTATCGACACGTAATCTGAAATTTCTCGAATTCGATTTTTCAACGATTTTATGACGATATTTGAAACTATATTATCGACACGTAATATGAAATTCCTCGATTTCGATTTTTCAACGATATTGTGGCGATATTTGAAACTACATTATCGACAAATAATCTCAAATTTGTCGAACGATTTTTCAACGATTTTGTGACGATATTTGAAATTATTTCCAAATTGGTGAAAATTTTTCTAAGTCCAACACGTCTGGAAGTACTAAACTGCCTATTAAAGCGTTTTATTCCTAGTTCCTCAAGGATAAGGTATGGCATAGTGGTTAAGGCAGAGGATTACCATGTAGGAGGTAGATGGTTCAAGCCTCACGGGTGGCAGATTTTTTATAATTTTTTTTGACTTTTTCTGAAATGATCCACTTACCATAACATGAATAATGTGTTTAGGCATACTTTAATGTATTAATTATGCTAATTAATGATTTTTAATTATAGAAAAAAGCTAGTAAAAGACGAAAAATCGTAATAAAAAATCGATAAAAAATCGACAGAATATCGAATTCGATAAATTGTCGCAAAAGTTCCGCCTAAATCGTGACATTATCTTTCGATATTATAGATATTATTATCGATAAAATATCTTTCTATAATCTCGAAATTTTTGCTAACTATAATTCGTCGATAATCTATCTATATATCGAAAGATAATTTCACGATTTATGCGGAACTAACGCGACACTTTATCGAATTCGATATTCTGTCGATTTTTTATTTCGATAATTTGTCGATTGTGCTGCTCGGGTAGGTGTAACATGCGAAATTTTAGGCGCGCGCGCTCGGTTCGGGCGTGATTTTGAACCACTTCGGTTGGTCGGAGAAGACTGGGAATACTTTCTTCGTGTCGGCAAGAAAACGTAGAATATTTTGGGTGAAAAAAATAATTTTCGAAAAAAATGGCGCTTAGCATGATTTTTGATTTCAGCGAATTTTATTGGAAGGAAATTTTTCTTTTATTCACGTTAATTACTTTACTACGACTTGAAGTTGAAACTAATATCTTAATTGTTTTGTATCCAGCGAAGGAAATAATTTCTATTCTCAAATAGTCATAAAAATGCGAAATTTGTTTTACCTCTATATTTCTTTAGTACCTACTAATGTTGTTACGCTTGTATAGGATGAGAATAACAATAATCACTGATATTGTGTTACCAAAAATGTCATAGATGAATTTTTTATGAGGTTTGTGAAGTCGAACAAAATATTGATAGTAATAAATTTTGGTGAAATTTTAAACAAATTTTTCAAAAGATTTTGACGAAATTTTTCCATTGGAATTTGTATGCAAAATTTATGGTTTTCAGTAAAATTTTTATGGATTTAAAAATATTTTTTCATTGAATTTACTCCTGTTTGTAAGATTTTTATGCATATCTAAGATTTTTGAAAAATTTTCATAAGATTTTCTCGATAATATTTTTAGGTAAGTATTGATTTTCTTTTCTTTTTCTTTTTTTTTGTACAAAATTTCCAAAGAATTGTTATTTTTTTTCGAATTCTGTAGAATTTTTGCATATTGACTTTTGTTTTTTCAAAATTTTTCGCAAGATTGTTACGGTAGATGGAGTTTTGCAAGATTTTGTTCAATTTTTTTTTTGAAAAATTTTATAGAATTTTTTGATTGTAGGTAGGTACTTATTTTCATTGATTTTTTTTTTAATTTTATAGAAAATTTTTTTAAAATGTTATAGAAATTTATTAAAAAAATTTATAGAATTTTTTTCTAGATTTTAATGGAATTTTTTCACGAGTTTTTGATGTTTTTTTCACACAAAATTTTGATATTTTTCAACGAAATTTCTATTGAATTTGTTTATATGATTTTCAAAGAATTTTTCATGGATATAAAAATAATATAATTTTTTTAAATTATTTTTATAGAATTTCTTTACAAGATATTTGTTTAAAAGATCTTTTTAGAAATTCCATAGAATTTTTTGACAATACTTTGTTTATTTCTTGTGTTTTTTAAGAAGCACTTTTATAGAAATTTTCGCTCGATTCTTATGGCATTTTTTCACAACTTTTCGTTGTATTTTTCACTAGAATTGTATGGAATATTTTCAACGAGATTCCAATCTATATTTCACAAATTGTTTGAAAAGTGTTTCTTTTTCAACATACTTAGATTTTTTGATTTCTTTTTCATTGATTTTCTCTAACAACATTTTAATAATTTTCAAGTATTTTTTTTTTTTTTTTTAATTCTATTCAATTTTTCTGTACAATTTTCAAAGAGTTTCTCATAAAAATTGAATAATGTTTAAAAGTTTTTTGAATTTGATCAAACTTTTCAACCTTTTTTCAAATTGATTTTTTTTACAAAAATTTTATGGATTATTTGGCAAGTTTTTTTTTATGGAACCATTCGAATTTTCAACGAGATTCTTGTGGAGTTTTTTGCAAGATTTTGCAAAGATTATATTTTTGAAAAATTTCATAGGAATTTTTTGACAATATTTTTATCATTATCTACGAGTATTATCATTTATATATTTTACAAAATTTTTATAGATTTTTTGGCTAGATTTTCATAGTAAATAGTTTCTATCAAGATTTTTACATGATTGTCAAAGATTTTTCACAATATTTTTATTGTTATGAGTTTTACAGAATCTCCATCCTTTAGAATTTTATATAGAATTCAGTATTTTTGTTGAAAAGACCTTTAAAAAATTTTCGTAAAATTTTGAAGGATTCCATTGAATTTGATTTAAAATTTTCATAGAGTTTTTTACAGAATTTTTGTGTAATTTTCCTACAAGATTTTTATTGAATTTTTCACTACATTTTTGCGGATTGTTTTTCCAAAACTTTTTTTTTTGTTACATAAGACTTTTATGGAATTTTTTGACTGATTTTATTTAAACAAAATTTTAACTTTTTTGTTCATATAAATTTTTTTTGAAAATTTTTGTAACATTACTTACTATACTTGGAATTTTTTACAGGATTTTCATGTAATTTTTCCACACAATATTTTAATTAATGTTTTTACAAAAAATTTTTATGGAATCCGAATACATTTCGAATGCTTATACGATCACGTAGACTGAAACTGAGACCTGTAGCTTAAATCTCGAGTGTAGGTGTAGGTACTTTTCTCATTTAAAAAACCATCACACTTGGGTTATTTTCATATTCGTATATTTATGACATGTAGATAATTAAATAACTCACAAGAAGCACAAGGTACTTAAATAATTAAATTTGTCGTCTCGGTCGAACTTTATACTTATCTACAATGCAATGCTTATGAAACCTACGAATACTTTCGCCCTATTACGAAAGGTAGATAAGGTACCTTGGAAAGAAAAAATATAACAAAAAACCGAGGGTGTTTTGCTTTTTTAGAAAGTCTCAGTCGCCCAAGAAAGGGATAGAGAGAAAAAGGACGAATAGAGCAAGAGATTTATTTTGAAAACTTTTATACTTAAATTACGTATACCTTTACCTACATACACGAGTACAGTACGAACTAAAGTATACAACAAGTTTTGACTCTGGAGTTTTTTTAAATAATGGATGAATGCGCCGTTTTCATAAACCGTATAACTCGGAGTTGATTTTAACAGTTTTCCTAATGTATCAAGCATGCTATAATGTTGAGTGAAAAATCACTTTTAAATTTATACCTCGCTTCGGGCTCCTACTTTTGGGTCCTGGCTCTGGGGGCGTAAGCGCCTAAGTTGCTTTATTCAATGAGATGACTGATATTCAACGATATATAGACGAGAAGACGAGTTAACCAAATGGATTTTTTTAGTTATTGCAAATTGAGAATTTTCTAAAGTAATAAGTCACGTTAAAGAGCTGCGGGATGTCAGTGTGTGGTAAACAGACTGTGTATTAAAAGCATTTCACGCCATCAATACCATAGGTATTATAAACAATATACAGGGTGTCCGGTGAGTGGTAACAAATTTCTTATGATTTTTTTTTAAACTTCATAATTTTTTTTCTTGATTTTTCAAGTTTTTTTGCCAATTTTTTCATTCAAAATGTTCCGCTACATTTTCACCATTTTTTTGATTTTTTTTTCGAGTCAATTATTTATCATAAATGTTTTCTCCAATATCATCACCAAAATTTTTCTCCACATTTTTATAGATTTATGCCCCTCTAATTTTTTTTCAAATTTTTCCAATAATTTTCATCAGCACTTTTTCCAGCTGCCTTCCAACTAAAATTATTTATTACAATTTTTCCAAAATCTGTCCACTAATAAATTTTTAAATTTTTTTTTATTTTGTGAATAAATGTAGTTATAATGTGTTGTTCTTTGTTTTATGTCATCTGTCCACTACCTCATTTTCCCCCAAATCGTTCTTTTTTCTGGGTATCAGAAATGTTCATCTAAACGTGTTGGCAAAACTGAAACTAAAATTTTAATAACTAAAACCGAAACTGAAACCGAAATTATTTTCAGTTTTTTCATCTCTGTTTTCAATTTCTTTTTCTATTTAATTTAAATAACTTATTTTATTCATTCATTTATTTTGAAGTTTTTTGGTTTGCTTTTTGAATTATATTTTTCATTTCAGCGTTTTAAACTGAATTAAAATTGATTATTTAAAATTTTAATTTATAAATCTAATAAAATAAATTGAAAAAAAAAACTTAATTAAAAAGGAGTGAATAATTTTCACAAAAATTTTGAAAGTGAAGTTTTTGGACAAATTACGAGTAGGACCCTCTAAGCTAAAAGTAAATATAGATAAAAGAAAAATATACCTAACCAAGTAAAAAAAATATTGATTTTTTTTACACAATTTAAAAAAAAATAAAAAATAAAATTTTTAAAAATTGTAAGAGCAAAATAATTTTAGAAAAATTTAAAGTAGGCAAACTAGCAAAAGCAAAATTGAAAAAAAAATGGAAGAAATATCTGTAGGTCCAAGTAATTTTGAAACAAGTGCGATTCATTTCCAACAATTTTTCCAAAAAAAAGTTATGAAAAAAAAATTTATAAATTACAAAAGCATCATTTCAAAAAAAAAAGTAAATAAACAAAGTAGGTAAACGTTTTTTTATCATGTAAAATTTTCCAATTATTACATTTTTTGAAAGAATAATAAATTATTTTCAACGATTTTCTATACAGTCACACAGATTTTAACAAGATAAAAAAAATCTAATTTCTGAATTGTTGCGAAATATAAAATATCTCAATATTTAAAAAAACTATTGAACAATTTGGATTTACAAAAATTTCAAAAGGAAAAAAAAGGGGAAAAATACCCAAGTAGGAATATATTCTAAAAAATTCACATTAAACTCATTGTTTTGAGAAAGGCAGGTTTGGAAAACTGGAAGCATATCAGTTTCAGTTCCAGTTTACAGTTTACAGTTTACAGTTTACAGTTTACAGTTTACAGTTTACAGTTTATAGTTTCAGTTCCGGTTTTCCTTCTCCGAGCTCGAGTTGAACTCGAAGTCAAACTGTCGAACATGTCTAAAAAAATGCAAAAAAATGCAAAAAAAAAAAAAAAGGAAGAAAAAACTAGAACTGGAACTGAGTTCCAGTTTTAGTTTTAAGTTTTCAGTTCTCAATTCCTTAGTTCCAGTTCCACTTTGCAGTTTTTTGTTTTTCAGTTCCAGTAACAATTACACTTTCAGTTTTTTCATTTCAGTTCCAGTTCATTTTCATTTTTAGTTCCAGTTTCCATCTCTGATTAGAATTATAGATTTTTTTTAATAAAGTAGAAAATGGAAAATATTTCGATGAAAGAATTGAAGAAACTTTGATGGTCATTGAAAAATTAGGGAAAAACTTGACAAATTATTTGGGAAAAGTATTTTTTTTTTTAAAAAGTGATTAAAATTATTTGAAAAACTCGAATAAAATTTAAAAAAATAAATAAAAAATATGAAAATGAATAACCCGAGCAGCACACTCGACAAATTATCGAAATAAAAAATCGACAGAATATCGAATTCGATAAAGTGTCGCATTAGTTCCGCATAAATCGTGAAATTATCTTTCGATATATCGACAGATTATCGATGAATTATAGTTGGCAAAATCCATCAACAGATAAACTTTCGATAAAATCGAACGATTTTTCTTTTAAAAATCTCAAGATTATAGTTAGATACTTCATCGATAACCTATCTATAAATCGAAAGATAATTACACGATTTATGCGGAACTAACGCGACACTTTATCGAATTCGATATTCTGTCGATTTTTTATTTCGATTTAGTTTCGATATTCTATCGATTTTTTATTTCGATTTAATTTCGATATTCTATCGATTTTGTATTACGATTTTTTGTAGATTATCTAGTTTCGATATTCTATCGATTTTTTGTAGATAATTTAGCATATATGGGTATATGCGCGCGCACATTTTCAAGACCGGCTGGCGAGTTTGAAGTCGTAGTTACGCTTAAGGCTGGCGAATTTCGTTCCAAATACAGCAGTTTCTACCAAAACAAGCGTCTGTTGCGAACATCGGAGTTCGTTCGCATAATACGAATTGGATTATAATATTCAAACATCTTATGCAAAATTGGAGAAGAGGGAGGGGTCCAATTGAAATTTTTATAATAACTAAAATTATTTCTAGGACCTTAATTTACAACTTTTGTTTGAAAATTTTTTCAAATTGGCCCCTTTTTCCTCCGCTCCTCCAATTTTGAATAAGTATCAACGGAGTATTATGCAAAATTGGAGGAGAAGGAGAGGTCCAATTGAAAAAATTTTCAAACAAAAGTTGTAGCTTAAAGTTCTAAGAATAATTTTGTTCATTACAAAATTTTCGATTGGGCGCCTCCCTCCCGTTCAATTTTAAATACTAAGTATTCACATAGTAATCGTAGTATTGAACTTGGTAAAATTTTATTTAAGAACAACGATCTGGTTTCAAGTAAAATACCTAGTAAACCAAAAAAACTAGATAACTTGTTTGAAAATTTTTTCAATTTTGATTTCGCATATTACTGTTACACGTAAGTAGGTAAATGCAAAATAATAGAGGCTAGAGATGAGGTCCAATTGAAAAAACATTTCAAACAAAAGTTGTAGAATAATATTCTGGATTTAATTTTGGTTATTATAAAAATTTCGATTTGGCCCTTTCTTCCCATCCAATTTTGAATATAAAGTAGGTATTTTTTGACTAGAAAAAAATCAATATAGTTTCAACAACTATCGTTACAAAATCGTTGAAATATCGAAGTCGATAAATTTCATATAATGTGTCGATAATATAGTTTTAAATATCGTCACAAAATCGTTGAAAAATCGAATTCGAGAAATTTCAGATTACGTGTCGATAATATAGTTTCAAATATCTGCACAAAATCGTTGAAAAATCGAATTCGAGAAATTTTAGATTACGTGTCGATAATATAGTTTCAAATATCTTCACAAAATCGTTAAAAAATCGAATTCGAGAAATTTCAGATTATTTGTCGATAATATAGTTTCAAATATCTGCACAAAGTCGGTGGAAAATCGGATTCGATAAATTTAATATTCTTTGTCGATATTATCGTTGACGAATATCGTCCTAAAATCGTAATACTATTGAATTCGATAGTTTTTAGATTTTTTGCCTATAAAATCGTACAGCTAAATCTGTATCATATCGTGAGAACATCTTTAGATTTTTAAACGATTTTTTATCGATACGTTTCAACTTTCGATATTATCGATCGAGTGTGCTGCTCGGGAATTGTATTTTAATAAAAAATTTTAAGCACCTTTAATTTCGAAGATGGCCTAATTTTTCGAATAACTTTTTGTTTCTCTCTAAAAGTTACTTACACTTGAACATTCTTTAAACCATTGTCTCTTCGAAACTAAGATAGGCATAAAAAAAATTTCCACCACTCACCGGGTAAGCGGACAGGCGGACACCCTATATGAACCGTCAATTTTTACCAAAATAAAAGCGAATAAATTTAGTGGATGTTGAAAAATTTAATCTGATTATAAAAGGTCCCCTTTCTCAAAATATTCTAAAATGTTTGACGTGTTATGTTTTTCGCTGCGGGCTTTTAAATTCATATAAGCCATAAATTACCGCAACATATTTCATATATTTACCAATAATTTTTTCCTGGTAACCTACCATCATCTACGCATGTACATTGTACTTGTACGATATACCTACGAAAATTGCAAAATATATTACCTATTTTGGGAACTACCAAAGCGGAAGATCCAAACAAAAGATAGTTTTTTGAAAAATATTCAACGGCTGAAAAAAGCAAACATACGGTTACTTAATGAAATTTTATACCCTGCGAGATCGAAGCTTTCATCCAATAATTACCTAATCGTTTCCTTTATTTTGTATTTTTTTTGCAGATATTTCACCATTGTGAGATCTCCTCGAGATGCGATGTGCAGATGTAGCGTTTCGACGACGTTGATACTTATTTGGATTACTTCATTTTTATGTGTGCTGCCATTGGTGTTTTTTCAACAAATTGAAGCCGTAGCGTTGGGCGAATTAGTTCTTTACGAAGTATGCCTTGAAAAATGGCCATCGTCGGAGGTGCAAAAAACATACACAATAACGTTAGCTGTTGCTCAGTTCGTAATCCCGTTAATCGTACTTACCGCGGTGCACATGAAAATATCCGTTTACCTGAATGTGCATTTGAACGACCCTGCGAGAAATTCATTCAGTAAGCGAGGTACCAGATTGTATTAGTATAAAAATGCTTGATGCTTGTTTTTTTTAGAGGAGTGTTTGAGCAATGTACAGTAGAACCTCGATTATCCGACTTCCGATTATCCGATATCCAAAAGTTGGTTAATTTTTTAGTATCCCATTTCCCTTTGTTTTTGCTCAACGATTTTATGTATTGTTAAATCGAAAAAAATTGGAGATTTTTTCCTGAAAAAATTTGAGAAAATAATATATAATTTTTTTATTTCGAAAAAATGTCGAAAAATTGGAAAGAAACTATTTTTTAAAAATTGAAAATTATTTATTTAATTTTTTTTTAATATTTCACTTCCAGGAGAAATGTTGAAAATTTTATTCCAAAAAATTAGGAATTTTTTTATTGCTTAAAATAATTTAAAAAATTATTTTTTTACTTGAAAAAAATGTTGTTTTTTTTTAACCTACGTACTAAAAAAATGATTTTTTTTACTTACAAAGATGATTTTTTTCACTTGAAAAAATGATTTTTTTTTTACTTGAAAAAATGATTTGTTTACCTAAAAAAATCATTATTATTTATGAAATATATCTCACTTTTTTTTTGCAAACGTCCAAAATCACGAAAAAAAAAAAAATTCAAAAATGTTGTTTAAAATACTTAGGATTTTTCATTTCATTTTTCTATTACCTATTCTATGAAAATAAAATTTTTTATTCCTAAAAATTGATTTAGGTATTTTTCTCTTCAAAAAAGAAAACCAAACAAACAAACAAAAAAAAACAACTTATCAATAATTAAAAAAAAAAAAAAAAAGGTTTTGAAAAAATTGAGAATTTTTTCATCACTTAAGTAGTTGAGTACTATTTTTTCAAAAAGGAAACGAAAAATCGATTATCCGACTTTTCATTACATCCGATCTTCTTTGGTTCCAATTAACTCAGATAAAGTTTTACTGTATGTAACTATGTATAATTGTATATAGGGTGTACCGGCTTAGGAGTAACGCCTTCTAACTAGTAACTATGCAACTTATGGTGAGTAGATGTAAATATGTTTGCCTAATCTCCGGATCACAGGGGCTGAGTTATGCTCATCGAAAAATAATTTTTTTTTTATGTTTTGGTTGAGTGTTTTCAAACTTGAGTTTATCAAAAACTATAATAGGTGGAGAGTGGCACGTTGAGGTGTCGAACAGCAAATTTTGTATGGAATTTTTTCAAGGAAATAGTCTTTTTTATAATTTGACAAGGAATGTCTATAACGAGCAAAATATTCGAAAAAACATGTTAAAAAAGTGATAATTTTTCTCATTTTTCTGTAATAACTCAAAAAGTTGTCTTTCGACTAAGCTGTTATTATTAACTTTTCCGGACGAAAAAAGTTTGATCTTTACAATGGCACAGCCAATACCCCCTATCCCACTCCAATCAAAAGTTATGAGCAAATAATTTATGGAAAAACGACAATTAAGTAGGTATTTAAAAAAATATATTATTATGATTATTTTCAGACTTCTAGAACTGTTTTGCTCAGTATATAGACTTCCTTGTCACGTTATAAAAATGACCATTCCCATGAAAAAATTTTAGACAAAGTTTTCTGCCCGACGCCGCAACACACAAATAGTAGCTGATGAATGCAAGTTTGAAAACACTTGGGCCAGAACAAAAAAAAAAATCTGATGAGCATTTTCAGCCCCTGTGGTCCAGAGGTTAGGCAAACATATTTACATTGACTCACCGTAAGTTATATAGTTACTGGTTAGAAGGTTTTATTCCTAAGCGGGTACACCCTGTATGTATATGCTCTTGGGGTTTGAATCAGCGAGGCTTTGCTAATTCTATGTATAGATAGGTATTATTTATAGTGTTGGTAAATCAAAGGTTCGAGTACCTGTATAAACTTTCGATTGTGGCTATAAAATTAGTTTTCTACTTAACGATACCCATTTAATCTCCCGTCAAAGTTTGACAGTTATTAACTGGATAAGGCTCACAAGACATGAATTCTATATGAATGTGCTAGACAACGCACAACATTTAAGAAAATTCTGTGGTTGTCTACATGCTATCTTTTTAAAGGGCTAAAAACTGTTTCTCCCCCGAAATATTTCGTCAATGGCTGCTTGTATGAAAAAAATTTACAAATAAAAGTTATTCCTCATTCAATTTTACATAAAAAAGATATTCATAATTTTTTCATTTTACCCCTCCCTTCACCCACAAAATTCCATCAAAATTACCAAAAATTTAAAAAAAACGGAAATTTTTCACTGTTAATTTTTTAATCAATTTTTTCTCAAAATTTTTAGCCTTGTTTACTTACAAGTTGTTTGTTTTCATTTTTGACATGATCGTACATTTAAAATAGGTACCTACTAATTTAAGAGGCTGGCGGACTTGGAATTTTCTAGAGTATATGTAAAGCTCGAATTTTTCCCCGAAGGGTGATGGGATAAAATGTTTTTTTTTTAAACTTGAAAAATCTGACATCTCTTCCCCTTCAATGAGAAATGCCCCTCAAAAAATTGGGAATTTCATTTTAACAAGTAAGTATAAGAAATTGAAAGATCTCCTCACCCATTTACTTAGGTACTAAAAAAAAAATTTTTACTCTAAAAATATTGGATTAATTTTTTTTACTAAAATAATTTTTTTAACACCAAGAAATTCAAAAATTCTTACTCCAAAACAATTTTAAAAAAATAAAAAATTTGTCCACTTCACTGAAAAAAAAAAAAAAAAAATTTGGTTCCGAAAATTTTGAAAAAATTTTAATCAAAACGAGTTCAGCAATTTTATTTACTCTTATAAACAACACAGAAAAGCTGAATTTTCTTTGTTCCAAATTTTTTTAAAAGATTTCTTTACATTTCAAAAAATAAAATTTTGCTCCTATTATACTTAACTGATATTTTTTTCACTCCAAAAAATAATTATTTTACCCTAAAAAATTGACTTCTTTTTACTAGGTACTAGGTTGTTCAAATTACATTTGCACCAAAAATATTGGAAAAAATAGTTTGCTTAAAAAATATTAAAAAATTTCCACTCCACTTCAAAAAAGTTGAAGACCTTACTCCCATAATAGCTATTTTTGCATCAATTGGTGAAAACGATTGTCATTTAAACGAATTTGTCAGTGCCGCACGAGTGTATACTGAAAAAAAAAACTTTTCATTAGGTATTCCAAAACAATAAAAAATATTTTACACATTTTTTTTTTACTACCATAAAAATTGATTTTTTTCTACTCAAGAATTGAATTTTTTACGCTAAATTATTGAAAAAAAAAAATTACAGCAAAGAAATAATTTTTTTTCTACTTCAAAATTCAAAGTACCTAATTCCTATTCAAAAAAGATTTTTTAAATTTTTTCTCTATGAAAATTTAAAAAAAAAATGATTGCTCCAAAATAATTAAAAATTTTAACTTCCAATAAATTGAATTTTTCACTCCAAAAAATTAAAAAAAAAAGTTCTTTCTCGAAAAAAACTTCTGATCTACTTTGAAAAATGAAAAAGTCCGAAGTTTTTTTTCGGAGAAATTGTGGTTTTTTTATTCTTCAAAAATCGAAAGGGTCTTTCCAAAGACATTGAAATTATTTTTCAAGAGGAAATGAGATTTTTTCACCAAAAAACAATTTATTTTTTCAAAAAAAAAAAAAAAAAAAAATGATAAATCTTTTACTCAAAAATTTAAAAAACGGAAATTTTTTCGTATGAGAATAAACTTTTTTTCTCTCCAAAAATTTGACAAATGTATTTTCACTTGAAAAAATGTAAAAACAGGTAAAATTAATTTTTGTCTTTATAAATTTGAGGAATAACACTGAAACATTTTTTCTCCCAAAATGTTAAGAATTTATTTGATACCTACCGAACTTTTCTTCTTTGATTTTTTTTGTGAGGGGGTTTTCAAAAAATAAATCCCCCCCCCCCATTTTTGATGTAATGTTTTGAATTTATTTTTCTTAAAATTTCCAAGTCGTAGCTTAAAAATTTTACTCGTCCTCCATTTCATTCCACTAATACGAATTTTCTATTATAAGTAGGTATATCAATGTCATTTTGATGAATAATTATTATGATCCTTCTTTCCATCATTTCATTTTTTTTACGATGATTTACTTTCAATTTATTCCTATATTTCAATTTGATTGTTTTTCTTGTTTTACAATTTTTACCAAACAGATGCGAATTTTCTTTCTGCAATATTATTTTCACTACTTTTCCCTCGAATAAAATCATTTTTTCATCATTTTTTCTTAGTAGGTACTAGGTAGATACTTAATTATTTTTTTGGACACGAATAATTTTTTTATACCATTTCTTCTTCGAAGGATTTCTTTTAAAAAATGTTTTTATGGTGATTTTTTGTCAAAATTTCTTTAATCAATTTAAAAAAATATCACACAGAACACTTGAGTAAGTTTTTTGGCAAAAAAAATCTTGAAATGAACTGGCAAGTTTTTTTAGACAAGATAACAAATTACATTTTTTCGTTGTTTATTGTGATCCTACGTATGTCAAATTGTTTTCAAGATATGTAGTTGTTGTTGTCTATAAATTTCGAAATAATTTTGGAAAATCAGAAATTGAAAAAATATCTTCTTAGTTGTCTAAAAACGAATGTAAAAGCATACTCTTTTTTTTTACCTCGAATCACCAAAAGAGTACATTCATGGAAATCCATTTGTTATTCGGATTAATCTCGAGAAATACATAATTTGGCAAAAAAAAAAAAGTGAGTACATTTCTCATACATTATCCATGCGAATTTACATTCAAAAAGCGAACAATGAAGCCATCAAAATGAATTCATACGAGTTGATCTATGGTAAATGAAATATGATACATGACGAGACAGGTTCAAAAATGAAATGAAAATTTATTTGGTAGCACGACGATGCGACGACGGGAAAGAAAAGCAAAGTGAAAAAAACCCTCCAAGTTTATGGTCTTACGCGGTTTACGATTTAAATTTTTGGCCTACATGTGTACGTAAGGAACGCTCTCTGTTCTGGTATAAAATGTCGTTTATTCAGCAGCTTCTCCATACATGGCACATACTGTAATGGTAATCGCCTACATGCACGAGTTGTTTGCCATATTGCGATGATTGAGCATCACAGTGACACGCGGACGAAAAGAAAAGTTAGCGACGAAGTGAAAATTTTGACAAGTTTGATCGTCATTTGTCTTGTACACGACCTAATACTTACTTTTTGTTTTGAAAACACGTTCAACTTATGCCTATAAATCTTACGGGGCGTTTATGAAAAATTTATAAAGATATAGGCGTCTTGTGTTGTGTTGAAACGGCTTAGACTTCAAATAGCTTTACAGGCGGCTGAAATAATGAAATTTTAATTAACTCTTATACTCGTAAGATGAGTTTCGCTACCGGGGTATTAACGAAATTAAAATGATCTACGTATTACGTACTTTATGTTTATGTGATTGTGTTAATCGTCGAACGTATTAGGTGTATAGCCGTTCGATGTTATATTAGATGGGCATTTTCTGGTAGATATTGCTTTCAAAATTACGTATCGAGCCTTTCCTATACATTTTGAGAAGATGAAATAATGTGGTATGGCGACTTAGGTATAAAATTCCAGCTTATACAGGGTGTTCGGCGAGTGGTCTGCCAAGCTTGAAATTTGGATATAACCAAGTACCACTAAATAAAATCTTCATGTACACAATGTGGTGCCTATCTCGATTTTGAAGGGGCAATGGTGTACAAAATTGTTCAAATTTTGTGAAAACAATGCACGAACCAGGTGTAACTTTTTGAACGGAACAAAAATAGTTATGTCAAAAATTTGCCTATATTTGAAACTGAAGGCGCTACAAAGCTTTGAAAATTGGTATTTTCGAAATTCAAGGCTCCGTAGCGCCTTAATTTTCAAAGATAGACAAAATTTTCACATCACGTTTTTTGTTCCTTACAAAAAGTTACACCTGTCTCATGTATTTTTTTGACCGAATCTCGCAATTTTCATGTATCTCCACTGCACCGTAATAAATTGAGGTAGGCAATATTGTTGACTGGGATTTCGCATTGCTGTAACTACTTCAATTTCAAAGATAGGCAATGCAATATGATTACAACTTTTATTGCTTTTTCGAAGATCAATCCACTGCCGGTGTCGAAAATTTTTTTTAAACGCAGTGTTGCCAATCGATTTTGCTAGGTAAAATATTGATTTTCAAACCTTTGTAGCTCCTTCATTTTCAAACTTAGGCAATATGTGTACATAACCTTTTTTGTTAGTCGGACTCGGTTTTATCCAAATTTCAAGTTTGGCAATTGAAAAAAAATCTAGTTGGACGAAATATGTCTCTATTGAAAAATTTCCTGTTCCCAACCTACGTCATCGGTTCTTTTTTTTTCTTCAAATATTTTTTATTTAATAATATTTAAAACTTGGAGTAGGATACTTGCCATTTTTGCGAAAACTTTTCGACCTTGTTATGTTAGACTAATATTTAGGTTTACTTCTTATCCTATACCAGGCCTTTTTTTGTTACGTATAAAATTTTATGTACATATTTATAAGCGTTTGACGTTTCAAATTTTTGTATTTCGGGTAGGTAACATATTTTCTTTATGGTGCAGCTTACGTGGTAGCTCCGTGTTGAAAGAAATTCAATAGCTTTTCAGACGTATCCGTTTTCGAGATTTTTGTTTGCTTTTTTTAGGCGAATTTTTTTCGCTTATTATTTACGCGGAAAAGCGTACTTATTCAAATTATTGCACATACCTGTGTAACTGGAGTGTGGGTGGAGGAGAGGAGAAGAGCATAGCTTTGTTGATAAATGGATTTTTTAATCTTACGCTCGTATGTATTTAAATGCGATTTTTTTTTACAAATTTTCAAATCATTGTTACCTTCAATTCCCTCAAGTTTTTTTTTCAATTCTTAAAAAAAAAATTATTATCATGACGTCATTTCTTTTAAAATGATTTTCATTTCTTAAAAAAAAAAAATTGCAACAAAAATTCAGTTTGAAACGATTTCTTTTTATTATTATTAGGTTTTCTTTTTTTTTGAAATCAACTTATTAATTTTCCAAAAAATTTTATTTTTCTGAAACCAATTTTGGATTTTTCAATGCCTACTGCTTTTCATTAGATTTACAATTTTCATTTTTTTTTTTAAATATAATTTTCTAAAATTAATCATAGGGCTGGGATTTTATCAAATTAGGAAATAGGTACATTTTCATGGGCCTTTGCCCATGATTTACCTCTAAATGTGTAAGTAAATTCTAAATTTGTATGTATACAAAAATTACAAAATTAAATACCATAACTACGTGAGTTACCACTGGGTCAGAGCTAAAAAAAAAAATTTAAAAAAAAAGGTACATTTTTATAGAATTTTTGAAGTTGGATTTTTTCTGATAAATTTTGAAATGGGCAAATTTGGGGTCAAAACAATTTTAGAGGATTTTTTGTAAGTAAACTGGAGAAAAATAATAGGAAAGGTTTTGAATTTTTCAGGGAAATCGTGAAATTTTTTTATTTCAAATTTCCAACATGATTTATGGAAAAGAAATTGAAGATTTTTTGGGGAATAAAAAAATTGTATTTAGGATTTTTTTGGGGAAAATTTTGAAATATTTCCTTCCAAACAATCTTTGTGGATTAAAAAAAAGAAATGATACCTACGCGCGATTTTTGAACTTTTTCAAAAAAATTTCTAGATATTTCCCTTTGAAAAAAAGTTTTACATATTTTTTTGTGAAGTTTGAAGAAAAAAATACTTAGTTCACCCGTGTAGTAATGTCGATGCTAATTTCGATATAAATGTCGACACATCGAAATCGGTCACTTTTCGATCGTACATGTCGACATTTATATCGACATCCACATCGACATTTGCAATGGTGAGATTTTGAAAAATATGCTAAGTTCAAATATTCAATATAAGTATATATTAAAATTACACCAAAAATAGTGTTCAAGCCAACATTTCGACATTTTTTGTCAAATATGCGGCATTGAGGCCACCTTTGTAGCTGGACACATGCGAGTGTCCAACTAACATAGAGATGATTCTTAGACCTTATGTACTAATTCACAACACACTTTATCTGCGAGTATCACAATCACCCTCAAGACGTCAACAGTCAAGTCGATGCATTATTCGACCCTCGACAATTAGATCGGCATTAACTCGACTTAAAATTACTCTGGTCAACACTGTCGACAGTTAAGTTAATGCATTATTCGACCCTCGACAATCACATCGACACTATCTCGACTTAAAATTCCTCTGGTCGATACTGTCGACAGTGAAGTCGATGCATTATTCGACCATCGACAATTATGTCGACAATAACTCGACAAGTCGTTGTATTATTCAAAACTTTGAAAAATAAGAAAATTTTGTGATTCTTTCAAAAATTATTTATTCCTGAGCTTAAAATGTTCTTATTAATTGTTTTTAGTTCTTTTTAGATATAAAATTTGTAAATTTAATTGGCAGAAATTGTCGACATAAATGTCGATGCGTTTATCGAGTATCGATTTTTACATCGACTTGTCTATGTAGAAAAACAACGTTTTCTAAATTATAGGAAAATACTGAGAAAAATTCAAAAATGTTGATTGAACAGTTATGTTTAACATAGAACATTACTTTAAATCTCAAATATCATTTTTAATTCATCGTTAACCGAGAAAAAAAGTGTCTGAATTTTGTCGACATAAATGTCGATGTCGACAATTGCTACACGGGCAGAGTTCGGAATTTTTTTCTAAAAATATTATTCGCGATCAAAAAAATTTCAAACAATCTTTTATAAATTAAAAAAAAAAAAAAAAAACAACAATAAAAAGGGTTTTCAATTTTTTAGGAAACTTTTGAAATACTCGGCTTTTATTTTGTATTTCGTTTTTATTTGAAAAAAAATTAGGTGAGTTAGAATCTTCTGAAAATTTAATTTAAAAAAAATCATACTTACATTGACTTTCAATTTTGTTCAAAGAGTGAACATTAAAAAAAAATCAGCTAATTATTTTTTTTCTAATTTGAAGATAAATTTTTAAAAAATTCAACTCCAAAAAATTGTATTTTGAAAAATTTTAAAAATTCAACTTCATAACAATTTTTAAATGAATTTTTGTCAAAGTTATGAAAATTCGAAAGTCAAAAAATAGATATCCTTAAAAATGCAGCATTCTGTAATAAAGAGAACATTTTCTGAAATCTAATTTTTGAAAAAACCAAAAATTGGGCTTTGATTTAAAAAAAAATTATTTCGTCAATAAAAATTTTTAATAGGTAGTGAAATTTTGTAGACTGTTTGCAATTTTTGTCAATAGTCGACAACAAAAAATTCCAAAAGTTATGACTTCGACAAATCTAACTTTCCAACGCAGTTTTCGTATAAAATTAAATTTGCAAATTTTTTCAAAATTCAACTTTCAAAAGTTTTTAATAATTCGGGTTTGCAAAAAAAAAAAAAAAAAAAAAAAGTTGAGGATTTTTTTTCAACAATCAGTTTTATTATTTTTTGAAGAAAAAAAAACACGATTATTCCATTTTTAGTATTCCCTTTCCTAATGAGCTCTTCTAAAGTGAAATATTAGCCCGGCGAAATCATTCCGGTATAGTCTTCCAACTTGGCCACTTTTTTCGGTCAACGAGCACTCGTTCCGGCATACCTCCTTACTTCTCTAAATTCGAAATTATCATTTAAATATAAATTTGAATTTAATTTAAAACTTTAGGTAGGTAGGTAGGTACCTACTCTGCTCGAGACAGCAGCGAATTTCCAAAAACTCAATTGCAAAGAAAACACCCCTCGCGCTTACTGGCAATAATAAAAAGTTTAAGTAGCAAATGAAAAAAATGGTAAAGGAAATAGAAACCCGTCTAATAAAAAAACACCGAAGAGAAAATAACTACGTAACGTACCTACTCGAATTTCGTTCAAAGTGTTGACGTCATCAATCTACACGTACGAGAGGGTGCTACATACAAGTTGCTGCGAGTCCATCTATACAGGGTGTTTCATAGCTGACTGAGTTCCTCCCACCGGGTGAATAGGCAACCCATAAGGAACAAAAAATGTCATATGAACATGTTTCCTATCTAGAAAATTGAACGGGCAAGCGAAAATTAAATTAAATCGAGAAAAAAATCATTTCCGATTGGGCCAATGAATGGTACTAAAAAAATTAACTCTTTTTGTTCTAGATGGTTCTAGAATTTTTTTTGTCTATCTTCGGAAATGATGGCGCAAGAGAGCTTTCAACTGTGAAAAACAGGTTTGTTTAATTTTCAAAGCTCTGTACCTCCTTCATTTTCGAAGATATGCAAAAAATGTCTATATCTCTTTCATGTATCATTTTGACGAAATTTTGCAATTTTTATGCTTCATTCGTATCTCTTGATCATTTAGGTTTCAAATCATCATTGGACATCATTGGAAAATGAAAACTGCAAAATTTGTCAAGGCGTTACATGAAACAGGTGTAACTCTTTGAGATAAGCAAAAAAAGTTATGTGATGAGTTTGCCTATCTTCGAAAATGAAGGAGTTAAAAAGCTTTAAAAATTGAAAAAACCGGTTTTCTAAAGTTTAAAGCTGTCCTGAGCCTTTATTTTCAAAGATAGGCAAAAAATGTCAAGAACAAAAAAGTTTTTTTTAGTAAGTATACCTAATCAATTTGCCCAACCCGAGCAGCACAGTCGACAAATTATCGAAATAAAAAATCGACAGAATATCGAATTCGATAAAGTGTCGCAAAAGTTCCGCCTAAATCGTGAAATTATCTTTCGATATATAGATAGATTATCGACGAATTATAGTTAGCAAAAATTTCGAGATTATAGTAAGATATTTTATCGATAATATATCTATAATATCGAAAGATAATTTCACGATTTAGGCGGAACTTTTGCGACACTTTATCGAATTCGATATTCTGTCGATTTTTTATTCCGATTTTTTATTCCGATTTTTCGTCTTTTACTAGCTTCTTTCTATAATTAAAAATCATTAATTAGCATAATTAATACATTAAACTATGCCTAAACACATTATTCATGTTACGGTAAGAGGATCATTTCAGAAAAAGTCAAAAAAAATTATAAAAAATCTGCCACCCGTGGGGCTTGAACCATCTACCTCCTGCATGGTAATCCTCTTCCTTAACCACTATGCCATACCTTATCGTTGAGGAATTAGCAATAAAACGCTTATAATAGGCAGTTTAGTACTTCCAGACGTGTTGGACTTAGAAAAATTTTCACCAATTTGGAAATAATTTCAAATATCGTCACAAAATCGTTGAAAAATCGTTCGACAAATTTCAGATTATTTGTCGATAATGTAGTTTCAAATATCGCCACAAAATCGTTGAAAAATCGAATTCGAGGAATTTCATATTACGTGTCGATAATATAGTTTCAAATATCGTCATAAAATCGTTGAAAAATCGAATTCGAGAAATTTCAGATTACGTGTCGATAATAAAGTTTTAAATATCTTCACAAAATCGTTAAAAAATCGAAATCGAGAAATTTCATATTACGTGTCGATAATATAGTTTCAAATATCTTCACGCAATCGTTAGAAAATCGAATTCGAGACATTGCATATTATGTGTCGATAATATAGTTTCAAATATCTTTACAAAATCGGTAAAAAATCGGATTCGATAAATTTAATATAATCTGTCGATAATATAGTTTCAAATGTCGTCAAAAAATCGGTAAAATATCGAAGTCGAGAAATTTCATATAATCTGTCGATAATATAGTTTTAAATATCTTTACAAAATCGTTAAAAAATCGAATTCGATAAATTTAATATTCTTTGTCGATAATGTAGTTTCAAATATCTGCACAAAATCGGTGGAAAATCGGAATCGATAAATTTAATATTCTTTGTCGATAGTATCGTTGACGAATATCGTCATAAAATCTTAATAATATCGAATTCGATAGTTTTTAGATTTTTTGCCTATGAAGTTGTACCGATAAATCTTTATAATATCGTGAGAACATCTATAGATTTTCAAACGATTTTTTATCGATACGTTACATCTTCCGATATTATCGATCGAGTGTGCCGCTCGGGAATTAATTTTTTTTCTCAATTTAATTTTTCATTGCCCTTTAAATTTTCAAGGTAGACAAAATGTTCACACAACGTTTTTTGTTCCTTATGGGTTGCCTATTCACCTGGTGGAAGGACCTCAGTCAGCTATGAAACACCCTGTATAATATAAAGGGGTAAAAGTGAGAAACAGAAATTGAAAAAAAATCACAAAACCTACTGCCATAGCTCTTAGGTAGCTTATATGTATTGCGTAAAAGTATCGAATAATTTATTTTTAATGAACCACGTAAAGAAATCCTTTCTTCATTGAGTATGTATTGTTGGTGTTTGTTACAGCTAGCCGAGAAGTACGTAGGAATCGGCGTACGATGTGGATCCTGTCCTGTATAGCCATTGTATTCGCATTAAGTTGGTTACCATTGACAACGTTCACTGTTATATTAGAATTCGGCATATATTCTTTCAAGACTCCGACCTCGATGTATATGACATTCGTCATATGCCATATGGTAGCGATGACCACCGCTGGCACTAATCCCCTACTTTATGGTTACATGAATACCAATTTTAGACGTGATTTAGTCAACTTATATTATTCCATGTTCAGAATCGACGGAAACGCCAGACGTAGTCAACGTAGAAAAAGATTAAATAGCCAGATCTACGAAGGAAGGCAACACAGAGAAGGCAAATCTGCAAATACCACTACGGCTGAACCAGTTTCCATCATTGTTAAGAATAGAGATCGAAGAACGAGCTCTAGTGTAGGTACCACTTTAACTACTACCTTTCGGACTAGATCGTCTAGTTGCGGTATTGCTCAGCAAAAAATCGACGAATTGTAATTTATTCTTGGTTATTACTTTTTTCTTGGCCAATTTTTTTGATAGGTACCTACTTACATCGTTCGTTTTTAAATCATTTTTTTCTCAATTGTTAGTAAAATAGGGTGTCCGGAGACTACTGTACAAGACTTCAGATTTGGATACAAACCAGGTACCACTAACAAAAAACTTTATATACAGATGGTGCCTATCTAAACAAATGGAAGGGGCAGTGTAAAATGAAACAAGGATTTTTTTTTGATTGAGCATAATTTTATTATGGATGGTACTAAAAAAAATAAGTAGTTTTTACTATCGACATTTTTTGCATAAGTTCGAATATGAAGGCGCTACAGACTAATAAAAATTGAAATTCCAGAAGTTTGAGGCTCCCTAGCGCCTTCATTTTTGAAGATAGACAAATTCATCATGTAACTTTTTTTGTTCCTCTCAAAAAGTTACACTTATTGGATGCGTTTGTAAGTGGAATCTTGAGATTTCCAATTCTCGACAGACCCCTTCATAATTTGTGCAAGGCAAAATTTTTGACATGTGAATGTGATTTATTTTTACCATAACTCATTTAATTTCAAAGCTAGACATTCCATTGTAATCAGAACTTTTTTTGCTTTTTCAAAGTACTATCCCTTGATGGCTTCAGAAATTTTTTATAATGCAGTGTTACCGTTTTATTTATTTTTAAAATGGAAAAGTTTAATAGCGCCTTTATTTTTCAACTTAAGCAAAAAATGTTAAGAGTTAAAAAATGTGTATTTTTTTAGTTCAACCCATATACCAAATCATTTTTTTCCCCTCAATTTTATTTGTCAAGTTTTCCCTTGTCCCGTCAATTTTTGAGATAGGCAAAAAATGTTGAGATAAAAAAATGTGTTATTTTTTTTAGTAATATCCATACCTATACATACTCAACCAAAAAAAAAAAAATTATCTCAATTTTATTTGTCAAATTTTCCCATACCTCTTCAATTTTTGAGATAGGCACCGTGTTTATATAAACATAAAGTTTTTTCTTAGTGATACTCCGTTGTATCCAAATCTGAGGTCTTGCACAGTGTTCCCCGGACACCGGTACACCAAGTGTTCTTATATCAGATTCCAATGACCTAAGGTCCGTTTACCCCGCCCTCCAAATGAATGTTAAGGGTGGAAGGGGTTTCACCTATTGAGCTGCCAGCTTTCTTTTCTCTAATTGTGCCAATTTGTGCAACAAATCTCTCAGTTTTTGTTACTCTCCCTCCCAAGTTATGAGGTAGTAATAAGTCAGCCCCCCCCCAATTTCAAAAAATTCTAATACTTGGTTGAATTCAAAAAAAAAAAATGGGTATCGAAAACTTGTCTTTGAGGAATGTAAACATAAAAACGAATTGTAGAATATTTGTAGCTTTTCTTGCGTGAAAAACCTTTAACAAATTTTTAGTCTTGGTCTTTGCAAAAAAAAAAAAAAAAAAAGAAAAAAAACTAAATTAAATTTTACGAAGGCAAAATGCCATTATCTTTTTTTTAAATAAGAATATTTTGGATTTTTTTTTCAAATTTTCAAAATAAATTTATAATTAGTAATTACCTACCTATTAATAAAAAAATTTAATCAATGTATCTAAATTTTCAAATTTTGAATTTTTTTTCCAGAATGTTCAAAAATATAAATACCTAACAGAAAATTTAAAATACAAGTAGCTGTATTTTATTACCTACCTATTACTTTTTTTTTGTTGAAAATTTTCCTAATCGAGTTTAGAATTTTTTGAAATGGAGACTGACCCACCAACTCATCTAACTCGGAATGGAGAGTAGCAAAAACTGGGAGATTTGTTACACAAATTAGCATAATTGGAGAAGAAAAGTTTGCCATCACTTTGAACTCAAAATTCCAACTTGGGGATTGAGCCTCAGAGGGAAAATGCCACATATCCAGTGACGGAGAGAGCTGGGTGGTCCAAGTGCAATAATTTTGTGTGTGTGTTTTTTTTACTCAGTTTGGAACTTCCTCTGATGAGAGTCATTCAATTTTTTTATGTGACACCGCTGAAAAATTTTCACAACCGATAGTTTCGCAATTTGCTAAAAAAATATTTTTTAGAGAAATGTTTTTCAACTTTCTCTCAAAAAATTTGAATATATTTCTCTGAAAAAAATAATTAGAATTTTTGGAAGTAAGAAATCTTTGATTTAAAAAAAATCCCTTTTTTTAGAGAAAAACTAACCTCAATTTTTCATTTAAATTAAAATTAAAATTTTCTTGAGGTGAAAAATTTTTCTCCTGTGTTTTAATAAAAATATTCTTATATTCTTGTAGAAAAAACTCTCACTTCTTTAGAGGAAGAAAATATCTCTAAATTTTGGGAGTATTAATCAACTTGAAAAAACTTCTCATTTTTTTGGAGAAAAAAAAACTCAATTATTTTATTTTATTTTTGGAATTAGACCGTGCAAATTTTTTTTGGGAGGGGGGAGATCTCTATAATACATAGATATAAATTTTTTGGAGTAAAAGAATTCTTTTTTTTTTAGAGTATAAATGTATTGACTTCTATTTTGTTAGTTAATTTTGTTTTTTGTTTTCTTTATTCTATTTTATTTTTTTCAATTTATATTATTAATAAAAGAGTTGCTTTTAGAGAAAAAAAAATCACGATTTTTGTTCTCAATTTTTTTTGAAAAAAAAGTGACTTATTTTTTGGAAGTTTATGCGGTTGTGAAAGAATTTTTTTCCGTTACTTACCTAGGTATTTGGGAAAAATTCCTAATTTTTTTAGATTAAAATTTTTTTCAGCTTTTTGAAGTGAATAAATTTCTCTTATTTTTTCGAAGAAAAAAATCTCAGTTTTTTTCCTTTTTTGTTCAGAAAAATATTTTTACTTTTTGAGAAAAAAAATCATAATTTTTGGTCATAATTTAAAAATCTCTTAATTTTTTTGGAGAAATAGCAATTATTTTTCGTTTTATCCATTTAAAAAAATAAAATAAAATTGTGAGAAAAACTATGTAAAAGTTTTTTAATTAGGTATTTATTTTTAGAGAAAAACCCCATAATTTTTTTAAGAAGAATCTTTTACTTTTTTTGAAGTAGGTAAGTAAAAAATCTCCTGATTTTTTGGAGGGAAAAAATTTGCAATTTTAAAAATTGTTTTGGAGTAAAAATCTCTTAATTTTTATGCGAAAAGAATCTGTTTCTTCTCTTGTTTTCTGTTTTGTTTTTCTAATGAAGAAATCTACTTTTAGAGAAAAAAATATCAAGTTAGGTGGCACTCCTATCACCCTCAAAATCGATTTTGGGGGGCTGGGGTAACGGACCTAATGACCTACTGCTTGATTATACGGCAACACAAATTATATTAATGTGAGTCAGTTTGTCAGGTTTTTAATGTTTTCTGATTTGAAAGTGTCCCTGCGGATGAACTATGTAGGCATCTTATTCAACACCAATTTTTTAATTTTGTGATATCGTCTTTAACTAATTTAAAATTGTGCTCGAGGTATTTTCTTTCTTTAAACAATGTTACCAATCTCGCAATGCACACATAAAACATGAAAATTTCTTTAGAATTTGAAATTGAAGAAGAAGTTGAGAAGTGAGACTCATTTTTTCGAGGCATTCTCAATTAATTTTTCGGGAGATAAGACTTAGGTTATGTAAACCCCTAAGTTGAAATTTATGGTTCAAAATGATAACAAAAATTTTGCACCATCATCCCTACTTGTGAGGGTGATTATGATCATTTTTTGCAAGTTTTATTCTGATTTAAAAAATCCCAATTTTTTGGATATATTTTGTAATAACATTTTCAACGGAGGTATTATCAGGCAAAAGGTTGAACAATGAACATCGTGGAAACTGAAACGAAAACACGTGGTATAATTTTGAAAAAGTTTTCCTAGTACAATGTACCTACTCATTCCAAAAGTGAAATTTTTTTAATCAGTAGGTACATATATCAATCTCAAATCTTTAATAACGAATAAAGCAAGAAGTGATTTAATTTTTAAACGACGAAAAATCTCAACAATTAAAAAAAAAGTGTTCTTTTATTATAAATTACGTGCTTTTAATGTTAATAAATATTGTGTTTTGATGTTCCACTCCTCAGTGCTGTTTTTTGAGGAATTCCTTTCTTTATACACCGAACCGTGTATTTAATTGATGTTCTTTTTTTATCCTCGATAGTTTTACTTTTTTTTTATAAATATAATTTAGAGTATTAATCATCCTAATAAATTTTTCTTTATTGAACTTTCTGTGCAATGTTTTTCACCCCCCCCCCCCCCCCAAAAACATCTTGAATGTACTCAGTACCTATTCGTATTTTTGAATTCAATTAATCATTTTTTAAATTAATAATATTATGTACTTATCTAATTTCTTATGTACCTATTTACCAATAAATATCTTACCCTTTTGTATTCGACAATTGATAGGTAAATATTATTTTACATGTGATTTTACGACGTGTAACCATGATGTAACTTTATTTTTAGTACATTTGGAAATTATTAATCGTGAATATGTTACACTATATTATTATAGGGTGTAATGGTAATTTATGTGTATCGATTTGAATTCTTATGTAGGTATTTTATGAAAAGTTACACAGCGAAAATACCTTAAAATAAATAAAATATCGTAGTGAAATTGCACAATTTATATAAACGAACAGAAAGACTGAAGTGAAATTGTAAGATATCCTTATTGCATAAAAATGTTTTATGTATTTATCAAACTGTATACCTACAATATATTTTTTGTGTTGTTTTTTTTTGTGTGTTGAAATAAACTTTCTGTGTGATGTAGTCCCTTTGAAATTCGTTCTTTTACTTTCATAAAATAAAAAGTAGGTTAGACAATTATAAAGTATAATTATTCTTCGTAATTCGAAATGGTTTTTTTTCTCGAATTTAACCATTTCGACGAGTTCCTTCATTTATTTAAAATATGCGAAAGATATCAATTGCTCGTATTTTAATTATTAAGATGGACAACCGTTGGTGAAATATCTAAATCTGTGCGTTGAAATTATGCGAAAAGACTGTTTAGCGTTTCCGCGCACAGATGTAGGTCATAATTTTATCATTTGAAAAATATGAATTTAATTTTCATATTTTAAAGCAAAGTGGACGCAGAGACTAGATAGATTTTGCAATTCTAAAAATTCTCTTTTGCGTCCTAAAAGCCTATGCAACATGTTATTTTTACATGGCAAAACGACCAGGTTTTTGGTTTCAAGTAGGTTGTAAGAGTAAATTTAATAATGCAGGTTATGACGGACAGTTTTTGATAGTATGTAATATAATTTTTTTAAATTGAAGCAATTAGAAGTGATTTATTAGCCGAATTTTTTTTTAAAAATTTAGGCTATTGTGTCCGACCCTGATTTAGAAGGAGGGGGTAGAAGAGTTTTGACCCCATTTGTCGACGTTTGGGACCAAAAGATGACGATCTGTCACATGTCACATATTTATATGTATATATATATAATTTTACACCTACTTTTGGAACTCTAGGGCCGAGCCTAACCGGTCAAATGAGGTCAAACTTGATATGTAGGGTCCCCTCGGTGGCGGAATGATGCAAAAAAAAATTTGGGGCCCTAACTCGAAATTGGGGATATGGCCCCTTTTTGAGGGAAGTGCGGGGGAGCTCCAATATCATGAAATTTTTTGAAACTTGCCCTAGGGATGAGAGCCCTAATTACCTACACCATAGTCAAATTTCAGCCCCTAAGTCATCCCCACCCCATTTTAGGGCCCAATGGGATCATTTTTTCACGTTGATCAGGCTACAGACCCCCCAAATAGGGCTGGGGGGCCAAAATTTTCATCATGGATCAAGTTTGTGCCCCTGATGTGCCTTTTGTAGGTTTCAACTTTTGGGCCCCCTTTGACCCCTGTCAAGGGTCAAAAATCAAGATTTTTCCCAATTTTTCAAATTTTACCGCTACTTTTGGAACTCTGGGGCCGAGCCTAACAGGTCAAATGAGGTCAAACTTGATAGGTAGGGTCCCCTCGGTGTAGGAATGATGCAAAAAAATTTTTGGAGCCCTAACTCAAAATTGGATATTTTACCCCTTTTTGAGGGGGTGCGGGGGAGCCCCAATATCATGAAATTTTTTGAAACTTGCCCCAGGGATGAGAACCCTAATTACCTACATCATAGTCAAATTTCAGCCCCCTAAGTCATCCCCACCCCATTTTAGGGCCCAAAAAGTGGATTTTGGGGTCATTTTTTTCACGTTGATCAGGCTAAAGCCCCCCCAAATGGGGCTGGGGGCCAAAATTTTCATCATGAATCAAGTTTGTGCCCCTGATGTGCCTTTTGTAGGTTTTAACTTTTGGGCCCCCTTTGACCCCTGTCAAGGGTCAAAAATCAAGATTTTCCACAATTTTTCATGTTTATTCTCGCTTCCCGGTACGTTGATCAGCCTGCAGCCCAAACCAAATGACCTTGGATGCTAAAATTTGGTATTTAGGATAAGTAAGGGTCACTGAGGTGCCTTTTGGGGTTTTTGACCCTCGTGCCCCTAAATTGGGGCTCGCCCTTTTTTGAGAGGGGCTCTAAAGAGGCTCCAATTTGACAAAATGATTTGAAATTTTTACCAACAACAGTGACTCTGATTGTCTCCACTGTATCCAAATTTCAGATTCCCAAGTCATCCCCACCCCATTTTAGGGCCCAAAAAGTGGATTTTGAGGTCATTTTTTCACGTTGATCAGGCTACAGACCCCCCCAAATGGAGCTGGGGGTGCCTAAATTTTTATCATAGATCGAGTTCATGCCCCTGATGTGCCTTTTGTAGGTTTTGACCTTTAAACCCCTTTTGACCTCGATACAGGGTCAAAAATCAATATTTTTCAAGTTTTAACCTGTCTTTTCTGACGCGTTGAACAGCCTACAGCCCAAACTAAAAGACCTAAACAATCGAAATTTGGGATGTAGGGTCAGTAGAGGTCACTGATGTGCCTTTTGGGGGTTTCGACTTTTGAGCACCATTTGACCCCCGTACAGGGTCAAAAATCAGAAATTTTCACGTTTTAACCTCTTTTTTGGTGTGTTGGCCCTCGTCTGAAGAGCTGAAAGTGTGAAGGGGATTGAGAGCGAAGCCCTCAATCCTCTCCTGCCATGTCCCTATTGAGGGTAAAGACCCCCAATAGGGGCATGGGGGCGGAGCCCCATCTGAAGATTTGGAAGTGACGAGGTGGTTGGGGGCGAAGCCCCCAACGCGGAGGCATGGGGGCGGAGCCCCCATCCTAAGAGCCGAAAGTGATGAGGGGGTTGGGTCGGAGCCTCAACGGGGGTATGGGGGCGGAGCCCCCATCTGAAGATGAAATCTTCAATGCAGAGAGGAACTAAAACTGAAGACAAAAACCTGACATTTTTAAACTGAATTTGAAGTTAAAACTGATATTGAAACTGAAATACCATGGATGAAAACGTTTTCAAAGTGGTACACTAACTTGAAAAAAAAAGTTCGGCTGTCGCGGAGCATCTTGACTGCTACGCGTTTTTTTTTTTTAGAAATAGATAACAAAATATCATTTTTGAAAATTCAAGAGAAAATTATCTCTAAAAATTGAAGAAACTTCATAGATAAAATATTAAAATTTTAAAAATTCACTTTTTTATGAGAAATTTTCGAAGTAAATTTTTTTCAAAATAATTATTGATTAACAGGGTTCGGATTTTCATGCTCGAGCATGTTTTTTTGTTTAATACTAGATCGAGAATTTTCAAGTTATCTTTACGTTTCAGAAAATTCTAAGTAAAATTGACCCAACTTGTTTTTGCATGTTTGAGCATATTTCACCTTTCAGCGCATATAAACGCATATTTTGGGTATTTTTAGGGAATATTTTAGGTTTTTCGAGAATATTTCACGATTTTCGAGTTTTTTCGAGCATATTTTGACAAATTTGCAATTTCTCACCTAAAAATTTAGCAAAACTGATACCGCTATTTTTTTTCACCCGAATGTGCAACACTGGTGGTACTTTTTTGCATATGCCGGCTAGGCGAGTCGATTTAATTTTCAAACTTACCTACTTATTTTGATGAAATATAATTTCGTTATTTTCTCTGATTTAATTAGAATCAGTAGAATTACCAAATTAGAATTAGAATTAGAACGTTTTTTGCTTTTGAGTAAAAATAAAATTCATTTTTCGTTCTTTTTTGTGTCATTTCTCAATATGTGTTCTAAATACGTCCAATTATGAATCAAAATCATGTAGCTGGCGTTTTCCTCTTTAAATTGACACCCATATCGTTCGAGAATATTTTTAGGTTTTTCGCGCATATTTCGTGTTTTTTAAGGGAATTTTTATGCGCATATTTCCCGTTTTTTCGAGAAAGAAAATCCGAACCCTGTTGATTAACTATTTTTTTTGAATCAGATGAAAAGTGTGCAGAAATTTTTCAAAATTTTTTAAAAGAGAAGCAATCTTGAAGAAAAAATTTAAGAGATTTATAAAAACAAATATAAATCTTGACAATATTTTTATTTGTTGAAATGTAAACATGTTTTTTAGAATTTCAAAGGAAAGGAGAAATTTTTGAGAGAATTTTACTCAAGAAGTTTTTATAAAATTAATTATTCCTTCATTTTCTAGAATTCTTCCAAAAAAATCTCAAAATTTCAAACCTGAATTAAGTACGAACAGAAAAAAAAATCTGAAAAAATCGAATTCAAAAAAATGATCAGAATTATTTTCAAAAAAATCGAAGAATTTTTCATCGATACTCAAGAAACTTTCTTCTTCCATGAAATCAAAGGGAAATTTTCAAAAAAATAAGAAGAATGGCGAGACTTTTCAAAGGAATTTATGAAATTAAAAAAAAAAATACTACAAATATTTTGCAACAATTTTTCTGAAAATTTTCTAATGAGAAACTAACCAATTATTCCAAGGAGGTTTTAAAAGTCTTATAAAATATTCAGCAATCTATACTTTTCTCTTCAAATAAAATTTCTATGAATGAATTTCTTCAAAAACCTCGAAAAAAATTTCAAAATTCAACAAAATATTGAAAAGTTGAAAAATTTGACAAAAGTTTCCATCAATTTTATGATTAGGGCTTCAATTATTATGCAAATGCATATTTTTTTGTGTGCTAGTTATTCAGGCATATCCAACATATCTTTGCGAATCAAGCAATTCTTCGTCGCGAATGAACCAATGTTGATTTTGCAAATTTTGCCTGTTTCGGCCATAAATGCATTAAATTTTCAATTTCCACTCGGTGTTTTTCGTTTTTTTTTGTGCAAAAAAATTTAATACTGAAAAAAATAAAAGAATTTCAAATGGCTCGAAATGCGAACTGATATTTCATGAGCTCTATCCATCATTGTAACTTGAATAAATAATAACTTGAAAAAAAAAACAATTTAAAGAAAACGAATAATAAACAACACCTAATTAAGATTATTGATGAGGTGAAAAAACTTTTTTATAAAATTAAACAGGGTGTCTACATTATTATTATTTTTTTTTTTGTTGAAAATTCATGACTTTTTACCACGCTTTTATTAGCTTGGCTCGTATGTATGTATGTATGTATGTAATATGTACTCGTATGTCTCATGATCCCAATTGTATGTTTTCGCCCAAAGCTCTCGCATTTGATATTTTACGAGAATTAATAGACCAAAGTGCTCACAATAGGGGTTTTCCAAGCCGCTGAATTCGATTTTCAAACTTAATTTTACATCCGACCTCAAATTGGGCCCCTATGAGGGGGTTCAATTTTGAAAATTTCAAGATTCACAACATTGGTATCAAAATGTAGGTTTTCGAGGTCGCTGAATTCGATTTTCGAGGTTAAATTTACCCCTGACCCCAAATTGGGCCCATATGAGGGGGTTCAATTTTGAAAATTTTAAGATTCATAACATTGGTATCAAAATGTAGGTTTTCGAGGTCGCTGAATTCGATTTTAAGACTTGAATTTGTCAACGGCAAAAAGAGTTAAATAAAAATGTAAAAAAAATTTTAAAAACCGCGCTATCATTAAAAGTGGGTCATATGTTATTCAGGTATAGGGCTTAAAAAACAAAAAATAAAATTTACTTGAATTATGATGTGTTGAAAAGAAACTTTTTAATTTTAACGATGAAAAGCGTGGTGGGGTGTGCATGGAGATAACAATATGTACATTGTCGAATAACGCCCCACCATGAGTTTCATCGTTGAAATTAAAGTTTCTTTTCAACACATCATAATTCAAGTAAATTTTATTTTTTGTTTTTTAAGCCCTATACCTGAATAACATATGACCCACTTTTAATGAAAGCGTGGTTTTTTAAAATTTTTTTACATTTTTATTCATGAGAAATATGTCAACATTTTCAGGGAGCCCCCTTCCAGCATAAGTGTAACTTGAAATGAATATTGGGAGGGGGAAATTCCCTTATTTTTTCCTATATTTTGTGATGAATAGTTATTTTAAAAAATATTGAGGGAGGGGTCGAATGACTCTTGAATCCCTCAAGTTTTACATATGCCCTTCGAGACTCCTTTTTTGTAACCAAAAAAATCAAGAAAAAAAATGATACGATCAAAATGTTCGAAAGTATTTGGTAGAAAATATAAAAATGAAGAGAAGTAATGCTTTTGGGGAGGAGGGGAGTGTAAAAATCACGAACCATTGAAAGTTTCCAACTCAGTTATCAAACAGAAAACGGAATATTGCTCGAGCGTAGCGAGAGCGAATTTTTTAAAAATAAATTCAATTTTGAAAGAAAAAAGGTGCAAATTTCGCCTAATAAATAAAAATTTCATGGCTTTCAGCAGCAAAATTCTTGACTTTTCATGACCTAGTGACTTTTTTGAAAAATTCACGACTTTTTCATGACTTTCATGACCTATTTTCAAATTTTATGACTTTCATGATTTTCATGACCTGTAAGACACCTTATAAATGAAAAAGAGGTGAATTCAAATCCAAAAATAATAATTTTTCAATGGGACACAAAAAACGTTTTATGCAGTTACGATTGTCAAAAAGGTAAATACGCTATCGCGTATGTACTCGCAAATACAATTTTGAATAAAAATTCCACTTCAAAAGTTAAAACAGACAAGAAGATTAGGCTGAGATGAAATAGGAAATCTTGTAGACGTAGACAGTTAGACACATAGCAATGATTAATAATTCGAATACGAAAACATTATCTATAGTCTATATATATTACTATTACAGTTTTAGTACCGAAACTAATATTCCGGATAAGAGCATTATCTAATTAGGTAAAAAAAAAAAAAAAAAAAATATGGAGTTGATAGGCCAGTCTGTCTAGGTAAAGAGAGAGACCAATGAAGTTTAATTTTATTAAAATTATTCCGAACTATAGATTGAGTTAATAATTCACCTACCTACTTATAATTATGCCTACCTACATGGCACCATTTTCGAGCAATCTGAAGCCTCCAGAAAAAGTTGACTTTTCTCCAGTGCACTGGAATGACTCCAGACGTCAAGAGTCAACATTTTCTGGAGGCTCCAGATTACTTCGAAAATGGTGCCATTTGACTCGGGAGTTCGACTTTAGGGGGTAGGCGAAGTTTGGGACAATATGCTGGAGAAATGGAATTTTTTGGAAATTTTTAAAAAATGCGAAATTTTCAATTGGTCATGAAAAAACACGGGCGAACTCTCCGCCTCGGATTTTGGATTCAACCATGCCAATCGATAGATAACATATTATCGGTTGTTTCATTTTTAAAGCTCGTGATCTGATATCTTTTAACTATTATTATTAAATTTTGAATTAGATTCGTGAACTTTTTCTTATAATAATTTAAGGCATATTACATAATATCCATCACCTACATTATACCGTATGTCCCCCCTCATGAAATAATTTTGTTTATAAGTTGATTACATTGATTAAAGAAAAGATGAGCTCTCAATGTTCACGCACGAAATGTCTTAAGAGACCTCACATAATATAGTGGACAGAATGCTCAGTGCCTAATTACTAATTAGATACATTCCTAACGTTCTCATTTTTATGAAGTTTAGCTGTTCAGATCTTGATCATCTCTGATTAAGTACCTAATTAAACTTTTCGAGAACGACCTACTTTTCTACTTAGTTCAACTGAACCTATTAAGCAGTGGCGGTTCGTGAGTTTTACTTAGTTTTACTGAACTGTAATCGGTTAATATATCATTATTGGCAAATTTTTGAAAATTGACTGCTCAACTGCAAAACCTTGCAAGGTTCAAAAATTATAGATTTTTGGTTCCTATGCTTGAAAACACTAAGAATTTACGTGTTTTTGGAATTTTTGGCACTTACAAAGTTTTTCAGTTAAGCAGTTGAAATATGAATAATTACATTTTTATCTCTCGTTTTCTCTCTGTAATCGGGATTACAGCGATTACATTCATGAGCCACCACTGCTATCAAGTGATAAAGAGTTGATAAGTAATGATTCATTTCGCTAGTTACTTGAATGTATAAATTGAAAGAGAAGAATTTTGGATCATCATTACTCTGAAGTGTTTCGATCGATGTTCATCATGAATGCTCAAATATTATTGTTTACAATTGCAACTAGTTCAAATTTCGCAATCGGATCAAACATCGACAATAAAGTTACTAACTATGGTGAGTTATTATTAACATACAGTTTTTAAAGATAATTTATGCTGTAGGTGTGAAAATGTGATTATTGTTCGCTGTGAAACTGATATAATAAAAGGCTTAATTCCGGCATACCTTGTGGGATATTTTGTAATAAAACTCATGTTGGCAGTATACGGAATACTGAAGTAAGGAAGTAAACAAACGCGAACCAATCAAAATTGATGTTTTTGTATTCGGTACCGCCAACATGAGTTTGTTACAAATATCCCACAAGGTAACTATGACGGAATAATTAAAATGTCACTGTAGGCATTGTAGGGAATTAAGAAGACATAACAAACAAGCGATACTTGAAAATAATATAATTCTCGAATAACAATAATGCAAAAAGACTGATGTTTTAATGGTAGTACTGTAATTAGGAAATTGGTAATGTTTTGTGTGTATCTATTTGTAGATCATATTACTCTGTCACAAAAATCAATGGAGGATTTAGATAGAATTTATGGCACATCAGATAACCCTGTAAAAAAACATGCAATTGGAATGGCATTGCAATTGAAAAGAAAAGATCAAAAACTCAATGATAAAGATCAAAAACTCAATGATCAACATCAAACAATCAAAACAATGGAAGAAAAGATGGTTGGTTGAACACCTATAATTTATCAATTAGGTACTAGAAATGTAAAAATATAGTGAAGTAGCATAATTTAATGTTTATCTTATTTGCTGTTCCAGTTTTTGAATTTCTTTCTTTGTGCAATAACCACAAGTAAAGCGGACACACATACGGCGAAGGACCTTTACAACATTTTCAAAAAACCCTCTTTAAGGGAGGAACAGAAACCTATTTACTACACTTTACAGTTACCAGAAAACATTCGAGTTTTGATGCTTCACCACGATGGCAATCCCCCCAGGAAAATATTAATTAAAAACCACTTACAGTTTCATACCACACGCTTCAGGAATTTATATTTCAATCTTGATCGCACAGAGAATAAATTTTACAATCGTCTTCGAAGAGAACTGGAAGATAAATACGCTAAGAATTCGAACGTAAATATTACCGAAGTTTATATATCCTTCGCGGCGACGATTGTTAGGGATTATGCTTTTTTCTGCGGAGAGCACCATTCTTCCTTGTCGGAATTGTTAGAGAACATAAACGATCATCCTGAAAAAGACGTTCTTGACATTTTGTTTGGTACAAATTCGAATTGGTATCTCAATGGTACACACATTGAGCACATGAACATACTCAGAAACGCTGTTCACTTCAAGGACCTTGCCCCAATTTTTGGTTACAAGTGCAAAAATGCAGCAGGCAACAACATAGAAGTACCTTTGTACGACAAATGTGGACGTAAGGCTGGTTTTACTGTAAGGCCCGATTTTTTGAATTAAATAATCATGTTTATTTTCACGTAATTACCAATTAACTATAACCTTGAAATATAAATTCGCAATAATCTATGTTATTATCATATTTTTTCTTCAACATCGGCCGGCAGTGGTACGCGGTCTTCAGGACTACTATCGATCTCACATGATATTACATCTTGGTGTTTTTGTTCATTGCAACAATCCGTTATAGTATTTTTTTTTTTTTTTTTACTGTATAAAATAGTCCCTCGGTGCGATGATAGTGACATTTTCTTTCAAAATATCGATACCTTAGAGGAAAAAGGGCCAATCTGCATTTCTTGCAAAGGGCCAACCTATTTTTTAGAATCTGATAACAGAAGTCAAATGGGCCGAACTGCTAGGGCCAAACTGCATTATTATAGATTTAACCTAAATCTATAATAATGCAGTTTGGCCCTAGCAGTTCGGCCCATTTGACTTCTGTTATCAGATTCTAAAAAATAGGTTGGCCCTTTGCAAGAAATGCAGATTGGCCCTTTTTCCTCTAAGGTATCGATATCACTCCACCTAGAGAAACCTATACCTACTCACATGTAAATTTATACGTGCATTTTTTTTTGTAGCGGTCAAGGCGTATTTTTTCCTTATTATGTTGAGCTATTATATGATGGATGATCGAAGATGGCAATTGAAATTTTCCGTCTTTGCATAATGTCGGGGACTGGTATCACCCCGTACGCGACGCAACGAGACAATGCCCACTTAAGTTGGACCACAACACCGACACCTCTCTATCGGCCAAAAGTCGAAGGAAACTAATCTTCATAGCGCTCTCTATGGGAGTAACATGTGCTGAATCAGCATCACCAGCGACCCGCTGCTGCCATCTGCATTCGTTCCGCAGAATTTGCGTTTCTGCGTGGTGCGTACTTGTTGCAGTTGGAGCGGGCGCCACAATATACAATAATATACATAATATCGTGCATTGCATTACGCATCGCCACATTATCAAAAATATGTTTTTCAAACGACAGAATTTTAGCATTATTTAGCATCCCTATAACATCGTCGTTGTTCGCAAACACTCGCATTGTGCAAATATCAACGTAAATTTCCACACTCTGAATCTCCGTGGTCAACTGGTCATTTCTACGAGACTGTAGTTTATTAAGTAGGGTTTCGTTTTATGTACGTCGCCTTCCGATGTTCAGTCCAATACATTGTGGAAAGAATGCACTTGGCGTTCCGTTTATCCGACGGAAATGGAATTTATGCAATTCTTTCGCACTCCGCGTGGGGCTGCACTCCGTTCCCCTTACCTGTGCCCACATCGAGCAAGACCGAATCGGCCATTGTTCAGTTTTAAATTGCATTCGACTATAATTGCAAAAGGACGTCGGTGTCGACGTTGTACCGCGTCGCGTCGCGCCCTGTGTAGGTATCCGTCTGTATTCATTTTTCCCGTCTCGCAGTTCCACTTCCTTCAGTCGCAAATTTTTCTTAGCGACGCAACCGAGCGGTCCGAGTTTCTTTATGCAACTTATTCGACGTCGCATCGCAACCACATTTGGGCCTCACTCCTCTCTTTCGAACGCGTATCTGTGTTGTACTTCTACCCATTCTACGTAGGTAAGGAGAAGGTAAAGTACTACAGTACTTGGGGAAAATTCGATTGCCGACGATTTCCGCGTCTGCTTACCAATGTGAACATATGTGAAGGTAAACGTAATGCTCGGTCACCTCGATGTCGACGATGTTTGGTCCACACTATCTTCTTCTTTCGCACTTGTCGCTTACTTCCACACTCGATACACTACTCAACACGCCCAAGCATACTCGTACATGTGTTCTCATCTTCGACCTCTACATGAGGTCTTTCGTGTTTTTAGCCGAATTTTTTTTTAAAAATTTAGGCTATTGTGTCCGACCCTAATTTAGAAGGAGGGGGGGTAGAAGAGTTCTGACCCCATTTCTCGACGTTTGGGACCAAAAGATGACGATCTGTCACATGTCACATATTTATATATATATAATTTTACCGCTACTTTTGGAACTCTGGGGCCGAGCCTAACAGGTCAAATGAGATCAAACTTGATAGGTAGGGTCCCCTCATTGGAGGAATGATGCAAAAAAATTTTTGGGGCCCTAACACTTGGGTATTTTACCCCTTTTTGAGGGGGTGCGGGGGAGCCCCAATATCATGAAATTTTTTGAAACTTGCTCCAGGGATGAGAACTCTAATTACCTACACCATAGTCAAATTTCAGCCCCCTAAGTCATCCCCACCCCATTTTAGGGCCCAAAAAGTGGATTTTGAGGTCATTTTTTCACGTTGATCAGGCTACAGACCCCCCAAATGGAGCTGGGGGGCCTAAATTTTTATCATAGATCAAGTTCATGCCCCTGATGTGCCTTTTGTAGGGTTTGACCTTTAAACCCCTTTTGACCTCGATACAGGGTCAAAAATCAATATTTTTCAAGTTTTAACCTGTCTTTTCTGACGCGTTGAACAGCCTACAGACCAAACTAAAAGACCTAAACAATCGAAATTTGGGATGTAGGGTCAGTAGAGGTCACTGATGTGCCTTTTGGGGGTTTCGACTTTTGAGCACCATTTGACCCCCGTACAGGGTCAAAAATCAGAAAATTTCACATTTTAACCTCTTTTTTAGGTGTGTTGATCAGCCTATAGCCCAAACCAAACGTCCTAGAAGGTCAAAATTTGGGATGTGATGTCAGTAAAGGTCACTGATGTACCTTTTGGGGATTTTCGAGTTTAAGCCCGGTCCGCACCTTCAAATAATTTGATCAAATCACATTTGATCAAATATATTTGAAGGTGTGGACGCGTTAATTCAACACCACCTATTGGTATCCTATTGTCGATACCTTCAAATATATTTGATCAAACGTGATTTGATCAAATTATTTGAAGGTGTGGACCGGGCTTTAGAGCCTCATTTGACCCTCCTACAGAGTCAAAAATCAGAAATTTTCACGTTTCAACCCCTTTTTCTGGTGTGTTGGCCCCCGTCTGCAAAGCCGAAAATAAGGAAGGGGTTGGGGGCAAATCCTGCCATGCCCCTGGGGCATGGGGATTTGAAGAGCTGGAAGTGACGAGGTGGTTGGGGGCGAAGCCCCCAACGCGGGGGTATGGGGGCGGAGCCCCCATCCTAAGAGCCGGAAGTGACAACGTGGTTGGGGGGCGAAGCCCCCAACGCGGGGGTATGGGGGCGGAGCCCCCATCCGAAGAGCTGAAAGTGATGAGGAGGTTGGGTAGGAGTCTCAACAGGGGTATGGGGGCGGAGCCCCCATCTGAAGTTGAAATCTTCAATGCAGAGAGGAACTAAAACTGAAGACAAAAACCTGACATTTTTAAACTGAATTTGAAGTTAAAACTGATATTGAAACTGAAATACCATGGATGAAAACGTTTTCAAAGTGGTACACTAACTTGAAAAAAAAATTCGGCTGTCGCGGAGCATCTTGACTGCTACGCGTTTTATTTTACACTAAAGAGTAACAATGAAATAAGGAAAAAATAATTATGAAAATAGCAGATCGATATTTTGGTGAAAATACATAAATAAGTGGGTACTTAATTACTAGCTATAACATCACTGATAATACAAAGTCTCACACAGATCAGCATCACTGCATGTTAATGGAGGTGTGATCGTTTGTAGGTATATTGAATACATTTTTTTTTTTTATCTGAATCTGTTTTTTGTTTCGAAAATTTTGAGGATCTAAAGATCCATATCAGATCTTTTATACGATTTTTGGATTTTTGGATCTTTAGATCCAGTTTTAAAGTTGTAGGATCCGGATATGCCCAACTCTGGTTTGAAGATTGGAATCTCTACTCTCTGTTGACATAAGAATCACCTAGATCGACTGATCCCGTGATTTGAACTCGACTTATGGTCAAAACACTGATAGTGGGCCTTATTAGACACACTTACCTTACCTATTTCCAATTTTCTACTTCCGATTTTTTTTTTCAGCAAAATAAAATTTATTTAATTAGCTATTTATTTTTAAAAAAAGTTTCTCAATTTTTTTGAATTATCTACAAAATATTTTTTACATCTCTTCTCACCCTTCTGACAATGCGATCGAATGTTATGAAATGAAAGTGTAGTAACTGGTTTCTTCAAAAAGTTATCCAAATTTGAAAAAAAATCTAGGTTCGAATGTAGGTATAATAAAATGTCTAATAAATTCCCGCATGGAAATACGAAAGTTAATAAATTTGAAAAAATGATTCCAAGTAGGTAGGTATTAAATGTCTAACAAAATACTAAAAAGTTAATTTCCATGGAAATGTTAAAATTTTAAAAAATGTCTAAAATCCATCCAAAAAATAATATTAAAAATTTAAGTCAATTTCATAAAAAAAAAATTATTTCCGTGGAAATGTAAGAAATACCTGTTGAAATAAAAAAAAAATATCAGTTTTAGAAAAGCCAAAAGTTTTTTGTCGTTCAAAATGAAAAATATGTAAAAAATGTCTAAAATTGGAAAAGTTAGGTATAAATTTTTAAGATTTTTCTCAAGTTTCAGAACGCCTGACAAATCAAATGTCTAAAAGTCATCAATTTTTTTTTTTTTTTTAAACAAGTTTTTTGATGTGAAAAAGAAGGCATTCGTCCCACAACCAACCAACCGCAAAATTAGCTGATTTTTTTTATCTATAACCGATAACTGGTTAACTAACCAATACAAATAAAGCAACGATTAGTAAACGGTTAAAAATTAAGTTTTTTTTTTTTTTTTTTTTTTGAAAATTCGGCAGATTTTAAATCACATTGGATTTTAAATCCACAAAATCCTTAAAATCCGGATTTGGATTTTAAATTTTAAATCCAATTCTTAAAAGCATTCGGATTTTGGATTTTAAATCTTGAAATAGAAAAATATTTCGGATTTTTCATCTTGTTTTATTATTTATTTTTGTTCAGTTCGGTTGTTGCACCGGTAGTTGTGAGTTATGAGATTTTTTTAAATTAGGCTTCAAAAAAATTGATTTTGTACCTATTGTTCCAAGAAAACTCACTAATTTTTTAATAAAAAAATCGACATATTTTTTCTTACTAAAAGCAGATACTTTTCTCCGATTAATTTAAGTTTAAAAAATTTTTACTAATTTTTCTATTTTCAAAAAATTGAAGATTTTACTATTGGTACCTACGCCTGTCTACCTAATTACTTCTAAAACAAATAGATAATAATAATGGCATTTTTTTACCTATAAAAAAGTCACGATTTTTTTGCAAGAAAATTAAGTTTATTTTCCCAAAAAAAAAAAAAAAAAAAAAAAAATAGAGAAGTCATTAAATTCAAAAAATAAAAAATAAAAATAAGTGATTTTTCTTTTCCAAAAAATTTTAAATTAAAAAAAAAGACCAAAAATTGATAAATTAAAAAAAAATGAGAAACGGATAAGGAGTTTTTTCTTAAAAAAATACTAATACGATAATATAGACCTTTTTTTAAAAAAATGAGTCGTATTCTATAACTCTGACTCAAGAAAAATAAATTTTTTTATTTCGAAGAAATTCAAAAATTTTTTGACAATAACTAGTAAGGTTTTTTATAATTGAGACCAAATAAAAAATTCAGTAACTATTTTTTTTTTCAAAAATTTGAAAAATATTTTTTAATTTATACCAAGGTAAAAATTTTAACTTTTTTTTCAAAAAAAAAAGATAAATTTTTTACGCTGACGTCGCGGACTCAAAAAAAAATAGAAAAATATTTTGTATTGCAAAAAAAAAACAGATTTTTTACAAAAGAATTGAAGAATTCAGTTTTTTTCTTCCAAAAATTAAGTGTGAAAAATTATTACCTATTGCAAAAAAATTATTTATTCCAAAAAATATAAAAATCATTAAATTCAGAAAAAATTAAGAGATTTTCATCTCCAAAAAATTTTAATTAAAAAAAATACCAAAAATTGCTATTTTTCAAAAAAAAAAAAAAAAAAAAAAATCATCAGTGTTTTAGCTTGACTCGCGAAAAATCGATTTTTTTTTCATTTCAAGAAATTCAGATTTTTTTGAGAAAAATTGAATTTTTTTTCAACTGAGACCAAACAAAGAATTTAGCTTTTTTCAAAAATAATTCTTTCGAAAATTTAAAAAATATTTTGTAGATAATTCAAAAAAGTTGAGAAACTTATTTACACGCAGCGAGGTAGCTGGTTGGGTTACATACTAATCTTGGGTTATGTAAAATTGGTAAAATGGTTCAAAAATGAACAATTGGAAAATTTGCAAGGGACTTTTTTTTAGAGACCTGAAAGTGAAAATACTTTCCATTCATAATTATATTGAATTTCGTGATATATTTTAGTTGGTAAAATTTTTCACTTTTCAATTAGGTAATTTGCCACAAAACTCAAATATTATTACACGAATGGAAAGAATTTTCAATTCCCTAAAAAAAGTCCCTAGCAATTTTTTTGTATAAATTATATTTTTCGAGTTTTGTGTCTTTATGTAAAAATTGATGTTTTTTGCCTACAAACCTTGATT
Organism: Balanococcus diminutus; assembly: GCA_959613365.1. Lineage (NCBI taxonomy): Eukaryota > Metazoa > Arthropoda > Insecta > Hemiptera > Pseudococcidae > Balanococcus > Balanococcus diminutus. Next base: position 30,399,801 of record OY390718.1, on the reverse strand, counting down.
ATGCAATCCGCAAAATGTTGAAATGCCCTTTGGAGGAGAAACATAGAGTAATGTTAGATTAGGTTAGAACTATAGTTTAGACTTTAGAGTCATTACGACATAAAGTGTTGAAGTTGAGTTAGCTATAATCAAATTGTGGGTTTTATTTTTATGTGTAGGTATCTTCCATAAGTTCCATCTATTACTTGTTACTAATCAGGCAGTTATGCGCAGTATAAATTTTTGCATTTAAAACCGGTGTTTCACAACTTCTCGTGTTCTGTGTTTACGTACAATGGTTACGTATGTGTTTTATGGTTTTATGTCCAGTTTGTCCAGTATAACACATAAGCCTCGGTTAACGCAAACCGACTGTTGTAATACTGGCCCTAAAGGAGGACTGGAGGAGTGAGTTGTGAGTCACTCTCAAGCCTGTTCCTCTGTCGAAAAATAAAAACAAATTTGGTAAGTATTTTAAATTTGTGTACTTAGTGATTTTATTCTATTTTATTTGAGGTTTGTATCAATGCTTTCTAGTTTGTTTACATAATCAAACACGATGTAAAGATATGGACTTTTATTTCTAGATATAAAAATGGACGATTCGGAAAGATTTGAAGATCCTGATACGGAAGTTCCATGCCCAAACGATCCATCTCATTTCATTCGGAAATCTAAACTGATCAGGCATTTTGCAAAATGTCGTCCTAAAAAGCATCTTGTGAAGTGTCCATTCAATTCGACGCATATCGTACCCAGAAATGAACTTCAAGTGAGTGAAGTACATACATTTGAGAAAATTCCATCATCAGCAAATGAAATTTTTCACGTAATCTATTTCAATCTTAGTACCATGAAACCATATGTTGCGATCGCGAACTTTTATACTTACATACCCATAAAACTGCCGACAGCCAAAATTCAGTGGTAGAAGAACTCTATAAAAATACGATGAAAAGACCTGAAATTCCTAGCGAAGAGAATTGGGACAACGTAAGTTCATTCATTGAAAAGTTCAAATACGTAGTAATAAAGCAGTATTTTAAAACGATATATTTTACAGGAGATAACCGAAATAAGTCCGGAAACTAATCGGGTAGAAAGATGCAGACGAGACGGCATAGAACGAGGTGCTCTTCAGAGTAATTCTAACGAAAAACCGGCCAAACGTAAAATGCTCATTCAGGAGCAAAGAAACAAGACTCGGGAAAGAATGGTTTGTATCAAACATCATTATAGTAAGTTTCTTATTTTTTTAGTCCAGTTAGGTACAACTTCCTTTTATTCTAGAACGCAGAAGAAGAAAAAAATAGGATACAATTGATGAGTCGAAACTCATCCGATGATTCGGAATCAGTTGCTAGTTGCCGTTCAGGAAGCAGATACAGATCCACATAATTATTTCGAACTGTGATGATGTTGTGGTTTAGTTTGTCTTCGTTGGTCAGCTTGCCTATTGAAATCTGTGATCATTTTAGGTAATGCTCAGTACTTTAATAGATCTGTTATCTAATGCCCAGTGCCGAAGTATTTAATTTTTTTTATAAATCATAATAGGTACCTATTATTATTTATTAATAATATTTTATGTTTTACTTACTTTGTTTCTACTATACCAAAAAATTCAACTTCTTTTTTTTATTCTAACCACTCTAACTCTAAGTTACTCATATACTTTACCATCGACTATATTATTTTATATTTGAATTTTGATTTGAAGCAACATTATTTTAAAGATTTAGGTTATTGTAAAACATCGTAAATTTATAAATTACCTAATACCATCGAAAGTTCGAAACTACCCGGATTTTCCGCACTTTCTGTTTCTAGTCTTTCCATGTTTCTACTTTCTAAGTTTCTCTTTCTGTTTCTAGTATACTTAATTTATTATGGTTTTCTTGTCTTGGGCTGGGCTTTATTATTATTTTTTTACTTTCATAAATTTATTATTTTTTGAAAAATACATATACCTAGGGTGCGGGCAGTGGCTATTCTAACGTGCAGTTCCAACATGTTTGTGCAGCTCCAAAAAATGAGTTGTGCAGTTGGAAATTAATTTGTGCAGTTCCAAAAAAAAATTCAAATGCTAAAAATTAATTTTTTCTGTCAAAAAGCATCTGTTTTTCAAAAATTTCCCCCTCGCTTCGCTTGGGCAGTATTTTTTCTATTACGTTTTGATAGCAATTGTATGCTAAAAATGCGTTTTTTTTTTCAAAAATCAAATATTTTTCGAAATTTTAGTCCTATTAATATCGTGCGAATGAGAAAAAATCATATTTTTCCTTCAAAAATCGTATATTTTTTCAAAATTTTCGCCCTCGCTTCGCTCGGGCAATATTTTCTTTCGGCATTCTATCAATATCGATAGTATGAGTTGGAAAATTTCAGTAATTAAGTTGGCATTTTCAATTATTTGGCCCCTTTCGAAAATTCGCTTCGGTTCGTCTCTGAATAAAATAATATTCAAAGTTTACTTTACCTAAAAATTCAACAAAATGATTTTTTCTGGAAAATCCGTCAAAATTTTACAAGTGACGATTGCACACCCCCCCCCCCCCCCCCCCAGGTCAACCAAATGTCGATTATACCAACATTTAACATGGCTCTGGAGCTAAGTTTGTGCAGCTCCAAATTTTCCTTAGAATAGGCACTGGGTGCGGGTACTTATTTAGTGAATAAATTATTGAATGATAGTGATACTTATACCAATTATACCTAAATATTTATAAAGTACTTTCAATTTTGTATTTTTCTATTTTTTATTTAAATTTTAAAAAATATTACAGACTTTCAGACTTTATTACTTTACAGAGATATAAAAAAAAAATTAAAAAAACATTGGTAGTAGTTTACATTTTTGCCATAAGATAGCGCAAACTTGAGAGGACTTGGCAACGTTGCTTTTTAAGCCGCGCAATTTTATCAGAAAAAAAAAAATTTTATCACAGTTTTCAAATTTGAAATTATTTTTAGAATTTAGCACGGACGTATACACGTTTTTCCTGAATTCAGTGAGAGTGAATTCAATGATTTATTTTTTAAATTAATTCTAGTTCAAGACTTGAAGTATGATTATTCAATATGGATGCTATTACCTTTGGTTTCAATAGTTTTGGTCAATTGCTAAATGAGAAATTCACCTCGATTCGAAGATTACTCCCGGAAGAATTGAAAACACAAAACATAAAATGTATTTCTTTTTCTTGGAATAGATGTTATGTTTTATTAGGTAATTAACAATCACATATTATATTTTGAAAATTTCCATTTCAACCACATACTGACTTTGTTCTTCACCTTTGACCTTAGACGATGTTTTGCATACACGTGGATTCGTCGATGGAGAAATATCCCACGAACAAACACTACCATTGGTGTTCAATAACCCTGTGATGAAAGTAATTTGGCTGTGGCTAATTGATTTCAAATATTCGTTTAGATAGATTACCTCGCTAATCTTCACCATTTTGTACAAGTTGATTTATTTTCCAGATATCTTGTGCCGGCGAACACAAGTTGTGCGTTACAGAAGATGGCCTATGCTGGAAATATTCGCATAATACTTGGGAAAATGTTAGCAAATATCTTAATGTGAATTACGAGCATAATTTCAAAGACAAAGTGAAGATTATCGATATATGTTCCAGCGATACGTTACATTTAGCTCTTTCTGACACTGGTACGAAATTAAGAATTCAGTCAGTCTGGTATAGTGCTAATTTTTTTTTCTGTATCGATAATATAATTTTTTGTATAATTTTTTTAGGTATACTATTCAACATACCAATACAAATAGAAACTTCACCGAAAATCAAAATTACCAAAGTATGTTGTGGATTAGAACACGTTTTATGTTTAACAGATAATGGATCAATTTACACGTGGGGAAATGGCAGGTAAACTAACTCCATTTTTTTGTTTACGAATATTTAAAAAATTTACTCATCTATATGTAACAACGTATCCCACAGTCGAGGACAACTGGGCAACGATTCGTTGAATTTAATCGAAACTCCTCAACTTCTAAGCTGCCTGGATGGTATCGTTGTTACAAATATTGCAGCCGGAGGTTGGCATTCAGCTGCCGTTACCATATGTGGCGATTGTTACACATGGGGATGGAATAACTTCGGTCAGCTTGGATTTCCTACGAATAGAAGTAATTAATCGACATACGTATAAATTTAGGAACTTCCAGTTCCACATCTCATGTAATAATTTTAATGTATTATTATCTGTACAAACCAATATCGATTTTAGGTTCAGAAAATCGAGGCAGTGATACTTGTAGTGTACTGGCGACTCCTAAATGTGTCGATTACCCGAATCATGATGATGTTGATGTGAGAGAGGTCTCTTGTGGAACGCAACATACTCTTATATTATTGAGTAAGCTTACAACTATTTTTAAAATACTGAATCTATCAATCAGATCGATTAATTTTAATTTTTTTTTTATTCAAGAGAATGGTCTCGTGTATGGCTGCGGTTGGAATAAATATGGACAAGTAGATCCTTACAACGAGTGCGAATATTTCGATCACATGACTCCGGTACCAATACCAGAAACTGTTCTTACAATTGAGAGGATATACTGTGAATCGTGGAATTCTGCTGTATTTGTTACTTATAAAGATCATCTCTAGTTTGGTATTTTTTCGTTGCAATCTTCGGCGCAAGTAAAAAGGTATTGCATCGAAATTACTATTCTGTATTTTTAAATTTTAAAGTCGATTGAAAAAATTCGATAGAAGACTGAGGTGGGAAAAATCGTAAAATCATTCTCAAAATTTTTTAAATGTTGTGATTTCAAAATGTACATATACCTACTTACGTATAAACAAAGGTATTGAAAAATTGATCAATTTTTTAAAGTGTAAAAATCAGGGATAATTTACAAAATTCTTGGTAGAATTGTAAAAAAAAAAATTATTATAATAGTTTTAACAAAATTACTCATAAAAAAAATAAAACAATCAGTGTTTGAACAAAACTTCAAAAATGATTAAATTTTCGGCTAAGCTCAGCTACTGTCGAACAGCCTAGTTATATAAAAACATGATCTGATTTTGAAGATTTTTTTAAATAATTAAAATATGAAAATTATCACTGCACAAAATGATTTGAAATCATCACATTTACATAAATCATTTATATCGATAATTTTAATCGTGATTTTAAGAAACTATGATTTTAATGATTTTTTTTATTAATATTTTTTTATTTAGGTATTTCAAAAGTGATTTCGCCCATCTGTGTTCGAAAGTATCATTCTTTCTCTTTTGTCATTAAAAATATAATTCTTTTCAAATGTTTAAAAAAATTCTTCCAAAAAATTGCCACATGATTTATTTTTAAAATTTTAAAATTAATAATATAATATCGTCGAAATCAACTTTTTTAAATTGAAAATTTTGCAACAAGAATAATTTAAATTGAAAAATGTTGGTATCTAAAAAAAAAAAATTAGTAAGAAAAATGATTAAGTACTTGGGAGAGAAAATTTTCTTGTGAGATTTTCTGTGGGGGTGGGGCTAGGAGGCATATTAAATAAATCATCATTCCAAGGCAATTTCTCGTGATTTTTTTTTGAATTCATTGGACTTTTTAAATTTAGAAAAATCATTAAAAATTAGTAAAAATTTAAAATTCAAAGAAATTCCAAAAATTGATAAAAATTGAAGGTAATTGTTTTTTTTTTAATTTTGATAAATTTTTGAAATACGAATAAAATTTAAGATTTTTATAAGAAATAAATAAAAAATTTTAAAATAGAAAAAATTTTCAATGCAGCATTTCTTTAAAATTAGGTAAAAACTTGAAGAAATTGGAGAAATTTCAAAATTCAATACCATACTTACAAATTGTAATTTTGATAATTTTTAAAGGCTAAAAGTTTGATATACTTTTACGGTTTACTTTTTTTTTGAATTGTACGTAGGTATTTTGAAATTTACAAATTTTTCATTTTGATAAAATCGTGGTGAAGTTTCTACAAAAATCTTGCTCTTTGGTTTTTAGGTAAATTATTTTTGTCAGTTTGTTGCAACATTTTTGTTAGTTTTATTCTATTTTTCCAATTTTTGTGATATATTTTTATATTTTATATTTAATTTTTTTTCAGTCTATGTTTTTTTATTATTATTATTTTTTCTATCAAAAAATGTTCTGATTTTTTTGTGTGTGGAAGAATGGGTAACAATGAATTTTCTAAAAAAAAAATAATAATAAAAGTAGATAGGAAATAATATTTTTTTAAATAAAAATATTTCCACTGAAAATTTTCTTAATGCACCGAATTTGTTATCAATCTTTGTGTTAAATGATTTTAAGTTGAAAAAGGGGGAAGGTATCTATCGAAAAGAAAATCCAGTCTATTTTGTTTTTGGCTTGAAATTAAATAGGTAAGTATTTCATCTGGTATCTTGAAATTATTAAAAATTTTAATACCTACTTATTTCTATTTCTTATTTTTTTGAACATTTAAACATATCGGAAGTTATTACTTAATTGATTTTTTTTTTAAGTGAATCGATTTTTTCTATTATTATTATTTTGATATTTACTTGGTTTTTGACTGTCTTCCTCATTTCATAATTTTGACAGATTTCATAAAACAAAATATAAATACGTGATTTCTGTTCTTGTTTTGGGTATCACAGAAAATTAAAAAAAAAAAAATTATCAACAGTTTTTGTTGAGAAAATTATGAGTCAACTCGCCACACAACGTATCCCTTATGGTGGTCATTATTTTGGACTTGAGGTTTTTCCATTTTTTCTTGTATCAGTATCTAAAGCTGTTTTATTTTATGAAAATATGATTTCTATTTTTTTATTTTTCACACAACAGAATTTTAAGTCGTAGCACTAGACCCATATTTTGGAAAAAAAATTAAGAATTACCAACCAAATTTTCGATCTTTTACATTTTTTTGGTTTTAACCTATGAAAATTGTTTCTTTTTATGAAAAATAATTTCCGATTTTTAATTTTTCCCCTATTGAAGTTTAAGCAATTCCTAGTTTGCCTCCTTAATTAAAAAAAAAAAAAAAACTGAAACGAATAAATTGGCACCATTATTCTTTTGATCTATCATCTAAAGTTGCTCCATTTTATGAATAAATAATTCAAAAATTTTTTCCCAACGGAATTTTAAGTGGTACTACCGACCCCCACAACATTGATCCGATTTCAGAAATACATTAAAATTCATAAAATTATCAAAATTACAATTCGTATAAAAGTTAAAAAAATTTCCATTAAAAAAAATAATTAATTAATTTTGAAGAAATGCTGCATTAAAAATTTTTTCTTCTTAATAATTCTCAATTTTTTATTTTTCTCTTACTGAGTTTTGAGTGGTGCCAATTTTATTCAATAAAACTTGTTTTTTAATGAGAAATAATTTTCAAGTTTTTATTTTTTCTTTCACTGAAGTTTTAGTGGTCCCTTGGCTTGCTCCAAATTTAAAAAAAAAAGTAATAGGTAGGTAATAAAATAAATAAATGAATGAATAAATTTTTAAAAAAATGAAAAAATGCATAAAATTTTTTGACTCACTATCCAAAGTTTTTTTTAAATTTATTTATTTATTGAAAATTATTCCAATTTTTTTTATTTTTTCCCCGACTGAATTTTAAATGGTGTCACTCCCCTCCCCCTTTTGATAAAAATAAAAACTAGACCTACAAATTTTTCAAACTTTTAAATTTTTTAAACTTTCAACTCATCAAAGTTGTCCCTTTTCGTGAGAACTAATTTCCAATTTTTCATTTTTCCTGTACTTAATTTCAAGTAGTGCATACATTGGGACAACCCCAATTTTTCTAAAAAGAAGAACGAGAAATGAGCAAAATTTTCTGACCTGTAATTATAGCATTTAAAGTTATTTATTTTCTTTAGAAATAATTCCCAATTTTAAAATGATGCAGAAGTTTAAAAATTTCATAATTTTTTTTCCAAAGGCAAGAGCTAAAAAATCGAACAATTTTTGTAGGTATTTTCCTAAACAAAGTAAAATGGGAGGGCTAGAATGCCATTTGAAATTTAATGAAGTTTTTTTTTTAATGAATTATTTTCTCATAAAATGAAACAACTCAAGGTATGTACTGATAGAAAAAAATCAAAATTCCAAAATTATGACCATCCTATTATTCTCGTTAATATTCTAAAATAATATACACAATCGAGCAACCTGAAATTGAATTCGGTTTTTTCATTCAATTTTTTTCCCTCGTCTAACAAACAAGGCAAACTTATCTCCATACTCGAGTTCATCTTATAAAAAGAAAATCAATCAATCTTGTATCTTCTTCAGAGACAAAATTTCACTTAAGCTTCGCCATATGGACTACCTATTAGAATATCGGAGACGTTGTTTAAGCTGTACGATATAATAATCTAAACTATTCGTAGCACGTATTGATCGACATTTTAATCAGTTTTACGCAAAATTACTCTCGCAAATTACTTCCTTTGAGTAAGGAAACGAGTTACTTGCAAAAGATTACATTTTAGGCTAGAAGAAAATTGTCGTCAAGCAAACCGACGAAGTGCAAGTTTGAATTTATGCTAACTTTATTTAACGTTCGAAAAGTCATTAAATTCACGGTACCAAAATGAGATTTAAAAATGATACACGACTTATCGAAAAATATCACCGTCTTATGTACAGAGACGAGACGATCGTTTCGCCAAAACGTATCCTTATAAAAAGGAAGAAAATGGTCACTAAATGTCAAAAGTACGCTTTTAAAAAACCAAGACAAATTCTTCATTCGTATACATGGCGAGCATCCTTTCCCAAGGCGATGCGATGCATGCCGCGTCTCTGGCACATATATCGTAGGTAAATTTATTGAATAAAACTAAAACTATTTGCAATTGCATTCTTACAGATTTACGCTTTATATTTGTCACCGTTAATGGCTACAATGGGCGCATAAATGGCACAGCTGTCTAGCTCAGTGGTTGCTAAAATGTCGACCAAATGGGCGAAATGAAGTGACACCGACGAGAACCTTTACAGACTTGTGTACGTGTTAAGTAAGTATCGTGGAATTTTTTCCTTCGATGGTCGTCTAATAATTGGTAAAATGTAATCAACTTTTTAAGCGCACTAGAGTACTCGAGTATGTGCTAACTTTTCATCAAATGGATACGAGTTAATTGAAGTTTTAAAAGACGAGTATTCTTTGAAACAATCAATTCTTCTTTTATATCACGTTCTGGTAATTTCGTAAAAATAATCAAATTACATGTACCATACAACAAGCGATCTTCAATTATTTGCAGCCTATATTGCATTTTCGATTAATATTTTTTATTTTATTCGCGCGTCATATTTTTATTTATTTATTTTTTTTCGAAAAAAATAATTCTATTTCAAGGAGGAAAAATTTTAGGAACGAGTGTGTATAAGATTTGGATCCTGGAGTGTATTAATATACTTGCAAGTTATATATAAATTTTTTCGAATTTGTGATTTTTTTAATAGCTTTTTATAAACTTTTCTATAGCCGCAAGTTTTATATTGGGTGGGGTATTTCGTTTTATAAGTTTTGTACTTTATTCAAGACTGGCAAGTTTTTCAGTTACCTACTGTGTACTGTCGTCTTTTCTGTTTCAATTTATTTTTCGGTATTACTTAATTTTTAAAATGAGGAAGCACACAATGGACGTTTTCAAAGAGAACAGCTCGATGTATTTTTATTTTGTGATTGTGATATCCGATTTTTTGGGATTGGTACCTAATTTTCGGTATCTTTATTAATTTTTAAAACCTTTTATTTAAAATATTTTATAGATATTTATATAGGTAGGCTAGTACTTATTTTTTTTAACAAAACTTTATTTCAGAATTTTGAAAAAAAAATTTCAAAAAAATTACGTAGGTAATATTAAAACTGTTTGGGGTTAGTAGGTATCGTGATTTTTTGAATTTTTTTATTTAAAAATTCTGAAAAACTAGATACTTAAATATTATTTTAGAATTAAAAAAAAGAGACTAAATTATTATACCTAGGTATCTAAATCTCAATTTTTTTATTGCACATATCTCAACTTATTTCTCTTGATTGATACTTTTTTAAAAACGTTTTAATACTCGTATAATAAGTTCTTTAATCTTGTATTTAAATTTTCCATCCAGAAATTTTTTGAAAATTTTCATGATTTTTTTTTGGAATTTTTCACTTGAAATTTTTGAAGAACCCAAAGTGAAAATACAGGAAAAAAATCATAAGACAATTTCATAGGTAATTAAAATTTTCACCCTCTATAAAAGCACTTATCTACTTACTTATTTTATTTCATTTTTTTCCCAGATAGATACTTAGATAGGTATTAGGTACAGTTTTTATTTACTCAAATTTGATAATTTATTTAACAGTTTTTTAAATACTTTTGAAAGCTTGAAAAAAAATTGATTTTTTTTTAATTTTTTAAATCAACTCAAAATTTTGAAAAGCTCAATTTTTTATTGCAATAATTTTTCTCAACTTATTTTCAACATTTTTTATTTGATAATTTACCTACTGACATTTTTGAATCTCTTAAAAAAAATAATCAATTTGTAATAATTTTGTATTTAAAATCAATTTTATTTTTTAATGTTGTTATTGTTTTTTTGTTTAAAAAAATTTGATTTCAGAATTTCAAAAAAAAAAAATAAGTGAAAATTTTAAAAGCTCTTTCATCATAAAAATAGGTGCCATCTTAAATTTTTTCTCCAAATACTTTTTTTATAATTTTTCAAAATTGTTTGTTCGATAATTTTTGAAAGTTTTTTATTTAAAAAATGAAATAAGTATTTTGTTTGAAAATTTTGGAAAAAAAAATAGAAAAAATGAAAAATAATCTTAAAATTATTTATAATACTTACCTAAGCCTAATTTTTCATTTTGAATTTCATACTCATTTTTGCTCAACTTTACTTTTTTCCTTAGATAGGTTACAGTACCTATACTTTTCTTCCAAAAAAAAAAAAAAAAGTATTCACATGATGTTTTTTTTTTGGAATTTTCCATCAAGTATTTTTAAAATCCATTTTGTACATAACATCACCCTAATTTAAAATGCAGAAAGATGTTTTTTTTTGAACTTTTTTATTTGGAAATTTTGTAAAATTTGATTTTAAAATTTCGAAATAATAATTTTGAAATTTTTTGAGCTAAATTTTTCATTTTAGGCTTAGGTACGTGTCTATTAATTTTTTTCTGATACTTTTTTCTTTAGATATTTCTTAAAAATTTTCAAAATTGTTTAAATAATTTTTTGAAGTACCTACCTACCTACTTATTTAATTGAAGTCTTTTTAGAAATCTTGAATTTAAAAATACCTATCATTTTTTATTCAAAAATCTTTAAAAATTTGATGTTATACCTAATTTTTTATAAAACTTATCTTAAAATTTTTAAGCTAAATTTTTCGTCTTACCTATTTATTGTTCTCAAATTTTTTCTCTCGGATAGGTACCTATTCAAAATTTTTCGTTTAAAAATTTTGAAAAACTCAATATCAAAACATCCAACAAAATTATGTCTGTATTATAAAATTCCATTTTTCACATCACACCTGGTACCTACTCATTTTACCTCGACGTTTTTTGTATTTATTTATTTTTTCTTCAATTTTTTAAAGTTTTTTGTACCTAACTATTTATTTACCTACCTACCTATTTTTTTTTAATTTTAAAAATTCTTAGTTTAAAATTTTTTGCGTTTTTTTTTTTGTTGAAATTTTTTGCCAAGAAATTTTTATTTTTTTTTTAAATATATAAATTATAAAAATATTATGTATCTATGTAATTTTAAAAAAATCATTCCAAAATAAAAATTACGTGATGATTTTTTTCATTTTTTTTTATCAATAAGTAAGTACAAATTTTGCAACCCGAGCGGCACACTCGATCGATAATATCGGAAGATGAAACGTATCGATAAAAAATCGTTTGAAAATCTATAGATGTTCTCACGATATTATAAAGATTTATCGGTACAACTTCATAGGCAAAAAATCTAAAAACTATCGAATTCGATATTATTAAGATTTTATGACGATATTCGTCGAATATTAAATTTATCGATTCCGATTTTCCACCGATTTTGTGCAGATATTTGAAACTACATTATCGACAAAGAATATTAAATTTATCGAATTCGATTTTTTAACGATTTTGTAAAGATATTTAAAACTATATTATCGACAGATTATATGAAATTTCTCGACTTCGATATTTTACCGATTTTTTGACGACATTTGAAACTATATTATCGACAGATTATATTAAATTTATCGAATCCGATTTTTTACCGATTTTGTAAAGATATTTGAAACTATATTATCGACACATAATATGCAATTTCTCGAATTCGATTTTCTAACGATTGCGTGAAGATATTTGAAACTATATTATCGACACGTAATATGAAATTTCTCGATTTCGATTTTTTAACGATTTTGTGACGATATTTGAAACTATATTATCGACAAATAATCTGAAATTTCTCGAATTCGATTTTCTAACGATTTTGTGAAAATATTTAAAACTTTATTATCGACACGTAATCTGAAATTTCTCGAATTGGATTTTTCAACGATTTTATGACGATATTTAAAACTATATTATCGACACGTAATATGAAATTCCTCGAATTCGATTTTTCAACTATTTTGTGGCGATATTTGAAACTACATTATCGACAAATAATCTGAAATTTGTCGAACGATTTTTCAACGATTTTGTGACGATATTTTAAATTATTTCCAAATTGGTGAAAATTTTTCTAAGTCCAACACGTCTGGAAGTACTAAACTGCCTATTATAAGCGTTTTATTGCTAATTCTTCAACCATAAGGTATGGCATAGTGGTTATGGAAGAGGATTACCATGCAGGAGGTAGATGGTTCAAGCCCCACGGGTGGCAGATTTTTTATAATTTTTTTTGACTTTTTCTGAAATGATCCTCTTACCGTAACATGAATAATGTGTTTAGGCATAGTTTAATGTATTAATTATGCTAATTAATGATTTTTAATTATAGAAAAAAGCTAGTAAAAGACGAAAAATCAGAATAAAAAATCGATAAAAAAATCGACAGAATATCGAATTCGATAAAGAGTCGCAAAAGTTCCGCCTAAATCGTGAAATTATCTTTCGATATTATAGATATATTATCGATAAAATATCTTACTATAATCTCGAAATTTTTACTAACTATAATTCGTCGATAATCTATCTATATATCGAAAGACAATTTCACGATTTAGGCTGAACTAACGCGACACTTTATCGAATTCGATATTCTGTCGATTTTTTATTTCGATAATTTGTCGATTGTGCTGCTCGGGAAAAGTTAGTTTTTATTGTTTCGTAAAAATCAAGTCAAAATTTTGAAAGCTCGCCAAGTACATAATATTATTGAATATTTTTCTCCAAGTGTAGGTATGTTTTTATTGGAAATATTTTATTTGAAGATTTTGAAAATCTTTTCTCCTGAATTTCCAAATGAAGAAGAATATCATCTGAAAATTTACTCAATGTGTTTACATGGTCATGGATCGTTTTTTTCTTTTTATTTTTTTCTTAGTCATATTTTGTATTTTATCTGGACTTTAAATATTTCTTTCAATTACCATTTATTTTATTCAAAATTGGGGGAAAAGAAGGAGTCCAATCGAAATTTTTGTAACGACTAAAATTATTTCTAACACTTCAAGCTATAACTTTTGTTTGAAATTTTTTTCAATTGGACCTCTCCCTTAATTTTTAAAGAGTATCCAGCTGATATTATGTGAAATCGGGAGAGATGGAGAGGGAGGGTCCAATCAAAATTTTTGTAATGACCAAAATCATTTCCAAGACTTCAAGCTACAACTTTTGTTTGAAAATTTCTTCAATTGGACCCCTCTCCAAATTTTGAAAAGTATTACTGATTAAAAATTAGATGAGTGGGGGGGAGGAAAGGGCCAATTTGAAAATATTTCAAATAAAAGTTGTAGATGAAGATCTAAAAATAATTTTGGTTATGACAACCATTTTGGATTGGACCCTTCCCTACCCTCCAATTTTGAATAAAATAAATTCTTATTATATGAAAATGTTAATTGAAAGAAAAATATTTCAAGTCCAGATAACTAGACACTAGTAAATTCAGGGTTTCATCAAATTTATTTTTTTGAAATGTTTTCTTCAGGTATCGACTTTAAAAAAAAATAAAAACTCTATTTTTCATAATTTTTTATTTCATTTTTGAATTGGAAATATTTTGGTAAACAATAGAAAAGGGCGTGGTGATGAATTTAGAGAAAAATTTTTTGGGGAAATAGTTATCCCGATGTTAATACCTACTCCTTCAAAATGTTTCTTCAATTCTTTTTTTTGTCCTGAATTAAATTGTGTGTCAACTGTCATAAATACCTAATTATACTAAAAATGTTTAGTTAATTAGGTTTCTATAAATTTTTAACCAACACTCTATCATCCCTGCTAGGAAAAAATAATAATCAATTTTTAATACATGCGTCAAAAATGCATCAAAAAAATAAGTATCAAAACGAAATGCAATCGAACGTCATCTCGCGCATTCGGCGAAGGAGAAACGTAAGAAAAGAAGCAATCTTCGACGACGCATTCGGAAATTAGCCCCATATTCGAAATGGTTTTTCCATGTTTGAAAAAAGCAAATCATCGCCTCGGTGTCGCAATCTACGTTAGAATCGCGCATTCGCCGGGGCGAATAATTCTTGACGAAGATGGCTCGATTTAAAGAAAGAAAAAAAACCGTTGGCGTAGTTAACTGCAGATCGGATATTTCATTTCGAGTAAAAATAAAACGAAAATAAAAACTTTAAGTCGTGAACCGAAAGTATTCATAAGGGAACGTTATAAAAAAGACACTCAGGGAAAAGGACAAAAATGAGCTTTCTATTGATCGGTTCCAATTTAGGGCCGGAGGGGGGGTTTGAAGGTCCAGACCAAAACCAGGAAAAAACATTTGGAAAGGAAAGAAATTTAATAGTTTGTCGGAGGCGGCGCGCGGTGCCAGATCTTACGGTCGTCCGCAAAATAGCGCGCGTTAACCTATTTCGCTTGAAAAATACTCTTTTTCGTTGTCTCCCTTCTACCTCCCGCTCGTATGTGGGTCAACCCCGACTTAACTGAGCTCCTTGCCGAAGTCTAGAAAACCTTTTTGTGCAGTAGCATTCCAACTATTCGAAAAACGTCGCACCCTTATAAAACCCTGTTATCCCGCCCGACAATTGCCTTTTGCCGAGCTACTTGTTGCTAGGCGCTTTCTTTCCTGTATTTCTCGTCTTTTCCCGTTTTCAAAATATTTTCACATACCGAGAGAAATTTTTTTCTCAGTGGTATGAAAATTTTACCCATTGTTTGGAGCCCGAATGCGGTCAACGTCCAATCTAAACGACAAACGTGTTATTCATTCGCCAAATTTTAGAATAAAATGCCAATACACTGCAACACTGAATACAATTGGATTATTTCAGGCATGCGACCCTATTGTAGTCTATTTTCCATGCTGATTTTTCCCACCTTGCAATTCGATTTTGCTCTCAAGTGACGAATAGAGATGACAATTTTTTTCGAGATGACAACTTTTGTTTTTGAGTGCATTGAAGGTTTCATAGACTTGAAGGAAAGTACTAGAAATGTGTTTTGTTCGATTTATTAAAGTCTGGATTTTTTTCTGTATCGTTTTTATAGTCAATAATATTGAAAAATATTTAAAAAAAATGTTTTTAGTTAATAAGCGAAAGAATGGCGAATTGGTCTTTGGCTGGAATTTTGAAATTATGCGATGAAAATTGTCCCTTGAGAGGTCGAAAACTAGATGATGTAATTTTTGACTCCATACCTCATTTTCACCCAACACAGAGGTCAAATTCGTTGTTTCGTTATAAACTTTAATTTTCTACAACACTGTTTTGGGAACCCACAACTCCCTCCTCGAATGCCCTGATGGCCTAAAATTAATGTCTGAA
Source organism: Balanococcus diminutus (assembly GCA_959613365.1). Lineage (NCBI taxonomy): Eukaryota > Metazoa > Arthropoda > Insecta > Hemiptera > Pseudococcidae > Balanococcus > Balanococcus diminutus. Next base: position 30,383,817 of record OY390718.1, on the reverse strand, counting down.
TATTTCAACTTGACTTGATATTTCATGTAATTAGAATTCGGCAGATTTTAAACCACTTCGGATTTTAAACCCATGAAATCGACAAAATCCGAATATGGATATTTTGGATTTCAAGTCTTGGAATAGAAAAGATTTTGGATTTTTTCAATTCATCAAAAGAAATTAAAATCTATTTTTTTTGTTTGGGTTGGTCGTTGCACTGGTTGTTGTGAGCGTGACTGGCTCTATGGGATTTTTTAAAATTAGGCTTCAAAAAGATTGATTTCGTATTATTCCAAGAAAACTCAGAAATTTTATCAAAAAAAAATTAGCTACCTAATTAACATATTTTTTTCTTACTGAAAGCAGATACTTTTTTCTCTGATTATAAAGTTTTAAAAAAAAAAAATCATTCCTTCTTCCTTTTCGGAAAAATTGAAAATTTCAATAGGTATACTTACCTACTATGACTCTGAAAAAATAGACATTTTTTATTATAAAAAAAATCAAGTTTTTTTTTGCAAAATAATACAGTTTATTTTTCTCCAAAAATTAAGTGAGAAAAATTCTTTTTGCAAAAAAAATTATTTACTCCAAAAAAATAGAGAAATCATTATATTCAGATAAAATTAAGAGATTTTCTTCTCCAAACAGGTAATTTTAAATTTTAAAAAATACCAAAAATTGCTATTTTTAAAACAAATTGAAAGACAGATAGATAATTATTATCTAAAGAGTTTTCTCTCTCTCTCTCAAAAAAAAAAAAAAAAAAAAAACTATACTTTACCTACCTAATAGAGATCGTTTTAAAAAATTGGGTAGATAGTATTTTAACTTGGGTCGAGGAAAATTGTTTTTTTATTATTTTTATTTTATTTCATTTCTTATTTCGAGAAAATTCAGAAATTTTGAAACAAAAAATTAAATTTTTTAAAACTGAGACCAAACCAAAAGTTTAGCTTTTTTTTAAATTAAATTTTTTTCAAAACAATTTCCTTTGAAAATTTAAAAAATGTTTTGTAGGTAAATCGAAAAAATTTAGAAATCTTTTTTTTTTAAAGTAAATTTTACTTATTACGCGGAAGAAAATAATAAAATAAAAAATAGGTACCTATAGGTATATAAATATATTTTTTATTGTAAAAAAATCAATTTTTTTAAAAAAGAATTCATTTTTTTCTCTTCAAAAATTGATTAAGAAAAATTCTTATTGTAAAAATAAAATACTTATTTACTCCAAAAAAATAAAGAAGTCATTAGCCTGCATTCAGAAGAAATTAAGAGATTTTCTTCCTAAAAAATGTTTAATTAAAAAAAGACCAAAAATTGCTAATTTTCAAACAAATTGAGAAAATTGGGTGGTATTTTAACTTGGCTCGAGAAAAATCGATTTTTTTATTTCGAGGAAATTCAAAAAATTGAAAGATATATTTTTTGAACTGAAACCAAACTATTTTTTTTTTCAAAAAATTTTTTTTTTTGGAAATTCAATTTTTTAAAATTTTCTTCAAAAATTTGAAAAATATTTTTTACCTAATTAAAAAAGAAATGAAAAACTTTTTTTTCGAAATAGGTAGGTATACTTAATAAGAAAAATTGGAATTTTTTCTTGCCAAATAATTCGTTTTTTTTTTGTTTTTTTTTTTTTCAAAAAGAAATCGAAAGATTTTTATTCAATGAGAAATGATTCCAAATTTTTAATTTTTCTCTTCGCGAATTTTAAGTGAACAATCACCTCCTCTCATTTTCCAAAAAATGAAAAAATCGACAAGTTTTAAACTCGTTGTTTTTTTTTTGGTTATAGGTGAACCTATCAAAAAGTTGTTCTTTTTTATGAGAATAAATTTCCAATTAATCATTTTCCCTGAAAAGCAAAAAAGGGAAAAAAATTTACTTAGTATTTAAAGTTGTTGCATTTTATTAATTTTTTATTTTCCCTGAGCTGAGAGCACTGCGAGCAGTTTTTCATTTTTTTTCAAAATGGTGGCTTATAGTGGCATAACTTGAAATTCAGTTTAGCGAAAAATTAAAAATTTGGAATAATTTTTTTTAGTAAAAAGCAACATTTTTAATAGGTACCTACCTACCTACTAGGTCAAGAAATTTTGCACATTTTTCGTTTTCTTTTTTTTTTAATGGGATGCTCTAAGGCACCACTTTAAATCAAGTTTTGAGGAAAATAAAAATTTGATAACTGGTTCTGATTGAAAGAAACAACATTGATAGATAATAACTCATAAGTATCCGAAAAAGAGTTTGAAAATCGGTCAATACAAATATGTAATTGTTAAGTTGTATTCATACCGGACAATTCGATTAAGCGATGAACAAGTAGGTATGCCATTATTTTTAAGGCTTCACTTTTTCCAGTGTGACGTCTTTTCTTGGAAGACCCACAAATGCTTTTCTAAAGCCCAAATCGAAAATTTTTTCAAATATCAGAAAAAACTTCAAATTCAAAACTGTAGAAGAAGAAATTCATCTATTGCATCTAATCACAAAATAAGACTTCAAATACATCGAAACCATGGCAGCAGCACTTCTTGGCGATAATATTGGTCGGTGATTGAATTGCAAAAAAATCCTCGATATTTGTTAATTAGCTCCCAAGTACTACTAACAATAAGTAGTTTGTGCAATTATATTATAGTTTAAAATTTGAATTAAAAAAAATCAAAATTTGTAGATTGAGATCCTTAGAATAATTTTGTCATCACAAAAGTTTCGGTTAAACCCCTCCCTCCCCTTTCCCTACTCTCCAATTTTACTTAGAAAATCATATGGTTTTGTTTTCATACGCATAATGCAAAATTTGAGGAGAAGAAGAGGTCAAATCAAAATTTTTATAATGATCAAAATCATTCTCAGAACTTTAATCTACAACTTTTGTTTGAAATTTTTTTGGATTGTAGCTTTAAATAATTCAGAGATATGAAGATCTTTTGAGAATGGGGAGCTATTGGAAAAAGAACCTAAAATTTATCATCGAATATTTATGACGTTTCATGTGCTACAGCTAAAAATTCACTACGAACGTTTTACTTGAATATCAAGCTTAAAGTACTCGCATTTCAACTTGAAAAGAAGTCCTGATTTCACACGATGGAGAAGATAATCTATTTTCAGAACATCTCAAAAGACAAGATAAATAAAATCTTTCAAAGGATTATAATTTCGAATAAATAGCTTTCTTAATCGTTAATACTTAATTCGTCGAGTTACGTTGATGAAATTAACTTGGTAAAATCGTTGAAAGTAGATAGAACTTGCGAAATAGTATAGGTACCTACCTATACTTATAGAGAAGTCATCGAACGAAACACCATCTTGGTGTAAAAGCGGCAGACGGCTTCGTCTTGCAGGAAACACGCGACCGAATAATTTTCTCAGCTCGTTCGTATTTAAAATTAAATTTAAAATGCATTTCTATGGCATGGCAATCGCAACTGCAGGTACGAGCTATATACCGATTAGGTTAAAATGCTAAATGCTTATCTCGATGACCTAAAATTATTATACGAATATCTTTGAGAAGCACTGGCTATAAAATTTAATAATAGTTTCTTTCTTGTGCATCGGGCAAAAGATTTAATTTTTTTTTCCAAATTAAAGATTCATTTCTGCAAATAATAATTAAAGCAGAAGAGCACCGTGAATAGAAGAATGAACCTAGACTTCGGTATGCTTTGATAAAATTCATCTTTTTTTTTCGTGTCGAGAAAGAAGAGACAGAGGGAACATTTTTCGATATAATTTTTAAAGTAAAAATTTGACTAACAAAGCGTGAATATTGAACGCTTCGTCGACCGTTCCGATATTACTTTTTTATAATCGAAATTTAGAAATAACTTTTTTCATAATAAACGCCCCGCCAAAGTAAAGTAGATACGACGTCGTATCGTCTAAATTGTAAATATCTCGTAGATTTTTGTTCGAAGTTGAAATTTCTATTGCTGCTATGACATGAAAAAGAGCTGATGTTTGGGAAATATTTTTTAATATTTCATCGATGATATTATTTCAACTATCGAAAGCTACAGGATTTTGTAAAATTTTCTTTGTAAACATTATAGGTATACCTATGTATATTTTTGATGCCAGAATAACTTTTTCTCAATTTTTCACCGAGGCAATATTTTTATTAAATGTTGTGTCGAAGTGATTTGTGTTTGTTTAAAATATTAATTTAGATTAAAAAAAAATTGTAGCTTATTTTCAAGCTCAAAATTAGTTAAAATTTTATTGAAATTTAATTTTCAAAAATTTAGTCCGAAAGCAGGTTTTTCAATTGTTTCTCAGATAAATCATTCTTACTACTTGAAAACTGTTGTTGAAATCCTCTAAATACAATTACTATAATTTTTTGAAATTTCCTAACAATTTTATCAAAAGATTCTTAATGGTAATTTTTTCGAATTTGATGTTTTGTTCGATAAGTATGATTATTTTAATTTTATATTTTTATTAAATTATGTGTAATTACAAATTTCTCAAAATTTTGTGTTAAAATAATAGGTATCTGTCGATTTTGAAACAGCATTTCTTTTAAAAATTGCGTTCCAAAATTTAATTTAAAATTCTGCATTACCTAGGTACATTTAATTTCGTTGTAATTTGATATTATTTTTTAGATTGCTTTTTAAATTTTATCTTACAAGTTTTGTTGAATTTTTAAAAAATTTGTTTGAAATGGCTTCTTTACAATTTTGTACAAAATTGGACTGTGTTGAATATTTTGTTCAAAATTAATTTTTAAAAATTTGATATTTTAAAATTTTGTTTGAAATCATTTTTTTCAAAAGTTAGGCGGTACTAAATACAAAATTTCTATTTTTTGGTAATTTTTGTTCAAAATTCAATTTTGTAAAATTCCGTTCGAAACTCAATTTTTATGCAAGTAGGTAATTTTGTTTTAAGAATAGTTTTTCAAAAGTTTGGTTTTTAAAATTTTATTCGATTTTTTTTCAATTTTTGAACAGAAATCATGTTTTTAAATTTTAATCAAAATTCATTTTCAATAATACATTTTTCTTTCAATTATTTAAAAAAAATTCATTTAAAACAAAAAAATTGTTCAAAGCTTTTTTTGAAATTCTGTGGAAAACTTCATTCCGTCAAATCTTGTTTAAAATCCATTTTTAAAAATTTTGTTTAAAATTTAATTTTACAAAATTATGTAGATAAGTATGAAGTTTAATTCTTACAAAATTAGTTAAAAATCACGTTTTAAAGAGTTATTTGTTCAATTTTTAAAATTTTTATTCAAAGTTCAATTTTTCAAAACTTTGTTTGAAATTTGTTCATTTACTTGGATTTTAATTGATTAAATTGCTTTCTTTTTTCAAATTGCGAAAACCCTTTTTTCATTACTTTGCTTAAACTTCAATTAGGTATTTCTAAAAATACCTATTATTTGAAATCACTGTTTCCAATATTTTTTTAATTTTTATTAAATTTTTAAAATTTTGTTTAAAATTCAATCTTATTTTAATTTTGTACAAGATTAAAATTTTTCAAATGTTGAACAAAATTGAAATTTCGTTCAAAATTCAATTTTTATACTACCTACAACTAATTTTATTTAGAGAATGCTTAGTTTTTTTAAAAAAAAAATTGTTTAAAATTCAATCTTTTAAAATCTTTTTCAGATTTTTTTTTCAATTTTCGTTTAAAAATCATGTTTTGAAATTGTAATCAAAATTCGTTATCAATTAAGTACCTACCTAACGTATACCTACATTTTCCTTTCAATTAGTTTTTTAAACAATTCTCCACTTTTAATTTTTTAATTTTATTTTCTTTAATTTTGCTCAAAACTTTTTTTAATTTTGTGGAAAGTTTCATTCTTTCAAATTTTGTTTAAAATCCGTTTTTAAAATTTTGTTTGGAATTTTATTTTGCCAACTTTATTAAAAATTCATTTTTTTCAAAAATTTTGTTTACCTACATAGTTTTTAAAATTATATTATACGGTATTTCAATTCTTACAAAATTAGTTAATTTGCCGTTTTAAAAAAATGTTAAATTTTTTTTTCAAAGTTCAAAATTTTAAAATTTTGTTTGAAATTCATTTTTTTCCAAATCTTGTTTATAATTCGTGTTTTTAGATTTCATTTGTTTAAATTTTTTCATTTTTTTTTTTCAAATTGCGTAAAACATTTTTTTTTTATAATCATTTATTTTTGTTTAAAATTCAATTTCTAAAAATTTTTATTCAATTATTCTTACAAAATTTGTTCTAAATTAATTTTTCAAATTTTTTTAAAAATTTAATCTTGTACAAAAATTTTTTGAAATTTTCAAATTGTGTTAGAAAACTTTTTTAAAATTTTCTTTGAAGTATTTTGAACAGAATTAAATTTTTTAATGATTTTGTTATAGAATAATTGAATCATTTTAAATTTTCATTTTTCAAAAAAAAAAAAATTGTAAATTTTGTTAAGGTATTTTTCCACTTTTGATTAAAATTCAGTTTTTTCAACTTTTGTTCATGGTTTGAAATTTTGCCTTTGAACATAGAGTATACCTATAAGTATGTATTTTTATAATTTTTTTAAAACGGTAATTTTTTGAAATTTTTATTTAAAAACAATTTTTTCAAAATTTTTTGAGTACAAATCTTTACCTACCTTATGATTTTTTATTGGAAATTTTGAAATCCTGTTTTAAAATAGTTTCCCGAGCAGCACACTCGACAAATTATCGAAATAAAAAATCGACAGAATATCGAATTTGATAAAGTGTCGCGTTAGTTCCGCATAAATCGTGAAATTATCTTTCGATATATCGACAGATTATCGATGAATTATAGTTGGCAAAATCCATCAACAGATAAACTTTCGATAAAATCGAACGATTTTTCTTTTAAAAATCTCAAGATTATAGTTAGATACTTCATCGATAACCTATCTATAAATCGAAAGATAATTACACGATTTATGCGGAACTAACGCGACACTTTATCGAATTCGATATTCTGTCGATTTTTTATTTCGATTTAGTTTCGATATTCTATCGATTTTTTATTTCGATTTAATTTCAATATTCTATCGATTTTGTATTACGATTTTTTGTAGATTATCTAGTTTCGATATTCTATCGATTTTTTGTAGATAATTTAGCATATATGGGTATATGCGCGCGCACATTTTCAAGACCGGCTGGCGATTTGAAGTCGTAGTTACGCTTAAGGCTGGCGAATTTCGTTCCAAATACAGCAGTTTCTACCAAAACAAGCGTCTGTTGCGAACATCGGAGTTCATTCGCATAATACGAATTGGATTATAAAATTCAAACATCTTATGCAAAATTTGAGAAGAGGGAGGGGTCCAATTGAAATTTTTATAATAACTAAAATTATTTCTAGGACCTTAATTTAAAACTTTTGTTTGAAAATTTTTTCAAATTGGCCCCTTTTTCCTCCGCTCCTCCAATTTTGAATAAGTATCAACGGAGTATTATGCAAAATTGGAGGAGAAGGAGAGGTCCAATTGAAAAAATTTTCAAACAAAAGTTGTAGCTTAAAGTTCTAAGAATAATTTTGGTCATTACAAAATTTTCGATTGGGCGCCTCCCTCCCGTTCAATTTCAAATACCAAGTATTCACATAGTAATCGTAGTATTGAAGTTGGTAAAATTTTATTTTAGAACAACGATCTGGTTTCAAGTAAAATACCTAGTAAACTAAAAAGACTAGATAACTTGTTTGAAAATTTTTTCAATTTTGATTTCGCATATTACTGTTACACGTAAGTAGGTAAATGCAAAATAATAGAGGCTAGAGATGAGGTCCAATTGAAAAAACATTTCAAACAAAAGTTGTAGAATAATATTCTGGATTTAATTTTGGTTATTATAAAAATTTCGATTTGGCCCTTTCTTCCCATCCAATTTTGAATATAAAGTAGGTATTTTTTGACTAGAAAAAAATCAATATAGTTTCAACAACTATCGTTACAAAATCGTTGAAATATCGAAGTCGATAAATTTCATATAATGTGTCGATAATATAGTTTTAAATATCGTCACAAAATCGTTGAAAAATCGAATTCGAGAAATTTCATATAATCTGTCGATAATACAGTTTTGAATATCTTCACAAAATCTTTAAAAAATCGAATTCGATAAATTTAATATTCTTTTTCGATAGTATAGTTTCAAATATCTTCACAAAATCGTTAACAAATCGAATTCGAGAAATTTCAGATTATTTGTCGATAATATAGTTGTAAATATCTTCACAAAATCGTTAAAAAATCGAATTCGAGAAATTTCAGATTATTTGTCGATAATATAGTTTCAAATATCTTCACAAAATCGTTAAAAAATCGAATTCGAGAAATTTCAGATTATTTGTCGATAATATAGTTCTAAATATCGTCACAAAATCGTTGAAAAATCGAATTCGAGAAATTTCAGATTACGTGTCGATAATATAGTTTCAAATATCTGCACAAAATCGGTGGAAAATCGGATTCGATAAATTTAATATTCTTTGTCGATAGTATCGTTGACGAATATCGTCCTAAAATCGTAATACTATCGAATTCGATAGTTTTTAGATTTTTTGCCTATAAAATCGTACAGCTAAATCTGTATCATATCGTGAGAACATCTTTAGATTTTTAAACGATTTTTTATCGATACGTTTCAACTTTCGATATTATCGATCGAGTGTGCTGCTCGGGTTTATCAATATATTTTTGATTTGATTTAAAGTTTATTTTAAAAACATTATTCAACCCCAATTTTAAAAAAATTGATAATTTCAAACTTATACCTAATTTTTTAAAATTTTGTTAAAAATTTCAATGATCCCTACACAGAGCTTGAAAAAGAAAAAATGTTTTCTATCGAGTTGATAATATGCTATAAAATTCGACTTGATAAAAATTAAAAAAAAATTACCGAACATAATGTTATCAAAGAGAATTTTAGATTTTATTTTCCAACAAAAAAAATTGATAAGTCAATAAGTGTGCCTCATAAAAAATATTAAATTTTTTTCTTAAAAAAAAAAAAAAAAAAAAAAAAAAAAATGTACTCAATAGGTACTTATTTGACTTGATATCTATACTCTGGTACATTTTTCTCAGTATTTGCTCCTTCAATGTATCGGGTATGAAATTACATGCAACAAAGTAATAGATCTTGCTTACAACTCATTTGCTGAGCTGGCATTAACCCCTTGCTTCCTTTTCGATAAAACTCATATCAACTATAGTAATTTAGATTACAGCAAATTAATAGGAAATACACACTACACACACTCACAAAAAAGTAAAAAAAATAAAACGTATCGTCGCATAAAAATATGTACATAGCTGTATATATAGAGGTACATAATATACATTGTTCTCCTTTGCAAGTACCTCTTGCATACAATGACGTAACATTGACGAAAAATAATTTCAATTTTTTTTTTCGTTTTTGCCAAATGTGCGATTTACAATATTGGAAAATGTACGAGTTTTGAATTGCAAATTAGAACGACCAAGTGAATACAGTGGGCTAGGATATGCACTACGACGATGCATTCTGGCCGGGTGAAAGTTCAAATGTGAATAATTTCGACCGAGGCCTTGAAAACTTCCGGCCTATAAGATTCAATGATGGCCCGTTATTGTAGGCTTCGACCAGAATTAAGACGATAATTACCATCATGCCGATGAAGATGGCTCTCCTCATAAGTACCTAGCTACATATCTAGTTTTATTACTGAAAAAAATCTCTTTTTATCCGGAAGTGTATGCGAGGTACATACGACTTGGTCGAGTCTGCGCGAAAAATGGAAAACGTACTTAATCATTAGTGCAACAAAAAAGCAACCAGTTCAACTTGAGAGTTCGTATACGCCAAATTAGAATTATGCAGGTACATAAGAGCGTTGCATACGTAATCGAGCGTTGCCGAAAAAATTATCATAATACTCGACGTACCCGGGCTTATAATCGGTTCGTGGTGGGTACGTTCTGCGAATGCGTCAATGTACCGCGAGCAGAGAGCCAGAGCTGTGAGTGATGCGCAGTGGCAGCGCATTAGGAACGGGGGAAAAACAAGGGCTAAATCTGCACGTGTCAAGGTCAATCATGCACCGGCGCGGAGCATGGTCCCGGTCCTAAACATTCCATCCGAACTGCTGATTATTGAAGATATCACGCATAAATAAATCTTATCACAAGGATATCGTCGTACACGAGTACTCGGTTCTGTTCTGTACAAAGTAGTAAAATATGATACACATTATAATCGATTCTCTCCGCAACTGTCTCGCCTGTCGTCGGCCATCGCGTATTTCTACTAGTAGCTTCTGCGAAATAATAACCCAGTAAATTCTGCCAGTAATTGCAGTACAGTAGCAAATTGAAAATATGCCTATTTATGGCAGAATGGAGGCATAAAAGTAGCGTTGATGAATGTTGAGAAAAAAAAATTAGGGAACGGAAGCCCTAGTCCCCAATTTCTCACCATCAGAGGGAGCGCGAGTGAGAAATTTTGAGGCACCCGTACATCCCCCCCCCACCGGTTATAGAAGAAATGAACAATTTTTACTTTTTGAGGGTCGATTGTATACAGGGTGTTTCATTTCACAGCTGACTGAGTTCCTTCGATCAAGTGAATAGGCAACTCATATGGAACAAAAAATGTTATGTATACAACATGTTGCCTATCTTGAAAGTTGAAGGGGCAACGGAAAATTGAATTGAGAAAAAAAATGTTGATTAAATAAATGAATAGCACTAAAAAAATCACTTTTTTTATAATCAACATTTTTTGCCCAACTTTGAAAATGAAGGCGCAGGAGAGCTTCAAACTTGAAAAAAAACAAGTTTTTTTCTTGTCAATGCTCTGTAGCTCCTTCATTTTCGAAGATAGGCAAATTCGTCACATATATATAACCACTTTTGCTCATTTCAAAGATTTACACCTGTTTCATACTCCAAAAAATTATGAATTTTTTTTATTTCACTAGGTAAATTGAAAAATATTTTCAAAAAAAAATTATAGAATTTCTTTCTCTAAAAAAAACTTTTAACAATCCAAAAAAAATTATTAATTTTTATCCCCAAAAATTGAGATAATTTACTTCACCTCTCCACCCATAATTGAAAAATTAAAATTTCTTTCAAAAAAATCTCTAAAACATGGTGATTTTTTTCATTTTAAAAAAGTTGGGCAGGTGAATGAAATTCTGTTACACAGACTACGAAAATAGAGACATTTCTTCATTGTAAAATAAATCGAAAAATATTTACAAAGGAAAACAGAGAAATTTTTTCTTAAACAAATATTTTAAATCCAAAAAATATTGAGATTTTTTTCTACAAAACATTGAGAGAATTCCCTTCACTCCTCCTCTCAAAATTGGAAAATTAAAAAAAAATTAAACAAAAAATTAAAAAAAAAATTTTTTTCAAAAAATACCTATGATTTTTTTCATTTAAAAAAAAGTTGAGAAAATGAAATTTTGTTACACTGACTCCAAAAATGGAGGCATTTCTTTATTGCAAAAAATTTTTTAAAATGGGGAATTTTTAAAAAGTTTTTAGAAAATATTGAGATTATTTTTCCAAAATATTTGAGAGAATTCTCTCCACTCCTCCTCTCAAAATTAAAAAATTAAAAAAAAATTGAAATTTCTTCAAAAGAATGTAGGTAAGTAGGGGAGAGTCCCCCACAGTGAGACACTTTTTTTTCAAAAATTCATAGCTCTACTATTTATCATCAGAAATGGTTGGTTATGGGATCAAATGAAAACTACATCGTTTACGCTCATAATGCGTCCATAAAAACTGAAAAAATATCATTTTAGGACCATCACACGATTTTTCAAAAAAAAAATTGACAAGTTGTCTCACTCTGTACATGGGTAGCTCAGAGTGAGACAGATCGTGGTGAACTATGAGACGGTGTCTAAAATGTTATAATTAAATGGAAATACGTGCTCTTGAACCAATATAATATTCAATCATAAGTCCAACATATGCTATAACTTGAAAAATTTACAATAAATGAAAAAGGGGAGCTATAAATTTTTTTTTAATTTCATAATTTGAGAAAGTTTGAATTGCATGAATTTTTCTTGTTTTGTTCATTTTGCTCTTTCTGTTGTCATTATTGCCATGAGGTGTACATAATTTGGCAGTATAAGGCAGTATAACATCTAAAAATCAGACTTGGAAATTTTTTGTATGTTATTGCTATTAAATTTTTGCCGATATGGTGCACAATGGGACACTGTCTCACTGTGGTCGACCCACGTTTTTTCTTCTTCTAAAATTCATAACTTTTGATATTTTATACTTAGGATTATGATTCTAACGTTAAAACGTACTTATTTGGTTATATTTCACATCAACCCATAAGAGTATTCTCGAACTCAACAGGAAAAATGAAATTTTCAAAAAAAAACCACTTTTCACAAAATTAGGAAAAAAACGTGATTTTTAGGAAAATTGCAATAGCAGGTTTAGCATTGAGCGGAACGAAACATTTGTTAGTTCAGGTGATGTATATGATTAAAAGCTATATTGTGTCTGAAGGAGCCCAAAAATTAGCAATATTAAGTAGGTAAAAAATAGGCTGTTTCACTCTGTCTACCGTCTCACTGTAGGGCACTCTCCCCTACCTACATATTATCTCCAAAAAAAATGACAATTTTTTTTTATTTTTAAAAAGTTGAGAAATTGAAATTTTTTTACTCATTGTACTTCAAAAAATAATGTTTTTTTATTGAAAAAAAAATTGAAAAATATTTTTAAAAAATTGGTGTATTATTCTCTGAAAAATATTTTTTGAAAATTCGAGAAATATTGACATCTTTTTCTCCAAAAAATTAAGAAAACTGCCTCCATCCTTTCTCTCAAATTTAGAAATTTAAAAAAAATTATAGGTAAGTGGGTATACTTATTACTTACCTATGAAAAATTAAAATTTTATTCCAAAAAAAATATAAATAAATAAAAAATAAATAACTCCAAAAAAATGTTAATTTTTTTATTTAAAAACAGGTGTGAAATTGAAATTTTGTTACACAGTGAGCTTCAAAAAATTGTAATTTTTTTATTGCAAAAAAAAAAAAAATTACAAAAATTACAAAAAAATAAAGATTTTTTTTTCTGAAATTTTTTTTTAAAATCTAAAAAATAATATTGAGTTTTTTTTTTTTTAGAAAAATGGAGAGAATTCTCTCTACTTCTACTCTCAAAATTGGAAAATTAAAAAAATATAATATAAGAGGTATAAAAAACGAAAATTTCTTCCAAAAAATGTTTTTTTTTTTTATTTAAAAAAAGTTGAAAAATTGAAATTTTGTTACACTGATTTCAAAAAATGGTGATTTTTTTTATAGCAAAAAAAAAAAGAAATTATTTACAAAAAAATGAAGAGTTTTTTCTCTGAAAAATATTCATTTATTTATTTGAATTAAACTGACAAAATATCGAGATTTTTTTCATCTCCAAAAGATTAAGAGATAGAAAATTGAAAAAAAATTATACCTAGGTATGAAAAATTAAAATTTCTTCCGAAAAAAATACCAACCTTTAAAAAAATGTTTATATTTTGGTGTAAGTAGTAGTAGGTATTTAAAAAAAGTTGAGAAATTGAAATTTAGTTATACACTGACTTCAAAAAATGGTGATTTTTTTTATTGATGAAAAATATTTACAAAAAAATTATGAATTTTTTCTCTGAAAAATATCCTAGGAAAAAAAATCAAAAAATATTGTGGTTTTTTCTCCAAAAAATTGACAGAATTCCCTTTACTCCTCCTCCCGACATAGGAAAATTTAAAAAAAAATCAAATTTCTTTTTAAAGAAATCTCCAAACAAAATAGTTAAGTATTAATATTTTTTTATTTCAAAAGGTTGAGAAATTGAAATTTTGTCACACTGACTTCAAGAAATGAAGTTTTTTTTTAATACCTAATTGAAAAAAAATTATTTTTATTGCAAAAATTGGTAAATTTTTTTGCTATAAAAATATCTGAGGAACTTTTTCCCCTTAAGAATTGGGGAATAAATGTCGAATGGGTTATATTTTAGATGGGATCACATGTATTCGAATGATGTCATAGCATAACTTAAAATCCAAAAAAACCTTCAACTCAGCCTCTGTACAGTATCATATTATGTGCACACGTGCGTATCAATCCTCTTTTTTTTATATTGCTAAAAACTTTTTAGCCACGCTGGAACTGAAAAAAATTCATTCAAGAGGGAGGAGAGGTGAAGGACTTTTTGGAATCAGTAGAGTGCCATCATTCCCATATATGAGGTCCTATTGGAAAATATACTCATTCGTGGAATTGGAGGTCATCTTCAATTTTCTCACCCTGCTGTATATTTTGACGCAAATTCATGTGTCGGTTCACTTTTCGAAAAAAATGAATGAGCTTTTTTGTTACCAATTTTTTGTACCTCAATTTTCATCATGATCATTTTATTGTTTAAATTCATATTTGCAGGGTTGGAGCAAAAAAAAATTAGGGATCATTTCGAGTTCATATTTGGGAGAGTTGTGGAAGGACGAGGTTAGGGGATTTCCTGTTGGTTAATCGAGCCACTAAAAAGGAAGATTTTAAAATCGAAAAATTTTAAATGACCCAAAATGTAATTTCACTTCCTTATTTCGCTGTGCGCTAGTAGCGTGGTGCAAAAAAAATTCTACGTGGTTTTCGCAGTCAACTCGCACAGGCTCTGGCTCTCTCTCTTTACGATGCAACTTAAAAATAAGGCGTGGTTTTGTATCGAGGGAAAAAACTTTCAGCTTTCGTTGGCCTGCCGCTGCAGCGCCGTCTCCTCGTCCTGCAAAAAAACGCTAAAAATTCAAACAGCTTTTACATCGTAAGCGTGCTCAAAAAGTTGAATTATTCAAAAGAACTGCTGGCGAGGTAATAGGTCGGCAGTGTGCGTTGTTCGATGCATTTTTTTCATTATTTCTACTTTTTCCCACTGCCATCCCCCGCCGTCGCGATGAATTAGTGGTGACGTAGGTTTATAATCCTCCCTTGCCGGTGACCTATAGCAACAAGGCGGCGCGATGTGGGAAAATTCGATTTCAGTTTTTTTTTTTTTTTGCTGCACCGATAGGGTAATACGAGCAGGCAACGTGAGTTTGGAATTTCTTATACCGAGTCTCAATTTTCGCCTTTATCGTAGGTACAAGGCTTCGAATTAAAAACCACCATATGCGGGCTTGTAGGTTTTCATTTTTCTAGCATTCCTACATGGTGGAAATTTTTCTCAACTAATCGACCCGGTATATTTTTCTAAGGCGACCAGCGAAATAATTGAAGAGTTAATTTCAAAAAGGAAATATTGCCGACGAAATGTACCTAGCTACTTCATATAAAGTTTAATCTGCGGTTTATTTAGATACCTAATTTAATTAGCGAAATACTTCGAGTAGTTAGAGGTGTTTTTTTTCTACTTTTTGCTGTATACCCATTATAATCTTGAAAGAAGTTATCTAATTACTGTAATTAATTGATAACGTGAGATATTTAGTGTTATATCAAGTATACCTAAAGTAGCATTATCTTGTAAAAATTATTTAATAACTGAAAAAAAAAAATGTCGAAACAATGGTACGAAATCGAATAGAATTTAGATAAGAACGTCTGTATATTAATGCACAACATTTAAAAATGAAATAAAATGAATGAGTATGCAGCAAATATTCTAAAAATAGTCAATTACAAAATTAATCCAGTCTAAAAAATTTACTTCGAAAAATATAGCTGAAGTGACGATAAAAAACTAATTAATAGGTAAGTAAGGAATTCTGACAAAACATAATTTAATCTGAAAAAAATTTGACAAAAAAAAAATTGAAAAATAAGTGTAGACTACCGATAAAAAGTAAAGAAATGAGTAGATAAATCTGATAAAAATAAATAATACCTATGTCTTTAATTTTTTTTTCAACTGTGATAAAAAATTAATCTGATAAGTACTTATAGCAAAAGAAGAAAAAAAGAAAAAAAAAATTGACAAAAATGAATGACAAAAAACTCTGGATAGTAAAAATAAGGAACTCAGACATAAAATAATAAGGTGTAGTCGGACAAAATTCGGGCTAAGAAATTGAGAGTGGTAAAAAAATACAGGGAAAAAATTACTGACAAAACCTTTTATTATTAATCTGACAAAATTTTGACAAAACAAAAAAATTAGTAAATGGGTAAATCTGTTGAAAATAATAATAAATATACCTATCTGCCCAAAAATTAATCTGACAATAACAAAGAAACCTTTTGGCAAAAACTAACGTTGACTAAAAAACCGAAAAATTATTCTTACAAAATTCTGACCAAAAAAATACCTAATAAAAAAATGAGAAATTTTGAAAAAAATAAGCAAATACAAGTAAATTTGATTAAAATAAATATCTCTGTACAAGAATATTTATATTTTTCAGTTTTTTAACCTAAAATTAATGTAACAATGAAGAAACTTCAGTAAAAATTAATTTAGTTAAAATAATAATAAAAGTACATATTTTAATTCTGACAAAAAATTAATCTGACAATAATAAAGAAACTTTTTGACAAAAACTAACTTGGACAAAGAAATTGAAGCTGATAAAAAAATAATTCGACCAAAAATTAATTGACAAAAAATAATTTGAGTGATGAATAAGACAGTGCCGGCGAACTGAATTTTTCACATGTGTTGCTGTAGCTGAATATATTTGGAGGGGATCAATGCTAACGGAAGGGGGGGGGGGTGGTAAAAAATTCGAAGAAAAAGGTGTACCTTTATTTTGAAAAAAAAAAAAATCAACAAAGCTTAATTTCTGTACACTAAAGCGCCAAAGATGGAAGTCCATTTTTTTTGGTTTCGAGATTTTTATAGTTTATGAACCTACAAGTGTTGAAAATTCAGAAAAAGTAAAAACCCTTCGGCGCTTTACTGTACAGAATTAAGCAATCATTTTGGTTTTTTTCTTGTTCGGAGTACCAAAAAAAAAAAAAAAAAAAAAAATCAAAAAATGAGAAATAGGTAAGTATTAGGGTGGAACGAAAATAAAAAATTTTCTATTTTCAAAATTTAATTCCGCGGAAAAGTTGCGAAAAACAATTTACGACGATTTTCCATCTTTCCCTTCATTTTCAGGAATCATCATTTTCCTCATTTTTTTCAATTTTTCGTAGTTTTTGAAATAATTTCAAAGGTACGAAAAAGATGAAAAATCGCTGTAAATTGTATTTTTGGACAAAACTGTGTATGTTGAACCCATTTTAATTACAAAAAAAAAATTCTCAATTTTTTATCTATTTTTTCAATTTTTAAAAAAAAACCGTAAAATATGACATTTTTTTAATGTCTCATAAATGCGATGATCTGATGAATTCTGATTTTGTTTTCAAAAAATATTAATAACGATGATGATACTTGCCAACCAAAGGCATAAAACCCATTCTGTAACATTTTGGAATTTTTTTCAAATTTTGATTTTTTGCAAATTTTTAAAAATTTGAGGGCTCTTGCGCGATTGAAAGATATTATTCGATTTGAAATTTTTTTTTTTTTTTTTTTTATGTCTCCCCAAGACGCAACTTTTCCACAGTATTAAATTTTGAAAATCGAAAATATGTGGAAATATTTTTTTTTAAATCTTAAATATGTGAGAATAGGTATTGATTTTTTTTTATTAAAACGACTGAAAATTATCAGCTTCGCTATTCCTACTAAAAATAATAGAGAAAACAATATGTTGCCCGAGCGCAGCGAGGGGGAAAAATTTTCAAAAATTACGGTTTTGAATGAAAAAATTTGCGTTTTCTGCATTCAACTACACGCGGAATAAATTTTGAAAAAATTGAAAATTTGCAGCAACCTGTGTTGCTGTATGTGTTGCTGTAAACTCTGTCATGTGTTGCTGAAGCTCTCACATGTGTAGCGAAAGCACGCTCGCTACACCCAGTTCGCCGGCTATGGAATAAGAACACTAATTTGACAAAAGATTAGTGTTCTGACAATAATGAAAACTCTGACAAAATTCTGACCAAAAAATTATTCTTACATTTGACAAAAAAAAATAAAAAAATGAAAAAATAAAATAGAAATAATGAGAGATTCATGGCTAAAAAATAAGTAAATAAGTAAATTTGATTAAAATAAATATCTCTGTACAAGAATATTTATATTTTTCAGCTCTGACCTAAAATTAATGCAACAATGAAAAAACTTCGATAAAAATTAATTTTGTTTAAAAAATTAAAAAAAAAAAAGAATCTGACAAAACAAAAATAGATACCTAACTAACAAAAAGTATTCTGAATAGAGAATAAAAACCTCTGACAAAACATTCATATTACTTAATAACTTGACAAAATTCTGAACAAAAAATTTTCCTCCTAAAATTTTGCAAAAACAAAAAATTAGTGAATGAGGAAATCTGGTGAAAAAAAATCTATTAAAAAAACTTCAATTCTGACAAAAAAAAAATAGTCTGACAATAAAATAACTCTTTCGCAAAAACTGACATTGACTAAAAAATTGAGTCTGCTGAAAAAATTATTCGAACAAAAATAACTGACAAAAGTATTTTGAGTGGTGAATAAAAACATTTGACCAAAAAACTATTCTGACAATAATAAAAAAGCTGACAAAATTCTGACCAAAAAAATTATTCTCGCGAAATTCTGACAAAAAAACTGAAAAATAAGTAAAAGATTCTAACAAAAACAAAATAAAAGAAGCTTAATGAGCAAATTTGATTAAAATAAGTATCGATCTCTGTAAAGAATATTTATATTTTTCAGCTCTTATCAAAAAGTAATCTAACAATAAAGAAACTTTAATTTTGGCGAAAAAGTACATCGATATGTCAAAAAAATTATTCGAACAAAGATAGGTAAATGTCAAAAAGTATTCTGAATACCTAGTGAATAAAAATCACTGATAAAACTTATAGGCTTAAATTAATCTGAACAAAATTCTGGCAAAAAAATGATTCTTACGTCTGAAAAAATTACCAAAAAAAAAAATTGAATTAAATTTTGAATTAACAAAAAAAAAACAAAAAAAAAACAGAGATATTGACAAAATAAAAAAAGGAAAAAAGAAAAAAGAAAAAGAAGAAGTAGAAGAAAAAAAAATTGAAATAAATATAAAAGGTTCCCGTGTAGCAACGTCGATGCTAATTTCGATATAAATGTCGACACATCGAAATCGGTCACTTTTCGATCGTACATGTCGACACGATTGTGGATGGTTTGTCGAGCTTATTATCGACATGTCGAGCCATATTTGGACGGTCGACAAACATGTCGATAATAAGCTCGAAAAACCATCCACAATCGTGTCGACATGTACGATCGAAAAGTGACCGATTTCGATGTGTCGACATTTATATCGACATTCACATCGACATTTGCAATGGTGAGATTTTGAAAAATATGCTAAGTTCAAATATTCAATATAAGTATATATTAAAATTACACCAAAAATAGTGTTCAAGCCAACATTTCGACATTTTTTGTCAAATATGCGGCATTGAGGCCACCTTTGTAGCTGGACACATGCGAGTGTCCAACTAACATAGAGATGATTCTTAGACCTTATGTACTAATTCACAACACACTTTATCTGCGAGTATCACAATCACCCTCAAGACGTCGACAGTCAAGTCGATGCATTATTCGACCCTCGACAATTAGATCGACATTAACTCGACTTAAAATTCCTCTGGTCAACACTGCCGACAGTCAAGTCGATGCATTATTCGACCCTCGACAATTAGATCGACATTAACTCGACTTAAAATTCCTCTGGTCGACACTGTCGACAGTGAAGTCGATGCATTATTCGACCATCGACAATTATGTCGACAATAACTCGACAAGTCGTTGTATTATTCAAAACTTTGAAAAATAAGAAAATTTTGTGATTCTTTCAAAAATTATTTATTCCTGAGCTTAAAATGTTCTTATTAATTGTTTTTAGTTCTTTTTAGATATAAAATTTGTAAATTTAATTGGCAGAAATTGTCGACATAAATGTCGATGCGTTTATCGAGTATCGATTTTTACATCGACTTGTCTATGTAGAAAAACAACGTTTTCTAAATTATAGGAAAATACTGAGAAAAATTCAAAAATTTTGATTGAACAGTTATGTTTAACATAGAACATTACTTTAAATCTCAAATATCATTTTTAATTCATCGTTAACCGAGAAAAAAATGTGTCTGAATTTTGTCGACATAAATGTCGATGTCATCAATTGCTACACGGGTTGGTACACACAGGTATTTTTACTAGATCGAATAATTTCTCAGAATGTTTGTTCCATCTTTTATATTAAAATTACGAGTTTTTCTTCAAGAAGCAGATTGGTAAAACATATTTTTTCTTTTGCTTTCCTGATCAAATTGTTTTTTTTTTTAAATTATTAGACGATTGATTTTTTTTTTTTTTTTTTTTATTTTTTTTTTTTTATAGGTACTTACTTGATCTCCATTTTCCTTTAAAATTTTGTTCGATTTCAACAAACGTCATTTAGAGTTCGTTTATTCTATTTCTTGGAAACTACATTTATACATTAATAGTGCGATTATTTAATATAATGAATTCGCTGCCGTGAATTTTCGAGCTAACCTGTCGTGATCGAAATCACAGCAGGTAGATTATTAAAGCAGTTTTTATGAAAAATTTCCGAGTAAATATTGTCTTGAAAATTTTAACGCTTCGAGCCATGCAACAATTTTTTTGTTTGCGTAGAATGATATCTTCCTACTTATAACACATTCGTTAGATCCACGCGATGAGGCATAAATGC
Source organism: Balanococcus diminutus (assembly GCA_959613365.1). Classification (NCBI taxonomy): domain Eukaryota; kingdom Metazoa; phylum Arthropoda; class Insecta; order Hemiptera; family Pseudococcidae; genus Balanococcus; species Balanococcus diminutus. Next base: position 30,363,048 of record OY390718.1, on the reverse strand, counting down.
ATTCTTTACGACTTATTCATCTCAAATTACAATATTTATTTCGTTGATTGATTCATCACGTCATCTGGTTTTAAGTACCCCTGATACGTAATTAAAATGTTGCCAAATTGGAGCGATGTGATGGGTGCGAAGACGATGCGATGCGCTCGGCATTTTAATTGGCCAAAAATTAGAAATTTATCGAATGCGGTTTTCAAACACGATTCGATCCAAGTTTGAAATACAGATTAGATCGGAGCCTAGTGTGATATGAAGAATTCACTATTGAGTCTTTAAAAATACGAGTGTACCTACTAAACTAGCTGCGAGTATTTAGGTCAGCGATGATATCGAAACTTCAAACCATAAAATCAGTCATTCTGCACATGAATGGCGAATTATTCCTGTACCTACGATTGATAAGTAACATTGATATTTTTTTCGTTGTGCAATTGCAAGTTTAGAGTGCATTGAGTGTACATACATACACATGCACAATTGCACATGCATCGGACTGGCTATCGAAAACCATTATTTTGATAGCTAATCTGTGGAACCTTGAGTACACATATGTGGTGTAGGCCTTTAATATACTTATAGGATTTGAAGCACGATTCTCTTTGACTGATTGTGAAGAGCGAAATTTGAAATGTCCCGTTTATATCCTACTTTCCTTGCTTAGTCTTGTCTATGCGAATTTTCAAAGAAAGAAGACGAATTTAGGGTGTCCGTTATTTAAAAAATTTAAAAATTGTGAACTGCCCCCCCCCCCCCCCCCCGTTAGATCATTCATCACCTAAAACTAATCTAAAATTTTTAAAGATTCAAATTGATGCGTTTAAATTTCTTTACGAATGGACTTTTTTTCTTAAAAATTTTTCATCATAATTTTCTTTAATGTACCAAAAATTGAAAAAAATATCAAGTTGATAATAAAATATTTGACAGGTGTCCGAAAAATGAGTATGGAATTTTTTAAATTAATGAGTTTTATCAAATTTGTCGAAATTAATTTTTGTACCTTTTATCTCGAACATTAGGACACAAAAAATTATTATTTGGAAATTATATTTTTGTCACGGGTTCAAAAAACATGTAATTTTCTGAATTGGTATACTTTCTATAGCTTGTCGCTTTTAATTTTTGTACTTTTTTTCAAACATCAACGCATGAAAAAAAATCATTTAAAAACTGAATTTTCGACAAAGGTTCAAAAAATGTGAAATTAAAAAAAAATGATTAATATAAAAGTTACTTATTGTATTATTCAATTTTTTGTCTATAGGAAAATTATGTACAGATTTTGTTGGTAAAAAAAATCATTTTGTTCTTTTGTTAAAAAAATTCCTCAATTCTTTTGATAGGTAGTTAATTTGGAATATTTTTTCATTTTTTTGAGGGGGGAGGGGCAGGAATTTCTTAGCAATTATTCATTTTTTTTTTGAAGAAATAGGTAGGTAATCTCAATTTTTTAGAAATTATTTCATTTTTTGGTGGGTAAGAAAATTATTTGATTTTTTAAATTATTCCTTTTTTGGAAGAGATTATTTAATTGTTGGTTTTTAAAAAAAGTTGATAAGAAAATTATTCGATTTTTTCGGTAAGAAAATATTCAATTTTTAGGAAAAAATTACCAAATCAATTTTTTTGAAAAAATATTCCATGTTTTTGGTCAAAAAAATTATTCGACTTTTTTGGAAAAAATTATTAGATTTTTTCAGTAAAAAAAATATTTAATTTGGTGAATAAAATATATACATACGCACTCTTTTTTTTGAAAATTTTTAAATTTTTAAATTTTTTGGTTCAAAAAAATATTCTTTTTTTTTGGTAGGAAAATTATTCAATGTTTTCATTTTTTGGTTCAAAAAAAATATTCTATTTTTTGGGTAGGAAAATTCTTCATTTTTTTATGAAAAAAATATGTTGAATTTTTTGGTGAAGAAATTACTCAACTTTTTTGGAAAAACTTACCTATGCAATTTTTTGTTTAAAAAAAAATTATTTGATTTTTGGAAGAGATTATTCAATTTGTTGGTCTGAAAAATTAATATTTTTTTTAGTAAGAAAATTATTCGATTTTTTCGGTAAAAGAAAATATTCTACTTATTTGTTTGGAAAAAAATATTCAACGTTTTTGGTCAAATAAAAATTATTCGGTTTTTTTGGAAAAAATTATTTAATATCAGGAAGGTATTTGCCCAAAAAATTATTTGACTTTTTTTTTTTTTTTTTTAATATATTTATTTTACGTCGCTCAACCGTTCGGTTATTTGCGACTCAAAGTTTGACTTTGGAAAAAAAATATTCCTTCTTTTGGTAGGAAAATTTCAGTAAAAAAAGTAGATATTCAATTTGGTGAAGAAAATACCTACATTTTTTTTGAAAAATTTTTCAATTTTTTCATTTTTCGATTTAAAAAATAATAATTTTTTTGGTAGGAAAATTATTCTTTTTTTTGAACGAAAAAAATTAAGTTTTTTGGTGAAGAAATTATTCAACATTTCTGGTGAATTTGGAAAAAGTTATTCAATTTTTTTGTCAAAAAACATTGTTTGACTATATTCGGCAAAAAAAACCAAAAAAAAAAACCTTTTTTTTTGGTACTTTAGTACGAAATTTATTCATTTTTTTTGTTTTAAAAAATATTCAATTTTTTGCTAAAGAAATTATGTACCTACCGTACCTACCTAAGCATCTTTTTTGGATAAAATTATTTAATTTTTTTGCGAAAAAATCTTTCGATTTTTTCAGCCAAAAAATAAAGTAGGTAGGTATTCATTTTTTTTTTTTTTTGGTGAAGAAATTATTCCTTTTTTTGGAAAAACTAAGTATTTAATTTTTTCATTTTTTATATATGGTTTTAAAAAAAATTGTTTCATTTTTTTGTAAGAAAATTAGGTAGATAAGTATTCATTTTTTTTTTTTTTTTTTTTTGTAAAAAAATGTTTAACTTTTTGGTGAAGAAATTAATTATTTAATTTTTTTGATGGAAATAATTTTTTAATTTTTTGGTACAAAACAAAATGATTTGACTATAGGTAGGTAGGTACCTTAGACAACAAAATTATTTCCTTTTTTTTTTGGAAAAAATTGATCAATTTCTGGCCAGAAAAAATTATTACATTATTTTGATAAAGAAATTATTCGATTTTGTTTGGTAAAATAAGAAATATTTAGGTTTTTTTTTTGAAAAAATTATCTCATTTTTTCATTTTTATTGGTGAGAAAATTATTTCTTTTTTTTTGGTAAAATTTTTTTTGGAAAAATTAACAAACTTCCTAATGAAAATCTACCTATCTGGGTACGAGTTCTTATCTTTTTTTGGTTAATTATTCAATCTCATTTCGAACTTATAATTCATTCGAACAACTTAATAGCTACATTGGAAAATGCTGTAAATCTTATACGTAGCCAGCATAGCCCAGTCATCCAAATTATAGTAAGATTATACTCGAATCAATTTACGTAACATATTTCAAGTTTCGCATCGAAGTTGGTAGCCATTTAGGAACACGAATTCGAGTGCAATTTAGAAGTTTAAAAACATGACCAGAAAGCGTATAGACTAGACGACTGGTCCTTATAATTTCGAACGGTCAAAACGTTGGGAAAAAGCAAAAATAATTTTCACATTATACCCATTGCATCTTAGAACCGATAATCAGGCCCCTCACAATGTATCTATGGCGCAGGAGTTTATCACCTGCAGTCGAAAAAACAGCATCGACGAATATTCAAACCATATAATTATATATAGTGCCAAAAAATCAAGTTCGGCGAATTTTCGTGTGTAGATAATAAAAACAGAGCGAAAAAAATGCAACATTAATAAATGCTAAAATATTACAATGTATAAAACCAGAATTTATATTAACGCGCGTCTTTATAATTTGGAAACTAGTAATTTGGCAATAGTTAATAAAGAGAAGAAAAAAAAAACTGATTTAGGGGCCACAGGGGAAAATCCATACCGGGTCAAGATTCAATCGTTCGCAAACTGGTTCACTTCTCGGGTGATGGGAATACCATCAAATGCGACGCGACGCGACGCTCCATGTCGCGAAATTATTTTTCAAAATCGCATCTCCAGCCATGGAAACGTGAAACAACGTCTTTATTGCTTTTTCGCAGTCGCTATGAAAACGTTAAATTACCGAGTACAAGACATGGTAACGCATTAAACCAGAACATGACAAAAATTTCGCCTTCTTAATACTCCAATATTGCCAGAGAGATACGTGCGATAAATTCAACTCGCTCGCGAGACTTCCTATATTGATTTTATCGCTTATATCGAAAATAACGACGAAAATAATCTACTGTCGAGTATACTACACGGCACACGGCATTCTTTACCAACGTATTATTTTATATGTACTTACCTTGGTATTAACTAATTATTAATCTTACTGTGGTGTTAAATTCGCCTCTGCGAGAATGACGATGGCACGCCATGGCAAAGCATTCTGAAAATAGTTTGTCCGCTGGTAATAATGGCGAATATTGGTTAGTACGTATAAGGAGTCCGATGACTAAGTAGGTACCTACGCGAAATGAAATCATAATGTCTGTTTTGAAATAACAAAAACCAGCAATTTTCTGAATTTTTCAAAGAAGGCAAATCAGAAAGTTCGAGTTTATTTCAGATGAATGATACAGGCAGAACTCATTTCTTGAAGAACTTTCTACTCACATGCACATTGCACATGAAACATACTTACCTACAGTGTCAGTCAAAATTTCAAATGGAAAAAATAATGAGAACATTTTTAAAATTTTTTTTTTTCATCTATGACCCCCTATAATTTTCCAGATTTTCTATTTTGCATTTTTTCAGGAGAATTTTTCTCTTATAGAACGATTTTTGAGGAATGAAGAAATTCAAAAATAAAATCTCAAAAATCGATCATCTGTCATCATATGATTTTTGAGAAACTAAGAATTTTTTAAAATCTCAATAGGTATGTCAGTGGATAGTATAACTTTTTACAATTGTTGATAAATACACAGATAAATTTGAATTTTGAGGAAATTTTTGAGAAATAATGAAAATTGAACCTTTGAAAATATAGATGAAAACCCAAAAATTTGACAAAATAATGAAGAAATTTAGAGATCTAAAAAAATCGATCATCGATACAGGAAAATAACTGGTGATGGAAGAAGGGGTAATTTTTTCTTCCAACATACGTATACCTCAAAAGTTTCATAATTTTTCAAAATAATTTTTAAAATGTTTGTTCAGAGGGGAATTTTTTGAAATTGTGATGAGTTATAATTTTTTTGAATTTTGTTCATTTGTAATTTTTTTTTTAATTTTAGGAATGAAAAGTTTTAGATTTTGTTGAAACAAAACGTACCTATAAAATTTTATTCTTTTTCCATTAAAAAAAAAAAAAAAAATCGAATGATTGTTCGAATGCGACTTTTTTGAAATAATTGTAATTTACCTACCTACAATTTTGTAAATCTTTCTACCAAAAATTAATGACTTTATAATTTTTATCAAAATAATTTTTTTTAAAAACCTGAAGAGACAATATTTACAAATTTTGCCCAATCTCAAACCTTTTCCAATTTTTGGTCAAAATAAAATTTCAACATTTTCTTTAGAAGCAGTTATTTTTTAAAAATTTATTTGAAAACATTTCAAATTGTTAGGTATAGGTATAAAAATATTTCAAATGTGTTTTTTTTTATAATTTTAGTTTTTTTTTTTTTTAATTTGGATATCTACGTAATTATAATTAATTCATATTTTTTCAGCTTTTTAATTTGACAAAAAACAAAATTTTGTTCTACGTACCTATATATATTTTTTTCGTTTTTTTAAACGTAAGTATGTACCTATTTTTCATTTGGATATGAAAAAAAATTGAAATAATATTCATCTACTTACATTTTTCTTTTTTTTTTCATTTCTTCAAATCACAAATTTCTCAACTTTCTTTAAAAGTTGATTTTTTATAAATAATTATGACATAGAATAACAATATCTTAAAATTTTGTTCAAACTTAAATTTTAATAATTTTTTGCTAAACTTCTTGTAAATATTTAAAAATTTCGTTCAATTATTTTTTAGGTATTTTTTTGGATGTTTCAAAAGATTTTCTTAGAATTTTTGAATTTCACTAAAAAATTAAAATTTTCTTCAAAGAAGTTCTATTCTTATTTGTAAAACCCACATTTTTTTACTCGAATGAAATTTTTTTGAAATGAGTAATGGTCATTAAAATTTTTAACGTTTCTTCAAAAATGAAGTTTTCAAGTTCCTTCAAAAAAAAGTTTTTTTGAAATTCATTTCAATAACAACATTACAAATGAACTTTGTTAAAATTCAATGTTTTTTACAGTTTTTTTTTTGCAAATTTTGAAATTTTGTTTGAAAAAAATTTTAATTTTTGTGTCGAGCAAATTTTAATTTTTGTGTCGAGCAAATTTTAATTTTTGTGTCGAGCAAATTTTGTTCGAATAAAATTTTTTAATATGTACTTAGCTGTTTGTTTAATTTTTGTAAATTTTATTGAAACAATTTTTTAGAATTTTTCAATTTGACTAAGAAATGGAAGTTTTGTTCAGAAACGATTTAATTTTTAATGTTTGAAAAACACACTATTTTTTTTGTTGTTTATCAAATGAATGTTTTTAAATTATCCATTCACAATTTTCTTTCATTTTTTTTTCAAACGCAAGATTTATAATTTTTCTAAAAGTAAATTTAAAAAAAAAGTTATATCTTCCGGTTTTATTTGTTAAAAACACATTTTGAAGTTTTTGTGCAAAATTAAAATATTTAATGAAAAAAAAAAAAAATCGTAAAAAATGAATGAGTTCAGAAGAAATTCGAGACAGAGACGTATATAAATCGATGTTTAATAATATTTTTTAATTTTTTTTTTTTGTAAAAAAATCTTTTAAGTTCCAATTTTCTGAATATTTCTTCAAATTTTTTACAAGATAGAATTTCTAATTCTTTGGAATAGGAAATATTTTTCAATAAAATAAGATCATTTGGAAGGGTAGATTTCTCAATTTTTACAAATTGAAAAAATATGTACTTATACTTGGGTAATTTTTTTTATTATTTTTTTTTTGAGAAAAAATTTCTCGATTTTTTATTTTAAGTATTTTATTTTTTATGGATGAAAAATCTATTCAATAAAAATCCAATTTTTTGAATAAAAATTCTTTCAAATATTCGAGACGGAATTTTTTCATTTCTTGGAGAAAATTTTTTCCAATTTTTTGGTAGGTACCCGTGTAGCAATTGTCGACATCGACATTTATGTCGACAAAATTCAGACACATTTTTTTCTCGGTTAACGATGAATTAAAAATGATATTTGAGATTTAAAGTAATGTTCTATGTTAAACATAACTGTTCAATCAAAATTTTTGAATTTTTCTCAGTATTTTCCTATAATTTAGAAAACGTTGTTTTTCTACATAGACAAGTCGATGTAAAAATCGATACTCGATAAACGCATCGACATTTATGTCGACAATTTCTGCCAATTAAATTTACAAATTTTATATCTAAAAAGAACTAAAAACAATTAATAAGAACATTTTAAGCTCAGGAATAAATAATTTTTGAAAGAATCACAAAATTTTCTTATTTTTCAAAGTTTTGAATAATACAATGACTTGTCGAGTTATTGTCGACATAATTGTCGATGGTCGAATAATACATCGACTTCACTGTCGACAGTGTCGACCAGAGGAATTTTAAGTCGAGATAGTGTCGATGTGATTGTCGAGGGTCGAATAATGCATCGACTTAACTGTCGACAGTGTTGACCAGAGGAATTTTAAGTCGAGTTAATGTCGATCTAATTGTCGAGGGTCGAATAATGCATCGACTTGACTGTCGACGTCTTGAGGGTGATTGTGATACTCGCAGATAAAGTGTGTTGTGAATTAGTACATAAGGTCTAAGAATCATCTCTATGTTAGTTGGACACTCGCATGTGTCCAGCTACAAAGGTGGCCTCAATGCCGCATATTTGACAAAAAATGTCGAAATGTTGGCTTGAACACTATTTTTGGTGTAATTTTAATATATACTTATACTGAATATTTGAACTTAGCATATTTTTCAAAATCTCACCATTGCAACTGTCGATGTGGATGTCGATATAAATGTCGATACATCGAAATCGGTCACTTTTCGATCGTACATGTCGACACGATTGTGGATGGTTTGTCGAGCTTATTATCGACATGTTTGTCAACCGTCCAAATATGGCTCGACATGTCGAGCCATATTTGGACGGTCGACAAACATGTCGATAATAAGCTCGACAAACCATCCACAATCGTGTCGACATGTACGATCGAAAAGTGACCGATTTCGATGTGTCGACATTTATATCGAAATTAGCATCGACGTTGCTACACGGGTAGTAAAAACTAGAAATTATTTGTCATTTTATTAAAAAATTTCTTGTTTTACATTGTTTTTTTTATCTTTTTTTTTTTTTTTTGGAATAGGTATAGTACCTAATTTTTTTTTTGAAATTTTTGTTTTAATTTTTTTGAAAAATTCTGTTTTTTTTTAAGTAAGTAAAAAAAATAAATTATTTTTTCTAAAGTAAAATTATACCTAGTCCTAGGTACTTATGTCTCATATTTTTTGGAAAACAAATTCTTGATTTTTTTGGAATAAGAAATCTTTTACCTATTCTTATTTTTATTTTTTTAAATTTTTTTCAATTCTTTTTCTAGAATGAAGTTTCTCGTTTTTTGGGAGTATTTTTTTTATTTCTCTCTTTATTTAAATGACAAATTTAAATTTTCTGAAGAAATTTTTTTCCTAATTTTTCAAGTTTATTAAGTATAGGGTGGAGTAAAAAAAACATAACTCAAGAAAAAAATTAGCTTCCTACCTCAAAGGGGAGGGGAGCTAGGAGCCCTCAAAGTAGGGTCACTTTTGAAAGAAAAACGCAGTTTTTTGATGTCACATTTTTTTGATATTGTTTTATTTAAAAAAAATGAATTAAATTAATTTTTCTTCTAACTTTTATTTTGAAATTTAAAAAAAAAATCATTTTTTGTTTGAAAAAATCATACCTACCTATAATATTATTCAAAATATCTACACCTAAATCGATTTCCTTCTAGTTGGTATGATTTTTCAAAAAGACTTCTCAATATCTTCTTTTATTGAAAGCATAAATTTTTAGAAATGAGGGTTGACCCCCAACAAATTGCTATAGAAAGTTTTTTTGGCTTATTCTGCAGGAGAGAGTCTACTCTATCACATATTGAAAAACCTCTCCGATCCGACACCCCAAGTCACTTTTTTCGAGGCTCCAGCCCCCTCAAAATTAGTTTTTTGCATTTATTTCGTCGGGATTGAACTTTTTGAGGAAAAACATCTGAAAGTAAATTATTCTACATTAAATTTCCTACAACTTTGTTTCTATAACTTTTTCTGTCCGAATCATAGGAGTAAAGCTGTGGAGTCCTAAAAGTGAGGGTAACGCATGGGTGCGAGGGCTATCAAAAAAAATGGCAAATCACATGCTTAGTGTATTAAAATTGTTATACAGAAGATCGATTCGGAACATCCTTACCCCAGAAAGTCGACCATGATGGAAAAAATTTAAAAAAAAAATTTTGGAGCCCTAGCTCAATTATTTGGGGGGGGGGGTGGAGCTCCTAAACGTGTATTTTGGTTTTAATTTTTTAATTTTTCACCAAATTAAAATGAAAAGTTTTCACTTCATTACTGGGTTCTATGTGATTGGACCTCGCAGAAATTTTTTTCAATTTTTTCAGATGATTTTTCGCAGAGTTATATAGCACTTTGAAAAGTGTGTGTATTTCTTATATTGTAGCTCCACAATGCTTCACCTTCATCTTCAATTCTCTCTAGATCCACTCCTACGATTCGCACAGAAAAATGTATGTGAACAAAGTTGTAGGAAATTTAATGGAAAATAATTTTCTTTCAGATGGTTTTCCCCAAAAAGTTGAACCCCGACGAGATAAATGCAAAAAACTGATTTTTATGTGGCTGGAGCTCGAAAAAAGTGACTTGGGGGTGTCGGATCGGGGAGGTTTTTTAGTATGTGATATAGTAGACTTTCTCCTGCAGAATAAGTCAAAAAACCCTTCTATAGCAATTTGTTGGGGGTATTGGCATTTTTTTGCCTACTATTTCTACTGGACATGAAAACATTTAAGATTGACACATGTTTTCAAGAATTTTTTTCTCTTTATTCGATTATATGTATACCCAACGGAACACTCTGTGTAAGTTGGTACTTGGTAGTCAAAATTCTAATTAACTTTCACAAGGGTTTCTCGCTCAAAGTAAACATCAACAGAGCATATTTGTACTTATACATTTTCGCCATCTCGCTAGAGATGAAATTTTACAAACACCTTGTACATACATATAGGAAAGGAACTCGCAGCATTAATATTTTTTCCATCACATGTACATATGTACGTATAAGTACGAATTCATCATTAACACGAATTCAAACAACGAACTGACTATCTACACAGCTCTAAACTATTTGTTTTTACCGGCTACGACGTCCTTCAACCGGGGTAATGAAACTTGGTTAATTACGTTTTAATTTTTATTGTGTATATGAGCGCACGTTAAACCATACTATACGTCATTCCTTACGGTAGGTAAGTTCCATGTTGTGCTTGCGCGCTGTGCAGTGTGCAGGCTGCACATAGCTCGTAGCGCGTTCATCGCCTATATAATTTGGAAGTCACACCGTAGATTAGATAAAAACCGACGATGGTTGTTTTATCAATTAAAATATTATCCCCGAGTTAAATAGGTAGTACTCGTACACAAAAAAGATGCGATACCCAGACCTATAAGTTTTGAATGCGAAAAAAAAACACCCGAACCACTCCTCACAAAGAATCGATTCGGCCGGTTACGCTTACGCGTTGTAGGTATAGTATAGTTTTAGGCCATCGAATAAAGCCGATGAACAGGTTGCTGATTTTCGAATTAAATGACCTTCCTCAAGATGCCAGAAACCTCACATTAAATGCACGTTATCCGTAATTGCATATATTTGCAACGTCGAAAAAATATTAGTACCTAGGAAATAGGGCGAGGGCGAGGGGGAGAGGAGACGAAAAGTGAAAAAAGACTGTGCGTAAACCAGTTCGCGCACATGCGCGTAGGCACAAGCATACACCTCGAAAAGTTGCATAGGCTTAGGACTACATATCGGCTGGCGCTGCACTGGTATATTACGTTCGCATTTACTTGCAGGCATTATTTTTTATTGCAATAAATGTGGGAATATGGTTCAAAAAAAGATCACAAGCTAGGTATTGAAGCAACTCCGTATTCGATTTATGCAGATTTCTATCGAATCTATGGGGGGCCTTGGGTTGAACTTTTAGGATGCGAGGTTTCTTGTTCTCCAGAGCTGATTCTAAACAGCAGCTGAGTTTTTCTCAAAATTTTTCAAAAATAATTTGTTTAAAATTTATTATAAATGTATTGTTGAGAACCTTGTCAACTCGTCTATTTCGATTAAGCTGAAATTTGGCTCATTGAAAGAGCATGTAATCCAGACTTCAGAACCAAATTTTTAACTGCCGGAGTAAATTTCTCGATTTTTGGCGAATTTTTAAAAATGAAGAAATTAGCCCATTGGTAAATTAATTTTTTACGAACATTTTAAATTTTGAGATAAAATTTTTAAAATTAGCTTACATTATAAAATTGACTGTCCGAATCAATTGCAACCATTCTTGAAGCGATCTGGAGCTTCCAGCAAAAACTGACTTTTTTTCTCCAGAACTTTGGATTTGCTCCGTGCAGACGACGTTGTAATTAACTTATGCAGCTAAAAATTCAATTCCAGCGTTAGTATGAAATCATCAATGGATTAGCACAGTTAAAATTGAACTCATAAATCCAACGTGACGACTTGACACGTGCAAGTATTCGTATTTTTTTAAAACTCAAAAATCTTGAAAATTCAACTTTTTCTGGAGGCTCCAGATCTCATCGGAAGTGGCTGTAATCGAGTTAGTGGGTCGACTTTAGTTTGAAAACCGATTTGCAGAATTCTATCTCAATGTTTACAAGTTTTGTAAAAAAATGTTCGCCATTTTCAAAAATTCCCCAAAATCAAAAACTCAACTTCGGCAGCTTAAAATTCGGCTCTGAGGTTTGGGTGATATGCTCTCTCAGTGAGCCAAATTTCAGCTCAATTGGAGGTGATGAGTTGGCGAAGTTCTCATAGTATTACTAGAATGTCCTTTCGTTCAAAACACAGTTTTTCAAAATTTTCTTCAAAACAATTTTTTATTTTTTTCTTCAAGTAGAATTTCCTGAAAATTTTGTTTAAAAAATTTGAAAATTGTAATATAATTTTTTTAATATACCTAGGCACCTATTTAAGAAATAAACTGAGTTTTTTTTCCAATTCCCAAAAAATTATCCAAAAATTTTGTCATTTTTTTTTTGTTGAAAATAGCAAATTTTTTGATTTAAAAAAAAAAAATTTAAACGTACCTAATTACCTATGTATTGTTGGAATTTTTTTTTCAAATTTATTTTTTGAAAGAAATTTCTGTTTTGAAAAATTAATACCTAACAAATTTGTATGGTCTTAAATAAAACTTGAACGATAATTTTTCAACTTTTTATTCAAAAACAATTTTACCAGATTTCTAAATGAAAAATAACATTTAAAATCATTTTTTCAAATTTACATATATAGGTACTTCAAAAACATAAATAATCGTTTTTTTAAATAGGTAAACTTCGTTCAATATTTTTTTAGTACCTAAGTATTATTTTTTCCCTATGAAGTTGGAAAAATAATTTTAATTTTTTCATCAAGTATTTTTTTTTAAAATTTACTTCGAAAAGTGATTCCAACTCGTTGGAAAAAACCTATTTTTTGGTTTTCTTTTTCAAGCAATAAATTTTGCTACGTTATGTTACTTCGAGACAAAATTTTTCAAAAACCAGTTCCCAAAATTCTATTTTAGATTAAGACAAAAATAATTTTTTTCAAGTTTACCAATTTCGAATGTCTACAAATTAAAAAATCACTTCAGAAACCGATCCATACTCTTAAAAAAAGAGCAATTTCCTAAAATATTGTTGAGCAATTTTAATTTTTTTTGCTGTTACAAATTTTTAAATTTATTTCAAAAAGAAAATTTTCAAAATTCAGAAATAATTTTTTCCACTTACCTATATTTTTTTGAAAAACAAGTAGGTATTTAAAAATTTTAGCCATCTTTTTTTCTTCTTCGGAAACGACAAATTTTGCTAGGTAATTTGTATCAAAACAGAAACATTTATTTACATCAAATTTGCTTCAAGACAGTTTTCCAAAAATTTTGTTGACATTTTTTTGTTTTGAAAATAATAATTTTTTGGTTCAAAGACAATTTTAAAGATTTTTTTTTTTTTTTTTTTTTCTTAAAGAAAACTTTATTTTTTTAAATTCTAGTACCTACTTATTTCAAATTAAAAAAATTTTAAATCATTATTTTTCAAAAAAAAAAAAAAATTAAAAATACTTACCTAACCTAATTTCTTCGCATTTTTTCAAAGTTAATTTTCTCAAAAATTTTGTTCATTTTTTTTCCTGAAAAAATTACGAATTTTATACGAATTTTCATAATTTTTCTTGAAACAATATTTTTTTAGAGGTAAATTTTCAAAAAAATATCAGAAACAATTTTTTTTTTTTAAATTTAGGCCTATTTAGTGGAAACTAACTTTTTAAAACATCTGTTCAAATTTATCTATTTTGAAAACTTTCCATTTTTATAAAATTCTTTTTTTTTTGAAAATAACATCCTAATCTGTTTTTATACCTACAACATTTTTTTAGACTTAACTTTTCCATTTTTTAATGTTTTTAATTTCAATTTTTTTTAAATGATAAAATAATGTCCATTTTGTTTTTAAAACAAAATATTGTCAAGAACAATTTTCCAAAATTTTCTGTAACGATTTCCTATGAATTTTATGCAACTTTTTTTTTCTCTGTTTGAAAACATGAATTTTTCTTGATCTGTTTCTGTAGGTACAAAATGTTTCAATTTTTATTTTTTTTATAAACAATTAAAAAATAATCTCTATGACTATTCTATCTCCCTAAACTCAAAACGAGGTCAATCCAAGTTTAGAAAATTAAAGCATGAAATTGACACGTGAAAATCTACTCTCACATATCCCAACGTTAGAAGATCTGTAGCCAGGAAGTATGCCACGCAGGAAGGTAAAAGAGGGGTAATGTATAGAGCAGCTCCATTCGTTAAATATGGAGTACACTACCCGCATATTTGGCGATATACCGTTAATCTAAAAAGATGATCGCATAACCACAAAGACCTTCATGAAACTATTATTATGCAGTGGCATAAAAATCGCATGCCAATACGTATACTAGATACAAGTAACTCGACATTGCATTAAAAATTGACAAAAAAATTTAAAATGAATCATCGACAGCCTTCGAATCAATATTTCATTTTCTAGGGGCTTAGAGATGTAGCTAAAGTTCGCAGTATATTACTTTCGAACCATTATTACTTTTACTTATTACCTACTCGTGTATTGACTTATTTCAATTCTAATTCAAAATCACATTTTTTCTATGGCAGCGCTAAAAAATATAGGTAGTAAGTATTTACGAAGATAAATTGTCGTCTTCTATGACGTCATTCCAAATAAACGATGCTAAGTATAAATTTATCGAATATTTTGACGCATAGGTAGGTACACCAACAGTGTTAAAATTACTATGAAATTTTCACCTTCGATAAGTCAAACCTTATAAGTTATAACCATGATGTGTAAGTATATGCAACTCGAATAGAATATAACTTTTCACGAAAAGTTGCAAGAATGCGAAGTCGCTTATCCGCTCCGAGGATTTTAAATAAGATGAATTAACGTCGCGCAATTTTCATATTCTACTACAATGACGTCAACCATGAAAGAAAACTTTCTTCTTTTTCCAACTCTATGTACTCGGCGAAATAAGTGTACAGCGAGAGAGGAAAAACTTTTCGTAAGTATTACGACGACCCGTAAACAATACCCATCTATTTTGAGAAATTTCTAAACATTTATTTGATATCGTAAAATAAAATTGAAACTGACTCCTGCATAATACACTTCACATCGATGAACTCATTCAAAATGTTGACTTGAAGACCTTTTCAAGTATCTACCTTAGGTTTTGAAGGTACTTGGTAAAAAAATAAATACGTGTACTAGGCTTCGTATTATCTTTTTTCATTCGGGGTGTAAATGAGATGTTTATTACAAATTCTTTTTGATTCAAGTCCCACTAAAGTCACCCAAAAAATTATTAAAAATGATCCATTTTTTTGGTTACTTCCCGAGCAGCACACTCGACAAATTATCGAAATAAAAAATCGACAGAATATCGAATTCGATAAAGTGTCGCGTTAGTTCCGCATAAATCGTGAAATTATCTTTCGATATATCGACAGATTATCGATGAATTATAGTTGGCAAAATCCATCAACAGATAAACTTTCGATAAAATCGAACGATTTTTCTTTTAAAAATCTCAAGATTATAGTTAGATACTTCATCGATAACCTATCTATAAATCGAAAGATAATTACACGATTTATGCGGAACTAACGCGACACTTTATCGAATTCGATATTCTGTCGATTTTTTATTTCGATTTAGTTTCGATATTCTATCGATTTTTTATTTCGATTTAATTTCGATATTCTATCGATTTTGTATTACGATTTTTTGTAGATTATCTAGTTTCGATATTCTATCGATTTTTTGTAGATAATTTAGCATATATGGGTATATGCGCGCGCACATTTTCAAGACCGGCTGGCGAGTTTGAAGTCGTAGTTACGCTTAAGGCTGGCGAATTTCGTTCCAAATAAAGCAGTTTCTACCAAAACAAGCGTCTGTTGCGAACATCGGAGTTCGTTCGCATAATACGAATTGGATTATAATATTCAAACATCTTATGCAAAATTGGAGAAGAGGGAGGGGTCCAATTGAAAAAATTTTCAAACAAAAGTTGTAGCTTAAAGTTCTAAGAATAATTTTGGTCATTACAAAATTTTCGATTGGGCGCCTCCCTCCCGTTTAATTTTAAATACTAAGTATTCACATAGTAATCGTAGTATTGAACTTGGTAAAATTTTATTTAAGAACAACGATCTGGTTTCAAGTAAAATACCTAGTAAACCAAAAAAACTAGATAACTTGTTTGAAAATTTTTTCAATTTTGATTTCGCATATTACTGTTACACGTAAGTAGGTAAATGCAAAATAATAGAGGCTAGAGATGAGGTCCAATTGAAAAAACATTTCAAACAAAAGTTGTAGAATAATATTCTGGATTTAATTTTGGTTATTATAAAAATTTCGATTTGGCCCTTTCTTCCCATCCAATTTTGAATATAAAGTAGGTATTTTTTGACTAGAAAAAAAATCAATATAGTTTCAACAACTATCGTTACAAAATCGTTGAAATATCGAAGTCGATAAATTTCATATAATGTGTCGATAATATAGTTTTAAATATCGTCACAAAATCGTTGAAAAATTGAATTCGAGAAATTTCATATAATCTGTCGATAATACAGTTTTAAATATCTTCACAAAATCTTTAAAAAATCGAATTCGATAAATTTAATATTCTTTTTCGATAGTATAGTTTCAAATATCTTCACAAAATCGTTAACAAATCGAATTCGAGAAATTTCAGATTATTTGTCGATAATATAGTTGTAAATATCTGCACAAAATCGGTGGAAAATCGGATTCGAGAAATTTCAGATTATTTGTCGATAATATAGTTGTAAATATCTTCACAAAATCGTTAAAAAATCGAATTCGAAAAATTTCAGATTATTTGTCGATAATATAGTTGTAAATATCGTCACAAAATCGTTGAAAAATCGAATTCGAGAAATTTCAGATTACGTGTCGATAATATAGTTTCAAATATCTTCACAAAATCGTTAAAAAATCGAATTCGAGAAATTTCAGATTATTTGTCGATAATATAGTTC
Source organism: Balanococcus diminutus (assembly GCA_959613365.1). NCBI lineage: Eukaryota > Metazoa > Arthropoda > Insecta > Hemiptera > Pseudococcidae > Balanococcus > Balanococcus diminutus. Next base: position 30,346,015 of record OY390718.1, on the reverse strand, counting down.
TAAATATCGTCACAAAATCGTTGAAAAATCGAATTCGAGAAATTTCAGATTACGTGTCGATAATAATAGTTTCAAATATCTGCACAAAATCGTTGAAAAATCGAATTCGAGAAATTTCAGATTACGTGTCGATAATATAGTTTCAAATATCTGCACAAAATCGTTGAAAAATCGAATTCGAGAAATTTCAGATTACGTGTTGATAATATAGTTTCAAATATCTTCACAAAATCGGTGGAAAATCGGATTCGATAAATTTAATATTCTTTGTCGATAGTATCGTTGACGAATATCGTCCTAAAATCGTAATACTATCGAATTCGATAGTTTTTAGATTTTTTGCCTATAAAATCGTACAGCTAAATCTGTATCATATCGTGAGAACATCTTTAGATTTTTAAACGATTTTTTATCGATACGTTTCAACTTTCGATATTATCGATCGAGTGTGCTGCTCGGGTTCTTCAGGAAAAAATGCAACCATTTCTGTAATATGTATTTAGCAACGTTGCCAAACATGAAATACCAATAAAATGGGTTATTCATTACCTTCAGATTCTATTTCATTCAAGTCCAACAAATTTACCCAAAAAATTATTAAAAATTATTCATTTTTTTGGTAGGTACCTTCTTCAGAAAAAAATGCAATCATTTCTAAGAAATGTACTGACCAGCGTTGCCAAACGTTAAATTTTAATACAACTTTGCACAATTTGGACGTTTCCAAAAATTCAAGAAAAAAAATCACAAATGCAGGCAATAAATAATTCGACATTGAAAAGTATTTAATTATATAAATAACAAAGAATGTGAAACCTTAATATTAGTGTATATTCAAAATACACACCAACATAATGAAATATAAAAGAATACAAATTAAAATTTATATATGTACATTTTGAAAATTTTCTTAAATTTTTTTCATCGTTTAAGCTATAATTACACAAAAATTGAAATTTTTTTAACGAAATAAAATTTTCAATCGAATCGAATTCCTATAAATTTAAATTATCAACTAAAATGAATAATTTTAATACACAAAAATTAGTATAAGTGAACACAGAAATTTTATAACTATAGATTTCTTATTAAAACATCTCCAAGTGTGGCTAATGAAATGAAAGAAAGAAAGAAAAAAAAAGAAGAAAAAAAAAAACGAAACGAAACGAAAAAGGTAAGGTAAAAATGCATGTACATTCCTTGGAGGAGGTTGAAGGGGCGAAAGTGATTTTTTCTTTCACTGGCAGAGAAAAAGTGGTAAACATGAACTCACATGGCGTTAGTGTAAATGCTCACGTCGCGTCGTCGATTAGAAAATTAATCTTAATTCGAGTAAATGCGGTAATAATTTCGCTGAAATGTTGAAATAGTATAAGAAGCCAGTATGAAGGGGAAAGTTATACAGTAACGCGTTTTGTATGTAGATAGGTAAGTAAGTAAGTATACTATAGGTAAATATTAAGAAGAAAACATTGAGAAAAGATGAGTATGTACCTGCAAAATCTGAAAACTTTCGTGAAATAGTTTGCAAGAATTCAGACTTGCGCACCCAGGTATGTTCCTTTTTAGCTAAATATCCTGCCCGATGAATATTTCAAAATTGATAAATATTCGTAATTTTTGTTTCGTTTAGTTTGAAGTGTTCGTCTTTGTAATTTTTCATTTAAAATTGGGCTACATCTGCTGAAAAAATTTAGGAAAAAATTGAAGAAGGAGAGATTGGTGATTCTGCTGGCTTGATCCTGGGCTCCTTTTATGCCTTCATTTTTTAATTTTACATACCTAACTTAATGTTACTAAAATGTAATTGTATCATGATTGTATGTTCCATTGCATTAGTTGGATCAATTTTTTAGCTCTTATTTTTAGTATGTTCAAGAGCTAGGCTTCCAATATTGGAAACCCTAAACTGGAACCAGAACCAAAACTGGCCCAAAACTTTTTTTTTTTTAATTTTCGCACAAAACTGAAAATTAGAGTAGGCAAACCTAAAAATTTTCTGTTTCAGTTTTCAGTTTTTGTCGTTTCCGTTTCAATTTTCGGTTTAGGTATATTTCATTTTTTCAAATTTACATTTTATATCTCCCCTTTCTTTTTCAAATTATTTCACGGAGTTATACCTGCGAGTACTTTAGGGGGGAAATAATCAAGTATTTTGTAATACCATTATCATTACATGTGCAAAAAGTTAGGAAGGAAATTGAAAAATAATAATTGAGGACAATTTTTTCTTGATAAATAAATCTGAAGGATATAAAAAAAAAATCAAAATTTCATAAAATCACTGAATCACAGTCTCACAGATGCACCCAGACAGTTCACAGCTTTTCAAAAATCTACTCCAACTCCCATCTCCCTCAACTTGACCCCCCCCCCCCCCCCACAAAAAAAAATACAAAAAATATAAAATAAAACTGAAAAATCATTTTTCTATATTTTCAGTTTCTGTCATTTCAGTCCTAGTTCCCGTTTTTATTTTTCATTTTTAGTCATTTTGGTTTCAATTTCAGTTTTTGATTTTCAGTTTTTGATTTTCAGTGTTTGTCTTCAGAAAAATTGAAATTGCTGGTGCCACAATGTATTCATAGTTCTAATGAAGATGGAGATGACGATTACGATAAAGATTTGATGTGTACCTGAAGTTTGGGGTTTCAAGTCAAGAAATTGACTCAAATCCTCAGAAAATTAAAAAACTAAGATTATTATCTTCTAGTAAATTGAATTTCCCGCCAAAAATGTTCTTTTCAATTTTTTCCTATCTTCAATAGATTCGCGAGAAAAATGAGAATATAAAAGTACAGTTTTTTCTTCCCAGTAAAAAATTATTTTTTGAATAGCGCCTAAAATATTGAAGATAGGCAAAAAGTGATAAGAATATTTTTGATCTGAAATTTAATTTCGATGAAGGTATCAGTCTTGGTTTCCTGATTTTCTCAAAATTTGGGCAAATTCTCCTACTTAAAAACTCAAACTCTAGTTTAGACTTCGATGAAGAAATAGAGGGTGTTGTACACAGTGCGTTGCAATTTCCACAATCAACCATGATCCGAGCTACACGTTGATACTATAGGCGGGGATTCCCTCAATTTCACCTCTCAAGGGAAACTCAACTTATTTTTCACAAAAAATTCGGATCAATTTTTTTTAACTTCAATTTTTGACGGAATGTGAAGTGAATGGTGAAAAAACTTTGCTATTTTTTTGTAAAAATTTTTCATATTTATGATCAAAAACATGGCCAAGAAAATAAAATTGAAAAAAGCAATAAAAAAAAATCTTTAGATGGGGATTGAACCTACACCCAGGCTGTCTCCAAAGAAAATTGATGGATTTCCTTCAAATTTTTGTATGTACATCTTGAAAAATACCAAAAAATTATTAAATTGATCAGTCAAAAAAAAAGTTAATTACAGCTCGGAGCACGCAATTGGCAGGTACCTACTCAACTTCCCACAATTAATTATGCACTTCGCTAGAAGTGTATTCAGCAGTAACAGTAACTAAAGTGGAAAAGAAAACTGACAATGACAGTAAAACGCTTAATTATAATTTTTCATTGGATAATTTGATAAATTTAACAACCATACACACGACTGTGTGAATACCTTAATAACTATTTTGCGGAAAGATAAGTTGTGTATTAAGTATTAAAATATAACTATTTAATTGTAAGTAGACTACTTTTATATATATGTTATGGATATAGAACTGTAATTAAAATACGGAATATTTCAGAGAGAGAACACGGACTGTACAACCTTTAAAAACTATTTCGCATAATTAAAAAAAAAAGTCCGTAAAAAAGAAGCTTAAAATGAAATAAAAATTCAACGGAATGTATATTTACAAAACCATGCACGCAGACGAAATTTCGATTTCAACTTTTTCATATACGCTGGTCCCGAAACGAGAAAAAAAATATAGCGACATTGCACAAAAATACAGGGGGAAATAAAAAATAAAAATAAAATAAAATCGTAAAATGGAACAGAAATATAGAATTCACGCTTACAAATATAGTAAATAAAAAATAAAAAAATTTAACAACAAAAGAACAAACAAAAATAGAAACTGAATCGAACACAAAATGTATCAACTTAGGAGATATAAATATTGCTGAATATTGTTTCGATTATTACAATGAACATAATGTCAAAATTTTTAACAATTTTTTTTTCTGGAAAAAATATATTATATACATTTGCGGTTACCGCTTAGTAAAAGAATAAATATGCATATGCTTTTTCAAAAAAAGAAAAAAGAAACAGAGAAATGTATAAACGCGTTAGATAATAATTTTGTTGTAACGATAATTTTTACCTAATGTGACGATTACCGAAAACCAATAAAATTGAACGTTTGAGAGTTTTAGGAATGTAACGCTCAACCTTTTTCAAAGGTAATAGATACATATCGAATGAGAATAGTTATTTAGATTTTATATTCGGGTCAAAATGAGCATTTTATCGATAATTATACGTAGTATGAGAAAACCTCGTCGTATTTTCTAATTAATTACCTGAATCAATCTATAATTTTCAAATTAAACTAGCAAACTTTGTTATACCTGCTTATTCTGTCAAGAACATCACATGTTAAGTAAAACATGTCAAAACGATTATATCATAACAAATGAATAAGAAAATAACTTTACGAGTTCTAACTCGACAATTTAAAAAAATATATATATATTTAATAATTTTTCGACCCTCGATCATTTCTCAGTAGATGACTAGATGTTTGTAAAAAAAGTTTTCATTAAATTAACTATTCTCATCTGTAAAACAAAATATATGAAAAAATTCACCTAAGATGAGACCTGTTGAAAAACAAATACTGAATAAAGGTACATACATTTCGTTAAAATTCATTTCAACGTGTCAGGTCAAGGTTTATGAACCCCTAAAAATATATCCACATTGAAATTTTAAAAAGTAAATAACAAAAATACCAAAATAGCGAAAACAAAAATTTGGTAACTGTTTTAATATAAATTTTGACATCGAAAAGATGCAATGAAAGATAACTTCTTTTTTTTTGTATCTAAACTCCAATTCCCAAAATTTATTTACAACCTTTTACAGTTTAATAATATGATGATATACGTAGAGATGACGTAACACGATTAAAAGCTCAGATTTGTTCGGATAAAAAAAATACGTCTTTAAGTAACATTTTAAGAAACAATTTTTTCGAATAAAAATAAAAATAGGTAGGTATAATTTTAAGAACACGCGGTAAGCCATCTGTTTCGATTATTGGGGAAATTTTTATTGACAATTGACCTAGTTTTAGAAAAATTATTTGCGTCGTGTTGTTTCAATTTGTTCTTTAGGATGTCTATAATTTTTTCTCTATTTTAAAAAAAATTATCTCAAATTTAAAAAAAAAAATGATATTTTAGTTTTTTAAACCTATAGTAATAATTTTTTCCAAAATTTGAGCAGTTATTGGATACCTAATTTTTTCTCTATTCTTTGAAAAACTTAATCTCAAATTTTAAACAAAATATTATCTAAAGTTTTTGTAACCTACAATTTTTCCATTTAAGACAATTATTTTTGGTAATTATCTTTCATTTTTGAAAGTTCTTCATTCAAAGAAATTTTGAGCCACCCAATTTCATGAAAATTCCCATCATAAAATTTTTTATTGTATTTTCATCTTAAATTCTTTTAAAAAATATTCTAGTTTATTTTGATTTTTCATTTATTTTGTCGGGAAATTTTTTAGAATTTTCATCTTAATTTTTCAAAAATTTCAACTCATTGTTTTTTCAGAATTCCCCAGTTCGTGAAAAAGTTACTTTTTTAAATTTCAACTTTTTATAGAATTTATTCAGAATTTGAGAAAAACTTCTTATCGATTTTAGACTTCAATGGATTTTTCAAATTTTTTACATTTTTAGTATTTTTTCTTCTAAATAATTTTGAAAAACTCTTCATTCGATGTAATTTTGAGCCACTCAATTTAACCAAAAATGCTGAATTTTCCCCTCAAATTCTCTAAAAAAAAAATTATATTTTATGTTGACGTTTTAAACTTTTGCTAAAAATTTTTTTTAAAAATGTATCAACGTTTTTTCGAATTTTAATTTGAAAATTTTCAAAATTTAGCATATTTTTTGGCATATTTTTCAAAATTTTCCAGTTTATTCATTCATTGAAATTTTGAGCTAGGTATAAAATTTTATAAAAATTCTTGCATAAAATGTTTATAATTTTCATCTCTTTTAATTTCAATTTTTTATTTCTTATAAAAGAATCTTGCAATAGATTGAAAAAATCTTCTCAATTTTTCATTTTTAAAATTTTTTTATTTATTTTATTTTCCAAATTTCTCATTTTTTGGTAATTTTTTCGAAATTTTAAAAATTTTCATTAGTTCAAATTTTGAGTTACATAATTTCACGAAAATTCTGATTTCAATTTTTATTTTTTTATTTTTACGTTATTAGGTATAGGTAATCTTGAAAAAATAAGCTTTTTAAAAATCTTTTTTAAATTTTGTTTTTAAATTTTTTCAAATTTTAACTAAAATTTTTTTCAAGGTTTAGATTTTTTTTTGGTATTTTCCGCTTAAATTTTCGAGTTTTTCTTTCATCGTGATTCTGAGTCACACAATTTTATGAAAATAATTATTCCAAAATTTTCGGAATATTCACCTGGAGACTGTTTTTTTTTTCAATCTTGATTTTTTATAAATCACCAATTTTTCAAAATTTGCAATGTAACTTTTTTCAAGGTCCCCTATTTTATAGTGATTTTTTTAAAATTTTGAAAATATTTTTATTTTTTAAAGTTTCAAAAAAAAGTTCAAAATAGGTATAACAATTTCGTCTTAATTTTTTTTTTAGTTTTCATCTGAAATTCTGAACAAGAATTAATGCGATTTTATTTCAATTTCGATTGAAATTTTTAAAAATTTCCCTTAATTTTTCTCAAATTGAAATCTGGAATTCTTTCAAAAAGTTTCCAATATCTATGTTCTTTCTTTTTTAGTACCCCCAATTTTCGAAAGTTCTTCAATCGTTGACATTTTGAGATACAATTTTATGAAAATTTTCATTTCAAAATTTTTCAGTTTTTATCTCAAATTCTTGAAACAATTTATTTGTTATTGTTTAATTTTGCTAGAAATTTTATGGAATTTGTAACCCAGTTTTTCTCAAAGTTTGACCGCAAGATTTTTTTTTTTTAAATTTTAGATCTTCATTTTTAGTAGCATTCTCCAAATTCTTAAAAATTGTTCATTCGTTAAAATTTTATGGCACCTAATTCTAAAAAAATTATAATCTTGAAATTTTTGTGATTTTCACCTTCTAATTATTGAAAAAATTCTTTTTGAATTTTTTTAATGATTTTTTTTCTTCAGGTTTTTAATGACATTTTAGCGATAAGGTCGTCGAAATGTATTCTTTTTCGAATTATCACGATCTGAAGAAAAACTTGAGAGATCTTTAAGGTGGAAAATTTTACATTCTTCAACGTTTCGAATTTTCGCTCTCAAGAATTACTCGATTTTGGGTTTATATCTACGTAATAAGATGTATAAATGTAGCATCGCAGCGACAGATAATGAAATCAGTTTTTGATAATGAAAAAACGAGAACGAGATTATGACTGATGAAACGTTTTTAAGAAGATTCAATTTTATTGCACAATGGTCATCGCAGGTGAATCAATAATTAATACCTACTAAGATTTGCCAGTTTGTAACGTTAATACTTTTATATAATGAAGCTCAAGCTAATTGGTCTGTGTTTAGTTTCCATATTTTGTTTGATATTAAAGTGCAGAAAAGTTGGTGCTTCTGTAAGTACTCGTATTAATTTCATTATTTTGGATTATTTCTAAATCATTATAACCATTGGCCACAAAATGGAATTTTCTAGAAAATGTTTTGTTGATTTCAGTTTTTCTCTCATGGAAAGGTCGTAAATTCTGCCCTAAACCTTTTGGGTTTCACATCTGCTCCAGCAAACACTGCAGAATGGGAAAGAGCATTCCTACTCTTAGCTAGTGAGTACGCAATAATGAACACCACCCTGCACTGTAAACTGAACGAGTTGAACACTGAGTACGCAGCACTGAACACCACCCTGCACTGTAAACTGAACAAGATTAACAGGGAGTACGCTGCACTGAACACCCCCTTACCCAGTAAACTGAACCTGATGACTCTAAAATATGATTGGAAAAACGAATACGACAAACTTGTATCTGGACAAATCGCTCAAGATATTGTAGAAAATTGTGAAGAGACTATGCTGTACCACTGTCATTTTCCTCAAAGCGCTGATATGAGGAAAAGGTTACAGAAAGATAAAGGTCTGTTGGATGATGCTGCCCTGTCAGATGCGAACGGATTTAGCCTACACGAAAGTGTACACAGATTGAAATGGTTGTACTTTATTACATATGTCGAAGCATCCTTTGCTGAAAAATTGAGAAATTTATTGCGCTCCAGAAATGTTTCAGCTTTCGACTTAAGCGGAGTGATCGGCCAGATCCACCAAATTACTTGCGGAAAAGTGCACAACTTAGCAAATTACATAATTGACGCTAAAAACGCGGAAGCTGGATTACGAATGTATGGAGTACGTCATAAAGCATTACTTGATTGTACACGCATCATTTGGGAAATGCCAAAGTTAACTGGTTTTATTCCAGAAAGTAATCGCACAGATGCCTGAATCGGGTTCGGGTCATGTGAAATACAAGAATAGTTCTATATGCTCATCTGCATACCATTTTTTGAAAATTTATTAATAATTTTTTTAGGGTTCATTCGATTTTTCTCATTTTTAGCCATTTTTTTTTTTCAATTTCCACATGTTCTTGAATTATGAGTTAACAATTTTTATCAATTTTTTATGTTTTCTAGTATTGTTTATTTATTCATTTTCTTTTTAATATTTCATTTATTTTGCCTAATTTTCCTGACGGGCTGCGAATCATTGATTTCTACTTTTTTTTTTTTTTTTGCAATCGTTTTTTACCCATTTTTTTATTTTTGGTAATTTTTGAAATCATTTTGTATTTTGTTCTCAGAAAACAATTCTAATCAGTTTTTAAGGTTTTTCGAATATTTTTTAAAAAAATTTACGAGACCTATCATTGATTTCATTATTTCAAGAAAGATTTTACCTATCAATGCTGCCCCAATTTCTTGAATTTTGATTTTTCTCAGTCAACAATTCATTATCAATTTATTATAAATTTTTTGAAAGATTTTCATTTGTTGAAATTTTGAACAACACAATTAAAATTTTATGGAAATTCGCTTCTTACAATTTTATTAATTTTCCTAACTCAATTTCGGTAGAAATTCTTTAAAATTTTTATCTCAATTCCCTTTTTTTAAATTTAGATCTAAAATTTTTCTAAAATTTAGCATCTTCCATTTTTGGAATTTTTTCTAATATTTTAGAAGTTTTTCATTCTTTGAAATTTTGAACCACAAAATTTTAGGAAAATTCTTATTCAATTTTTTTTTGAAGGATTTCATCTCATATTCTTGTTCTTATTGTTTAATTTTGCTAGCAATTTTCTAGAATTTTCCACTCAATTCTTTTCATATTTTAAACAGTTGTTTTTAAAAAAAAATTCCAAATTAAAAATCATATTTTTTGTCAATATTCTCTAGATTTTAAAAACATTTTCATTTATTTAAATTGTGAGCCACCCAATCTCATAAAAATTTTCATCTTACAATTTTTGTCATATTCATCTCAAATCATAAAAAAATTCAATCAACAGTTTCTAGTTTTTTTTTTTTAAATGTCTTGAATTTTTATCATGCATTTTCTCTTAAAAGTTCTCCAAATATAATCTCTTTTAAAAGTTTTTTTATTGAAATTTTAAGCTACCTACAGTCCAACACATTACAAAATTTTCATCTTTTTGCATTAAAAAAATCTAACATATATTCTTGAAGTTTAATTATTTTACCCAAGTCATTTTTTTTGCAGATTTGTTTCTCAAAAATGAAATTTATTACTAATAAATATTAAATTTTCAAAAAATGAATACAATTTTAAAACGTTGTCTAAAAAAATTGTATTTAGAGTTTAGAGAAAAAATTCAAAAAGAAGTAGGTAGGTATCTATAGGTAAAAGTTTTTTTTTTTTTAATAGAGAAAAAATCACTTAAAACTATGTAGGTACAAAATTGAAATAACGAACAAATTATTTAACGACGAATCAAATACCTATCTAGCTGAAAGAGCATCCAATCAAAGAAGAGCACACCAGCGCTCTCCCGTTCACTTATAAAAAATTAACGAAACGTCGGATGAAAGGGCAAATTTGGAATTTTTAGTCGATGGCAATCGTCGATTGATGCAATTCCAGTACCAAAAAATCGGTTAGAAATTGAGACCACAATAGGCAATAAAATGAGGCAAAAATTTTCAATTAAATAAACGAAATTATCGAGAAAAAGAGAAAGAGACAAAGAGATAGGATTAAAATACAGAATTAACACGGTATCTACTAATTTAAAAGATGAGAACAAATAAATTCTACATATACGTCCGACATATGGCAAACATTGAAACAGATGTCTTCGAGTTGGAATGGAATACTTAGTACATTTTAATAAATTACAAAAAGAGAAAAAAATATTACCTAATTTACATAAATTCAGTTCTTTTCCGTTTTGATTTCGACGCCGGCAATTTGAGATTCTAAATTAAAATTCTGATTCTGTACAGTATCATTATTAGGTTCAACCTTCACACTGGCAGTTGGTTTTTCTTCATCTAATGAAGATCGTTCAGCCTTATCGTCACTGTTTGCTTCGTCGTCGACACTTTTGGCAGCGGCAGCAGCTGCAGCAGCAGCGGCGGCGGCATCTTTGTTGTCTTTGGCGACAGCAGAAGATAAAAGAGTATGGGTAAGAAAATGATTGATATTTGATTTACTTTCGTCGTCGGATTCGGCCGCAGACTGCTTATTCATCATGCTGAGTTGTTTGTTTCTGTACAATTGCTCGATCAGATTCCGCTTTTGGACGTGCTCATTGAAAGTTTGGTCACTGTCGAGACTAGATCTGATGACACCGTCTAAAAAACTACCATTAAAACCGGACCCGTCGTATAAGCTTTCGGCTACTTCTCGAGCATTCTTACTTAAAGCGTGAGATAGCTGATTATTCTTGGCTGATTCTTCCTGCATACGTAGCATGAACTGCGAAGCGAGAACGTGTTCGGGATTGGACGAGAAGGCCGGATTTCTCGAATATTCGCTGATGGCGTTCAACGGATGGAAAGGCCCAGGCCAGAAAGAAAATGGTGTCGTAGGAGCGAAAGGATGCGGCGTGTCGAAGAGCGCCTGTGGGATCTTCATGCCATTCGGGGTGGTTGGTAGTGACGAAGGGGGAGTGGTAAACGGTGGTTTGACCATTTTCGACGGCTGAGGGGACGGAGAATGCTGGGTAGGCTTGTCGTTGACCGATAGTCTGAGTACACTGCCGTCTTCGCGTCGTTTCAAGTCATCTGGCTGAGTTTTGGGTTCGCGTTTGCGCGGCCTCATCAAGTGCCTTTCTTTCACTTTGTACTCTAGGGTGGAATGAGGAACGCCGAAATACGAGCCAGCTCTGTGGACGCTCATTTCGCCCCTTTGGACGGCCTTGACCGCCTCGGCCAAGCTGTCTCGGTCGTAATTACGGTATTTGCCGCGTTTCGGCCTGGTGCCCTTGCCGCTGTTGGCCGCATTGGCGTTGTTGGCCGCCGACGAAGGTAGAGGAACTTTAATTTGGTTAGTGAATTTCTTGGCAGCGTCTTCGACATCCATGGCCTGGTTTTTGATCATCGAGGTGGCGGAAAGCGTTGGGAACGTGACTCGATGCAGACCATCGAGGGTCGAAGTTCCCGGAATGTGTGAGATTGGCATGTCCTGCGGTTGCTGAAACCGCTGACCCATGTTTTTGGCTATCACATCGCGTATATTTAAATTTAGCTTATGGTTCATAATGGGTAATGGTGACAACGAATCGCTACGAGCGCCACTCATTGGCGGAGGTGACGACGTAACGCTCTTCTCCGACCCTTCGGAGAACTTATTGTCCATGCTGAAGTCGGCGATATCCGAACCATTCCTGTAGGGAGGTTTGAAAAGCGGCTGTCGTCTTAGAGTATTCGATGGCAAATTATTACTAGCCGAGTCTTCTTGACTATCGTTGGGTGGCGACGAAAACGACGATTCCGTTTTACCAGAATGCAGTTCTTTCTCAGCCAAAATGAAACGTTGCATAAGTTCTGGAAATAAAGGCGGTGGCAACTTCGGACTATGCGCAGGCGACACATCGGAAGGACTGTCGCTCGTTGGTGTTTGATTTCGCATATTAACAAAAGGATTCGATTGGTTGATCAGTGACGAAATATTAAAGCTATTACTGGACAGTGCCATCATATGGGAGAGATACGGTGCAATAGAAGAAGGATCCAGATTACCCCAGATTTCCGCATGGCCCGGTGGAAATATCGAATACAAAGGCGTTGGTACTTGATTGGGTTGCTGGCTCGTCAACTCTTTCTCCTGTTTCACATTCTGCTTGGCTAGAAATTTACTACCATGCTGAAGTAGTGCACGCAACGAATCGTCGCCTCCGAGTGGACCACCGCCAGCTTGCTTGGAAAGTCTAAAGAGATCTTCGACTGTGAATACTGATTTCATGAATTGCTTCTCCGCGTCTTTATCGTCCTCGGCGGCTGACAGCTCTTTTTCTACTTCTTCGTCTTCGTCGTCGCGTTCTTCCGATTCGTCTTTGTCGTCGCAAGGTAAATCGGGCTCTTCTAAGCGTTTATCTTCTAGGACTGAAGTAGGGTATGTGGGCGTGTTGTCGCGTTCCTTTTCCAAGGCTAATTTGTACACCTTGTTGCGTAACGTCGATCTGGGTATGCCATAGATGACGGCCGCTCTTCGGGTGCCTAATTTGCCGCTTTGGATGTCGCGTAGAGCTGCTTGCAGCTCTCCCTCGGTGTACGTGCGTCTTCCGGTGATCGGACTCAATCGTGGTTTCGCCCTGCTGAGCAGAAATCGTAAGAGAAATTAGTAAAGAAGATGGAGAAAGTGAAGAAGGTATGAACCTTTGGACGTATCTGTTGTTTGAAAAATATTTTTTTCAAGTTTTTCAAAAAAAAAAATTAATTAATTTTTTTTAGTGTTTTTCAACATTTAAAAATTTTGATTAAAAAAAATGTTCAGGTACCTATAGGTATTTTTATTTTATTTGAGAACATGATGCTGAAAATTTGAAGTTCAATAAAGTTATTGAAGAAATTTTGATTTTTTATAAGAATACTAATATCTAAGTACTAAAGACGAAGTAAGTACCTATATCGAAAATTCTTGAAAAAATAAATCAAATAAATGATGTAAAGGAAAATGCTTGAAGAGTTAGAGTACTTATACCTACATGTTTGAAAATTGAATAGAAATCAGTGAAAAAGTACAAAGAACTTTTATAGAATACTTTTAGAAGAAATTTTGAGTAAATTCTCTTCTTGAATAACCTGAACTAATTAATTAATTAAGTATTTCATAAAAGAAAAAAAAGATAAGAAAACTATTCAAAAATTCTGATTGAAAATATGCTAAAATTGATGGATTTTTTTTTTTTTTTTTGAAAAAATAAAACGAATTATTGGAAGAAATTGAGAGAAAATAATAAACAACAAAACAAAAATATTAAAAAAAAACACGTTATTTGGAGAGAAAATAATGCTATAAAATTTCATTGAAAGTGTTTTTGCCGAAATTCACATTTTTTTTCTTTTTCTTTTGAAAAAATGATGGAAAAATTAAAAGAAAAATTTCCAATAAGTAAAATAAATGAAGTAAATAAACTATAAAAAAAAGATAAAAACATCTAGAGGTTTCAAAAAAAAAAAAAAATTGAGAAGGGGAAAAAATGAAAATTTTATACCGAAAGTGATTTGTTGGAGGAGAAAACTTGAGAGTTTTGGAGAAAATTGAAAGAAAAATTGAAAATAATTTAGAAAATTTATATTTTCTGAAATAACTACCTATGAAAAAAATATATTAGGTACCTACCTAATAATGCGGGATGAATTACATAAAAAAGAAAAAGGAAAATTCGTAAAAATATTGGTCTATTTTTTCACTGATTTTATTCAATTTTATAAGTTTTTCACACGTTTTTCTTTCCATAAAACACGATAATAAAATTTAACTTTTGAAAAGTTCTTCAATACCTATATTTTTTCATTTTTCAATTTTTTTTAAAAATACACTCGAGAAATTAATTTATTAAGACCCGTATAAAAATTTTGAGCACAAAAATATCTGTAAAAGTTTGAGCCAAAATTTTTTTTAAATTTTGAGCAACCATACAAAAACTTTTCAAAAGGTACCTAATTTTTACAAAAAAAAGAGATTGAAATTTTGAAAAGGCTTCGATAAAGTTTTTAAGAACAGTAAAAAAATATTTAAAGACTCTTATTGTAAGAAAATTTTGATAAAAAAATCACCAAAAGAAGTGTCAACCATCAAACTTTTCAAGAAAAATTTGTGAAAAATTTTCAATGTGAAATTTTAAAAACTCTTCGATGAAAAATACAAAAAAAAAAATTACAAAAATAGTCAAAAATATTTAAGGCTTAGTAAGAAGATTTTGAGCAGAAAAATCATTTTAAAAAAATCGAGCCAAAAAGATTTTGAAATATTTTGAGCGAATTACCACTTGAAATTTTCAAAAAATAATTTGAAAAAATTATCAGTGAAAAATTTTAAAATACCTGTTCTTCATCAAAATTTCAAGAATAAAAACAGAAAAAAAAGCAAAAAACATTTTAAAGGCATGCAAGGTGATTGTTTAGCTAAAAATTTCAAAAAAGTTTGAGACAAAAACAATTTTAAAAATATTATTAAAGAATAATAAAAATATTTAAAGACTTGTACGAAAATTTTGAGCAAAAAAAAAACATAATAAATTGAGTATTTTTTTAAATATTTTGAGCGATTAAATTAAAAACGTTTCAAGTAGAGATTTGTAAAAAAAAAATATATCATGAAAATTTTAATAAGGTCTTCACCAAAATTTTTTTAACGACCAAGAAAATATTTAAAGTCGCGTAAGAAAAATTCGAGCAAAAAATAATGAAAAATTGAGCCCAAAATATTTTTAAGAATGTTGAGCGAATTCAACTAAAAACTTTTCAATTAAAAATTTTAAAAGAGATTTCAGTTGAAATTTTTCAAAAATTCTTCAATAAAATTCAATAAAATAGGTAAGTGATTAAAAAAAATAAAAATTAAAATAAAAAATATTTTAAGACTTGGGTATTAGAAAATTGTGAGTAAGTACTTAAAAAAAAAAAAAATCAAGAAATGTTTGAGAGCTAAATAAAAATTTTGAAAGTTTTGAGCAAATAATTACAAGAATTTTTCAAGGGAAAATATATGAAAAGATTTCAGTAGAAAAAAATCTTCGAAGAAAATCAATAAAAATAACTTTTAAAAAACAGTATAAAAAAAAGTAAAATTATTAAGATCAAACTTTTCGAGTGCAAAAATTTGTAAAAAAGATTGTTAAATATTTTTAAAAAGTCTTTATTAAATTTAAGAAATAAAATAAAAATAAATAAATGTTTAATGAATTGAAACAAAATTTTGAGAAAAAAAATATCAAAAAAGATTCAGTCAAAATGATTTCAAAAATTTTGAGCCATACTTGAATTTAAAAAAAAATCGACTAAAAATCAGTAAATAATTTCAATTGAGATTTTCAAATTTAAAAAATAGGTATGTATACAATGTATAGGTATTATATATTTTAAAACTTTTAAGAAAATTATTTTGATCTAAAAATTTAAAAAAAAAAAATAGACAAAAAGATTTTGAATTTGAGCTATTTTGAGCAAATTAATTGAAAACTTTTCAAATTGGTAATAATTTGCAAAAAAAAATCAATTGAAAATTTTTAAAAATTCTTCAACAAAGTACATCATCATTTGGCTGATCTGACGCCTTATTGTCACCCTACCGTTGAAAACATCCTCATCTTAGGTACGTCCAAAGGCCAAGAAAACGAATAAATCAAACGCAAAATGAAACTCACTTGAAAATATGACGATTAGTATTGCACACCGGAACTTTGGACGCGGTAGCTAGAGCGGAGGTGGAATACAATGAGGAATTCTGCGGACTAGGCACAACCGGCGAAGACGCCTGGACTGGTGAACCTGCCGGTGAATTCGACGGCGAACACGATTTCGCGCTTAGATCTAAGGGTTGTTCGTCCACAACATCAGTCTCATTTTCCTCCCTTTTGGCGACAGCGGCGTCCAATTTGAAATTATTCGCGGCCGCCGTCAAGTACCAAGAAGACATGTCGCTGGGCGTGTTCGGCGGAAATCGTAAACTTAGCGATTTTCCTAACGATACGTTATTCATCGCGGCTACCGCAGCCATTGCTGATGCTGCCACTGATGAAGCGACCGAGTCCAGACTTGACATAGAGTTCAATTGGGTTTTGGTAAAGTACGGAGCGGGAATGTTTAATGCGTTAAATGGAGATCTTTGGAAATTCACGCTGTTTATTCGGTCTGAAGCGCCGTCTTCGCTATCTTCGCTTTCGTACGAACTCTCACTGGAATGGTTTTGCGTTTTCGATTGCTCTTGATTCTCCTGGAGGTACATGAAAACATAGAATCAAACCGAATCGAAATTTAATATTATGTAGGTCGATTTGGATTTTTTTATTTATTTTTTAATTACTCACGAGTGAAGATATTTTTTTAGATACTCCAAGCGTGAATAAAATACATTAAGTGAGATCTTTGTCAAAACTATATCTAGCTTTCCACTTTACCTAGTACCTACGTTGTGTTTTACCAACATTTTCAACGACATAAATCATGTTTAATTTACTGATACGACGACGCAAAACGGAAATATAAATTTACTAAAACATTATTTTTCAAAGTTTTTTTATTCGCGTCGATGAGATTGAAATGAAAAAGAATTTGAAGTGACATCAATATGCTATTCTTTTATTTTATTTCTTTTCTTTTCTTGTACATTTACCAAATAAAAAATACGCGAAAATTTATCAAGATGATACGGCGCTAATTTTATAAACCAGACAGATCACATTGCAATGCGAATGAAGAAACAAAAGAGAGACATGCACACACGTGTGTTTTCATTGTCTCGTAGACGATTACAGACATTTCATTCTTTTTTCATCCGCAGCAAAATCTATGAAATTTCATAAGGTGCAAAAATTTTAAAATAGAGAAACGGAAGCCAGTGTCGCGTCCGAGATTAACTTATCTTTACATCTTTTTGTCGGAATTTGATAAAACAACATCAGAAGTAATTTTAAAAAATTAATTATTATAGGTAATTAAATTAGCGTGAAAGTTGAAACGTATCGATAAAAAATCGTTTAAAAATCTAAAGATGTTCTCACGATATGATACAGATTTAGCTGTACGATTTTATAGGCAAAAAATCTAAAAACTATCGAATTCGATAGTATTACGATTTTAGGACGATATTCGTCAACGATACTATCGACAAAGAATATTAAATTTATCGAATCCGATTTTCCACCGATTTTGTGCAGATATTTGAAACTATATTATCGACAAATAATCTGAAATTTCTCGAATTCGATTTTTTAACGATTTTGTGAAGATATTTGAAACTATATTATCGACACGTAATCTGAAATTTCTCGATTCGATTTTTCAACGATTTTGTGCAGATATTTGAAACTATATTATCGACACGTAATCTGAAATTTCTCGAATTCGATTTTTCAACGATTTTGTGACGATATTTAGAACTATATTATCGACAAATAATCTGAAATTTCTCGAATTCGATTTTTTAACGATTTTGTGAAGATATTTGAAACTATATTATCGACACGTAATCTGAAATTTCTCGAATTCGATTTTTTAACGATTTTGTGAAGATATTTACAACTATATTATCGACAAATAATCTGAAATTTCTCGAATCCGATTTTCCACCGATTTTGTGCAGATATTTACAACTATATTATCGACAAATAATCTGAAATTTATCGAATTCGATTTATTAAAGATTTTGTGAAGATATTTAAAACTGTATTATCGACAGATTATATGAAATTTATCGACTTCGATATTTCAACGATTTTGTAACGATAATTGTTGAAACTATATTGATTTTTTTCTAGTCAAAAAATACCTACTTTATATTCAAAATTGGATGGAAAGAAAGGGCCAAATCGAAATTTTTATAATAACCAAAATTAAATCCAGAATATTATTCTACAACTTTTGTTTGAAATGTTTTTTCAATTGGACCTCATCTCTAGCCTCTATTATTTTGCATTTACCTACTTACGTGTAACAGTAATATGCGAAATCAAAATTGAAAAAATTTTCAAACAAGTTATCTAGTTTTTTTGGTTTACTAGGTATTTTACTTGAAACCAGATCGTTGTTCTTAAATAAAATTTTACCAAGTTCAATACTACGATTACTATGTGAATACTTAGTATTTAAAATTGAACGGGAGGGAGGCGCCCAATCGAAAATTTTGTAATAACCAAAATTATTCTTAGAACTTTAAGCTACAACTTTTGTTTGAAAATTTTTTCAATTGGACCTCTCCTTCTCCTCCAATTTTGCATAATACTCCGTTGATACTTATTCAAAATTGGAGGAGCGGAGGAAAAAGGGGCCAATTTGAAAAAATTTTCAAACAAAAGTTGTAAATTAAGGTCCTAGAAATAATTTTAGTTATTATAAAAATTTCAATTGGACCCCTCCCTCTTCTCCAATTTTGCATAAGATGTTTGAATATTATAATCCAATTCGTATTATGCGAACGAACTCCGATGTTCGCAACAGACGCTTGTTTTGGTAGAAACTGCTGTATTTGGAACGAAATTCGCCAGCCTTAAGCGTAACTACGACTTTAAACTCGCCAGCCGGTCTTGAAAATGTGCGCGCGCATATACCCATATATGCTAAATTATCTACAAAAAATCGATAGAATATCGAAACTAGATAATCTACAAAAAATCGTAATACAAAATCGATAGAATATCGAAATTAAATCGAAATAAAAAATCGATAGAATATCGAAACTAAATCGAAATAAAAAATCGACAGAATATCGAATTCGATAAAGTGTCGCGTTAGTTCCGCATAAATCGTGTAATTATCTTTCGATTTATAGATAGGTTATCGATGAAGTATCTAACTATAATCTTGAGATTTTTAAAAGAAAAATTGTTCGATTTTATCGAAAGTTTATCTGTTGATGGATTTTGCCAACTATAATTCATCGATAATCTGTCGATATATCAAAAGATAATTTCACGATTTATGCGGAACTAACGCGACACTTTATCGAATTCGATATTCTGTCGATTTTTTATTTCGATAATTTGTCGAGTGTGCTGCTCGGGTACCTACTAAAAACAAAATTTGAACAATTTTTTTTTTTTTTAATTGACTTTGGAAGAAAAATATAAAAAAATTGTTTTTTAACGAAATATAGGGAAAAAATCAATGTAATTCGACTTAAAATTCATATACAAATTAATTTCAAAATTGAAAGAAAAATATATCTACCTACCTAACGAAAATGTTGAAAAAATAATTTGGAAAAAAATTTGAAATTTTATTCTTTAACAAAAGATTTGTAAAAATTCTCAAAAATGGTATTTTTTAATACCAGACGTTAACAAAATTCATCAAAAATGTCAGCAAATTTGTGAAAATTTGAATTAACTTTTTTTTAAAATAAAAAAATCTAAAATTTATTTTCATCAAAATTTATTGAAAATAATATCAATAAATTAAAAACCAAATTTGAAAAATTTCATTTTTAACCAAATGTTGTGTTCTTTGACAATATTTTTTATCAAAAAATCTAGGAAATTATTTTTCAACAAATTGAAAGAATTTTATTGCTTCAAATTAGTCTTAACGTAATTTTTAATAAATAACGAGATTTATTTAGAAAGAATCGAAAAATGCACGAAACGATTTTTCAAAAAGTTTAAAAAAAAATAGTTACGGAGAAAATGACTCAACAAACTGATTTTTATTTTTTTATATGTTTAGAAAAATCAACTTTGATTTCAGAAAATTGATTTTGGAAAAAAAATTTCTTCAACAAAATTGAAAAACAAAATTAATTTATAAAAATTAAATTGATTTAAAAATATAGGTAAAAAATTTAAAATCAATAGCTATTTGAATAAAAATTCTTTTGCAAAGTTTTAAAAAAAAATCAAAAAAATTCGTCTTGAAAGATGTCAAAATTTTTTCGAAGATTTGATCAAAATTAGGTACGTTTTGAAAAAATTTCAATTTCAACTATAGGTAGGTACCTAACCTACATATTAAAAAAAAAATAAAAAAAAGGTAAAAACCTTATTTTCAACAGAAATACAGAAAATGGCCAACAAATAAATAACAAAATTTGAAAAAAAAATGTTTTTAGCTGAAGACAGGAGTTCAAAAGAAAAATGTAAAAGTTGTTCTTTGACAACATTTTTTAATAAAATCAACAAAATTAAAAAAATACCTACTTTTCAACAAAATTATAAAACTAAAAATAGTTTTTCAATGGAATTGAAAAAAAAGAAGATTTATTCAGAAAATTTCAACTGTGCACAAAAATATTAAAAACAAAATTAGAACTAAATATCTATAAAGATTTTTATTTCAACAAAAAAAACAACTTAGATAATTTGGAATTATTGATAGACTTGAAAGAAAAGAAAAGAAAAGAAAAAAAAAACGAAAAACATGTCTATTTTTTCAACAAAATTTTAAAAAAATGGTTTTTCGTTTTGAAAATTGGTTAGTTTGGTCAACAATTTTTTTAGATCAACTTTTATTTTAAAATGCCATGTCACAAATGAAAACAAAATTTGAATAAAATTTAAAAAAAAAATGACTTTTGAAGAAAGTAGGAAGAAATTGTACTTCAAACGATTTTTTAAAAATAAATTTTGAACAATATGCACAAATATAATATAATTCTTGAAGCAATATTTTTCAAAATTTTTAAATTTCGTTTTTAAAATTTTTCAATAAATCTTGTTCTAAGCAAAAAAGTATAGTATTTAGTATACGTTTTTCAACCAAAGTTTAAATACTGATTTTCAATATATACCTTACATTTTCTAAAAAATTGAATAACTATATTTTTTTCAAGTTAAATGATTTTTCTGAAAATTTAATTTTAAGAAAGGTGTAAAAAAATCTTCAAAAATTTACGTCCAACAAAACTTATTGAAAAACGCCAAAACATTAAAAAATGAGGTGTTGACAAATAAATGAAATAATTTTTTGAATTAAAAAAAAAAGAAAAGGAAAAGGAAAGATTTTAACAAAGCTTAGTTTTAAAAAAGATTAGGTATTAAAAATAATTTAAAGAATGAAATTACAAAACAATTTTTTTTAAATAGTTGTTGAACAAGTGTTTTTTCACAAAATTTAAAAACAATTTTCAATACCTACCTAAATTTTAAAAATATATATACCTAGTTAACATTTTTTATTTTTTTTTAAAATACCTTATTGTCAAAAAATTAAAATCAACAAAATGTTGAAAAAATTCCATTTCAAAAAAAGACCAATTTTTGACCTTGCATTTTCTACGGTTACCACCACCTCATACAAAAAGGAAAAGATCAATTAATAATCTGGAGAAATCAATAACACCTTCGCACAAAACCCACATCATCTTTCTCGATAAAATTCCAATTCGTGGTCTAGAATAATCTACTTATACCACCTAATCTTTCTCAAAATCAGATCCCATTTAGAGCCTCATCGATTCAATTCAACGCAGGTGAAATTTTATTTATTGCAGTAGTTTCCATCGAAATTAAACATGGTTTTTTATGATTCATTTGATATAGAAAACCAAACACACACATCAACGAATTAAGCTCAAAGTATGTAGGTACTATTATAACGAATAATAAGTACGATAACTGAGCAGAAACCGAAACCTTGGAATTGTTGTTTTATTTGTAAATTTTACGTTATTTCTCAATCGTGTGAAAATCGTTAATCGACGAGATGACAAGTAATTAACAATATATCGTTAAAATTTGAAGAATATCAGCACTATAGTCGTATATAGTATAGGTACACATTTGGTCGAAATAAAAAAAATTCAGAATTTTTTTCCTTTGTCCTTATTATGCATAAAACTGCATAATAAAACTGCATTACATGAGTTAGTCGTGTGAGAAAATTTAAATTCTTTTAAAGTCTCGACTTTTTCTTCAAATTAACAAACAGCATCGCCAGAACGAATATGTTTAATTTAATAATCAGTATTTACAGTTCCCACCTCCTACCCGGTAAACACACCGCCTGCTATTCGTATGCTAAAATCGCAAGAGACGAAAATCGCGGTCTATTCGCATACGAATAGAATACGAAATCAAAGCAAAAATCGAAGAAAATTTTCTCAGATAAATTCGTATACTATTCGTGAGCGAATATCATGCTAAAATAGTATTTAAAAACCTGTAGATGTTTTGTGGGATATTAGCGCGATATTCGCTTGCGTATCGCATGCCTGAAATCACATTGAAAACAGGCAAAAAGTTCGTACGATATTAGCGCGATATTCGCATAAGAATCGTATGCTAAAATCGCAGTGGAAAACGTGCAGATATTTCTTACGATATTAGCGCAATATTCGCTAGCGAACAGCATGCGATTTTCACTACAACTTCTTTCAATACGTTTTACAAATGAGAGAAGTCAGTTTCAAACATGAACGTGTACTTGAATGTATTGCAGTGACATTTAAACAATAAAATAAAGGTTTTTCTGGGTTTTTTGATTTTGTTGGGGAATTTTGTGTTTTGTTTGATGTTTTTTCTTCTTTTTAAGTAAAAACGCCAATGATTTGATTTCAAAGTGATAAGAATGGAGACGAAGGCAGAATTTCTTGGACGATTTCCACTCACAGTAAGTTAATTATTTTGAATTTATATCTTATTTGTGATCGCGTGAATCTGTGTGAAATTAAATTTTATCAAATCGTAAAAATTTTAGACGTCTTATCAGTGCTATAAAATTTTTCAATTGTTCCTCTTCCTTCTCCAATTTGAACGCAGTATTATGCGAAATTATAAGGAAAGGAAGAGTCAAATCGAAATTTTTGTAATAATCGAAATTATTTCTAAGATTTTAATCTACAACTTTTGTTTGAAAAAATTTTCATTTGGGACTGCGGGACAGCCCTTCTTCCCTCTCACAATTCAGAGTAATAAATATACGTTTTTATACCTATCTAATCTATCTATCTATCTATCTATCTACGTAGTATTGGGCATAATTGGAGGGGGGGGGGAGGCTCAAATTGAGAAATTTTTCAAACAAAAGTTGTAGATTGAAATCTTGGTAGTAATTTTGATTTTCCTAAAAATTACTTTATCAAATGCCACTGATAGGTACTCCAAAAACTTAACGATTCGGCATAATTTCATTTTCCACAGATCTGCGATCACAAATATGATATATTTTCGAATAATTAATTTACTGCTGAGTGGAAATCGTCAAAAATCATTTGCCTACTTTTTAGAGGCGAATTCCGAACGCTAATCGCAAGCGAATTAACAGCGAATAGAACGCTACATTCGCTGCTAATTTCGCGTACTATTAGCGTTCGAAATTAGCCGCTAAAAAAGCGGACATTTTTGATATGCTAATAGTACGCTATTTTCGCATGCTATTCGTATACGATAAATGCGAATTTAGCGCTCTATTAGTACGCGATTCGCATACGGTGTGTTTACCGGGTATTGTATGCATTTCAATTGGAAACATCAAAAGTATATTAGCTTTTAAAATAAACTGCAATTCCTATGGCAGCTTTGAAATTAGTTCAAGGTTGTTCTAATTTATCATCGGTTATTCGAATAATATTTTTTCAACAACCGAATTCATTCGAATGAAATTCTATCGAGAAGAAGAAAAACCTCCTTTTCTTTTTCGAAGTGAATACTTCTTTGCAATAACGTTTCTAAAATAGTATACAGGGTGTCCGGGGAGTGGTATGTCAAACTTGAAATTTGGATATAACCGAGTACAACTAACAAAAAACTTTATGTACACATATTGCCTAACTTTGAAAATGTAGGAGCTACACAACTTTGAAAATCGGTATTCCTACAAACGAAATTGGTTGGCAACATTGCGTCCAAAACAATTTTCGACACTGGCAGTGGATAACACTTCGAAAAAGCAAAAAGTCGTGATAACGTTGAAATGCCTAACTTTGAAATTGAAGGAGTTATAGCAACATGGGAAACCTGTCAAAAATATTGCCTACCTTAGTTTTAACAGTGCACTGGTAATACACGAAAACTTGAAAATTCCATCAAAACAATACATGAAATAGATGTAACTTTTTGAGTGAAACAAAAAAAGTTATGTGAAGAGTTTGCCTACCTTTGAAAATAAAGGCGCAATGGAGCCTTAAACTTCGAAAATGATGATTTTTTCAAAGCTTTGTAGCCCCTTCATTTTTGAAGATAGACAAATTTTTCATATCATCATTTTTGTTCCTTTCAAAAAGTTACACCTGTTTCATGCATTGTCTTGATATAATTTTGAAATTTTTGCAGATCTTTGCCCCTTCAAAATCGAGATAGGCACCTTCGTGTACGTAATTTTTTTTTAGTGATACTTGATTATATCAATTTCAAGTTTGGCAGACCACTTGCCGGACATCCTGTATAGCTCGAATTCCTCATTTTCGTAGTGACTCCAGGGGTACCATCACCAACAGCGAAAAACCTCAAAATCACCAATTAAATGGCATGTGGGGTATGGAAATGTGGGATTTTCCCCTCTTGAATCCGTTATTGATAATAATTTTGAAAAATTCTCAACAGGGGCTCGAAGGATTGAAAAATTCAAAATTACCAAAAATGTCGTGAAGGGATGGAAATTTAGGTTTTCTTTAATCCTAAATTCGTTTTTTATATCATTTTTGATAAATTCTAAATACAGGCCCAGGGGAGGGGCTAAAATTCAAATGACCAAAAATGTGATGTGGGGTATGGAAATCTAGGTTTTTGTACCTCCCAAATCCGTTCTTAACATCAATTTTGAAAAATTCTCAACAGGTGTTCCAAATAGGAGGGGCAAAAAATTCCAATTTACCAAAAATGTCATGTGGGGTATGGAAATCTAAGTTTTTGTACCTCCCGAATCCGTTTTTGGTATCATTTTTGAGAAATTCTTAACAGATGTTCTGGAGAGGGTGTACCAAAATTCAAAATGACCAAAAATGTCATGTGAGGTATGGAAGTCTAGGTTTTTTTACCTCCCAAATCCGTTTTTGATATCAATTTTGAAAAATTCTCAACAGGGGCTTCAATGATCGAGGAGGGGCAAAATGTCAATTTACCAAAAATCTCATGTGGGGTATGGAATTCTAAGTTTTCTTACCTCCCAAATCCATTTTTGGTATAATTTTTGAGAAATTCTCAACAGATCTTATTCGGGGTGGGGAGGTACCAAAATTCAAAGTTACCAAAAATATCATGTGGGGTATGGAAATCTAGGTTTTCTTATCTCCCAAATACGTTTCTGATATCCTTTTTGTGAAAATCTTAACAGGGGTCTCATATGAGAAGGAAAAAATCGAAGTTACCAAAAATTTCATAAGGGGTAAGTATAGAAATGTAGATTTTTTTTGCCTCTATAATTCATTTTTGACAATATTACAATTTTGGTTTTGCAGACCCAGTAAAAAAGTTCATTTTTTAAACCATAGTAATGAAATATTTTCTTCTTTGTTTTTACTGAAGATTTTTTTTTTCAAAAAGTTTGAGAGAAAATTCGATAAAAATATAATTAAATAATACGGTTCGATGTGACCTTTTTGATACATTAGGTAATATCATAAGACAGATAAAAAAAAATGCAATACATACCGGAACGGTGTTATCGACTTTTTGCTGCGAGGTATTTGAGTTTTCATCACAAAAATTACATTTATCGGACGATTCCCAGTCTTTTTCCTCCATTTGTTTGCCTTCGTCTTTTAAATGAACATTTTCCATTAAAAGTTGCTGGTAATGCTGCCATCTCCTTCTGCCCATTAACTCTTTTGCTATTTGTTCTAGACCTTAACAGAGCAATACGAAGATTTATTACAAATGAGTCATATAGGTAGTTACATATGTGAAGTAATTGGTATTTTGGTCATTTCAATCGGTATTCGGTAATGTAGGTATAAAATACATAAACACACTGTAAAGTGCATAATTTGTACGTCATAAAAAAGACAACAATGCAACAATTAAATCCAACTCGGAATTGATTTTCGTTACTTTACGAAATTATCGTTTGAATGGCGAAAATGGTGAGATATTATATTACAATATGTGGTTAATTTATTGCACTGCGACTGTGGGTGTGTGGGTAACCCTTATCATAAGATAAAGTGCTCCAAACTTGATGTATTTTGACTATCTCATCGTTGATACGACCAATTTAAATATTTTCGCTACACGTGTGATGATAAGAATTACCAAATACCTAAGTAATTCAGCGTATTTTAATAATACCATACGACCATATCTGCTATTTTTCCGAAAGTATCGCGGAAAACATACGAATTTATTATCAAAACAAATTACCGCCTCGCGTATAATCCCCGAATGAGCGCTGTAAAAAAAGTGACATGTGAAAATTTATAACTGCTCGTAATCGAAATATCTAATTCGTTTTTGTGGGTTTTATTATTCTTTTCGGTACAAAATAATAATTACATTTTTTCGCCCGGTTTGGAGTTCTTTTCTATGCATCGTTTTGTAAATTTTCCTATCTGGGGTATTACCAGGTATCTACGTTTATTCCAATACCTATTGTACGTATACATTATATTTATACGAGTATTTTTATATGAATCCAATTTTACGTGGGATTCGTCTTTATGGAGTCAATGGCAAGATTCATAGTATCGTGAAAAGAGACTACTTGGGATTGGGAAAAAAATTGGCATAGTATGAAAATTGGGACCCAATATTGATTACCTCTAAAAATATGGTATTTGTAATAACAATAAGAGAGGTCTATCACCTGCCATTGTGACTATTTTTGTGACTTACCTATAGTTCCTGAAAAGACCAATTCCCACTGAAACAGTAGATCACCCTAGGGTGGCACTTTTTTTTTGTCTCGACCCCACCCCAAAGTTGTTTCTATTTATGAGAAAATAATTCCTCATTTTTAAAATTTTTCTCCAATTGAATTTTAAGCGGGGCCACTGGTCCCCTATTTCAAAAATGGTAATTTTTTTTACCACTTAAAATTCAGTTGGGCGAAAAATAAAAAATAGGGAATTATTTTCTCATAAAGTGCACAAACCTAAAATGCTAGGTATAAAAGTTTTTCCATAATTTTTATTTTTTATCATTTTTATTTTTTTTTTTTGAAAAATTAGAGGAGCTCCAAGGTACTATTTAAAATTAAATTTGAGGGGAATAAAAAATTGAGGATTCATTCTCATGAAAATAAAAACATTGATCAGTTATAAAATGTTGTAATCACTCTTCTCTTCATTTCCCATTCAGCAGCAGGCGACAGTTTAGGATTTTTTTTTATTCGAAAGCTGATAATAGTACCTATAGTAAAACAAAAACGTTTCATATGGAAACACCTGGCACCAAAACAAGCGAAATTTCACGTCAGACATCTTATCTCGTGGTCCTGTGTTTTCCCCAAGTTAAAATTTCCCCAGATATAATACGACGAGATAATGAACCTCAGCACTTGTAACCAGAACCACCTACTAAATATTATCAAAACTTTGCGAAGTATACAATTATCTGGTGAAAAAGCAAGATATCGATTAGATAAAATAATTTTCCTCAAATTGGTAATGAGTAGGTATTTCAAAATTTCCTAAAGTAGGTATAAATGATAATAGCGCCAATGATCCGGTGCACTTCCGGGAAGATGGGAAAGATTTATAAAACCACTTCGAAATTAGATTTGAATAACTTTTATCTCAATAAAATAATTTTTTCATGAGTTTTTTTTTTCAAAATAGGTACTTATAGATTTTTTTAAAATTTATTTTTCTAGGTACTGGAGGGAAAATTATGAATTCTCTTTCCAAAAAAATTTTTATCATACATAAAATAATTCTCTCGCTCCTTCTCTCTTGAAAAAAATGAAACCCTCTTCCCAAAATTGTCTAGAAATCTTCGTGAATTTTATGGAAAATCCATTTTTTAAAGAATCGATTGTTTCAGGAATAATACGTAATTGAAATATTTCATATAAAGGTAATAAAATTTGTTTAAAATTTCGGACCTAATCAATACTTGAATAAAAAGTCAGAAAAAGCGACTTTAAAAATGAATTAAAAAACACGTGGAAAAATGATTTGATGACACACAACTGAATGAAAAATAATGTATTAAAAAATCAAGATAAGGTATCAATTTAATAAAATAATTTTCCAAAATTAGTGATTAGTACGTACTTTGAACTGAATAAGAAATAAAAATTATCAATTTACGAAACGAGATAGGGAATAAATTTGATAAAATAATTTCCGTGAAATTGGTGATGGGTATTCCAAAATCTTCTTACGTAAATGATGACAATGTCATTGACTCAATTTACTTGTTGGAAGATGAGAAGGATATTACAAAACTATTAGGGAATGAGGATTTTGAAAATTTTTATCCAGTGACATCTAAAAACGTTTTTTCAACACATAAATCCGCTAGTAAATTTTTTTCGAGTGATTTTTTTTTTGAAGTTTTCTAGAGAGTAAAATTCCATAAGAAAATGACGAATTATCTAAAATTAAATTCTACCAAAGTATAAAATTTTCTCAAGCTTCAAGCCAAAATCTAATTTTAAAAAAATTTCAAAAAAATACCTGTTCTTAAAACAATTATAATTCCTTCTCTCTCACAAAAAAAAAAAAAAAGCATGAAAAATTTGAAGAAAAAATGAAAAAAATTCTATTTAAAAAAAAACAGAGAAATTTTAATTTCCAAAAAATTAAGAAATTTTTTCTCTACTACCTAATACTGAGAAATTATTTTTTGTTTCATTATTTTAAAAAAAATAATAAATTGAAAAAATGGAAAATTGCTTCACCTTGGTATTCAAAAAAAAAATACACTAAATTGAAACATTTCTCATCCCCCCTCAAAAAAAAAGAAATTTTTTTACCAAAAAATAAAATTTTTTAATCTAAAAGAACTAAAAAAAATTTAAAAAATTTTTTTCTTACAAAAATAGAGAATTTTGTGGTGCAAAATATCCCAAAAAAATCCAGAATTTTTTTGAAGTGACCCCAAAAGTTGAGAGATTTCTTAATGATAATTTTATTCTCCAAAAAAATTGAGAAATTTTCTCCTTACCTACTAAAATTAAAAAATTCTTTTTCTTTCAAATAAAATTGAAAGACTTTCTATAAAAAAAATTGCTTTACCTAGGTACCTATTTTAAAAAAGAGAATTTTTTATAAGTGTTCCAAAAAATTAAAATATAGTATCTCATTCAAAAAAAAAAAAAAAAAAAAAAATCAAAAATTTTTAAGTTTCAAAATGTCAGAAAGTCATCTTTCTAAAAAAAATTTATTATAAGTTTCAGATGTCTAACAAAATGTCTAGAAAATGTCTAAAAGTAATAACATTTCAAAAAAGACAAAATGTCTGAAAAATGTCTAAAAGTCATAAAATTTTAAAAAAATTACAAGTTTCGAAATGTCTGACATAATGTCTAAAAAGTCGAATTTATTGAAAATTTTCCAAGTTTTTTTGTGTCATCCAAACCTAACCTAATGTAACCTAACATAACCCAATTGGGGGGGGGGGGTCGGATTTTGGTGTCGGATTTTCGTGACGGATTTTTGTGACGGATTTTCCTGTCGTTTTTTTCTATTTTGGTCTCCGTAAAAGCATATACTATGCTAAAAAATCGTTTGTAAAAAACCATTTTATTAGTGCTCTCTCAAAAAATTGAAAATTATTTTCCGAAAATTTCTCTACGGAAATCCTCATAAATAAATTGTCTGGCACGAAAATTTAATTCAAATTGTTTCTTTTTAGAAACTGTCGAAAACCCCATTTTTAAAAAAAAATTATTCAAAAAAAAAGTTTTGTGAAAGGAAATCTTTTTTAAAAAAATCTGATAGGTACTTCCCGTGTAGCAACGTCGATGCTAATTTCGATATAAATGTCGACACATCGAAAAGTG
Source organism: Balanococcus diminutus (assembly GCA_959613365.1). NCBI lineage: Eukaryota > Metazoa > Arthropoda > Insecta > Hemiptera > Pseudococcidae > Balanococcus > Balanococcus diminutus. Next base: position 30,315,763 of record OY390718.1, on the reverse strand, counting down.
ACCGATTTCGATGTGTCGACATTTATATCGACATCCACATCGACATTTGCAATGGTGAGATTTTGAAAAATATGCTAAGTTAAAATATTCAATATAAGTATATATTAAAATTACACCAAAAATAGTGTTCAAGCCAACATTTCGACATTTTTTGTCAAATATGCGGCATTGAGGCCACCTTTGTAGCTGGACACATGCGAGTGTCCAACTAACATAGAGATGATTCTTAGACCTTATGTACTAATTCACAACACACTTTATCTGCGAGTATCACAATCACCCTCAAGACGTCGACAGTCAAGTCGATGCATTATTCGACCCTCGACAATTAGATCGACATTAACTCGACTTAAAATTCCTCTGGTCAACACTGTCGACAGTTAAGTCGATGCATTATTCGACCCTCGACAATCACATCGACACTATCTCGACTTAAAATTCCTCTGGTCGACACTGTCGACAGTGAAGTCGATGCATTATTCGACCATCGACAATTATGTCGACAATAACTCGACAAGTCGTTGTACTATTCAAAGCTTTGAAAAATAAGAAAATTTTGTGATTCTTTCAAAAATTATTTATTCCTGAGCTTAAAATGTTCTTATTAATTGTTTTTAGTTCTTTTTAGATATAAAATTTGTAAATTTAATTGGCAGAAATTGTCGACATAAATGTCGATGCGTTTATCGAGTATCGATTTTTACATCGACTTGTCTATGTAGAAAAACAACGTTTTCTAAATTATAGGAAAAATTCAAAAATTTTGATTGAACAGTTATGTTTAACATAGAACATTACTTTAAATCTCAAATATCATTTTTAATTCATCGTTAACCGAGAAAAAAATGTGTCTGAATTTTGTCGACATAAATGTCGATGTCGACAATTGCTACACGGGTTAATATGAAAAGTCTGCTAGAAACTTTTCAAATGAAATAATTTATCAAGTATAAAAAAAGTTTGTAGAAAAAATCGAGAAGTAAAAAACTATTACTTAAAGTTATTCTTATTTTTAAGAAATCCTGTGCCAAAACTTTTTCTAAAAAAAAAAAAAAAAAAAAAAAAATGTGAAAGAATTTTTTTTTGAAAAAAATAAATCTAAAAAATTTCTTCCAACACGAAGACGAAGAGCTATCCTATTTCAAATATTTCAGATTATTCTGATAAAAAAATATATGGTATATTATTTGAAAAATTCAATTCTTTGAACAAATAATTTTCTCAAAAAAAAAAAAAAAAAGATATTCTACTCTATTCTATTTGGAAAAAAATTGAATGAAGAAAAAAATACAAGCGTTAAAAATTTTTTGAATTTATTTTTTTCAAGTACAGAAAAAAATTGTAGGTAGGTATGTAAAATGAATGATTCTTTTTAAGATGGCCCCTCTCACCGATTGGGATAAAATTTTATCCTAAAAATTTATCTGGAATTCTCCGATGAAAAAACATTGGAAAAAATATTTTGAAAAATCCTTCCTGAATGAAAAATTTCTTTGGGTATTTTTATAATAAAAATCTAGGTACCTATTTTAAAAAATTTACAAAAAGAAGTCTGATCGCAAAAAATTATTTCATTGAATGAACCATGATTTAAAACAAAATTGAAAAATTCTGTTCCAAAAATTTCTCGTGATAAAATTTTTGCATTTGATTTTTTTATAAAACAATTTTTCTGGCATAAATTTTTATTTTTTGAATTTGTGAAATAGTTTCTTCCAAAAAATTCGAAGTTCCTCGAGACGTTTGACAAAATTTCGAAAACCTTTTTTGTTGCTTAGAAATTAAACAATCCACAAAAACAGAACAAATTAAAAAGCTCACCTTTGTAGAAATAATCACTTCATTCGCCGAAAGACTATTTTTTTTCAATGCAAAAAAAGTGAAAAAATACGCTCGACTCGAGCTCGCGAGAAATAGAAAAATGCGTACAAAACAAACCTAGTGGGTAAAAATCGCGATCAGCATGCTAAGGTAACGCAAAAATAACTACGAATTCGTGGAAGTAGACGAGTAAAAAACGCCAAAATGCTATATTAATATCTACAAAAAAATGACCAAAATTTATCGTAATCGTATTTTTTCGCAGTTTAAAAACGTTAAACATAGGATAGATAATTTATTGGACGAGTTACCAAAATAGACACTTTTGGTAATGTATTGACGTTCCAAAACCCACGTAAAGCACTTATCACAATCGGTGCCGGTAAAAATATTCCACTCTTATTACAATTCTATGTACTGACCGAAACATTGGTAATTTTTTCGCGCCAAATTGTTGGTTTCTGAGAAAAGTATTTTGTTTAAGTAAAGCATCACGTTTGCACTGTGGAAGTCGTAAAGAGAGACCAAGAAAGGGAGAAAGAGAGGTACCAAAAAAAAAGTGCAAGCCGCTGTCACCGAAGAGTTCGAGGTACCGGTTCGACAGCCAAACATTTAAAAAGTTATGGGTACGGTGAACTGCTGAAAATAGAAAAATGTAAAATACTGCAATGAGACTAAGTAATGTACGGCAATAAAAGCCATGCACGTAATAAAAATTACCGCTCATGAACCAACTGGTGGTACTTAGAAGTCATTTGGTTGCAAACAGAAACAATGTTTCTTTTATGTTGCTTTGTTCGTGTAGGGTTCAATCTTCGAAAAAAAATTTATCTACTTGTCGTTTATGATTTAACGATGATTTATATACCCGCGCCAAGCTCTGATATTTTGCAGCTTCCCGGTGCATTTGCATTGCATTTTTTTCCACCGCGAGGCAGCTGTGGCTTCGGGGGCTACGTCTTTGTAACCAACTCGCTCGCAATGAGATTAAAACTCAAAATCTTCACGAAGCGAAAATTCAAAGTAAACTTTTCAAATCGACGGATAATTCGTTGAAGAGTTTCGCTTCGCAATGGGAGAAGCGAAGAAAACGTTTATGAAATCAACACCGAGCGACGATGGGATAACTTCAACAGTTACCAACTTATAAAATGAGTTTCCGCAAATTAATTTAGCGCATTGTTTAAAAACAACTTTACAAGCGAAACATCGTCCCCGGATATTCATCATATAATGAAGTATCAAAGAAATTTGATTATTTGTCGAACAACCAACGTAATATTAATTTTATAAAATGAATGACTCGAAACGTGTAAGCGTAGAAATTGTTCGACGACGTCGATTTTTTATCTAAATTTGCATTAAATTGAAAAAAAAAAAAAAAAAAAAAAAAGTAGTACCTAATTTAGGTATTATAATAATTTTTAAATTATATTTCCTGCTTGAAAGTTTATGAGAAAAAAAAACTTGAAAAGAAAAAAAATTTCCAGTGCCTAGGTAAACAATCTTTTTAGCATTTAGGCAAAATCTAGCAAAATAATTTGTTTTTCTTGCCATCAAATTCCTCTAAAAATTAATAAAAAAATTTGTGGAGGGACTTTTTTGCTTTGAAAAAAATACCCTGAAACCCCCTGTTGAAAAATTCTATTTGAGGAAACTTCTTTCAGTAGCAAAAAACAAAAAAATAAAAATAAAAATAGGAATAAAAATCCTTTCAAAAGTAAAATTTCCCTTGAAATTTAAAAAAAAAACATTGGAGATTTTTTTGGAAAAATTAAATGAAAAAAACTACTGAAAAAATTTTTGCAAAAAAAATCTGGCCGAAAATTTTCCAACCAAACATCCTCGCAGCAAAAGAAAAATTCTCTTGAGAGAAAAAAAATCAGCATTGAAAGTCTTCCCAATAATAGAATTTCTCTGAAAATTACAAAACAAAAAATTGTCTCAAGATAATTTTATGCGATTTTTTTTTTACTAAAGACCCCACAATTCACAAAAGAAGTCCTTTATTTTGTTAGATATGAATAAAATACTCTCCAAAAAAATTACCTATTTTATTGACATTTTTTTACAAAAAAAAAAAAAAAAAAAAAAAAAAACAGTTGCAAAAATCCAATTTTAGAAAGATACCCTCAAAAAAATTTTGAAGCAAACATACCCGTGTAGCAATTGTCGACATCGACATTTATGTCGACAAAATTCAGACACATTTTTTTCTCGGTTAACGATGAATTAAAAATGATATTTGAGATTTAAAGTAATGTTCTATGTTAAACATAACTGTTCAATCAAAATTTTTGAATTTTTCTCAGTATTTTCCTATAATTTAGAAAACGTTGTTTTTCTACATAGACAAGTCGATGTAAAAATCGATACTCGATAAACGCATCGACATTTATGTCGACAATTTCTGCCAATTAAATTTACAAATTTTATATCTAAAAAGAACTAAAAACAATTAATAAGAACATTTTAAGCTCAGGAATAAATAATTTTTGAAAGAATCACAAAATTTTCTTATTTTTCAAAGTTTTGAATAATACAACGACTTGTCGAGTTATTGTCGACATAATTGTCGATGGTCGAATAATGCATCGACTTCACTGTCGACAGTGTCGACCAGAGGAATTTTAAGTCGAGATAGTGTCGATGTGATTGTCGAGGGTCGAATAATGCATCGACTTAACTGTCGACAGTGTTGACCAGAGGAATTTTAAGTCGAGTTAATGTCGATCTAATTGTCGAGGGTCGAATAATGCATCGACTTGACTGTCGACGTCTTGAGGGTGATTGTGATACTCGCAGATAAAGTGTGTTGTGAATTAGTACATAAGGTCTAAGAATCATCTCTATGTTAGTTGGACACTCGCATGTGTCCAGCTACAAAGGTGGCCTCAATGCCGCATATTTGACAAAAAATGTCGAAATGTTGGCTTGAACACTATTTTTGGTGTAATTTTAATATATACTTATATTGAATATTTGAACTTAGCATATTTTTCAAAATCTCACCATTGCAAATATCGATGTGGATGTCGACATTTATATCGAAATTAGCATCGACGTTGCTACACGGGTACCTCTTGAAAAAAAATGTTTTCCACAAAAGAAGTCCTTTTTTTAGATATACAATAAGTAGTATAGGGTGGTCCAAAATTTACCAACTTTTAAGAAGTCCCGCTCCCAACCGCTTAATATGTTCTGTCTGATGAGAAAACACACCCCATTTTTTTTTCGAAATCGGATAATATTTAGAGGTCCCTAAGGCGAGTCAAAGTAAAAAATTTGGAAAATTTTGAAAAAATAGACAATTTTGAAAATTAAATTTTTTTTTTGAAAAATGGTCATAAGGTGGGTAATACTATATAAAAATACCATTTTCGATGATTTTTCATCTTTAGCCCCATTTTCAAGGGACATAGAAAAACGTCACTTTTTACAATTTTTGAAAAAAATTTAAAAAATGGTTAAAAATTGAAAAAAAGGTTTTACTTGATAAATCGTTTTAACATACACATTACTACCCAAAACGACCATTTGCGGTGATTTTTCATCATTGACGTATCGGTAAGAATTTTTCAAAAACTATAAAAAATGTGAAAAAATCACCTAAAGTGACGGTTCCTCAACATAGAAGTAAAGTTGAAAAATTGGCTTAAATGATCTTTTTGGGTGGTAATATGTATGTTAAAACGATTTTATCAAGTAAAACCTTTTTTTCAATTTTTAACCATTTTCTTCAATTTTTCTCAAAAATTGTAAAAAGTGACGTTTTCCCATGTCCCATGAAAATGGGGCTAAAGATGAAAAATCGTCGAAAATGGTATTTTTATTTAGTATAACCCACCTTATGACCACTTTTCAAAAAAAAAAATTTAATTTTCAAAATTGTCTATTTTTTCAAAATTTTTCAAATATTTTTCACTTTGACTCGCCTCAGAGACCTCTAAAAATTTTGATGATTTTTTTTTTTTTTTTTTTTTTTTTTTTTTTTTCAAATTTATAAACTTATCTATAGGAAGAAAATTCTTTTGTTTAAATTATACTCTTGGAAGATAATTTTCTAAAATAATTAAGAAAATACTTCTTAGAAATAATACGGATCCGTTGGTAAATAAATTCGTTTAAAAGAAAAAATATCCACATTTTTAAAGGGTAAATAAATTCGTTCAAAATAAAAAAATACATAGGGGAGAGACGCCAAATATCGGACGGGTTACTAATTTCGGATACCATGATTTCTCAGCTGATATAAAGCGCATTCTACCGGCGATCATCAGTAATTGTAAATGTGGTCTTATAACTTGGCCATAGGAGGTTTCGTGATGAAACAAAACGCTATTTGTGTTTTATTGACAAAAATGTGATTTTTCAACATTTATTTTTTTCTCAAAAAAATTTTGAAGTTGAAATTTCAACAAGAAAAATTTGTCTGAAAATTTTTTTGAAAATATGTTCTGATAGAGAAAAATACGTAGTTTCTGAATATGTGCTTGATTTTGATCGAAAGATGAAAACAAAAAATTTAGAAGCACTTTTGTTAAAAATGATATGAGTTGCCTAATATCGGATACTTGTAGTTTTCAGTTAAATAATTATTTTTTTGCACTGGCAACTAATAATTAGGGTGTTTTGGTGTTATTATATAGATTTTTTACCATGAGTGGAAACTCAAAGTCACTTTTATGGAATAAACATAAGTGGTGTCACGTGGATTTTGTTGGATGCAGAGTCAGCTAACTTCATTTGCAAATTTTGTTAAAAGAACGTTGTTTACATGAATACATATACTATACAATACTTTTAAAACAAATGCGATCGTTTATTTACGTAATTTTTACTTTTTTTTCGAAAAAAATAGGTATCCGATATTAGGCACCCATTTTTTTGAAATTTTGAAAGTGCACTTTTTACAAAATTTGAAGTGGGGGGAAATTGGTCCGCCGTAGAGACCTTTGCTCCTAGGGTCTCAAACTAGACTCTATTGGCTATCCTTAGACACTTTGAGATTGATCCTAACTCAATTACAAGCTGAGATATTTCAATTTTAAAGATGCTATCCGATATTTGGCGTCGCTCCCCTATGTATTTAATGAAGAAAATAATATGTTCTTACCAAGTAAAAAAAATCCATACAGCAAAAATATTCATCACTTACAATTTGTACTTATATAGGGAAGTGGAAATTGAAAAACATCAATTGTTTTTTAAAACACTAACAGACCTATAAATTACAAGTACTTTCTGTGAAAAAAATTCTATGTTTTTAATTTTTAAAATATTTCTTTTTTTATTCATTATTCAAAAATTCAATTCACCCCTTCTCCGTCCTTTTGCTCCAATTCTGAATCAACATCCTATTCTTATCGTTTCCTCTATCCCCACCGATGATGCATCCGACACTCCTACACAAGGTAATATGATAATTATTCCACTACGATTAGTTTTCATATGAATAAGTAGGTGGTTAAATTTGAGCGTCGAATGGACGCGTGTATAAGGATGAATTGTTCTTTTACATATTAGGCAAATTTTTTTCATTGGTTTGTTTAAACGAGCACAATATAAGTAAGTAATGGTGTAATTACGTCGTCAAATTAGGTAAATTTCAAGTACCTATAATACCGGTGGGCTGATTAAATTACTCACACTAAGTACACAATACATATACACGTGCCGTGGTATACTTGATATTAGAAATTATCTTTAATTAATTTTGGCGGGCAACATTGTATAGATAATAGTTACCTCACGAGGACGATAATTTATAAAAACATTGAGAAGTTGGTTTTGTTAAAAAATCGAGTGTGTTTATGTGTTCAGCGTTGAATGAGGGAAACCCCAGCCAAGTACACAAATTAAATTATCACGATAAGGCCAATGTAGTCTAGTAAAACTATAATACCTGAAATTTTCATTTCGTAGTCCTGATTTACCACTAGAAAGTTCTGGAACCTTATTCTGCTCCTAAAATGTGAACCTGGAGTGACCCCTTTATTATTTTTACTTATAACTCCTCAAATATGAATTTAAATAAAAAAGTACTCATGACTAGAATTAGAATACAGAAAATTTCCAACAAAAAAGTTTATTATATTCATTTTTCCCAGAAGTGAACATAAGCGTCAAATTATACAGCCTTGAATTTTCCAAAAGAAAAAGCAAAATGCAAAATTTGTTCATCTAGCATTTAATATTTTTGCTTTTCAATAGGCAATTCCTAATCTCAAATTCTTTTTTTAGAATTTTAAGTTAGACCCCTGCCCCCTCCCCTCACCACACTAGGAAAAAAATTAACAAATTTTCGAACTTTTGCTATTTTTTTTTTTTTTGTTCTAACCTAAGTATCAAAACAGTTCCTTTCACAATAAGAAACAATTTTCAACTTTTTTTTATTTTTCCCACAAAAAAATTTAAATTTAAAAACAGTGTGGTCTCACGCCAGTTGAGAAAATCTTTCGATTTCTAGTTGAAAAATTTCTGAATTTCCTAGAAATAGAAAAAAAAAGATTTTTCTCGAGCAAGCTAAAAAATCATTCACTTACTTTTTTTTTAAAGATCATGCAGTATGAAACATATATCTACTATATTTTTCATTTCTTTTTTTTTCTTTTTTTTTTTTGAGAAAATACTCTTAAACCTATCCCCCGATAAACCAGTTGACCACCGATTTGACGTCGATTTGCCGTTAGTAAAAAGTTTTCCCAATTTTCGACTCAGTATTGACCAATTTCAAATTTTCACAGTCTATTTTCAGTCTATTTTCCGACATTCTAGACTCATTTTCGACATCAAATTTGGGTAAAAATTTGGTCGATTTTAATTGGTCTTTCTCAAGTCAATATCACTCTTGAATCGACCTATTTTCGATGTGCTTTTAAAGTCGATTAAAGGTATTCAAAATTCAAAAGGTCCAATTCGATAAAAAAGGATATTCGCTTCGTAATAGACTTTTTTTCGACGTTAATTTGGAGTCATATTTGGGTCTATAAAAAAAAAAAATTATGTAAAAACTCCACAATCATCTCTGGTCGATATTTTGAATTATTAGACCCAACTTTGACGTCAAATTTAGGTCTATTGACAGGGCCGGATTTAGGAAAAAAATGCCCCAGGACCATATAATTACTGAAGGCCCTCTTGCCTCTTTAATCCCCTCCCCTCCATCGCAGTAATTGAAGTACACATTTTCATTTTATTTCTTAGGTAAATACTAATAAAATCAAACTTAATAATTAATTCTAAATTAAAGACACGCGTCGAGATTTTTTAATAGCGAAACTTTCAATTAGATCGTCAAAGTTTAATTCGCGAAGTATGTCGTTTTCGGAACTCAACATCACCAAATTTTGTATTCCCTCCCCAGAATATTAATCCATACGCCATGTTGGACTGGAATAATCCGTAATATGCTAGCTTCAGTGTTTGTAAATTTACCAAATTTTTTAGTTGCCATAAGAGGAAATTTATTGAAGAAAGTTTTCCAGAAAGTTGGTCCACATGAGTGTTCTAGCCTAATTGAGACTCTATGTGAACCCCTAAAAATTTCAAGCAATTTACTTTTTTGACTGGTACTTGTATATATAAATTTTGCACCCCTGATCCAAAACACATCATATTTGTTTTACTTACGTTAAGTGTCATTCTATTTGGGAAAGTGTTCATCAACCATTTTTTTAGAAAAAATTTCAATGAAAAGTTTTGAAAAAATTTGAGAGAAAATCAAGATGAACGATTTGAAAAAAATCTAATCCGCGATTCACTTGGAAAATCTAGGCATAGAAATGAAATCGATGAAAATTATTAGGAAAGTTTAAATAAAAAATTGAAAAAAAAATCAGAACAATTTCGATGAAAAATCTGAAAATTAATTCAATTAGGTAAAATTTCACAATTTACATGGAAAACTTTTTATACAAGTTTGAAAAAATTGAAAATAGGGATTCATACTGATTTTGAATTTTTTTCGTTTTTTCAACCCGATATAAGGTTTCTAGAGTCATAATTTTGAGAAAAATGTCGTCAATTTGTTGAAATCAAAATTTTATCAGTGGAAAAATTTTATTCAATTAATTTTTGTTCATTTCAAGCTAATTTTGCAATTTTTTTCAATTCTTGCTGACTTTGCATTTTTTTTAAACCCTGCAACTCTAAGGTTTCTCGAGTATTAATTTTGTGAAAAATAGCAATTTTGTGGAAATTTGAATTTATGAGTGAAAACATTTTATTTTATCAATTTTCGTCCAATTCGAGCTAATTTTGCACTTTTTTTTAACTTTTGCGGAATTTGCATTTTTTTGTTTTTTTTACCTGTACAACTTTAGGGTTTCTTGAGTGATAATTTTGAGTTGTGTTAAAAATCACGTAACTTATGCGACGAAAAGTGCGCATGGGTAGATATTCGTATACACGTCTGGCGCCACTCCGATAAAACCGGCGAAAACAGCTGACTGCGTTTGATGCGTGTCGTTTAATTTGAACGAGAGTTATGAAAATCAGTATGAAATATCTTTTCACCATCTGAGCGTTCGTACTTTGCATACCCGCGTAATAACTGTAATTTTCAATTTTTAAGTGATCTGCCGGTAGCCCCTTTTCAGTGAAGGGCCCCTTTTGATGATAGGCCCCAGGGCCATGGCCCCGCTGGCCCCCCCTAAATCTGGGCCTGTCTATTGATGAATACATTTTATCGACGAAATTAAGACGTCTATTTTAGGTATATTTTTTTTTTTTTGTGAATAAGTTTTCAAGTAACTAATCGACCTACATTCGACGTCGATTTTTAGCGAAATTTTAGTTTTCTCAGGAGTGACTCACCTTCGACGTCGATTTTTGGTTTACAAGATTTTTTTCTTCATTTATATTCTAATTAGTGTTCTATTTACCGTTGAAGACTGATAGACGTGTGGTTAGTAATAAGGATTCCCGAGCAGGAGGTCACGGGATCGAAACCCAGTGAGGTAAGGCTTGAGAAATTTTAGTTGTAAAATTTGGTTTCGATAGTTAGGTATGGTGAATAGGAACACAATTAGGGCAAAAAAAATCAATTCGGTCATGCCAACACATTTTTAAATTAATTAATTAATTAAATTTTATGACAATGGAAGCCTAAAAACTGACTTTTGATCGACATCGAAAATTAGTCGAATTTAACTCAATATCGACCAATTTTCGACGTCGATTTCATATCACGAATGAGTCGAAATATGGTCGAAATGGGCGGAACTAATTCGACTTTGAATCGACGTCGATTTTAGTACGGAAAATGGTAAAAATCGGTTCGATTTCAATGGTCAATTTCAGGTATGTTTTGACGTAATTTCGACGGTCGATTGTTAGTTTTTTGGTTTATCGGGCCGTTTCTCAATTTGTTTGAAAAACAGCAATTTTAGCTGATTTTTTCAAAATCAGCTATTAGTTTTGATTTCAGATTTTTTTGGTATTTCTTGCGATATATGTATGTATTTATGTATATATGTATAACTAAATTTTGTCCACGCGATAACTCTCGCTCTAATGGACCGATTTACTTCAAATTTTAATGAGAGGTCGGAGACCATGTAGAATAGAACCCTATTGTTTTTGGGCAATTTTGGACCATTACTACGCATTATTTGGGAATAAATGGTCAGAATAAAATTAGACCAATTTAATCCATTTTCGAAAAAATATTTTGCCTAGCATTTTATTTCAGGTCGAAGAAAAACTTTTCTCCCCTCTTTATTTGTATCGACGTCGACGTCGACGAGCACCGCTTCGACGTCTATCATTTATTGAAATAAGCTAGGCATTATAAAAAAAAATGCATCAAATTTTATAAGCTCGATTTACTCGATCTAAACGCAGATCAGTGTTGCCCAAAAAAGAAACAATTCACGTCCTTTTAGCTAAGGTGACTACACCTCGACGTGCTTGAAAGAAACATAGGTAATCGAAAACGTAGAGATGAAATTTTTCATTATTAGGTATTTATTATCAGAAAAATAATTAAAAATTTATTAATTAATTTTAATTTTTTTTTACATTTCTATTAATTTTAAACTTTTTTTCCTAAAAGTTGAGAAAAAAAAACACTAAAAAGAATTTTGTTGAATAATCATTTTTAAATATTAGGTACCTATACTTCGAATTACCTAGCTAAATTAAAAATTTGATAACTTGGAATTTTTTTAAATAATTTTTTTAGAAATTGAAAAAAAATATAAAATTATAAAAAATTTTAAAATAATTTTTTTGAAATTGAAAAAAAAAAAAAATTATTGCCTACTTTAAAAAAACGTAATAAAAATGATAATTTTAAAAATTTTATTATTAAATTTGTAAATTTTGGTAGGTAAATTATTTTAAATAATGAAAAATTTTGATAAATAAGAATTTGATTATAAAATATTTTGTTAAAAATTATTTTGTTTTTAAAATCAAAAAATAATGATAAAATATTATTTTATTAATTAATAAATAATTAAAATAAAAAATCAGCTTTTCTGACGCATTAAATGCGTCAGAGTTTTTTGGTCCTTTTTTTAAATAAAAATTTTTTGGAGAAGAAAATCTCCTAATTTTTTCTGAATTTAATGATTTCTCTATTCTTGTGAAGTGGGTATAATATTTTTTGTGATAGGTAAGAATTTTTCTCACTTAATTTTTGGAGGAAATAAAATGGAATTGAAAAAATCAGATTTTCTTACAATAAAAAGTGTCTTTATATTAGGTAAGTATTGTTTTTTTTTTTGGTTTTTTTAGTCAGTTAGGTAGGTATAGTAAAATTTTTAATTTTTTCGAAGTAAAAAAATGAGCATTTAAAAAAAAAAATGTTATCGTAGGAAAACATACCTTTGATGAAATTTTTTTTTAGCTTTCTTGGAACAATACGAAATCAATTTTTTTGAATTAGAAAAAATTTCTTAGAGCAGGTCATTTTCATCAACATTAACCAGTGCAACAACAAAACCCCCAAAAAATACACATATATTTTGGACTTTAATTCCTTTTGATAACCTGAAAAAATCCAAAATATTTTATACTTATTCCAAGATTAAAAATTCAAAATCTAAATCCGGATTTTGAGGATTTTGTAGATTTAACATTATTTTGCAGAACTCCGCCGACCAAAACAATATTTTTTCCAAAAGAAACAATTTTCAATGTTTTACTATTTTTCCCATTGGATTTTTAGCGAACTCTATAGTCATCTCCACCATATTTTTATAAAAATTAAAAAATTGATCAATTTTGGAACTTTCACCTTTTTTTTTTTTTTTTTTGATAATAACCTATCCTTATTTTTTCACCCTGTATATTTTGATGTCTGTTTTTACGTCACCCTTTTATTTTTTGGAAAAAATTAGGTATATAAACTTTTTCGTTGAAAGTTTCATGTACTACAATTTTAGTTCTCATATATTTTTTTTTTGTTTCACATACTTATATTTGAAGAGTTAACAGCGAAAAATAACGAAAGGAAATTCTTGAGGGGTGACGTTCGGGGTCGTTTTTGGTAGTTCTCAGCACACCGAAATGAACGCTTTAAAAATGAAAAAATTTTATGCGACTCAAAATGCAATTTCATTTTCTTATTTTACATAGGCTCAAACGATAGCTCGCTAAAAAAATTAAAACTACTCGGAGAGTCTTCGAAAAATGGCAATAAACCAAAAACATGCAACTGGGATATGCAACCAGCACAACACTTCGTATATCTATCAATCTACTCGATCGTAGTAGTTATATGTAGTAGGTACACCGATGCAATGGAAATTACACGTTGGAATAATTTTCAATTAGTCATATCTAAGGAAATATCGCACAACGTGTAAAAAATTCGATACCTCGAAGCGTTTTTTATCGAAGCTATGCATAAGTTCAATGGCAAATTCGACCCGCCCCCAGATTAATCATTTTTTTAAAATATAGATATAATATCAAACCGGTTACCCACATTAGCACTTGAACGAATTTCGGATTTTACTTCCCAACTGCATAATACGACTACGATTGCAATTTGAAAGTTTGAACCGATGGAGGGAAGTGGAGGGGGATTTATCGCCATAGGCCACCAGCACCACCTACGTGTGTGAAGATAACATATATAGAGCATTGCAGGAGGCTAGAGTGGTATTGGGGGTATAGTAAATAATTAAAGCCCGTGTCGAAGAAGGCGACGCGACGTGTCGCCATTAACGTCGTATCTATCTAATTTGGTCGTTTAGTTTTCGCCAACCGACAAAGTCTACTCGCATGTCACATTTTCAGAACATGGTCGTCAACAACAGGTCGCCTTAATTGGTGCACTGCACCCGTTGCATGGTTTGATGGGTCGATGGTGGCGGGGGCTGCGGAGGGGCTCGGCACCATAGTCTGCAGCTCAAACAGCTCAACATCTCGCGTGAAAGAGTAAACAACCGAAACGTTTCATGCACTGTAATCTAAACTCGGCCGTAATTACCCTCGAGTGTACTCAAAATACCAGCTCGTTTTACCAAATAAAGAAATACCTCCTTATCTCATCTATATGGTATATACCTATTACACAATAACCATTTCTGTATCGTCGTGTGGTTGTGATGTGTACGAATACGACACGTTTCATTAAAAAAAAAAATAAAAAAAATACTACGTATAAAATCATTGTCGACGTTCGATAACAACCTTTTTTAAGCCTCAATCGATAAACGCGACGTTAACGGTTAAATTTAAGTATATATATACTATAGCATAGGTACCTTAGTATTGGGTAGAAAAAATATTCGGAGCACAACCAACGCCATCCCGTGGTTTTGTCAATTCGACCTAAACCCAGCTAATTTTTTATTTTTTTTTTATACCGCCATGCCAGTGTCAGCCCAAACGTCGACGTAGCATAGAGCTTGCGAAAAAAAAAAAAATAATAATAATGGTAAAATATTTAAATTCCTCGAATTATGCGCCAATTTCGAATAAGCTGCGATTTTTTTTCCGTATCTATACGACTTCGATGCAACCTAAAGCGAGAATTTTTGTTTCTATATTTTGTGGTGGGCTTCGCTTCGGTTATATTTTCGGATTATTTAAAAAAAAAAAAGAGATTGCAATAATCGGTAATTCAGAAGATTCACGAAGGGTAGTTGATAAACATAAAATCAAATTAAAAGTGGTGCACTTTTTTTTTTTTTTTTAAGTATATCTACTTACTACATACATTGTTGTTTTTGAGAATTTTCTGTTCATTTGTTGTAGTGGCCATTTTTAGAATTTTCCTTCAAAATATTTTATTCTTTCAAATGTTGATAGATTTTTTTTGCGATTTTTTCGAATAGATACTTATGGTGCGTTCAGCTCATCGCAGAATAAGGAATAAGAATAAGGAATAAGAAAACGGAACTCCGAAATATTGGGCCACTTGAAATAAGCCGAAATAGGTAAACAAATTTGATGACGCTGTGTTGTGTGTAGCGAATTAAAAATTAGGTACATGTCAAAAATTAAGTTAATTCTTGAGTGGCCGAGTATGTGAGGTTCCGTTATTTTCTTATCTTATTCCTTATTCTTACTCTCCGATGAGCTGAACGCACCATTAGGTACTTAAATAGAATAGGTAATAATTATTTTAAATAAACATTCGAGGAAATAGTAAAAAAAAAAAAATCAAATTCAATAAGAAATACAATACCTACCCGTGTAGCAACGTCGATGCTAATTTCGATATAAATGTCGACACATCGAAATCGGTCACTTTTCGATCGTACATGTCGACATTTATATCGACATCCACATCGACATTTGCAATGGCGAGATTTTGAAAAATATGCTAAGTTCAAATATTCAATATAAGTATATATTAAAATTACACCAAAAATAGTGTTCAAGCCAACATTTCGACATTTTTTGTCAAATATGCGGCATTGGGGCCACCTTTGTAGCTGGACACATGCGAGTGTCCAACTAACATAGAGATGATTCTTAGACCTTATGTACTAATTCACAACACACTTTATCTGCGAGTATCACAATCACCCTCAAGACGTCGACAGTCAAGTCGATGCATTATTCGACCCTCGACAATTAGATCGACATTAACTCGACTTAAAATTCCTCTGGTCAACACTGTCGACAGTTGAGTCGATGCATTATTCGACCCTCGACAATCACATCGACACTATCTCGACTTAAAATTCCTCTGGTCGACACTGTCGACAGTGAAGTCGATGCATTATTCGACCATCGGCAATTATGTCGACAATAACTCGACAAGTCGTTGTATTATTCAAAACTTTGAAAAATAAGAAAATTTTGTGATTCTTTCAAAAATTATTTATTCCTGAGCTTAAAATGTTCTTATTAATTGTTTTTAGTTTTTTTTAGATATAAAATTTGTAAATTTAATTGGCAGAAATTGTCGACATAAATGTCGATGCGTTTATCGAGTATCGATTTTTACATCGACTTGTCTATGTAGAAAAACAACGTTTTCTAAATTATAGGAAAATACTGAGAAAAATTCAAAAATTTTGATTGAACAGTTATGTTTAACATAGAACATTACTTTAAATCTCAAATATCATTTTTAATTCATCGTTAACCGAGAAAAAAATGTGTCTGAATTTTGTCGACATAAATGTCGATGTCGACAATTGCTACACGGGTAGGTAGTGACTAATCAATGAACATTCTCAATAAAATTTTTAAATTATTGAAGTTGAAAAATTCCAATTATTTCCTTTTTTTCATTTTTCTGTTACCGAATATTTTTAAGAATTTTCTTTTTCATCTTCTAATAGAACTTCTCCCAGAAATTTTTCGTCACAATTTTTTATGTTTTAATTTTTCATAGATTTTTTTCTGAAGTTTATCTCGATTTAAAAAAAATAGTGAAAAAATTTAATAAAAATTCGAATAGAAGATTTTGACGAAAGAATTTGAAAAACGTTACTAGCACAAATGAAAAGAGATAAAAATGAGAATTTAAAAAACAAGAGAAAACAAAATTACAAAAAAAATGTTCTATTTTTCTTTAGAATTTTTTGCTTGGAAAATTTCTCTTCCATGAAAATATTTCAGCAAAAATAAATTTCTTGAGTAGTTAACATCTACGAGTCATAATATGAAATAATTTTCTTATTTTATTTCAATTTTATTCATTTTTAGTTTACCTAATTGGCATAAAAAAAACTAAAAAAAAACTAAAAAAAAAAACTATTGGTAAATTTTTCTTTTTTTCCCCCCATCATTAAAAAAAATGCAAAGCACAAAACGACTTTACATACCTACGTGCTCAAACTTGAGTAAAATGATTTCATTTTATCAATATTTTGTTGAATTTTTATTCCTGTCTATCTCTCAACTGTTCAATATTTTGTTGGACTTTTGAAAACTTATAGGTAATAATTTTTTTTATAATGTTTTTGTTACTATAAATGAGTATAGGTACCCGATTTCCAAGTTGACTATTTTTTGAGGGGGGGGGGAGAAAAATTACTTCACTAAAAATTCAAGACGATGTCACACTTTTTCTTAACAAAATTGGGAGAGAATATGGAGACAAAAATTTGGGGTTTTTCTATCAAAATATTACCTACATTGCTTTTTTATTGTCAGAAAATTTTATAAAAAATTATAAGACCCCCCCCCCAAAAAAAAGTACCTATTTTTTAAAAAAAAAATTCTAAAAAAATCAAAGAATTGGGTTTCTTCAAAAAAATTGAGAGATCACCAAAAAAAGCACAATTTTTCC
This sequence comes from Balanococcus diminutus, assembly GCA_959613365.1. NCBI lineage: Eukaryota > Metazoa > Arthropoda > Insecta > Hemiptera > Pseudococcidae > Balanococcus > Balanococcus diminutus. Next base: position 30,298,233 of record OY390718.1, on the reverse strand, counting down.
ATCGAAAATTTTAATTTTTCTTCCAAAAAACAGTGGATTTTTAACTCTAAAGGAATCTTTATATTATGTATTTTCTATTTGAAAAAATTTAAAGATTCTTTACCTAAGGTACAGGTGATTTTTCACTTGAAATATCAAGAGTTTTTTTTTCGAAGTGATTTTCACACCAATTAATTCAAGAAAACATTTTACTTTTTTTTTCTTGAAAAAAGAACAGTGATTTTTTTTTCTTCTAGAAGAATACAAAAAACTTCTTCAAAAAATTCAACGATTTTTTCCTCGAAAAAAAAAAACAAGCAATTTTTCTCTCAAAAATCAAAACATTGTTTTCTTCGAAAAAATTTATGCATAAGTTAAAATTTTTCCCTCAATAAAATTGATTGAGGACCTTCTACCCCCTCAAAAAAAAAAAAAAAAATTCCACCAACAAATTTTTAGAAAAAATCAAGGTTTTTTCTTGAAAAAAAAAACGGTGATTTTTTTTTTTCACTCCAGAACGATTGATTTATTTTTACCTAATTAAAAGACTTCTTTTCTCCAAAAAGACGTTTTGAGATTTTTTTCTCGAAAAAAACGGATGACTTTTCTCTCAAAAAACCAATTAAAAGACGGGTTTCTTCGAAAAAATCAAAACAGAAGTTAAGATTTTTCCTCAATGAAATTGAAAGATCCCCATCCAAAAACATAATTTTCCCTTCAAAGTTTTATATCTTTTTCTTTTAAAAAAAGATCAGTGTTTTTTTACTCCAAAAGAATTGAAAAAATTCGTTTTCAAAAAAATTAAGAGATTTTTCTTTACGAAAAAAATTTTTTAAAAAAAATTCTTCGAAAAACTGCGACGTAAAGTTGATATTTTTCCCTTGATAAAATTGCGAGATTCCCTCTATCCCTAAAAAACAATTTTTTCAAAAAATTTGAGACAAAAAAATTGATATTTTCCCTAAATAAAATTTAAAGATTTTTTTTCCATTTCAATCAACTTTTATAAAAATTGAAAGGATTAATTTTTTAATGACTTGACATGAAATGAAATTAGAGGTTGAAAAAACAACTTGAGTAAAAAATTTTCATTTTCCGTTTTTCAGCAGTTGCAAAATTGAAAAAAAAAATTAAAACACCTCTAAAATAAATTTAAATAATTCCTACCTATTTTGATTACAATTTTTTTCATTCTTAGTTTCTGAAATTAAATTATGACATTGAATAATACTGAAAAACATGATGGAGGGAAATGAGGTATAATTTTTTGTAGGTACATAGATATATTTTCAATTTTTCCAATACCTATCATAAGTAAAAAATAAAAAAAAATAAGAAAATATAAAAAAATGATCCAAAATATTTTTTATATAATTTTATTCTGTTTCTAAAAAATGTTATTTCAATCATTTTCTTGAGAAATCATCGTCACGTGGAAAAGAAATAGTATTCTCAATTTTTGGAAAAATTATTATCCAATAATTAAATTAAAAAATTGAAAAAATAACAAGTTACTTCAAAATTATAATCCATTCGACGTTCAAGTAGAATATTTATATAGCAATTATGGATTGGTATCCAAGTCTTGCGAAGAGTAAGCAACTTTTTTTTGAACCAATTGAACTAAAAAAACATTAGGAAAAAATTACGATTTGTAGCCAGAATATATATAAATGACATAAATAGCTTTAGCCAGTAGAAAAAATACGAAATGATAGGTTAAAATTTAAAAAATGACAATTCGTAAACAATTACACCGCGTACTGTGCTCCATTCGGCCAGTCAATATAGATAATGTTACCTACGTCTATATACCTATAGCTGTGCAAGTAGTCAAGTACACGATGGCGATGTACACATAACCCAACGACCTGGTGAAAAATTGCATAATCGTTGGTCGATAGAGAACGAGAGGTAAATCGGTTCCATAGAGTGGTTCATGTTGGCCACTCGAACTCGGTTAACATGCGATTCTTTTCATCTTGGTAAAAACTTACTTAACATGTGGTCGGATACTCTTATAATGAGCAGCCGAAATTCGGAGCTACAATCACGATTGAATTGACTAGGTCAGTTCAAGGTCGTCTGTTTAGATTGAAACAATACGCACGCGCTTTTAAATTATACTCGTGCGAGATTATACGTGCTACGAGCACGAGTTAGGTACATGTGATCTCATTTTCTTTTCCTTATATCTCGCGTGTTTCCTGTTTATTTGGGGTTTTGTTTACCGAAACCGTGATTAAAAATGTTTGAATAATTTTTTTTCTTCACCAACGTGCTTTCTTCTGGTGTAATTTATTTTTTCAATTTGATTTTTAATCGTCCAGTTGACCGACAACGGTCGTGGTACCTCTACCTATTCGATACCACTGATGGGAAAGGGAAATATTATAATCGTAGAGTATTCTAAAAGAATGTTTATTTGGAAAATGATTAATTCTCGAGTTTTAAAAAATGAAACGTCTTACAAACGACCTGTTATTATTAAAAATTTATTTACGAATAATTACTTAGGTACTTCTAGTCGCGCAATATTGTACTCGGTGTTTTTCTTTTTCAATAGTTTCGCTTTATCTTTGGTGAGAGACGCGAGGGGTGGATTTTTGAGTTCTTTACTAATTATCGGAATGCTTTTAAAATATTGCGAAACTTTCTCGGCGTTGTATTATCACCTTTATGTCAACTCACCCGAGAGTTCTTTTCAGGAAGTAGAATTAGAAAAGTAACTCGTATCTAGAGAAAGAAATGCTGGTATTTGGCCATAGTTCAGAACCATCCAAATTTTCCTCTCAAATTTTCGAAACTTTTCGTTCGACTTTCTTTCACTCGAAATTAAAAATACCTACCTACCTAATATTTTTGTGAGAATTGATTTTTCAAATTTCATTTTATCATTTTTTTTAAATTTGTAAAAAAGATTAATTTAAGTATAACTTTATTCTATTGTTTTTATTATTGGAAAAATCTATGGAAAATTAAATTTTCAATTGCTCTACCCGTGTAGCAATTGTCGACATCGACATTTATGTCGACATCGACATTTATGTCGACAAAATTCAGACACATTTTTTTCTCGGTTAACGATGAATTAAAAATGATATTTGAGATTTAAAGTAATGTTCTATGTTAAACATAACTGTTCAATCAAAATTTTTGAATTTTTCTCAGTATTTTCCTATAATTTAGAAAACGTTGTTTTTCTACATAGACAAGTCGATGTAAAAATCGATACTCGATAAACGCATCGACATTTATGTCGACAATTTCTGCCAATTAAATTTACAAATTTTATATCTAAAAAGAACTAAAAACAATTAATAAGAACATTTTAAGCTCAGGAATAAATAATTTTTGAAAAAATCACAAAATTTTCTTATTTTTCAAAGTTTTGAATAATACAACGACTTGTCGAGTTATTGTCGACATAATTGTCGATGGTCGAATAATGCATCGACTTCACTGTCGACAGTATCGACCAGAGGAATTTTAAGTTGAGATAGTGTCGATGTGATTGTCGAGGGTCGAATAATGCATCGACTTAACTGTCGACAGTGTTGACCAGAGGAATTTTAAGCCGAGTTAATGTCGATCTAATTGTCGAGGGTCGAATAATGCATCGACTTGACTGTCGACGTCTTGAGGGTGATTGCGATACTCGCAGATAAAGTGTGTTGTGAATTAGTACATAAGGTATAAGAATCATCTCTATGTTAGTTGGACACTCGCATGTGTCCAGCTACAAAGGTGGCCTCAATGCCGCATATTTGACAAAAAATGTCGAAATGTTGGCTTGAACACTATTTTTGGTGTAATTTTAATATACACTTATATTGAATATTTGAACTTAGCATATTTTTCCAAATCTCACCATTGCAAATGTCGATGTGGATGTCGATATAAATGTCGACACATCGAAATCGGTCACTTTTCGATGTGTCGACATTTATATCGAAATTAGCATCGACGTTGCTACACGGGTAGTTATTGGAAAAATTGATTCCATTGTTAGTAAGTATAACTTGGCAATGAATTAAAATTAAAAAAAAAACAACAAAAAAAAAACAAGTACGTTCAACTGAAAACTGGAAAAAATAATTTAAAAGTTAATTATTCCAGTTTTTAATTTTTTTCGGGTTTTCCAATAATTTAATAAATGTAAAAAAATAATAAAAATTGATCTAAAATAATTTAAAATATGATAATAAACAAAAATTTTTCTCTATAATTATGTATATTTATATAATATATATTTTTTTAACTAATAAAATGTGTTTTCAAGAAAAATAATATAACATACCCAATATTACACCTAAAGCAATTTCATTTTCTCAAGCTAGAATAATTTCAATTTTGCATAGGTACCGAATTTCATTCGGAATTGGAGAATGCACCTACACGGTTTCGTTTTCTCTTTCTCTTTCGTTTTTAATCAAAGCGAAAAAAATATTCGAAAAAGAAGAGAAAAATCAATAAAATCATGACGAATAATTATAGGTCATGAAAAACGAAACAGCTACAGTTTTTTTCTGAATAATAATACAGGAAAATTAGCATTTTTCTATGCAAAATGAGGTTAAAAGCTTGAAGTTGGTGTGTTCTAAATTTCGTTATTTCGGATTTCAACTCGTTATAAGGAAAAATCTTTCTGGTTGATAAGCCCTATCAATACGCTTTTTAAAAAATTTCTCCAGCCTCATTTAAAAAAATCAAAAAAGTTAGCATTGCAGAATTTTTTTAACTTGGTTGCTATTAGAAAGTATACATCATTACTATACAGCTCTAACAGAAAAGTCGTGGTACTAAATTGAAACACCTACTTCTACTATAGCTAGAAGGCTAATTTTTTTTTTAATCGAAAGGTTCCGATGAGTACATTAAAGGAAAATTATAAAAATGGGCAATTTTGGAATTGGGAGGCCCCAAATTTGGGGGAGGAGGTGCCAAAATTGAGATATCGAAATTTTGAAAAAGTAGTTTTTAACATATCGCATACTCATTGCATATACCAACTTTCAGCTTTTTAACTCCCATAGGGAGGGAGGTACGCCCCAAAAACCAAAATTTCGGTATTTTCTCACCCCCAACCCCCCGAATTTTTCAAAAAATTAAATTATGACCACAACAACTTTTTTCATACTGTACCCTATTACCTAGGCCATTTTTGAACAATTTTGCCCCCATAGGGGGGGAGGTATTTAATAAAAACAAAATTTTGCTATCTCGTGTTCCAATAATCCGATTTTAATTTTGAAAAAATCCACAGTTGCCTTTTCAAAGCAGAAAGTTTGTATAAAAATTTCCAAAAAATCCGCACGTAAAGAACCCCGCAATGACGAAAGATATTTTTTTCAAAACGCCGCGTTACGAAATGTTGTGGTAATGTTGTGTGCGCATATCCGCGTAGGCGCGCGTCGGCGCGTCGGCACTACACATTGAATCGTGCTACGTGTAACGGTTTTTCTTTTCAAAACGTTTGCGCTTGAATTCAAAATTTTTTTTCATCAAAATTCCATAGGACAAATTTTGTTTTTCATCAATTTGTCCTATACTCTCTGCTTAACATACCTAGAAAATTTGAACTTTTTTAGTCCCATAGGTAGGGAGGTAATCATTATATTAAATAAAAACCAAAATTTTGCCATCTCAAGTTTCCGTGATTCAATTTTAATTTTGAAAAAAATCACATCTGCCATTTCACAACAGAAAGTATGGAGCAGAGTAACTGAAGGCAACATAAATGAATGATTAATCATCATGTAGAACTGAGAGCGGAGCGAGCGAAGCGAGAAAAATGGGGGTTTGGGGGCGAAGCCCCCAAGGGCGGTTCGCGAAGCGAACCGCCGACTGGGGTTTGGGGGCGGAGCCCCCAAGGGCGGTTCGCGAAGCGAACCGCCGTGGGGGTTGGGCCGCGAAGCGGCCAGGGGGCGAAGCCCCCTAGTACTTTATAAAAATATAAAACGAGAAGGTTGAGCAGGTGAAAAACTCGAAGAACTTTCAACAATTCATTTAGAAAACTATATGTGGAAAATTCACCGCATTAACTTTCAACTTCCTACTTCAATTTGCATATAACGACCATCTCCGTGCTTTATACGAGTAGGTATACCCTATACAGGGTGTTTCAAAGCTGATGTAGTTCCTTTCACGAGGTGAATAGGTAACTCATAAAACAGAAAACTGTTTATACATCGTGTAATTGCTTAGCAGCGGACAAATCCAACAAAAAAGCTTTTACAGAAAATGTTGCTGACAAAAAATATGAACAACAGAAAATAATTAGGTATGAGAAAAATCTCAACAGAACATTACACCGAAAAAAAAATCAAAACAATCTCCTATATAGAAAATTATTTTGATAAAAAATTTGAAGAAAAAAAAATGACTAAAATTAAATCTGAGCTATGATAATTATGACAAAAAAAAACTGCCAAAAAAAAAGTCAAAATAAATCAATTCATAAAAAAAATTGAAAATATGTTCAATACCAGATAATTCGGAGGAAAAAGCTCTCAAAGAAAGGTAATGATGACAGGGGGAAAAAGCAAGTGATAGAATAATATAGTTCTGAAAAACACACAAAAGAATGGCTGAAATCAATGTTGACTACAAAATTTAATAAAAAATGACCAAAATCAACTCAGAGAAAAGATAATAATAACAAGCAAGAACTCTGTCATAGAAAAAAGTCACTCCGACCAAATTATATTGACCAAAACCAACTATGGCCAAAAAAACGCTGACAGAAAAAAAATACACGAAAGAGTTATTTAAAAAAGTTAAAATACCTAGTGAATGACTGAGATGACGAAAAATTGTAGTGACCAAAAAAAAAAACTGACTAAAAAAAGCTAACAAGAAAATAAATGATGATAACGAGAAAAATTTGGAAAAAGTGACTCTTGTTGAGATAGAATTTGTCAGAAACTTCATGTGTAAAAATAATTAATCGATGACAAAAAAAAAACAACTGAAAATGATGTTTTGAAAAAAAAAGTCGTGTTTAAAGAAACTCTTAGGTACAAAAAAAAAAAAAAAAAAAAACTTAGACAGAAAAAAAAAACTTACGAAAAAATTACCAAAAATGTTTAAATGAAAAGTGACCTAGGTACTGAGAAAAAAATTGACAGAAAATTCTTCATTTTTTTATGAAGCGAGGTAACTTTTTTTCATTGCAAAAATTGAAAAATTTCTTCATTCTGAAAACATTGAAATTTTCATATCAAAAAAAAATTATATACCTACCTACATACATAGATGAAATTTTTTTATTCCAAAAAATTGAAGAAAAAAAATCATTCCAAAAAATTGAAAACAATTTTCATTCCAAATAATTTTAAAAAAAATTATTCTAAAAAATTGACAACATTTTTCATTCCAAAAAATAGAAAATTTTCTTCATCGTCGAAAATTAAAATCAATTTCATTTTAAGAAATTTCAAACATTTTCCACTCCAAAAAATTTCAAAATTTCTTCATTCCAATGATCGAAAAAATTTTCATTCCAAAAAATTGAAATTTTTTTCATTTCAAGAAATTAAAAACATTTTTCATTTTAAAAAATTTATAATTTTTTCCATTTCAGGAAATTGAAAATTTTTTTCATTCCGAAAATTATTTTTTTTCATTCCATAAAATTGAAAATTTTCCTAATTCCTAAAATTAAAAATTTCATCAATTCCAACAATTATAAATTTTCTTCATTCCTAAAAATGAAAAATTTCATTACAAAAAACTAAAAAATTTTCTTCGATCCAAAAATTAAAAAAAAAAATATTTCAAGAAATTTTAAATATTTTTCATTCCAAAAAATCGAAAATTTTCTTCATTCCAAATGATAAATTTTTTTTCTGAAAATCTTACTTACCTATTGATTGGAAATTTTTTTCATTCTTAAAATTTTGAAGTTTTTTTTTGTAATTCCAAAAAATTAAAATTATTTTTCATTCCAAAAAATTGATAAAAATTTCTTTCAAAAAAATTGAAAAAAGTTTTAATTCCAAAAAATTAAAAACATTTTCATTCAAAAATATTTTTTTTAAAAAAACTTTCATTCTGAAAAAATTAAATCTTTCTCATTCCAAAAATTCAAGATTTTTTTTTCGTCTGGAAAATTGAACGTTTTTTTTTTTCATTCCAGTAATAGCTAAAAAAAAATCCATTCCAAAATACCTAGAAATATATTGAAAAACATTTTCATTCCAAAAAATTAAAAATTTTATTCATTCTAATTAATTGGAAAAAAATTTCATTATAAAAAATTGAGCAGTTTCTTAATTCCAATAGATTAAAAAATTTTTCATTACAAATAATAATAAAAAAAAATGATTTCAAAAAAATTGAAAAATTTTTTCATTCCAAAAAATTGAATTTTTTTATTCCAAATAATCAAAAGAATTTTTCATTCCAAAAAAAAAATCATTCTAAAAAATTGAAAAAAATCCATTCTAAAGAATTGAAAAAAAATCATTCTAAAAATTTTTTAAAAATGTCATTTTATAAAAAACTGAAAAAAAAAATTGAAGGTTACTTTTATTTTGACTCTAAAATCATATTTCACCATTGCAAATTGAAAACCAAAAAATAATAATTATGGGGGTAGGGCAGGCATTTGACTCTGCTTACTACACACTCCAGAGTCGATTCCTATCTTTGAAGAGCTTTGAAAATCGAAAACCCTAATTTTTTCAAAGTTCGAAACTTTGTAGCGCCTTCTCTTTCAAAGGTAGACCAAATAATGCCAGGAGTAAAACAAGTTTTTTTTTTGTTGTATAATACCCATACGTATGCTCGACCAAAAATAAGTTTTCCCCTCCAACACGTGCATATATTGTGTTTCTTACAGATTGCCTATTTACCTCATGGAAGGAATTCCATCAGCCATGAAACACCTTGTACGAGGTCTGGCTACGAAGTAATGATACGGATTTTTTTGCCGCGCTTGTGGTAACACTGCGAACTCAAAACTTCGCAAGCGTAATCCTTTATCCTTCTTTTATCGATAGATACATTGGAGACGTTCGTGGCATCATTTGTTCTCCAGCAATTTTGCATTTTGTAAGAACATGTTAGTGGTACTCGTTACAAAAATGGGTCTAGGTTATTTCAAAAAGTTGATCTAGTGAATTTCAAATTGCTGCGCGGGTAATTTGCAAAGCAAAAAATCGTTAAAAATGGTTTGTGATGAAGTCTTGAGTTATACTCAGATATTCCAAAAACATAAAAATTTTAAAAACGATCAAAAAAGCACCTTAGGGTGAGCCGCGAATTGACAATCTGTGTAAACTTCAAATAAACAAGAATGCGCAGCGCGTGCGCACTCTTATTCACCAAGATTGGTGCCTAACCAGTTCGTATCACCAGAGTAGACGTGAACAACCCATTTCCACCCCAAAAAGCTCGACTAAGGGTCCTGAAAGTCCCTCCAGACGTTGTGAACACTTGGGTTCTCCATCACAATAATGCACCTTGCCCTCCTGCCTTCTACTCGACACAATTTTTGACCTCCAGAGACGTTCCTATGGCGCTCCAATCCCCCAACCCCCTCAATCTATCATTCTGTGACTTTTTTCTAATCCCTCGCTTCGAATAAGTCGTAAAAGGAACATATTTTCTGGGCGCGCCAGTCGTTCGAAAATTTGTAACGAGGCAGCTTGAGGGGGTATCACTTTAGGCGCTCCAGAGGGGTTAATAAAACTGGAAAATCCACAAAAATTTGTGTTTAGTTGTAGAAGGGTACTGCTTATAAGGTGATAACATCAAAGTTGAATAAATTTCAAAAATGTATTTTTTATGAATTTCGTATCATTACTTCGTAGCCAGACCTCGTATGTAATCTTTCTTATGGTTGCCTGAATAATTTTCCAACTCCTAAAACAACCACCTCATATTCTCGTTGCAGCAAAAAAAAAAAAAAACAATAAAAAAGTCTTCAATGTTGGTTCGCTTTGCAACTATAAGCGGAAAAAAACAATCCTCCAAACATAAAATTATAAGTCACAGTAGAACTATGTGATTAATGCGCAGTGAAAATGGTCACGAAAATGCAATTCTAGCTGCAGTTGTAATCACCCAAATGGCATTTAACGGGCCAAAGAGCAGACTAACGAATAATTTCGCTGTAAACGGAACCCGACAGGGGAAGTCGACACGACGCGCCGAAAAACTGGCACAATCTCAAGTTCACTCGCGTCTCCATCGTCATAAGTGAGTGAAAAAAAGCACAAAGAAAAAAGACGCGACGCGTCGCCGCGTAAATGCGCGCGTACGCGTATGGTTCTTTCAATTTCAAATCTTGATGAATGACAAATTGCACACTGTCGAATAAAGAGCGCATAAATGCACAATTAATTTAGTAATGAGTGTTGGTATATAATAAAAGTGAATGGATGGTCAGTTGGTGGACGTCGATGCATATTGAAGTAGCCCAAGTCAGGTTCATGTTGTCCTAGGTTCTATACGCTGTGCATATTATACACTCAAAAGAATAGCAATCTAAAAAACGACAGGATGTTCGCCGACTATTATTAAACTATTTAATAACATTAAACGAACTAATACGAGTTTTGTTATGCGTGACCTCTCCTTTACACGAATTCAACTCGCTTATTTTTCGTCTTATACTATTCCCGAACGTAATTACAATCCATTATTTAAAATGCACGTTGGTAGCGATTTTTTTTCTTTTCTTTCCTCTTCTTGCAGCAGTTATTACACGCTCTTGCTGCAAAACTCGAATACCATTATATGTACTTGAAACGAGTTTGTCATAGATTATTCTATTTTCGACCGATTATAAACACGAAATTTAGCCCTGCCCCTGCCCCACGTCCGACGAGTATGTCGTTAAACCGTATTATGCGACTGCCAGTACCCTTTTGTCTGCGCCAGCTCGTAATAGCGATGCAATTGCACTGAGATATCCTTTCACTTTTTACCTGTGCCCAGCCTGCCCACGCCGATACCATCGCATCTTCTACGAGATTTTTTTGTTTTAAAATTTAACCTTCGATCAGGGCAACAATGTGATGGACGAATAACTTACAGATCTAGACTCCTTTTTAGCGGATTTCCGTCGCTATTACGGTTTATGTAATGTTTCCTTAGTCAATTTATTTCTCTTGTAGGGTGAAATTTTTCCATGAAACGGTGATTTTTGACCAAATTATTTTTCTTTGCAATATTAGGTATATCAATGAAAAAATTAAAGTACATCATCAATCTAAATTTCGACTAACTTCACTCATTTTTTTCCTTCAATTTTCTGTTTTTTTTTTTTTTTTTTTTTTTTTATACGCAATGAAGCCATTTTATTTCTGAAATGAAAAATGACAATTTTTTCGAAAATAAAAAAATTACAATTTTTCTAAGATGAAAAAAATGACAATTTTTTCTAAAATGAAAAAATGACAATTTTTTCTAAAATGAAAAAACGACAATTTTTCTAAAATAAAAAAACGACAATTTTTCTAAAATAAAAAAATAAAAGTTTTTTCTAAAATAAAAAAATGACAATTTTTCCTAAAATAAAAAAAACGCGTAGCAGTCAAGATGCTCCGCGACAGCCGAATTTTTTTTTTCAAGTTAGTGTACCACTTTGAAAACGTTTTCATCCATGGTATTTCAGTTTCAATATCAGTTTTAACTTCAAATTCAGTTTAAAAATGTCAGGTTTTTGTCTTCAGTTTTAGTTCCTCTCTGCATTGAAGATTTCAACTTCAGATGGGGGCTCCGCCCCCATACCCCCGTTGAGGCTCCTACCCAACCTCCTTATCACTTTCAGCTCTTAGGATGGGGGCTCCGCCCCCATACCCCCGCGTTGGGGGCTTCGCCCCCAACCTCCTTATCACTTTCAGCTCTTAGGATGGGGCTCCGCCCCCATGCCCCCGCGTTGGGGGCTTCGCCCCCAACCACCTCGTCACTTCCAACTCTTCAGATGGGGGCTCCGCCCCATGCCCCTCTTGGGGGACTTTACCCTCAATAGGGACATGGCAGGAGAGGATTGAGGGCTTCGCTCTCAATCCCCCTCACACTTTCAGCTCTTCAGACGAGGGCCAACACACCAAAAAAGAGGTTAAAACGTGAAAATTTCTGATTTTTGACCCTGTACGAGGGTCAAATGGTGCTCAAAAGTCGAAACCCCCAAAAGGCACATCAGTGACCTCTACTGACCCTACATCCCAAATTACGATTGTTTAGGTCTTTTAGTTTGGGCTGTAGGCTGTTCAACGCGTCAGAAAAGACAGGTTAAAACTTGAAAAATATTGATTTTTGACCCTGTATCGAGGTCAAAAGGGGTTTAAAGGTCAAAACCTACAAAAGGCACATCAGGGGCATGAACTCGATCTATGATAAAAATTTAGGCCCCCCAGCTCCATTTGGGAGGTCTGTAGCCTGATCAACGTGAAAAAATGACCTCAAAATCCACTTTTTGGGCCCTAAAATGGGGTGGAGATGACTTGGGAAGCTGAAATTTGGATACAGTGGAGACAATCAGAGTCACTGTTGTTGGTAAAAATTTCAAATCATTTTGTCAAATTGGGGCCTCTTTAGAGCCCTCTTCAAAAAAGGGCCACCCCCAATTTTGGGGCTCGAGGGTCAAAAACCCCAAAAGGCACCTCAGTGACCCTTACCTATCCTAAATACCAAATTTTAGCATCCAAGGTCATTTGGTTTGGGCTGCAGGCTGATCAACGTACCGGGAAGCGAGAAAAAACATGAAAAATTGTGAAAAATCTTGATTTTTGATCCTTGACAGGGGTCAAAGGGGGCCCAAAAGTTGAAACCTACAAAAGGCACATCAGGGGCACAAACTTGATCCATGATGAAAATGTTGGCCCCCCAGCCCTATTTGGGGGGTCTGTAGCCTGATCAACGTGAAAAAAATGACCCCAAAATCCACTTTTTGGGCCCTAAAATGGGGTGGGGATGACTTAGGGGACTGAAATTTGACTATGGTGTAGGTAATTTGGGTTCTCATCCCTGGGGCAAGTTTCAAAAAATTTCATGATATTGGGGCTCCCCCGCACCCCCTCAAAAAGGGGTAAAATACCCAATTTTGAGTTAGGGCCCCAAAAATTTTTTTGCATCATTCCTACACCTAGGGGACCCTACCTATCAAGTTTGACCTCATTTGACCTGTTAGGCTCGGCCCCAGAGTTCCAAAAGTAGCGGTAAAATTTTAAAAATAGTGAAAAATCTTGATTTTTGACCCTTGACAGGGGTCAAAGGGGGCCCAAAAGTTGAAACCTACAAAAGGCACATCAGGGGCACAAATTTGATCCATGATGAAAATGTTGGCCCCCCTGCCCTATTTGGGGGGTCTGTAGCCTGATCAACGTGAAAAAATGACCCCATTGGGCCCTAAAATGGGTGGGGATGACTTAGGGGGCTGAAATTTGACTATGGTGTAGGTAATTAGGGCTTTCATCCCTGGGGCAAGTTTCAAAAAATTTCATGATATTGGGGCTCCCCCGCACCCTCCTCAAAAAAGGGTCATATCCCCAATTTTGAGTTAGGGCCCCAAAATTTTTTTTGCATCTTTCCGCCACCGAGGGAACCCTACATATCAAGTTTGACCTCATTTGACCTGTTAGGCTCGGCCCTAGAGTTCCAAAAGTAGGGAAAAATTATATATATATATATATATATATAAATATGTGACATGTGACAGATCGTCATCTTTTGGTCCCAAACGTCGACAAATGGGGTCAGAACTCTTCTACCCCCCCTCCTTCTAAATCAGGGTCGGACACAATAGCCTAAATTTTAAAAAAAAAATTCGGCTAATAAATTTAAAAAAAAAAATTCGGCTAAAAAATTCTTTAAAACGACAATATTGAAAAGGTTAGGGGGTTGTTACTCATTATTAAGGACATAATTAAAGAATTCTGCTTTGTTTTTTCACTTTGATGTCTGAAAAATTTCTCTATTTTCTCGCTTCGTTGATACCCTTTGATGAGTTGAAGAAGACAGGCTGTTCAACGCGTCAGAAAAGACAGGTTAAAACTTGAAAAATATTGATTTTTGACCCTGTATCGAGGTCAAAAGGGGTTTAAAGGTCAAAACCTACAAAAGGCACATCAGGGGCATGAACTCGATCTATGATAAAAATTTAGGCCCCCCAGCTCCATTTGGGAGGTCTGTAGCCTGATCAACGTGAAAAAATGACCTCAAAATCCACTTTTTGGGCCCTAAAATGGGGTGGAGATGACTTGGGAAGCTGAAATTTGGATACAGTGGAGACAATCAGAGTCACTGTTGTTGGTAAAAATTTCAAATCATTTTGTCAAATTGGGGCCTCTTTAGAGCCCTCTTCAAAAAAGGGCCACCCCCAATTTTGGGGCTCGAGGGTCAAAAACCCCAAAAGGCACCTCAGTGACCCTTACCTATCCTAAATACCAAATTTTAGCATCCAAGGTCATTTGGTTTGGGCTGCAGGCTGATCAACGTACCGGGAAGCGAGAAAAAACATGAAAAATTGTGAAAAATCTTGATTTTTGATCCTTGACAGGGGTCAAAGGGGGCCCAAAAGTTGAAACCTACAAAAGGCACATCAGGGGCACAAACTTGATCCATGATGAAAATGTTGGCCCCCCAGCCCTATTTGGGGGGTCTGTAGCCTGATCAACGTGAAAAAAATGACCCCAAAATCCACTTTTTGGGCCCTAAAATGGGGTGGGGATGACTTAGGGGACTGAAATTTGACTATGGTGTAGGTAATTTGGGTTCTCATCCCTGGGGCAAGTTTCAAAAAATTTCATGATATTGGGGCTCCCCCGCACCCCCTCAAAAAGGGGTAAAATACCCAATTTTGAGTTAGGGCCCCAAAAATTTTTTTGCATCATTCCTACACCTAGGGGACCCTACCTATCAAGTTTGACCTCATTTGACCTGTTAGGCTCGGCCCCAGAGTTCCAAAAGTAGCGGTAAAATTTTAAAAATAGTGAAAAATCTTGATTTTTGACCCTTGACAGGGGTCAAAGGGGGCCCAAAAGTTGAAACCTACAAAAGGCACATCAGGGGCACAAATTTGATCCATGATGAAAATGTTGGCCCCCCTGCCCTATTTGGGGGGTCTGTAGCCTGATCAACGTGAAAAAATGACCCCATTGGGCCCTAAAATGGGTGGGGATGACTTAGGGGGCTGAAATTTGACTATGGTGTAGGTAATTAGGGCTTTCATCCCTGGGGCAAGTTTCAAAAAATTTCATGATATTGGGGCTCCCCCGCACCCTCCTCAAAAAAGGGTCATATCCCCAATTTTGAGTTAGGGCCCCAAAATTTTTTTT
The DNA here is from genome assembly GCA_959613365.1 of Balanococcus diminutus. Taxonomy (NCBI): domain Eukaryota; kingdom Metazoa; phylum Arthropoda; class Insecta; order Hemiptera; family Pseudococcidae; genus Balanococcus; species Balanococcus diminutus. The sequence continues at coordinate 30,282,964 of OY390718.1, read as the reverse complement.
GCATCTTTCCGCCACCGAGGGAACCCTACATATCAAGTTTGACCTCATTTGACCTGTTAGGCTCGGCCCTAGAGTTCCAAAAGTAGGGAAAAATTATATATATATATATATATATATAAATATGTGACATGTGACAGATCGTCATCTTTTGGTCCCAAACGTCGACAAATGGGGTCAGAACTCTTCTACCCCCCCTCCTTCTAAATCAGGGTCGGACACAATAGCCTAAATTTAAAAAAAAAATTCGGCTAAAAAGGACAATATTTTCTAGAATGACAAAAATGACAATTTTTTTGATATGAAGAAAAATGTCGATTTTTTCTAAAATTAATTTTTTTTACTAATTTGAAAAAATGACAATTTTTTTCTAAAATGAAAAAAACGACAACTTTTTTAAAATAAAAAAAATGATAATTTTATGAAAAATGACAATTTTTCTAAAATGAAAAAAATGACAATGTTTTTGAAAATTAGAAAATGAGGAGATTACAACTTTCCTAAACCAAAAAAAAAAATGATAATTTTTTCTCAATTGAATAAATAAAAATTTCTTCCAAGATGAAAAAATGACAATTTTTTCTATGAAAAAAAGTCATTAACTTCCCCTCACACTATCAAAAATATCAAATTTCTGAATTTTTACCCTTTTTTGACTCTAATCTATCGAAATTGTTTCTTTTCATTGGAAATAATTTTCAATTTTATAATTTTCCCTTCAATTAATTTCAAGTGAACCAAATAAGTGTTGTCTTCTTCAACTCATCAAAGGGTATCAACGAAGCGAGAAAATAGAGAAATTTTTCAGACATCAAAGTGAAAAAACAAAGCAGAATTCTTTAATTATGTCCTTAATAATGAGTAACAACCCCCTAACCTTTTCAATATTGTCGTTTTAAAGAATTTTTTAGCCGAATTTTTTTTTTTAAATTTATTAGCCGAATTTTTTTTTTAAAATTTAGGCTATTGTGTCCGACCCTGATTTAGAAGGAGGGGGGGTAGAAGAGTTCTGACCCCATTTGTCGACGTTTGGGACCAAAAGATGACGATCTGTCACATGTCACATATTTATATATATATATATATATATATATATATATATATATAATTTTTCCCTACTTTTGGAACTCTAGGGCCGAGCCTAACAGGTCAAATGAGGTCAAACTTGATATGTAGGGTTCCCTCGGTGGCGGAAAGATGCAAAAAAAATTTTGGGGCCCTAACTCAAAATTGGGGATATGACCCTTTTTTGAGGAGGGTGCGGGGGAGCCCCAATATCATGAAATTTTTTGAAACTTGCCCCAGGGATGAAAGCCCTAATTACCTACACCATAGTCAAATTTCAGCCCCCTAAGTCATCCCCACCCATTTTAGGGCCCAATGGGGTCATTTTTTCACGTTGATCAGGCTACAGACCCCCCAAATAGGGCAGGGGGGCCAACATTTTCATCATGGATCAAATTTGTGCCCCTGATGTGCCTTTTGTAGGTTTCAACTTTTGGGCCCCCTTTGACCCCTGTCAAGGGTCAAAAATCAAGATTTTTCACTATTTTTAAAATTTTACCGCTACTTTTGGAACTCTGGGGCCGAGCCTAACAGGTCAAATGAGGTCAAACTTGATAGGTAGGGTCCCCTAGGTGTAGGAATGATGCAAAAAAATTTTTGAGGCCCTAACTCAAAATTGGGTATTTTACCCCTTTTTGAGGGGGTGCGGGGGAGCCCCAATATCATGAAATTTTTTGAAACTTGCCCCAGGGATGAGAACCCAAATTACCTACACCATAGTCAAATTTCAGTCCCCTAAGTCATCCCCACCCCATTTTAGGGCCCAAAAAGTGGATTTTGGGGTCATTTTTTTCACGTTGATCAGGCTACAGACCCCCCAAATAGGGCTGGGGGGCCAACATTTTCATCATGGATCAAGTTTGTGCCCCTGATGTGCCTTTTGTAGGTTTCAACTTTTGGGCCCCCTTTGACCCCTCTCAAGGGTCAAAAATCAAGATTTTTCACAATTTTTCATGTTTTTTCTCGCTTTTCGGTACGTTGATCAGCCTGCAGCCCAAACCAAATGACCTTGGATGCTAAAATTTGGTATTTAGGATAGGTAAGGGTCACTGAGGTGCCTTTTGGGGTTTTTGACCCTCGAGCCCCAAAATTGGGGGTGGCCCTTTTTTGAGGGGGGCTCTAAAGAAGCCCCAATTTGACAAAATGATTTGAAATTTTTACCAACAATAGTGACTCTGATTGTCTCCACTGTATCCAAATTTCAGCTTCTCAAGTCATCCCCACCCCATTTTAGGGCTCAAAAAGTGGATTTTGAGGTCATTTTTTCACGTTGATCAGGCTACAGACCCCCCAAATGGAGCTGGGAGGCCTAAATTTTTATAATAGATCGAGTTTATGCCCCTGATGTGCCTTTTGTAGGTTTTGATCTTTAAACCCCTTTTGACCTCGATACAGGGTCAAAAATCAATATTTTTCAAGTTTTAACCTGTATTTTCTGACGCGTTGAACAGCCTACAGCCCAAACTAAAAGACATAAACAATCGAAATTTGGGATGTAGGGTCAGTAGAGGTCACTGATGTGCCTTTTGGGGGTTTCGACTTTTGAGCACCATTTGACCCCCGTAAAGGGTCAAAAATCAGAAATTTTCACGTTTTAACCTCTTTTTTGGTGTGTTGGCCCTTGTCTGAAGAGCTGAAAGTGTGAAGGGGATTGAGAGCGAAGCCCTCAATCCTCTCCTGCCATGTCCCTATTGAGGGTGAAGCCCCCCAATAGGGGCATGGGAGCGGAGCCCCCATCCTAAGAGCTGAAAGTGATTAGGAGGTTGGGTAGGAACCTCAACAGGGGTATGGGGGCGGAGCCCCCATCTGAAGATGAAATCTTCAATGCAGAGAGGAACTAAAACTGAAGACAAAAACCTGACATTTTTAAACTGAATTTGAAGTTAAAACTGATATTGAAACTGAAATACCATGGATGAAAACGTTTTCAAAGTGGTACATTAACTTGAAGAAAAAAAATTCGGCTGTCGCGGAGCATCTTGACTGCTACGCGTTTTTTAAGTTTGTTTCAAACACATTTATTTATTTAATGTTTTCAAATTTACCCACATAGATATAGTTCAACAATTGTGATTTAGGTATTATTTCAAAATAGAATTTCTTTCAACAATTTTCAAAATATTTTTTTTTTCAATTTATTGCACTTGAAAAACATACTCTTTTATTTAAAATTCATGAGTATTATTTTTTTCAATTTAAGTATAGGTACCTATTGCAATTTTAAAATTTTTTGTTTCTTTTTTTTTCGATTTTATTTTCTGCAGTTTTGCGGATTTTTTTGAAGTTTTGTTTACAAGCAATTTTTTCCAATTTCGTTCAAATACAAATATTCAAACATCTTGAATTCATTTTTTTTTTGACAAATTAATCGAATCCTAAATTTTTTTTCAAAACTTTCACAAGTTTTTGCAATTTTCCTGAATTTTTCCAAATTTTGTTGATTTTTTTTTTCAATTTTCCTTTTTAAACAGGTTAGCATTCTTCAAAATTTTTTATGAAAATTTACAGCATAAAAAAGTATTTTTTAAAGTAACATTTTTTAAATTTCATGCTTACCTACGTGATTTTTTTTTTCAAATTTCGAGGTTGAAAGAAAAATTTATAAATTTAATTTTGAACCTAATATTTTTATCGTTGGTATTTTTGTCATTCTCAATAAATTTTGCTCGACAGCAAATTTTTCAAAATTGAGTTCACTTTAAGCACATAGGTATAGGTAGGTACCTATTATTTTGTTGACACAAAACGTCGCAAAATATTACCTTATCCCCCCCCCCCCTCAAATCAATTTCACTATAACTATTGAGTCACTTTTAATAAAAAATAAAATTCAAAATTTCAAAATCAATTAAAAGAAGGAGAAGGTGACAAATTTTTAAAGAAATTCCAAGCGTCGTTTTTTTCCTGTTTTTAGATATTTTTTTCTTGCATTTTCCATTAAATGCCTTCTCTCTCTCTCTCAAGTCTCATGCAAAAAAAATCCAAAAAATCCGCCATATTTATACCTACGGAAATAATTAAACCAAACTTTGCATTAAAAATTTCAGAAAAAATATACTTATGAAACGTGCGAATCATCGCATCGCCTCAAAGGCTCGACGCTCGAACTGCTGATTCACCATACGGAACAAAACACCTCCCACAACAGCCTGAAGATCACCGTCTATATCGAGTATTTGAGGCGAAAAAGGTAGGCAATTTCATTAACATAAAAATCGCACAAATAGCTCCATCGAATGGCATGCACAGCACAATAACTCGTTTAATGATAAAAATTACTCTTTTTACTCGAACGCATCGAAAGAAATAAACGTTTGAGTATAATAAACCGTGAAACAATTAGGTAAAAAAAAATTAACCAATCAAGACGCCACTCGCATGCAACGTCAAAGTAGCACGATTGGCGATGAGTTTATTACTTAGCTCGAAAGACCTCTCTGAACATTCGTTGGAATTTTTCGGTAAAAAAAAATTGATGAAATGATTCATACACAATTCGGCGAAAGGTTACGATTTTGAATTCGTAAGTAGATGTACCAAAATTCCCTTTCGTCAGTGCTGAATTTAATTACCTGATAAGTTTGGATGAAATTAGAAGTATACTTATAATTTATGGAATAATTTTATTTACCACACGTTCAGTATACATATAATTTTTTTGTCCCATTTGTCCCCGTGATTCGAATATTTGAAATGAGAATTATGTTCTATGCAATTTTCAAACGTTTTATTACAAATACGATGCTCCTGTTTTTCAAGACAACATGTCCACGAACCACCAATTTATCGATGGAGAATTTTAATCGCGCTAATGAAAATAAAATAGCGAATCGTACGCGGCTTTATTCTTCCAATAAACTCGTTTAATACGTGCCAATTGTTTTAGTCAATTAGGCGATCAAAACGACATCTATGAAAAAAAATAACTACGCTATTAACGAGCACCAAATCGGCTCGTAATGCGCAAAATTTTATTTCCTAAAATTGATATTGGTATTTTTTTCGACCTCGTAAAGTATACACGTTCGCATTTAATCCGCGTTTTGATGAAAAACAAAATAAGAAAACAAAGACGTCTAGAGGCGCTGCATTTTTCGTGAAACACGAGATTATAATATGGGGAATTCGTTTTACTCGTATTAATATTTCGCATAATAAAGAGTTCTTTTTTTTTTACCAAACGTGGCATTATCAAACAATAGAAAGATTCGTCAATATTCCAATTAAAACGTGATTTTCGGCTACTTTGAAATATGAGATTCTTTTCGAAGTTGAAACACTCTAGGCTGCAGTGCTGAGGGTTTTTTGTAATTACGTAGGGAAAATTTGTAGGCATGTGCGAAAGAACGTGAGAAATTAAATATGATCTTTATAACTTCGTGGCACGTGGAAATTTGATGCTGAGTTGAGTTATTAAAATTAAAATTAAACAAATATTACCTAAGAAAAAGATTTAGATTCATTTTGAAGAAAAAAATGTTGATTATTTTTCACTGAGCGTATTTTGATTATCTGGTCTCTATGTTGAGTGCAAAAAATGTGAAATTTTTGGAAACACTTGAACCGTGAAATTTGAACATTTTCAACTTGACAATAATTTTAAAATTTTGTTTTGAAAAATATATATTTTTTTAATTTTAGAAGATAAAATTATACCTAAAGTTACTGAAAAATAATTTAAAAATTGAAGTAGGCCTATACCAAGTTATTTAAAATGCAAAACTTCCCACTACCTATAAAAAAAAAAATTGTGAAGAGTTTTCAAGTTTTTATAATTGATTTCTTAAAAAAAAAACGAAATTTCTGTTCAAGCAATTTTTCAATCTTTAAATTTTTTTAAAAACACACTTTTTGATTTTTTTTTAAACAACTCTATTGATTTTTTTTTTAAACGCAATTTTTTGAAATTTATAACCAAACGACTTCCTTGAATGCTGAACGAAACGAGATGCTGTTTCTAATGTTTGTTTGTTTTGTGCTGATTACCTTCTGTGAAAATGAGTATAAGGTAATTAATACTATTTTCAAATTTTGAAGATTCATTAAATTTGAATTTAACAAATTTTGAACATTTTAAAAATTGATCAAACAGTGAAAACTGATCTAATTTTTGAAATTTAAGTAACTACTTGTACTTAGGTAGGTACCTATTAAAAATTTAAAACTAATGACTTTTGAAATTTTATCAATTTTTCAAAAGTTTCTAAAAGTTTAAAACATTTACTTACAATTTAAAAAATTGTAAAAATTTATCAAAATTTGGCACCTACCTATACCTACATGTTGAGATTTTTTAAATTTTTCAAATTTTAATTAAATTCATTTTCTTTTCTTTTAAATAGGTACCTGCCTTGGTATCTGAATGACTTACCTAATAATTTTAATGGCAGGCAAAAAATAATTTCCATTTAATTTAATTTTTTTTCTGTTTTTCTCCAAAATATTTTTTTTTCTGACTTTATTCCCAGCTTTCAGTAATTTACACTTTAAATTGGTTTACAGTTTTTCTCGGGTTTCCTAATCTGAATTGTTCTAGATATACTTAATTTGTCAGGTTTTTTTTTCAGTGTTCAGTTATTTTCAATTAAACTCAGATTTTTTTAATAGCCTTTATTTTTCGAATTTTGGAGATTTTTTAGTTTTTCAAACTTCAATTAAATTTATTTTCCTAATTTTAATAATATTTTAATCTGCTTATTTTCGTAAAGAATTCAATTTTTTGAGAAATAATCATCATTTTTTGTCTCAATTTTTTGGAAAAGAAATTTCTTCAACTTTTTAGAATTAAAATATCCATTTTTTCAATTTTTAGAGAAAAAAAATTAATAAAATAGGTAATGAAAATGCTTATCTTACTTTTTTGTAAAGGAGGCTGAAAGTAAAAAGAAATCTCAATTTTTTGAAGTAGAAAAAAATGGGTAAAAAAAATCGTTCAATTTTTCAGGACAAAACATAATTTCAATTTTTTTGAGAAGAAATAACTTCATTTCTTTTTTTAATAAATTGGTAGGTACCTATAATAAATTCTACCAAAAAAAGAAATTTCTGAATTTTCTTGTAACATCAAAAAAGTTTATACTAGTTTTTTTGGAGTCAGTTAGCGTAAAGAAGGTTTCCCATTTGTTTGAAGTAGAGAATGAAAAAAATAATCTTTCATTTGTTTGGCAGAAAGTCGCCTTTCAATTTTTTTTTTTGAGATTTTTTTTGAGAAAGAAATCTCTTATACTTACTTACCTATAACCTATGACCAAAAAAGTCTCTTATGTCTAGAAAAAATCCTCATTACAAATTTTGTCTTATTTTTTAGCAAAAAAAAAAAAAAAAATATTATGGGTATTTTTTTATTTTTATTTTGAGGAGTAAAAAAATATTTTACTTTTCTTGGATAGAATAATCCAATTTTTTTTGAACAAAAAATTGAAATTATTACCCCGAGCGGCACACTCGATCGATAATATCGGAAGATGTAACGTATCGATAAAAAATCGTTTGAAAATCTATAGATGTTCTCACGATATTATAAAGATTTATCAGTACAACTTCATAGGCAAAAAATCTAAAAACTATCGAATTCGATATTATTAAGATTTTATGACGATATTCGTCAACGATACTATCGACAAAGAATATTAAATTTATCGAATTCGATTTTCCACCGATTTTGTGCAGATATTTGAAACTACATTATCGACAAAGAATATTAAATTTATCGAATTCGATTTTTTAACGATTTTGTAAAGATATTTAAAACTATATTATCGACAGATTATATGAAATTTCTCGACTTCGATATTTTACCGATTTTTTTACGACATTTGAAACTATATTATCGACAGATTATATTAAATTTATCGAATCCGATTTTTTACCGATTTTGTAAAGATATTTGAAACTATATTATCGACACATAATATGCAATTTCTCGATTTCGATTTTTTAACGATTTTGTGACGATATTTGAAACTATATTATCGACAAATAATCTGAAATTTCTCGAATTCGATTATTTAACGATTTTGTGAAGATATTTAAAACTTTATTATCGACACGTAATCTGAAATTTCTCGAATTCGATTTTTCAACGATTTTATGACGATATTTGAAACTATATTATCGACACGTGATATGAAATTCCTCGAATTCGATTTTTCAACGATTTTGTAGCGATATTTGAAACTACATTATCGACAAATAATCTGCAATTTGTCGAACGATTTTTCAACGATTTGGTAACGATATTTGAAATTATTTCCAAATTGGTGAAAATTTTTCTAAGTCCAACACGTCTGGAAGTACTAAACTGCCTATTATAAGCGTTTCATTGCTAATTCCTCAACGATAAGGTATGGCATAGTGGTTAAGGAAGAGGATTACCATGCAGGAGGTAGAAGGTTCAAGCCCCACGGGTGGCAGATTTTTTATAATTTTTTTTGACTTTTTCTGAAATGATCCTCTTACCGTAACATGAATAATGTGTTTAGGCATAGTTTAATGTATTAATTATACTAATTAATGATTTTTTAATTATAGAAAGAAGCTAGTAAAAGACAAAAAATCGGAATAAAAAATCGATAAAAAATCGACAGAATATCGAATCTATAAAGTGTCGCGAAAGTTCCCCCTAAATCGTGAAATTATCTTTCGATATTATAGATATATTATCGATAAAATATCTTACTATAATCTCGAAATTTTTGCTAACTATAATTCGTCGATAATCTATCTATATATCGAAAGATAATTTCACGATTTATGCGGAACTAACGCGACACTTTATCGAATTCGATATTCTGTCGATTTTTTATTTCGATAATTTGTCGAGTGTGCTGCTCGGGACCTACTCATTTTGGAAAGAGAAATTTTCTGATGGAAAAAATACTTACTTGATTCTACTTTTTTGGTAAAAAATATCATTCTTTAGAAAAAAGAAATCATTCTCACATTCAACATTTAAAAATATCAACTGGACACTTCCCAGAAAATTCCCAGTTAGGTAAGATTTAAGAAATTTTCGATATACCTTTTCAATTGCCTGCATACAATAGGTATATTTAAAAAAAAAAAAAAAAAATGGTGGTGGTTTTTGCCTTTTCCGCGCATTTTGATTTTAAAGCGAAGAATTGAAGGAACTTTTGGCAGCCCAGAATCATCCAACTCATTACAACATCAAACCATTCTAATTTCGTCGATATAAAAAAAAAAGAAAAAAAAAAAGAGACAAGGTAAAAGAAACAAAGAAACCCATCAGATAAAAAATCCACGCGGTGATAATCTATTAACTATTTGAAAGCGTGATATCATATGGGAAAAATTCATTCTGGGCTGATCACCGGTAACACGAGAAGCGTTGAACACGTCACAGTGCGAAATTAAAAAAATAAAAAACACGCAACCTGATATTAAAAATTAAAACAATCACATACCCGTCATATAAGTATCAACTTCACAACGTACTCGAACAATCACTTCTTAATAATTACTAACGTGTGACAAATAATATGAACTTGCGATCGTTGAAAAAAAAAAGAAGTTGCATTTAAACATAGAATCCTATAAGTTGTGTGCCGCACCGGTTAGAAAAAAATAACGAATAATGTACCTTTAAAAAAATATACATTTAGTTGAGCAAAAAAAATAATGGTAAAATAGGAGACAGGTGCTATGTACTCGCGAAGGTGTGCGTTTAGGTAGGTGAATTACTTGATGTGTAAGAAGAAGTCGTTACAGAGTATGTGAAAGTCATTGTACTGATATTTTTTTATTCGCGAGTTAAATTTATAATTTCCTAAAAAGCGATGTAATTTAACTAGTTTCTGGTTTACTCAATTTGTTTTACATGGTGGTGAATCGCTGTTGTTGAATTTTACCAAGTCCAATACTAGATAGAAAATTTATATTCAAAATTGGAGGGGAGGGAGGAGTCCAATTGAAATTTTAGTGATGACCAAAATTATTTCCAAGACTTCAAGTTACAACTTTTGTTTGAAAATTTTTTCAATTGGATCCCTAACTCCACCAATTTTTAATAATATCAATGTTTAATTCATATTATATGGAATTGGAGAAGAGGGAAGGGTCTAATCGAAAATTTTGTAATGACCAAAACTATTTCTAGGACCTCAACGTACAACTTTTGTTTGAAAAAGTTTTCAATTGAACCCCTCTTCAATTATGAAAAAGTGAAATCAGAGTTGAGGGAGAGATCCAATCGAAATTTTTATGATAACCAAAATTTTTTTCAAGATTTTAATCTACAACTTTTATTTGAAATTTTTTTTCAATTGACCCCTTCCTCCCTCACTCCTCTAATTTTTAATTAGTATCTTCGGAGTCTTATACAAAATTTGTGGGGAAGGAGGGGTCCAATCGAAAAAATTTTCCAACAAAAGTTGTAGCTTGAAGTCTAAGAAATAATTTTGATTATAACAAAAATTTCGATTGGACCACTCTTTCTCCTCCAACTTTGAATTTTAAGTATCTATGTAGTATTGCAGACTTAAGGTAGTAAAATTCAACAGCAACAGGAATTGGTGCCTTGCTGGTTTGAACGTTTGGTGTTTCGGGTAATAAATAATTTATCGCGACAATGTATGATTTTTTTCGATGTAACTATGTTTCATAGTAAGATAGAAAAAAAAAAAAACTTCGAAACGAGTAAGGTAAATTATGTATACGTAAATATATGTACGTAGGTATTGCCAAATACGAGAAAATCTGCAAATCGAATCAAAAACACGAATAAACATCGAGTTCATCGCTCACAATAAATTTTTTTCCAATTAACAGTTCATTAAATGACCAAATCGTCGATATTATCTCGAATCACACACGTGTCCATTTTAAAGGTTACGAGCGGTTCAAGGTGTTGCAATATTTTTTCGTGAAAAAAGAGCATCGTCGAGAAAAGTGCACTACATAATGGTTGTGTTTAAACATCGCATCGCGTCGTCGTATTTATTTAAGCGCATTAATTCAATGGTAAACAAGTGGTTAGAGAATAAGATGAAGAATTCGCCGCCGCCGATACCCGTATATTTCACTATCGCGCGGTATTTCTGGCAGGTTTTTTTCTCTCCACGGGATGATACATTGTTGCGGTTTACACGTGCGAAAGCGTGTGCGATATAAGAATAAAAATTAGCTATAGTATTTACCTATTATATTTTTTCCTTTTATATGATTCAGTAGTTTTAGAAGAACTCATTCGTGAGCTGGGTATACGCATATTAGACCATCATGGGCGCATATGCGGTCATCTTGGTGTTTAGTGGTACCATTAGGTAGGTATACATATACTTTCTATACTTATGGTCGAAAAAGCACAAACAGCCTTATTACGAGGTATTCAGTTTCAATATAATTACAATCTAACGAGAAACGCTGGTCGCTTTTCGCCAATTATTTTCCCCTCATTTGCCTTTTTTTTCATAGGTACCCAAGTTTTTCGTTGAAATTTTAATTATGGAAATTTTGTATAATTTAAATCATATTATCTATGTATTCGTCAATTGGACAAAATCATGAATATTCTCAGAATTTTTTTATTTCTTTTTTGTAGAGAAAATAGCTGGATAAGAATGGTGGAATAAAAAATTCCCAATTAATATTTTTGTTTTAAGAAAATTTTCAATTTTTTTGGAACAAGGAAGAAGAAACCTCTATTTTCAGAACGAAAAGTCCTCAATTTTTCAGAATGAAATACCCCCAATTTTACAGAACAAAAGAGGTCAAAAAAATCCTCAATTTTTCCGAACAAAAAAATCCTCAACATTTCAGAATGAAAAATCCATCCTCAACTTTTCAGAATGAAAAATCATCAATTTTTCATAATGAGAAATCATCAATTTTTCATAATGAGAAATCATCAATTTTTCATTTTCATAATGAAAAATCATCAATTTTTCAGAATTAAAAATCATCAATTTTTCAGAATTAAAAATCATCAATTTTTCAGAACAAAAATACCTCAATTTTTTAGAATGAAATAATCCTCAATTTTTCGGAACAAAAAAAATTCTCATTTTCAGAATGAAAAATCATCAATTTTTCAGAACAAAAATACCTCAATTTTTTAGAATGAAATAATCCTCAATTTTTCGGAATGAAAAATCATCAATTTTTCGGAATGAAAAATCATCAATTTTTCGGAATGAAAAATCATCAATTTTTCAGAATGAAAAATCATCAATTTTTCAGAATGAAAAATCATCAATTTTTCAGAATGAAAAATCATCAATTTTTCAGAATGAAAAATCATCAATTTTTCAGAATGAAAAATCATCAATTTTTCAGAATTAAAAATCATCAATCTTTCAGAATTAAAAATCATCAATCTTTCAGAATTAAAAATCATCAATTTTTCAGAACAAAAATACCTCAATTTTTTAGAATGAAATAATCCTCAATTTTTCGGAACAAAAAAAAATTCTCATTTTCAGAATTAAAAATCATCAATCTTTCAGAATTAAAAATCATCAATTTTTCAGAACAAAAATACCTCAATTTTTTAGAATGAAATAATCCTCAATTTTTCGGAACAAAAAAAATTCTCATTTTCAGAATGAAAAATCACCAATTTCTCAGAATGAGAAATCATCAATTTTTCAGAATGAAAAATCCTAAGTATATTTTTTGGAATGAAAAATAGTCAGTTTATCAAAACGAAAAATCCTCAATTTTTTAGAACAAAAATTGCTCAAGGTATTATAAAGCAAGGAAGTCTCATACATTTTTCAACTTATTTATTTTTTGAATTTTTAATACGATACGACTTTATTTGTAGGTAAGTAATCATCGGGGTAGCCCAGTTTTAAGCCGCTTCAGTGACTATACGTAGGTTTTTTTTTCTACTATCCATATGTGACTCGTACGCGACCGTCAAAAATATGCCTACGACTACCATACAGGATTACACCGCAGCCTTAGATACCTTTTTCCCTTCTTTCGTCACTCTACATTCGTGTCAAATTAATACCAACTTCATTGGTTTTCATGAACAGGTGTGGCTTGGCTGCTACTACCGTATGTACTTTATTCTAAATGGTTGCCTATTGTGCGGAAACGAATGGTGGCACACACGTAGTTATTTTGTTTGATCGATTTCGTCTACAATATGTATAGTTGATATAGGCCTATACTCGTATTTAGACCAGCGAGTGAAACTTTTTACAGTAGTTTAGGCCACAATCTTCTTGAATTATTCAATCACGTCTTATGTTTAGGGCATGTGTACGTATAAATTATTGGTCGATTCGATTTAAAAAGAGTTGAAAGTTTTCAACATACACATATACATATTTTCCACTTTTTGATAGGTAAGTATGCCTAATTTTTGGGACTGTTTAGTACCTACAGGATGATGAGCAAAAGATCAATTTTCTCTCTTTATAGGCGGAGAAAAAGAGTGCATTTAAAATAATTATGCGATCGAACTTCATTAATGATCAAAAGGTGAAATGTTACATACTCAATTTGGTACAATTGATAGGTAATTTTGTATGGTGCAATTCAATACCCACCTGGAACAAAAACAAAAAACAAAATTTCGATTAGTTACATTAATTAAATCAACCACGAATGTAATTTAAAGCGAGTTGGGGGGTAAATTCACCTTATTTTACATATATGTAGACGGCACCTCACTCGAATTCTCAAATGAGAATTATTTTGACAGATATTTTTTCACTGATTATTCAAAAGATTTTTTTTACTGCTTTGTTTTTTCTTTTTTCAAAAATAATTTACCCATCTATTTGATTTTATTTGTTTTTTTCCCCCTTACTATTGGGTTGAATGTTAGTCTTGTTTTAAGATATAATCTCACTATGCACATTCAAGAAAGTAACCTATGATACAACCTATTCCCCCTCCCCACTATTTCAACATTTATGTTTCAAAGCAATTTTTTCAAATTTTGTACAAATCCAAATCTTTAAAGATTTGATTTGAAAAAAAAAATGAATAAAGACATAATTTCTGTTTAAAATTTTCAAGAACATTTTTCTTCAATCTTTTTTAGATTCACAGATTTTTTTTAAATTTTGTTAAGAAGCTATTTCTTTCAATTTCGTTTGAATGTAGGAACAAATCTTTCTAGATTTCCTTCAATTAAAATAATGATTCCAGTTCGTTCAGAAGTTACTTCATTTTTCGAATAAAAAGCATTTTCTCAAATTTCATTATTCATTTCATTTTTCATATACGATTTTGCAGTTTGAAAAATTCTGCTTGGAAGTATGGTTTTTTTTTTCTTTTCAAATATAAGCCTACATTTTTTAAAGAACTATAGGCGAATTTGAATTTTTTTACACATAGGCACCTATGGTATTAAAATTTTTTATGCACAATCAGTTTTCCTGAATATTTATAAATTTGCTGAAAAAAATACAAATTTCGTTCAATTTTTTTTTAATCCTTACTTTAAAATAGGATGGAAATTTTCTAATTTTATTTGCAATTATTTTATTGATTTTTAAAAATAACTTCTGGAAATTTCCTTCAAATAATAAATTTTTTGAGTTCGAAAGCAAATTGTTCAAATTTTATTTCAACACTAATAACTAATAAGTATAGATATCTATTTTAATTTTTGCATTTTTGCCGTTTTTTTAAAATTCTACTCGAAGACAACTTCCTTAAAATTAAGTTTGAAAAATTTTATTTCAAAATTTGCTCAAAAACAATTATACCTACCAACTATATATTGACTTTTGAACGTAAATAATTACAAATAATATACTAAACCTATACCTACTTAAGGATGTAACTTAGGTAGGTACTTTGAAGTAAGAGTTTGGTCTTTTATTTTTTAAGCTTTTTTTTTTTTTTAGATTTTCAAAATTTATTTTAATGTTCTTAGAACAAGTTTTTCTGTTTATCAGCAATTTTTTTTAAATTGAATAATTTTTTTTTCTTCAAATTACAGAAAAAAATTAAGATTTTTTCGCAAAAAATCGATATTTTATTTCTACAAAAAATGAGAGATTTCATTCCAGAGAGGGAGGAAGGGGGAGGAAAATTTGATTTTTTTTTATTATTACAAAGAAAATTAAGAAAACTTTAATGTCAAAGATTTTAGAATTTTACGAAACAAAATACTTGGAAAATAGAGTATTTCTTGAAGGTACCTTGGGTGTAAATAAATGAGCTTAGATATAGGTAATTGAGTTGAAAATCATGATTTTACTCAAAATACATACAAATTATGACAGGTAATTTCCCTTCAATTGTTTTTAAAATTGAAAAATCTTTTGATAGGTAGATAGGTATAAATTTTGCTCTGAATAGTGAATAGATATATCCATTTTTTAAACTACGAATTTAAATCGCCCTGAAAAATGCTCAAAATTGAACCCCATGAAGCCAATTTTCGAATATATCGTAAGAAAAATTATCATCATACGAGTAAGGCAGTTTAATATACAAATTTTGCCAACGTCAAAGAATAATATTAGTTAAATAAAGCACGAAAATAGAATCGCATCAAGTAGGTAATTTGAATTCATAGTAGAAAAATGAATTAACTTAATTACCAGAGAAGGTTAAATTTAACGACAATAGTAAAAAGTTAAGCAGTACAATCCGACGTGAATTGTTTCTAAATAAAAGAAAGGAAAAGAATCCAATTCAGCGTTACCATCTAAGCTAAAATAAAGAGCTTCAAGGGTTTCACTGGTTTGGGTTCCTGACCTACATTAAAGTCTATACTGCAGTCTGGTCGGAGAAGATAATTTTGAAGTAAAAAAAAGAAGAAAAAGAAAAAAGAGCATTGATCTTAGATACCGCCAATTTTGTCAATAAAAACAAAAAAAAATTTATAATTTTAATTTAAAAATTTAAAAATAGCTAAAATAAAAAAATTGAAAATTTCTTCGAATTTAGAAATTGAAAACACGGCAACACTGATTGTGCAAATATTGGGTTATTTAACGAAAACGTGTTCTCTTTATAAATCACTAATAACTTCGCCAACTCGGAAAATATCTAAAAACTGTTTTAAAAAAATAATAATAAAGTGAATCAAAATGAAAGATTTGAATTGCGAAAGTACCTACGTATTTCCAGTAAGAAACATTATAGCGGAATACTCGAAGGAAAAATACATAAATACAATCGTAACTTCACGACTCGATAAAAAAAAAAAAAAAAAATAGAAAGAAAGAAAGAAAGAAAGAAGTACCTATATATATACAAAAGAGGAAACGTAAAAATACATCAGCGAAAAATGGCGAAATCTCGAACTATGTAGAAATACAAAATTTGAATCTAAATAATAGCAAACGATAAGGATTGAATTTTTGTATTTATATGAAAATTGCTATATCGATGCAGCGAATAGTAACTCGGCGTTATAAAATATAAACTTATTGCTGGCAATTGCAACAAGATAAATATCTTGCTTTCATTAACGTTAACTTATAGGTTAACCTCTTTCTGTGCAGTTGATTGTAAACGCCCACTTCAACACGATGAAAAAAAATCTACACAGCGTAGTAAATCAGTGTAATAATAAAAGCGTATAATGATTCGCCTAGATCTACACAGGGCGAGTTGCTTCAGTACAATAAAGAAATTTCTATACCTAATTTACCTAAAAATTGTTTTTGAAAAAAAAAAAAATGTTCAATTCAACAAGTGAGTTTGTAGGGTGCATTTCGAGGTCTTGGCGAATTTTCCCAACGAAGAGAAGAGAAATTTTCGTTTAGGAAGACTCTACACGAGGCACGCGTTGAATATTCTCGATGAGGCTTTTAAATGCATATCGAACGAGGCCGAGGATTTTACGTAAACGCCATTTCTTTTTGACATTTCCTCGTTAGGTACGCCCGCCTGCGTGTTATTTCTTCTTTAGTCGAGCACTGCGAGTATTTCATTATATCTATTATTTTCTATTTGTACGGATCGTTGATCAGGTCGATTTCTTTACCGCCCGAGTAGGCTTTTGTTCTGGCCTTTTTCAACATCCTGTCCCCTGCTTTATTTGGCTTATTCATTTGAGTTTTTTCTCTTTCTCGACGTCGTTGTCGGTCTCCCAGTTCATCTGCCGACACCAGCGTCGCCCTATTTTAGTCTTCGTTTAGTCGTCCTATCGAAATTCACGTTTTAGCGCGTTCCCAAAATCAAAATATGTATATTGAGTATCTTGTAAGTGTGTAATATGGATATAAAAATGGCTTTATTTTTAAACGAAATAAATACCTATCTACTTATATTTGCGAGCTTATTTCTTTTCTTTTTTTCAATTTCACGCGATTGCGGTGTTGGAACATTTATTCAATGTGTATTATTTTCAAATGTGTCTGATACCGATGCTTTTATTATGTAATTCTTCGATTTGATTTTATGCTCGATTTATCTATTCGCGTCAATTTGACGAAAAAATTATTTTCTTTGAAAAGCTTATCCTAAGTATGAAATTATTCGTGGAATTTTCAAAATTTTTATAGAATTTTCATATTCGAACCCATCTATATATTTTTTTGAAATTTGAATCAAAGTTTGAAATTTTGGTAGAGATGTCTTCATTATTTTGGAAGAAAAATCGAAAAGAAGCAAAGGTTCTAATCACGAGGTTCGAAATGAAAAAAAAATTATAACTCGTAAAAATAATCACAACATTTTCCAAGTGAAATAGAACTAGTCAGCGAATTTTTTTAAATAAATGCTGAATCAGATTTGTGTTGTGCTTCACCGAGACGCTAATTAAGCAAATCCTAAACTCTCTCACGACCGATGACGTCATAAGCTGTCTGTGATTTTGAATTTGATAATTATTTGTAGCTCATCCGTCAGTTAATTCGTTATGTAGATATAATAGTACAACGGTGTCCCAAAGAGCTCTCTCAAGATACCTATATGTCAGCTTTTGCATGGTCATTGGTAATTTGGCCATAGCTCGTGTGTTCAAACAAAGTACATCTAAAATTTCAAAAATGAAGTCAGTCGCACTCTTGAGAAACTTCGAAAATGCAAAAATTAAATACGTACTAATTTTTTAAGCTTCAAAAATTGATGAAAAAAATTTCTGTAGTTTGGGAAAAATATTTTTAATGTTCAGACGAAAAAAAATATTGGGTGTAAATAGTCTTGGAATAAAAACTTCTATTAGGTAGATTTTTTTTTTAATTAAAAAGAAATGTTAGTAAAAAATTTGCAATTTATATTTTGAAAATCTATCACTTTTCGCCGAGAAGGAAATTTCTCAATTTTTCTAGAGGAAAAATATTTTTCAAATTTTTTGAGAAAAAATTTCAAAATTTTCTTGGATCAAAAAATACTTACCTACCTATTTCAACTTTTATTTGGAGTCAGGATAAAAAAAAAGTAATTGCTTTACTTATTTTTAATTAGGTAGGTATTTATTTATTTTTGCAAAAAAAGATTTTATTTTTTGAGAAAAAAATGATATTTTTTGAAAAACATTTTTTTTTCAAGAGGGTTTTTTTTTTTTTTTTTTTTTTTTTTAGGGAAAATCATTATAGATTTTTAAGAGAAAGGAGCATCAATTTTTTGAGAGTAACTGTTTTTGAGGAAAACAAACACAATTTTTTTTTTTTTTTTTTTTTTTTTTTGAGAAAAAAAACTTTGATTTTTAAAAAACAATTTTTTGAATTTTTTGAAAAAAACCCTCTTATTTTTACGGAAAAACATCACAATTTTTTGAGAAAAATACCAATTTTTGGTCTCAATTTCATTGAAAAAAATTTCATAATTTTTTGGGGAAAATTTTTTCCTTAGGTACCTTTTGAAAATTTTTTTTCAATTATTCCATAGTAGATGAAAATATTTTTCAAATTTTTAAAGAAACATTTCTCAATGTTTTTGGGAAAAAAATATTTGAATTTTTTTGAGTCTGCGTTAAAAAATTAAAGTTAGTATTTTTTTAACATTCAAACAAACAAAACCTTTTCAGCTTTGTTGAGAAAAATCTACTATTTTCTAGAGAAAACTCCACTAATTTTTGTAAAAAAGATATGTTTTTTTAGGAAAAAAATCCGATATTTTGAGGGAATAAGCATCATTGTTTTGGGAGAACGTCTTTTTTTTAAACTGCAAAACACATCAGTTTTTAGGGAACAAAATCAGTTCTTCAAGGGGAAGACTACCAGTTTTTTAGAGAAAAAAATTATTTTTTTAGAGAGCAACGTCACTTTTTTAGAGAGCAAAAACATAATTTTTTTAAAAAAGAAAAACAAATTAATTTTTTAGAAGAAAAAACATCATTTTTTTAGAGGATAAACATATCAGTTTTTTGAAGGGGAAAACATCAGTTTTTTGGAGGGAAACATCATTTTTTCTCTTAAAAATATCAGTTTTTTTTAAAAGGAAAACATCAATTTTTTAGAGAGAAAAAACCTCAGTTGTTTAGAGAAGAAAAAAACATCGGGGGGGGGGAAGTTTTTTTGAAAGGAAAAACTGTTGTTTTTTAGGGAAAAAAGCATTTTCAAAGCGAAAAATTCTTTTTTTTTCAAGGTGAAGAAATCAGTTTTTTTTTTAAGGAAAATACGTCATTTTTTTTTTTTTTTTTTTTTAGGAAAAAAAAATCAGATCAAGTGCGTTTTGTAGGATAGAAAATATGGAAAAAATTTGTCCAAAAAATAATTCTCATGGTCAATCGAATTTGAAAATGACTTCTCTTTTAAAAATGTGTTCAAAATTACAAAAAAAAAACAAAAAAAAAACTAGGTATAAAATCGTTTTGTTAGAAAATTCAATGAAACACAATTTTTTTCAACTTTTCCTTGAGATTTTATTGAGAACAAATTATTATTATTATTTTTTTTTCATACGCAATTTTAAAAAGGATTTACATTCCAAAGTTGTCCACCACATAAAAAAAAATTAATTTACATTTGTGCGTAACCTCTTCTTTTAACGACTTAAATCATCTAAAACGTGAAAATATTTAAATACACTGAAAAAAATGGATTATAATGATTCTGGGTAAAATACAGTAAAATTAGGATACGTCGCCAATTTTAGAATAATTCCGGTGAAAAACAGGAAAGATTCAGTTCTATTCCAGAATGATTACAGAGACTCCGTAATCATTCTTGAATAGAATCTTTTCTGTTTTTCACCGGAATTATTCTAAAATTGGCGACGTATCCTAATTTTACTGTGTTTTACCCAGACTCATTACGGTTTTTGAAAATTCATTTTTTTCAGTGTACCCACCCACGAAAGGTACCGACAAATTAAATATTTTTCAAGTTATTTATATAGATAATTTGGATCTTGCAAAACAAGTCCATTCTAATTGATAGTCAATTTTTCAATTCATTCACTCTCATACACGATGCATAATTATTATTTGCACTTAATAGGTATGGTAGGTAGCCCACTAAAACAATCTATCTTCCAACACGTCCCTCTCCCAAATAGCCAAAACACGAGAAAATTCACGTAAACAACACGTGCGAGTGTTTTCAACGTACAAGTACCTACATTGTACCGAGAATAACGATGATGCATTGATTAACGATTGCATCTAGCGAAAAAAATTTTCGTCACTGGAACCGGTTCACGCACGAGGAGCAATATTCTATTTCGCAGTTAATAATTTCAAAGTTTATTGCAACGCCGGAGTTAAAGAACCTGTTGCAAAATTCGCTTTCGCGAGTATTTTCATTTGTAAAAGCTTTTGTTGGGCAATTGGTCAAATGAAACGACGCACATACAATATATCAATATTAAGAAACACTGGGGCTTATATTGTTTCACAATGAATACGCCGCCGTTCAATTTGCAATTAACGCATTTTTAATATATTATGTGGTAAGTAATTGGTATAATAAATAATTGATTCGTTTAGTCTCTCCCTTCCTCCCTCCCTCCCTCTTTCTCATTGCGCTCACTATGACGGTGAAGTAAAAATTTCTGAAATAGGATTAAATTTTCTTACATGCTATAGTGATACCTTACCATACAAAATGAGAGACTAAAAAATATCAATAAGGAAGGGGAAGAATAGAAAATCTTCTATTTTTTTTCTAAATCGACCAATGTTAATAAACTTGTAACAATGGCGAGAATTACCTATACGTATTTATTGTGTAAATGTTTCCATGTTTTAGGCATGCAGCATTACGCGTATAGTTACTTTGTAATGCAGGCAGATTAGAATGAGAAAGAGAAGAGAAATTGTCCATTCGAGTGAAGTACTGTATGAGTTTCGATAATAATTTTTCATTTCCTTGCGAAAATTGCACAATCCAACCTATTGAATGAATAGAATACGCATATGATTGACTTCGAAGGTGATGGGTTTACCACGTAATTTGCATATGAACATTTTTTTAAATTTCCAACTGAGGTATTTAAAAACTTACAGAAAAAAATCGTTGAGGAATGAATTTCATCTTGATTTTTCAGTGCCCCCTACTCAAGGTATTACGCAAAAAAATATTTAATGGGATTTCCAAGTAGGAAGATTTTTGAGAATTTATTTTGTATTAAATAAAAGTTTTTTGTTTATGTACAAATCTTTGAAAGAACCCTTTCTCCTAAAAAATTTCGTTTTTCTGCATTTCGTCCAATTTTGAATTTTTACAAGCATTTTGAGAGGATTTAAAAAAAATTATTTCTATAAGTTACCTATAAAAAAAATTTTATTGCAAAAAATTTATTACTGAATTTTTTTAATTGAGATTTTTGATTATTTAATGAAAATCAAAATATTGATTTTTCAAATGTTTTCCAAAAATCTTTTTTTTTTATAAAAAATTTCATTTTTTCTTTGTTTTTCAAACTTCTATTTTTTTTAAAAAGTTTTTTAAGAGAATTAAAAAAAAAAAATCAGGAAAAATTTTTATTGGATTTATTTTACTATTTACCTACTTAAGAATTTTTCTCAAGGGCCTATAACTTTTTTCTCGGATTTTTTTTTTGAAATTTTGCTCTAAAAACTCAATTTAAAAAAAGTTCAATTGATTTTTCCTAAAAGATTAGGACAGTAACATAGCAACAGTGTCATTAAGGGGAGGAGGGGGGAGTAATCGAGGGAAAAAAATCAAAAAACATTCAAATTAGAAAAAAAAATTCTTATGACCTACTCAAAATTTTCTCAGTATACCTATTTTCCGAGAGTTTTCATAAAAATTTTTAAAGAATTAAAAATAGTTCAACTTTTTGAGATTATAAAAACTAAACAAAAAACGGAACACTTTGTAATAAAAAGGTTTTAGATTTTTTGATAGATTTTTTTTATACCTACCAAAAAAGGTTTATTATTTTTCAATAAGATTTTTTTCTGGAAAAAAAATTACAGTTTTTGAAAAAAAAAATACCTAGGATTTTTTTTATTTCTATTTTTTTATGATCCATGATTTTTTTTTTACAGAATTTAATATTAATTTCTTAAAACTATATTTTGTAATGATTTCTGAGAATTTATTTCAACTCTTGACGATTTTTCCTAAATTCTTCTTCAATGGAACTTGATAATTTTTTTTTTTTTATAAATTCTCGAAAAAAAAATTCTGAAAAGTTTTGTAGCTACTTATACTTATTTCATTTATTATTTTTTCAATTTCACAAGTTGAGATTTTCTGCCATATATTTTTTATGGGAATTTATGAGAATTCGTTTGAAAAATAATTTAAAATTTGGAGATTTCATTTCTATTTTCGTTCAAAGGGACGACTAATTTTTTTTTTACAGATTTTTGAAGATGGTTTATTTTTTAATGTTTTTATTCTATTTTATTATTCATTTTGAAATAATTTCACACTTGAGATTTTTTGTGAAGAATTTTTTTTGGAGATATTTTATGAAGATTTCTAGCAAGAATTCATTTCAATTCAAAAGCAGTTCAAAATTTAGAAATTTTTCCATTTTTATTTAATAAGATTTTTTCAAGATTTAAAAAAAATTCCTGGATTTTTATAGATTTTTTTTCTGAAGTTTTTATTTTCACCAATTCCGCGTTGTTTCTCCTCCTCCTCCTCCTCCTCCACTTTTTTTTGAAAAAATTTACAACTCAAGATCTTACATTATTGACATATTGTTTTATTAAGGTTTCTGAGAATTACCTAATTTCAAATGAAATCCAACGCTTAAAGATTTTTTCCAATTTTTCTTGAAGTGATTTTTTTTAAATACCTATTTTTTTGAAAGATTTTTTCCAAGTTTTTTTTTTCTTACCTATTAAAAACTGATTCTGAATAAATGAAAATTGTTTCCAAAAAAATATTCTGTTCAAGATTTTCTCTGAAAAATTTTTCCCAAGAGGTTAAAAAAATTGTCATAGGTATTTTCTTAAGAGAAAATTCAACTTTCGGATTTTAAAAATATATCTATATATCTCCAAAAGAATTTTTTTTAAATATCCCCATCCCAAAAAAAACACAATTTTGTTACTATAATTGACTGCAGAAATTCCAATTAAATCCGTATAAAAAAAAATTTTGTAGCTGTCGTCTTCGGTAAGGCTTGAGCGAATTTTTACAAGAACCTTTCCCATTAAAAGTTGAAATGTTTACCAAAAATATTTTTCATATAATTTGCTTTTATTTTTGTAAACGATCGAGCTAATATGAGTCAGAAATTTACAGTTCTTTTTACCTGTAATAGGTACTTTTCGACTGACTTAAAAATAGAAAATAATAAACACACGAATACGTAAATATTTATCAAAATTTACGAGTTTTGACCATGAACGATCAACGAACTCGAGAAATTACACCTTCGTAGATAAACTTCTCAATCTGCAATAATATAACTCGCGAGAGGATTAAACCGCGATAAGAAATTCGTATATACCTACAAATAAATGAAGCATGTATAAAAATTTATTAATTGAAACATTTGGTAGATGAAAGAAATACCAGTCGAATATCTAGGTACTCTATAAACCCCCTCCCCCGTTTATGACTTCTTCGCCTTTCAAAAAAAAAGAGAAAGAAAAACACGACACAGCATGACGACCAATCTCTTACATAAGACTAGTCGAGATCAATACTAAAACATAACAGGAAAATTACACAGTATGGAGAGTATCTTACCACGAAACCGAAATCGAGACACGCCGCTCATACAGCGGCCATCTTTCGGCATTGGCCGTAACTATACGACGCATCACGCAATTACGAGGCGGCGTTCGGGGTTGCATAGGCCTATACTGCAAAGGCATAGGCTAGCATAGGCCAGGCGCACCAAACACCAAAATACCGAAACGAAGGTTACCTATTTAAATGCAGTTAGAGGCGCATTCATACAGTAAAACAATTATCACGGATGCGTGTACCATGTTTAAAGCATTTTACGGCTTATTGTTGATACGAAAACCACAATTTGAGCACGAAACGATTTTAGAACAGCGCCATTTCGGAATATCGTGTAATACACGTTCATTCGTACTCGTACAGTCGCTACAGGACGTGCAGGACGACGGACGAGTTGACGACAATGACGTCGAAAAATAATACTTTAGAAATGAAAATAAAACTAGTGTCTAGTTTACTCAATTTGCTCACATGGTGGTGGATCGTTGTTGTTGAATTTTACCAAGTCCAATACTACATTGACACTTGATATTCAAAATTGGAGGAGAGGGAGGGGTCCAATCGAAATTTTTGTAATAACCAAAATTATTCCCAAGACTTCAAGCTACAACTTTTGTTTGAAAATTTTTTCAATTCGACCCCTAGACCTCCGCCAGTTTTTAATAATATAAGTATTTGAGTCATATTATGCAAAATTGGAGGGAAGGGAAGGGTATAATCGAAAATTTTATAATAACCAAAACTATTTATGGGACCTCAATCTACAACTTTTGTTTGAAAATTTTTTCAATTCGACCCCTAGACCTCCGCCAGTTTTTAATAATATAAGTATTTGAGTCATATTATGCAAAATTGGAGGGGGGGAAGGGTATAATCGAAAATTTTATAATAACCAAAACTATTTATGGGACCTCAATCTACAACTTTTGTTTGAAAAATTTTTCAATTCGACCCCTAGACCTCCGCCAGTTTTTAATAATATAAGTATTTGAGTCATATTATGCAAAATTGGAGAGGAGGGAAGGATCTAATCGAAAATTTTATAATAACTAAAATTATTTCTGGGACCTCAATGTACAACTTTTGTTTGAAAATTTTTTCATTTGAACCCCTCCCCCAATTTTGAAAACGTATCTATCTGATGTTATGTGAAATCAGAGGGGAGGAAGAGATCCAATCGAAATTTTTATAATAACCAAAATTATTTTTTGGATCTTAATCTACAACTTTTATTTGAAAAAAAATCAATTGGCCCCTTCCTCCCTCACTCCTCCAAGTTTTAATTAGTATCTTCGGCGTCTTATGCAAAAATGGGGGGGAGGGAGAGGTCCAATTGAAAAAAATTTCAGACAAAAGTTGTAGCTTGAAGTCTTAGACATAATTTTGATTATCACAAAAATTTCGATCGGTCCCCTCCCTCTTCTCCAATTTTGAATATCAAGTATCAATGTTGTATTGGACTTGATAAAATTCAACAAAAACGATCCACCACCGTGTAAATAAATTGAGTAAACTAGAAACTGATGAAAAAACACTATACGATTCGTACTGGTAAGAAAATAAATTCCATTTCCAGAGTGGGTACGATTCGATAGTGCGAAATGTCACAAGTAGGTAAACGTTGTGACGTACTCGAGTACGAGTATTTGAACGACAGTCTCGTGCATTTAGCTCGTTAAGAATACGAGTATAACCGTAATTTAAACCATTGAAAGGTGGTCATTGGCACAAACGAATAAACAACGCACTACTACCCTCATCATGGTGACGGTGCGACGCCGCGCCGCATGCCGCTGGCCCGCGACGACCACGATGGCGATGGCGGAAAAGGAAAACGACGAAAAAATAACCGTTTTCAGCATATCACCGTGTGCTATTTACCGGGCTGTAATTAACAATATGAAATTTCAGTTTTCGTCAGTATATTAGGTATACCTAATGTACGATGAAAATATGTTTCTTGTACCTAGGCTCAGCTACGGGGCCGCAGAGTCGTTACATTTTATTAGTAATTTTTAATTTATTTTATCAATGTTGAAAAACGCGTGGGTATGCGTGAAAACCATGCTACAAAAAGTGGCAGCTGATTAGAATACCGCACGTTTCCGTTTTATGTAAATTTTATGAGATTTTTCAACTGCTGCAAGCCGCGCTGCTCGAAATGGCGTATTTTTTCGATTTTTCATAATCGCGTGAAATTTATCGATTGGTACTTAAAATCACGAGTTTTTTTAGTATTAATGCGATGGTATTTGAATTGATGGGTGTACGAGGTGACGAGGTGACGAAATCCAATACCAATATTTCGCTCCTCCATTCCTCCACTCAATGTCAGCACCAATTCTGCAGATTTCTCAAGGGAGCAGACATTCGTAGTATTTTGTTGAATGAATTGTTCCAAGTTGCCTCGTCAACATGAAATTAAAAAAAATAATAATAATAAAGAAGGAAACAGCTAAAAAATTTCAAGAGCAATTTTGAAAAAAAAAATGCTTATGAAAATATTGAAGTAAAATTCCTAATATTAGAGACAAAATGTTCTAACAAACTGAAATAACTTTTTTTTCTGAAAAAAAAAAGATTTCATGATGAAATTAATAAAAAAAAAAAAAAAAATCATTTAGAAATTTACCTATGGCAAAATTTGAAAAAGGGTTCTAAAATTGAATTAATTTTAATTTTTTTCACTTTGCACAAAATTTGAAAAATGGGCGTTTGTTCGAGGAAATTTTCAATCCTTTTTAAAATCTTTTCCACAACGAAAAATCTAAGAATAAAATTGATTTTAATAGGTAGCACAAAAAAAAAGTTTCAAAAATTATTTTCAAATATTTAAAAAAAAATCGAAATACCTACATAAAAACTAATTTTTAGTTCTTTCGTTCCAAAATTTTGATAGAAATCCAAAAATTGTTATAAAAATTTTATTTTGAACGAAATTTGAAAAAATACGTGATTTTTCGAGGGAACATAAAATGCATGCTTGATTGAATTCATTCCTATCACACCGTAAAATTTATGATCAAAAATTTTCGAATAAGACGTACGGAACAAAAAATTAAGAAATGTAGGAAATCATTTTCAAAATATTAAAAAAAATCTGAAAAATATTGTTTCTCAAAAAATAAATTGAAAAATTAGGTGTAACAAAACAAAAAATTTAAAAAATGTTTTCAATTCTTTCATGCCAGAATTTTTTTTTTTAGAATTAGGAAGTTTGATGAAATATTCAATTTATGAAGAAACATTTCCAAGAAAAGCAAAGTTACCAAAAAAAAATTGTAATCATTTGCAAGAAAAAAATTTGAAAAACTTTTTAATTGTTGCATTTCTTTTCTTTCTTTCTTTCTTTCTTTTTTTTTTTTTTTTTGAAATTAGAAATTATTACCCAGTGAAAAAGTACAACTTCAACTCTATTAAAAAAAAAAAAATTGTTCACTCCTTCAATTTTTATTTATTTTTTTTAATGGGAGGGAGTACTTTAAGACATCAAAGATGTCGGAAAACATGAAAAACTAGGAAGTAGGTAGTTATTAGTTCTCATGAAAATGAACAACTTTTGTAATTTAAAGTGGAGAAAAATTGAAAATTTTTCTTTTTTTCTTCTTTTTTTTAAAAATAAATTGGCAGGTGCCACTTGAAATTTAAAAAAGGTGGATTTTATTTCTCGTAAAAAGGATCAATTTCCATAAGTTAGAACCAAAAAAATTCGAAAATTCGAAAATTCTTCATTCTTTTCTTGAAATTCAGTTTGAAGAAAAATGAAAAATTTTCATTTATTTTACAATAAAAAAGCTCAACTTTAGTGATACTGTCATGTATTTTTTTCGTTTTTTTCGTTTTTTTGAAAAATTAGGGCATCCCAAGGTATTACTTAAAATCAAGTTGAGGAAAAAATGAAAAAATTAGAAAATAATTTTAACGAAAAGCAAAATTCTGAAGGGTTAAAAGCGAAAAAAGGCAAGAGTTTGAAAATCGGTTCATCTTTCTCTTGAAAAAAAAAAAAAGTGAAGAGCGATTAGATGACACGTGAAATTCGATATAGGAAAAATAAAAAATTGGAAATTATTTCTCATGAAAAGAAACAATTTTCATAGGTCAGAACGAAATACCTATAATTGCAAAGATGATACAGTTCGAAAATTTGGTAATTTTTAAGTATGTTTCTATTTTTTTTTCAAAGTAGGAGACTATAGTTGCACCACTTGAAATGTTGCTGGTGAAAAAGTGGAAAATAGAAAATTATTTTCTAATCAAAAAAAAAAAAAAAAAAAAAAATCAGATGCTAAGTCAAGAAATATTGCTCATTTTAAGTTTGGAGGCCTCAAGCATTTAAAATCAATTTGGAAGGAAAAGAAAAAAAATGAGAATTAATTTATAACCAAAAAAAGCTAGAGTTTGAAAATTGGCTAATTTTATTCACTTTTCCAAAAAATGGGGTGCGACTGGGGAGCCATTATTCACTTATAGAGAAAAAATAAAAAATAGATAAAGGTATCTACCTAATCATTAATTAAAAATCAAGCTGGAAGAAAAACAAATAATTGGAAATTAATTTATAACAGAAAAAAAGGCTAGATTTTCAAAAATTGGCTATTTTGATTACAGCTTCGTCTGGAGCGATTCCAGCGTGCTGGAGAAAAGTCAACTTTTTCTGGAGGCTCCACATCGCTTTGAAAATGGTCGCAATCGACTCGGGGGATCGACTTTAATGTAAACCAACAATTTTCAGGATTCTATCTCGAAATTTACAATTTTTGTTAAAAAATGAATATGGGGGATATTTTAGTCATATTTTCAAAAATTTGCCAAAAATCTAAAAATCAACTTCGGCAGCTAAAAATTTGGTTCTGAGGTCTGAGTGATATGCTCTTTCAGTGAGCCAAATTTCAGCTCAATCAGAGGTGATGAGTTGACAAAGTTCACTTGTGAGTAGGTATTAAAAAAAAAAAAAAAAAACGAAAATTTTTTCCATCAAAATTTTTTTTTGAAACAGCTCACCCACTAATACCTGTTCTCAATTCCTATCCATTTTTTTTATTCAATCAAGAAAATACACATAGAAGATAGAAAGTTTGAAAACCCTAAACCAACATTTATGTACCTAGCCAATAAATTACCTACTCGTCCGATCAATAGGTATAATAAAAAATTAAACACGATACATAGGTAGGTAATAAACATCGCAACACGAATATAATCAAGGAATAATATTTTCATAACACGTTATCTCATATTTACATTGCATTGCCCACTACCATAAAACCCATGTAGGTAATAAGCCCATCATCAGAACAACAATTCATTAAAACAATCCTATCCTCGCCTACGTATATCTACAATACGTATCACAATCGACGAAATAGTTAGAAGAGAAAAAAAAATCACGCATGGTGGAAAAAATCAAAGCTTATTTAGCGACTGAAAGTGGGCGTAAAATCATCGATCAAACGCATCCATCCTGTGTGACCAAGTAGACATGATAGAGCCCACAGCCCAGCACATCACACAGGTATTAATGGTCGTGCTATTGTTCAGTTCGTAGGTATACGTTTGCGAGTATATATGCACGAGCAGGAGCAATAGGTACACAGTGCACTACCCGAATAACCTATTAATCCAGTAATCCATTGATATGGCCAGGTAAAGTGAGGTATGAGACTATAGAACGCGGTGCGAGTGCAGTGTACACATTGGTGAATAGGCAGGAGGTCGAAAGCGAGTGTAATCGGCGAAGGCGATGGCGAAACTCGCAGCACAGGAGTGCTCGGCGAGCTGGCAAGAAAACGTATAATTTTGGGCGAAGACGTTACTTCGACCAGGGCACAGTAGGCTTTCGTTGGGAGCTTTTTTCGAGGGTAAAAACGCACGCGTGAAATTTCATCACGGCGCGGCGTCTAAGCTAACGAAGTAGACAAAAGGCAATGCCGGTAAGACGTCTGAAAAAGCACAACAATGTCTGGAATACGTAAGTAATTTCCAAATAATCGATTCAATTTTTCCATCCCCACTCGGCGAGCCAATCGTTTATCCGCCGTCGAGCAAGGTTTTTGGGCGGAAAAGCTACGTCTGTGGAACGTTTGTCGCGTATTAAAATAAATATTAATATCGCTTAAACGTATTATTCTTCCCGACCGTAAATTTTCTTTTATACTATTTCAGTAGTAAAAATTTTCCAGCGTCGAATATGCCGCGAAATTGTAGTAGGTACGTTATAGTAGCTTCGAAATTCATAAGAGTCGACGCGCGCACCCACCCGAAGCACCCATATTTTCCACACAGAAATGCAGTTAAACGTTCTTTTCTTTTAGGTACGGGTCGTTGACTTATTTTTGCCTTTTTTTTTCATCGTCGTCGTCGTCTTCTTCTTCTTCCCATCTCTTCTCAGTAGGAACTAGGAAGTGTGGTTTTTTTTTTGCTTTGCACTCGTTCACAGGTATTTTTGCAGGCCTGCGTAATTTTTACGGTTTAGGCTGCGCCGCCGAAATATTATACTCGGGGTGTTCCTGCCCCCTCGAGGGCAGAGTTCCCACACCCACGTCTTACGATATCGATACTAGGTTTTTCTCACGAGTGGATCGCCGCAGTAGTGTTTTTTTGGCACCGTCGAAAATTTACCAAGTCCAATGTTATAGGTACATAGATACTTGATGGTCAAAATTGCAGGGAATGGAGGGGTCCAATCAAGATTTTTGTAATAACTAAAATTATTTCTAAGACTTTGAGTTACAACTTTTGTTTGAAAATATTTTCAATTGGACCCCTACTTCACCCAGTTTTTAATACCTAATATAAGTATCTAAGTCAGTGTTTCTCAAATGGTGGTACAAGTATCCCAAGGGGCAGCAATCAGTTCTCAGTTTTTGAATTAAATTCAAAATTTTTTCTTTGGATAAAACCCCTTTCATTTTTTTCAACAAAAATATTTCAATTTTCTATGAAGGGAAAATTTTTCAATTTTTCGGGATGTAACCTATTTCATTTAGGTAGGTATTTATTTATTTATTTTTTTGAGGAAAAAATTTTTCAAAGTTTCTGGAGTGAAAATATTTTTACCTAAATCTTTTTTCAGAAAAATGTTTCGATTTTTTTCAGTAGGTAGGAATTTTTTTTTCATTTTTCTGGAAATTTTTCCAAATTTTTTGTAGCATAGAATTTCTCATTTTTGGGAGTAGAAATATTTTCCATTAAAAAAATATCATTTGGGGAGGTGGAGGAGATTTCCCCATTTTTTCGGAGCAAAAGTACCGTACATGGACCTATTTATATCGAGAAAAAAATTCTCGAAGTTTCTGGAGTGAAAGTACGAGTATTTTACCTAAATCTTTTTTCAGAAAAATGTTTTGATTTTTTTTTTTTTTTTTTTTTTTTTTTTAGTAAGTACTTACATAATTATAAAAATTTAACAATTTTCTGGATATTTTTTCAAATTTTTTGTAGGAAAGGATTTCTCATTTTTTTGGAGTAAGTACTAAGTAGGTAAAAATATATTTTCATCCAAGAAGAATTATGGGGGGGGGGGGGTAGAGGAGATTTCTCCATTTTTTGGTAGTAAAAGTAAGTACATGTTTTTATCATTTTTTTTTGAGAAAAAAATTCTCGATTTTTTTTTTTGAAATAAGTCGAACGATTTTTTATTTTTCTTTATTTTATTATTTTTTCAGGTAGGTACGACGGTACGTCGCTACGTACCTGTCTAATAAAAAATCTTTTGACTAAAAAAAAGTCTTTCAATTACCTATTACAGAGAAAAATTTTCATTATTTTTTTTTGGAGAAATTTTTGGTCCATTAAGAGGTAGGTAGTATTTTTATTTATTAAAAAATTCCTTTTTTTTCAACTTTTTAGATTGAAAAATATTTTTGATTTTTTGGGAAAAAATTCTACCTTTTTTTTCAAGTAGGTAAAAAAAAATCTGAAATGAAAAGTATATTTCTCATCTTATTGAGGAAAAAATTTCTCTTTTTTTTTTTAGAACAAGAAATCTTTTAATGTTTTGAATTTTTTTCAGTTCTTTTCCTAGAATGAAATTTTTCATTTCTTGATAGTTATTATTTTTTATTTTGTTTTTATTATTATTATTTTTTTTTTCATTTCTTTTTGAGATACCTAGGTAAGGTTCATAAAATTTCAGTTTTCTGATGAAAGAATTTCTCAATTTTTCAGATGTTATAATACTTACTCGTATTTTTCATAAAGAGGATTTTCAAATGTGTTTTTTTTTTAAAAAGAATTTCATGCAAAAAATGTGATTTTCTTATCCCAAATAATTTTTTTCTGCGATTTGTTTCGTATGTTGATTTATAATGAAAAAAAAATTATACAGAATTTCTCAACATTTTTTTTAAAATATTTTTTTTTTGTAACATTAAAAAAAAAATTCAAGAATTGCTGTCGCATAAAAAAAGTTTGGCCGTCCATGATAATCTATCTCCCAATCACTAATTTATTTTCGGGGAGGAGCGGGTACGCGCAAAAAATTATTTTCAAAAAGGGGTACATGAGCAAAACTAACTGAGAATCACTGATCTGTCATATTATGCAAAATTGGAAGGGAGGGGAGGGGGAGGTCTAATCGAAAATTTCAAAATGACCAAAATTATTTCTAGGACCTCAATCTACAACTTTTATTTGAAAAATTTTTCAATTGGCCCCTTCCTCCCTCACTCCTCTAATTTTTAATTAGTATATCTTCGGAGTTTTATGCAAAATCGGCGAGGAGGGAGGGATCCAATTGAAAAAAATTTCAAACAAAAGTTGTGGCTTGACGTCTTAGGAATAATTTTGTTTATTACAAAAATTTCGATTGGACCCCTACCTCTCCTCCAATTTAAAGTATCAAGCGTCTATGTCGTATTGGACTATGGTAAATTTTCGATGGTGCCAAAAAAGCAGTACTACGGTGATCCACTCGTGTTTTTCTTCGGTCAATCTCTGAAATATACTCCTATCACTGGCCACATCCGGACATTTGGAATTGTTTTAAAATTTTCCGGAAAAATAAAATTCTCGTTATGATTTATCACATTGCATTCGTTTTTTTTTTGTGTGTGTACGTGAATATCTTACCGAATACCACGATAAGTGCACAGAATCAGCGTAGTAACTATCAACTCCACCCAAAATATTCGAAAAAATCTGATTGTAAACACGCGTTTCCGTCGTACGTTGGTGCACGATTTTTGGGAAACTGCGTTAGTTATTGATAAAATGAAAAAAATTGTCGTAAGAGTGACTAATGCAGTATCGAAAACGATTGATAAGTTTCGAATGCGAAAAAATTACGAACTAGTGGAACATGTCGATAACGAAATTGATTATCTTTAATGTTATAGTGATATTCGCATGGTTGACATTTGTTGAAATAATCGAAAGGAAGGCTTCGATTTGGTGCCAACGTGCACCCAAAAAAACACCTGCTTAGACGTAGGAACGTCTGCGTATATATGTACGCCCGTAAAAACAGTAGCATATGGCAGCATTTGGTAGAGAATAAAAATTTAACTGAACTTGAGCATAGAAATAAACGATGAACCAAAAAATGGAAAACTCACGTTTTAAAAAATCCGATCTCAGGACGAGTCAAAAGTTCCTCTTTTCTAAGTTCTTTCTCGATGATCATTTAAAATAAGTAAAACAAAAAACTGGTTTTCAACTTGAAAAAATCAATAGGTATTTTTTCGATAAAATTGAAGAGAATTAATTTTGATTCATGTTTTGAATAGGTACCTACCTACCTT
Organism: Balanococcus diminutus; assembly: GCA_959613365.1. Lineage (NCBI taxonomy): Eukaryota > Metazoa > Arthropoda > Insecta > Hemiptera > Pseudococcidae > Balanococcus > Balanococcus diminutus. Next base: position 30,249,159 of record OY390718.1, on the reverse strand, counting down.
GATTTTAAACAAAATCTTGAAAAACGCGAACAATCAAAAAACTCTATTTTTAAAAAATACTCAAGTTATATTTTGAAGAAAAAAACCTATTTTTAAAAAAAAAATGTTTTTCCAATAGATAAATAAAAAAATAAAAAATGAAAAAAAATATGTTCTCAAAAAAATCATTTTCATCCAAAGATTTAGGACGGGATGAGGAAACTGCACTCAAAAAATAAGAAATAATAATAATAAAAATATTTTTCAACAAAATTTTTAAATAGGGGTACCTAAAATGTTTTCAATCAAAAAAAAATAATCAAGCGAAATATCATTTTTTCAAAATTTCATTTGAAAAAAATGAAAAATTATGTTTAAAAAAAATAAAAATTAACCTAATATATTGAGTAACAATTTTTTTAAAACATGATAATAATGATTGAAAAATACTTAGATATTTTTCAATAAAATTTTTAAAACAATTATTTTTGATGAAATTTTGAAAAAAATGCATTTGAATAAAGTGGAAAAAAATACTTTTCAATAAAATTTGAAAAAAATTTGTTTGCATAAAAAAAAATATATTTCAACATGATTTTCAATTGTTTTTTTTTGAACTGAAATAAAGATTTCAAAAACAAAAAAAAACAAAAAAAACAACAAAAAAAAACCTAAATGTTTACAGTTAGTTATTGAATGAAGCTGTTCTTTAACAAAATATTTCAATGAAAAAAGTTCACTCAAAAAATTGTAGAGTTTTTTCAATAATCGGATCAAAAAAAATCCAATAAATCATCTTACTTCAAAAATTTGGAAAAAATGAAAATATTATCTACCTACGACATTTGAAAAAAAAAATTAATCAAGAAAAAAATTTTCAACATAATTTTTTTTAGAAAAATTTTCAAAAAATTATTTTTGAACAAATACCTACATAGGTAATAAAAATATTCTCTATTTTTTGAACTCATTTAGCGCAGTGGAAAATTCCCACCCTTTTGGATCCACACTTCTGTCTACTGTCTTAACCTACACACATCTTATACCTCGAATGATGATTGAGATTTTCTTCCAAATCACATCCTTTCAAATAAAACCTCAAAACCAATATGAAGATTGCAAGTGCAAGGTAGACCAGGTGACCAGTTTGCAATGCTTTCAATCTTTTGAGTCTATTTACTAAACGAATGTACCTAGACCTACGGTTCGGTGTATATATAGCCTACAGTTCATGGAATATTCCAATACCAATATCTAACGTTGTAATTGCATAATATAGCACACATTTGTATGTTTTATGGCATCTTAATGCGAAATAATGTTAATCAATTCGCACTTAGATAACTGTTGTATAAAATATGGGTTCGAAATAATGCGTGGTAAACCACACGAAGGATAATTTTCCAACATATTTGTATACGAACCTATAATATTCATGTAAGAATCCACGTAGGTACGTTTTCTTCTTCAATTTTAGGTTTTAAATTAATCAGTGTGAATGACACGAAACTATGAGTAATTGTCTTCTTTTATCAGCCAGACAGTAACGAATTTATTGATAAGATTCGTATGTAAGTATATTTTAAAAGTATTATTAAATATCTGATAAAAGTGATGATTCAATTTCCTTTTTTTTTTTTTCAAATTCAAGACCATGTCGAAAAATACAAAAACATTCGAAATATTCGATCAATGTACTCGCGTACTCGTCCATGTATAAGAAAAAATATTTGTATATTAACACGTCATATAAATATATGTAGGTATACGTATTACAGTCGACTTGATTTTATAAATTTTACCTTGTGTACACTTTTTATCGGTGATTATTTAACCTAGCCTATTCAATTTCAATTAGGTATTAATGAATAATTCAAAAATATTGTTCATACGCGTATATATGTATTTTTAATTATTTTATAAATTATGCATTTAATGAACCCGTTAATATAATAGCTAATTAGCGAAAGTGATAAAAAAAAATCGTTTTTCATTTAATCATTGCAAACGGAGCTTTGCCTCGGGTTATTTAACGTATTTTTACGAGGCGACATATTGATTTTTTTTCGATTCGATACGATTGAATTATCAATGCGAGAATTTCACCAGACTCAGGCTCTGAAGAGATGCAGGCGTTAGAAAATTCTTCTATCTTGTCACCAGAGACGGCAAGAAGGGTGGGGTGCAAAAGATGCACTTGCATCGAACCCGAATTTTTGTACAGGGCCCGACTAAGAGTTTTTTATATTATTACTTTTAAAAAAAATTCAAAATATGTAAAAAAATTTACTCCACAAATTGAGGCCAAAACTTAATTATTTTTATTTCAAAAGTGAAAACCAAAAAAAAAAAAGATTTTTTGAATAGGTAACAAATTAGCTAAGAGATTTTTACTCCAAAACATTTTCTAAAATAATTAAGTAAATTATTTTTTTAAAAAGTTGTGAATTTTTTTCTCCAAAAATTAGGGTATATTTTGCTCAAAAAAATTGAGAGGTTTTTTGTTCCAAAAAATAGGAGAGTTTTTACAAAAAAAAAAAAAAAACTGAAAGTTTCTACAAATACCTATAGAAAATAAATTTTTTTAATTCTACCAAAAAAAAGTAATTTTAAAAATTATGAATTGTCTCTTCAAAAAAATAGGAGACTTTTTTAATAAAAAAAAACAAGATTTTTATTTTCAAAAAAAAAAATTATGACCAAAAATTATAATTTTTTTACTCTAAAAATTTTTTGGAATTTTTTCCCAAATCGGTGAATGATTTTTTGTCCAATAAAGTTGAGTGATTTTTACCCACTCCCCTCCCCCCATTTTTTTTCACAAAACAAAATTCGGCATTAAACTCCTAAAACATAAAAGACTATTTTTTAAAAAGAAAATTGAGAACAAAAATTGTGGTTTTTTTCTCTCTAAAAATAAATCTTTTTTTAATAATAAGCAAGTAGGTAAAAATAAAAAAAAATGAAGAATAAAAGTCAATAGATTTTTACTTGAAAAAAAAAAATGAATTATTTTACTCAAAAAAATTTATATAGTGATAGAGACCCTTTCCCCCCTCAAAAAAAGTGAACAGTCTAATTTCAAAAATAAAATAAAATAAGAAGAAGGAGAAGAAGACGAAGAAGAAGAAAAATAAGACAAAAAATGGAATTTTTTCTTCAAAAAAAATAGGAGACTTTTTAATCAACAAAAAAAAACCAAGACTTATTTTTCAAAAAAATGGATCAAAAATCATGATTTTCTTCTCTCCAAACTTTGGTAAAAATATTTTTTCTTTAAAAAAAAAAACTGAAATTTTTTTTGATTAAAAATCAAAGAGATTTCATACTTCAAAAAATTTAGAGGTTTCCCCGTAAAACTGAAATATTTTTTTCTTCAATGAAATAAGAAGAGTTTATTTACTACAAAACTGAAAATTTTTTTACTCTAAAAAAATTTAGGAATTTTTTCCCTAAGAGAGATTTTTTCTCAAATGACGTTAAAAGATTTTTTACCCTGCTCTCCCTCAAAAAAACACATTTGAAAAGTCTTTTTTCAAAAAAAAAAATCTTTCACAAAACAAAACAAAATTCTGCATCAAACTTCCAAAAAATAAAAGACTTTTTTTCAAAGAAAATTAGAACAAAAATCGTAATTTTTTTTAATATTAGGTAAATAAAAAAGAAATAAAAAATTACTTACGCGTAAAAAATGAATTCGATCTGTTATTTCAAAACATTTATATGGAGACCAACACCCCCCCCCCCCCACAATAAAAAATTGAACGGTCTAATTTCAAAAATTAAATGAAATGTTGAGAAAAAGAAGAAAAACAAAAATATGACAAAAATTGATTTTTTTTTCTACAAAAAAATGAGAAGTTTTTTTACACTAAAAATTTAGGAATTTCTTCCTCCAAATAAATGCGATTTTTTCCACAAGAATTCGAGGAGTATTTTTATTACCTACAGCACAAAAGAACAGTTTTTCACTTCAAGAAAATTTCAATTTCAATTTAAACAAAAAATTGAAGTTTGTTTTTCTCTAAAAAATAAGGGATATCTTTTTAAGAAACGAAGATTTTCTACTCCAAAAAATAGTCAATTTATTTTTTTGAAAGAAAATTGGAATGAGTACATCCCCACTCGGCTCTCGCCTTCACTGCTTGTCACCTCGTCATATAACCGAGAACGAGAAGCTACGGATAGATCAAAAGAGCAGAACCTTGGTGAACTGGTGTCGTGTTTTGACTACAGCACAGACTATGTTATCAATTTTGGCCAAACGAATCGGTGGCAATCTCTGTAAAAGATACCGCGTTAATAAATTTAAAAAGACCAGACCACACGTAAGGAAAATTTCAGCCAATTGATTACGATCAAATTTAGCACAAATGGAAAAGGTTGCTCACTCAGCTGCCGTTTTGAAACGTTATCATTTAATAGACATATAACCGTATCCCGTATCAGTGACCGTTAATCGTGCATATTTACTTTATACATGTATGCCAATTTTATCGCGACACTGATTGCCTAATATCAAATCCAAAATTATTGAATGGTTTTGCCAGTCGTCAAAACGTATATGTAGGTAGGTATGTATAATGTTTAACGCGATAATCCGAGTTACCTAATTTTATAAATCGTTTTTCTATTGTTGCATTTGGAAAGTCGACAATTGGTTAAATTCTATGTAAATTAGTTCATCTTATCGTACTGTTTGAACGGTATTTCTTTACCTTTCAAGGTCGCAAATTTTTACGTGTTATGAAACAATATTTATGGGGGGCACAGAAGGAAATACTTGGGTACTCGTACGTGCATAGTGCATACCAAGATGTGATCATTTTTATAATTAGAAGCCAGCAGTGAAATTATTTCACGTCATTGTAGTACCTACGTATAGCTAACTAGCGAATAGAAATATTTGTTTACTCAAATTGTAATGATCTAAAAAAAATTATCGGAGATTTTCGCCATAAAGATTTAGATAATATTTGTCTTAATCGTAGCTCGTTGACCGATTAATGGATTCATAGATCGCACGTGGCTTCAGCTGAAGGGTTATCATAAATTAAAGTTTCGTGTTTTGAAACAGAAAAATACGAGGAAAAGGATTAATATTGATTGCACGAAACAAGGAGAAATCTGGGAATGGAAATTCATCGGGAATGTAATGATTCATAATGACTAACAAAAGAAATAAAAATTTCTAGCTTGAATTATTGCTACCGTGGTTTAGTATCCTTGGATATTTTCAACATTCAATTAAATTGAAGAAATGATTGAAAAATCAATCGATTAATCCAAATTGAAAATTTGTACTTGGAAGTTGGAATGAATTCCAATAGGCCTAAGAGAAAAAAGAATCGTCCATTCGTCCAAAAATTAAACCATTCATCAAAATTGAAAATTGTTCGAATTGATCGAAATGAAAAAATTTATTGAATTGAAGAAATCGGAGAATCATGCAAAAAATAAATCAATTCGCTAAAAAATCTAAAAATAATAAATCAAAATTTACCTAGTAATTTAATGAATTGAAAAAAATATCAAAGAAAATTCAAAAATTGAATCGATTCAGCAAAATAAAAAAATCGGTCGATTATTTCGAGAGGAAAAAATTTATTAAATCAAAGAATTGTCAAAAAACTCGATCGATTTCATTAAAATCGAAAGATCAATGAATTTATCGAAATCGAAATACTTTTAAATTGCATTAATAAATCGGAGAACTTTCCAAAAATTAATTGATTTAATCAAAATTAAAAAATGAATAATATTAGACCGAAATAAAAAATTTATTGAAATAAAAAATGAGAGAACCAACGAAAAACTAAATCGATTCGTCGAAATCGAAAATTTAATTTAATTTAAAAAATTGGAGCACCATCCAAACAATCTAAAAACTAAATCGATTCATCAAAATCCAAATTAAAAATTTTATTGGGTTAAAAAAATTAGAAATCAGCTAAAAATTGAATCGATCCGTCAAAATCAAAGAACAATTAAAAAGTTATAATTAACCTATCAAAATCTAAAACTGGTCGATTATTCGAAAGAAACCCGAAAAATTGTCAAAAATTTGAAATCAAAAATAGGTAAGTTGCCTTATCGAAATCGAAAAATTTATTGGATTAAAAAAATTGAAAAATCATCCAAAAAATTAATCAATTTGTCAAAACCAAAAAACCATGTAAATTTTTTTTGAAAACGTTATCAAATTAACGAAATTGAAAAATTGTCAAAAAATTCAATCGATTTCTTCAAAGTTGAAAAATGCATTGAATTAAAAAAAAAAAAAAAAATCCAAGAACCGTTCAAAAATCGATTTATTCGTCAAAATTAGTCGAATAATTAAAATGGGAAAATATTTTGAATTGAATAAATTAAAAAATTGTCCAAAAATGGAGTCTATTAATCAGAATCAAGAAATGAGTAGATTTATCAAAATTGAAAAATTCATTGAATTTTATTGAAAAAATTTATTGGATTAAAAAAATTGGAAATCGTCCAAAATTGAATTGATTTGTCAAAATTGAAGAAACAGCCACAAATGAAATCGATCAATCGAAATCTAAAACCGGTTGATAAATGAAAATGTAAACATTTATTCAATTACCTATAATTAAATAAAATTTGAAAAATGTTTTTTTTTTAATTTTTTTTTTTTAAATCAAATCAATTTATCAAAATTGAAAAATCAGTCGATTTATCGAAATCAAACATTCTATGATCAAAACATTTCATTTTCCTTAAAATTTCAATTCAACTTGAGTAAATCTTGATTTTTATTTATTATTTTAATTTTAAATTTTGTTTCTGATTTTTTTTTATTAGATATTTTTACTTGACTTTTGCAAATTTTTCATTGATTGAATTTTCGTAAAATTAATATTTCTGAAATTAAATAGTTTCATCTCAGCATGATTTTTTTCTTATTTCAACTTACTGTTTTTTTTTTAAATTTTCAATTTATTTAAATTGAGGAAATCTTCAATTTTTTAAAATTTGATTAATTCTTCACTAATTTTAAATTAGGTTTTCAATTTTGGAAATTTTTTCAATTTATTTAGTTTCGAAGATATTTTCAATTTAAACCCGGTAAACACACTGTATGCGAATCGCGTACTAATAGAGCGCTAAATTCGCATTTATCGTATACGAATAGCATGCGAAAATAGCGTACTATTAGCATATCAAAAATGTCCGCTTTTTTAGTGGCTAATTTCGAACGCTAATAGTACGTGAAATTAGCAGCGAATGTAGCGTTCTATTCGCGGTTAATTCGCTTGCGATTAGCGTTCGGAATTCGCCTCTAAGAAGTAGGCAAATGATTTTTGACGATTTCCACTCAGCAGTAAATTAATTATTCGAAAATATATCATATTTGTGATCGCAGATCTGTGGAAAATGAAATTATGCCGAATCGTAAAGTTTTTGGAGTACCTATCAGTGGCATTTGATAAAGTAATTTTTAGGAAAATCAAAATTACTACCAAGATTTCAATCTACAACTTTTGTTTGAAAAATTTCTCAATTTGAGCCCCCCCCCCCCACCCCTCCAATTATGCCCAATACTACGTAGATAGATAGATAGATAGATAGATTAGATAGGTATAAAAACGTATATTTATTACTCTGAATTGTGAGATGGAAGAAGGGGTGTCCCGCAGTCCCAAATGAAAATTTTTTCAAACAAAAGTTGTAGATTGAAATCTTAGAAATAATTTCGATTATTACAAAAATTTCGATTTGACTCTTCCTTTCATTATAATTTTGCATAATACTGCGTTCAAATTGGAGAAGGAAGAGGAACAATTGAAAAATTTTATAGCACTGATAAGACGTCTAAAATTTTTACGATTTGATAAAATTTAATTTCACACAGATTCACGCGATCACAAATAAGATATAAATTCAAAATAATTAACTTACTGTGAGTGGAAATCGTCCAAGAAATTCTGCCTTCATCTCCATTCTTATCACTTTGAAATCAAATCATTGGCGTTTTTACTTAAAAAGAAGAAAAAACATCAAACAAAACGCAAAATTCCCCAACAAAATCAAAAAACCCAGAAAACCTTTATTTTATTGTTTAAATGTCACTGCAATACATTCAAGTACACGTTCATGTTTGAAACTGACTTCTCTCATTTGTAAAACGTATTGAAAGAAGTTGTAGTGAAAATCGCATGCTATTCGCTAGCGAATATTGCGCTAATATCGTAAGAAATATCTGCATGTTTTCCACTGCGATTTTAGCATACGACTCGTATGCGAATATTGTGCTAGTATCGTACGAACTTTTTGCCTGTTTTCAATGTGATTTCAGGCATGCGATACGCAAGCGAATATCGCGCTAATATCCCACAAAACATCTACAGGTTTTTAAATACGATTTTAGCATGATATTCGCTCACGAATAGTATACGAATTTATCTGAGAAAATTTTCTTCGATTTTTGCTTTGATTTCGCATTTTATTCGTATGCGAATAGACCGCGATTTTCGTCTCTGTGATTTTAGCATATGAATAGCAGGCGGTGTGTTTATCGGGAACTCACTCAATTTTTTTCACAAATTTTCAATTTACTACCCACAAATTTTGAGACTTACCTATTACGTTTTCCTAAATTTTAATTTCATTTTTTAAATATTTTTCCTTACTCAGTTTTCAAAGATAATTTTTTATTGAAAAAAATAAATAAAAACCTATTCATAAATCTGGTGTTTTAATAAGTAATTAAGTATCTTTTCAGGTTTATGAAAATGATCGAGTACGATGAAGCTTAAGTCTCGATCTACAAGATGAAATTTTTTTGCAAACGTTTCACAATCACATAACCTAAACTAACCCATTTATAAAAAATTAATCTGCGAAAATGAATAAACTTCCTAAACCATAATTCCAATTCCAAAGAAAGAGATCTTGCGAGTGATTTCAACGAAGTAGTTACCGAAGCCACGTGGGTCACTCGTCTTATATACATATAAACCAGCTGATTAGGTAATTAGTTCACACTTGTACGACTGTACGTACGTAAAAGTATATAACTTACTTAGTAACGAGCCAAAGATCGACACGTGCAAACCAACGAAATTATTTAATTAACTCGTAACGATTCGATAAAAGATGTTTAAGTGTAATTTGATAAACGAGACGTGACGTTTGGTGGTTTGAAAATTTTTTGCATTTGACTATAGTGAATCATTGGATTTTGATAGATGACCTGTGTATATATAGCACTTCTCTGGCCAGATTATCGTACATCGGTATTTATTGAAATTAAAAAATGCAGTTCGAATCAGTATTATTAATTTTAAGAAGCACATCTCTCATACAGATAACTCACGATTTATAAAAAAAAGTAGGTACCAACATCGATGATTTAATAAATTCGAAACCGACGCCATTTTAAATTTCAACTCGAATACAATTTTTTTCTATAGTCGACATTGAAGTTCGACGTGTAAAAAAAAAATAAAAATAAAAATAACGAGAAGAGAGATCAAGATCACGCTAGATAAATATTTACCATCGAATCGAACCTAACATACGATAATTAAAAGCCGACAACAAAAACGAGATAATTTTCAACGATCGTGTAAAAAATTACAAATACTAATACATTAATACGATCGCACAAATACGGTCATTTTCCTCCTCAACGTAACAAAGAACGAGGTCAAGTTTTGTTGATGTATTTATCGCAATTTGACGCGCGGAGCAGCGTACGCCGAGTGATATTTTATTGTTTTATTAAAATATATATCTATCCATCGAGTATAATATGCTGTCGTTTGTGGCATCTATGAAAAATAAATTATGCCCATTTCGCTTTATGAACTCGCTCGCAAGGTTAGTGGTATCTCATATAAGTGGATGAGGGATGACACCGATAGTACAGTTCCTCGTACTGCATTCGCAGTCGAAGTCGAACTTTATAAACCTGTCTCTTCGTAGAGCAAAATGCAAGCTGTACCACACGTCCTTGCACTGGCATCATCGATATACTCGACGAAAATCTTCTCGAATGGTTACCGAGGAGCAGGGGGAGGGCACGGCGAGCTCGACTGATACGCTAAATCTATACGTAGCGTCTACGTATATATACTATATACCCAAACTCAACTATATCTGAAAACTTTCCAAGTGAAAAACTGCAATAGTATGCGGTTCTGTTTTGCTGTTTCAAATTACTTTTGAGAAACGGTAAAACTGCACCGACATTGTAATTTGCGGCTGCACTTATGGGGTAAGTTTGTGCTTGCCAAAGATCATCGTATACATGACGTCATCAGTTCAATTTTTGCAATTCCGAGCAGGTATTGGTTTCATACTTGTAATTTTTTTATTCGAATCGTTCGGTGTTATCTTGTGAGGGAGAGGGGTCCATTGTTTTAGATTGTAGTGGATTTTTCAAACTTGAAAAAAAATTATACAGGGTGGCTCAAAAATATTGTATTTTTTTGGGACGAATGTATTGTAATTTTTTTGCTAAAAAATATTGTAATTTTTTGGGAAAAAAATAAGTGTAATTTTTTGGAAAAAAAATATTGTAATTTTCTGGGAAAAAATGTAATTTTTTGGAAAAAAATACATATTGTAATTTTTTGGAAAAAAAATATTGTAATTTTTCGGGGAAGAAATATTTCAATTTTTTTTGGGAGAAATACCTATTGTAATTTTTTTGAGAAAAAAATACTGCAATTTTTTAGGGAAAAAATACCTAATGTAATTTTTCTGTTTTGGGGGAAAATATTGTAATTTTTTTAGTTAAAAAATATTGTAATTTTTTAGGGAAAAAATACCTACAGTAATTTTTTTTTTGGGGGGGTTGTAATTTTTATGGGGAAAATTTTATAATTTTTATAGGGAAAAATATTGTAATTTTTTTTTTGGTGGGGGGAATATTGTAATTTTTTTTTGGGGGGGTTGTAATTTATAGGGGAAAAATTGTAATTTTTTAGGGGAAAAATATCGTAATTTTTATTTGTAATTTTTCGAGGAAAAGAATAATATAATTTTTTTGGGAGGAAATATCGTAAGTTTTTGGAATTTTTAGGGGAAAATACTACAATTTTTTTGGGAGGAAATATTGTAATTTTTTAGGGGGAAAAATACCTAAGGTATTGTAAATTTTTAGGGGAAAAAATATTGTAATTTTTTTTTTTGGGGGGGAAAAAGGTTGTAATTTTATTAACGATTAGTTTTTTTCCTAGGAGGCTTAATTTTCGTGATTTTTTTAATATGCATTTCCTAGGTTACAAACGTCTCGCCTGCAAAAATCACGAAAAATAAGCCTCTTAGGAAAAAAACTAATCAATGATTGCAGAAAGAAAATTTTACGTTCTACAATTTTTATTACACGCATTTTTTTGTAGGACCCATAGTTCGGTCAAAAAAGCACTCTATAGACTTATAGGTATCTAATGTACTCGCATTTGAAAAAATTACCTACATAAAAATTGTGTTTTTTTGTGTTTGTATTAATTTTGTACATTACAAACTTCGACTACAAAAATAATGAAAAATTAAGCTTTCTAGAAAAAAAATCGATTAATGCAGAAAGAAAATTTAAAGCTTTACAATTTCGATTCTTATAATTTTTTTCGTAGGACCTTTCGTTCGACTACATAGAAAGACCCTCTTGTACTAAATGAAAAATTATGCCAATTAGATATTATTATTTTTTTAAATTGGGTTACCCTGTATATTTTGCCAACGTTTTTCCTTCGTTAGATCGATAGGGAAACTTGCTCTTCGATTAGAATTCGTATTCTACTCGTATTTCACTTTTCGTTCCTTTTCTTCAAAAATAAATTCTCAAACTAGGTACTTTGAAAAGTGGCTCGTTTTTCCCAGATTTCCAACCACATGGAAATTCCTTATCAGATTGACTTTTTCGAAACTCTACACAATAATTAATTAATGCACTGATCAACAACAAAGCTTGGAAATAATTGAATTGAATAAAGAAAAAAAATAGCAAGAAGAACAATAATGGAATATGTGATTGGATAAAGAAACGAAATAATCAGTACTAATTTTGCCATATTTTGTATGAAGGTTGTTTTAAAAAAAATTAAAACTGCATAGAAAATTTTACCAGCCTCTAAATACGTATTTATTTCTAAATTCAAAGATCTAAATTATTATTTCATGTGTAAAGTTGTGCATTAATCGAATAATAATTATAATCAAACAATTGGAATAATCAGGGCAAGTGTCGAAAAAAATTGCCCCCATTGAATTGTGAAGTTTAAATTGCGCCAAGAAAAAATCTAGACCTGATGTAGAAATTCTTCGACATCTCCCTCTCCTCAAGTCATTTTATTCTGCGAAAATTCATCACTTTCAAATTTTTGCAATTTTTCGCAGAGACGATTTTTGAAAAATATTTTACAAAAATTCGATTTTAAATTCTCGTTTTAAAATTCTTTCCATACAAAATTGTGAATATTTTGAAGAAAAAAAAAATAATTTTCGAAACCCTAGGCAAAGACAATTCTGAGAATATTTTTCAAAAAATTAGTTTCAAAATTTTTTTTGTTGCTCTCTCCATATTTTTGCCAACATTTTTGCATTAGGTAGGTATTAAAACTGCGAATATTTTACAAAGATCTGATTTTCACAATCTTTTACAAGTATAGTTAGGCAGGCACTACTAGGTACACTTTCGAGAACATTTTCCAAAAATCACAAGTCAAAATTTCGAATATTTGTATTTTTTCATTTTTTAAAAATTATTTTGCAAGCCCTAAAATAGAAAATACCTATTCTTGTTTTATTTTTATAGACGTGATACCTAATTCTACGAATTATCTATTTTCAACACGCTTTTTTGTATTGCGAATTCGTGGCTGGTGATTGAAAAAAAGTTCACGGAAATATGAATAATTTAGTGTTGCCTGAAGCCCAATTATTTTCCATCGTTCGCATTTTTCATCCACATATAGTTAATGGCCAATTTTAATGCGATAATTTCATATTTTGTAAAATGATAATTCAGATATTACGACGATATATCGATAATACAGGTAGATTTACCTAAATATCTAAGTACGTAATGAAAAATGATTCACACAGGTTAAAATTTCGTAAATATATTGGAATTATAAATAACTTTTATATACCTTGGTTGTAATATTCAAAATTCTCGAGTTAAGGTATATATACTTATATGATTCAGAAAAAATAAATAAAAAATTAAATAGTACGTTTTTTACACCACTTGAAAAATTCAGAATAAACTTTACTTACATTAACTATTAAGTATAAAGGTACATGAAAATCAATCTGTGAGTACCTATAAAGTAAAAGTAGGTAAATGATAATAATTCAAAATTTGCAAGCACTAGAAAGGAGTAGGTAGGTATCACATAAAACTGTTGGAAAAAAGTCAACTGTTGATAAATTATTAGTTGCATTTTTACAATAAATGATTCATTTCATTGATTCGTGTTTATTTTTTAATGTTCAAGTAATAAGTACCTATTCTTAATATCGTGCGGAATTTCTTCAAAGTTTATCGCGACAATATAGCAAGAAATGTTAGCAAAAATGATACACCTATTTCAGAAGAGAAGGGAAGGGAAAGGAAGAAAACGAAAGGTTATTGTATCGAGTTGCAAATTATTTTATAAAACCAATGTAACTTTTCAAAAACAAGCAAAATAAAAAAAGATCAAAAGCAAACGAATTTTGAAAAAAACTGACATTTTTTTCCTGCTTCATGAAAATAAGAAATCAGATCGAATAATGTATAAATCATTCCACTCATGGATGAGTTTTTTTTTTTAAATATTTACACTGTCACCTTAATCAGTGACAGTACAAAGAAAATCCTCGAGGAGGTTAAATTTTGTGCGCCATTCTAAGTAATATTATGATCACTTTTTTTTTTTTTGAAAAAAATATAAAATTTGAGTATGTAGCTAATTTTGTATGATTTTTAAACTTCCATGAGCACCTCAAAAAAGGCGAGGGCTATGAATTTGAAATTTCTTTGAGTAATATAAAAAAGTTTGGGCTACGTGCTCATTTAATTCATATTGGTATCTTAATTAGAATCGGAGTTATTTAGGGAGATTCCTAACACATCTCGGAGGGGATTGCGGTTTTTAAAATAGAAATTGGAAAAAAATGGAAAAAATCAACGAATTTGGTCCAAATTAGGTTCGATGGTGCGTATTTTGGTGACTTTGGAAATATATTGCAAAAAAATAAAAATAATAGATCAAAAATGACGTGTTTTGAGGGTTTAAAATGAAATGAATCGAGTTTTTGCGTTTTTGAGGCTCTTCCACCACTAAAAAAAAATTCTAAAAAATAAGATTATCCTGTGTATATGAGTATACTATATAATATATTTGCAGTCGTCGTAGGTCTGAAAAAACGTGTAGAATGCTACATTTTGAAATTTTATAACTCAGATTTCCATACCAAACAACATTCCGAAAATTTTCTTAAAATTTCCAGGAATTGTCCTTAATAAGGTACATCATCCCTGCGTGTTTGAAAAATTCCGTTGAGAAATGTAGAAAATGAAAATTTACGAGTACATGAAAAAAACCACATTTGGCCTCATTTGAAGGAGTTCAATTGAGGTACCTATGGAGCCAAAATTGGTGTCGACGAGTTTTTGGATCTGAAGGGCCACTTCCATCGCTTAATTTCAAAATCCTAGTCAAAATCCAATTATCAGCTCTACTGTGGGTATACCTAGGTACGATTAATTCATGAATCGTCAGTCTCGTTATTTGGATTTTTATGTATTTTTTTTCTCCACAATGTTGGAGATTGTTTTAAAATAAAATTGGGAATTTAAAAAATAAGTATTTCATGGAGTTGAAAAATATTTTACTAAATTGATACCGTATACTTTTTAAAAAATAGGAACTCGCTGTTTAGTAATATTAAAAATAAAATAAAATAAAATGGAAATTTATTAATTTCTTATACTCAATTTGAAAAGGAAAAAAGCAATAATACTCAGAGAAAAATATACTCAGGTCCACAAACCTGCAAATACTTTTTCTTTTTCTCAATACCCTACTTTCGGATTCATTAATTGCAATAATTCTCATTCTTCAAATTTTTGAGTTGATTTTCCTAACCACGTGTTGGAAAAAATGATCAAATTTGAATTAAAAATTTACAAAATCATAATCAATTTTTCAAACAACTTTGGGAAGAAATCTACGAACGAAACCCAAACTTGGAAAATCGATTCTTTTGAAAACGGGTACAGTTTAAAAAAAATAAAATAAAAAAACTAACCACGATAAGCAACAATGTACCTACATACAAAGTGACCTAACAAAGATGCAGGATTCTGTTGAATAAATTGCATCAGGCATTTGAAAAGCACATATACATAAAGAAATGAAGAAAAAAAATCAAGCTCTGGGAATATTTCACATCAAAGCAGTGCAACACGATTTGAGACGATATCGTTCGAGAAAAAAAATAAAGATGAATCTAAGAAAGTGAAAAATCATTAAATCAATCTATCAAAATTTTTAATGTAAAAAACAGCCCTATGAAGAATTTTTCTTACATCATCTTTCTATCGGATTCACAAATGTGGGAATAGGTACGACGATTCAATAAAATTATCAATATTTTGATAAGAAAATTCGCGATGTGTTTTTCAAAACAAAATTATCGTCTGGTTTGACTTCATTGGTATTAAGACCTGGATAAATTGAATCAAAAATCAAAATTAGTAGTTAACGATAATTTTTTTTTCAGATTCACACTTCAAAAATTAATTAATTAAATTGTTCTTTAAAAAAATTATCAAACACACGTGGAAATTAGTTAATGGGAAAAAGAACCATTGGGCACCGAAAAAAGCTTCAAAAAAATTAAAATGCAAAATTGCAACTATCCGATGCAAGCCCAAAACAATTCGATTTTTGTAAAACACTCGATTTTAATGCAAAATATATTAGGCTAAATTCGCGATGTGTTTTTTCAAAAAAAAATATCATTTGGTTCGACTTTGTTGGTATTAAGATCTGGATAAATTGAACGAAAGTCAGCATCGATAATTTTTTCTCAAATTCACATTTCGTAAGTAAATTAATTTTCGTTCTGAAAAAATTATCAAACACGCGTAAAAATAAATAGAAATATTTAAAAAGCAAAATTGCATAAATAACTATCCAATGCAAACCCCAAACAATTCAATATTTATAAAACACTCGATTTTAATGCAAAATATTGCCCTATTTACATTCTTATCTTTAATCAGTTTTTTAGAAAAATTTATAAAAATTACCACGACGATGATCTCCGGAAAAGCTCTCGAACATAACGACTCCTGGCAAAATTTCACTCGAGATAAAAAATCCATATAAAAAATCACGTCGACCAAACACGAAAAAAAAAGTTCCACCAAACTTGTACGAACTTTATCCACCATCGAGTTATTCGCGAAATTAAAAAATAAAAAATCAATCCATCGAACGATTCGATACTAAATCCCAAACTGGCAATAATCTACACCCCTTTAAGTACAATCGATCAATAATCCGATAAAAAATTATCAAAACTCAAAATTACACGCTTGTTTTCATTCGACGAGTCTAGTTACATCACAACAATCGAATCTGTACCAGAAGAAAAAATCACTTTCCCAGATAATTTCATCTAGTTAACAGCATCCTTTCTGTTAAATTATTCTTTTAAAATGATAAACCAATTTAATACAATTCTATGAATTTTTCTACGTCCATTTTGAGCGAATCTTGAACCGTTTAATAAAAAATTTTCTTCATCGTATAAATTCATCTCCGCCGAGAGAGATATCGAGTAGAGAAATCTTCTTGCAACTTGTAATAATATTCTTGGTATACGATTAATTAAATTGTGTGCTTTTCTACGAATCGATTCGTGTAATTATTTCGAAGTGTTTTAACGATAAAAAAATATTTATTCAAAGGGTGAATGTTCTCGATACCTACTTAGAATAATTTCGAAAAAAATATTACCTACACGATGTCTTACCTCGTTTTTTTGTTTTTTTTTACGAGTCAGATTCGATATAAGGAGAAAATCGATTCCCATGCAGTTTCGTATACGGTTCGGAATTTGGAACACTTTTTTCTAAAATTATCACTGCATTTTTATAGGGGTTAATTTGAATGGAAAAATTATGCAATAAAATATAGTCACAGTAGGAAATAAGGCAAAAATAAAATATTTAAAAAAACATACCATTTATGTCGTTTTCTAAAATCCTTACTCACATCGAAACAATATTTAAAAAAAAATTCACACCACGAAAAAGAAAAGGAGGAAAAAACCACGACGAAATTATTGCGTAAAAAAATTCATCGACAAAATTAACGCGTCGCACAAAGTACGAAAAACAATTTACAATACTCGATCGACAATCACAACCCGATAAAATAAATCCTCGAGAAAGGCCGGCACACAAAAAAAAAACATAAAAATAAACCCGATCACTTGTTTGGAAAATGCAGAAAAAAATTTACAAAACGCGAAAAAATAAAAAATAAAAATCGGACGAACGTAGAAGTAAAATTTCACAGCGTAAATAAAAAAAAATTCGGAATGTGAGAAAAAAAATTACGAAAGAAAAGCATCATTTTGTAACGTGAGACTGCATTATACCGTCAACTGTCGAATAATATCTACTAATAGAACTTGCACTTCAGTAGTTCACGGAAATGACCGAAGTGTTGCATCTAAGGAGGTACATGCATTTCGGACGATTTCGCCATCTTAGTTCCCCTCTCCCGATACGCGCGCTCGTATTTAAAATTCTTATTACAACGTTTGTGGTGTGAGCGTACGATCTGCCAAGCGAGCTTTGTCGATGGAAAAAATTGTTGCGAATTTTTTTTTGCCCCCCTCCCCTAATGCTGGTCGAATCGACGAATGCATCGAGTGGGCGAAATGCGAAAAAATTATCGACTTAAGTGCGAAAAAAATAGGCAAATGCACCGACCAAGGAAAGCGTGTAAGAAAATGTAAGTTAGTATTGGCAAGCGAAGGGCGCCATCTGTCGATCGAGTGTGGAAATTACTTAGGGTAGGTCATGTCGCGTTCGCCAGACGGCATTGCATAAAACGAGATTCTCACCGATGCATACGATGCGATGATGCCACCAGGCGACGACGCATTCGATGCAATTATTAAAACCTGCATTATGCGAAAAGTTGCTCCGGAGGAGGCGATGAAGGCGAAAAAATAGGAGTACGCAGATTATACCTTATCTAATGCCATATTGCAGATGGTCTGTTAAAATGAACGGATTTTATTATCTCTGGCCAAAAAAATAAATAAAAATTCAAAAAAAAAAAAAAAAAAAATTTAAAAAAAAAAACAAAGAAAAAAAATTTAAAAAAAAAAATAAAAAAAAAAACAGAAAAAAATTTAAAAAAAAAAATTAAAAAATTAAAAGAAATTTTTAAAAAAGTACTAATAAAAAAATGAAAATTAGAATTAAAAAAAAAAAAATAGATAAAAAATTAAAAAAAATAAAAATCACTTACCAACGACATAAAGTAAAGTCTTACTCCAGGTTTGAAATTGTTTTTGAATTTTTCGCCTATCTTCGTAGTAAATACCATTACAACCTCCCGATGGGGCATCCATGACAACGACGAAAGAAAAAAAATCGACGCAGAGGCAGACGAAAAAATTTCCGAAATTTTCAAACGCCGAAGAATCCTTCCGGAGGTGAATTTTTTTCGATATTTTGTGACGTCATGGTACTATAGGCATATGACGCAACACGTAGTTGTGTCGTTGCCGCCAACAAATGTGCGGCATTGCGCGGCTCAACTAACTCCCCTTCTGGCCGCACCAGCACCAGCCTTACTCGCGCCATAAATGCATCTTGTCGTTTATACTGCTGGAAAACCTTACATGAATACGGGACAGGGGAGGGGGTAATTGTACGATCTCCGTAACTGATTCTTCCCCCTACTTTCGTCTGTGCTTTTTTTTTCGCGATACGACCTCTTCCCAGTCATACCAACCCCACCGCCTAAAAAAGTTTATAATCACTTAGCAACCGAAAAAAGGGATAATAATCGATACACTACCGGTATATAACAGTAACCGCACCTTGTTTACACTGAAAGTATATAGGGTCACAGTTTCCAAAATCTTTCTGTGTTTTAAACCCGAACGCTCTGTGTATGGAGATTATTTCAGCGAAGAGAGTTTAATTAGAGTTTATACGCGCCGAGCCAGAGGAGCCAAGCGAGGCGTTAACACTGTTCGAAGACGCCTCTGCCTGATCTATGTACCCATTGTATACGTCTACGACTCTACGTATACATAGAGCCGGAGTCTGGCCGAATTTTTACGTTTCTTATTATTGAAGGCGACAATTTTTTTTAGACAGAGGGCCCAGAGGGGTTTCCGTTATTTAGGGTTGAGGGTTTTACTTTTTTCGGGTTTGGTTTTTCACTTCCTCCTTTCTTTTTTCGTACACGTACCGTACCTGAAATCAGTCAAAGAAATAAACTATTTTTTAGGCGAATGCGGTTGACATTATATTTAAATTAATTTTTTTCAAATTCTATTTTTATAAAAATACTGGTGTATTTTTGTAAGATATCTCACAATTGTCAATAGAACTTGGATGGAGAGTTACTTTATTTTCTAAATGGAAAATTACTCAAATTTTTTTGGAGAAGAAATTTTTTGAATTTGATTGGACAAAAAATTCCTTAAATTCTTTTAGGGAAAAAATTTTCCAATTTTTTGGAGTACCTAAAAATAGACCGGTACTTATTTTTCAATAAATTTTTGGAGGAAAAAATTTCCCCTTTTCTTAAAATAAAAGATTGCACCATTCTTAATTTTTCTGTAGACCATGTAAAAAAATCTTGATTTTTTAAAATAAGTACCTATATACCTACCTAAAAAAATTGATGAAAATTTTTTAATTTTTAATTTTTTGAAAAATTATAAAAAACTATTTTTTACAGGAAAAATATTTCTTATTCAATTTTTCAAAGATGAAAAAAGCCCTCAGTTTTTATGGAGATTGACTTTTCTTAGAATAAAAAATATGTACCTATAATCTTGGTCTATCTCAATTTTTCTGGAATCAATGTAAAAAAAAATCTCAATTTTTTTTAATGATGAAAAAAGCTCTCAACTTTTTCTTGTAATGAAAAATGTGCATACCTACCTATTTTATTTTTCTGGAGTCGATATACAAAAAAATCTCAATTTTTCAAAGCAAAGAAATAGGTAAAACAATTAATTAAGTATTGAAATAAAAAGTTCGAATTTTTTTTTAGCATCTATGTATGTAGGTAGGATCAATTTTTTTAGGACACAATTTTTTGAAAGTAAAGAAATATCTACGTAAAAAAATTTCTTAGCCCTCCCGTGTAGCAATTGTCGACATCGACATTTATGTCGACAAAATTCAGACACATTTTTTTCTCGGTTAACGATGAATTAAAAACGATATTTGAGATTTAAAGTGATGTTCTATGTTAAACATAACTGTTCAACCAAAATTTTTGAATTTTTCTGAGTATTTTCCTATAATTTAGAAAACGTTGTTTTTCTACATAGACAAGTCGATGTAAAAATCGATACTCAATAAACGCATCGACATTTATGTCGACAATTTCTGCCAATTGAATTTACAAATTTTATATCTAAAAAGAACTAAAAACAATTAATAGGAACATTTTAAGCTCAGGAATAAATAATTTTTGAAAGAATCATAAAATTTTCTCATTTTTAAAAAGTTTTGAATAATACAACCTTTTTTTTTTTTTTCATTTTTTTTAAGCTCAGTTTCAAGGAGCAAAATCTCCGAATATATAATCATCATAGCTTCATTTAGAAAAACTTGTCGAGTTATTGTCGACATAATTGTCGATGGTCGAATAATGCATCGACTTCACTGTCGGCAGTGTCGACCAGAGGAATTTTAGGTCGAGATAGTGTCGATGTGATTGTCGAGGGTCGAATAATGCATCGACTTAACTGTCGACAGTGTTGACCAGAGGAATTTTAAGTCGAGTTAATGTCGATCTAATTGTCGAGGGTCGAATAATGCATCGACTTGACTGTCGACGTCTTGAGGGTGTTTGTGATACTCGCAGATAAAGTGTGTTGTGAATTAGTACATAAGGCTCTAAGAATCGTCTCTATGTTAGTTGGACACACGCATGTGTCCAGCTACAAAGGTGACCTCAATGCCACATATTTGACAAAAAATGTCGAAATGTTGGCTTGAACACTATTTTTGATTTAATTTTAATATATACTTATATTGAATATTTGAACTTAGTATATTTTTCAAAATCTCACCATTGCAAATGTCGATGTGGATGTCGATATAAATGTCGACACATCGAAATCGGTCACTTTTCGATCGTACATGTCGACACGATTTTGGATGGTTTGTCGAGCTTATTATCGACATGTTTGTCGACCGTCCAAATATGGCTCGACATGTCGACGGTCGACAAATGTGTCGATAATAACCTCGACAAACCATCCAAAATCGTGTCGACATGTACGATCGAAAAGTGACCGATTTCGATGTGTCGACATTTATATCGAAATTAGCATCGACGTTGCTACACGGGCTATTTCATTTATTTATTTATTTATTTTTTTGATAAAAAAAAGTTTTAATTTTTGAGGAGAAACTCCACAATTATATTTTCTACTCCAAAAAATCACTCTCTTTTTTAGGAAGGAAATCACACTTTTTTGGAAGAAAAAAGAGAAAAAAGTTCCTTAATTATTTCAATGTTGGTTTTTCTTGGTGTTTGAGATTAAATCTTACATTTTCAAAGAAAAAAAAAACTTTAATTTCTGTTTTTTGAAAACATCTCTGTTGATTGTAATTTTTTTTTTGAAAAATAAATATACTTCTTCACTTATCTTTCAATTCTTTCTGAGAAAAAATCTCGAATTTTTTATCTTTTTTTTTTTTTTTTTTCTTCATCAAACAAACTAGGTAACTACCTGAATTACAAATATTTTCCTACAAAATTCGAATGAGAATTTTTTTTTAATTTTCGTCAAAAAGTGAAATTTTAAAGAAATTTTTTGAATGCGATTTTTTTGTGCTTTCGAATAGAATTTAAAAATCGCGTATAACTATAAGATATTAAACCACAAAATATATAAGAGTATATATTACCTGGAGGCACATAGTTTTTTGGATTTTTATAATTTTCTAAAATTTTCTTCAAAATTAAAAAAAAATGAAAATTTTTAAAATTTTGTCAAAAAGTTTTTTTTTCTTGTATAATTTTACTTTAGATTTTTTTGCAATTTTATTCGACCTTTTTTAGAAATTTTGTCATACTAATTTTTTTTTCATTTTCATTGAAAAACTATACTTAATAAAAGTTTTATTAATTAGAGATTATTTGGAAAAGAGAATTTTGTTTTTATTTTCAGTTTTTTTCTGAAAGAAATATTTTAAAATTTTGTTGAATATTTTTAGCCCAATTTTGAAATCTTATTTTTTTTATTTATTTATTTTTTTCAAGTAGATTCCTACCAATTTTTTTTTATTTTCATTC
This sequence comes from Balanococcus diminutus, assembly GCA_959613365.1. NCBI lineage: Eukaryota > Metazoa > Arthropoda > Insecta > Hemiptera > Pseudococcidae > Balanococcus > Balanococcus diminutus. Next base: position 30,226,639 of record OY390718.1, on the reverse strand, counting down.
AAAAACAATAATTATTTTTAAAATTTTGTTTAAAAGGTTTTTTATAGAATTTTCTTTCAATTTTTTTTCTTGGATTTAGTGTAGTCTTTTTTGGAATTTTGATGAACAATTTTTTTAAATTTCATATTCAAAGCAATTTTTTCATTAATTTCATTGTAGTCACCTAAGTAAGTATAAAATTATTTTAATTTATCGAAGTTTCTTTTTTAGGAAGGAGGAGAGTTTGTGCATTTTTTCAATTTTTTTCTAAGAGCATAAAGCAAAATTTAAAAATTTTGTTGAATATTTATAGCTAATTATTATTTTTTTAAATACACATGCGAGAGGGCCATTTACCATTTCGATCATTTTAAAAATGAAAAAAAGTATACAATTTTTTATTCAACATAATGAGTATTTTCACCCCCCCCCCCCCCCTCATTCAAAAACGATATACTTCATTATTTATTTTTAAAATGATCGACTTTCGAAATAAGCAGTCCGGTATTTCAAGATTTAAAATAAATGAATAAAAAAAATTTAAAAAATATTTCACCCGAAATTATAAAAAATTTTGGCTACCCCAATATTTATTTTTCAAAATTATTATTTTTTTTTTTTGAAAAATATTTTGTAGTAGATTTTGTAACGTTTTAAAAATTTATGATTATTCAACAGTTGATACATAATGTTATTTCAGATGTTTTTAATAAAATGCACTGCAAATGATCTTTAGTTCTTTTTCGAAAAATTGAGATTGATTGAAAAAAATTCCCCTAAAAATGGGAGATTTCATTCTAAACAGAAACACAGATTTTTTGCTACAAAATATTTTTTGGCAATCAGAATTATTTTCTCAAAAAAATTGACAATTTTTTTCTCTGAAAATAAGAGATTTTATGCTAAACAAAAATATACATTTTTTCTTGTAAGATTTTTTTTTTTGTAAATTTATTTTGATTATTAGTTTTATTTTTTTATTTTTTATTTGCAGCACCCTCACACAGAGATTTTTTCGAGTTAATTTTTTTGGGCAAAATAAAATACCCACCTATACTAAACAACAATAATATCTATAATATCCAACAATGTTTAGGAAAAACTGAATCATTTTAATTTTCGTTAAAGTCATTTTCTCAAATGAGAAAATTTTTTAATCTTATATTTCACACGCTCATAGTCAACAAAATAATAGCGAAATACCGTAGCTCATTTCAATCTACATTCTAATATGGAGATGAAATTTTTTTCCAAAGGAGGAAAAAGCTTCAAAAAAATGTTGAGGAAACTACAAGAAGAAAACATACAACAGCGTGGAACTTCCTTCGAGCATCGAGCACGTGACAATGCGCCGCTTTCACAGCAGCAACGCAGTTAGGAATTTCTGCTACGTTTGCAAACGCAGAGCTTTGCAAATTCTACCTACAGAAGATTTATAGAGGGTTTTTCTAAATAGGAAACTATATATATCTATACAAGAAAAAAGGAAGAAGTAAACACGCACTTTTATTTACCGGAAGATGTTCGCGAAAATGTGGACGACTTGGGCTTGAATTCGAACTCAGATTTGAACACTTTGCTACGTGCGATCTCCGGCAGATTTTTTCCTTTCTTAGACGACCCGTACGATAAATGAAAAATAATCACCGGTAACTGAATAAGATTAGATAGATTCGCGGATGCTGCACGATGCGCAGAATGATACGAGGACGTCGCGTATGCAATTTTTTTCGAAATATCTCGCACTTAAACGTATATTTTAATACAGACGAAAACCGAAACTGATAGATGGGCGGGATACGGGGGATACATATTTCCCCAAAACAAAGAACGTCCGGTCCCAGCCGGGCCAAAGCACCCTCCATGGACAGCTTCCATCGTACTAATGATTCTTTTTTCGGCTTTATATGCCGTGTTCGCCCCTCTTTTTAAACTTTTACCTTTTTTTTTTCTATTTTCTCTTTTTTTTTCTCATTTTTTATTTTCCCCAACGAAGCTAATACTTTTTCGCATTAAAATATGCTCTCTCTTCGCCCCGTTCGTTGCCGGCTATCTTCCTCTGACTCATTACTCGTTCGCCGAATTTATCCTCGTCTGTCACTCCCTGCATATCGAGATTTCGGATTAAATGCACCCGTTCCCCTTTCGCTGTTCGATAAATTCGGCGAATGGTCCACAAAATGAAATGGGAAAAAATGTAGCGTTTCGGGAGAAAAAAACGACGCTAACAAATATGATTTATTTTTAATCGTGTTTTTTTTTCTCCTCCATCGTCCATCTCTTTCGCATACCGGTTTTTTTTTCTCTATTTTATTTTACGCTTATAAAAACGCGGGCGTTGGCGAATTTTTTTTTTTTTTTTATAATCGAGTTATAAAATGTCAAACGTATACGAGAATCGATGTACGAAATGATAACACGCCGGTGTGATAGGTGGCAGGTGGACGGGTGCTTTTTCCAATGTAGCGTATATTATGCTCGTTAGTTTTTCGAGCGACCACTTTTTTTAGGCAACTGAACCTATCGTAGCCTTGCCATTGGAAAAGTATTGGAAAAAGTACTCTTATTGGGTATTTTATTATTTACGTGTGGTCAATATGACGTGCAAAAATTATATTTTCTATGGATTATGCATATAGATTGAAGATTGCGGAAATGAGTTGAATCGAGTTTGCAAAGTGGTGCAATGCGCACGTCTGGCAAGGTGCATTTTTAGACATCAAACATTTTTCATTTTTTTCCCGTTTTACACTTTTAAAAGACGTTTTTTTTCAGCCCTTTATTTCTTATTTTCAATTGACATTTTATTCATCAAATAATGATGAAATTTAAAAAATCTGTTTAAAAAATAAGTTTAAAAAAATTATTAGGTAGGTAGATACCTACTTATACAAAAAAATTTGAAAAGAATTTATTACATTTTTAAAATAAAATTCAAAAAAAAAATTATTAAGAACAATTTTTAAAAAATTTCAAAAATTAAAAAAAAAATTTAAATAAAAGAAAATAGCTCACCACCTACCTACTTACCTACCTACTAACCAAAAAAAAATTAAAAAGAAATTCTCGTGAAACAAAACTGAAAAAAATTAAAAATAAATAAATAAATAGTTAGGTATATAATTATTTTAAAACAGAACTTCTAAAAAATATGCATTTTGTTTTTGTTTTCAAAGAAAATTTTGAAAAAAAAAATCCTTTAAAATAAAGCTGAAAACATCGAAAACAAAATACTTAGTAGGCACTCAAGTTAGACTATGGAAAAACAAAATATTTTAAAAGAAGGGTAAAATAAAAAATTATCATGAACAAAATTTCGCAAAAATCTCCTCTGAACCAAAAAATTACTTACTTCAAAACAAACAAAAAAAACAAAAAAAAAATTGAAAGAAAATTTCTTCTATACCTACCTAATGAAATTAAAAAAAATAATTTTAAAAGGTTTGAACTAAATATTATTCCTACTTACCTATTTCAAACAAGGATTGAAAAAAGTAATTTGAAATTGACTTGAAAAAATTGAAATTAAAACAAAAATTCTAAAAAAAAAATCATTAAAAAGTTGTGTTTTTCTAAATACGAGTAATTTTTTTTTTGAACAAATGACCTACTTTTAATGCAAATTTATGCTAAAAAAGAAAAAAAATTTTCAATCATAATTACAAAACTTACCTATAAAATAGAAAGATTTGAAAAAAAGGTTTAAAAAAAATCATTTAAAATAAATTATGTTCTTCAATGAAAATGTGACTGGAGAACAACTATTCGTATTAAAACATTCTGAAATAAAATAAAATAAAATAAAATCCAATTTAGAAAGAAATTAAAGAAAAAAAAACATTGAGGAACTTGTGAGTTTAAAAAACAAAAAGAAAGAAAAAGGAATCCAATTTTAGAAAGAAATTTTAAACAAACCATTGAAAAAGTGAGAGAAAAATTTTTTAAACATAATTTGAAAAAAAATTAGGCTTACTTATATAATATCTGAAACAATTTTTTTTTAAAGTTGTTCCACATTGAACGTAAAAAAAATATTTTACAGCGAAGTTGAAAGAGGAAATCATCGAACAAAAATTTGCAGAAATTTTCTTTGAACAATACTTACTTCAAAACCAAATTTGAAAAAAAAAATGAGTAGGTATTTAGAAAATTTAATTTAAAATCAAGTGTAAAAGAAATCATTGAAAAAGTATTTTGAAGAAATCTATTTCTTTCCGAAGAAAATTCATTCTAGAATAAAAATTTAAAAATGATAGGTAAGAAAAACTATTTAAAATAAAAATATCATCTAAGAAAACAGGTTGAAAAAAAATATGCTAAAAAAATTTACGATACGAAAAAAAATCATTAAAAATTTGAAGAAAATACTTAGTTATGAGACAGATAATCTATATTTCAAAACAGATAAGTAAGTAGGTAGAAAAAAATAATCGAATAAAATGAAAGAATTTGAAGTCTTCCCAAGGTAAAATTTGAAAAAAAGCAAATCAAAATTTGAAAAAAAAAAAAAAATTTTAATTTCAAAAAAATTTCAAAATGAAACTCCAAAAAATCATATTAAAAGAGAGTTTGAAAAAATCTTGGAATTTTAAAACATGTTTGGAAAAAATAATAATAATTTTTGAAAAAATGTAAAAAATCATGTTAACAAAAAAAAATTAAGAAAAGTTATTAAAAAAATTAAGTATCATTTTTTGTACAAAATTTTTGAGAAAAATTCATTTTAGGTAAAACAAAATTTGAAAAAAAGGTTATAATTTAAAACTAAAATAAAAAATTAAAAAAGTTTGTTTCAAAGACAAGATTAATTTAGCCAATTAGGTAGGTACAAATATAATTCGAAAAAAAATTATTTTGTAAGAATTTTTTCAACGAGAAAAAAAAATTAATTAAAATTGAAAGAAAATTTATTTTAAAACAAAATTTAAAAAAAAATGAAACTAGGTATCCAATATTCTTGAAATGAGTTGGTATTCGTACCTATTTTTTTTTATTATTTTTTTTTTTTTTAAATGAGACAAAATTTGATGAAAATTCATTCAACAATGGATCCGGATCCTCTTAAAACAAAACAAAAAATTATTTCAATACAAAATTTGAATTGAATTCAAACATTTTGAACCAATAAATTGAAAAAAACTGAAACGAAAGTGAAAAAAAGTCTTCCAAGACAAATTTTTACTAAAACGAAGTTTGAAAAAAAATCAACAAAATATTTGACAAATTAGGTGCAAAAAAACAATCAACCATAAAAATAACACTGAAACTGAATTTTGAAATAATTGAAAAAATAAATAAATGTACATATGGGTATACAATATGGTTTCAAATATTGCAGATGATGGGTTTTCTTTTTCTTTTTTTTTTTTTTGTAGAATTATCGAGTTATTTGGATGTGAACATTTTCCCCTCGATTGCACAATGTACCTACATACTTATAAATTATGTAAAAATCATTTTTACAGATAATCATTTCTTAAATCAAAGAGCCAGAAATTGATAACCAATCGATTTCAGAGACATTCCAATAAAATTTCTGAATTACCGATAAATCTATTCAAATTCCCACGAACCCATAACTTCATCAAGAACTCGCAGAAAATCTCGCCTTTCCCCTTTCACCACATGACACACTATCCAATATATAGAGACATATTATAAAATCACCCAAACTCGAAAACGAAACTCGTATAAAAATAAATATAGGTGGTACCTTTGAAATCGGCCCATACCGATCTCCAATCACCTTCGTGCACTAAAAACTGGGAAAGCGAGTTGAAAAAAAAAACCTGGCTAAAAACACGACTCGCCAATGAAAAACGGAACCTGAAAAAAGATAGAAGGGATACGTTATGCGTCAAAATGTGCTCGCATACGAACGTACAGTTATTAACGAGAGACTTATTAAAAGCCGAATTTTCATAAATTAACGTCTAAATGGAATTGATACCTACCTACAGTTGACAAGTAATTGCGATAATTAATTTTTTTCACGTTTAATTGCCGATTTCATTTTCAATTAAAACATTTATATGTATACTTCTTATAATAATTAAAAAGAGATATGGCGTATTCGGTTCGTTTTACGTACATTTTGTTTTTAAATCTCGCGGTATGCGAATGAAAAAACCGCAAACGGTTCGAGTGCCAGCGGATTTCGTATGTGAAAAGAGACTCGCTGAATTGCACCGAAACCGAGTAGCGGTATTGAAATTCCCTCTTTTCGTGACCGACACCAACGACGAGCGAGTTAAACGTTTTCGAGATTTATTCGCTGCGTGATAACTTTACATCTTTACCGTTTCAAGTTTATTGCCGAGTAGGGCGAATTTCATAAACTAAAAAAAAAAATAAAAAAAAATAACAAGAAGAAAAAAATCGCAAATTCAACGCATTGAAATGACCCAGAAAAATGCCACTTTCGCGTAGGTACCTAGTTGCATTCTGCGATGCAGATTGCATTTTACAGGGTGCCCGGAAAGTGGAGCGCTAAACTTGAAATTTGGAGACAATTCACAAAACAGGTGTAACTTTTTGAAAGGAATAAAAATAGTTATGTGAAAAATTTGTCTACCTTTGAAAATGAAGGCGCTATAAAGCTTTGAAAATTTATACTTTCCAAGTTTTGTCCTTGGGGCTCCGGTAGCACCTTAACTTTCAAACAAAGGTGCCTAGGGACATGTTGCAATATTGTAGCCGCAATAGGGGCCCTCTTGATATTGAAGCCCTAAATCCAAGTTGGAGCCCTAAATTTTATCATTTTAAATATGCCAAAATGAAAATTAATGGACAAAAGTATACATTTACCTACAGCAATTTTTTGAATAAAAAATATACCTAAATTTTTGCAGAATAAAATAATTTTCAATTTTGAAAATTTTCATATTTATTTTTATAGAAAAAAAAATCTTTATTTTTCGAGAGTACCTAATAAGTAGGTATTTCTTTTTTTTTTTGAAAAACGTATTTTCTCTCGAAATTATTTTGTGGAATAACAAATCTTTCAATTTCTTGTATTTGTAATAGAGCATGTTTTCAATTTTTTTGAAGAAAAAAAATCTCGAGATTTTGTTTCTAATTTTTTCTGAAGCATAAAAATTTCTTATAATTATTTTTCGAAAGAAAGTGAAAAATCTTTCAATTTTTTGGAACAATTGAAAAAAAAATTTCGAGTCCACAGATAGCAATATAGCAATTTTCCATTTTCTATTTCCCATTTTTTTTTTTTTTTTTTTTTTGATTTAAAAAGTCTTTTATTTATACCTATTGTAGATATAGGTAGTTTAATTTTTTTAATATAAAATTTTTCATTTGTTTTTGTGAAAAAAGCTCATTAGATACTATTATTATTTTTTATAGTCTTGGAATACCTCAGTACATACAGTATAAATAAAGCAATTTTACATTAGGTACCTACCTAGCTATTTTATTTACTTACCTATTATTTATTGAATAAAAAATAAAAAATTCACTTTAATTTTATTGGAAAGAAAATAATTATTCAATATTATTGGAGAAAAAATTTCTCTTTTTTTTTGGAAATAGGTACCTAAAAATAAAAATTTCTCTAGTTTCTTTGAATAATTTTTTATGTTTAGCAATTTTTTTTTTGCGAAAAAATTCTCTATTTTTTGGAATGCCAAAGAAATCTTTCAATTCTTTTGGATTAATTTGTTCAATTGGTTTTTTTTAACAAAAATGTTTTAAATTTTTTTTAAGTAGGTAACCAATCTTTCAAATTTTTTGAATCACTTGAAAAAAAGTCTTGTTTTTTGGAGGGGGGGGGGGGGAGATAAAACAATTTTGGATTTTTTTCAATTTTTTTTTCAATTTTTCAATTTTTTTTTTTTTTTTTTTTTTTTGAGAATAAAAATTTTTTAATTTTTTTGGAAATGGGTAAAAATAAATTTTTTTTGAGTTTCTTCGAATAATTTTTTATTATAATTATTTTTTTGGTGAAAAAAATTCTCTATTGGAATAAGAAATCTTTCAATTATTTTGGATTCATTTGTTCAAATTGTCTTTTTTTTATCAAAATTTTTTTGAAGTAACCAATATTTCAACTTTTTTATTCACTAAGTCTTGTTTTTTTTGGGAGGGGGATAGACTTACATCAATTTTCAAATTTTTTGGATTTTTTTCCAATTTTTTACAGAATAAAATTCCTTATTTTCCGAATGAAATTTTTTTCGTTTTTTTTTCAATTTCTTAATTTTTTTTTTTTTTTGATAAAAAATTCAATTTTTTGTGAAATTTTTTTTTCATAAAAATACCACTTTGATTGAAAAATTTCAATCGAAAATGAGATTTCAAAAAGTGTTTTTTTTTTGGGGGGGGGGGGGGGGGGGTGAAGAAGAATTTTATGCAAGACAATTTTTCAAGTCAGTTTTTCTTCAAAATAATTTTATTTTGTGAGGGGATTTTTTTCAGGAGAATTTTTGATGAGAAAGTAAGTTTTAAAAATAATTTTTTAGGAATTCTTTTAAAAATAATTTTTTAACTTGCAAAACAAAAAAAAATTAAAAATACCTAAGTATGAAAAGATTACAATTGTCAATTTTAAAAAGTTCGCTCATTCCAAAAAATCCATTTTTAGAAATTTTTTTCTCGGCTGCAACATCCTCAATTTTTTGGGGGGGGGGGGGGTTGAATCACTATTAATTTAATGATTTGGATTATGGAAAAAATGAGTGCATGGTATTTGTGAATGAGGGGGGGGGGGGGGGGGAATGAGCACAGTTCAATGGATAAATTTTGATATGAAGGTTGAAAAAATGGCTCCATGAATTTCTTTTTTACACTTCTTTAGATTTCAAGCTTAAACTTTTGTTTGAAAATTTTTTTAATTGGCCCTCACCTATATTAGGTATACCAATTCTAAATAGGTAATATACATGAAAGTATCTAAGTCATATGATACGAAATTGGATGAGAGGGAAGGGTCTAATCAAAAATTGCATAATCACAAAAATTATTTTTAGGCCCTAAATCTACAACTTTTGTTTGAAAAATTTTTCAATTGGACCTCTCCCCCAATTTTAAAAAAGTATCTGCCTTATGTTATGTGCATCGGAGGAGAGGGAGGGATCAAATCGGAATTTTTAAAATAACCAAAATTATTTTTAGGATCTCGATCTACAACTTTTTCAGAAAAAATTTTCAATTAACCTCTTCTCGCCCCTCCACTAATTTTTAATTAGCACCTTCGGAGTCTTATGCGAAATCGGAGAGGAGGGAAGGGTCCAATCAAAAAAAAAATTCAAACAAAAGTTGTTGCTTGAAGTCTTAGAAATAATTTTGATCATCACAAAAACTTCGATTGACCCTCCAATTTTGAATATCGAATATCTACATATTATGTAGTATTGGACTTCTTAAAATTCAACAACAACGATCCACGTTCATGTAAACAAATTTGAATAAACTACACACTAGTCTATTACGTACTATACCATTGTTTTGATGGAATTTTCAGTTTTCCCGTATTACCGGTGCATTATTAACTGACATATGAAGTAAGCAATATTTTCTGACAAAAATTTCATGTTGGTACAATTCCTCCAATTTCAAAGATAGACATTTTAATGTAGTTACAACTTTTTTTCTTATTCGAAATGCTATTCCCTGCCGGTGTCGAAAAATATTTTGGAAGCAGTGTTGCCAACCAATTTTGCTTGTTAATTAGGTACCTATATTTTCAAAGTTAGGCAGTATGTGTACATAAAGTTTTTTTTTTTTTTTTTTTTTTAGTCGTACTCGGTTATATCCAAATTTCAAGTTTGACAAGACTCGTCGGACACCCTGTATACTTATAAATGTGGATTATTGTGCGCGCAACTCCGAGTAACGTGATATTTGGTTCAATGTAGGAAAAATAAAGAAATAAAAAAAAATAGAAAAAATAAAATAAAATAAAGAAATACCATACGCATGGTAAATTTAAAATAAATCGCAATTTTAATTTTTCGCTTAAAAAATACGTAAAAGAAATCTCGCCGTGAATAGGTCATGGTTGAACGGATCGCACGCTTTTACTTTACGTGTGTAGCACCGCTCGGTGCTCATCATGGTACTCTGTATATACTATGTACTTATGTTGTAGGTATACGTACATATATCTATGGAAAAAAATACACCTACATTTCTACAATGTGTAAAATTAATTTCAGAAGCCAAAAGAAATGAAAAGCATCCTGGCAGGGTGGAAACGATAAAGTGAAAAGTACAAAGTTCCCGCGCGCCGCCCATTTAATGCAGGGCAAAAAAAAGGAGAGAAAAAAAGATACTCGAGAGATGGGCGGGCATTTTTAATTTAAGTTTTTATTTCTTTTGAAAAACTTTGGCGAGGGGTGAAGGCATAAGGTAGGTTGCATTCGCAAAAGGGGGACAAGTTTGTTTGTATAGTTGAGTACTTCCTCGTATGAGTCGTAAAATAGCATTGTATAATATTCTTCTTAAGGGAAATTTAAAAAGACGCAAAGTTTACCGATGCATCCTCGGGATGCATTTCACGTTTAAATGTTGACAGTTATTGACCGGTAGAGCGGTTTTTTTTTTTTAAGTTGCCTTATTCGTTGCTGGCGAAATTTAGGCCGCGTTCGGGCAATATCTCCACTCTACATATTTCTTGGGCACTTTTCTTATGAATATGTGTAAGAAGTTTTTCATTTTCTTTAAGGGTTAGGTAACCGAGCTATAATATTGTACGTATACAGTATTTTGAATGTTCAATTTTTTTTGTTGTTTCAGCCTAAAATTTTTAATTTTAGGAGAAAATAATTCCCTATTTTAATTTTTTTTTCTAGAACTGAATTTTAAGTGGTCCCTAATCAGTAATATTCCTCTCAGTTTTCTAGAAAAATGAAAATATCGATCAATTCTCAAACTCTTGCCTTTTCAGTGTATATCACCCAACAGAGTTTTCAATAAAAAAAAAAAATAAAAAAAAAACTTAATATTTCAAAAAAATAAGAGATTTTGTTTGTCAAAAAATTAAGAATTTTTTTCTTAAAAAAAAAAAAATGAAAGATTTTTTTACTTACTCCTGAAATACGTTTTTTTTTGCTCCAAAAATTGGTAGGATTTCTATTTCAAAAAAATTGAAAAACTACCCCTTCCCAAATGAAAATTTGTAAGACAAGAAATTAGGATTTTTACCTTCACACAGATTTCTTTCGAAAAAAAAAGTTTCAAAAAAATGAAATAAAAATAAAACAAAAAATTGAGAGATTTTTTCCCTATTTTTCCCTTCAAAAAAAGTGGAGAAATTCTGTACGATGGCCACCTACTCCCCACACCCACAAATAAAAATATTTTATTTCGAGAAAATTTTGAAATTTTTTCTTCAAAAATCTGAGACATATTTTTACTCTAAAAAAGTTGAAGAAATTTTTTTCCAGAAAAATTGGGACAAAAGAATGAATAAGAATTTTTTCAAAAAATTTCGATATTTTCTTGTAAAAGCGAGAGATTTTTCATTAAGAGATTTCTTCCCTTAAAAATTTATTATAGGTATTTCATAATCCAAAGAAATTGTTTTTTTTTAAATTTAAAAAAATGACAGGTAGGTAACCATTTTGTTCGAAAAAAATTTAAGGTTTTTTTTCTGAAGAAAGTAGGTTGTGCCAAAAACACTTGGCAGAGTCTCCAGTTACCTACTCGACGTTATAACAATAAATAATAATAAAATAAATTAAAAAAATGATGCAAAAGTTCGAAATTTGTTTAATAATTAATTTTTTCGTATTTTTCCAAGTGGTGGAAGTAGGTAATTTTTAATAAAAATGGGCAACTTTAGAGTGATGCTAGGTCAAAAAAATAACAGTTTTTTTGCTTTTGTATTTTTGGTTTGTTTTATTTCATTATTACTATTTTTTTGAAAAGTAGGTATCACTCGAAATTGAGTTAAGAATAATTGAAAAATTGGAAATTAATTTTAATGAAAAAAAAAACATCTTTGTTTACCTAATAATAACCAAAAAAAGCAAATATTTGAAAATTGGTCAATTTTTTATTTTTTCTAAAAATGGGGGCCTATTGCAGGGGTCACTTAAAATTCAATTACAAGAAAAATAGAAAAAACGGAATTATTTTCTCATAAAACTGTGACAAAAAAAAATTGAAAGTCCAAAATAAGAACTATACCTTTTAAAAGGTGCTATATTCGATGGGGAAAAAATTGTCATCTCTGCGTCGTTCATAGTACAAGTACGTTCGATGCTAGCACAAGTCTACATAATATAAGATGAGACGTTCTTATTGTCTCTGTTTTATCAAAATTTACTCTAAAACATGACATTAAAATTTACCACAAATAAAAAAATGATAATTATGTTTCGATAAATAAACAGGAAACCGAAAATTATATTTAAAAAAGTTACCCAGATAATATATTTCTATATGTATGTACTTCCACATGCAACGAAAGTAAGTACAATTATTCTTGGTAGGTAATCGATAGTAATCGAAATTGTCTTATCAGTAAGAATTTGTAACAAGTAATATGTCGTACATACGTCTTATGTATATATATATGTAGATACAACTCTAATAATTTCATCAGAAAATAAATTGTAGATATATCTACATAACGAACAATTTTCTTTGTCCTGTCGAATTCGTAGACTAAAAAAAATTAAGGTACACACGTGCAATCAGAACACTGATAAATAAAAACATTATGATAATGGCATCGAATCTTACCTATTATCTACCTACGTAGATTCAACTACATATAGAAACTTGCAGGCGAGACGTGATATTTTAGTTTTAATTCCTTCATTCAGTGAATTTGGTGACCTTTCTGGGAGAAAGAAGGGACCCAAAAATTTTCTGTAAAAAGGAGCTTATTACCTAGTGACCAAAATTTCAAGCTAATACCCTCTCAAAAAAAATTAAAATTAAAAAAATCGTACATTTTTTCAACAAAAAATGTTAAAAAGAAAAATTCAAAAATCCTATAAAAAGTCTTCTAGAAATTTTTCTTTACTTGAATGAAAATATTTCTTTTCTGAAAAAAAATCACAAAAATTTTGAAAATTCCTTTTTTGTAAACAATTTAAAAGAGAATTTTTTGTAAAGTAGGTATTAAAAATATCTTGTCTGGAATTTTGAATTTTTTTCATAAAAATTTTGAAATATTTCTAAAAAAAAAAAAAAAAAAAAATGAAGGAAAAATTCTTATAGAATAGGTAAGCCGGTATACTTAGTTAGGTATTTATTGAATTTTTTAGGAAAATTTTGAAAAAATATTTTCTTTCATAAAATAATGTTTTTAGACAATTTTATTAATTTAAAATAAGTTTTGAATTATGTACCTTTTTTTTTCAATAAAATTTTCAGAGAATTTTTGAGAAAGTTTATTTTTGGTTTTTTGAATATGTTCAAAACAAATTTTGAAAAAAATTTTCAAAAATATTTTCTCGGCGATTTTTTGTCAAATTTATAAAAAAAAAAAAGGATTTTTGATTTTGTAAAAAGAGAAATTGTTTTTACGACTTTTTCTTAATATTTATATACCTACTAAATGCCGTTCAAAATTTTTACAAAGTTTCGGTTTCTTATTAAAAAAATAATATTTTCTTGATGGAATTAGTAAGCAAATTTTTTTAAAAAATGCCTAAAATGTTTTTTTAAAAATTTTTATTCGTTTTTTCAAGGACATATTTTTAGCATCCCAAGTTTAAAAAAAAACAACAACAACAAATGCAATAAAAATAAAAAATAAAATTTTATTCAGAAAGAAATTTAAATTAGGTACTAATGTAAGTATAAGAGCAGAAAAAGAAAAAAAAATAGCAAGTTTGTAAAATAAAAATTTAGTAAAAAAGGTTTTAAAACAAAAAAATGAACAAACAAAATGTTTGAAAGTTTGATTTCAAGGGAGAAAAAAATGAAAAATTGTTTTTAAAAATATTTTTAATGCGAGAAAAATTAAAAAATATATATATCAATAAAATTCTCAAAAATTATTAAAAATGCGAAAATGTTGTTTATTTATAAGATAAAGTAGGTTGTTAGGTATATTTTTCAATTTTTTATTATATTTTTTTTAATACAAGTTTTTGGTCTTCAAAACGTCAAAAATCGTGATTTGTGCCTAGTTTCGAACAATAAAAAATCGACAATTCAGGAAACGCGCAATTGCATTTGCAATGTAATAGGTTACCATGAGTCACACCATCCATCTTGATTGCAAGATAATTAAGATCGAGTAAAAAGAGAAGGATTCGGTTAGAAAGAGGTTTAAATGAAATTAAAAATTCTAGTTACACAATACGGACACGATTTGCTGAGTCAATGCACACACACATACATGTACCTTCGACATGAAAAATAAAATAAAAAAAAGGCAAGAGTGACGGTAATCCTTGAGACGACAATCACGACAATAATCCGAAATTCGAATTATATGTTATTTCGTGATTATTTGAGCTTTTTTCTCATCGTTATTGAAGAAAAAATTATAAAATTGTTGAATGCAGATTGCAGGGCCACGTACGATGGAACGACTTGCTGAATAAAATTTCAACTCATTCGAGTTTCTTAAAAATAGGTATAGGCGAAATAAAAAATAATTTTCTATAGTGAATTCCGAGCATATCAAATTTGTCGAATGACGAAGTACCTATTTGCGAGCTCTTTGAAAATTAGGTCAAGTTCTCAACATAGTAAATAATTTCTAAACTAGCAAACGATGAAAAGTAAAAGGTGCAATGAAGAAATAATTGAAACCTTAAACTCGTTTCTTTTTAACGAAAACTGCTAATTACACATTTCCGCGACTAATTCATTAATTTAGTCGAACTAAATTATACGTTGACTTTTTAATTATTAAATACTATATTTACAAAAAATTCTCTTTTTCTAACAAAAACTTTTTTTTTTTTTTTTTTTACAAAAAAAAATGAAAGAATTATATACGTAGAACTACAAATATACATAAGAGAATTATGCAAGCGTAGGTTTTCATTTTTCTTTTCAAACCGCGAAAATAATTCTTTTTCTCGTTGAAGGTTGGGTGAGTTCTACATAATGCATTTTATTTGATGTACGGCCTCTCCTCATAGGCCTACTAAATTTTTAAATAGCGCAGTACTGTTGAAATATTTGCAGTTCTTCTAATGCACGCTCTGTCACATTATGCACCGGAACTAAGCGGTTCCAAATCACCACCCTCGGCGAGTAAATGCGTTCGGTCACGAAAAATAATACCGCTTCGTCCGCCGGATTGGACCTTGCAAGTGTATACACGTTGGGAAGGTTACGCAATACGATGCACATAGGTATACTTTTTATGTTATTTTTTTTTAATGCTGTTGACATAAGAATGAAAATAGTCGTAGCACGTTTTTCTAATTCTACGAAAGAGTGGAATTAGCGTTTTAAAATTTAAACCACGACTGACGAATAAGAATCGAATAAACCTAACGACTAGTCGAGGGTTTTCAGCTATGTAGCTTTCGTTTTGAGAGTTTTCGAGGTCTTTTATACCTACGTATAGTTATAGTTGATGGGTTAGAAACGGTATAGTCTTGTCGCTTATTGGAAAATTTCCCAATTTGAACGAAGCAATTTTTTTCTGTTTGTAAAAATATTGACTTTTGATTTCGTTTAAAAATAATTTTTTAGAACTTTTATGTTTTCGAAATATATTGAAAAATAATTTTGTCAAAAAAGGGATGTTTCAAATTTTGTACATGCATTTTTTTTTAAATTTTGTTGAAAAATATATATATAATTATTTTTTAATTAATAGATTTGAAAAAATCATGATTTTTCCAATTGAAAACCAATTCTTTCATTTAGTTAAAAATTAATTTTGTTCAAAAATGTGCGTAGGTATCAAGATATTGTTTTTCAACAACTTTTATTTTTTTTAATTTTGCTAAAAAAAAATTTAAAAAAAAAACATTTTTCAGATTTCATTGAACTTTCATGCGAAATTTTTGCTTAACAAACCTTTTTTATTAAAAGTTGGAAATTTTTTTTTGAAAAATCTAAAAATTTCCAACTTTTAGATTTTTCAAAAAAAATTGCAAACATTTTGTTTTAAATCTTCGTAACGTATAATTACCAATTTTTTCTCTATTTCTTAAGAGCGAAATTTTTTCAATCGTACTGGAGAAAGAAAATATATACTGAATTTTCTTGGAAGAAAATATTTCAGTTTTTTCAAGTAGGAACTGCATAAAAAATAATTAGGTACCTACTCAATTTTTGGAAGAAAAAATGTTTTTTTTTTTTTGTTTTTTTTTTTTGAAAAAATCTCTTGATGGTATGATAAGGAAAAAATTTGTCTCAATTTTCTTGAAATATTCATCTAATTTAATTTTTTTTTTAAGTAAACATCATGCTCAAATTTACAATGGAAATTTAAAAATTTTCTTTTTTTGAGGAAAAACAAAAATTTATTTCATAAAAAAAAAAAAGAAAAAAAAGAAACTGTTGCATTGAAAAAAAACTCAATTTTTTGGAGTAGGTAAAAGAAATCCTTATTTTCTTAGAATAAAAAATATTTTGGTATTTTTGGAGTCACCGTTGAAGAAATTTCTCAATTTTTCAGGAAAAAAAATTATTTTGGAGAAAAAACTATATCTCATGTAAGTCTAAGTATCTATATTATAAAGAAGAAAATCTCTTCAATTCTTTGCGAAAATTTTTTTTTTTTTTTTTTTTGTTTTGGAATGAAAATTTATTTCTCATTTTTTTGGAGTACCTGAGCTCAAAAAAATTTCTCAATTTTTGGAAATAATTTTTGATTTTCGTAGGTAAGTATGAAGAAAAAACATTTCTTCTATTTTTTTTTTTTTTTTTCAATTCTTTGAGTCGACTTGAAAAAATTTCTAAATTTTTTTGAAGACAACTACAAAAAAAAAAAAAAAAAAAAAACGTTAATTTTTTTGGGAGCAAAAATCCCTCATATTTATCACGGAAAAATATCTCTTCAATTTTTCTTCTCAATTTTTTGGAGTAATAAAATTTCTGATTTTTTTTGGAATAAAAAATATCCAAAAATTTTTAGTTACTTAGTTTTTAAGAAATTTCTATATTTTTTTGAAATCATTTCAATAATATCTCAAGTTTTTGAGAAAAAAATCTTTTAGGTGTGGAGGAAAAACATTTTCTCAATTTTTTTATGGACCAAAATATTTCTGATTTTTTTTTTTTTTTTTTTTTTTTTTTGAATTCAAAAATATTCCAATTTTTTAGAGTCTACATTAAAAAATTTTTCAATTTTTTTGAAACGACTTCAAAATATTTCTCAAGTTTTTGAAAAATATTATCATTCAATTTTTTGCAGAAAAAATTCTTATATTGATAGGTACTTACAGAAAATACATTTCTTCAATTTTTGGGTGTAATTTTTTGGAATTATAAAATTTTCAATATTTTGGAGCAACAAAATTTTTGCGATGTTTTTGTAACATAAAATATCCTAATTTTTTAGAGTCATTACAAAAAAAAAGACAGTTTTTTTGGAATAGGTGCTTAGTAAAATTTCTCAATTTTTTGAAGTAACTACATAGGTATGTAATCACCCAGTAAACACACTGTATGCGAATCGCGTACTAATAGAGCGCTAAATTCGCATTTATCGTATACGAATAGCATGCGAAAATAGCGTACTATTAGCATATCAAAAATGTCCGCTTTTTTAGCGGCTAATTTCGAACGCTAATAGTATGCGAAATTAGCAGCGAATGTAGCGTTCTATTCGCTGTTAATTCGCTTGCGATTAGCGTTCGGAATTCGCCTCTAAAAAGTAGGCAAATGATTTTTGACGATTTCCACTCAGCAGTAAATTAATTATTCGAAAATATATCATATTTGTGATCGCAGATCTGTGGAAAATGAAATTATGCCGAATCGTAAAGTTTTTGGAGTACCTATCAGTGGCATTTGATAAAGTAATTTTTAGGAAAATCAAAATTACTACCAAGATTTCAATCTACAACTTTTGTTTGAAAAATTTCTCAATTTGAGCCCCCCCCCCCCTCCAATTATGCCCAATACTACGTAGATAGATAGATAGATTAGATAGGTATAAAAACGTATATTTATTACTCTGAATTGTGAGAGGGAAGAAAGGCTGTCCCGCAGTCCCAAATGAAAATTTTTTCAAACAAAAGTTGTAGATTGAAATCTTAGAAATAATTTCGATTATTACAAAAATTTCGATTTGACTCTTCCTTTCCTTATAATTTCGCATAATACTGCGTTCAAATTGGAGAAGGAAGAGGAACAATTGAAAAATTTTATAGCACTGATAAGACGTCTAAAATTTTTACGATTTGATAAAATTTTATTTCACACAGATTCACGCGATCACAAATAAGATATAAATTCAAAATAATTAACTTACTGTGAGTGGAAATCGTCCAAGAAATTCTGCCTTCATCTCCATTCTTATCACTTTGAAATCAAATCATTGGCGTTTTTACTTAAAAAGAAGAAAAAACATCAAACAAAACACAAAATTCCCCAACAAAATCAAAAAACCCAGAAAAACCTTTATTTTATTGTTTAAATGTCACTGCAATACATTCAAGTACACGTTCATGTTTGAAACTGACTTCTCTCATTTGTAAAACGTATTGAAAGAAGTTGTAGTGAAAATCGCATGCTATTCGCTAGCGAATATTGCGCTAATATCGTAAGAAATATCTGCACGTTTTCCACTGCGATTTTAGCATACGATTCGTATGCGAATATTGTGCTAGTATCGTACGAACTTTTTGCCTGTTTTCAATGTGATTTCAGTCATGCGATACGCAAGCGAATATCGCGCTAATATCCCACAAAACATCTACAGGTTTTTAAATACGATTTTAGCATGATATTCGCTCACGAATAGTATACGAATTTATCTGAGAAAATTTTCTTCGATTTTTGCTTTGATTTCGCATTCTATTCGTATGCGAATAGACCGCGATTTTCGTCTCTGTGATTTTAGCATACGAATAGCAGGCGGTGTGTTTACCGGGCAATTAATCATAATCAAATTTCTGAATTTCTTTGAAATAAAAAAATATTCTACTTTTTGGAGTCAGCTCGATATTCCAATTTGTTTGATGTTATGTTAAAAAATTATAATTTTTTTTCAATTTCTTCGAAGATAAATCCCTTACTTTTTTCAGTTAAAAAATCTTCTGTTTGTGGAATAAAAAAAAATCATTTTTAGAGAAAAAATAAATCAATTTTTTCAATAATATATAATTATATTTTTAACTTTTGTCGAAAAAATTTCTGAATTGATTTAAATACAAAACCATTTAATTAAATTTCATTATTTTATAAATCAAAAAATGTTTTTCAATTTTTAGGAATTTTTAAAACCTTTTGAACTAGGTAATGAAATTTCTGAATTTTCTTGGTAGGTACCTATAAAAAATATGTACTTACCTATAGTCATTTTTTTCAGATTTGGCTTAGAAAATTCTCTATTTCTTTGAAGGAAACCCCCATAATTTCCTAATTTTTTGAAAGAAGAAATCTCTGCAAGTCTTCTAGAAAAATCTTTATTTTGTGCCTCAATTTTTTTGTTTTTTTTTCAAATTCTTCGAAGAACAACTTTCTCGGTTTTTTGGAGAATAAACAATCTTTTCAATAAGTCATTTTTGAAGTGGGAAAAATTCTCAATTGTTCGTTCAGAAGAAAAAAATATATCAATTTTTTGGAGGAGAGAGGGAAATAATAATCTAACATTCAAAATTACAAATTTTCAACTCGCCTTCCCTTCAGTGAGAAATCGAGTTACACTTTGAGAAATTTTATTGTTGTCAGTCCTAAATTATAATTTTGTTTTTAAAATACATAACTACCTATTGTTTGTTGAATTTTGCCAAGAAATAAATATTTTCAATTTTATTGATTTTTTTCAGCTTGAAATTTTTTTTTGAATCATCAAGCTAATTTCAAATTTTGTACGAATTTTTTCCCAAATTTTTCACTTTTTTTTCTCGTTTTAAATTTTTTTCAAATAGGAATTTCACGCTTCAGTGCGAGTATCCTCCAAGTAATACGATGTTTCACAAATTTTCGCTGTTGTACGCTTAAAAAAATCCATTTCCACCTTAAAATGGAACGTTTGCATTTCCTGTGCTTACTGCTGAGAACCAGCAAAGGTGAAAGAAATCGGTTAAACGGTTTTAGGAAATTTAAAAATTTACGACACGGTTATTATCTCACTTCAACATATACAGGTATCTATAAAAGTCATTATAACGTCTATACGATACAGATATTATGATAAAATTAGTAAACTTATGTGTAGACATCTGTAATGATGGTCGTTCATATGCCTAAAATGAACATTATAACCTTGATCGTGTAACTTTTGATCGTTAAATTAGGTACGATCTCCAATTCCAAACACTACGCTGGCTGTATAGTGCATTTACCTATAATACCCGAAAAAAAAAATTACACGAGAACAAATCCTCCCACCGTTTTACCACTCGATCGTTTTTTGTAGTGTACCTGAAAACAGTCTTGTCTAGGTATTTGAATGCATACAGCACACAGTCGGAGAGCCTAGACAGGGCATCTTTTCCACCGTTTGTTGTGTCGTTATAGCATTATTACGGCATCTTGTTGCATTATTAACAAATGGATTTCCGGTTTCGCGAGCCTAATGCAATACCGAGTATTCCAGTTCTAGTGCTATCCCTCAAACCGCATCCTATTTTAGTATTTTATTTTGAACACCCTTGTACGGTATACTGCGACCATACGACTGTAACCCTTTCACATATACGTAAACGGTATTTTACGTCAAAGTATAATAACAGCAATTTGCCAATACTCGACCCTAATAGGCGGTTTTTGGCAAGTCATAGATAACCACGTAGGGGCGATTTCTTTATTAAATAAATTTTTCGATATTCGAGTCCACTTTCCCCTCCTTATGGATGGATGGGTGCGGTAATAAGGGATGGTCGGCTAGGTGTCGCGATGTAACTTTTTTCGTCACAATTTTTATAAGTATACTTTCAACGAGATGAGGGTGTTTTGTTATTATATCAAAGCGTTGAGTTTCACTAGGTGTATCTGCGACGAGTTGAAAAAAAAAAACCTGCTCTCCAATCTGCATTGTCGGCGGTGCATCGGCGTGCCTAATCAATTCACTGGTCAACCGGGGATGGATTTGTTTACACCATTCGTGCGAACCTGGAAGCTCCCTCCGATAACTTGTAATTTTGTAAAAATTTAGGCCCTATTCTAAAAGCTTCATTCCAATGTCTTAGAAAATAAGAAATGAAATTGCATTTTTGAGAGTTTTTGGTTTTAAAATGTTCCTTTCGGTGTCCAAGATTGATCACCAAAAATTTCCTGAACCTCAGCGAGAATCCAAAATTACCTAATCGTTGTTTTTCACCGATAACTCTTCAAATATGCGTTTAAATAGAAAAATGGTCCGAACTAAAATTAAAGTAAATAAAATTTTAAGCAAAAAAGGTTATATTCATTTTTTTCAAAAAGTGAACGGATGGCTCAAAAATACGCATAAAAATATACAGGGATAAAAAAAATGAAAACTAAATTCACTTTTAATTTAAATTTTTCAAAGAAGAAAAAAAAAATTGGAAACAATTGTTTTTAAATTAAGCAGCACAGACTTTTCAAAATTTTGTTTGAAATTAAGCTTTGTGCTGGCACAAAGTTAAGTTTTATTCAAAATCCAAATTTTGGCAATTATTTTTGGAGTGATTTTTATAGTTTTGTTCAGGCAGAAAACTATCAAAATTTTATTTAAAACCAGAACTTTAAGTATAGCAAAATAAAGATAGAGATTTTGAAATTTTGTTAAAATTAGAAGAAAGTCGGACATTTCTGGGGGGGGGGGGGATCTGACCGTTTTTTGAGATAAAAAAAACTTAATTTTTTGAAAATTTGCTAATGTTTGAGCTTTTTTGAAAAAAAAATATTTTTTGAGAATTTGCCATTTTGTTTTAGATTTCTGAAGAAGAAAGTGTGATATTTTTTTGAAAAGGAAATCTGACGGATTTTTCGAGAAAAAAAAATCTGTCAATAATTTTTTGAAAATCCAACAACGTATTGAGATTTTTTTTTTAAGAATCTGACAATTTTTTCAGAAGAACATCTGAATGTTTTTTTTAAATTCTTTTGTTTTTGTTCATTCTTTCTTTCTTTCTTACTATTTTTTGGGAAAAAGAATCTGTTTTTTTTGTTGCTTTTTTGGCGAATTTGCCAAAGTTTTTGAGATTTTTGAAGAAGAAAAATCTATTGATTTTGTTGTGAGGAGGAATGTGACAATTTTTTTTTCTTCAGAAATGTCTGTCAATTTTTTGAGATTTTTAAATTTTTACAAATTCAGTTGGAGTATAGGATTTTGCCTTGAATCAAATGGTACCTAGCCTTTGGCATTGATTAAATGCAAATTGTCATTTTTTGAAATTTACCCACTGAAAAAATGTTCAACGAATTTTCATAAAATTCTAAAAAATTGTTTTTTCTGGACTTCATCATAGAGTGTGCATTTTTTTTCAATTAAAAAAATGTATATATTTACTTATAAAAATGTATTTAGAAAACACATTTTTTTTTATTCAAAAGAATAATCGTTCAAGATTGTTTGGAAATGCATTTTTCCAATTCTATGCAAAAATGAATTTCTGTAAATTAAAAGAAGTTTTATAGAGTAAATTATATTTTTTAAACTTTATTTTCAAAAATGATTTTTCTGAATCCCCTTTTAAAACAATTTTACAAGTTTTGTTGGGAAATTTTTTTAAAAAAATTAAAAATAATAGTAATACCTACCTAAAGATAATAATAATTTTTCACAATTTATGTTTAGGGAATGAAATTTTGGAATTTTGTTTAGAAAACAGAATAATTAATTACCTACTTACTTTTAAAATAACTTAAATTAAAAACTAATTTTTTTAATTCGTTTAAAATACAAATTTTGTTACCTGTTTTCAAAGTTTTTTTTTTTTTATTTTTTTTTTATGTTGTTTGTAAAATATGAAAAAAAAATTTCGAATTCTGTTTAGAAGTGATATTTTTCAAATATTGTTTAAAAAGGAAGTATAATTCATTAATTTGTTTCAAAAAGTAATTTTTCTATATAGGTAAGGTACCTATTAAAAAATATTATGTCTTTCAATAAACAGTTTGTTTTCAAAATGAAATTTGTTGTACCTAATAACTATAAGTATGTTTTGTTTTAAAGCATTATTTTTTTATGAAGTACATTTTTTTAAAAAAACTGTTGCCTAAGTTTTAAATAAAATATTAAAAAAAAAAAAAAAAAAAAAAAAAGAAACTTGAATTTTTGTTATAATTTGAAACTTTGTTTTCGAGGAACATTTTAAAAATACTTATACCTACGAAAATGCAAGTTTTCCACAATTTGAATATCCCGAGCAGCACACTCGATCGATAATATCGAAAGTTGAAACGTATCGATAAAAAATCGTTTAAAAATCTAAAGATGTTCTCACGATATGATACAGATTTAGCTGTACGATTTTATAGGCAAAAAATCTAAAAACTATCGAATTCGATAGTATTACGATTTTAGGACGATATTCGTCAACGATACTATCGACAAAGAATATTAAATTTATCGAATCCGATTTTCCACCGATTTTGTGCAGATATTTGAAACTATATTATCGACAAATAATCTGAAATTTCTCGAATTCGATTTTTTAACGATTTTGTGAAGATATTTGAAACTATATTATCGACACGTAATCTGAAATTTCTCGAATTCGATTTTTCAACGATTTTGTGCAGATATTTGAAACTATATTATCGACACGTAATCTGAAATTTCTCGAATTCGATTTTTCAACGATTTTGTGACGATATTTAGAACTATATTATCGACAAATAATCTGAAATTTCTCGAATTCGATTTTTTAACGATTTTGTGAAGATATTTGAAACTATATTATCGACACGTAATCTGAAATTTCTCGAATTCGATTTTTCAACGATTTTGTGACGATATTTACAACTATATTATCGACAAATAATCTGAAATTTCTCGAATTCGATTTTTTAACGATTTTGTGAAGATATTTACAACTATATTATCGACAAATAATCTGAAATTTCTCGAATCCGATTTTCCACCGATTTTGTGCAGATATTTACAACTATATTATCGACAAATAATCTGAAATTTCTCGAATTCGATTTGTTAACGATTTTGTGAAGATATTTGAAACTATACTATCGAAAAAGAATATTAAATTTATCGAATTCGATTTTTTAAAGATTTTGTGAAGATATTTAAAACTGTATTATCGACAGATTATATGAAATTTCTCTAATTCGATTTTTCAACGATTTTGTGACGATATTTAAAACTATATTATCGACACATTATATGAAATTTATCGACTTCGATATTTCAACGATTTTGTAACGATAGTTGTTGAAACTATATTGATTTTTTTCTAGTCAAAAAATACCTACTTTATATTCAAAATTGGATGGGAAGAAAGGGCCAAATCGAAATTTTTATAATAACCAAAATTAAATCCAGAATATTATTCTACAACTTTTGTTTGAAATGTTTTTTCAATTGGACCTCATCTCTAGCCTCTATTATTTTGCATTTACCTACTTACGTGTAACAGTAATATGCGAAATCAAAATTGAAAAAATTTTCAAACAAGTTATCTAGTTTTTTTGGTTTACTAGGTATTTTACTTGAAACCAGATCGTTGTTCTTAAATAAAATTTTACCAAGTTCAATACTACGATTACTATGTGAATACTTAGTATTTAAAATTGAACGGGAGGGAGGCGCCCAATCGAAAATTTTGTAATGACCAACATTATTCTTAGAACTTTAAGCTACAACTTTTGTTTGAAAATTTTTTCAATTGGACCTCTCCTTCTCCTCCAATTTTGCATAATACTCCGTTGATACTTATTCAAAATTGGAGGAGCGGAGGAAAAAGGGGCCAATTTGAAAAAATTTTCAAACAAAAGTTGTAAATTAAGGTCCTAGAAATAATTTTAGTTATTATAAAAATTTCAATTGGACCCCCTCCCTCTTCTCCAATTTTGCATAAGATGTTTGAATATTATAATCCAATTCGTATTATGCGAACGAACTCCGATGTTCGCAACAGACGCTTGTTTTGGTAGAAACTGCTGTATTTGGAACGAAATTCGCCAGCCTTAAGCGTAACTACGACTTCAAACTCGCCAGCCGGTCTTGAAAATGTGCGCGCGCATATACCCATATATGCTAAATTATCTACAAAAAATCGATAGAATATCGAAACTAGATAATCTACAAAAAATCGTAATACAAAATCGATAGAATATCGAAATTAAATCGAAATAAAAAATCGATAGAATATCGAAACTAAATCGAAATAAAAAATCGACAGAATATCGAATTCGATAAAGTGTCGCGTTAGTTCCGCATAAATCGTGTAATTATCTTTCGATTTATAGATAGGTTATCGATGAAGTATCTAACTATAATCTTGAGATTTTTAAAAGAAAAATCGTTCGATTTTATCGAAAGTTTATCTGTTGATGGATTTTGCCAACTATAATTCATCGATAATCTGTCGATATATCGAAAGATAATTTCACGATTTATGCGGAACTAACGCGACACTTTATCGAATTCGATATTCTGTCGATTTTTTATTTCGATAATTTGTTGAGTGTGCTGCTCGGGATAAGTCCTGCGATTTTTCGTCGAGTCACCCTGTATATCCTACAAAAAACCTAAAATACCACCAGTTTACCTTGTTTTATCTAGTATAAAGCGCAAAAAATTAATTAAAATAACCCAAGGGTGTGTGAAGTGAAAAAAGTGTACCTACTTTTCCTCCGCTTCATTCTCGCCTTGTACGCTTATCCAAGGAAAAAACATAACCTACCCTAAACCTATTAATTTTCCTTGACGATTTTTTCAAAAAAAAAAAAAAAAAAAAATCTAAACACACCGAAAAAATATTAAGTTCGACTTTAATAACTTTTCGCCGGCTTTTACTGAAATATTTTAAGGTTTCAGCTTCAATGTAAAATTTGCATTTTTCTAAAAATTAATTACGTAATGACTTTAGACTTGGTGAAACTCGTCCGCGTGTTTATATTATCGCTCGTCGGTCGTCGGATGCATCAAGAAAAATATGGATTCTACGACTTTCAAAAAGGTAACGTAAAATTTTATATTACGATGTGTCTGGAAATTAATGGAAATAAGAATTTAATCTTTTTGACATTTTTTGATATTTTCGCCTTGAGCAAGTTTAATGCGACGTTGTAAAAGTTATTTAAAGTAGGTTTTTCGCCATTATTTTCGAGCTGAGATCAATTTTAGGTTGTCGTCGAGCTGCGCTCGGAAATGGATAAAAGTTCTATACCTACGCTGCGTTTAAAAATATCCTCAACTTTTGACGGTTTCAATTTACTACTGCGCGACAAGTTGATAAATGAGTTCTATTTTGATTAAATGATTACGAAATGTTTACCGAAGGTAAAATAAGACCAAAAAGATGGAGCTAATTTCAGTTCCGCGGTTGTATGGAATTGTTTTATTTTAAATATCCTAGAAGTCCTTGAAACCCATGTCTGTCTTTGAAAGTCCTTCAAATGTGGATCCCCAGACCATTGATTTTCAAATTTGATATCGATTTTTTCACCCTATCAGCGGGTTGAAAAGTTGCAGATCGCTAAAAAATCGAGAATTTCGAATTACAAAAAACGGATATATAACATCTGCTTGGTACCAAAACAGGACTCAAATGGCTCCTATTGATGCAAAAAAAATATTTCGATAGAAAAAGTTGAAAAAATTTCATAGCAAAGTTGCCAACTTTCAATTTTCATAAAACATCAATTTTTACCAAAAAAAAAAAATGAGAATAGGTATTTTAATGTTTTATGAAAATCGAAAGTTGGCCACCCTGCTTTTTTATCTGAATAATTGTTTTTTTTTTGCGTCAATAAGAGCCATTTGAGTCCAGTTTTGGCACCAAGAAGATGGTACATACTATTTCAATTTTCTTAAATTCGAAAATTTTGATATTTCTATGTTCTGCAACTTTTCAACCCCCTGGTAGGGTGAGAAAATCGATATCTTCGAGGTGAATAATCTGGGGAGGTAAAGAAACTCAAATTGCACTTTTATAGGGGTGTTCCCGAGGTACCATGTAAGTGACATCACCCAAAAGTGGCCAAAAACTGTGTGTTTTTTTTTTCAAAAGTGACCCTACTTTGAGGGCCCCTTAGGGTGGCCCTTATTTTTCGAATTTTAGAAATGTTATCGGAACCGGGCGTCAATTGATGACATATTGGTAGAAAATAATCCCCTATTTTTTATTTTTCCCTTGCCCCCAAATTTGAAATAAAATTTAAAAAATAGAACATTTTGAAAATTTTTAGAAAAGTGATCATAGGGATGGTATTTTTATAAGACAAGACCATTTTCGATGATTTCTCATCTTTACCCCGGCCCCGTTTTCATGAAACATGAAAAAACGCCATTTTTTTGTTTTTTTTTTAAATTTGAAAAAATGACTAAGAATTAAAAAAAAAATTTTTGAATAAAATGGTTTTAACATACATGTTATTGCCCAAAAAGGTCATTTACGGCGATTTTTCACCACTGTCGTATCAGTGAGAATTTTTCAAAAACTATCAAAAATTGAAAAAAATGAAGTTCCTCAAAAAGGAAGTTAAGGATAAAAAAATTGCCGTAAATGACCTTTTTGGGAAATAACACGTATCTTGAAACCATTTAATTCAAAAAATTTATTTTTTTAAATGTTTAGTAATTTTTTTCAAATTTTTTAAACAACATAAAAAAATGACGTTTTTTCATGTTCCACGAAAACGGGGTAAGGATGAAAAATCATCGAAAATGGTCTTGTCTTATAAAAAATACCATCCCTATGACTAATTTGCTAAAAATTTTCAAAAATTTTCAAAATGTCCTATTTTTTCTACTTTTTTAATTTTTTCAAATTTGGGAAGGGCCACCCTAGAGCCCCTAGCTCCACTCCCCTAAAAGGCAGGGGGTTCAATTTTTTTTAGGAGGTTCTCAATTCAAATGAAACCACGTCTACGAGTTTGGTCGAAATCTGAGGTAAGTATGTTTTTTTTCACTCCATCCTAACAACATGTTGCATATTTTGAAAATTTAAGGGGCAAGGGAAAAGTAAATTGAGAAAAAAAATTTTCTGCTTGTGGCAATGAATACCTAGTATTGAAAAAATAAACTTTTTTTTTCTGGACGTTTTTTGCCTATCCTTGAAAATCAGGGCGCAAGAACACTTTAAACTTTGAAAAAAACGCTTTTTTAGATTTTCAAAGCTCTGTAGCTCCACCTTAATTTTCGGAGATAGGCGAATTCATTACATAACTTTTTTTGCTTCACTCAAAGAGTTACACCTCTTTCATGTAACATCTTGACAAATTTTGCAGTTTTTATTTTTCAATTATGTGCGCTGATAATTTGAAGCTCAAATAATTAATAGGTACGAATGAGACGTGGAAATTGCGAAATTTCGTCAAGATGATACATGAAAGAGGTGTAACTCCCCGTGTAGCAACGTCGATGCTAATTTCGATATAAATGTTGACACATCGAAATCGGTCACTTTTCGATGTGTCGACATTTATATCGACATCCACATCGACATTTGCAATGGTGAAATTTTGAAAAATATGCTAAGTTCAAATATTCAATATAAGTATATATTAAAATTACACCAAAAATAGTGTTCAAGCCAACATTTCGACATTTTTTGTCAAATATGCGGCATTGAGTCCACCTTTGTAGCTGGACACATGCGAGTGTCCAACTAACATAGAGATGATTCTTAGACCTTATGTACTAATTCACAACACACTTTATCTGCGAGTATCACAATCACCCTCAAGACGTCGACAGTCAAGTCGATGCATTATTCGACCCTCGACAATTAGATCGACATTAACTCGACTTAAAATTCCTCTGGTCAACACTGTCGACAGTTAAGTCGATGCATTATTCGACCCTCGACAATCACATCGACACTATCTCGACTTAAAATTCCTCTGGTCGACACTGTCGACAGTGAAGTCGATGCATTATTCGACCATCGACAATTATGTCGACAATAACTCGACAAGTCGTTGTATTATTCAAAACTTTAAAAAATAAGAAAATTTTGTGATTCTTTCAAAAATTATTTATTCCTGAGCTTAAAATGTTCCTATTAATTGTTTTTAGTTCTTTTTAGATATAAAATTTGTAAATTTAATTGGCAGAAATTGTCGACATAAATGTCGATGCGTTTATCGAGTATCGATTTTTACATCGACTTGTCTATGTAGAAAAACAACGTTTTCTAAATTATAGGAAAATACTGAGAAAAATTCAAAAATTTTGATTGAACAGTTATGTTTAACATAGAACATTACTTTAAATCTCAAATATCATTTTTAATTCATCGTTAACCGAGAAAAAAATGTGTCTGAATTTTGTCGACATAAATGTCGATGTCGACAATTGCTACACGGGTCTTTGAGATAAGCAAAAAAAGGTATGTAATGAATTTGACTATCTCCGAAAATGAAGAAGCTAAGGAGTTCTGAAAATTTAAAAAACCGGTTTTTTCTAAGTTTAAAGCTCTCTTGCGCCTTCATTTTCAGAGATCGGCAAAAAAATGTCTTTAAAAAAAAGTTACTTTTTTTTTAGTACTATTCATAGGCCCAATCAGAAATTATTTTATTTCAATTTAATTTTCCCTCGCCCCTTCAATTTTCAAGATAGGTAACACGTTTGAATACCTTTTTTTTTTGTTCCTTATGAGTTGCCTATTCACCTGGTGGAAGGAACTCAGCCAGCTATGAAACACCCTGTACATGTAGCTATTTAATTTTGCTCATTTTTTTTCTCGATTGAATTGGGGATTGGAATTCTAGTTGTAAAATTATTTCGATGTCTATAATTGATGCGAGTTCCTTACACATTATATTTCCCAACGCAGAACTGGCGCTTTTGAAAACTTATCGGTTTTCGATTTCCGCAAAAAACAGCCGGACAGGTATCCTTTAATTGCCTTTGCTCGCCATTAGCTTATCTGCATAAGGCAGTGTTTTTTATTTCAAAATTGTTCATGCGTCGCCTAATCTGATACGTATCCCGTTCGCTATCGAATGCATATACCTATAATATAAAGGAAATCTGTCGCAGCAGCACAAGCACAGTGCACAGCACACAGACTAACCCCCGTATCGAATTTAAAAACCACTTTTATATTTCTGTATCGTGGTACTGGATTTGCACGCGGCCATGCACCGTCTTCTTTCAACGTTTTAAAATCACCGCCGATATTTGAGAAGCTTTAAAAAGCAAATGTGCACGCCGAACATGGTCGTGAAAATATTTCATGCTCTGGAAATGCAATTCCTTTCGCATTTGAAACTTCGACTACCTTGAACACGCATCACACGCCGTATGCAGACGCAATTCAAGGGAACGCGCGTGAAGAAGAAGCCTGCGCAATTGAACCAAAGTTAAGGTAGGTCGAAAACACCAGAACTGGTTTTCGGCTTATTACAAACCGCATTTTTGATTTAATAATACCTTTTATATATATATATAGACGTTTCGTACTCGCACACAAGCAAACGCATCGACACATTCGTATTCTCTGCACTCTTTTATACCTATGGAGATATTTTTTTATTCCTTATTTTTATATATGTCGGTTAAGATGGCGTGAAATTATCTCCGCCGACTTCTCTCGAGATTAATGTTATGCGTGTGTTTCGTTTTCCTCTTTTTTTTCCTCTTCTTTTTATTTTTTTAAAACTTCATTCCGGTTTTTTCAGCTCTTTTTTATGGATCTTTTGTTATTTTGTTATTTTTTTCACTTCTCTCTCGAACCATTGCCTTTTTCTTTTGTTCGTTTGTGCAAAACAATTGGCTAAAAGATCAGATTTACTCGAATTAATTGAATCAGTTTTCTTTTAAATAAAAGCACCACCTCATCATCATTTAGATTAAGAAAGGCGCGAATAATTTTACGTATAAAGTCCCGAGCTTAATTACATGTTACGCAACAAACGAGTTGTTTTCTTTTTTTCGCGAAGATAAATTTTAAGGCTGTTTCAATGACTGAATCTTACAGCAGTACAAATACGTACGCATTGTACGTATTCAGATGTCAATATAACCCACATTTGATTCGCAAAACATTTTTACCCAAGTCGTACTTTTTATAATGAGGTTGAAAACGAGCCGCGCAAAGAAGATTTCCGTCTTAAATTAATTGGTACCAGTTGAATTGGTAAATGCGGCTTAATTAAAAAATTAGTAGGCTGTTTGGTTTTTCTTTTTCATCAAACCGGTTTTGATTACAAGCGTTATTACCACATTAATACTTCTAAATGTTTTGAGCGTCGTTAATGTGCGCCAAACCGAGACCATGTTTTCGATCCGTTGCAAATGAAAGTCTCAGTCGACTAGGTATATCGTACTTGGAGCTTCGTAAACGTCGGATCAATCTTATGGCTCTATTAGAACATCACTCATCGACTAATCAGAGCCTCGTTTTATATGTGAAATCATATCGAGGATGTGTAAACTTGGCAACTTGTTCTAATTAAGCGTGTAATGTTATAAACGGTTCGCGAAATATTCCTGTCAAAAGTGCATCTGGTTGGGTAATGCGAGGTGGGGTGGGGTGTTTTGTCAAGTTGATAGGTGCATCTTTAAGTTCTTTATATAGGAGACCATTTTTTTAAGAGATTTTTTGTGTTGGAGGTAATCAATTAAAAAAATCATTTTTAGGCAAAATTTAAAAAATTTTGGCCATCAAATAAAATTAAAAAAAATATTTTTGAAAAAAAAAGTGGAAAAAATTTATTTTTAATTTTCTACACAATTTTCTCCAAGCAAGCGTGTTTTTAACAGAATTGTGAACATTTGATGTGAAAATAATTTTTGAATATTGAAAAATACACTTTTTGAACAAAATTTTGAGAAATTCATTTTAAAAGCAAAATTTTAAAAATTCATATTCCAAATTAGGACTTTAAAAAATTTTAAAATGACGAAAATGACCCATGGCAAATCAATTTTTTTACAAAAATTTTTCAATTTTGAGATATAGGTAAAAAGACAAATTAATTTCATTTTTACTTCAAACTCTCCGTTTGTTTATTACACCTTAAAAGAAAAAAGCTGATTGGTTTAAAACAAAGTGAACCTTATTTCAAACCCAAAATGAACGCACCCTGAACAAAATTTGGAGAAATTATTTTCCTGATAAAATGTAAAAAAATATTTTCCACATAAAATAAAATAAAAAAAAACCTAATAAAAACTCCTTTTTTGAAAAAAGTTAACAAAACATTGCGAAAAATCAATTTTTAAGGAAAAAAAACTCTACCACAGCATCTGCGGTAGACAAGCTGATTTTTTTCTATTTTTCTTGTTCTTATGAATGTCTCTCACTCCTGTCATATCATTGTAGCTTTCATTCAATTATAAAATTACCTGATCCTGAATTATGATGGAATTCATTTCCTTTCTTCAATATTTAATTACCTACTTCCATAAATTGATAAAGGTTATTGGACACAAGAAAATTGTGAGAAATGAATAATCGAACACATTTCGTCAATGAAGCGTTATAATGATGGAAATCTCACACAAATAGTGGATACGTCATAACAACAATAACATAAGTTCAAACACATTAAAATATCGTTACTGTAACGTTATTGTTGCGTTTTTTATTGAATCTCAATCACTACTACAGAAAAAGTTATGAACAATTTTTTTTCAACCGAAAACGAAACAATAACGTTACAATAACTTTATAGAAACGTATTGTAGTGATGCTATTGATGAAATATAACGAAAAATGCAAAAATAACGTTACAGTAACGTTATTGTAACGTTACTATAATAACGTTATTGAAGCGTTATAATGATGTTTTTTCACACAAATAATGGATACGTCATAACAACATTAATACCAGATTGTTACAATAACGTAACTGTAACGTTATTGTTACATTTTACAATGCTATTGATGAAATATAACGAAAAATTCAAAAATAACGTTATAGTAACGTTATTGAAGCGTTATAATGATGTTTTTTCACACAAATGATAGATACGTCATAACAACATTAATACCAGATTAATAACGTTAAAATAACGTTACTGTAACGTTATTGTTACGTTTTTGGTTAAATCTCAATCACTACTACAGAAAAAGTTATGAACAAATTTCACCCATCTGCCATATTTGAGGAGCTAATGAGCTTTGAAAATTTTGATCGCGAATATCTCGCGAACCCGCGAACCGTTTTCGCTCAAATTCAATAGGCTTCTATTCCCAATGACCCTCTACCATTGACATAAATTTCAACTAATTCCATCAATTATAACTCGAGTTATCGCACCAACAAATTTTGGTCTATACATACATACATACATACATATATGTATATAGTTATATATAAAGAAATACCAAAATGCGAAATTAGTGCCAATCGTCATATTTTGTCATAAAACGTCGAGAAATATCACTCCCACCCCCCCACTGCTACCAACGGGTCAAATTTAATAGCTGATTTTTTCGAAGAAAAAAATCAGCTAAAATTTTCTCAACTAAATTTGAAAAATTGTTTTGAGAGAGAATTCAGGAAAATCTTTTTAAGAGATGAATTTCAAAAATATGTTTACTCCAGGTATAATGGTATCTATATGAATGTATATTTATTTTTTGAAACAGGATATTTTTTTTAATTTTTGTGAAATAAAAATAATTAGTTTCTCATTTTTATAAAATTACTTTTTTTTTACCTATTTTCATTTTTTTTTTTTTTTTTTAATAAAAAAATTGTAACTGGGTACTTATTATTTCTTATCTTTCTCAGAAAAAAAAAATTCCAAATTATTTCGGAGCATCAATATAAAATGAGGTCTTAAGTATGTGCAAAAATAAAATAAAATCAGATAATAAAAAATTACTCAAGTTTTATAGGTACATCGAATAATCTAAAGAAATCTGTTGCAATTTGTTGCTCAGATAATCGAGAAATCTAATAGTTGAAACTGAAAGTCGGATAATCAAAGTTCCACTGTAAGTTAAAATTTGAAAAATAAATTTGTAAGAAATAGATAATTCGAACAAAATGATTTTTGGAAATTTTAAATTTGAAGGAAACTTTATTAGAAAATTAAGTAGGTATATCAAAAAATTTGCTTTAAAAAATGCAAAAAAAAAAAATGCTAAAATTTGAAAAAAATTGAATTTTTTTTCGTTGAAAATTTTGGATCTCAAACAAAATAATTACAATGGTACGTATACATAGGTACCTACCTAATTTTAAAAAAAAATTTTGGAAAAAAAATCACTTTTCAAAATTTTTTTTTAAATTTAAGTACCTGCATATATCTCAGAATGAAACTTGAAAATTGAAAAATATAAGTAAGATTAAAAACATTAGTTTATGCTCAAGCATTTGAAAAAATCGATTTTTGAAAATTATTAGGTAAGTATTTTAAAACAAACCGAGTTGAAAATTAGGTAATATTTTCTACACGAAACTGAAGAAAAAAATAGGTAGGTAATTTTAAATACCTACTTGATGTTTTAAAAAAGCGTGTGTTTTTTTAAAGCAAAAAATCTTGAATTGAATTTTATTAATTTTCAAAGGCTACCATTTGCTCCTATGCAAAATCCTACCCTCACTGAAAAGGAGAACATTTTTATTTTCAGTAAATTTAAAAAAATGCCAATTCGAAAATTGTTATTTTCAACAAATTTCAAAAAATGTCAATTTCAATATAATCAATTTTCAAAGGCTACCACTTGCTCCTATGCAAAACCTACCCTTACTAAAAACAAGAAAAATTTTATTTTCAGTAATTTTCAAAAAAATTCCATTTTGAATTTGATTAATTTTCAAAGGCTACGATTTGCTCGTATGCAAAATCCTACCCTTACTGAAAAGGAGAAAAAATTTATTTTCAGTAAATTTCAAATAAAAATGCAAATTCAAAATTTTTCATTTTCAGCAAATTTCAAAAAATGCCAATTTGAATATAATTAATTTTCAAAGGCTACCATTTGCTCCTATGCAAAATCCTACCCTCACTGAAAATGAGAAAATTTTTATTTTCAGTAAATTTTAAAAAATGCCAATTCAAAAATTTTTATTTTCAGCAAATTTCAAAAAATGCCAATTTGAATATAATTAATTTCAAAGGCTACCATTTGCTCCTATGCAAAATCCTACTCTTATTGAAAAGGAGAAAATTTTCATTTTCAGTGAATTTAAAAAAATGCCAATTCAAAAATTTTTATTTTCAGCAAATTTCAAAAAATGCCAATTTGAATATAATTAATTTCAAATGCTACCATTTGCTCCTATGCAAAATCCTACCCTCACTGAAAATGAGAAAATTTTTATTTTCAGTAAATTTTAAAAAATGCCAATTCAAAAATTTTTATTTTCATCAAATTTCAAAAAATGCCAATTTGAATATAATTAATTTCAAAGGCTACCATTTGCTCCTATGCAAAATCCTACTCTTATTGAAAAGGAGAAAATTTTCATTTTCAGTGAATTTAAAAAAATGCCAATTCAAAAATGTTTATTTTCAGCAAATTTCAAAAAATGCCAATTTGAATATAATTAATTTCAAAGGCTACCATTTGCTCCTATGCAAAATCCTACCCTCACTGAAAATGAGAAAATTTTTATTTTCAGTAAATTTTAAAAAATGCCAATTCAAAAATTTTTATTTTCAGCAAATGTAAAAAATGCTAATTTGAAAATAATTAATTTTTAAAGGCTACCATTTTTTCCTGTTTGGAAAAAGCTCAAGTTTTTGAACTTTAAAAAATCATAATTTTCAAAAATTTTCTCAATAAAAAAATTGATTTCAAAATAAATTAAAAATCAAAAGAAATTTTCAAACTTAAACATTTTTTAAATTTCTAAATTACTTTTTAGCGAAAAAAATTGATGTTGACAGTTTTGAATCATTTCAACAAAAAAAAAATGGATTTAAAATGGTTTTATGAAAATAATTTCCAATAAATTTCGTAAAAAAAGAAGAAAATTATTTTTAATTTGTTGCGAACACTGAAAAAGGATACCTAATAAATTTATTTAAATGTAAAATTGAAAAAAAAGTTTTTGAGCAAAAATTTGTCAAAAAACTTTGATTTTGAGAATTTAAATAGAAAAAATCAATTGAATGAGTAACTTTTCCTTCAAATAAAATTTTTAAGAATTTTAAATAAAAAAAGTAATGACTTTTTAAAATTTTTGTCGAACAAAGTTTTATAAAAGTCAATTTTTAAGTATAGGTACTTACCAGATACATTTTTTTAATGATTTAAAAATTTTAATTGATTTTTTAAAAAATTTTCCATAACAAGTTTTTAAAAAAAATCTAACAAAATCACATTACTTTTTTCAATAATAAATTCCAAATAGATGCTTTCATTTTTTTATTTGGAAATTGCACAACCTGTGCTCAGTCACAGCTGTTTATTAAAATAGGGGCTACACTCTCATTGAAGTCTCACACGTTGCCGGTTGCTTGGTCCATCCTGCAGCTGCACTTCTCAACTAAAAATATTTTGGAATTAATGGGGCTTAGCGAAGGTGCCAAAGAAACCACTTCGGTCTTACGAAGCTGAGTACACGTTTCGGTGGTTAACAACAACAATGCTAATTGATAAAGGAAATGATTCTATATCAATATGTATCTCTAAAAGACTGCATTTGATGATGTCATATATGTATATATACTTATTACTTACTATGTAATGTACCTGCAGTACCTATAGTGTTTAAATAGCAAATTCCTCAATTTTCACCATCAAACGTGGTTTTATATACATTTTAATATTTCTTTATAAAACGCACTCCGCCATGGTATGCGAGTTCAACAATCGTCCATAAGGTGGGTTTTGACGAATAAAAAAGCCATTACGAAGAAACGTATTATTTTCGATACGTTCACGGTGCAGCAAACTTACCAAAACAACAATTAGGTACTCGCTTATATTCGCTAATTATGTTATATGTATCTTTACCGTCGCGGCGGTGGAATTAAAAATTATATCCGTGTAAAAGAAGAGAGAGAGAGCGAGAGAGAAAAACGGAACTCGGAGGTAACCGGTTATGAAAAATCTTCAGTGTAAAAATAATCCGAGTATAACTTTTCGTTGCCAATTTCCCTTCGAATTATAATCATTTTAATTACCAACGACGCGTATACGTTCGATGCGAGGCACGCGGTGCGGAAAGCAAAGACGATTTTCATCCGTTTGAGAGAACGCACGTTCACAACAAATTGCGTATACAGATTCCCTTCTCACAGAATGTACCATATTTGGAATGGTTTTTATACAAAACCTGTGTAGACTTTCGTCGTCGTCATAGCATCTCAACGACGAAAATATTGCGAAGGACGAGCATCATCCCGTCGTATACTCCCTTCGTCTTCTTGGCTGCGTTGTAGCCTCGACCGAGCGGGTGCAAAAGTTAATTAAAATAACAAATGTAAATTTTATGCGTGAACCTTTCAAACGCAACGGCAACGGCAGCCGTATAAAAGAAACCGCAAAAATTTTATTCAACAGTGCGAAATGTTCGATGCAGTACATCGCAGATGCAGAGCGAAATGTACGTAAGTAAGCAGGGGAAAAAAATATAAGCAAAAGCCTCTGTACCAGTTTTGTACAAAGACAATAAACGCCGCAAAAAAATCGCTTATTGAATCTCGCCGACCTGTCGACAACTTTAAATTATGACTAAAAAGATACACAGGCGCTAGTTGCTTGTCGGTATTCGATAAATGCGAGTTTTAACCCAAGAACAATGAAAATAGTTTGCATGGACCACAGACCAATGACCAGCCAATGTTTATTACCTTTATGGAGACTTTTTAACTATATCATGACGGCGATATATACTATAGCATACTCCTTCTATAGGATACCCATCCACACAGAGCTTCCATCCGAGTATTGGGTTTGTTTACCTATGTACGAAGAATAGCTGATTTTTTACATTGTTGTACCTTATTCCGAATACGTCTTTTTTCGGACTTGGCGGCCCTTTTTCTGCATTAAAAAATAAAGAAAATATATCGCAAATGGCGGCACAGCATGGCGGTTTATCGACGTTTCGCAAACTGATTATATTACTCCGTTTTTAGTAAAAACCAGATAGCGCTTGTTAACCACTTCGTTTCAGTATTGAACTTTAAAATAAATGAGAAAACATGTATCTATATTAGGTTAAAAGTCCATACTTCCCCCTCAAAGTTTTTTTTTTTCATTTTTCTATAACGCGAGACGCCGTTATTGAATTTTAAATTCGAATAACCAGTCGTATTTATCAAGTTTCCAATAGAAGTGTACAATTAACGACAATTGTAATTGTCATCGTTGAAAGGGATTTTATTTTTATCAACATTGATAACTTATTTTTTGTCCAAGGGTACCCTCCCCTCCCCCGGGGTCAAGATAGGTGATTTGGCCCTGCCTACACTTTTCAAAACTACCTATATCATAAAATTATACAGTAAACCTCGATTATCTGAGCAAAAAATAACAATTCTTTCAATTTTCAGATCCATCAGATGTCCAAAACATACAACCTTTTTTATTAATGCTCCGAATAAATTGGAGATTTTTCTGGAAAAATTGAAAAAAACAAAATTACTTATTTTGCTAGGTAGGTACCTAGGTATTTAAAAAAAAAAAAATTTAGGTACCTATTTCAAAAAATTGGGATTTTTAAAAATCAACTCCCTCATGCTTTTACTCTGTGACAAAATGTCTATTCGCCATAAAGAAATTAATTTCCGTGGAAATGTAAAAATGAAAAATATTTTTCATAATATTTACTTGAAAATTGAAAAAACATTTTTCAAAATTTCAGAATGATTGACAAAATTTCTAAAAGTCATTCAATGGAGAAGAATATTCTAATATTTGTGACAAATCTATGAAACATAATAAAAATTGTCAATTTTTTTTTAAATGCTCAAATTTTTCAAAAATGTTTGAATTTTTCAAAAGGTTTAAATATTTTTAAAATATTAAAAATTTTTTAAATGTTCATAATTTTTCAAAAATGTTCAAATTTTTCATAAATTGTCACATTTTTCAAAAATTCAGCTCACTGAGAATCCCGTTCACCAAAAACGCGACTCACTGAGAACACTGCTCATCGAGAACTGTGCCCAACTCACCAAGAATCAGGCTCGCTGAGAATTCAACTCACAGTGAATCCGATTCACAGAGAATTCAGCTCACTGAGAAGGCAGCCCACCAAAAATTTGTGTCACCAAGAATTCGTCTCACCGAGATTCATCTCACCGAGAATTCATCTCACCATCACCGAGAATTCGTCTCACTGAGAATCCGTCTCACCGAGAATTCCGCACACGATTTTTAAAAGATTTATATATTTTTGAAAAATTTGAACATTTTTGAAGAATTTAAACATTTTTGAAAAATTTGAACATTTAAAAAAAAAATTGAATAAGTATTTTATTCAAACATTTTTAAAAAAAATTATAAAAGTATTTTATTCCAACATTTTTGAAATATTTAAACATTTTTAAAAAAAATTGAATAAGTATTTTATTCAAACATTTTTGAAAAATTTAAACATTTTTGAAAAAAATTGAACATTTTTGAAAAAAATTGAACATTTTTGAAAAATTTAAACATTT
Organism: Balanococcus diminutus; assembly: GCA_959613365.1. Lineage (NCBI taxonomy): Eukaryota > Metazoa > Arthropoda > Insecta > Hemiptera > Pseudococcidae > Balanococcus > Balanococcus diminutus. Next base: position 30,186,930 of record OY390718.1, on the reverse strand, counting down.
TTAAAAAAAAATTGAATAAGTATTTTATTCAAACATATTTAAACATTTTTTAAAAAAAATTGAATAAGTATTTTATTCAAACATTTTTGAAAAATTTAAACATTTTTGAAAAATTTAAACATTTTTGAAAAATTTAAACATTTTTGAAAAATTCAAACATTTTTGAAAAATTTAAACATTTTTGAAAAATTCAAACATTTTTAAGAGATTTAAATATTTTTGAAAATTTCAAACAAAAAATTGAACATTTTTGAAAAATTTAAACATTTTTAAAAAAAAATTGAATAAGTATTTTATTCAAACATTTTTGAAAAATTTAAACATTTTTGAAAAATTTAAACATTTTTGAAAAATTTAAACATTTTTTAAAAAAAATTGAATAAGTATTTTATTCAAACATTTTTGAAAAATTTAAACATTTTTGAAAAATTTAAACATTTTTAAAAAATTTAAACATTTTTGAAAAATTTAAACATTTTTTAAAAAGTTTAAACATTTTTGAAAAATTTAAACATTTTTGAAAAATTTAAACATTTTTAAAAGATTTAAATATTTTTGAAAAATTTAAACATTTTTAAAAAAAATTGAACATTTTTGAAAAATTTAAACATTTTTTAAAAAAAATTGAATAAGTATTTTATTCAAACATTTTTGAAAAATTTAAACATTTTTGAAAAAAATTGAACATTTTTGAAAGAATTTAAGTATTAAAATTTGGAATTTAGGAAATTCTCGAAATTTGATACAAATTGTGATCTAGGTAAATAATTTTGTAAGTTTGATAAATTTTCAAAATGACACAAAATTCTGATGTTTAACGAAATTTTTTCGTTATTCGTTACGGTTATCGATACGTTGCGGCAGCACTGGAAAATAAGAGGGGGAGGGGCAAGCTGTGTCATCAAGAGTGTGGCAATTTCGCTCGGCGAGATGAGCTCAGATTTACCAATGCTCCGGATTTTTCAGGAGATCTCTTACTTATTCAAAGCTTTGCTGATTTTCTCGCATGATCTACTGATTTTCAGCAAAGATTCCTAATCTTCAGAAAAATATCCTGATTTTTAGCAAAATTCATTGATTTTCAGCGGAAATTTCCTGTTTTTTTTTGAAGTCTTAAAACTTTTGAAAAAATTTTGCTTTGAAAGGTAATTTTTTTTTGTCAATTTCATTAACTTGAATTTTGATATTTTTGAGTTGATCTTGTTTATTAGTAGGTACTATTTCAATATTTTGAGTTTATTAAACTTTGATATTTATTCTCCCCCCCCCCCAAAAAAAAAACACGTGAATTGAATCTACTACTTTTTTATGGAATAGTTAGATATTCCTTAAATCTACTCTTACTACATTTTCATTGACATTCATTTCTCCTGAATTTCCTGATTTTTTTTAGGAAAAATCACCTGATTTTTTTTTAGGAAAAATCACCTTATTTTTTCGAATTTCTATTTGACAACATTGGATGAGCTGCGAGAGATGTCAACTGGTAAGAATGTGACGGGTAGTTTGAGTTGGAATAATTTCATCGATTTTTCACGACTGGCGTAATGATTTCTTTAATTCGGTACTTAAAATTCAACGCATTTTAAATCTCTCTTTTGTATAAAATTCAACTTTCACGCGAAACCGCGTCAAAGAGAAGTAATAAAGATGGAGAATTGAGCGTTTTTGCCATTACCGCGTTGAAAAAAAAAAAAAAAGGAAAAAAAAAATATATTCGCGTGTGAGCGGATGAATTAAGTTCGAAAAGATTGTCATGTTCGAGGATTCTGGAACGATTTTTGCCTTGATATAAATCTTCTCGACTAGAATTAGAAACCAGTTTAAGGTTCGAAAACTCCAATAATAGAAAATTGCGATTCGCCATTCTCGTTTCCGCGTTTTCTTATTAAACTCGCTGCTGATCGCTGAATATATAAAATAATCCGCAAAGACGACCAACGTCGTAGCGGGATTTTTCGTACATAACGAATTTCTTCCAACTGGTATAAGCTATGGCTGCGCGGATTAAGAAAAATATTTCCCATCAAGCATCACCATATAAAAAAAGAACCTCGCTTAAAAACAACTCGTGTAGGTATAATGTATCTATAATTTTTTTTTCTTCCAATATATATACACATGTATCTACTCTTGTGCATTGCTATAATGTGAAAAGTTTCAATGGAATTTTAGTTTGCAATAAATAACGCAGATGGAATACATTATTGAAGTAGGATACAAACATGTTAAAGACGTCAATATTCGACAATTAACCGTAAACGTAACGACGTTGTCCTTGTTTGTAAGTGGAATGGCAGTGACAACTACCTATTCTATATGATTTCGCAACATTATCGAAGACATTGGATTTTATTTAAACATAATAGCGCTTATAGGTAACTCGACTGCTCTCTGGGTTTCTTATACCAGAGTTTGTAAAGATCGCCGTATAATGTGTTGCTCAAAGTGTTGGGAAATAAATTGATTCTTCGATATGATTAAAAGAATCGTAAGGTACTTCGATGCAAAATTCGTGTGACCTTTAAATTAAAACTTGAAAAAATAGGGAATAGTACTGCCGCAGGTTAATGCTACTGCTGTGCTACTAGTTGCATGGTCTTTAACATTACTGCAACTGTTTCCATGCCTATACAACAGTTCTGATGTTAGATATAAACAATTGATTATCATTGAGCCCCAGGTTATGTTACCGTAGGTGTTTGAAATTTTTTTCCAAATTGTGTAAGTATAACTAAATGCCAAGTTTATTTGTCGATTTTTTGTGAATTTGCCGAAATTAAAAAGTTCCCCAATGTGATCTTAAAAGAACCTAACATTTTTAAAATACCATATAATCCCAAAGTATATTGATTCATATTTTTTTGTGATAGGGATTTTTCTGCTAAGCACATGAATTTGGCAGGTGTCATGATACACAATAGCTTGAGAGCCTAAGTTTTCAGAAGGGAAGATTGTAAATAGACCTTTAAAAAAAAAGTCGAACCAGGGGTGACAGGGGTTTAGCTAGAGCTTTTTCGAAGGAAGAGAGGCTGATGATGATGAAAGTTTTGAAAATAATAAAAAAGACTGAACAATTTTCTTGAAAAAAATATTGAAAATTTTTCGATAAGAAAACAACACTAAAAAAATCATAGAAGTTTCAAAAAAAAAAAAAAAAGTTTCTGATAAAATATCTCAAAAACTTGTTGGACATTTTTTTGAAAAACAGAGAGACTAAAATTGAAAAAAAAAAAAATCAGAAGATTTTTAGAATAAAATTTCTCAAAAATTGGTTGTAAAATTTTTCCGATAGAAATCTCTCAAAAAATGATTTTTTTCGTGTTTGTAAAAAAAAAAGAGTTTGTATTTTATTTCAAATATTTAAAAACAAGAACACAAATTCAAGAAATTTTTAAATTAGGTTTGATGATTTGAATATTTAGGTATTTTCTCAATTGTGATTTTAAAAAAAAAAAATGTTATTGAATTTTGAATTTGTAAATGTTCATTTTTTAATCTTCAATTTTTAAAATATATTTAACTCGTTTTTAATGTTTTTAATTGATGCAGAAAATCATCTTATATGTTTGTATGAATTCTCATTTTTAATTTATTTTTTGGAATATTAAAATTGACCTCTTTTTATTTTTTAGTAATTTTTAATTCATGTACCTCACCTATTCAAGTTCCTACCTGTTCGATTTAAATCCTTCATAAGTACCAAATTTTACTCAATTTTTGATTTTTTTTCTGGGTATTGAAAAATGATCTTAATTTTTTTACCTCAGTTTTTAAAAAAAAAAAAATTTAATTTCAAAATTGGCTTTCTTAAAATTTTTAATTTTTTTAATTTTTCAAAGTTTTAGGTAGGTAGATGTTAAATTTTCATTGATTTTTAATTTGTCTCAGCAAACAAAATGTTTTCTCAAATTTATTTTATTTTTTTTCAACGTTAGGTACATTTTTACAATTTTTAGTCATTTTTTTCATTTAGTTGTTTTGATTTTTTTAATCTTCAATTTTTTGAATAATTTATTAATTTTGTAAAATTTTCTCAACGTTTGATTATTTTTAAGGTTTTTAATAATTCAATATTTATCGATTTTTTCTTGTTTTAAAATTAATTTTTAGGAATTTTGAAATTGACTTACCTACATGAAAAAATCAATAATAAATTAATGTCTAAATTGAAAATAACTAAGTAGGTATACATACCTACATGGAAAAAAATCTCCTTTGAAAAAAAAAAATCAAAAATATAGGTAGGTATTAAAATGAAATCGCTTAAAATTGATCTAAACTTTTTTTCTAAAAAAAATGATTTAAAAAGATGTTATAGGTATACTTAATTTTATGAAAAAAATTGACATGAATTTTTTTTTTTTCATGAATTGAAAACAGAAAAACTGAAGTAAAAGTAACTACTCTCATATTTTTGAATAAGAAAACACCTAAAAAAAAATATATTCTAATGAAATTGCACATAAATCTCCTGAGAAATTTTTCGAAAAGAAAATCACTTAAGATTTTCTTGTTTTTTATAAAAATGAAAAAAATTGATGTTAATTTTTTTTCAAAAATTGAAAACAAAAAATTGAAATAAAAATCTCATTCTTTTAAGAGAAATGAAAAAACTCATAAATTGTTCAAGGAAATCACTGAAAAACTGGTTGCGAAAATTTTTTACAAAAAAAGACTCAAATTTTTAAAAAATTTATTTAAATAAAAAAATTTGACGTGAAATTTTTTTTAGTAATTTTTGGAAAAATTACAAAATTGAAGTTTGAAAAAAATAAGTTTTTGAAGACAAATATAAACTCATAACAACTTAAAAAAGTAATAAAGGTAGCCTACTGCTCATAAAATTTTTTAAAGAAAATCTTGCCAAAAAGGCCGGTTCAATTTTATATTTAAAAAATTTGACATGACTTTTTTTAATGAAGCAAAAATCTTGCAATTTTTTTAAACAAAATCAAACTCATGAAAAACTTTAAACTAAAATCGTTTGAGAATTTGTGTAAAATATTTTTCAAAAATTAAAAACAGAAAAATTGAAATAGAAATATCGATTCAAAACAAACAAACAAATAAACTCACAAAATTTTTTATAATACGTAATATAACTCAATTTGTGCAACAATTTTTTCGAAGAAATCTTTAGGTACCTAGATATAATAAGTCGATTTTTTTTTGAAATTACAATCTTTTTTTTGGCACTTTTTCGTTCCAAATACCGTAGCTGATAACAAAATTTATAATTTTTGGAACTTTTAAGGTCACAAATAACGTAACGATGAAAGAAAAATCATTACGCAACGCGTACATCTTGATCTCATCGGCTACAACCGTTTCGCCATCTTAATGACCTTTCTTTCTTGGTAAAAAAAAAGAAATGAATTTGAACATAGCATGCAACCTATGTTGAGTTGAACGTGTCGTACTTACTCGCACATAAACGTGAAAAACTCACCAAACTTAATAACGAGCACAGTTAAATGCGAATTGAAGCTGTTTCTCGCTATAATACGATTCTATGCATTTTCAAAACCGATTATTAGAGTTTCAAAAGTAGCAAATTACATAGGTTGGTTGTTCGTGGCGAAAAATACACTGGGACGTTCGTTGGTTCAGACAGTCGATCATGGTGAAGGGGGTACATGGGAGAATCCGAATAGATGCCATCGAATTGCTGCAGTTGCGATATTATGAGAAAAGCTGGTCGTATGCGTTTATACCGTACACCTTTACACCTATTCCCAGAAATTGTACTCGTATGTCGTAGTAAGTAAGACGATATTTACTTTCGATTCAGCTCGTCAATAGAATTGCTCGATCAATGTAAATCTGATTAATTGAATAATATCATCTCGCGGGGTGTAATTTTTCACACTTACGTAAGACGATTCGTTGAGAAAAAATTTATTGTTTTTATCAAAGTAGATGGAAAGAAAAATTACTGCAGGTACCTACGTCGAATGTTTTACACAAAATAGCAATTTTAATTCCATGAATTTTAATCTATAAAAAATAAAAAATCACTGTAGGTACGATATGAATTTACAATTAAGCTATGTAATAGTTTGCATTTTAAATGCGATCATTCGTTGGAATCGGAAAAAATGAAACTGGTTTCTGATAAAACACGCAAATGATTCGGAATGCGTAATTTAACGCGATAAATTTATCGATTACTTTGATAGTGGAGATGTGTACTTTTGAACAATTTATCTGCATATTCGCGAAACTAAGTAAGTATTAGGTATATAAAACTTGGATTACTAACTCGATCTAGACGTAAAATTAATGGGAACTATTGAAATACCTTGCTGTCCAGAAAGTGGACTAGCCTGTTCATTGAATCGATAAAATATCGAATTGGCTAACTGGAATGAGGGGGGGGGGGGGGAGAATTAAAACTACAAAAATTGGGCAGTGTTGAATAAGTAACTACAATTTTTTTAATTTAAAAATTAATCAAATTTACCGAAATGATAGAAGTTGGTTATTCGATAAATCGATGTATCGAAGTTGAAAAATTGAAAAAATGGCGAATTTAATCAAATTATCAAAATCAAAAATTCAAAAGAATACAAACTTAAATAAGGTCATTGTGCCTAATTGTGAACACTTCCGTTTTTTTAGTATTTTTTCACTTCTCAAAACGATTATAAAATCCAAATGAAGCAAGCTATTTGAATACACTTACTTTCGATGGAAAGGGTATACTTTAGGCTTTCAAATGAGAGTAAGAGGGAATTTTTATCTCAATTAGTCTTGGAGTAATTAGAGTGTTTACAATTAGGAATGCGTTTGTTCACAATTAGGCGAAATTTATGCCTAATTGTGAACACTATGAAATATATTCTACAGCTCTTGTTCTCGTGATCGAATGTTGAAAGTAACTTAAAATCGTATTCAGGGTAGTCGAAATAATATATAGAAATGACCCCAAAAACGTCGAAATTGCTCCTTTTCGTTACACGAGGGGGGCTGGTGCCTCCCCGCTTCTCTATGGGAATTCGAGGGGGAACCTCGTTCTCTAAAAAAATTTTTCACAATTAGGTTAACACCGGTGAATTTTTGCCTAATTGTAAACACCCCCCTCTGGGCCCTCTCCACCGCCGTTATAACTTTATGGAAAAATTTGCACAGTCATAAGTTGAAGGAGCTTAGTTAGTATAGTTTGGTGCTGTTTTGATGGCTAAACCTCGATTTTGTCATCAGAAATGACGCGTTTCCAAAATATCTAAAAATTCAGAAATCACGAATTTGAAACATATTTTACGTTTTCGACTATACCGCGCGTTCTAACCGGCCGATTGGCATCAAATTTTGATATGATGTTGGCGAATGTTCACGCTTCAAATTGACTTATGTCAACAATTTTTGTAGCTCAATTAGGGAATGAGATATTCGCTCTGTTCACAATTAGGCGGTGTTCACAATTAGGCACAATGACCTTACCTAATTTATGAAATTATTAAAAATTTGAAAAATCAGTGTCAATAGATCGATTTATTGATATTAAAAAATTAATTGATTAAAAAATCGAAAAAATTAAATTATTTAAGCTATGATGATCAATTGATCATATTCGGAGTTTTTTCTCCTCGAAACAGAGCTTGCATCAAAAATCCTCAATGAACTATGTTGTAGATTGAAACGTTGCTCTTATTTTTAGTTTTCATAATATTCGTGTTATAATTTTATTTTATTTGTCTGTTTCTAAGAAAAAGGATTGTTCATATGAAAAAATTAATCGAATAATTAATATCGAAAAATTAGTTTCGACTTTTAATACGATTTTTCGAAATGAAAAAATTAGTCAATTACTCAAAATATTTCTGGCATCAATTGTGTTTTCTAAATTAAACTATGATGCTCATATTTGGAGAATAACAAAATAACAATTTTAAAAAAGTAAGTAGTATACAATTTATGAAATTAGGTATGGAAGAATATTGATAAAACTAGTTTCAATAAATCGATTCGTTGAATTCGAAAAATTAATCAAAATTTTGTGATGCAGATCTAAAAGTATCAAATTTGAAAAAGTAATCAAAAACAGTAAAATTTATGAAATTTCTCAAAAATCGAAAAATTAGTTTCGATAGATCGATTTGTCGTATTGAAAAAAATAATCAATTAGGTACCTACAAGCTCAGATTTTGAGGAGTAAAAATCCCCCAAAAACTAGTTTCATCAAAATTAAAATATAGGTATAAAATTATACCTTTTTTTTTTTTTATTTTTTATTTTTTTTAATACTCAGACCCAGCGGTAACTCACTTGGGTGACCTCACCAAGGGGAGGTTCAAACCCTAGGAATTCTCCGCAGGGAATTTATCATCATAGTATTAACTAATTTTGACACACCGATACCAACGGTTTATACGGTGTGTTGAATTTTTGTGTTCCAGAAATAAGACGTTTTAACAGAACCTAAAAATTTCTTTAATAGCCAAAGTAGTAATTTTAAAGAGAAGGTGATTATTTACATGTTTATTATATTTATTGTTTAAAAGTAACTGTCAGCCAAAGAATATGCCAAAGAGTATCCAAAGTTAATATTTAGGATCTTTGCAAAAAATTTGAAATTATAAAATTATATCTAAGGCGTAGTAATTTTAAGGAAATTGATTTTAATTCGAAAAAATTATGTGATTTTTCCTCAAAAACCGGGATATTCAGGAGAAATATGTACGCAGTAAGTTTTAGGAGTACCCAAACTTCTTCCATAAGAAATTAGTAGATTCAGTTTTTTTTTTTTTGTTTTTTTTTGAGAAACAAAATAAATAAATATATTAAAGTGTAATAAATTCAAATTTTATTTATATTGAAATAGTATCTACCTTTCCACCTACTAATAAACAAAATCAACTAAAATCAAAATTCAAGTTGATGAAATTTAAAAATAAAAAACGGTTTCAGTTTTTTATTGCAACATTTAAAAAAAATTTAAAACATTTGAAAAAATCAAGATCTTCTCCTGAAAATTATGACTCTTTTCTGAAAATCAGCAGCTCTGAAAAGAAAATCAGCTGACCCTGGAAAAGTATAAGTAGGTACTTAGATTCAGGTATTTTCTTTTTCAAGGAAACAAATAAACATTGGTATTTAATGATAGAGTGTACAAACGAGCGTCCTGCTGGAAAATTTTTAACAACTAAATTGCAGATATCTCCCTTAAAAATGATCCGATTTGGAATTTTTTTTTTTTTTTTGAAAGACATCTACACTGTCTGCTGAATTTAATTGTCTAATCGGTAATTCTGCTGGAAGGACACAAAATGCACAATTCAAAGATTTAAGTGGTAGGACGCGTCCTACCGGTTGTCCTGCCGGCAGTACGTTGTACACTCTATCATTAAAAGTATAAAAGGTAAATTTAAACTCAAATTTTATATTGAAGTAGAAGTATATACCTACCTTCTATCAACAAAGTTAACTCAATAAAAAAAAAACAAGTTATTGAAAATAATTGAAATTTAAAAAAAAATGTTCTTTTTTTTTAAACGGCAGCATTTACAAAAATTTGAAGACTTTTTGAAAAAATCAGGAGATTTCTGATGAAAATCAGGAATCTTTGCTGAAAATCAGTAGATTAGGTGAAAATCAATGCAGCAGATCCCTGAAAAAGTAAGGTTTTTTCTTTTTTGAATGTATACAAGTGTAATAAACTCAAATTTTATATTGAAATAAGTAGGTATATCTATACCTAGTACCTACTGATGAAAAAAGTCAACTCAATAAACAAAATCAAAATTCAAGTTGATGAAATTTTTAAAAAAATCCTTTTTTAAGCGGCATGTTACAAAAATTTGAAGATTTTTTCTAAAAATCAAAGAATTTTTGCTGATAATCAGGAGCTTTTGCTGATAATCAGGAATCTGCTGAATATCAGTAGATCAGGAGAAAATCAGCAGATCCTTGAAAAAGTGGTAGATTCGGGTTTTTTCTTTTTTAAGGAAACAAATGAATGAAAAAATGGGCTGTAGGTCAATTGAGTCCCGGAAGAAAATTTCTAAACCAGACACAGGTCAATTGAGTCTCTTGCATTGAAGGGAATTTTCTTCGAGAGTTCACGATATGTATGAGTTGAGTCCCGCATAAGAAATACACATGTACGAGTTGAGTCCCGTGGTTGCAGTGAGTTCATTGATGGATAATGCAGTTTCTAACAAGTCGTTTCATTGACAGGTGAGAGATGAATTAGGTATGAAGTTTTAAACCAGTATTTTCGTTGATATGGAATGAATAAAAAATTTTGAATAGGTAATTTTCTTTAAAAAATAAAAATTGACAAGAAAGTTCTTTTAAAATATGTTCAACGGAATTTTAGGATGTTTCCTGAAAAATTTTGCAAGATTTTTTTGTAAAATTGTTTTTAAAAAATTTCCATCGAATTTTTGGATTTTTTTCAGAAGATTTGAAGTAATAATAACAACGAGAAAACTCTTAAGTAGGTACAAAATTTTTAGGGAATGACACAGTCCATCTCCCCGTGATACCCCCTGGGTAATGCTGAGAGACTGTCAGTACTTGTATTTTATTCGGGACTCAACTCGTACATACCTACCTCAATTTTATTCGGGACTCAACTCGTACATGTCTAATTTCGGCACGCTCGTGCTCGGGACGCAATTGACTTGTGTACTCACGTTGCACTAAAATTGTTGCTAAAATGTTGGGACGACTCAACTCTTACATCTTTTGGATTTTGGAACTCAACTGACCATTTCCCAAAAAATGTGCCTACCTAATAAACTCAAATATTATATTAAAATATTAAGTAAGTATATCTACTAATAAACAAAGTCAACTCAATAAAAATAAATCAAAATTCGAGTTAATGAAATTTTAAAAAAAAGTTTTCCTTTTTTTAAGCGGCATGTTACAAAAATTTGAAGAATTTTTGAAAAAAATTATGAGATTTCTGCTGAAAATCGAGGCATTTTTGCTAAAAATCAGGATATTTTGCTGAAAATCAGGAATCTTTGCTGATGAATATCAGTAGAAACATCAGCAGAACCTTGAAAAAGTAGGAGATCTCCTGAAAAATCAGGATCATTGGCATAGTGTCATTGCGAAGTCTATAAGTTATTTGAGTCTAATCTCGAACTTTTGATTTTCCTCGACTAAATGACAAACGGAAAGCGCTATATTTAGCCTTAGCAACAATGGACGAATCGGCTACGACCTCAAACCGGTACATCGAAAGCACTGTGCCGAAGCCGGAATTGAGACTAAATACTTAACTCCATACCGTTAAATTTTTATCAAACGTTATTGCCCTGTAAATTAAACGGTACGAAAAAATTCTCATTTAATAAATGCACGATCTTCCGGCATTTCTAAACTATATTTGTTGTAGGCAAGGTCTTGGAAAAAAATTGCCCCAGCGAGGACACCAAGTTTAGTACAAGGAACAAATAGCAAAAAAAAAAAAATGTTAATGATAACGGTAACCAATTTTGATGTTAATTTCGTCTATATAATATACACCATCTTCTGCATACACAAACAACAGGTAGGTACAGCGCAGATATACCTTCATTACGTAGGTATACTATGTAAACAGCAGAGTGGTCAACATCATATGGAGTGAACATCCATTGCACGAGATACAAGACACTCCTACCAAATTGCCGACGACGACACGATTTGGATGATAGTATTTTTCGTGAATTTACAACAACACCATACAATGTTGCATGGTGTACCGAATATACGGCAGCATAGGACTCCGCCCATCTCGTATTCCACTACGTCCAACAGGTTGGAATTGTGTGCTACACAAGCAGAAGAAAGTAAAGAATGAAAACGTGAGAGAATTTCTGTCCGCGTATAATATTATAAGATACATTTTATAATGCTTGAAGGAGACGGCGGCGACGGCGGTGGACGCGGCCGCGGTTCCACCAACCAAAACAGATCGCTAATTGAACCGGTTATCCGAAACTCAGCCATACAATGTTGCACGTCCCGAAGTAGGGATAACGGCCTAACGGGCCGACAAAATGGTTTGACCGAGTTTAAAATTGAATAAGTATATTATGATTGGCGGACGCGACGTAACCTTTAACGACGACGTTAGCGCCACCGCGCATCCAATCACCGAGTCAATTTAACGTTTTGGAATCACTGTTCGAAAAAAAGAAGTATTTTGACGGGTAGTTCACCTTCTGTTTGTTCATTGTATGTTTTTTTTTTTTTTTTTTTTTTTACAAGTAGAATGTGCGTCGCCATGTGATATTATTTCACACACTATTTGAACTGACCTCGTTAGCAATTCACGACAAACACGCTGATACTTACCACGACACGGTGACTCTATAGGAACACATACTGAATTGCTAAAATATTTCAACATTGTACCCAGCTTCATATCTTCTTAAGATGCCAAAGCTTGCGAAAAAAGTAGGTACTTTTTTAAACACGTATCACGATTTTCAGTCATTTTCGATGCTCAGTTGCGCCATCGAATTATCATCGCTCGACGACGTTTTCCGAAAAAAAAAAGAAATTGTAGTCGGCAGAGTACTTATGCAATAAAGAAGCAGAATTTGAGATGAAGTTTTATTCGGTCCTCTTTTTGACTGGTTTGTAACCTTGTATTGAGAATTTGTAGTAATTGTGCCAGAATAATTACTGCACCTGCCCAAACACAGTAAATGTGTAGGGGAATAGGTATGTCATACCATTAAAATAGCTGCAGGCCCGTGGAGAGGGGTCCAGAGGAGGACATTTTGCCCGGGGCCTGAACCTTTGACGAGAGGCTAGTTTGTCATTTCCTTTTCCAATTTCCACTTTCCAGTTGGATACCATAACCAGCCTTGCCATAGTGCTCCTGATTTTTCAGAAGATCTCCTACTTTTTCAAGGCTCTACTGATTTTCTCCTCATTTACTGATTTTCAGCAAATATTCCTGACTTTGTCAGAATAAGCTCCTGATTTTTAGCGAAAATTTCTTGATTTTCAGCAGAAATCTCCTGATTTTTTAATAAATCCTTCAAATTATTGAAAAATTTCACTTAAAAAAGATGGAAATATCTTTTTTTATTATTTCATAAACTTGAATTTGATTTTTTCATCACGTTGGTTTTTTTTATTAGTAGATAGGTATAGGTATACTTACTATTTCAATAAATAAAAATATGCGATTTTATTACACCCCATGTAATAATGGTCGATGTTCACATCCACATCGACAGCAATAAAATAAACCCCCTTATTTTTGCTTAAATCAACTGTTCCTAGCTTTTTTGAAAATTTGGTGATGTAAAAATCGATCGTTGATCAACTCATCGACATCAGTGTCCACACTGTCAACCATGATCTTAAGGGTGCTTTTGATACTCGCAGATGAAATGTGTTGTGAATTAGTACATAAGGCGTAGCTGAACATAACTGCTAGGGTACTAGAAATGGGGGATATAATCGAGCGGTTGCCATGTTTGTTTGGCGATGTATGGTTTACTAGTCTTTGTTGATCGATAATATCGGAAGATGTAACGTATCGATAAAAAATCGTTTGAAAATCTATAGATGTTCTCACGATATTATAAAGATTTATCGGTACAACTTCATAGGCAAAAAATCTAAAAACTATCGAATTCGATATTATTAAGATTTTATGACGATATTCGTCAACGATACTATCGACAAAGAATATTAAATTTATCGATTCCGATTTTCCACCGATTTTGTGCAGATATTTGAAACTACATTATCGACAAAGAATATTAAATTTATCGAATTCGATTTTTTAACGATTTTGTAAAGATATTTAAAACTATATTATCGAAAGATTATATGAAATTTCTCGACTTCGATATTTTACCGATTTTTTGACGACATTTGAAACTATATTATCGACAGATTATATTAAATTTATCGAATCCGATTTTTTACCGATTTTGTAAAGATATTTGAGACTATATTATCGACACATAATATGCAATTTCTCGAATTCGATTTTCTAACGATTGCGTGAAGATATTTGAAACTATATTATCGACAAGTAATATGAAATTTCTCGATTTCGATTTTTTAACGATTTTGTGACGATATTTGAAACTATATTATCGACAAATAATCTGAAATTTCTCGAATTCGATTTTTTAACGATTTTGTGAAGATATTTAAAACTATATTATCGACAAATAATCTGAAATTTCTCGAATTCGATTTTTTAACGATTTTGTGAAGATATTTAAAACTTTATTATCGACACGTAATCTGAAATTTCTCGAATTCGATTTTTAAACGATTTTGTGGCGATATTTGAAACTACATTATCGACAAATAATCTGAAATTTGTCGAACGATTTTTCAACGATTTTGTGACGATATTTAAAATTATTTCCAAATTGATGAAAATTTTTCTAAGTCCAACACGTCTGGAAGTACTAAACTGCCTATTATAAGCGTTTTATTGCTAATTCCTCAACGATAAGGTATGGCATAGTGGTTAAGGAAGAGGATTACCATGCAGGAGGTAGATGGTTCAAGCCCCACGGGTGGCAGATTTTTTATAATTTTTTTTTTACTTTTTCTGAAATGATCCTCTTACCGTAACATGAATAATGTGTTTAGGCAAAGTTTAATGTATTAATTATGCTAATTAATGATTTTTAATTATAGAAAAAAGCTAGTAAAAGACAAAAAATCGGAATCAAAAATCGATAAAAAATCGACAGAATATCGAATTCGATAAAGTGTCGCGAAAGTTCCGCCTAAATCGTGAAATTATCTTTCGATATTATAGATAGATTATCGATAAAATATCTTACTATAATAGCGAAATTTTTATTAACTATAATTCGTCGATAATCTATCTATATATCGAAAGATAATTTCACGATTTATGCGGAACTAACGCGACACTTTATCGAATTCGATATTCTGTCGATTTTTTATTTCGATAATTTGTCGAGTGTGCTGCTCGGGTATACCTAGTTTTAATAAAAATTAGAGGTGAATTTTTAGATAAATATCAACGTCATTGTGGATGTCATATTGAGCTAAATGTCGAGGTTATTGAAGATCCATGCTGGGGTCATTTTTGATGAAAATGTCAACACATCGTTCTCAGCTGGTGCTGCAAAAATTTTTATTGAACACAATACTCAATAGGTAGTCAATACATACTTACCTATGTTAAAACTTTCATTCAATCACAATCTAGGTGGGGAAAAAATTGAAAAAAATAACACGCCGAACACCAAACTGAACTCACCTTATAAATTATCTCAAATAATTACCTATGTATTATATAACTTTTTTTTTTTTTGGTGAAAAAAATTTACAGCATTTTCACCCCCTCTCCGCAGTGTGAGCACCTGTTGAGAAAATAATGATCAGCAGGCTCTGACTATAGGTACTTAGGTAATCGAATTAAGTAAATGTGCAATACATAATGTACCTACTTATTGAATGAAAACAATAAATGCTAAACATTTATGACATATCAATGTAATCGTCGACTCGTTATTTTAATTGTTATCAATAACAGAATCATCCGGTACAATATAAATGTATCATTCTCTTCACGACACGTTTTTATCTGCTATACTTGTACGTACACCTACAGTTCAAAGATGGTCTTAAATGACTCATTGTATTTACTTTTTTATCAAATGATCTATAGTCGACTCCTTTAACGATGATAATTAAATATTGTAGTTTCGTGATTTAATTTAATACTTGATTGCTAAGTAAGATGAACAGGTTGTCTGCAATTCATCCCATGACTAGGCCAAGAAAGTTTGGTAGATACTCGAAAATATTTTGAAATTGAATTGAATCAAAATGGACGGAATACAGCGAATCTGAGGCAAACAGTAGGTAACAGTCTCTTCTCTGTAGACTAGCTTCATGGCTTGTGAAAGGATTCGAGGAGAAGGGATGCATACATCCGCCTATTTCAAAAAATGAAATCTAATTGTCAGACTGAGAGTTCAATCTATTAGCCTCCAGTTAGGCAATTTTTTATTTCATTTTTTTTTGAAGATTTTATTCACCTTATTAGGATACCAGGTTTATGAAATTCAGATGAACATCAGCAGAATTATCCAGGGTGTTTTGTAGCTGAAGTAGTTCTTTCCACCAGGTGTATAGGCAATTCATAACACGAGCTCTGGAGCGGAGATTTCTGAAGAATAAGATGTAACAGGTAGGTTTACGTGTGTTTATTCAAGTAGTCGTGTCTAGTGAAGTCTAAATATACAGAATCACGTTTGATCTTAAATACTATTTTCCTACGCCACTTATCTAAGAGTATTAAAGTATACTATATAAAACTTGGTTGGTGATGAGTAGCGCAGTAGAGGCACTAGACACATGATATTTTTCCTTTCTCTCAAAAAGTTACTACTCCTATTTCATGTATCATCTTAACAAAAATTTGCAACTTCCATGCTCCACTGCCATCTTGATAATTTGAAGCTAAAATGATGAATGGTTTCAAATGAGACATGAAAATTGCAAAACTACGTTATGACAATTTATGGAATGAGTATTCCTTTTTGAGAGAAGTGAAAAATGTTATTTTATGAATTTGTCTATATTCGAAAATGAAGGAGCTGCAGAAAAATTATATTTTCTTTGGTATGCTCCCAACGTATCCAACCAAAAAGTATCTTTTCTCAGTTTCATTTCCCTTTGTCCCTTCAACTTTTTTAGATAGGCAACATGTTGATATAACCTTTTTTGTTACTTATGGGCTGCCTACCCATCTTGAGGAAGGAACTACATCAGCTACGAAACATCCTGTATCCCTGTATACTCATTTCCAGTAAGAGTGAATCGTTAGACCTTGTTTTAATTTTAAAAAACGTCAATTACTTTTACTTGTCGGTTTTGAAATTTTTATTTTCTCAATAGCTGTTGGTAAATTATGTTACATGTGATATCGATTTTCACGTAAACACAGGGTATACTTATAAAGCCTATAGTTTATAGGTCGTATTGTGGTCTAACGTTGGATTTCAATAGCCTGTTGGCCGATCTTGGTTACAAAAAAGAGGTGGCATTTTTTTAAAAGATTTACAGACTGCTCTTCATACGGGAATAAAAATAGTACGTTGGAAAAAAATAAAATAATAAGTAGCACAAAGTAACTACCTTGTGTAAATACACTTTTTGTATAAGGGTTAGAGATGTGTCATTATGAAAAGATGAACCGTTACATCACCTACGCCCCTATTTGGCGCGACTCAAGATCAATATCCCTTTTCGGCTTACAAGACAAAGTCTAGTTTTTCTAAATAACTTTCTTCTAAAATTCAAGATACACCGACGTCCGACGTGTTTTGTATGGAGTGTTATAACAGGATACAATAATGTGTGCTCGATGGTTTTCAATGGCAACTGTGTTGCAACATATTTACACTATCTTTGCCACACATGTAGGTAAACGAATACGTATAGTCGTATGTACCTATTTATGTATTACATTGTACCTAATAGGTTCGTATGCATATGGAATGTTGTAATAGGCTAAGAGTTGGATATATCTATAGAGGTACTTAGTAGCCTATATTATAGTTCATTAGCAGTTAAATTATACAACATGAAAATTATATGGTCACAGTACCTACCTACACTGAAAAAAATGGATTGTAATGATTCTGGGCAAAACACAGTAATTTTAGGACACCTCGCCAACTCCAGAATCACTCCGGTGAAAAACAGAAAAGATTCAGTTCTATTCCAGAATGACTACGGAGACTCCGTAATCATTTTGGAATAGAACTGAATCTTTCCTGTTTTTCACCGGAATGACTC
This sequence comes from Balanococcus diminutus, assembly GCA_959613365.1. Classification (NCBI taxonomy): domain Eukaryota; kingdom Metazoa; phylum Arthropoda; class Insecta; order Hemiptera; family Pseudococcidae; genus Balanococcus; species Balanococcus diminutus. The sequence continues at coordinate 30,169,158 of OY390718.1, read as the reverse complement.
CAAAATTGGCGACGTGTCCTAAAATTACTGTGTTTTACCCAGACTCATTACGGTTTTTGAAAATTCATTCTGGAATAGAACTGAATCTTTCCTGTTTTTCACCGGAATGACTCCAAAATTGGCGACGTGTCCTAAAATTACTGTGTTTTACCCAGACTCATTACGGTTTTTGAAAATTCATTTTTTTCAGTGTACACTGTACAGTTACCAAAAATACAACTCTAACTTATAAGATTGGAAGAATTCAATTTTGTCTGAATTCCGAAATTTGGTCACAGCGACCACACACGGATACATCAATACAGCTAATAATGTTGATATATGTATAAGTAATGGTATACTGCATCGCATATTCACGCATTAATCGCTAGGGAAATTACAGAAAATATGTTGAGGTAGAGTTGAAATTATATTTTGGTAGTTTGATAATAAGATCGTTGTTGTACATATGTACCATCAATGTACATATATTTTCGACTTCGCACGCGATATGTTTCCCATACATTTGGTAATTTTACTATGATAATCTCCTTTTCCTTTGAGTATTACCAGACATTTTACTGATGCAAGAAAAAAGCCTTGAGAATTGAGATTTCATTCAACCGAATAACAAAGTAACAAAATGATAGTGAAATCAAAAATGGGAAATACACATATAATTTCAGTTATGAAGAAATATGGACATGATTTTGGAGCGATACTTTTGTGGATAACTTTCCCTTCTCTGGCTTCTTCCCCCCCCCCCTCAAAAAAAATAAATAAATAATCTATCCTAAAAAAAATTAAAAATTGAGCAAAAAAAATCATAAAACAGGGATTTTCTTTTGAAAAATTGGAAAAAATTGCAATTTTTTTTAATATCTACTAAAGTACGATTATCCGAGTTATTGGGCTGAAAGAAGATTAGATGTCGTGAAAAGTCAGATAGGTAATCGATTTTTCGTTTTGTTTTTCAAAAAAACGCAAAAAAGGAACTCTGACTGTACTGCAAAAGTTTTATAGAAATAAATGAACAAAATGAAAAATAATACTTAAATAATAATAAAAAATAAAAAATAAAAAAACGAAGAAAATATACAATTCAGAATATTATAAAAATTAAATCTCTTCAGGTTAACCCAAAAAATGAAAACAGAAATTTAAAAAATATTGCTTTATCAGTCATACCTGGTAGTAAAAATAAAAAATCTCTCAATTTTTTGGAATCTTAAAAAAATTATTTTATTTGAAGTAAGGAGATGATTTTTTTTAATAAGTTAAGAACTTTTTCCTTTTAAAAAAAAAAAAAAATTAAGCAGGTGATAGGTACCTATTGAATGATTTTTTTTTAATACAATAAAAATCATTTCTTTTTTAATTTAAATACCTATTTCTTTCAAAACAAATTTCACGAAAGTTGAAACCTTTTCCCCTGTTTTTCATGTTTTTTTGTTCTTTTAAAAATTGAAAATTTTATTGCTTCTCTTAGGACAGATCTAGAATTCCTGAAGAAAGAACCATTCATGCTACAGGTTGTCATTTGACATTATTTGAATGAAATATACTGACAAAGGAGCATTGCTTACTCGTCATTTCCGATTGAGCTGATTTTGCTGAAAGAGTATATCACTCAGACCTCAAAACTAAATTTTTAGCAGTCAAAGTTGATTTTTCGATTTTTTATGAATTTTTGAAAATGCTAAAAATAGCCCACTGATTGGTAGGTAGGTAAATCCATTTTTTATTCAAAAGTATTAAATTTGGAGATAGAAATCTGCAAATCGGTTTGCATAATAATTTCGATCCTCCAAGTCGATTGCTATCGTATTTGAAGCGATCTGGAACCTCCAGCAAAAGTTGATTTTTCTCCAGCGTACTAGAGTCGCTTCAGACGGTTTTGTAATCAATTTGGGCAGCTAAAAATCAAACAAATTTTTTCCAAGATTTGATATTTTTTATCTGAAACAAATTTATTTTTTCACAAAATACTGAAAATGTGATGTTTTCTTTGGTAGGATACAGTACCAAGGTATTTATTTATTTTTGTTTTATTTACCTACCTACTTATTTGTTTAATTATTTTAACAATAATAAGTAGGTGCTCAATTTAGGTATTTTAAGAAAATCAAAATTTTAGTCAATAATTTGAATTTTTTTAAAAAAAATTGAAAGAAATTTTAGAAGAAAAATAAAATTGGAAATCTAAAAATTAGAAGACAAAAAGACAATACCTAATGTTGATGAAAGTTATTGGAAAAATTCGAATGAGAAGTCCAATTGGGAGATAAAATAGGAACATTTTGATGACCAATTTGGGAATTGAATCAATTGACTATTTTTATTGGAAAATTGGGGGGGGGGGGGGGGTTATGAACAATCTTCTTGAAAAAAAAAATCAATAAAAAGGTCGGAAAAAATTCAAGTGGAAAACTCAAAAATTAACTTGATAAGAATTGAAAGAGATTTAGAAACATTTCGATGAAACAAGTTTATGAAAAATGTTTTGAAATCAAAATGAAAATTTAAAAATAAATTTAATACCTAATAAGATTTACCTAGTGGCATTTTGATGAATAAATTGTTGGAAAGAGTTTGAATGAAAAAATCTGAAATTTAAAAAAAAAAAGTTTTAATTTTTAATCGACAAACAGAAACAAAAATTAATGAAAAATTTAAGGAAAAAGTTCTGCGAAATAGGGAAAATCAGTTTTTAACATCCCGCTTAATTTTCCAAATTAATATTTTTTCAACTTCAAAACATTTGGCAAGAATTCAAAATGAGGAAATTTTTAGAAATTTAATAATTTTTCAATTCAAATGAATTTTCAAAATTGGAACAAATCTGAGATTTGGAAAAATTTAAGGAAAAATGGAAATAAATTATTTGATGAATGATGAATAATTTCTATACTTAATAATAATTCTCATAAGATTTTTTTCTTCAAAAATTCAATGAAAATAGAAAAAAAAGGAAAAATTTGAAGAATAGAAAAATTAAAATTTATAAGTATGTAGGTAGGTATAAGTATAATTAAATTAAACTGAAAAATTGAATTAAAAATCAATTTCGACAAGTTCACTTTGCAATGACAAACAAAACCACGAATTTTCATACAAGAATGTGATTACTTGTTGTGGATTTAGCCAATCCCAAAATGGGATCTCTTGCGAATTATCAACATTTGTTTGGAATTTTCATTCTGTAGAAAACAATCCCAGCCAGCCTCAGCCTCTGTTTCATTGTCAGAACAAAAAATAAATCGAAGAGGTATCGCATATTCGAGTTGATATTTAACCCAGATTGCACTTATTCGTAAACGCGTACCAATATCCTCACAATTTGAAATCCAACAACTGCGACATGATCAACCCTAAGCACGGGTATCTTAACCCTTTGGCATGGTACACGCAAAATAAAACCTTTCTAGTATCGATCACTATGACGAAGCTTGACGCTTCAACACACTCGCTTTCGTACGCCACAAAGAAAAATTAAAAACTAAATTTTACATGAAAACTGAGCAACTCGACGTAGTATAGTAAATTCTCTCACACACGCGAATCAAAATAAGGCCTGTATTTTACCAAGATTAAAATTTTTGTAAACATGAATAACCGCTCGTTCAAACTTGACTACTCTTGATTAAACGTCTCAATAAAACGCTTTACCCTCTTTTTTTTTTTTGACAGCGTACACAGAAGAATTTCACGCTCACTCGGCCGTAACACAATATTACGTCGCACACGTACAGACATTTATATACTGAAAACACAGAGCACAGCACACATGTGTACTGGTACAAGCGCAGTGTACGTAATTCTAAAATGCATCTTTGCTAGAGGGAAGAGCGGTTATATATACACTGTCGTTTTACAAAAGGTCCATGAACTCGAGTACACACTATCTTCCGCCATTAACCACAATTCCGATCACCACCACAAAAAAAACTGGTTCTTTATACTTTGGTTCAAACGTATAAATATATAATTCGTAGGTTTATATAACTATAAAACGAATTATCGTATCAATCTTCAGTAACGCCAACTTTATCCTTTACCAATCAGTTCGTTCGTGTTTCTGTGCTATAGACAATTTCAAATTGCCAACCAGAAATCGGTAGACCGCATGTACTTTTTTGCACGGCAAGGGAATAATTTTCTTTTTGAAAAAAATTGTATTTTCCAAATAAGTCAATTATTACTTACTTCACATCCTTCCGAGTAAATTAACTGTTATTACGAATTAAGCTTCGGAGAATGTGTAGCCCTAATCAGTATGCTGAGTAATTGAATATTACGCTGGCAAACTCTCGATAAACGTTGCAGGCTACCGAGTACCTAGAGACCTACCAAGATTCAAGATCAAGCGGCGAATTGGAATTTTTATTAATCGTTCCAAGAGCAATTTGAGGCGAATTTTTTCATACTGTTCGTTTCTCCGAAGGGAGACATTGAAATTTTTAGAATCTGCCCGAGCAGCACACTCGACAAATTATCGAAATAAAAAATCGCCAGAATATCGAATTCGATAAAGTGTCGCGTTAGTTCCGCATAAATCGTGAAATTATCTTTCGATATATAGATAGATTATCGACGAATTATAGTTAGCAAAAATTTCGAGATTATAGTAAGATATTTTATCGATAATATATCTATAATATCGAAAGATAATTTCACGATTTAGGCGGAACTTTTGCGACACTTTATCAAATTCGATATTCTGTCGATTTTTTATCGATTTTTTATTCCGATTTTTCGTCTTTTACTAGCTTTTTTCTATAATTAAAAGTCATTAATTAGCATAATTAATACATTAAACTATGCCTAAACACATTATTCATGTTACGGTAAGAGGATCATTTCAGAAAAAGTCAAAAAAATAAATAAAAAATCTGCCACCTGTGGGGCTTGAACCATCTACCTCCTGCATGGTAATCCTCTTCCTTAACCACTATGCCATACCTTATCGTTGAGGAATTAGCAATAAAACGCTTATAATATGCAGTTTAGTACTTCCAGACGTGTTGGACTTAGAAAAATTTTCACCAATTTGGAAATAATTTCAAATATCGTCACAAAATCGTTGAAAAATCGTTCGATAAATTTCAGATTATTTGTCGATAATATAGTTTCAAATATCTTCACGCAATCGTTAGAAAATCGAATTCGAGAAATTGCATATTATGTGTCGATAATATAGTTTCAAATATCTTTACAAAATCGGTAAAAAATCGGATTCGATAAATTTAATATAATCTGTCGATAATATAGTTTCAAATGTCGTCAAAAAATCGGTAAAATATCGAAGTTGAGAAATTTCATATAATCTGTCGATAATATAGTTTTAAATATCTTTACAAAATCGTTAAAAAATCGAATTCGATAAATTTAATATTCTTTGTCGATAATGTAGTTTCAAATATCTGCACAAAATCGGTGGAAAATCGGAATCGATAAATTTAATATTCTTTGTCGATAGTATCGTTGACGAATATCGTCATAAAATCTTAATAATATCGAATTCGATAGTTTTTAGATTTTTTGCCTATGAAGTTGTACCGATAAATCTTTATAATATCGTGAGAACATGTATAGATTTTCAAACGATTTTTTATCGATACGTTACATCTTCCGATATTATCGATCGAGTGTGCCGCTCGGGTGTGGCACATTTGGTTAATTATGAATTTTATGATCATTCTTTACGAAAATTAAATTTTCAAAATTTGGATAAAACTGAAAATTTGGTAAAAATTCAAAAATGAAAATTTTTCAAATTTTAGCAAATTTTTTTAGTGTTGTCCATTTTGAATAAAGTTCAGATAAATTTTGTAAAATTCTTTAAACGCTGAATTTCAAAGTACAGGCAAAAAATCACAAATTGACGATGACAAAGGAAATGTAATATTTCATTTTTCTTTCAAAAGGTTTTCTCATTAATAAAAAAAAAATAGAAGTAGGTAAAGTAAAAAAAAAAAAAAAATTGTTAAAATGAAAATGTTTTCGCATGCAAAAATTTTTATCATCAATGAAAAAAAAACGAAAAAAGTATTTTAAAAAAATACAACAATTTTGAAAAAGAAATTATCCTTTTTGCAAAATTTTATTGAAAAATGGTAATAATGTGTGAATTATTTTGAACAAAATGAAAGCAATTTTTGAAAACATCTTCATAACGAAAAATATTATCAAAATGTTTCTAATGAAAAAATGAAAATTCTAAAAATAATTGAAGAAAAACAATTTCAAATCATGCAAAAAAAGTACAAAATTGATGGCAATTAATAAATGTTCAAAAATTTTTTTCATCGATGAAAAAGTTACTACTGAAAATAAATTTTAAATTGAGAATAAAAAAAATATATTAGGCACGATCAAAATAAAAATAAATAAATAAAACTGAAAATTCCGAAGATCGAAAAAAATCAAAATTGGATTTGAACTTCGAAATTTTTAAAATTATGGGAAAATAAAATTTTAAAACATCAATAATAATTAATCAATATTTCAAAAAATGTATAAATATTATTTGTATATAGAAACGGGAAAAAAAGAAAAAGTCAAAATAAGAGAAGATCGGTCCACATTGCAATCCCCCCCCCCCCCCCCCCCATCAAAGCAGGGAATCGACAATGATGGATAATAATTCAGAAAATAATAATAATTAAAAATAGCTGATTTTGAAAAAATCAGCTAATAACTGGAAAATTGAAAAAAATCAAAATTTAACAAAAATTGAGTATCCCTATTCTCGAGACACCCTGTATAAAAAAGTGTAGAATGACTCTCGGGGTATAAGGTATGTGAAAAGGAATGTCACTTAATATACGAATATTTTTGAATAGTTGACTCGCATAGTCGTCTGCTGAGGAGATATCGACACCCCTACACTTCTTTGTACATCCGCACTTTGCTGTTTGTTTATAAAATAGAGAGATGTGCTTTGAAGCATTATATGTGAGATATGAGAGAACGATTAAAAAACAAAAGAATTAAATTGAAGAAGTATTTCGTCCCGAAATTTCGTGTTGGAATTTCGTTACCAATTTCGTAAAGAATTTCTTGAAGTTTTTCGCGAGTTTTAGCCATTGTAAAATCATATGTAGGTACTTACGTTTTTTACTAAAAAAAAAAAAAAAAAAAACCTAACTATAGGTACCTAATATTTTTTTCTCCTTCCAAAAATGAAGGGTTTTCCAAAAAATAAAAAATAATAAATAAATAAATGAAAAATAAAAAAATATAGGTACCTTAGGTAGATACCTACCTATCAATTTCTTCACTTTGAGAAAATTGGAAGGTTTTTTTTTTCAGAACATTTACAGAAAAATTAACCTACCTATGTCTCTCTAAAACTTGAAAATTCATAGAATTTTTGCAAAAATATGAGACAAATTTTTTTTTTTTTTTTTTTCATTTCGAAAAATTAAGTTACTTTTTTTTCATTTCGAAAAAATTAAAAGATTTTTTCTCTAAGAAAATCAACTGTTGAATCATATTCCAAAAAATCTTATAGACGTTTCACCTCGAGAAAATTGAAAGATTTATTTCCGAAAAAATGGAACAACAATATTGAGATTTATTTCTCCCAAAAAATAAGAGTTTATTACCTACCTACTACTACTTCTTCAAAAAATAAGAGATTTCTTCGAAAAAATAGGCAAAAAATAAAGTAAGTTCTTCAAAAAAGTTGAAAAAAAATTATTCTAAAAAATTGAAAGATAAGATTTCTTCATTAAAAAAAAATCAACAAAAAATTTGGATTTTTTTTTCTCTTTAAAAAGTTAAAAGATAAGTACTTAATTTTCTAAAAAAAATAAGATTTTTCTTCAATTTAAAAAAAATTGAAAGATTTTTCTCTCAGAACATATTTCAACATACCTAAATACTTATGTAGGTAACTACCTACTTCAAAGAATCATTAAAAAATTTCTTAAAACAAAATTAGAAACAAAATTGGAAATTTTGATTTCTTTACGTATATTATACTTAATTCGAAAAAATTGAAAAATCAATAGGTACCTACTCCTAAAAATTGAAAAAAAATTGAACCAAAAAATTGAGGCAGGTATTTTTTTTCAAATGAAATAAAACAAAAAATTTGGATTATCTATTTCTTTAAAAAAAATTAGGGATTTTTTTCTTCCCAAAAATAAGGAGATTTTTACCAAATAAAAAGAGTTGACTTCGCATCGAAAATATTAAATGATTTTTTGCTTGCAAACAAGTCACTGACCCCCCCCCCCCCCAAATGAAAGATAGATGTTGAAAAAAATGAAAACATTTTTTACTATTTCTTTACTTCGAAAAAATGAGAAATTTATTCACATTGATCCCAAACAAATAAAATGCCAATGCCTTATTTTTTATTTTAAGAAAATCCAGAAAATTATTTTTTCATAAAAAAAAAAATCTGAGAAATTGAGAGATTTTTTCCTCTAAATGGGCTCGATGCCAAGCATCTTTAAGGGGGGAAACCTATTTTGTACCTACATGAGAATTATTTTGATCTTCCCAAAAACTTGAATTTTTTTTTTCCTATTTTATTTATTTATTTATTTTTTTGCTTTAAAAAAAATGAGAAATTTTTCATGTTGATGACTACACAAAAAATAGGTATACCTACTTAAAGATGAGCATTATTTTTTATCCCAAGAAAATTAAGGAATTTTTTTCTTTGATCAAGAAATATTTTTTTAATAAAAAATAAACTGAAGAAAAAAATTAAAATTGTTTCTATCTAAAAAAAAAAAACTAAATATATATAGATTGTTCTTTCAAAAAATAGGAAAATTCTTTTTTGCAAACATTTAGGAAATATTTTGTACTCTCAAAAATAATTGAGAAATTGTTTTATTCATTTTTTACTTCGAAAATATACCTAAATACTTTTTGTTCCAAAAAATTCAGTTTTTTTCCAGACAAAATAGGTTATGTCAGAACGAAAAAAAAATGATAATTTCAAAAAAATCAAGGAGAAACTGTACAAAAACAAACAAATCTAAAAATTACCTATACACATTATTGATCAATGAGTGCGAAAAAAAATGTGAATCTTCTCGAATTGAAACCAAAAAATTAGGACAAATGCTTATGAATAATGGAGATCGAATAAATTGAAGATTTTTTTCATTCTACAGAATACTGAATAAAAATGTCTTCAAGACTAAAATTCAAAATGGTGATGAAAAGTCGCACTCGATCGTATATTTGACCAACTGCTTGAGTCGAAAATCTGAGCCAAATCTCATCTTTGTTTCAAATTCTTCGTTCATAACTTAACAAACCAAGTAATAGGTAATTAGCGATCGACATGAAATACATGCCTAAGTACGTATGTACGTTTCGCTCGAACAAAATGCCTTCTTGAAACCAGCACCGGAATAAGAAATTCATTTGCAGAGCAGAAGGAATCGTATTCGCAATCGGAAAGAAAACACCGCCAAAGCAGCAAGTAATTCGCTAATAAGAACAATTTTACAATTATTAAAGACGAAATGCCAAAGAACGATACTGTATCTTTGATGGCACGGACCTCTCCTTCTTTGTCCTCTAAAACATGCACTTTTCAACTTTCTAGCGGATTTTTTTTTTCTTCGAGCAAAGAATATGATCACGTTTAAATTCTAAAAACTTGTTTTTACCATCGTTTTTGTATCTGACCTAGGACTACGTTACTATACACTTGTCAAACCGGACTTTACTGAAATACGAGAACCATTCCAGGCAATGCATGACGACTTACAACCATGCTGCATTTCGTTCATATTATTTCGCGACTTTTTTTTTTTCAGGTTAAGTTGAACCGCAATTCGATATTTGTTTTGTGGACGTATATACTCGTAACATTGTAGACGATGTACGAATGTCGATTGGTTTGGGTATCGTTGACCGCATTTGATACTTCTGTTTCTTCAGATGCCATTTTATAGGTTGAAACGGTACGTTGCGTCGTCGACGTTGAGACAGGACATAAAAATCTGCTGATCGGCAGTGTGCTGATTTTTAAATCAAATTTCACGTGGCATGGCATAGCTATTCGTATTCGATTATACATATACGTAGACGATTTATGAACGATATATGTCCATCCTCATCGACAAATATATCTATATCTAATGAATACCGGTTAGATAGGTACAACCTGTGTACATACTACTAATTATTTCGCTTTATTATCGAGCTAAATAAAGGTGCTTACAATTTGATGGCAATTGGCATGTGTTAAGATTGCATAATGATTGTGGGTTTATTGGCTATCATTATCAATTAGAGATTGAATTGATTACGAACAGCAGGCGCAGAGGCGTTCAAAGAAGGTACAACAAAAGTTCATCGCCTGCAGAAAAATATCTTTTGAGCATCGTAGGGCAAAAAACATACAAATCAAAAGTAAAAAAAATCAATACCTAAATTCGTTGGGGGTTGGTTTTTTTGCATTTTTATTTCAAAAAAGGCAACATCTACTTGCATAATATTTTTTTTAAAAACAAAATAAACCTTTAAATCATTTTTTGTGACGTCAAGAGTGAAAAATAGCAAAATTTGAAATTTCAAGAAAATTTTGAAAAATCATTTCTAAAAAAGTTGACAGTAATCTCGCGAAAAGGAAAAGAAAGAAGAAAAGTTGGGACAAATAAACATAAAAATTTTATTAAGTAGGTATAGGTATTCGATTAAAAAAATTTTAAATCCAAAATCGAGAAAAATGGATGTTTTAAATTAAATTACAAGTAACTCAAAATTAGGCAAAGCCAAAAACTAAAATAGTAAAATGTACCCAATAAGTAAATTTCAGGAATTCAAAATTCTACGTAAGTTGTTTGAAAAAATTCACAACTGAAAGATAGAAATAAAAACTACTTGAAACTAAAACTTGGGAACTATTGGAGGGTCATTCCATAACAATACGGCAACCTTTTGACCTTGGAGTCTCCCAAAGCTTTTTACTGAAATTCATCGTGAAATTTTTGTAACATATGATGAAAAGTCGATGCACATTGAAAACAACCGCCATTCAGTCGAAATTTTCGATGCAGGCTCGGGCCAGGGATCAACGAATATCCGGTTCTTCAAATACTATTCGAATACTGAATATTCGGATATTCGTTTAAAAGCTACTTCGTTAAAAAAAAACTGTAGCAGCGCTAAATAAAGACACCAAAAAAGTTTGATGAAATAATGTCACAGCAGTGATAAAAAAGCTAATTCGGATTGTATTCGAATATCGTTTGCGATTCCGAATATATTCGGTATTCGCCTATCCAAATATTCGTTTATCCCTGGCTCGGGCTGGAAAAAATTACCAAATTTTTGAATTAAAAATTTCTTAATTATTTGGAATTAAAATTTCTCTATTTTTTGGAAAAAATTTCTTTAATACTTGGATATAAAAAATCAATTTTTTGAAAAATAACCTTACTTTTTTTCTAATTTTTTTTTAATTTTCCTTTTTCAGCTTTTCTTACATGAAAATATTGTCTATGTTTTTAGAAACAAAAATTTTGATTTTTTTTTTTTGAATGAGAAATAAGTACTTAGGTAAGTAACCTTATTACTTGAATTTTTTCAAAAAAAAAAAAAAAAAAAAAAAAATCGGAGAAAAAGAGTTTTAATTTTTTTAAAGGAGAAAAAAACTTCTCAATTTTTTAAAGAAAAGAACTCCTTAATTTTTTTAAGAAGAAAATAAAAACAATTTTTTGAATTAAAAATTTCTCTACTTTTTACATTATAGATAGAACATAATTTTTTGAAATGATTTCTCAATTTAAATTTTTTTTATATTTTTTGAAGTGATAAACGTATTACAATTTTTTGGTAAAAAAAATCATACCAGATGAAAAATCAATTTTCTGAAAAATAATCTAACTTTTTGTCTTAATTTTTTTGAATTTTTTTTAAAACTTATTTTACATGAATATTGCCTTAATTTTTAGAGACAACAATTCTAACAACTCTTCTTTAAATGAGAAAGAACTTGAATTTTTTTTAAGAAAATTTTTTTAATTATTTGAAGAACTACTCAATTTTTTTAAATGAAAATTCTTGATTTTTCGGAATGAAAATTCTTAGGTAATTTTTTAGAACAAAAATTCCGCATCTTGTTAGAAAAAAAAAAAAAAAAAAAAAAACTTTATTTTTTAAAGTAAATAACTATAAAACATATCGTAGGTATCACAATTCTTTGGTAAAAAAAAAATCAAAGATGAAAAATCAATTTTCTGGGAAATAATCATAATTTTTTGTTTCAACTTTTTTGATTTTTTTTAAAAACTATTCTCGTACAAAAATACTTATTGCCTAAATTTTTAGAGACAAAAAATCTTGTAATAAGGAATACCTACTTGAATTTTTCCATATAAAATTTTTTCAATTTTTAAAGTAAAATTTTCTCAAAATGTTTTTAGTGAAAATATTGTTTAATTTTTTTGAGAAAAAACTCGGCATTTTTTTGGAATGCAGTTATTATCTTAATTTTTTTAAGAAAAAAATTTCCAATTTCCTTCAAAAATGTACTTATTGGATTTTTTAATTTTTTTTTTAAAGTACCTACCTAAGTAAATCTCATTTTCATAAAAAAAAGAAATTCCTAATTTTCTGAAGAAAAAAATTCAAGAAAATGAGAATAAGCCCCCTCTAAAAAAAACATAAAACATCCAAATTATTAGAAATTTGAAATTGAAAGAGTTAGAAAAATTATGTAATTGAATGAAATTGAATTCCAATGAAATTAAGTAATATTTGTTGTAAACGAGTTTTTAAATAAGATTAAAAATTACAAAAAATGGATAGAGGTTGAAAATTTTAAAAATCCAAAATTTTAAAATTTCAATGGAAAAAATAAGGTTGGAAAAATATACAACTGAAAAAAAATTAAATAGGCAAAACTAGAATTTGCGAACAACTGAAAAAGTTGAAAAATAGGTATCTACCGAAGCATAGTTAGTTATCACAATAAAATTGAAAATCACTGAAAAATTAGAAACAGCAAAAAAAAATCGAAGTTGAAAAAAATTAAATTATGTTTAGGCCTCTTTCGAATCACTTTTATTTTTCCAACACATAATTTATTGAATTTCGAAAAAAGAAGTAGAAACGTTTTAATTTTTTCAAATTTCATTCGCACGAAAATTTCAATTGTTTAAAAAGTTTTTAAAATAAATAAAACATTTTTTTTTCATAATTTTCCCCCAAGAAATTAATGTTTCTGGTCATTGCATGATGAACTCTTATTTTTAAAATACTCTTTGAAAAAAATTCAATTATTTATTTTGGTTTAGAGACAGGATTTTTTTAGTTTATAATTTTTTTTAAATTCGTTCAAGAAGCAAGAACAAATATTTTGAAAATTTTCTCAATTTTTTTCTTCAAATTTTATTTGAAAAGAATTCAGTTTTCATCCATTAAAATAATTTTCGAAGGAAAAGTCTATTTTTTATTTTTTTCAACAACTTTGTAAAATAATAGGTAAAAATTAATGAAATAAATATTCAATTAAAAAAATCTATTATAAAAAAATTAATTTAAATTAAATAAAAAAATAATTTTATAGGTATAAAAAAATAATTATTAAACTCCTAAATTAATCAATTAAATTTTTTTCAAAATTATATTAAATAGGTACAATTAAAAATTTTAAAATTATTAATTCTAATAATTTTAACTAAATATATTAGGTATCTTATTAATTAATAAATTTAAATAAATTTTTTTTAAATTCTATTGAATGTGGATTTAATCAAAAATGAACAATAAACATCTGCCATTATATAATTTCAAATTTCAATTAAAAAAAAATTAATTCTTTAAAAAATTGTTTTCCCTCAAATAAACCATTTCTCTTGATTGGAGGATTTCGTCATTCAATTATCTTAAAATATAGTAGGTAGGTATATTTTGTGGAAAAAATTTCTAATCTCTTGTTTTTACAGTAACCTCTTTTTTACCGTAGTAATTTACATTTTTAATACTCCGTCAAAGGTCGAGTTAAATGAGCGGATTACAAACGAAATTGCAAAAGAAGATAGGCTCGAATGTGGTAACTTTAATAGGTACAATTCACCGAGATAAAGCTACTTAGCAAGAATTTGACTTGGAAAACATTAGTAAAATATACGGGGAAAAAATGCTTTATCGACAAAAATTTTAAATTTGATCGGCTTTTTTACATTATAAGGCTTGTGTAGATTCTTTTGCTGCGGAGAGAGCTGAAGCGGCCGGGTTTGGATAATTGGCGTGTTTATATTAGCGTGAACTTTTGGTGAAGTAAACTAGGAAATTTTCTCGCTAAGTATAAAATAAACGTCATTTTAAAGATTTTCTATTTTTTCGTTCTTTGTTTCTGATATTTTCAGTTAAAGAGTTTCCGGTTTAGAGTCTATATACCTCTATACTATACAAAGTGAACGTTTATAAGTGGGCTTAAGAGTGTGCGCTTTTTCTCTTTATACGTAACAAGCCACAAACGAAGTTTTTAAATTAAAAACGAACCATAGGTTTTGTTCTATTAGCTCGATGTTTTTATCTGTCCCAGTTTTCGAAATAATGCCAGTTTCTATACGAGTACAGCTTCGCCATTTTTGAAACAATGCAATTTTTATATTTTGGACCAAAACGTAGCGAACTGCGAAGGTACTCGTTTGGTCTTATCTTTCGATAATTTTCAATAGAAAGTCTTTTCAATGATGCAGAATTTTACGAGAAATGTCGAACGCGGCATTTTGTATCAAAGAATTATTGTTATAATACCAGCATATATTATTTACAAATAACGAACTTGTACAGAGTTCGTTAAATGCGATCACCTACCTACTTTTTTCAGTTTTACGTAATCCCGCTTTCCTCTCTTTCGCATTTTGTAGATTAGCAGCCTAATGAAAATATCCAAATACGGTTTTTTTTTCTTTCTTTTTTTCGTTACTACGTTAATATTTTTTTGTAATTTTTACGAAAAAAAAACGATAACGAAGCACCTGCGTGCCCACATGCGTAAATTAACTCGTATTGAAAGCGTTCGTATATATTGATGGTATCATCTGCAAACACGGTATTGTGCCTGGCAAGTGTTGATTTGTGAATGTAATGTAACAGTTCGTACTTCCGCTTTAAAAGGTTATCAACTGTTCCTAAAATTTTTTCTATACTTTTCGAGTCATCCAGAGGTCATCTATACTTTGATGTTTGCGTATATGTAACAGCAGGCTGAATTAGAATTGAAAATTTTATACCTAGATCGTAATTCGATTTTTTAGGAATGTGCCACAAAATGATGCTGTTTTTATGGTTATTCACTCTCTCCTTTAGTATAGGTACGAGTAATTATTTTAGAACTGTTCACAAGCTGGATCACTAATTTACTTAATTTTCCATTCATATTCATTCCTATTTTTTTTTTTTTTTTTTATGGAAAAATATTTATGATTTCAGTGAAATGATTATCTATAATTATATACTTACTAATTTTTGCATTTTCAGTCTCTTAACACTGTAAAGTTGAGCTATTTATATATAAAAATTTTTTATCAAAAATTGAGACATGTTTTGCACATTGAAAAATGAAGACATTTTTTTCTTCAAAAAATTGAGAAATTTCTAATCTAAAGAATTATTGAGAAATTTTTAATCCAAAAAATTGAGAAGTTCTTTAAAAAAGTAAGATTTTTTAATCTCTTCAAAAAAATTGAAACATTTTTCCCTGAGAAAATTGAAACATGTTTTTCTTCAAAAAATGAACATATTTTCTTTTAAAATTGAAACATTTTTTTCTTCAAAAATTGAAACATACAATTGAATCGGCTCATGCAAAAACAGGTAAAGTCACATTTTTTTGAAATTTCAGAGGAGACGAAAAAAGCGTGTGAAATACACTTTTTTTTGCCTCCTGTACATTTTTGATGACATTTTCAAAAATGTGACTTGACCTGTTTTTGCATGAGCCGATTTAATTCTCTTCAAAAAATTGAAACATGTTTTTCTTCAAAAAATTTAAACATACATACCTATTTTTTTCTTCAAAAAAATGAAACTTTTTTTCAAAAAATTAAAACATTTTTTTCTTTAAAAAATTAAATTACCTAGGTATTTTTTTCAAGAATTTTTTACTTTTTTCTTCATAAAACAGAAACATGTTTTTATTCAAAAATTTGAAACATTTTTCTTAATGAAATCGAAACATGGGTTTCTTCAAACATTTGAAAAAAATTTCTGTCAAAATATTCATACATTGAAAAATTGAACAAATCGTTTCTTCCAAAAACTAAAACATTTTCTTCTTCAAAAATTTGAAGAAAAAAAACTCTGTTTCAAAAAATTTGAACATTTTTTTCTTCAAAAATTTTGACACTTTTTTCTTCATAAGATTGAAACAAGGTTTTCTTCAAAAATTTGAAAAAAATTTCTTTCAAATAGGTAAATTGTAACATTTCTTTTTCAAAAAATTTAAACATTAAAAAATTGAACAATTTTTTTCTTCGAAAAACCGGAACATTTTCTTTTTTTAAAAATTAAAACGTATTTTTCTTCAAAAAATTGAAATATTTTTTTTCCTTTAAAAAATTGTTTTCGAGAAATATAATCAACATTTTTTCTTCAAAATTTTTTTAAAATTTTTTTTCGAAAAATTAAAACGTTTTTTTCTTTAAAAAATTTAATTATTTTTTTAAAAACTTGAACATTTTCATCATCGAAAAATTGAAAAATGTATTGGGGGGGGGGGGGGCTGAAAAAAAAATTAAAAATTTTTTCTTCAAAAAATTGAAGATGTTTTTCTTTAAAGATTACAAACTTTTTTCTGCATAAAACTGAAACATGTTTTTCTTCAATAAATTAAAAAAATTCTTTTTTGAAGAACTCTAGCACATTTTTTTTCTTCAAAAATTTAACACATTTTTCTTTATGAAATCGAAACATGGTTTTCTTCAAACATTTGAAGTGTTAAATCGCTTTATTCAACTTGAAAATTAAATTACAAAATACCGAATCGCTACGAAAGCTACGACCAAACTCGCATCTTCAAAACAAGCCACGTAATAGATTTACAAAATTAGTATTCTTGGTAGCCAAATATTTTTAGTTACTTTACAGAAGAAAAAATTCTATCAAAACATTCAAACATTAAAAATTGAACAATTTTTTTCTTCGAATAACCGGAACATTTTCTTTTTTCAAAAATTTGAAATAAACTTCTTTTGAAAAAGTGAAACATTTTTTTTTCTTTGAAAAATTGAATTATGTTTTTCTTTATTTTCTCATAAAATAAAAAAACTTTGAGGGTAAGACATTTAAAAAATCTGAATGTCCAAATTAACCCGTGTAGCAACGTCGATGCTAATTTCGATATAAATGTCGACACATCGAAAAGTGACCGATTTCGATGTGTCGACATTTATATCGACATCCACATCGACATTTGCAATGGTGAGATTTTGAAAAATATGTTAAGTTCAAATATTCAATATAAGTATATATTAAAATTACACCAAAAATAGTGTTCAAGCCAACATTTCGACATTTTTTGTCAAATATGCGGCATTGAGGCCACCTTTATAGCTGGACACATGCGAGTGTCCAACTAACATAGAGATGATTCTTAGACCTTATGTACTAATTCACAACACACTTTATCTGCGAGTATCACAATCACCCTCAAGACGTCGACAGTCAAGTCGATGCATTATTCGACCCTCGACAATTAGATCGACACTATCTCGACTTAAAATTCCTCTGGTCGACACTGTCGACAGTGAAGTCGATGCATTATTCGACCATCGACAATTATGTCGACAATAACTCGACAAGTCGTTGTATTATTCAAAACTTTGAAAAATAAGAAAATTTTGTGATTCTTTCAAAAATTATTTATTCCTGAGCTTAAAATGTTCTTATTAATTGTTTTTAGTTCTTTTTAGATATAAAATTTGTAAATTTAATTGGCAGAAATTGTCGACATAAATGTCGATGCGTTTATCGAGTATCGATTTTTACATCTACTTGTCTATGTAGAAAAACAACGTTTTCTAAATAATAGGAAAATACTGAGAAAAATTCAAAAATTTTGATTGAACAGTTATGTTTAACATAGAACATTACTTTAAATCTCAAATATCATTTTTAATTCATCGTTAACCGAGAAAAAAATGTGTCTGAATTTTGTCGACATAAATGTCGATGTCGACAATTGCTACACGGGAAGGGCCACCCTAGTGTGTATACTGTGCCTGTGGTTGAGATGCACATATATATATATTTTTTTTTTCAAGTGGGCGGTATATACTTAAACTTATATGTATATGTCGTTTGGAATGTAAACTCGACCTAGTATACATACAGGGCCGTTCTTATAGGGGGGGGGGGGGCAGAGGGGCAGCTTTCCCCCTCAATATTTGAATTTTTTTTTTTCAGTTGGAAATTTTCTGTTTGAGTTGGAAAATTTTGGTTTCAGGCGAATTACCACATATTAAAAAATGAGATTTCAGTCAAAAATTGCTTCAAGTAATTCTCGGAATTGGGAAATTGTAATAATTCATCCCCTTGAATAATCTTAGTCGGAAAATTCAACTCTCAAGTCTCAAGTCGGAAAAATTGTGATTAAAAATCAGAATAATTTACAAAAGGCCTAATTTTTCAACTGAAATTGCAATTTTGCCGACGTAGACTGTAGTTGTACAATTTTCCACAACTCTGAACTGAAAAATCAGATTTTAAATCGTATTCGTAAATTTATCTTGAAAATTTTCTATTCGGAAAATTACGAGTTACGTAGTAATTTAAGTATCATTTATCCCTCAAGATAATCTCAGTCGGAAAATTCAACTCTTGAGTTGGAAAAATTGTGATTATATAACACAGCAATTTTCCGACTGACGTGAAATCGCAAACGACGTAATTTAAGTATCTTTATCCCTCAAAATAATCTCAGTCGGAAAGGAAAAATTGTGATTATATTATATAACACGCTCAATTTGCCCATGTTGGGTAAAAAATTCGTTCGTTAAAAAAAAAAAAAAAAAAAAAAAAAAAAGTCAAACGAAAAAATTGAAGTTGGGAATTTTTTTGAAAACGAGTTGGAAATTTTCAAGATTTTGCCCCTCCAATATTCTGACTTCGGTTCGCGCCAGTATACATAGAATTAGCTTTTTAAAAGACGGAGGGTTGAAACTTGAAAGTGCATGCAATTGCAGGTGTACCTATGCACCGCATTGCATAATGCATCTATGTACTATACCTTCGTATATAAACGTAGATTGTAGTGTAAAGAAAATGAAAAAAAAAACGCGCGTATCAAGAAAAATCTATTACATCTTTACCATCGAGGTGGTAATTTAAAAGCAATGTAGTACAGGTATATGAGGGCTGATTTATAATATTGGTAAATTGTATTCTCATCGTATGACATTATTGATCCCACGTGTACAATGTGTACCATTAACACGTACATGTTTCCAATGATCCACCGTGTATTTCAGTCTGCAGTCTGCAGTCTGCATATTCTGGTACAGTTAGTTTTCAAATCGTAATAGAGATCGCGTGTACATGGCCTGCCAATATATTTACTTCGCCATCGTCGCCATTGTAATGGAATACGCGTTCTTGAAAGATAACAGATCTAATGATTAATAATTTTCTGTGCCTGTGCTCCGCATGTAATTGAGCAGGTGGATAAATCATCGATTGTTATGGTTTTGTCGGGAGGAAAACATCGAATTTGACGTTTATACGAAGAAAATGAGGAACTGAATTGATCCATCGGTAGATGTGAAGTGATGGATGTGCTAAAAATTGTTATGTGCCCAAGAGAAGTTGTTGTTTGAAAAATTTTCAATTTTTTAAATGAAACTTTCCTCTTGAAATTTTAACTTACTCATTCTACATAAAATTGTATTTTACAGGCGTGGCTGCAAGTTGTGTCATGTATATGATTTGATACAATCTTACTTTTTCAAAGAGGAAATTCCGAATAAATTTTGCAAAAAAAGTGTTATTTCTTCAAAGAAAGAAGTGTGTTTTAATATTTGAAAAAAAACAAAAAATTCGAAAAAAATACTTTCAATTTTTGAAGAAAATAATGTTTCAAATTTTAAAAGAAAAAAAAATGCTTCAATTTTTTGAAGAAAATTTTTTCCTAATTTTTTGGAGAAAGAAATTATTTTAATTTTTGAAGTAAAAAATGTTTTTTTAAAGAAGAAAATTCTTCAATTATTTGAAATAGATAAAAATGTTTCAATTTTTTAAAGAAATTTTTTTCCAATTTTTTGAAGACATTTTTTTCAATTTTTTTACGAAAAGAATGCATCAATTTTTTAAAGAAAAAAGTTTCTAATTTTTCGAAGATTTATTTTTCATTTTTTGGATAAAGAAACGCTTCTGTGAAGTAAAAAATGTTTTAATTTTTTGAAGAAGAAAATTTTCAAATTTTTTAATGAAAAAATTTTTAAAATTTTTTAAAGAACAAAATGCTTCAATTTTTGAAGAATTTTTTTTTTCATTTTTTTGAAGAACAAAATGCTTTAATTTTCAAAGAAAAAATTCTTCAATTTTTTAAAGTAGGTACTTAAAAAATGTTTCAATTTTTTGAAGAAAAAAATGTTTCAATTTTTTAAAAGTAAAAAATGTTTCAATTTTTTGAAGAAAGAAATGTTTCAAATTTTTTATTAGGAAATTCTTCATTTTTTTGAAAAAATAATGTTTTAATTTTTGAAAGAAATATATAATTATTTATATATATTTTTTTGATTTTCCAAAGAAAAGTTTTTCTCAATTTTTTGATGAAAAAAGTTCATTAATTTTTTGAAGAACAAAATGCTTCAATTTTGTAAAGTAAAGAAATGTTTCAATTTTTTTAATAAAAAATTCCTCATTTTTTAGAAAGAATAATGTTTTAATTTTTTAAAGAATTTTTTTTTTTTTTTTTGATTTTCTGAAGAAAAGTTTTTCTCAATTTTTTGAAGAAAAAGAAATGTTTCAATTTCTTGAAGAAAAAATGTTTCAATTTTTTAAAGAAGAAAATTCTTCTACTTTGTGAAGTTGAAAATGTTTCAATTTTTTAAAGAAAATTCTTTAATTTTTTGAAGAACAAAATGCTTCAATTTTTTAAAGTAAAGAAATGTTTCAATTTTTTTAATAAAAAATTCCTCATTTTTTAGAAAGAATAATGTTTTAATTTTTTAAAGAATTTTTTTTTTTTTTTTGATTTTCTGAAGAAAAGTTTTTCTCAATTTTTTGAAGAAAAAGAAATGTTTCAATTTCTTGAAGAAAAAATGTTTCAATTTTTTAAAGAAGAAAATTCTTCTACTTTGTGAAGTTGAAAATGTTTCAATTTTTTAAAGAAGAAAATTCTTCTACTTTGTGAAGTTGAAAATGTTTCAATTTTTTAAAGTAAAGAAATGTTTCAATTTTTTTAATAAAAAATTCCTCATTTTTTAGAAAGAATAATGTTTTAATTTTTTAAAGAATTTTTTTTTTTTTTGATTTTCTGAAGAAAAGTTTTTCTCAATTTTTTGAAGAAAAAGAAATGTTTCAATTTCTTGAAGAAAAAATGTTTCAATTTTTTAAAGAAGAAAATTCTTCTACTTTGTGAAGTTGAAAATGTTTCAATTTTTTAAAGTAAAGAAATGTTTCAATTTTTTTAATAAAAAATTCCTCATTTTTTAGAAAGAATAATGTTTTAATTTTTTAAAGAATTTTTTTTTTTTTTTGATTTTCTGAAGAAAAGTTTTTCTCAATTTTTTGAAGAAAAAGAAATGTTTCAATTTCTTGAAGAAAAAGTGTTTCAATTTTTTAAAGAAGAAAATTCTTCTACTTTGTGAAGTTGAAAATGTTTCAATTTTTTAAAGTAAAGAAATGTTTCAATTTTTTTAATAAAAAATTCCTCATTTTTTAGAAAGAATAATGTTTTAATTTTTTAAAGAATTTTTTTTTTTTTTTTGATGTTCTGAAGAAAAGTTTTTCTCAATTTTTTGAAGAAAAAGAAATGTTTCAATTTCTTGAAGAAAAAATGTTTCAATTTTTTAAAGAAGAAAATTCTTTAATTTTTTGGATAACGAAATGCTTCAATTTTTAAAGAAGAAATTCTTCAATTTTTTGAAGTGATTTTTTTTTAATTTTATAAAGAAATTTTTTTTTCAATTTTTTGAAGAACAAATTTTTTAAGTAAAAAATGTTTCAATTTTTTGAAGAAAGAAATGTTTCAATTTTTTTAATAAAAAATTCTTCACCTTTTGAAGAGAATAATGTTTTAATTTTTCAATGAAAATTTTTTTCAATTTTTTGAAGAAAAGTTTTTCTTAATTTTTTTAAGAAAGAAATGTTTTAATTTTTTTATAGGAAAAAATGCTTCAATTTATTAAAGAAAATCATCCTTCAATTTTTTGAAAAAAAATGTGGTTTTTATGTTTTAAAGAAGGAAATTCTTCAATTTTTTGAAGAACGATACTCTTCAATTTTTGAAGAAAAAATGTTTTAATTTTTTAAAGAAGAAAATTTTTTCAACTTTATGAAGTTGAAAATGTTTTAATTTTTTAAAGAAGAATAAAATTCTTTAATTTTTTGAAGTAAAAAATGTTTCAATTTTTTGAAGAAAGAAATGCTTCAATCTTTTGAAGTACCTATAAAAATTATAATTTTTCAAGAAAAAAATGTTTTTATTTTTTAAAGAACGAAATTCTTCAATTTTTTTGAAGAAAAAATGTTTCAATTTTGTGAAGTAATATTTTACCTAATTTTTTAAAGAAGAAAAGTCTTCATTTTTTGAAGAAAAAAATGCTTCAATTTTTTAAATAAATAAGAAAAGCTTCAATTTTTGAAGATTTTTTTTCGATTTTTTAAAGAAAGAAAATATGCTTTAATTTTGTGTACTTAGTAAAAATTGTTTTAAGGTTAGTATCGTCAATTAATCGACTCAATTGCGACGTCTCCAACATCGATTTCTAACATTCCAATAAATTTAAGAGCTTCGAATTGACCAACTTTCAACGTCGATTTCGCGTCACATTCGCTTCGCCCAATTCACCGCACAGCCTTACGACGTCAGAAATAAGACGTGGTATAAAGCTCGATAAAAAATTGCAATTTCCGACTCGGGCAATCTTGGAAACAATAAAAAAAAAAAGTATTTGATAACGAGACAGAGGAGGAAAAAAACCCACCAGCCAAATCCCCCTCTGGGTTTTCTTCGGCAGCTTTCGTTTGGGTTTCGGCCCTCTCGCGCTATGCAGAAATATGTGGCACGTCTTGAAAAAAAGGGGAGGTGGGTATACGCGGGTATCGATCGGTAAACTTAAATGGTCTGCCACTAAATCAGAAAACTGTCGTTATCCGTGACCAAAGCGTGAAAGAGAGCAGACTACCCTTCACGCTGCGCCGCACCCAGCACGAAATTTCCCATAATTTGGTCTTTCTCCGGTCTGCGTTGGCCCCCCCTCCTCCGATCCCCGCGCCCTCCAATTATATTTATCGATTTAAACTCGCAGTAATAAATTTATTTACGATTTGTGCTTTTTTAACGGCCGTTCCTTTTAGAACTCGCGACGTCTTAAGATAAAAATGAAGCTCACCGTGTTGTCTCTCGAAATTGCATTATAACCTCGTCGTATCTCGTGTGCACATCTCGTATATGTACCACATCCCGCGTTTCGATACCTCTACCCCGCTCTCTCTCTCGTCTCTCTCTGTCGCTCTATAGGTATATATACTCGAGCAACAAAAACAACATCTTCGAAGGTATTCTCTCTTATTTCTCTATCTGAGCCCGAGCTGAAGCTGCCCTGCGCTGCATTAGGTGTACGTATCTCTGTGTACACACGGTGCGATGTACTATTCAAATCACGAGGAGGATTTTCTGCCTTCAAATGGCACGTAACTGCATTTCAAATTACACAATCCAAGGTTTAACGGCATGCACCAATTCTATTGATGCAGAATTCAGGTGGCCGAACCGGTTTCAAGGAACCTACTCACGTGATTCGTAGATTTGGCTCGAATGCAAATGCGCGTAAACGGGAATGTATACTTATTTGATTAGGCTTGACAACGAATAAATCATTTTTTGTTTTACAATTTTATTATCGGTGTTAACAAGATAAATTTATTACGTAATAGCGGCGCGCGACGGACTGCGTTGCGTTTTCACATACGTACCTTATGCTTATAGTGCCTACAACGTATGGCGAAAAATAAAAATAAAAAAACTCCCGCGTGTCATTATTAAATAACCTATATCTTTAGTCAAAGCCATAACTGCCAAATTGCTAATTTACACCGTCGAATAAACTATTTTAACTACTAACCTTATGCACTGCGTGCGTTAATGAATGGAGAAATTTATGTGTTTACCGCCTATTGCCATGTCTTTTTCTTTTTCTATTTCTAACGTTTTGACGACATTATCAGCTCCACGGTGGCCGAAAAATTCTATTCTAAACATGTCTTTGGAACGTGAAGTGATTTTTTGATTTCCTTGAATTTAATTTTACACATTTATACGTCGAAGTGTAGGTAGGCAATTAATCGATATTTGGGTACGTTAAATTTCCTACAAGATAATAAGTATTATCTATTGGTAAAAAAAAAAATAATAATAATAAATTGGAAAATTTCCCAATTTCGAAATCAATTTTATTCTGTGAAAAAATGACTGCGGGCATGTTGTAGGATAATATTGCTGAGGGATGAAGCGGAAGAGAGGGTGAAATACGTACGTGGCTTTACAAAGCGATCTAACGCTGATTAATCAATTCAATTGTTTGCAATATCCTTTAGAATTTCATGATGCGTATCATTTATCAGACCAACAATGAAAAAATGCTATGGGGAAAATACAGAAGATAAAATTCCTGGGGAATCCATTCAAATCGAAATGGAGAGAAATATGCTCCAATATTCCCAACAGAGACAAAATTTTACAAAATTGAAGTTTGAGTTGAAAAAAAAATCAAATTGATTTCTTTCAAAATTTTATTTTAAACGAATTATAAATTATTTTTTAAAATATTTTTTCCAAAAAACATTTCCATTTTTTTTACAATTTTTTTAGAAAAAAAAAATTGTTAGAACGAAAATTTTTGAAAAATTTGTGCTGAAATTAAAATTGGCCTAAGTAAGTATAGTTACGTATGAATTTTTTCAACATTCCAACATTTTTTCCCCTCTAAATTTATAGGTAGATACCTATTCAAACATTTACTTTTTTACTTTTCAACTGGAAATGAAAATAATTATTGAGAAGTTTTTTTCAATGAAATGGAGATTTTTAGAATTTTCATTGAAAAATTTGTGATTTACCTAAACGAGAATTTAAAAAATAATTAGTTTTTGAACAATTTTATTAAATCGAAACCGTTTAGAAATTCATTAGTTAAGCAACTTGGTTTTTTGAGCTAAATCCAAAATTTCAAAAGTGAAATGAGCTACATAACTAGAGATAATTTTTAAAACCATTTGAACAACATTTACTTACCCATCAAAAACGGGGAAAAAAATGTTTTTGATTTTTTTTAGAGGAGATTTTTTAATTTTTTTAGAGAAAAAATAGCATTTATGTATTATTTAGACAAAACACATTTTTAATGAACTCTTGATGGAAATTTATCTTTATAATTTTCTTAGCAAAAATTTCTGATTTTTTAAAAGAAATATCTACTTTGATCATTTTTCCAAAGCTTTTCTTGAAAAAATTCAATTTTTTACTTTTTCTTAAAGAAGAAAATATCTGTTTTTTGGAGAAGGAATCACATGATTTTTTTTGTTGGAAAAAATGTCTTATTTTTTGAAATAAAAATATTTTTAAATTAATTATTGGTCAAATTTTTTAAAATTCACCTACAATTATTATTGAGAAAATATTTTTTATTATAAACAGAGATTTTTTGGGGTAGGTCTCTTATATTTCTAGAGACAAAATTTTTCAAATTTTTAGAGAAATAGAAGAGAAAATTAATATTAGTTTTTAACAAAAATTTGAAACTCGGCGCTTCGCGCCTCGCCAGGATGGGCTACGCCCCACCTGGACCCCCCCCGGTTGGCTCTATTTTCGCACTACGTTTGAATGTATGAAACATAGTATATGCTTTTACTCTGTGACAAAATGTCTAAAAATCACGAATATTAATTTCCATGGAAATTTTAAAATCTAAAAAGTATAATAAATAAAATTTCTAAAAAAATTTCCAAGTTTCAAAATATCTGAAAGTCATTCATAAAAAAATAAAAAAGTATGATAGAAATAAAAAAAATTGAATTTAATACCTAATGTCTGACAAAAAGCCTAATAGTCATAACATTTTTTTTTTAATTTCCAAGTTTCAGAATGTCTGACAAAATGTGCAAAAGTCATAAAAATGTTTCAAAATATCAGAAAGTCATTCTTCTAAAAAAATTTCCAAGTTTCAGAATGTCTGACAAAATGTCTAGAAAATGTCTAAAAGTCATAAAATTTCAAGTTGTGTGGAGAATTTGCAAATTATTTCAAGAAAATTCAGAAATTTTTACAAGAATTCGTAACGGATTTTTACTTTAAAAGATTATTTTGATACTGCAGAAAGTTTGGAATTATTTTCTTAAATTTTTTGCGAAAAGAATGAGACGAAATTTTTTTCAAAAAATCAGATTTTAATTTTTTTCATTTAAAAAAAAAATGAAAGATTTGAAAAAATTGAGAATATTTTCACTTTCAAAAAATCATGTTTAAAAAAGATTGGAATTTTTCCTTCAAAATATTTAGATCTTTTTATCCTATTCGACAAAATTTCGATTTTTTTTTCAAAAAAAAAACTGGAATTTTTTCTTTAAGAATTTGAAGATAATCCTAAAAATTTGGAAATGTTCTTCCGCCCAAATTTTTTTTTTTCAAGAGGAATGAGAAAAAATGATTTTTTTTCGAAGAAATCGATAACTTTTTTAAAAAATGATACCTACCTAGATAGCTAAAAAATGAAAATAAGTTTCAAAATGTCTGACATAATGTCTAAAAAATCGAATTTATTAAAAAAATTTCTGTTTTTTTTATGTCATCCAAACCTAACCTAACCCAACTGTCGGATTTTTGGGTCGGAATTTTGGGTCGGATTTTCGTGTCGTTTTTTTCCATTTTGGTCATCGTAAAAGCATATACTATGCTAAAATCTAAATTTTTTGTCTCAATAATTTTCTTGAAAAAATAAACAATAAATCGCTGTTTTTTGAAGAAAGAAATTTCAAATTTTTGGAAGAATAAATTATTCAATTCATTTATCTTGGTTTTCAAAAAACAATATCATAATTATTGTAAAAAAGAAAGAAAAATCTCTCAATTTTTGGAAAGCAAATTAATCATGACCGTTTGAAAAAAAAATTGTTTCACTTTAAAAAAAATAAACGTCTTCAAGCAATTTTTTGAAAACAAAAAACTCTACTTTTTGGAGTAAAAATATTTGTTAATTTTTTAAAGAAAAAAAATTATAAATTGTATTGGAAATAACAATAGGATCTCAAGTCACTGGTAAAAAAAACTCAAGTTTTTTTCTCATTGTTTCAAAATCGCTTTTCATTTTAAAAACCTCAATTTTTGGAATAAAAATATTTTTCAATTATTTTTGTAGAAAAAATTTTTATAGGTATTGTTAAGAGAAAAAAAAATCAAAGTTTTTTCTGTTTTTTTTTTTTAGGTAAAATTTTGTAATTAAAAGGGAGAAAAAACCCTTAATTTTTTGGCTAAATTTTCTTGAACAAAAAAAATCAATTTTACAAAGGAAAAAGTATTGATTTTTTGGAGAATTTCATTCTCAAATTTTTGCAGCTTTTCGGAGTGATTTTTTTTCAAAACTTCAAATAAAAAATCTCAATGTTTTCAGAAAAAATCAATTTTTTATCTTATTTAGAAAAGAAATTATTTTGGAAAAATCAGCTCAACTTTTTTGGAATAAAAATATCTGAGTCATCATAAAAGAAATCAATTTTTCCATTTTTTTTTTATTTTCTGTTTTGAGAGCAGATTTTCTTATTCTTAGAGGGGAAAAAAATCTCAATTTTTTGTCTCAATTTTCTTGTAAAAAATCTAAAATCTTGGGAGGAAAAAATCATTCGGGTAATTTTAGTTCTTTGAAGCAAAAACTGTTTTCAAGTTTTTAAAGAGATAAATCTCAATGTTTTGGAAAAACTTCAATTTGTCGAAACAGCTTTTTGGAATAAAAATACCTACCTACGTAAGTATTTAATTTTTGTAGAAAAAAAAAATCTGAATTTTCTTGGAATTATTTTTTATTTTGCCGAAAAAATGAGGAGCTTTATTGCAGAACGCAATATGTCCATTTTTCAAAATTTTGGGAAATCGCAAAAAACTATAGGACAACTTAGGCCGATCCATAATGAAATGATACTCGTTTTAGTATACGCTTTTACATCAAAACGCAATAAGTCCATGGACTTAATGCGTTTTGATGCAAATTTCGTAACAAAACGCAATAAGTCCATGGATTTATTGCGTTTTGATGCAAAAAATTTTCATTTCGACTTTTTTACTTTTTGAACACATATTTGTATTCTGATTTTCTAATAGCTTTTGACGTGTAAAAAAAATGATTTAAGCTTCTGCTGATTACAACACTGGATTCCTCGTTGAATTTCCTATAAGACAGTGTTGCTAACTCAAAAAACATAAAAATGGACATATTGCGTTCTGCAATAAAGTTCCTCAAATGTTGTTTTGTTTAAAAGAAATAAATCTTTATTAATTTTCTTTTCCCAATTTTTCACATAGGTAGCTTACTTTTTATTTGTTACAAAAAAATTTAAAAAACTAAAAATCTGAATTTTTTTGGAGTTGAACTTCTCTATTTTTTTTGGGTGCTTTTTCTTGATTTTTTGGAGTAGAAATATTTCTCAATGTTTTCGAAGAGAAATAAATCATTTTCACATTCATCAGGTTAAAAATCAATTCGTCATCCCTTCGTGAAAAAATCGATCTAGAAAATTCAAATGTTGCTGGCCTTAAATTTCAAAATTGTTTCCTTAAACAATGATTCTAAAACTAAAGTTTAGAAAAGCCAGCTGCGAAAAAAATATTTAAAAAAGTATCTCTTAAAAACAGAAAGATTTTAATTTAAGAAATGAAAAAAATCCTTACTTCAAAATTGAAAAAAAAGCAAACAAAATTTCGCACATTCCCAGCTGCACTTATTTGAATTTTAGGAACTCGTATAGGTATTTCTTAAAATAAAAAGTAGGTAGGTAAAACCAAGACGATCCACACGTTTTCATTTAGCCATCCTATACAGAGCTGCTCTGTGCATCATTTCGTCGTTATCAGCAGCGAAATAACACGAAAAAAAAATTCCATTCGCATTTTTCCACATTAACCATAGTTATGTGCACTTAGTGTAACCACATCAGAACACGTGCTTCCGTTGATTACAAATTTAGCTCGAATCTTGAAACGACGACGAAAAAAAGAAAGGAAATAAAGAGGCGTTTAAGGACCGAAAAAAATATATAGAGAACAAAATATTATGTCGTTAAGTATAAATTACAACGAAGTTTAAAATTGATTTACCTTGCTTGAAACTGTAAATACGGCGTGTTTATATTTAAAATAAAATGACCAATTAAAGTTTTTATCTATGAAACATAATATTTTACTTAAAAATATCCTATAACTGGAGCATTTTCTAAAACAAAAATATAATTTACGTTGGTGTAATCTCCTAATGGATCCGTAATATACTTACGTACATAGAAAAAGGCTATCGTTCAACCAACATTTTCGCCAAGTCCGCGTCCGTCCGTCGTCCGTCGTGCATGCGGTATTGTAGCATTAACAATTAACCACCGAAGGTATTCTTTTCTACGCTTGGCTACCTTCTCGATAATAATGTTAACATGTAAATTAAAACGAAAAAAGTACCTAATAATAAAACTAATTTTTAGATAGGTGAAAAACCCGGTTAAAGAGACAGTTTGAATACACCATTTTTTAAAGTTCGTATTTCCGGAAATCCATTTTGTAGAACACGAAGATGAACTAGGTGAAAAAAGAAAAAGAAAATCGAATCAAATTGTCAGATAGCTCTCTTGTAAACGTCGAGTTATATACGAAAGTATACATCATATATATATGGTACAGGTACCTTCAACTCGATATTTGTTTACAACTTATTTATTTTCTCATCTCATGAGAAAACCTGACATAGCACAGACCGAAACATCTCGTAGCTTTTGTAAAAATAGCCAAAGATGAAACGCGATTATAATTGACAATAAAAATAAATATAAGTGCAACGAGAAGCAAAATTTCGCCAGTCTGGCTGTGCTCTTGTAATGACGAGTAATTAAAAATTTCGGCAGCGCTGTGACTTTCCCATGCATGTTTATTACATGCAGATATGCGTCTAGTCATCACTTTTGCAAGGCTTACAGACGACCACGAGGCACAAAAAAATGCAGACATAAAGTGAGGTCAGGTCGAAGCACGTAAGGATGGAAACCTTTGAACGAAGCCGATATAATATAGACAAACTTCCCATACAGATACATAGTACTGTAGGTAAAGGTATAAGCGTAGGTCTACTCTATATGCATTTATCGATGTCTTATAGAAAACTGATCAAATTGACCTGATAACGTGCAATACCGTCACACCAAGAATGCATTACAAGGTTAAACTTTCTCTTTTTATTCAATTCGTTGGAATTGAGAAGAAAAAAAAAAGGACAATTTTTTCCATATAATTTGACCATTAAATACATTAAACCACGCGCCTTCTTTCGTTTGCTCTGATAGACTTATGCACATGCGATGCAACCTACGTATTAAAAGAATCACTCGTAAGTATGTGTTTAATTGTCGAGATATACACGTACGTATCGTATGTAAAGCGTAATTTGTAATGGCATAAGAGATATCGAAGGAGTCGATAAATTTATCTTATTAATGAGCATATTTTAATATTCGAAGGTCGTTACGATTTTTTAAAATATAATTAGTAGAAATACAAAACCGAACTGAAATTTTTTTGAAAAACAAAATTTCTAAAAAGTTAAGAAAATTTTTCAATTTTTTTTTTTGGGGGGGGGAGGGGGTGAATTCCAATTTTCCTAGGAGGCAAAATTTTCAATGTTTTAAGAAGAAAAGATACAAAATAGGTACCTATGGATATATTTTTAGACAAAAAATTCTCTATTTCTATGGGGCAAAAATTTATATACCTAATTTTGTTTTGAATTCTTAAAAATACCCATTTGCAATTTTTTGTAGAAAAAAATTTATAAAAATTTTCAAAAACATTTTTTTTAAATTTTCCTTAATTTTTCTTGGGGAAACGCAATTTCTGCAAGGGAAATCTCAATTTTTGAGGCGGAAAAATTGCCAAATCGTATAAATAATTGAAACCTTTTGTTGAAAATTTGTTTACAATTCATTTCAATCGCGCACAAAATATTTGTTAACTTTTGAAAAATATTTTTGGAGGTTTTTAAAAACAAAATAAATATAGGTAGGTAGTCTATATGATAAAAATAGTGGGTATTTACTTTTTTTGTTGAAGAATAATTTTTTCAATTGTTAAAAAAACTGGAAATTTCAAAAATACTTTTAAAAAAAAACAAAAAAACATAAATTAAGAAAATATAAAATGTTGGTAAGTAGGTAAAGGAAAACCAATTTTTTGAAATGCCAATTTTTTGGAGGGATAACATGTTTCTTTTTAAGAAGAAAAAAAATTAATTTCTTTTCAAGAGAAAAAATATGTCAATTGAATTTGTGAGGGGAAATGTTGAATTTCTTGGCAGGAAAAAATTTTTGATTTTTTTGGAAAGAAAAAATGGCGATTTTGGGTAGAAAAAAAAAATTTTTTTGGGAGAGGAAAAAAATTTCAATTTTTTGTTTAGAGCGAAAAATTTCAATTTTTTGGGAGAGGAAAATAGATAAGTCAACTTTTTAAAAGAGGAAAAAATTTCAATTTTTAAGAGAATTTTTTGAAAAGAAAACTATGTTAAATTAGTTTGGAAAGAAAAATATGTAATTTTTTGGAAGAAAGAAAATGTCAATTTTTTTTGGGGGGGGGGGGAGAGTCAGTTTTTGATAAGAAAAACAAACATAAATTTTTCAGAAGGGAAAAAGGTCAATTTATTGAAAGAGTAAAATTTCCCGTTTTTGAGATGAAAAATGTGTCAATTTATGAAAGAAAAAAAATAGATTTTCTGAAAAAGAAAATGCCAATTTTTGAGGAAAGAAAATAATGTGAATTTTTTGGTGAAGAAAAAATGTCAATTTTTGGAACGAAATATACCTATGTCAATTTCTGAGAGGAAAATAAAGTGAATTTTTTGGGAAGAAACAAAAAGTTAATTTTTTGAGAAGAAACAAAAAGTTAATTTTTTGAGAAGAAACGTAGATTTTTGAAAGGAAAAAATATGTTTTTGAAGAAAAAAATGTCAATTTTTGAGGAAAGAAAATAATGCGAATTTTTTGGTTAAGAAAAAAATTACAATTTTTGGAACGAAATAAATGTCAATTTCTGAGAGGAAAATAATCTGAATTCTTTGGGGGGGGGGGAATGTCAATCTTTTGAAAAGGGGAGTAATGTCAATTTTTGAGAAGGAAAAAAAACTCGCGCCTCGCTGGGGGCTCGGGCTTCACCCCCTGGACCCTGTACCTCTCTGGTTGGCTCTATTTCCACACCACGTTTGAAAGTATGAAACATAGTATATGCTTTTACTCTGTGACAAAATGTCTAAAAGTCATAAAAATTAATTTCCTAGAAAATTTAAAATTAATAACATTCACTACGTGACAAAATGTCTAAAAGTCACGAATATTAATTTCCATAGAAATTTAAAAATCAAAAAAGTCTAATAAAATATTAAAAATTTGAAATAATAAAAGTCATAAATTTTCTTTAAATTTTCCAAGTTTCAGAATTTCTGACAAAATGTTCAAAAAGTCATAAAATTTCTTTAAAAAATTAAAAATTCTAAAAGTCGTGAAATTTCTAAAATAATATCAAAAAGTCATTAAATTTATAAAAAAAAAATTCCAAGTTTCAAAATGCCTGACAAAATGTCTGAAAGTCATCTCACTTTTTTTTTTAAACGCCATGTACAGCAACTAAGGCTAGTCGTGGCGTATTGTGAAGGAAGTTTAGTTATAAAAGGGATCGTAAATTATGCAAAAGGGAAGAAGGGATCATCTTTCTATTTATAAAAAAAATTCCAAGTTTCAAAATGTCTGAAAGTCACCTTTCTAAAAAAAAATTCTAAAATAATATCAAAAAGTCATTAAATTTATAAAAAAAAATTCCAAGTTTCAAAAGTCTGTCAAAATGTATGAAAATCATCTTTCCAAAAAAAATTCTAATGTTTCAGAATGTCTGACAAAATGTCTATAAAATGTCTAAAAGTCATAAAATTTCAAAAAAAATTACAAGTTTCAAAATGTCTGACATAATGTCTAAAAAATAGAATTTATTGAAAATTTTCTAAGTTTTTTTATGTCATCCAAACCTAATCTAAATGTGTAACCTAACCCAACTGTCGGATTTTTGGGTCGGATTTTGGTCTCGTTTTTTTCTATTTTGGTCTCCGTAAAAGCATACTATGCTAAAACCAATTTTTTGGGATGTCAAATGTCAATTTTTGAAAGGAAAAATTCAATTTTTTGAAAAGAAAAAAATGGCATTTTTTGTAACAGAAAAATGTTAATTTTTTGACAATGAAAAAACTCCAATTTTGGGAAGAAAAAATGTCAATTTTTGAGAAGGAAAAAAATGTTAATTTCTTAAAAGGACAAAAATTTTTGAGGAAGAAAAAATGTTAATTTTTTTTAGAAGAAAAATGTCAATTTTTTGCGAACAAAAATGCCAATTTTGGCGAGGAGAAATGCTAATTTTGGCGAGAAGAAATGCCAATTTTGGCGAGGAGAAGTGCCAATTTTTTAAGAGGAAAAAATCCGATTTTTTAGGAAGAGAAAAAACGCCAATTTTATTACATGGAAAAATTTCAATTCTTTTAGAGGAAAAATGTTATTTTTTAAGAGGAAAAAATGTCAATCTTTTGAGAGGAAAAATTTATTTCAATTTTTTTCAAAAATTAATTCCATTGTACTTATGAAGGATGAAATTCTTATTTTTTCAGGCTTGTTGAAAACAATTGCAATTTCTTGTAGAAAAATATATTTTTTAACAGGATGAGCATACTCGTACCTAGAGAGAAAAAGAAAAATGACAATTATTTTTCAAGATGAAAAAATATCGATTTTCTAGTATTTTAATTATTTTAAAGGGTAGCCCAATTTTTTGGGAAAAATCCTAATTTTTTTAGAGGGATTCTAATCCTTGTGAGGACTGAAGGAACAAATTCCAAAATTTAAAAACAAATTTTTCAATTTCTTTGAAACATGCGAACAAAATTCTAATAAAATTCTTATATAGCTTTGAAAAAAATTGAATTGGCAAAATTGATCAACTGAATTTGGAAAATGAAGAAATTCGCCCGTGTAGCAATTGTCGACATCGACATTTATGTCGACAAAATTCAGACACATTTTTTTCTCGGTTAACGATGAATTAAAAATGATATTTGAGATTTAAAGTAATGTTCTATGTTAAACATAACTGTTCAATCAAAATTTTTGAATTTTTCTCAGTATTTTCCTATAATTTAGAAAACGTTGTTTTTCTACATAGACAAGTCGATGTAAAAATCGATACTCGATAAACGCATCGACATTTATGTCGACAATTTCTGCCAATTAAATTTACAAATTTTATATCTAAAAAGAACTAAAAACAATTAATAAGAACATTTTAAGCTCAGGAATAAATAATTTTTGAAAGAATCACAAAATTTTCTTATTTTTCAAAGTTTTGAATAATACAACGACTTGTCGAGTTATTGTCGACATAATTGTCGATGGTCGAATAATGCATCGACTTCACTGTCGACAGTGTCGACCAGAGGAATTTTAAGTCGAGATAGTGTCGATGTGATTGTCGAGGGTCGAATAATGCATCGACTTAACTGTCGACAGTGTTGACCAGAGGAATTTTAAGTCGAGTTAATGTCGATCTAATTGTCGAGGGTCGAATAATGCATCGACTTGACTGTCGACGTCTTGAGGGTGATTGTGATACTCGCAGATAAAGTGTGTTGTGAATTAGTACATAAGGTCTAAGAATCATCTCTATGTTAGTTGGACACTCGCATGTGTCCAGCTACAAAGGTGGCCTCAATGCCGCATATTTGACAAAAAAATGTCGAAATGTTGGCTTGAACACTATTTTAGGTGTAATTTTAATATATACTTATATTGAATATTTGAACTTAGCATATTTTTCAAAATCTCACCATTGCAAATGTCGATGTGGATGTTGATATAAATGTCGACACATCGAAATCGGTCACTTTTCGATCGTACATGTCGACACGATTGTGGATGGTTTGTCGAGCTTATTATCGACATGTTTGTCGACCGGCCAAATATGGCTCGACATGTCGAGCCATATTTGGCCGGTCGACAAACATGTCGATAATAAGCTCGACAAACCATCCACAATCGTGTCGACATGTACGATCGAAAAGTGACCGATTTCGATGTGTCGACATTTATATCGAAATTAGCATCGACGTTGCTACACGGGCGATTCTGCACTCACAATAGGCTTGTGGACGCGCTAAAGATGGTTGAGAAAAGGGTGGCACTTGAATCAGTTCATGCCTTTCAAAATACTTAGCTCTTAGCTCACGTGCCCCTCTACCGAATTCAACACCTGTACCAATTCATTCCGAATTATACGATTTTGAATTCGCTCACTTCTCACTTCTCAGAGACGTACGATAAAACCTACCAAAATATTTTAATAAGGAAGCTACTTATATCTGTCCAGTCCTAGACGACGAGCGTGGCGCGATACATTATAGATACCTACGTGTTTTTCTTCGAGTTTGCAGCCCGATTTCGAGGAAAATTTACATACCTACATACCTAAGTACACGTAGAGCTAGACGTACATTGTCTGTAGGAATTTTTTTTTCTCGTGATTCAATGAAAGGAAAAAATTTGCACGATTATTATTGTCGCCGTAAGTAAGTAACCAGAGCCTATGCTTCTAAGAACGTGTGTTATACTATAGATATTATTTTAATTCACATAGTCGTAAGGTTAGGTATCGATATTGCTTCTGGTTGGTGATGATTGCTGATGGAGCATTAATACGGTTACATACGCGTACCTACGTCGTGCATATTTATCTTTTTAAAATGAAAACTCGACTGCGTATGCAGGGTGAAGTGCGAGAAACGATGTATGCGGTATATGTGTTGAGAGTGTGACACGTTACGCGTTAGTGAATATGCACTTTTTTATATGAAAAGAAGGCAGAAACATTAATAAAAGGAAAATATTACGATATAAAATTGTGACCTAGCGGAAGAAATGCGGCGGACCGACTTATAAAAGCGTAAATATTTGGTCGCTTTAATTTCGCTTTACATATATACGCTTTTTCGCATGATATATTCCACGATGTTATAACTTGGAAAACAAAACGACAAAAAAAAGAGCAGCAGCAGAAAAATTACAGCGGCGATTATTGCCATTTCCTGCACTTAAACCTTATTAACGGCCGAGTTACATGAAATACATCTTGCAAACGAAAACGTTCGTTTCGTTGATATTTATACGATTCGTTAATTTTGTAAAATGTTTTTTTTTCGGTTATCGATTTCCAAGGCGGACAAATTTTTATTTCGGTATCGTTTCGAGCTGCCATGACAAAAAAAAACCCGCCGGTTTTAATGGCGTTTTTATGGGAGCTAATTTTTATCTTACCGACATGGAAATTAATCGCTAGCAGGGTTGAATTTTTTATCGTATTCGCCAAATGAACTGGCCAAATTCCTCCGTTCTCGTATCACCTACCCTCACCTTAACGTTTATCGTATAGCCTATACGTAGAGCTGCTGGATTTCGGGATAGAAAGGGCTTTTTCGCGTTGTTATACTATAACGTGCTGCGAAAAAAAAGATATTTTTAACGATCAGATTATTTTTTCATATAGGTATTTTTTTTCCTCTTTTTTTGCAGCGTGGTGAGGTATATACCTAAACGTATTATAGGTTAGTTGATTGGTTTTTAGTTTATTGCATTTTCTTATACCAAGAATTTCATGTTACGGAGATTTTCATTTCGCGATGGAAATTCAATAAGTATGCTGGGAAGGGCAAAGATGGTGTATTTTTTCGGTAATGTAGGTAATAATCGAGTTGGTTATTTTATTTGTGAGATAATAAGGCATATTCTATTTTTTTCAACTTGGAATTTTTTTGGAATTTTCATTTTTTTTTTTTTTCAATAATTTTCACTTTGATTCCGATTTTTTTTGAAAAACTTGAAACATCAATTTAAAATAAGACTGAAAATTGAAAAACTGTGAAAAAATTAAATTGAACTAAAATTAAAATTAAAAGTTGAAGAAAATGAAAATTTAAATAAAGTTAGGAATTGGAAAAAATTAACAAAGGAAAACTTCTCAATTAAGTTTAAAATTACTGATCTTTTTAAATGCTTAAATAAATGTTTGGAAAAATACCCAGTATAATTTAAAAGACTGAAAAAAGGTGAGATTAAAAACTGAAAAAAATGCTGATAGAAATAATAATTATTTTAATTAAATTAGAAGGAAAAAATGGGCATTCAAAATTTCAAAATGGTTAGAAAATTTATAGTTACCTAAGTAATTTTTCCTAAAAAAATAAAATGAGATAAAGTACTTAATATATAAAATATAAATGTTTTCAATTTTACAAGAAAAACTGCTTTTGACATTTAAAAAAAAAAGTAATTCCTATTGTGAGAAAAGTACTGCTTTGTTTGGGTACCCATACTTTCAATATGGTGATTGCGGCAATTTCACAATTTCACAAATAAGTATGAAATTTGAAAAAAAAAAAATCTTCAAGAAAGTGAAGTAAAAATATGGGTTTATCAATCATTTGAAAAACATTTTCACAAAAATTAGATATTTTTCTCAAAAAAAAAACAAAAAAAAAAACTTTAATTTCTTCATAAAAAAATAAGATGATTTTTTCTAAAGAGAAAAAAAGTATTATTGTCTCACAGAACAAACAATGGTTAAAAGTTTTTACATTGATTTTTCTTACTAGAAAAAATTAAAAACTCAACTATACCTACCTAGGTACCTAAAAAAGATTTTTTTTTTAAATGAAAATTGAGAGATTTTTTTCTCGACTTTTCTCTAAAGAAATTTGAAAGATATTTTTCTTAAAAAATAAGAGCTCTCGCTCCCTCGATTTTTTCTTCTCCAAAAAAATTGAAAATTTTTCCTCCAAAGAAATGAGATATTATTTTTTTCTATCTAGAAAAAGAGGCTTTCACAAAACAAAAAAGATTTTTTCTTTCGAAAAAACTAAGCGTTTTTTTTTCTAGAAAATCCAAAGTTTTTTTATTTTAAAAATTTTTTCAAAAAAAATTGAGTATTTTTTCTTTGAATAAAAAGTGAAAGAAAAAGTAAAAGCCCCTTACGCCCTGAAAATAAGGTAAAAAAAAATACTATCTCCGAAAATGAAATATTTTTTCTCTGGAAAAATAAGATTTTTTCACCAAAGAAATAATGGAATTTTTTCCTTCCAAAAAAACTAAAAAGTTTTTTTTTTAAATCAAGGAAAAAATTTTTCTAAAAAAAAATGAGAAATTTGGTACATTACACATTTGAGCAATTTTCTTCTTAGAAAAAAATTGAAAGACTATATTATGCAAAAAAAAAGAAATCAACAGATTTTTTCCCAAAACATCTGAAAGATCTTTTATAAAAAAAATCGAGATCTCTCTAAAAATGAGAGATTTCCATCTCCCCCTTCCCCCCCCCCCCCTCCCCCAATCACCAAAAAAAGAAACTGAGAGGATACTTTAAAAATGATTTTTTTACGTTTTTTTTTTTTTACATAGCTAAGGAAATTGAGATTTTTAAAAACAGATGTTTTTGTCAAAATAAAATAATTCCAAGGCATTTTTCTCCAAAAAATTAAAGGATTTTTTTTTTCAAAAAATTTAAACAAAAATTAAATATTGTCTCCAAAAAATCAAGTTTTTCCCATATGAAAAAATCGTTCACGTTTATTCGGCAAGTACATTTTTTTTTTTACTCAAAAAAATTTAAGAGATTTTTTCACACAGACTCTAAAAAAAATTGAAATATGTAGTTACCTAGGTACTATTTTTCATTCCAAAAAATTGGTACAAAATTTCATTTTAAAAAAACGAACATTTCGATGGACAGTGTTCAGGTATTTAATTTTTGCATTTTCGGGTTTATCAGCATACATCATTGAAAACAATTTTCTTCTTAAATAACAAAATAGGTATCGCACTAAAAAATATTATGAATTTTTTTTTAAATTTGTTTAAAATCGATTTTTAAAATTTTTTTTTGTTTTTTTTTGTTTTTTTACTTTTGTTTACAAACATTGTTTTGTATTTATTTTTAAATTTCGCTACCTACATACATATGTAGCAGTGATGCCGGAACGTAACGATAACGGTAACGAAAAACGAAAAATAACGGAATTTTTTTCGTTACAAGTAATGGAACAGTAACGGAACTTTATTTTTAAACAGAAATTGTGTAACGAAATAATAACGTTACAATAAAATGGTCTTTATGTTACGTAACAAATAACGAAAAAATTTCGTTACGTTCCGTTACTTTTTTTCGTTATTTTTTTCAGTTTTTTTGCATTGCCTGCACTGCCAACCGCAGAAAATGTTCACTAACGTCTAGTTTGATTGTTTTGTTTACATTCATGGGGTGCAACTTCGAAAATTTTTTACCAAGTCCAGTGCTACATAATACTTTATAGTCAAAATTGGAAGGGAGGAAGGTGTCTAATCGAAATTTTTGTAATAACTAAAAGTATTTGTACAACTTCAAGCTACAACTTTTGTTTGAAAATTTTTTCAATCGGGCCCCTTACCTCTCCCCTGTTTTTAAAAACGTATTTGAAGGAGTTGGATTATCCAAAATTGGTGGGGAG
Source organism: Balanococcus diminutus (assembly GCA_959613365.1). Classification (NCBI taxonomy): domain Eukaryota; kingdom Metazoa; phylum Arthropoda; class Insecta; order Hemiptera; family Pseudococcidae; genus Balanococcus; species Balanococcus diminutus. Next base: position 30,129,169 of record OY390718.1, on the reverse strand, counting down.
GGAGGGATCCGATTGAAATTTTTGTTATCACCAAAATTATTCCTAGTACTTCAAGCTACAACTTTTATTTGAAAATTTTTTCAATCGGGCCCCTTACCCTCCCCCTGTTTTCAATAATGTATTTGAATGAGTTGGATTATCCAAAATTGGTGGGGAGGGAGGGGTCCAATAGGTAGCAACACCACCAAACTTGTATTATTTTCTTCTTAGTTCTTGATGTTTATTTTATTCTATTGGACTTGATAGTTATTAATTAACATTGAAAAATGAAGATAGCAATTTTTTTATGATTTCTGGCTATTTCGGAAAAAATTACGTTGTAACGAAAAAACCGGAACGGAACGGAAAAAAATAACGTTACTTGAAAAATAACGTTACAAGGCCCTGTCGGTACCATTTTCGTTCCAAGTAACGTAACAAATAACGAAATTCAGGATTTTTAGTTACAGTAACGGAACGAATACCGTAACGGAAAAAAAAATTTCGTTACTGACATCACTGATATGTAGGTACCTGCATTTTTGATTCTCTGAATATGTAGTACCTGATCAAAATTTTCCCAATTTTGCTGGAAAAATTTTCTGCTGATTTCTGGCAATTTTTCTTGAGAAACTATTTTTTTTTTTTAGAAATTGTTTCAAACTTTCTAAAGTAGGTATTCATGTTCAATTGGATTAATTTTTTGATGTTTATCCAACATGCAGTATTACATATTTATGGCTATTATTATTCGTATACGCATCTGTTATTTTCTTATTCATTATATTTACACTGAAAAAAATGAATTTTCAAAAACCGTAATGAGTATGGGTAAAACACAGTAAAATTAGGATACGTCGCCAATTTTAGAATCATTCCGGTAAAAAACAGAAAATATTCAGTTCTATTCCAGAATGATTACGGAGTCTCCGTAATCATTCTGGAATAGAACTGAATCTTTCCTGTTTTTTACCGGAATGATTCTAAAATTGGCGACGTATCCTAATTTTACTGTGTTTTACCCAGAATCATTACAATCCATTTTTTTCAGTGTAGGGTACCTATAAGACCTGAAATAATTTATTTTTAAGGGACATTGTAAAAAGGGTAATACCCTAAAGTACAATAAAGCATTACTTTACTTTACTTTAAACTTTTGCAATTTTAAAAATTTGTATCATTTTTTTAAATTAAGGAATTTTAAAAAAATTTAATGAAACCAGGTAAATTTTTTTAATTACTTATTTTTATAAATAAGTATCTGAAATTTCAAAAAATTTTGAAACGTTTTTAAAATTGAGTAAGATTAATTTTATAAATATTTATTTATTTTATTTATTTTACGATTTGGTAAAAATGAAAAATTTTGTAATTTTTTTATTCAATCTTCGAAATTGTTTTTTTTTTTTTTTAATTTAGTGAATCCTTGAAATTTGGTCGTTTTCAAAATTTTTACTGAATTTTCAACAAATTGAAGCCATTTCTAAAATTTGATACGTATAGGGAGGTATATATATATTTTTGATTTTTGAAAGATTTACATAATTTTTGAAGAAAATTTTTCATTTCTTAAAATTCCTGTTTGAAAGCACTGCAATACCTAGTCCTATGTTTTGATTTCGAGATTTTGTTAAACATTCTGCCTCTGCAATGTTTATTCAAGTACCTACCTGTACCTACCTAATGATTTTTCAATTCGGAAATTTTCCTCTTCATATACAAGGGAAGTGGAAGTATAAAATTTTCAACATATGTAATTTATTCTTATCAATCTTTAGGTACAATTAAGCTATTTCATTAGCTTCCCTCTCACAACCATTTATCTTTTGTGCAAGAAAATATGTAAATGTAGGCAAATATTGGCAGCTTAAGTAGATATTATTTTACACGTTTCCTGTGTTAGGTTTCAAGCGTTGACAAATTCGATTGACAATCTTCTATTATATCCTATCAGTATATGGAGATTATGTTCAAGTACATGAAATTTTTTTCAAAAGTACGTAATCGTGCGGTCTGAGTGAATCCTTCTATATCAAAAATAAAAATTAAAAATAAATCTATACAAAGTCACAAATTGGCTACAGTTTTATTTCCCGCTATTAATATGTATACGACAATTCGTCGAAAAAGCTACAGAGATATTTTTTATTAGTTTTTTTTTTTTTTTTCAAAAAAGTTTTCGGACAAATCGATATGTACATTTATAGGTTGCTCGACGAGAGAAAAAAATTTACATTCTGGCGATAGCGTAAACTATATGTATTTCAATCATGAAAGGTTTTTTTTTTTCATAAAACAGAAAAAAAATTTATTTCAATCGATTTTACCCGTTTATCGTACCTAGTAAGCCGTCAAACAAAAAATAATTTCCGGACAACCGTAATTGTTATTCGTATTTCAGTTTTTTACTTCTCGCTTTTTGAAAAACGTAATTAAAAATTAAGAGACGCGGTCAGAGCGGAAAAAGGTAACGGTTTTTTTTTTCGGCTGGATGCGATATTTCCAACGGTATATAGGGTTATTTGCTCAGCAACGATGTTGGCGAAATTTTCGCCAATATTACACGAGTGAATTAGAAAAAAAAATTTACCTTTCTCTCTCTCTCTGTATTTCTATAGGTACATAGGTAGCCTGGGAGTGTGGTGTGGGTAGCTCTGTATAGGTAGGTGCACATAGATGCGCATTTTTTATCTTTCGTATCCTTTTTTTGGGATACTATAAGATGGAGCAAGCAGGGAGGGTTATTAAAATAAAGGTAACGATATTGGAAGTATTCGAGAGCCACTTGTATCATGTCTGCGTTTATTTATACGGATGTAGGCAGGTACATTTAATATGGAACGTGTGTATAAGCCATGTTCCAAGTTAGTAGAATAAAACCTTGAGCATATTTTCGTTCGTGTTACTTTGTTGTTAGCCTATAATAAGTGTTTTCGGTCGGTTCCTTCTTTCATCAGATTCGTATCGAAGTAAACCACGCCTACTTTCATCAGTCGTTGGATACGCTCACGCATACTGATCATGACATTTTATAAATGTGTTTTGTACCTCCTATTCTCGGTGTACCATTTTATGATTTTTTTTATATTAAATTATCTTTATTCGAGTAAACGCGTATGCGCGGGCCTAATTAACTATAATGATTCGATATTTTAGTACAGATGGGTAGGTAATTCAAGTGAGATCATCATAGCATTGGAACTGGATTGTTATTCATCCCTAGGTCTATAGTGCGAAGATGCGCCTATGAGCAACAGAAATGGTTTATTGGAGCCCCATTTCATTTGCGAATCGACATTAAAGTCAGTAGGCCTAACTAATTTCTAGGCCTAACATCGGATGTAGGTAGAGGATTTTCACTTCCACCATCTTCCTTAAAAGAGGTAGCCAGGTAAGGGGTGAATCAGCTACCAGAAAGAATTTTGAAAACAACTAGTAAAAGTTGGTGTTGTGAGATTTTTTTTCAAAATTTTTTTTTTTTTTTTTTTAATTTAAAAAAACATTTCTATGAAGTACAAAATTTTTTCTTTTAATTTTTATTCCAAAGAATTGGGAAGTTACTAAATCAAAAAATTAAAAAATTTCAACGCATCATAAATTGAGTAACTCCTTACTTAGTACGGAACAAAATTAATAAATACCAACCCCCCCCCCAAAAAATTGTTTACTCAAAAAAATTAAGAAACTTTTTGCATAAAAATTTTTAAAAACTTTCAAGTAAAAAAAAAAGAAAATTTACCCAAAAAATCGAGAAATTTTTTTCTCGCATAAATAGAAAAACTTTTTGTATAAAATATTGTAGAAATTTTTCAAACGAAAAAAAAGAGAAATTTTTCGAACAAGAAAGTACAGAGAAATTTTTGAACAAGAAAAGTAGAGAAATTTTTTGAACAAAAATAATGAGAAATGTTTTGAACAAAAAAATAAAGAAATTTTTTGAACAAAAAAAATGAGAAATTTTTTGAACAAAAAAATAAAGAAATTTTTTACATCACAAAATTGAGAAATTTTTGGATTAAAAAATGAAGAAATTTTCCAATCCAGAAAAATGATAATTTTTCACGCAAGAAATCAAGAAATTCTTTCCTCAAATAATTGAAAAATTGTTCACTCAAAAAAATTGAGAAATTTTTTTCTCACATAAATTGAGAAAATTTTCGCGCATAACATAATGTATAAATTTTTCAAATGAAAAAAAGAGAAATTTTTTACGCAAGAAAATTGAAAAAATTCTTGGAAGTATTGAAAAAAGAAGAAATTTTTCAATCCAAAAAATGACAATTTTTTCACGCAAAAATTAAAAAATCAATGGGTAAATTCGTTAAGCACTGAAAAAAAATTAAGAAATTGTTCATTCAAAAAAATAAAATTGAGAAATTTTTTGCATAAAAAAATAGAGAAATAATTTTTTTAAACGAAAAGTACAGGGAAATTTTTTGAATAAAAAAAATGAGAGATTTTTTGAAGAAAAAAATGAGAAATTTTTTACACAACATAATTGAGAAATTTTTGCATTAAAAAATGAAGAAAATTTTCAATTGAGAAATGATGAAATTTTTCAATCAAAAAATGATAATTTTTTCATGCAAAAAATCAAGAAATCCTTTACTTACCTTAAAAAAATTAAAAAATTATTCCCTCAAAAAAACTGAGAAATTTTTTTCTCACATAAATTGTGAAACTTTTTGCGCATAACATAATATGTACCTACAAATTTTTCAAAAGAAAAAATAGAGAAATTTCTTACACAACATTTAATAAATTTTTGTGTTGAAAAAAAAAAGAAATTTTTCGATCCAAAATATGACAATTTTTTACGCAAAAAAATCAATAAATTCTTCAAGTGCTGAAAAAAATAAAGAATTGTTAGGTAATTAAAAAAAATAAAATTGAGAAATTTTTTGCATATAGGTATATAATAAAACTGAAAAATTTGTTACCTAGAAAATTATAGGAAATTTTTACTTCATAAACTGTTTTTAAATTATTTATTTCAAAAACAATCATTTTTTTTGAGAGAAACATTTTTTATCAAAAAAAAAAAATGCCAGAATTTTTCTCTAAAAATGAAAGACTCTTTACCCACTCCGGATATAAAAAAAAAAAATCTCTAAAGTACTCGAGAATTTTAACTGAAAAAAAAAAATGAAAAAGCAGAAGAGAAATTCATTTTTCAAAAAAAAAAAATCATAGAAATAAGATTTTTTACTTTTTTTTTACTTCAAAATTATTTTTTTCCAAAATAGTCGAGGTTTTTTCTTTCTGGAAATAATTAATTCAAAAATGGAGAACTTTTCTTGAAGAAAATTGAATACCGATTATTGAAAATTTTAGATGCAACTTGCCAACATGTCGGTCTTGTCTTTCAAAGCAGGGATGCTGTGGTACGAAATTTCTTATTAAGTAGGTTTCTAATAATTTTATAATCAATCTGGAACCACCTATTTCTTTCCTATAGGCACGAAAGGATTGAACTGGTTCAATCAAGTTATATCAAAATAATTGAATTCATTCGAAAAATTAAAATAATCTTATTAAAACTTAATATTTCAAACTTTGGCAAAAATTAAAAACTTGAAAAAAAAATAACAACTTAGGCCTACCTACCTTAGCTTTTAAAAAAACGCATTCGATCAAAATTAAAAACACCATAGCAAATCAAATCAACGATGAAATCTCGCCATCATTAGTACTCGTAACTACATAAAATTATGATACTCTCATAAGCACATAATTTATTTCCAAACCTTTGGCGAATAAAAAATTTACACAATTAAAACCGAGCGCAACGTAATAGAATTGTTCATCATTTAAAATAGAAAAACTTTTGAAAAAAATTAAACTCTTAAGATGAAAAAAAAAAAAAAGGAAACTATAGAAAACATTCAATAAAACCTCGAACCATTATAAAGTGAAACACGTAGCAGAAAAATTTAAATCCTTTGATGTAAGCCATACGATAAACTTTTATAATTCACTTTACGCTTTTACATTAAAGCGTAAAAAGAAGTAAAAATTGAGTTCGTATAGTCAATTTTTAATTATTTTCAACTTTATAAAAAAAAAAAATCTGAGCGTTAAATGATTTCGAAAAACTTTCAAATTCAAGTAGAACGTTGTAAAAAAAAGGGGGAGAGGACAAGAAAAGAAAAAAGAAAGAAAGAAAGAAAGAAAAAATTCCATCGGCTATGCAAGGTCACATACACGAAGAAAATGTGGTTTCAAACATCATTCCTTCTAATCTCAAAAAGTAGTTTCAAAAAGACCGACCGACACCATAAAAAAATACAGATAGTACCGAGCAGCGAATAAAACGTTAATTAAATTTTTAAGGAAGTAGTAATGAAAGAAAAAACCATTCGTGTATAGAAAAAGTGCAACGAATGCCATTCTGAGCTTGTAATATTTTATCGTGTAGAAAATAAGCGCGAATATTTTACTTGGGGTATATTGATATAGATACGCGATAAAACTAGAATATTGCCGCTAAATTTAAACTACGGTTTAAAATTCTCATTTTTACACTTTTTCGTTGAAAAATTTGCGAAGCTTTTAGAGCCAGAAATGGAAGAAGCAAAAACTCGTAAGATGAGCTTTGCAAAGAACGCTTCGCTTCGTGTTTCTTTTTACAGAAAAAAATTTCTAATTTATTTCACGGTCTTCATCTACGATGCAGCGTGTTTGCCAAATAAGAAATAACAAACCCAGCAATTTTTCCAACAAATTATATCCTCGAGCGAGTAAAATGGGAGGTAGGAACCGGTTCGTAAATAAATTTCGATGTTTCGACAATAATATTTTCAAGGAGAAATTCCACCAGTGGTGTGTTTTTTCTAACCTTCGTTCGGTAATTTCCCAAAAATTTTAAAAACAAAAAATTCAACCGAGGCTGATTTACCTGCGAGTAAATTTTTAAATTGACGAGTGAAATCGCGTTTTAAAATATACTATATACACGAAGAAAAGAGAACTGGTTGAATGTCGACACGAAGCGAGCCAGATATAAATAAATTACACGAAATTTTTAAAGGTTAAAGGTAAAACAGAAGCAGGAAATGCATTTGGTAATAACTTGACCTTATCTTGGGAAAGAATCGAGTGTACCTAGGGCTTGAACAGCACGTACGAGTCAGTTCGTTCTTTTATAAATGTACTTATGTCCCGAAAAATTTAATTCAACTTTTATTGGTGCAAGTTTTATGAACTTTCGGATATTTTTTTTTATTATTTAAACGAATTGTGTTCACCTTCTGAGACATGCTCTCATTTTTGGTGGCTTCAGATTATTTTCAAAACTCCAGGGTTCAGCCTTTTTTTTAGTCAGTAAATTTTTCTTGGAAGGAATCGAGTTTTTTTATACTTAATTTTAAATAGATAATCATTATTTTGGCATGAAAGCTCCCCCTTCACAGTGAGTAACCCTTTGCCCAGCAGCTTCCTTCAACTGGTTCTTTTGCATTAAAATTTTTCTCGATTTCTGTACCTACGTAACTATAATAAAAAGAAATTTATTTTTTCGAGACTAGAAAATTTCTCAATTTTTTGGAATACTTTTTTTTATTTGATCAAGTACATAATTATACGTACCTACAAATTTTTCAAATTTTCTCATAGCAAAAATCTTTTATTTTTTATCAAAAAAATTCTCTTTACTTATGTAAATCTCGAATTTCTCAGTGAGGAGAATTACCTAAAAAAATTTCGGATACACCGTCAAGATGAGCGAAAAATGTTTCCTTAATATCTCCAAATAAAAGATCGGGGTGATTATAATGCCTATATTGAAAATTGAAGGCCAGAAGGGGCAAGGGAAACTGAAATTGAGAAAAAGTATATTTTGGTAGAGTACATGGACAGTACAAAAGAAAACAAACATTTTTTGTTCTTGGCATTTTTTTCCTATTTTTAAAAATAAAGGCGCAGTAGAGCTTCAAACTTTGAAAAAACCGGTTTTTTGATTTTTCTTAGCTCTGTAGCTCCTTCATTTTCGAAGATAGACAAATCCATCAAATAACTTTTTTTGCTTCTCCCAAAAAGTAACACACATTCCATGCATTGTCATATCATTTTTGAAATTTTCACGTCTCGTATACAATAAATTGGTCATTTGAGCTAAAAAATATCAGGACGGGGTGGGACAAAAAATTGCAAAAAGTCTTCAAGGTAATAAATGAGACAGGTGTAACATTTTCAAAGAAACAAAAAACATTATGTGATGAATTTGTCTATCTTCGAAAATGAAGGAGGTACAGAACTTTGAAAATCGAAAAACCGGTTTTTTCAAAGTTTGAAGCTCTCCTGTGCCTTCACTTTCAGAGGTAGGCAAAAAGTGGTAAAAACAAAAAATGTTCATTTTCTTTAGTACTATCCATGTAGCTCACCAAAAATTTACTTTTTCTCAATTTTAATCTCCCCTGCCTCTTCAATTTTCAGCATAGGTACCTAACTACCTACCATATTGATATATCATTTTTTATTCCTTATGGGTTGCCTATCCACCTGGTGGAAGGAACTACATCAGCTCTGAAACACCCTGTATGTATTTTTTTGTTTAAACGTATAAGTATACATATATTTGCAGTGTTAGACGCGAAAAACAACGAGATGGTCGTTTTGGGCCCAGATTTGGAGAACTTGTCGAGGGGTAGGGTTGGATGACCTTTTTGTTTGTTTATGAGGACACTGAAAAGAACATTTTAAAATAAAAAAATCTTCGATGACACAAAATAAAATTTTATTTCATTATTTTACTGCTCTAAAAAATTTTGATAATTTTAATTTCTTCAAAAAAAAATTCAAATTTTGCTGCGAATAAAAAAATTGGGTAGAATATCGTAAACCCCGAGGGTCAAATAACTCTCTCAGGTTAAATTCACATATGTTTCTGATCTAATTACTTATAGACGTCATTAAAGACCAAAATAAAACTAAAAACTAAACGTACAAAATACATTTCGAATCGAAATTTATTCTAGTAGGTATATAGGTAGGTTAGGTACTATAAAGCAAACCATCATTAATCTCGTTTCCAACCGCACACGATACCCTTGCATAGGTATACTCTTAGCCAGCATACAAACGTTGCTATATAATCTAAACGTTTCAGCAAAGGTGCGAGAGATTTCGTAAAATGCGCTAGAAATCACGAATTTTTCCGATACCTCTCACCTAATAAAAAGCCAAGATTCCGCGTATATTTTATAGCCGTAGAAAAGTAACAAAACACGAAATGCCGTTTCGTGGCTTGAATAAAAACGTACAGAGCGTAGGTAAGGTACCCATACCAGAGGTACATTTTTATACGCGTTGCAAAAAAAATCATTTTAAAAGTTGCACTATCGTGTGGCTTTGCTCGCCGTTTATCCACAATTCGTTTATTTTAAATCGATTGAAATGCAACTGCATACTCATGAATTATTCCATTTGGGAAAATCGTGTTCGAATATTAGATACACCTATTATTGCCGCCGAACTAGTTATGTAAGATTTCAATCTGTGTACGAGCATTATTATGTAAACAAATAATGCAGTTTCGCGCGCGCAAGTTTATCAAAAAGCAACGGTTTTAGAAGCTGTCGCTGTCACGTCAGTTTGAACTGATAAATGGATTTGGGTGTCGTATTAGCCTATATCTTTGCACACCTATAGGTACGTAAAGGTATTGGGAAGGCATGGGTAAGTAAATGCATGGAGATTCAATGACCTTTATGCCTGTAGAAGGATTGCAGAACGTAACATATTAATTTGTAATCTTCATAGTTCAATATACATATAATTGCTCAAAATATTGTATTATGTAGAGGACCTTGAAGTGTGTAAAAGACGAACTATCCTTAAAATGAATTCATTGAAAATTAAATTGATCAAGGATAAAATTATAAAAAAGAATTAAAAATTTTAAAAAAATGTTAAGTAAAATGAAATGGAATAAAATTTCAATCAAAAAAGCATTCAATAAATGGAAATGAAAAAATTTGCTAATTCAGCATCAATACTCCAAGTTATTTCATCCATCAAAATCAAAGAATATCCAATCGATTCACCAAAATCAAAAAATTGGCCGATTGCATCAAAATTGCAAAACTATTCGGTTTATGAAAAACTAAAGTTGTAAGTATTCAATCTAAGTATTTATCAAAATAAAAAATTTAATAACAATTATAATTAAATAAAATCAGAAAATTGGTCAATTTTTCAAAATCAAGAACATGGATGAGTCATGCTGAAAACATTTTTCGTCCAATTGTGGGATTTTTTGCGTCAAAAAATTGTAAGATTTTTCTGATTCAAAGAATTGTGTGTGCTTTTTTTTGCTTCGAAAAATAGTGAGATTATTTTACTTAGAAAAATTGAGAGATCTTTCACTTCAAAACATTGCGAGACTTTTTTACTTCAAAAAATTGTGAGTTTTATTCGCTTCAAAAAAATGTGAGTTTTTTTTCACTTTGAAAAACATTGAGATTTTTTTACTTCAAAAAATTGTAAAAAATTTTTTGCATAAAAATATTGTGAAATTTTTGCTTTAAAAAATTTTGAGATTTTTTTTTCTTCAATACATTGTGAGATTTTTTGCTTCAAAAAATTGTAAGATTTTTCTGATTCAAAGAATTGTGTGTGCTTTTTTTTGCTTCAAAAAATTGTGAGATTATTTTACTTAGAAAAATTGAGAGATCTTTCACTTCAAAACATTGCGAGACTTTTTTACTTCAAAAAATTGTAAAAAAATTTTTGTGTAAAAATATTGTGAAATTTTGGCTTTAAAAAATTTTGAGATTTTTTTTTCTTCAATAAATTGTGAGATTTTTTGTTTCAAAAAATTGTGAGATTTTTTTTGCTTCAAAAAATTGTAAGATATTTGGTTCAAAAAATTGTGAGATTTTTTACTTAAAAAATTGTGAGATTATTTTTTGCTTCAAAAAGTTGTGAGATTTTTTTTACTTCAAAAAATTGAGATTTTTTTTTACCGCAAAAAATTGTGAGTTTTTTTTTGCTTTAAATGAGTTTTTTTTTTTGCTTTGAAAAATGTGAGCTTTTTTCACTTTAAAAAATATTGAGATTTTTTGTTTGAGATTTTTTTACTTTAAAAAATATTGGAATTTTTTTACTTTGAAAATTTGTAAATTTTTTTGCCTAAAAAAAACGTGAGATTTTTTACTTCAAAAAATTGTGAGATTTTTTTTGCTTCAAAAAATTGTAAGATATTTGGTACAAAAAATTGTGAGATTTTTTACTTAAAACATTTTGAGATTTTTTGCTTCAAAAAATTGTGAGATTATTTTTTGCTTCAAAAAGTTGTGAGGTTTTTTTTACTTCAAAAAATTGAAATTTTTTTTTACTGCAAAAAATTGTGAGTTTTTTTTTTGCTTTAAATGAGTTTTTTTTTTGCTTTGAAAAATGTGAGCTTTTTTCACTTTAAAAAATATTGAGATTTTTTTACTTTGAAAAATTGTGAGATTTTTTGTTTGAGATTTTTTTACTTTAAAAAATATTGGAATTTTTTTACTTTGAAAAATTGTAAATTTTTTTGCCTAAAAAAAACGTGAGATTTTTTACTTCAAAAAATTGTGAGATTTTTTTTGCTTCAAAAAATTGTGAGATTTTTTACTTAAAACATTTTGAGATTTTTTGCTTCAAAAAATTGTGAGATTATTTTTTGCTTCAAAAAGTTGTGAGGTTTTTTTTGCTTTAAATGAGTTTTTTTTTTTGCTTTGAAAAATGTGAGATTTTTTCACTTTAAAAAATATTGAGATTTTTTTACTTTGAAAAATTGTGAGATTTTTTGTTTGAGTTTTTTTTACTTTAAAAAATATTGGAATTTTATTACTTTGAAAAATTGTAAATTTTTTTGCTTAAAAAAAACGTGAGATTTTTTTTCTTCAAAAAATTGTGAGATTATTTTACTTAGAAAAATTGTGAGCTTTTTTCACTTTGAAATTGAGATTTTTTACTTTGAAAAATTGTTAGATTTTTTGTTTCGAAAAATTGTGAGATTCTTTTGCTTTGAAAAATTGTGAGATTATTACTTCAAAAAATTGTGAGATTTTTATTTTTTTGTCTCCAAAAAAAAAATAGATTTTTTAGCAAATCAATTTTTTGACTGTTTGGACCTAGCTGTCCCCTCCTCGAATAATCATAAAATCTGGCGAAATTTCTATATCTTTTCAAACAAATTGAAGTGTCTCAAAATTTATTCATTCAAAGAATCTAATTGCCCAACCACATCTTAAAAACTTTACTGGTCAACATGAAATCCAGTCGAATGAAACATCGCCCAGATCAGCAATCTTGGTAAAATAAAACGCTCAGTCAGTCGCAGAGCAGTTCATTATACCTTGTTTATCATATGTCCAAAGTTCGAATCATCAAAAAGTAATGTAATTACCCACAGATCTACGAGTCATTCAACGGGAAACGGACGAGTCAATGTACTTTAATATAAATGCGAATTATATCACAGACGATGTTCGCTTATAAAATTTGCCAACCTGTTGAAAAAATTTTCCCATCCAAAGATAACTTTAAATGCTCGCAGTATGTACATATGTAATATTTAATTCGTACGCTAAAATCATTCGCATATGCAAAAAAAAAATGTTTGAATTGACCTATACGGTGAAAAGTAATTTTCCTTGGCGAACGTCGGATTTACGAACACGCTAAAAAATTTACAGCGCACTTTCTCTTAGGTGAAAAAATTTTCAGAATGGCAATTAAATAAGTAAACTGGTATGGGCGCGTATTTATTCAGCAGCGCACGAAATATGTATACGCGCATAAAAGCCATAAATTTGTTAGCCAAATAAATCCACACTCGTATGCTTTTACAACTCGATAACTCGAAAAGAGTTCGCATGTTGAGGTGAACTACTTGACTAAAAACGTTATTAATAAGTTGGTATATATCTTAAACGTACGTATATATAAACGCAAGAGCAACACTGCGAGCGTAGGCTTTTACAATTTTTCAAGGTGGGCACGCCAGTGGTAGGTACGCGTATTTTTTAATTAGATAAGCGTCGTTTCATTAAATAAGACTAATTTCTAATTCCGGTACAACAATGTACATAATTATATCTTGGAAGATAACAAGGATCACGTCAATCAATTCGATCATGTTTGTCGTTATTGGTTAATAATCAACATGATCGTACAAAACGTATAAATTTTTATATGACGCACGTAATGGTTTTTTTTTACCTTTTCATTACCCCCTTATTCGTACCTAGAATTTGCCAATTCGTAAATGTGCTTGTACCTGTAGCTTTTTTCGCATCGAGGTTGATTAAAGCGCGTATTGCATCGCGCCATTTAATATCAGCATCGTCAGCGAAAGGGCATATACAATTATACATTGATTTAAAATAGGTAGCGTAATAATATGTACAATTGAAGGTAAAACATTAAAGTTGAAATGTTGCACTCGAGATAAATGTGCATAAAAATAATCTTTACAATGTATCAAACAGTCGAGTTGTACTCGGACTCGGTGTTGCCAATATATCGCGTGGTACCTAATCTCTCTTTTATTTGGGGATTTCTTTGGCCTCCTGACCGGTGCCTGGTCCCACGTTTGGGGGCCTCAGAGCATTTCCAAAAGTTAAGACTCCAATTTTTTTTTATTCGAGAATTTTTGTGGTGGAGGGGATGTACCTAATGGTTTTTTTGAGAAATGATCGTGATCTTGAGAGGGGAAGCTTTCTCCTTAAGGAGTACACTTCTGTTCAAGACCATCCTCCTTTTTCGGAATTAAAAAAATCCTAATTCTGGAATCATTTTTTTTTTTTTTTTCATTTTTTGGAGTAAACATTTTTGAATTTTTATGCAGGACTTTAAAAAAAGAGAGAAAAAAGAAAGGAATTTTTCGTTTTTAATGAAAAAAACAACTCAACATCCTATCAGAGAAAAAATTTCAATTTTTTGGTGAAAAAAATCTTCAAGTTTTTCTTTGGAGAGAAATCTTTGAATGAAATTATCTAAGTAATACATATTTTTTGAAGAAAGGAAGAGAATTATTTTCTTGAAAAAAATCTATAACAATATTTTTTTTTTGGAATAGGTAGCTGGTACCTAGATACAAAAATATTTTTCAGCCAATTTTAGGAGCAAAATTTTTCGGAATGTTCTTGGGATACAAATAGGTACTTATACAAAAAATTTTGAGTTGGCACAAGAGAATTCGAAATTTAAAAAAAGAACATTTTTTTTGTCCTTCAAAAAAAAATTTATTTATAGAGAATAATAGGTATAAAATTTGTATCTCACTTTTTGAAAGAATTTTTTTTTAATTTTTCCAAAGTCAAGTTGACAATCACATCAAAGTAAAAAATTTCATAGGTAGGTATTTTTCGGAATAAGCAATTCGTGAAATTTTTCAAGGGTGGAGGGGTCTCAATAATTATTTATGAGAGAAAAACTGAATTTTCTCATTTTTTTTATGAGTATGCGTGAGGAAACTTTCAATTGTTTTGGAATAAAAAAAATTTCGATTTTTTTAAAGAAGTTTTTTCATACTGTTTCAAGAGCAGAACTTTTTAAAAAAAATTTAGAACCCAAAAAGATGAAAAATTTTCTATATTTTTTTCAATTTTTCAGAGTAGGTAGGTACCCGGTAAACACACTGTATGCGAATCGCGTACTAATAGAGCGCTAGATTGGCATTTATCGTATACGAATAGCATGCGAAAATAGCGTACTATTAGCATATCAAAAATGTCCGCTTTTTTAGCGGCTAATTTCTAACGCTAATAGTACGCGAAGTTAGCAGCTAATGTAGCGTTCTATTCCCTGTTAATTCGCTTGAGATTAGCGTTTGAAATTCGCCTCTAAAAAGCAGGCAAATGATTTTTGACGATTTCCACTTAGCAGTAAATTAATTATTCGAAAATATATCATATTTGTGATCGCAGATCTGTAAAAAATGAAATTATGCCGAATCGTAAAGTTTTTGGAGTACCTATCAGTGGCATTTGATAAAGTAATTTTTAGGAAAAGCAAAATTACTTCCAAGATTTTATTCTACAACTTTTATTTGAAAAATTTCTCAATTTGAGCCCCCCCCCCCCCAATTATGCCCAATACTACGGAGATGGATAGATAGATTAGATAGGTATAAGTACCTACGTATATTTATTACTCTGAATTGTGAGAGGGAAGAAGGGCTGTCCCGCTGTCCCAAATGAAAATTTTTTAAACAAAAGTTATAGATTGAAATCTTAGAAATAATTTCGATTATTACAAAAATTTCGATTTGACTCCTCCTTTCCTTATAATTTCGCATAATACTGCGTTCAAATTGGAGAAGGTAGAGGAACAATTGAAAAATTTTATAGCACTGATAAGACGTCTAAAATTTTTACGATTTGATAAAATTTAATTTCACACAGATTCACGCGATCACAAATAAGATATAAATTCAAAATAATTAACTTACTGTGAGTGGAAATCGTCCAAGAAATTCTGCCTTCGTCTCCATTCTCATCACTTTAAAATCAAATCATTGGTGTTTTTACTTAAAAAGAAGAAAAAACATCAAACAAAACACAAAATTCCCCAACAAAATCAAAAAAACCCAGAAAAACCTTTATTTTATTGTTTAACTGTCACTGCAATATTTTCAAGTACACGTTCATGTTTGAAACTGACTTCTCTCATTTGTAAAACGTATTGAAAGAAGTTGTAGTGAAAATCGCATGCGATTCGCTAGCGAATATTGCGCTAATATCGTAAGAAATATCTGCACGTTTTCCACTGCGATTTTAGCATACGATTCGTATGCGAATATCACGCTAATATCTTACGAACTTTTTGCCTGTTTTCGATGTGATTTCAGGCATGCGATACGCAAGCGAATATCGCGCTAATATCGCACGAAACATCTACAGGTTTTTAAATACGATTTTAGCATGATATTCGCTCACGAATAGTATACGAATTTATCTGAGAAAATTTTCTTCGATTTTTGCTTTGATTTCGCATTGTATTCGTATGCAAATAGACCGCGATTTTCTTCTCTGTGATTTTAGCATACGAATAGCAGACGGTGTGTTTACCGGGTAGGTAGGTATAGGTAAACATTTTTGAATTTTTCTGAAAAGGAATTTCTCATTTTTAAAGAAAAAAATTTTCAATCCTTTCAGAAAAAAATCTAAATTGTTTGGTACAGAATAAAAAAAATCTTCATTCGTTTTTTTTTTTTTTTTTTTGAGAAAAAGATTTTAATTTCGGTTGAAGAAGTTTTTTTGACTCTTTCAAGAACAGAATTTTTTTTAAATATTTTATAACGCAAAATAATGATAATTTTTCATTTTTTTTCAATTTTTTAGAGTGCCCATGAAAAAAAAATATGATCAAATTTGATCAAATTGGATCAAATTGTATCAATTTCTATAGAATTTGATCAAAAGTGATGTTCACATTTTTTTGATCAGATCAAGAATGTTTTGATCATTTTTGATCATATTTTTTTTTCATGGGTGGGAAGGTACTAGGTAGGTAAACATTTTTGTATTTTTTCTGAAAAGGAATTTCTCGTTTTTTAATGAAAATAATTTTTCAATCTTTTCAGAGAAAAAATTTAAATTTTTTGATGAAAAAAATCTTCCAAGTTTTTTTTTGAGAAAAAAGGTTCCAATTTTTTTGAAGATTTTTTTTTACTCTTTCAAGAACAGAAATTTCTTTTTAAACTTTGGAACGCAAAATAATGAAAAATTTCCCATTGGAGTAAACATTTTTACAATTTTTGTACAGAAAAAAATGTTTTTTTGAAAAAGAATTTCTTAAAGAAAAAAATCTTTCAATTCTTTCAAAAAAAAAAATTGTGAAAAAATCATCAAGTTCTTTTCAGAGAGAAAAGTCCTAGAATTTTTTTGTAGAAAGAATGAAAAATCCCATAACTTTTTTTAGGTACCTAAATTAGTTAAATGATATTTCAGCCAGGAGTTCCAATGATTTAAAAAAAATCATGTTTGAACAAAATTTGAAAAATTCCTTCACTTTATCGAAATTGCGCCAATTTAAATTTTGAAAAATTGTTTTTAAATGAAATCGTTAGTATCAAAATGCTTGAAACTTTACGTTTTTTACGATAAATTTTTGTAAATCTTCTACCTATTTAAAAATTTAAAAAATATTCTTTAAAAAATCAATTTAAAAATTATCTTTACAAAAATCTCCCTCTCGTTTACATTTTATGACTTATTTATCTCATATGCACGTAGAGTAATCTGGCACTGAAAATATATGGGCAATTGTTTTTGGCGAATTTGACTCGGTACATACGTCATGGAATTAAATCGCTCATTTATGACGCTATACATTTCATTCACTTATTTAGATATCAATCGGATTATTTTCTCATGTCCTCGACAAAAGATTCGAATCACTGTAAAATAGGTACATACATGCGCTGGTTTATATACGTACCTACAATGTATAAAATTATAATCTCATATTCTTCACGAGACTTTCTTACACCGAATCCAATTTTTCATTTGCATCGGTATACTAAAGAGATAAAAATGCTACTCGTGAAATTATTCATCACTTCTTCCAAACAGAGCAACGATGTATGTTAATCGAGCCCATACCTACCCGTAGATAAGAATATACCAAGATGGAGTCTATATAGAATTATTCGTTCGTTATTTATACTAAATAAATTCATCGGACGATAATAATATGTACGTATAATCATATCGACGTGAAAATTTTTAATAACTTATTAGAAGGCTTAATATCGATTCAAAATTCATGGATTATAAATTATCTATGGCAACGTATTCTTTGCTTTTTTAAAATCGCCTCGTTTTAATCGTCAATTTAACGACTAATTATCGAATTAATTGGTGCAAAGCGATGGTTATAAGTATATTATGCATATAAGGTGCAACAGTGATTCCAATAGTTTGCAACGTTAAAAAAAGGTATTGATGGTATTATTAAGATAATTTAGACGATGTGTGGGTACTTTGCATGGATTTTGGAGTATTTTAAACGGTTGAGTAGGTTTTAGGTAGTCTATAAAATTTAATCATCCAGATGGTTTTCTTATGCACCCGAATGTCCCCAAAAAAATGACTTGGGATTTTTTTTTATTTATTTTTTTTTTTTGAGAAAACTTAGCTACGTATTATTTAGCCGAGTATAATAAAGGTTTACTGCATAAACGAGCCGAGTTGTGTTCAATTTTAAGTGTTCATTGTTCTCGGGGCGCGAGTTCGTACCATAATTACGCCGTAGGTAGCTCTAGGTAGCCGCAGCTGATCGGTGGGTACGTAGTCCTTTGGCTTTGGTGTGGCGATTACGTCGAATATACGCGACGACGCGAGTATTTTGGCAATAAATCGTATAAAGGTAATTGAATATTCCGCTTTACGCTTCGCTTAGAGGACGTCGGAATCTCGGAAAGGACGTATTAATTCTACCTATTTACCTAATTCTTAACGAATGTACGCCTATTTATGGCAAAAACTACCGCATACCGGTATGATAATAAAAAATCATAAAAATAATGTCGATTCGATTCAATTCGGACCTTGAATTTAAAATTAGCGACCTATTTCTTGTATGGAATTGATTGTTGAATAAATTGTCCATCGATGACAATTTTTACGCACACGCGCTCTCTCGTGCAGATAAATGCATTTGTGCATCGTAAGTACATGAATGACATGCAACTTAAAAGTACCAACATTACTGTGCCTATATGTTAACTGTGGGTACTATGTAGATTGTAAATATTATAGATGTACCTTTTGTGGTATTTCGAATTTTTTTCTGTCTTAACCCCAAAAGTAGTTTATTTTTATGAAAAAATTATTCCAAATTTTTATTTTCCTCTCAACTTAACTATAGGTATAAGTACTAACTCAAGAGGCTACAACTTTTATTTTTTCAAAATAAAAAATAAAATAATAATAGGCAATACCTAATAAAAAACAGTTTAAAAATTATAATAGATACTTAATAACACCTAACAACCACAAAAAAAAACCGGTAAACACACCGCTTGCTATTCGTATGCTAAAATCACAGAGACGAAAATCGCGGTCTATTCGCATACGAATAGAATGCGAAATCAAAGCAAAAATCGAAGAAAATTTTCTCAGATAAATTCGTATACTATTCGTGAGCGAATATCATGCTAAAATCGTATTTAAAAACCTGTAGATGTTTTGTGGGATATTAGCGCGATATTCGCTTGCGTATCGCATGCCTGAAATCACATTGAAAACAGGCAAAAAGTTCGTATGATATTAGCGCGATATTCGCATAAGAATCGTATGCTAAAATCGCAGTGGAAAACGTGCAGATATTTCTTACGATATTAGCGCAATATTCGCTAGCGAATAGCATGCGATTTTCACTACAACTTCTTTCAATGTGTTTTACAAATGAGAGAAGTCAGTTTCAAACATGATTGTACTTGAATGTATTGCAGTGACATTTAAACAATAAAATAAAGGTTTTTCTGTTTTTTTTTTTATTTTGTTGGGGAATTTTGTGTTTTGTTTGATGTTTTTTCTTCTTTTTAAGTAAAAACGCCAATGATTTGATTTCAAAGTGATAAGAATGGAGATGAAGGCAGAATTTCTTGGACGATTTCCACTCACAGTAAGTTAATTATTTTGAATTTATATCTTATTCGTGATCGCGTGAATCTGTGTGAAATTAAATTTTATCAAATCGTAAAAATTTTAGACGTCTTATCAGTGCTATAAAATTTTTCAATTGTTCCTCTTCCTTCTCCAATTTGAACGCAGTATTATGCGAAATTATAAGGAAAGGAAGAGTCAAATCGAAATTTTTGTAATAATCGAAATTATTTCTAAGATTTCAATCTACAACTTTTGTTTGAAAAAATTTTCATTTGGGACTGCGGGACAGCCCTTCTTTCCTCTCACAATTCAGAGTAATAAATATACGTTTTTATACCTATCTAATCTATCTATCTATCTATCTACGTAGTATTGGGCATAATTGGAGGGGGGGGGGGGGCTCAAATTGAGAAATTTTTCAAACAAAAGTTGTAGATTGAAATCTTGGTAGTAATTTTGATTTTCCTAAAAATTACTTTATCAAATGCCACTGATAGGTACTCCAAAAACTTTACGATTCGGCATAATTTCATTTTCCACAGATCTGCGATCACAAATATGATATATTTTCGAATAATTAATTTACTGCTGAGTGGAAATCGTCAAAAATCATTTGCCTACTTTTTAGAGGCGAATTCCGAACGCTAATCGCAAGCGAATTAACAGCGAATAGAACGCTACATTCGCTGCTAATTTCGCGTACTATTAGCGTTCGAAATTAGCCGCTAAAAAAGCGGACATTTTTGATATGCTAATAGTCCGCTATTTTCGCATGCTATTCGTATACGATAAATGCGAATTTAGCGCTCTATTAGTACGCGATTAGCATACAATGTGTTTACCGGGACTTTGTTTATTATTTTTTATCAGGTAGAAAATAATTTTCTTTTATTTATTTTCCCACATTAATTGAATTTCATGTAATGGCACGATAGCCCGCTCCCTCCCTGAAAAAAGCTACAGCGAAAATTTTCCAAATTTTTACATTATTTTTTGATTTTTTTTTTTTTTTTTTTTTTTTAATCAAGTAAAAAGTATATTTTTTTGGAATGCGAAAAACACAAGCATATCTATTAAGTAAACTTTTTGGGAATAAAAAAATCTAAATTTTTTTGGAATAGAAAATTCAAGTAAATTTTTTTGGAATAAAAAATCTAAATAATTTTTTTTGGAATAGAAAAAATCCATTTTTTTGGAATAAAAAAGATCAATTTTTTGGAATTAAAAAAATCCACTTTTTGGAATGTAAATTTTTTTTAAAATTTTTATAGGAAAAGTAATCTCTGATTTAAAGATGAAAAGTGATGTCAATTTTTCGTCTACTTTTTTTTTAATACCTACCTATTTTAATTTTTTGAAATGAAAAAATTCTCAATTTTTGTGGCGAATCTTTTTTTTTAAATTTAAAGAATTTTTTTTTTTTGGAAGTAACCAAAGAATTTAAAAAAATTTCTTGGAGTAAAAAACCTTTTACATTTCTTCATTTCTTGGAGGAAAAGACCAATAATTCCTTGTAGCAAAATTTTTAAGAGTAAAAATTTAATTCGACACCTCTTTCGAAAAAGTTGAGGCATGCCCTAGAGAACCCCAACTTATCAATCCGAAAACTGGTACAATTTAATGAAAAGGTAAAGTTACGCTTATTTATAATGGCTTCAAAAAAAAAAAAATCACTTAGCATTTAAAGTAAATAGTTCTCGTTTTCATTAGAAAATAATTCTCTTTTTTTTATTTTTACTATAACTGATCTAAAAATTGGTAATTTTTTTTTTTCAAATTGGGCCATGGGCCTATGGTGGCTTGACTTGAAATTCAGTTATGGAATTTTTTTCAATTTATGATAAAAAGTAACGACTTTAAATGCTATGTGAAAAAATGTTGCTCATTTTTTTCTTTCATTTTAGAAAAGTTTGAGTACCCCAAGGTACCACTTGAAATTAAGTCGAGGAAATTAAAAATTGGGAAATAGAAGAATGAAAAATAAGAAATTATTATTCTCACAAAAAGAAACAACTTTGCATTTGGGGAAGGAGGTGAGACAAAAAATTTCACTGTCCAAAGTAAGGGTCACCCCAGTACACATAATACACGCAACACCATCGCACGATGTCTTTTTTGCACCCCTCCCCGCACCCCTCCGACCCGATAGACGAAACACGGTCGACGTGCACTTTTGCGCCACGTACATATTCATTAAAAAACAGCTGTGCGCGTTTTTTCGTCGTATTTTGAAATTATATTGATGATGTTTGCGGTGGTGCTATTTTTGCGACTTAAATAGAAGACATGTCTGCTAGGAAATTACTCTTTTCAATCTGTTTTCCCTCGGTTCTAGCTCAATTTTCTGTGCCCGCATAAAGTACTTTTCGACGCAGCTTTGAAATGATTAATTATTAATTTAAAACACAGGTGTAGAGTGTAGGGTTACATGTTTTGGGAATTTAAAATGAGATGATTATCGAGCCGAGTGCAGTTTCAATTCATAAGAGAGGAATTTTATGCGATGCGAAAATTAAAAATACGTGTACCGCGTAATGAAAATCATCGCATGCAAATATAAATAACATTGTTAGCCAAAGCATAACTTACCTTCAAAGAGTTTACATGGGTTAAAATTGTAAACGATTATGTACATTACGAGTTGTTTTTTTTTTTTTTTTTTTTTTTTTTTTTGTATAATGTTTTAAGGTTTATCGCTTGTGTTTTTTTTTTCGGTGATACAAAGACTGCTGAGAAGTGCTTTGAAAGATTGACCCTCATGTTTGTTCCAATTTTTTGAGGGTGGCAATTTTTTTTTTTAGTGGGAACTAATGAATTAGAACTTGTGACGTGATTTCGTTAAAACATTTTTTTAAAAATGAATTTTATTGGCGTGGAAATTTCTTTTAACACGTTTTTCTTTTTTTTGAAAAGAAAAACTCTATTTTTATACTTTTTTAGAACATTGTTCTAAAACATGTTTAAAAAAACATAAAAAATCTGTTTTTCAATAAAGATTCAATTTTTATTAAAAAAATCCAATTTTTTGATTTTTGTTACCTACTTCAAAACTATACTTTTATTTTATTTTATTTTATTTTATTTTTTGTTGAGAAGAAATGTAACGAAAGCTTGAGTTGGAGCGATAAAGTAAAACCACGATCGCCCATTTTGTACAGCCTAAACAAATTTTTCTTTTTTATAATAACTCAAAGCTCAAAAATGAAATACCTAGTATTTACAATTTAGACACTTTAATTTCAAAAATAAGATTTTCGGTAATTTAAAAAAAGACTTTATTCCGGTAAAAAAAAAAAAAAAAAAAAGTAGGTAAAGTAAGTTTGATAAGTTTGAGTTGGTGCAAAAGAGTACCTAAAAAACATGATCGACCATTTTTACAGCTTATACAAATGAAGTTTTCTCCAAAGCTCAAAGCCCAGAAATATCATTTGGACCATTTGTGAAACATTTGGGTCACTAGTGCTCCAACTGGACCCATTCAAGGCCATTTCGGTGACTAGTGATCCATTTGCACCAATTCATTGAATGGTAAAAATTGATTCAACTTCAAAAACAACAAAAATTTCAAGTTATTCAAAATTTTACAATTTAAAAAAATTAAAAATTGGTTCAATTTTTTTTTGCTGAATTTTTTTTCCAAAAGCTAAAGCTCAAATATGAAATAGGTACCTACCTACTTACAATTGAGACACATTGATCTTGAAAATGAAAATCACGAATTTTGAGGGTTCGGTCCTCAAGGGGCTGAGGTCAAGAGCTGATACGCTCAGCCCCGTCGAGAGCCAAAGTGGGCCTGGGGTAAAAATTATTTTGGGTCCTCTTTCAAGGGCAATTTTTGACCAAAAATTAAGTGATTTTTCCAACTCAATTGGGAAAAATTCAATTCGAGCCCCCTAGCGAAACTCTGGGCTCGGGACAAAATGCCCTCTCTGTTCCCCTCTCGACGGGCCTGGATGCGTTCTAAAATCACTTTTTTACCATTACAGGTTGGAAACCAAAAAAATCTATGAATTTTAATCACCTTATCACACTAGGGTTTTTTTTGGAATGAGTAAACCATTTTTTGATTTTTTTTTTAGCATAAAATAAATTTATTGATAGTTAGGTACCTATTTTTTAGAATTGAGAATATTAGGTAGGTATTTTATTTTTTTTTAAATATGTAAAAATGATTGATTCGTGAATTAGCTTATTTTTTTCATTTTGAAAAAATCAGCTATTTTTTTCAATTTTCCAAAATGAAAAATTATTTAAATGTAAGACTTTTGCAATTTCATCGCACAATCGGGATAAAATTCTCAATTTTTTCAGATACCTAAAAAATTTTAATGTTTGAAGTGAAAAATATATTTAAGTACCTATTCAACTTTTTTGAATAAAAAAATTCTTATTCATCAAAATAATTTTTTTTTAATTTTTCAAAATTTGAAAATAATCTAATTGATTGATCAATATTAAAAAATTTGCCAACTTACAAAAATTGTAAATTTTTTGATTTTTAAAATTCAAAAATTATCCAATCGATTATTATCCAATTTTTTTTTTAATTTAAAAAAATTACCTAGGTAGGTACCTAGGTATATGAAAATTAATTTTTTTTAGAAATAAAAAATTGCAAAAAAATACCAAAAATTCTAATTTATCAAAATCAAATAATTAGTTGACTTTTCAAGATCGAAATTTTTTGGAAATCCAATATCCATTATTCAACATGGTCAAAGATTCGACAGCTCATTTATATATTTTTTGAAGAACATTGTCTACATATAATCCAAAATTCCAAATGGTCATCGTATATGTAGAATATACCCACACCTGATCTTTCATGGTGCCGCTCACGTCAGATAACTCTTCTATTTATTTAGGTATTTTTTCATCAAAACCAGCTATTTAAAAAATGTATACTTATTATTTTATAATACATATTTTACAATACCTTTACGTCATTTCCTTTGTACGCAAATTACAATTCGACGAAATACGAAATAGTTACTTATTGTTACTCGTTTCATTAAAAATATTCGTTTTTCAACTCGGAAGGAGAAAATTTGCAAATACACAATACACAAAATAGAGTCAATACGCGTTCCGGTTAAAAATATTCTTTTTGAAAACTTGTGAATAATATATTCAAAGCTATGATAGCGCATAAATCAAATAAACTTAAGAAAGAACATTGTATTGTTCATTGTG
Organism: Balanococcus diminutus; assembly: GCA_959613365.1. Lineage (NCBI taxonomy): Eukaryota > Metazoa > Arthropoda > Insecta > Hemiptera > Pseudococcidae > Balanococcus > Balanococcus diminutus. The sequence continues at coordinate 30,104,402 of OY390718.1, read as the reverse complement.
GCAAGTTCAGTACCCCAGATGCGGTTTAATCCCTACGTTAACCGAGTCGAATAACTTATATCAGGTATTTAAATGTATCAAAAAGAAAAACAACTCTTCGAATTCGCCAATTTCTAGACATTCGCCTTTTCTTATCTGATGAATTTTTCAATCCAGCTCGGGAATTTTCCTCGCCAAGAAATACATTTGCCACCGTGGGTGTGAAATTTTCATTATCTAAGCGAAATTGTATCTCAATGAGATTCACGCTGACGTGCGTCTTGCATGCGGGCGTAATTTCGTGGAAGAAAAAAACGAGGATTTGTCTTCAGTGCTGCCAGTTTATTTTGATGAGAAATTGCCTGATTCGTCGAATTCTCGATTTTCAGTCAGTGCTCCTGCATATTTTGCTCGGACAATTTCGGAGGCCCTCGATACGCACAAAATGCAAATGGAAAATGTTTTTATGTATGAACTCGTATAGGTAGGTGATTTAGAATGGTGCAATGATAATGCATCAGATTAGGTTTTTTTTTTTCTCTGAAAAAATGAATGATTTCTGCCTGAAAAAAAAGTAAGAAAAGAACAGATTTTTTTTTCTGCATAAAAAATTAGAAATCAAAAGATTGTTTTCATCATATCTCTTTACTCTAAATAAAAAAAATTATAGGTTTATTTCACCAAAAAGTTGGATTTCAAAAATATCCAAGTCTTTTTTTCTCCGGATTTCTTCTCCAAAAATAATAGATGAATATTTTTATTTAAAAAAAATTAAAAATTTTTACTTTAAAAATTTTTGTAAAAAAAATGTTCCTAAAGAAAAATCGTCTTCAAAATTATATCTACTTTTAATAGATAGACATTTTACTTGAAAAAAAAAAAAAAAAAAAAATGTCACAAAATTCCTCTTGAAGAATAATATTTTGCAAAAATAAAAAAAAAAAGGTACTTATTTCTTTTAAATCCTAAAATTATATCACTTTTTCATACAAAGTTCTCTTAGAAAGGAATTCACAGAAATAAAATATTTAGAAAATTTTCGTGAAATAAATTTGAAACCAGTTAAATAATTTTAGAATTTTTATTCAAAAAAAAGGGAAAAAAGAAAAGTAAAAGAATTTCTTGTAAATTTGATGTTTTTCAATATTTCAGAAGGGAAATGAATGCTTAGGTACTTATTAAATTCATTTCAGTAAAACTTTTTAAAGAATTTTTTTTTGGGGGGGGGGGGGGAGGGGTGAATACCTTTCCAACAGAATTTTCAAAGAATTCAAAAAAAAAAAACGTTAAAAAATAATTTTTATTCCCTATAGGTGATTTTTTTTTGGAGTGAATCTTGACGTAAAAAACATTTAAAATTTTTTTTTTCTTTCAGAAAAATTTATGTTTTATTATTTTTGTTTTGCAATTTTTTTCCCAAGAGAATTCTTCATGAAAAGTATTTTTAAATTTATTAAAATTAAACTTTTGTAATTTTCAGGAAAATTCTTCAAAAATTTCTATTCTTTTTACTTCCTCAGAGAATGTCTATCTGAAAAAATACGCATTTCTCAAAAGTTGGGTAGTTGGAAAGAATTTTTGCATTCTTATCAAGAAGAAAAAAATTAACGAGAATAGCCCTATCTAGCAAATTTTATAATTTTTAAAAGGTCAACATTAAAAAAAAATCAACATCTTACAAAACCTAAAATTCACACTATCTTAATTTTTTCCTATTTGATAAAAATTAAAAAATTTTCTAATGGCATTTGAGAAATATTTTTTCGGATATAAGCATTCTCTAAAATAGAAATTCGGAGAATTTGAAAAATATTCTTAAAAAATTCATTTATTCTATTTAAAAAAAATTACAAATTTTTACTTTTCATGTAAAGAATTCTCTTGAAAAGAAATTTGCAAAAAGAATACATTTGAAAAATTCTCCTAAAATCTATAAAAGAATTTTTTTTAAATAATTTCTTACAAAAAATTCACTTCAATTTTTTTTCTGAAAAATTTTCAAAGATTTTATTTTGGGCGAAAAAAATTTGCAATAAAGAAAACATTTTTCTAAAAATTTCTGAAAATAAATTCAAACATCTAGTCAAAAAATTAAAAAATTATAAAAATTCCAAGAAATTCTCTCACCTAATTTTTTTCTTCTTCATAAGAATTCAAAAATTCTTTCGAATAACATTCGAGAAATACGTATTTTTTCAGATAAGAATTTTCTGAGGAAGAAATTAGAAGAATTGGAATTTTTGAAAAATTTTCCTAAAAAATTATAAAAATTTAATTTTAAAAAATTTACAAATATTTTAGGCGAAAATATTCGGAAATATGAATAAATCAAACAATTTAAAAAAAATGATTTTCACATCAAGATTCGAGTCATATAGGTAGTTAAATGTTTTGATTTTTTTTTTTTTTTTTTTTTTTTTTGAATTCTCGACAAATTCTGTTGAAAAAATAGAGGTACCTATTTTTAGAAAAATTTTCTGAAATGAATTCCAACATTCCAACTAAAAAATTAAGAAACATAAAATTTACAACAAAAAAAATTACTTACCTTTCTTTCTTTTTTCCCCATGACATTTTTAAAATTAGTTTTCAAAGAATGTTTGGGAATAGGTGTGAGTTGGTATTTCCTACTTATCAACTTCCTATAGTAATGACGACACTTTCTGATTACATTTTTCCAAAAAGTAGATATTAATTAAATTCGAAAATTTTTCGAATAACGAAATCATTTTTCCAATAATTTTTTTTTTTTCAAAAAGAAATTCATTATTAATTATTTTGCTGTTCTAAAGGTGATCGAACTGTTGATTAAAGTATCGAAAAAACGCTTTAATTAGCGCTGAAAATGATTTTTTTAATTTGGATTTTCTAATCGAAGTTTCATCGGAAATCTATATATTATAATTGAGACCTTGACTCTGTATCATGTTTATTAATTAGATCGCTTTCATAGGTTACATTTCTTTCAAGTCGAGCAATTCCTCTTTACAAAATTGCTATATGTTAAATTAGGTATATAGATACACCAAATATCGATTTCAATTCTACTTATTGGTCATATCGATCGAAAACAAAAATATAATTGTACATACGTACGAGCTTAATACCCCTTGTACATATTAATCAACATTTCTTCGAAATCAAATGTACGAACTCGTGTACTGTACGTTATGTTATTTCCGTCTCCACATGGGTTGAAATTTAGTGAAAAATAGTTCCGCGAAATTTAATTTCTGGCTGTACGAAAAGATGAACGAACGATCTCGAGGTGAAGCTCGTACATTATCAGGCAAATTAAAACGAAAGTACACGTGCAATTTACAACCAATTGAATTCGAATGCAAATTACGATTCTAATAGACGAATTGGTGTGTTTGTGGTTGAAAGTAAATACGCAACGTTTTGGTTAATTGTCGCGAATAGATTTGACCCCGTATGCAGTCGAGTACCACCTATTGCATTAGGTGTATATCGATGAGATGATGCATTTTTCGTTTCGAAAGACGTATGTACGTGGAATACCTTTGACCCTATCGTGCTTTATCTATTTAAATACGATTTTGCATTTCACCGAAAACAATGCCAGATTGTACCGTATGTGTAGGTACGAGAATAATTAGGTATGTACTTATACTATTTTCGTTAGGATTTTCAATTTTTTTCTTTCCTTTCGAAGAATACTGGTTTCAGTTCAAATTACACCATGTTTAAGTGTCGTTATGGTTTATTTATCTTATCAATTGACGACCTTCAACTATGCGATGTATTTTTTCACGTATTGAAAATAATGTTGATTTTAGGATGTTTTAATATATCGTCTGGTTAGTCCCCCCTTCCTTCTTCCTTCACCGGACATCGTACGTACGTGGATCCTATATTACCGTATGTAATTTACTTACGTCAAATTCGTATATTTGGTTCTTCGAATTAAATTTTCCATCTAAATTATACACGGTGCCTGATTAAGATTAGTAACGACATAGGAAAACGTTCCGCACTTTGTACTTTTTATGTGACCGAAATTATGAGAGCTACAACCCCTCCCCCCAAAGATTTTTTTGATTTGTAAATTTTAAAAAAAATATAGGCGTCTCAACAAGATTTTAAACAATTAAAATTTGAACCAAATTTGAAAGATTCACCTTTTTTTTTTTTTTGTATATAAATTAATTTTTATGAAAAATTGTTCTTTAAAGAAATTCACTAAAAAAAAAATCAAAATAATTCTCTTATTGAAACAAAAATTTTCTGGAAAAGAAATTTACAAAAGGAAAACATTTGAAAATTTTCCTGATTTTTTAAATATTTTTTTAGAGTGTTTAAATTTTTAATGTTTTTTTTTTTTTTTTTTTTTTTTTTCAATTTAAATGCTTTTAAAATTTTTTACAATAGGTAGGTAATTTCATTTCAAGAAAATTTTGCAATAATGCAAAAAAAAAGTATTTTTGATCTTTTTAATTTGAATTTTTTTAGAAAAAATTTAATATTAGGTACATAATTTAAATATGTACCTACATTTTATAAAAAATTTATAAATATTTGAATTTCTTTCCAATAGAAGGTTTCTGTAAGTAGATACAAAAAATATTTTTCAAACATTTTTTGGAAGATTTTTTTGTAATTTTCAGGATAAAAAAATTAGGCCAACTTTTTGCAGAAATTTAAAAACAAATATGTAGGTACCTACCTAAGTACCTATTGTATGAATTCATTTTAGGAAAATTTTAAAGTGTTTTTTTTTGTAAATTTCTTTTCAAAAAAAGTTTTGTTACAATAACTGAATTATTTTGATTTTTTTTAAAAGTGAATTTCTTTAAAAAACAATTTTGTAAAAATGAATTCTTACCTATACCTACAAAAATTTTTTTCTCAAATTAATGTTTTTCAAAAAAAAATTTTAAATCTTATCAAAAAAAATAATAGGTAATTAATAATAATAATCAGAGTGATTTTTTACAATTTTTTATTTTTACTTGAAATAGGATTTTTGAATTTTGGTATTTTAAATTTCCTTTTAGCATAGATATCTCCTTTTAGGAATATTTTTGGACGAGATTTCTAAGTTTTATTATGTTAATAAATTTGTACTTGAAAAAAAAAATTAAAATAGGTACAATTATTTTTTTGAATTTATTTTCATTTTTTCAGCAAAAAAAATTTCAAAATTTCAATTTTTGCACAAATTTTCAAAGTTTTTTCATTAAAAAAAATTGATGCGAATTTTTTTCCAACTTTTTTGAATTCGTATAAGAAATTTTTAATTTTTTTAAAGATTCATTTTTAAGATAATTTTTGTGTCAAAAAATTTTTTTCAATATGATTTTTGCCAATTTTTTTAGTATCTATTTTAAGACAGTAAGTACCTACCTACCTATTTTAAACTTATTTTGTCAGGTACATTGTTCAGGCACTTTTGTGTAAAAAATTTTTAGACATAATTTTTGTAAATTTTTGGATTTATCTCCTTGCAAGAAAATTTCTGTCAAAAATTTTTTTAAACGAATTTTTCGTAAAAGTTGTTTTTTTAATATTTTGATTGGTATTTTTCAAGGAAAATTTTTAACATCTATTCGGCAATGAAAGTTTCTGTTTGAAAATTTTTACCGTCACTAAAAATATTTCTTAGACATTTTTGGGGGGAAAAATGAATTTTCATCAAAAAATAAACGCATTTTCTCACCAAAAAAATTAAAAAATTTTTTTTTGAGTTTCTAAAAGAAAGAAAAAAAATACATTTTCTGTTTTCAACATTTCTTTTCAAGATGATTTTTGTGTCAAAAATTTTTCTTCAAAAGAATTATTGCACAAAAAAATTCTTAATAATTTTTCATAAAAATTATTTTTTTTGAATTTTTTTTTTTTTTTGAATTTTAGGATAATTTTCTAAATATTTTTACTTAGGTAAGTATTCTGCAAAGTGTTAAGTATGTAAAAAAAAAAAATTTATAATTTTTTTGATAGGTATGATATTTGAATATATTTTTGGAGAGTTTGAGAATTTAAAAAAATATTATTCCTGAACATCTCTTAAAGAAAGAGCTTTCCTCAAGAATTTCTGTCTTTTTGTTTTAAAAAATGACTATACTTGACTACAATTTTTTTTAAATCAATAAAAATAACCCAACAAATTATCTTTTCGTGGAAAGTTTTCTTGGAAAAATTAATTCCTTGGATTATTTTTTGCAAAAAAAAATCTTAAGACTCGAATCATAATCAGAAATAAATTTCCACGCAGTCCAGTCACGAAACAGCTTCCGTTTCGAACCTCTAGGCCGAATTTGAGCCCGCTGCAAAACTTCGACAAACTCGTTTTTCAAAATACGTAAAAATAAAAATCCATCAATGTAGCAAAAAATGAATACTAAATGACTCGTTATCGAACGAAAAAATCGCCTCATTGCATTCCCTATTCTGCTAAATTATTAAACACCAAGGTAAAAACTCGTTTCGAGAATATTTCATTTTTCCTCTTGCTCAAAGCTGCGCCACTAAATCATTAACTCGTTGATCATGGTCCCATGCAATCAAAACACGACGGTCAGACACGACAAAATAAATGCTCGGCGTAAAAGTCGTGTATCTGTTGTGGCAATTTAGAATTTAAAATTAAGCGCGTACTAAAGTCAGGCAAAACGCGACCATTTATCGTAATTCGAACCGAATTATTTCAATTTGGTTTCAATCCGACCATGACCTTTCCGTTGGCAGCAATTTAACGCTGAATGCTTCGTTAACTCGTTCGATAACATTCGAATAATCGTATTACTGCATATTTCTAATTGGTCATCTGCGGGGTACTTGCAATTTGACCAAAATTGCGTTTTGATGTGTTGTAGATGGACTGTTAACGCCATCTACGAGTATTTATGGTCATCTTCTTCAACACTTGTAACGATATTATTTCCCGACTAAGGAATTTTTTCAGTTCAATTAGCATAGAACGTTGCATTGGAATCGATTTATGGAAAATTACACTACATTAGTGTCTAGTTTACTCGCTTTGTTTACATGGTGGTGGATCGTTGTTGTTGAATCTTATCTGGTCCAATATTACACATAAATATATGATATTCAAAATTGGAGGGAAGGGAGAGGTCCGATCGAAATTTTCGTTATTACCAAAATTATTCCTAGGACTTCATGCTACAACTTCTGTTTGAAATTTTCTTTAATTGGACCCCTTCCTCCTCACTAATTTCGCATGACACTCCGAAGGGAGGATAGGACCAATTAATTTTTTTTTTTCAAATAAACGTTGTATATTGAGATCCTAAAAATAATTTTGGTAATTACAAAAATTTCGATTAGACCTCTCCCTCCCCTCGAATTTTGAATGTCAAGTAAAACCTATTGAGATAAATTTATTTCAAACATTTTGTTTAAAAAAATTAATTTTGTAAAGAATTTTCTCCAAAAAATACTTTATAGCATTTTGTTTGAAAAAATTCATTTTGTAAAGAATTTTCTCCAAATAATTCTTCATAACATTTTGTTTGAAAAAAATCATTTTGTAAAGAATTATCTCCAAAAAATTCTTCATAAGTTAACATTCTTTACAAAAAAATGAAATTTTCTCTTTAAAAATCGTATTAGAAAAAAAGTGTTCCATTTCCCCTCAAAAATGTAACTAGGAACATTTTGAAAAAAAAAAATCATAATAATGTATGAATCATTTTGTCTCTATGAAAACTGAATTTTCTCATTAAAAACTCTTCAAGAAAAATTCATTTGTGAGACAAATTTTCTATTTACGAGTAGTAAGTAATTGAAATTCGTTCAAAAATCCCAGAAGTTAATTATCTATTTTTTGTTAAAAATTTAAACCTATTTTTTAAAGGGAATTTGGTATTCTCAAAAAGAAATAAGTAAAACTTGATAGAAAATCTAATTATTCTTGAAATTATTTTGTTTTTGCAAAAATTCTTGGGCTCAATTTTTTTTTCTTTTTTTGTGAAAAAATCACAATTTTGCCAGGGAAAAATCCTGAATTTTCTTGTGATATATTTTTAAATCCTGCGTGCAAAATTATTTTCCTATCTTTATTTTTTTTTGTTTTTTTGTTTTTTGAAAAAGCTTATCAACTATTATTGAAAAAAATCTTCAATTTTTTTAAAATTCAAATTGTTTTGAAAAAAGTTTTCCTTTTTTTTTTTTGAAAACCGCATTCATCCACTCTTTTAAAAAATATCTATTTTTTGAAAAAATCTTCATTTAAACAAAAAAAAAACCATTTTTTTTGGAAAAACTCTCGATTTTTTTCGAAAAAAATCTTCCATATTTTTTGAAAAAAAATTTAATTTCAATTCTTTTTTATTAAGTAGGTAGTTCAGTAAAAAAACTTCCATTTTTTGAAAGAAATCTTTCATTGAAAAAAATCTTCAATTTTTTTTTTTTTGTAAAAAAATCGAATAAAAAACTTTTCCCTCACCAGTTTCGCATGACACTCCGAAGATATCTACTAATTAAAAATTAAAGGAGCGAGGGCGGAGGAAGGGGTCAATTGAAATTTTTTTCTGATAAACGCTGTATATTAAGATGCTAAAAATAATTTTGGTAATTACAAAAATTTCGATTGGACCCCTCCTTCCCCTCTAATTTTGAATATTAGTATCTATGTAAAATTCAACTACCTACAAAAAGGTCCACATAAATTACCTGATATTCCGAAATTGGAGGTGAAGGAGGGGTCCAATCAAAATTTTTGTTATTGCCAAAATTATTTCCAAGACTTCAAGCTACAACTTTTGTTTGAAAATTTTTTCAATTGGACCCTACCTCAAATTTGAAAAAGTTTCTACCTGATATTATGCAAAATCGGAGGGAAGGGAGAGATCCAATCGAAATTTTAGTAATGACCAAAATTTTTTTTACAGTCTTAATCTACATATAATATTTATTTGAAAAGAAAATTAATTGGCCCCTTCCCCCTCACTCTTTTAATTTTTAATTAGTATTTTCGTAGTGCCATGCGAAATTAGTGAGGAGGAAGAGATCCAATTGAAAAAAATTTCATACAAAAGTTGTAGCTTGAAGTCTTGGGAATAATTTTGGTTATAATAAAAACTTTGATTGGACCCCTCCCTCTACTCCCCTCCCCTTCAATTTCGAATATGAAGTATCTACATAGTATTGGACATGGTAAAATTCAACAACAACGATCCACCACCATGTAAACAAATTTAGTAAACTAGACACTAATGAAAATTACGTCCCATATTTAGACAGCAGTGCAAAGAAATGCGAGTTGGTCCCGCAGTCTCGAATAAAAAAACCTTCACTCCTTCGATAGTCAATGCAATGCAACCATTGATACTCCAGTTTCACCAGCCTATATGTATACTTTTGTCTAAAGGCACCGAAAATACAAACGCGGGCGTGTTTTTTTTTCGAAGCATCTGCTCGGACGATTATATAACCAGTTGAAAAGAAACAAAAAGTGCAACCAATTCAGCAACCTTGTTACCAAATATCAGGTCAAGGTTCCTAAAACAAAAGCCCGGTACATGTGGCTAGATGTCTGGTCACACATTAGGGTAGTCAGTAGGTGTAGGTACCATCCATCTTCAAACCAAGCATCCAAAACATGCGATCTAGATGCAACCGCTGTGCAAAAATATTTCTACTCGTTGCATCATACGCTTTCGCATTTTTTATAGAGAAAAAAAAATTCGTAACCGAATCAAGGTTTACTTTTCAACCGTGATAAAATTCTAACACGCGTTATCATCTCTCAGATACAGTTACCTAGTTAATGGACTCTTAAAGTAAACAAATTAACAAGGTTTTTATTATTTGCGTACATGAATTTTTTTTTAGACCATTTCGTACGTATTTATCGCTTAAATGACGCCACTTCGATAATTTTCTTTTTATAATACGAGCTTCGAACGTGCGCCTCGTGTTACACATATGCACAAATATACCTATTTATACTTTAAGGAAAATAGCATAAGATGGCGAAGAAGCCAAAAGCAAGGTGTTAAAATATCATTGCATAATGCACCAAGCACCATATTAGACGTAGCACTTACAAGTCTGCTAAATGCCTTTGATTTTTCAACCTTAAATTGGATTTTTTTAAATAAGTCACCCACTCTCTTTCTGTATTAAAGTGCAATGTGATACTTGCATATGAAAAAAAATGTACCTAATCTCGTTGCTCGTTGCACTGTTCCATGGTCTGTCGAGAGTGGTCAAAGCTGAACTACATTTTCACCTAGTTTGTTCTAAATTTGATGAAAAGTAAATCAAAAATTGATTAAAATTGGAAATTTCAATAATGGGTATAAATTATAACTTCTCAATTTTTTTTTAAAAACTATAAGCATACCTGAGGTTTTTTTAAAATTTTGATACATTTTTTTTGGCTCTTTCAATATTTTTCTATACTAAATTTTCCAACTGATTTTTTTTCTTCTTAAGAATTACAGCTGGTACTTTCTTCGATGTTTAGTACAAATTTATGAAAAAAATGTATACCTATATTTTGGAGGGGAAAAAAGTGAAATATATGAGTACCTAGATGAAATATTTTTTTGAAAATTTACTCAAGATTCAAAATCTAAGAGAATTAAAAATCAGAATAAAAATTAAACAAAAAACTTACTCGCAAAAAATGACTGAAAAAATAGGAATGCAAGTTGATTGAAAAATTTATCCTCAAATTTTATATAATAATTGAAAAATTAGAATTTACAAAAATTTTAACCCGCAATTTTAAATGAGATTTGATTGAAAATTGAAAAATAATAAAACTGATGTAAAAATAGTGATTTTACGTTTCAAAGAATTTTTTAAAAATGCATACCTACCTACTAAAAAAAAAAATCAATTAAAAGTGACTGAAATTTTAACAAATGAAAATTTTTTATACTTTACATCCCAAAAAATTAGAAAAAAACATGAATTGAAAAAATTGGGTTAAAAAAATGAACAAAACATTTAAAAATTTTACTAGTTATTTTAAAAATTTGAAAAAAATTAGGTACAAATTAAAAAGTAAGAAAACCGAACAAATTCAGATTTAATTACATAGCTAAGTAGAAATTATTAAAAATGATAAGGATGAGTTCATAAAAATTGATGTAATTATAAAGACAAAAATTAAAGAAAACTTATGCTTCAAAAAATTGGGGGAAAAAATTGAAAACAAAAGAAAAACAATCTAAACTATAAATGACTGAAAACTCAAACGAATTAAAATTATAGAAAATACTCAAAATTGAAAAAAAAGGAATCGAAAAAATCAACATTAAAATTAAATTCAAAAGTTCTCTTCATTTTTCTTTTTCTTCTTCTTCTTTTTCGTGTTACTTTCTTTAGAGCGTCGTGAATGGCATCATGACCCGTATAGCAATGCTGAGGTGAATTTCGATGTAAATGTCGACACATCGACATCCGTCACTTTAGGACCTGACACGTCGACATAAGTGTAGACGGCCTGTCGAACCAAATGTCGATGTAATTGCCGACCTTCTGTGGATCGAAAATTATGTCGACATTTGGCTCCACAGGACGTCTACGTTTACGTCGACGTGTCAGGTCCTAAAGTGACGGATGTTGATGTGTCGACATTTTTATCAAAAATAACATCTCCATGGATCGACAGTAACCTCGACATTTCGCTCGATATGACATCGACATTTATCTCAAATTTCATCTCTGATATTTTTTTTAAGCTATTTATGCCAATTACCAAAATTTTCAAAGTTCAAGTCAAGACCTCGACAATTTATCAAAGTCCTGACACTTAACTGGAATAACCCTTGCAGGCTTCAGCTGAACTTCTACGAGTCCAGCTAACATCAAGGAAATCCTCAAAACCTTATATACTTTTCCCAAGACACTTTATCTGCGAGTATCAAAACCACTCTTGAGATGTTGAATTTCAAATCGACATATGGTCGACAGTGCCGATGGTGAAGTCGATGATGTGTCGATATTGGATTTGACATCGACAAATGCGTCTTCAAAATCATCGACACTTCGACAGAATAAAAAAAGTCACCTGAAAAATGGTCGACAGTGTAGACACTGATGTCGACGAGTTGATCGACGATCGACTTTTACATCAACAAATCATCGAAAAACAAGGCTATGAAAAAAATGAAGAATTTGTAGATTCGTTTTGCAGAAATCGTGTTTTCCCCTTTAGAAAACATTTTCCCAACCATTTCAAACACTTTTTGATATCCTTAACAGAAAATTTGATCAAGAAAAATTGTGGATGGTAATTGTTGATGAATTAATCGACGGTCGAATTTTATGTCGTCCTGTCGAGGTATCATGTCGAGGTTTTCTTTATCTATCAAATATTACGAAAATTTTGGAAATTTTGACAAATCCAACATTCTCATGGATCACAAAAGAGTCAGCAAGGCGGGAAGAGTCGATTTAAGTAAAAATAAGGGGTTTTATTATTGTCGATGTAGCTGTCGAGGTCGACCTTTGCTACACGGGGATGTCTTTGAAAAAATAAAAATGAAAATGAGAATATTAAAATTCAAAAATTCAAAAACAAAATAAAATTTGTAAACAGAAAAATGAAATTTAATTTTAAAATTTTTGAATTTAAATTTAAAATAGGATAAAATTTTTTTTAAACATTTCAAAAAAATAATAATCAACTGAACTAAAAAAATTAAAAATAATTAAAAGTTGGAAAAATAAAAATTATTTGAATGAGATTAGTGTAATAGGTATCAAAAAAAAATACGTTTGAAAAAATTGAAAAAAAAATTACAACTTAAAAGTTGCTTCTTTTTATGAGAAAATTATTTTTTATTTTTGGAATTGAATTTTAAGAGTTCTCTAGTCAGCCCATCAAAGCTGTTTTTTATGAGCATTAATATTCCCAACTTTTTAGTTTTTCTCCAAACTTAATTCGAAGTTCTATATTAGGGCATGGGCACCCAATTGAAGAAAAATATACATTTTTTAACCTATAACATTGAAAGATGTTGCTAATTTATTGAAAAATAATTCCTCAACTTTTATTTTTTCCCTAACTGAATATTTTCAATTTTGAAAAAAAAAATGAAAGATTATCAATTTCCAAAATGGGAGGGTAGTGCCACCGCTTAAAAAAATCAGTTGCGAGAAAAATGAAAAAAATGGGAATTGTTTTCTGATAAAAAGCAACAACTTTGTGAAATAACTTTTCTCGTTTCTTTCTCTTTTTTTTCAATTGGGGACGCCTAAAGGTACCACTGGAAAATTGAAAATTGCGGGAATTAAATCTCATGAAAAGGAATAACTTTGATGTGTTATAACCAAAAAAAGGCAGGATTTTGAAAATCGTTCAATTTTTTCATTATTCTAAAAATGGGGGGGGGGGGTGGATTAAATGAACCTTCGGTGAGAGAAAAATAAAAAATTGAGAATCAATCCTCATGAAAAAGAACAATTTTGATAGATGAGAACCAAAAAAATATCTACAAATGTTCGAAAATTTGGTCATTTTTCATTATTTTTTAAAATGGTAGTGCTAGTAGCACAACTTAAAATTCAGTTGAAGAAAAAAAATAAAATAAATAGGAAATTATTTTCTGATAAAAAGAAACAACTTTAAGATAAGTACCACCTAAAATTAAATTGGGAGGAAAATTAAAAATTGGTAAATAGTTCTCATGAAATAAAGGAACGACTTTCATGGATTAAGTGAGTAGGTATAATCAAAAAATTTAAAAATGGCAAGAATTTGGATATCAGTCATTTTTTATTTTATTTTTTTTTGGGGGGGGGGAGAAGGACCTAGGTTTATTTAAAATTCAGTCAAGAGGATCATAAAAAACAATGAATTATGTTCTCACAAAAATAAACCACTTTAGGGAAGCAAGATCGAGAAAAAATCAAAATCCTGAAATAGGACTCCCTCAATGTACATCGTATTGAAGAGTTGAAAAATAAGTTTAAAAAATTAATTGAATTGGTATAAATCTTCCAAGTCCTGAAAAATTTTAAAAATTTGTTGAGAAAATAAAAAGTAGGCCTAATGATTTCAAAATACATAAAAACCAAAACGAAACAACGACAGGAAAAAATGGAGAAAAAATTATACCCACTTATTCTAAATTGAAATAAAGGAGAAGTTCAACTGGTACCACACAATACGAGTAATTCAGAAGACCCTGAAAAAAAACCATATTATATACCTATTACCTATCACCTGTTAAACTACCTGAATTTCTTCAAAAACTATACCATTTAATTTCGTCATTATCGAAATTTATGAGCCATCCCGGGAAATCTGCGCTCAGGGCAAAGTACTCTGCGATGTTCCTGACCTTACCCAACACATCTAACGTTGTACTTTCCAAGATCAAAACACGGAGCAATCACGAATGCATCAGAGTAGTTGTTCGTATTGGATTCTTCGTCTGGTATCAGCTGAATTTTACTCATGTTTGAAACAAATTCAATATACATAGGTCCTTATTACACACTCTCTCACACTTATAATGTTACTCTCAGTCTCTCACTCGGATTTAATTATTTATTATCATTTTTGTGAAACCATCTTTGGACCCATAATAATACCTTCACCAATACTTTGACAAAAAGTACTTATAAGTCAAAGTTTTAATTTGATACGTTGATAATATTTCGTAAAATTACTTCCCGCTCACTTTTTCTTCAAAAAAAAAAAAAAATGAAAGAAATCTTAAAGAAATTAATACGACAACGTATCTATAGGATACAAAATGCGGTAACCAGCACCATTAAATGAGGAAATCATTAATAAATAAACATTTGATAATTTAATTGATCGAGTAAACGATGCATTAGCGTGTCAATTAAAAGAGTAGGTAATTTCCTTTTCCACTGATTCATCCGTTCATTGTTTCATTCGCTAGTTCATTGTGTAATGGGGCTAATTAACTAAATGAGAAAGAGCTTATAATAGGTACAATATTTGATCAAAAAATCAGCAAAAATTACTCCTAAAACTTTTATAAGTCTAAACATCCGCCATATCGAGAATAATTTTCATCGTAACCATTACAACCCATCACAGGGAGGAAGAGAGAGAGGAAAAAAACAGAGGAGACTTTTCGACGAGACAACAAAGATTATGGTGTACTCATACTTACTTACAAAAACGTGCATAGTCGTTCGTCGATTCAACGAACTGTACGAATTCATCTTATTTTTTTTTTCCAATAGTCTGGACTTCGTCCGTGATTGCAACACACGTTGAATTTTAACCGGTAAAATATTCCGGCGCATACGCACCACAACGAGCACTCTGAACGGTTTTTTTTTTAGTTGCTGAATTTCGTACATAGAACATGCACTGACCTACCACATTGGTAATCTAGTTAGACCTTGAATTAGCTCTCCGGAAAGGAACAATAAGATCGTTTTTCATTTGAGCCCGCTTATAGAAGGGCACAATCGGTTAGAACCAGTTCCTTTTTTTTCTTCTTTCTTTTTCAGTTACGTCGTCTGTGACCATTTTTCATAGAAACCGGTTAATAAATTCGTCAAAAAACTAGAACCTAATCGACGAGAGAGGTTCATGGGGTATAGCCGAGTCGTTCGATATAATGGATTTGGGAAGCAGCAGCAATTTCGTCTAGTGAAGTAAAGTAAAACAGACGACGCACGCAGGGGAGAACCATACAAGACGTATGCGCTCAAAGAGCCTATAGTCTGGCGGCTGCTACAGCTTTAGGTCTCTTTTTATTTGTTGATATTCGTCTATTATGGTCGAAGCTAAGACTTTGACCCTTTTGAAGGTCAGAGCGCGGTCAAATCGTACAGTGATTCCAAGATAAATCGTACCAAAATTAACTTCGAGTCTGGAACGCGTTTGCGTATAGATACCTATATTTTTTTTTGTGAATGATATGATATCCATAGAATGAATCTGGTTCATACCTACGATTAGAATTAGATATTTAAATTATATTATACGTTCGGTAGGTAGGTAAAGGTAAAATGGTTTCCAAAATGGCGTGGCTTATTTTACAGCCGAAAATTACGTATACCCGTCGATTGTATACGTGAAAACCGGATCGGTTCGCACGAATTTTTTCGCTCTTAAACCAATCGAAATCTTTGTATGATTTTAAAATGACGTCAACCTTGTTGGGTGAGTATTGAGTGACGTTATGAGGTCGCAGGTTGTTTACTTTGAAAATGAATAAAATGCTCGCGGCGTCGTTAATTAAAACACACCCTGTAATTACGGTTTTAAGAAAAAAAAACACGTAAAACTTATAGGTGCATGCATAAAAATTGTGAATTAATTTTTCAAAATAATAAATCGTTCCTTGAATAGAGCTAAAAACCATTCCATAAATTTCATTGCACTGAAAAAAATGGATTGTAATGATTCTGGGCAAAACACAGTAATTTTAGGACACGTCGCCAACTCCAGAATCACTCCGGTGAAAAACAGAAAAGATTCAGTTCTATTCCAGAATGATTACGGAGTCTCCGTAATCATTCTGGAATAGAACTGAATCTTTCCTGTTTTTCACCGGAATGACTCCAAAATTGGCGACGTGTCCTAAAATTCCAGTGTTTTACCCAGACTCGTTACGGTTTTTAAAAATTCATTTTTTTCAGTGTGCCCTGTGAAATTAGACCATAAAAATGGTGCAAATTGCAATGAGGGTCGTCGAAGATTTTTTGATTTTAAAAATATAAATGTTCCCTGATGGCAATTCCGAATTCCCTCATATGTTGACCCACAGCGAACCTTTCGTTGTTTTTCGCTTATAACTCTGTAAATATGTGTTTAATCAGAAAAATGATCTCCGTAATCATTCTGGAATAGAACTGAATCTTTTCTGTTTTTCACCGGAGTGACTCCAAAATTGGCGACGTGTCCTAAAATTCCAGTGTTTTACCCAGACTCGTTACGGTTTTTAAAAATTCATTTTTTTCAGTGTGCCCTGTGAAATTAGACCATAAAAATGGTGCAAATTGCAATGAGGGTCGTCGAAGATTTTTTGATTTTAAAAATATAAATGTTCCCTGATGGCAATTCCGAATTCCCTCATATGTTGACCCACAGCGAACCTTTCGTTGTTTTTCGCTTATAACTCTGTAAATATGTGTTTAATCAGAAAAATGATCATGACTAAAATTAAAGTACATAAAATTTTAAACCAAAAATATTATATTCATTTTTTTTGAAAAGTGAACGGGTGGCGCAAAAACTCGTGTCAAAATATAGCGGATGAAAAAATATTAAAATTGCCCCTGATTTCCTTGAACAACTTTGGGTTTTACCTGCACATATGTGCGAATTACTTACTATAATAAGATAGATTCCTAAGAAAATTCACCGCTATACCCCTTCAATGCCTCATTATATGGGCACTAGGGTGGAGCAAAAAAAAATCGAAGGTGTTCGATTTTGCTCATTTATAAAATTTTGAATGTTGTTCGTTTTGAGTTGAAAACTCTCCATACCAATATTTTTAGCCCCGTGGGTCACGCAAGAGGGGATTTATGGTTTCTCAAAGAAGGGTCATTTTAGAGGGGAAACGTGGTTTTTGCGTTTTTGACCCCAAAAACTTCCTCAAACAAAAGCCGCAACGCGGGTTTTTAGGTGCAATTTGAGATTCTGCATCGACCTGAATAGTTGTGTTTTCGAATTGAAGTCATCTTCTTTTCCCTACCCATAAGATTTTTGGTTTTTCAAAATCAATTTTTTCGCCTAACGTAAAAACTATGAATTTTATGATAAAAAGTATGATGACCAATCTTGTAAAACATAAAATTTGTCACCGAGTGCATGTATCTTATGTTGGCTCGATATTTATTACGAGAGAAAAAAAAATTAAGAAAATGTAGGTACCCTTTTATCGGATATTGTGAAAAATCGGATATATAATTGATTTTTCATTTATCAAACAAAAATGAACTCCGTATTGCCAAAATTTTATAGAAATGACCGATTAAACAGAAAATAATGAAAATCACATCAAATTAATCATTACCCAATAAAAAAGATGTGATTGAGAAATTTCTCAATTGTTTGAGATCTTTTGAAATTTTTTTGCATTAATTCGGATTAAAATCTATTTTCATTTTCCTGGAGTAAAAAAAAAACAATTTTATGAGATGAAAATTTTTTATATATTCAAGAATTGAATTTTATTTTTATTTTTCAAGAATGAAAAAAAATAAATAAATAAATAAAAATGGAAAAAAAATGTTGAACAAACAAATATTTTTTTAACGAAAAAATTTCATATTTTTTAACAATAGATAAAAAATCCAAATATTTAAGACCTTAAAAAAAAAAAAAAAAAAACAGATGGGTGAAATTTGTTCATAACTTTTTCTGTAGTAGTGATTGAGATTTAACCAAAAACGTAACTATAACGTTACAGTAACGTTATTTTAACGTTATTAATCTGGTATTAATGTTGTTATGACGTATCTATTGTTTGTGTGAAAAAACATCATTATAACGCTTCAATAACGTTATTATAGTAACGTTACTATAACGTTACTGTAACGTTTTTTTTTTTTTTTTTTTTTTTTTTTTTTTTTTTTTTTTTGTTATATTTTATCAATAGCATCACTACAATACGTTTCTATAAAGTTATTGTTTCGTTTTCGGTTGAAAAAAATTTGTTCATAACTTTTTCTGTAGTAGTGATTGAGATTCAATAAAAAACGCAACAATAACCTTACAGTAACGATATTTTAATGTTTTTGAACTTATGTTATTGTTGTTATGACGTATCCACTATTTGTGTGAGATTTCCATCATTATAACGCTTCATTGGCGAAATGTGTTCGATTATTAATTTCTCACAATTTTCTTGTGTCCAATAACCTTTATCAATTTATGGGAGTAGGTAATTAAATATTGAAGAAAGGAAATGAATTCCATCATAATTCAGGATCAGATAATTTTATAATTGAATGAAAGCTACAATGATATGACAGGAGTGAGAGACATTCATAAGAACAAGAAAAATAGAAAAAAATCAGCTTGTCTACCGTTTTTTTTATGAATGAATCTTTTTTTTTTACTTTTTAAGAATGATTTACTTACCTATTATTACTTTTTTTTAAATATAGATAGAAGATTTTTTGGAATAAACCATTTTTTAATTTTTTTCATGAATTTCATTTTAATTTTTTTGGAGTAAAAAATATTTCTTAGGAATAAGAAAATTTCACAATTTTTTCAACTTTTAAGAATACCTAATAAAAAAAATATCTCTCACCCCCAACTTCCATTATCAGGTCAAATTTAATAGCTGACTTTTCTCTAGAGAAAATCAGCTAATAGGTAATGGATTAAACAAATTTCCTATTTTTTTTTTTTTTTTTTAATGAATAAATTTCTAAATGAGGTTAACTATTTGGTACCTCGGTCAGCCCTCTTTAAAAAGAGCCATTTGAGTTTCTACATCTCCCTAGACCGCTGAGCCTGAAATTTAATAGGTACCTACTTTCTTTTAGCCCTTTACGAGGAGGTTGAAAAGTTGCAGATCTCTGAAAAATCAAAATTTTCAAATTAAAAAAAAATGAATACCATGGCCACCTATATCGACAAAAAAAATATTTTGATTGAAAATTTTTTATTGCAGGGTTACCAACGATCCTCCACCTCACCCTCAAGGGCTGGTTCCTCGATAAATACGTCATTTTAAGGTTAAAAATTCCATCTTCGCGAGTTTTCTATCGATTTTCACCAAACTTGGCATTTAGGTAAAGATGCCCAAGGGTAGTGCTGAGAAATTTTTTCAGATTTTTCCGACCCCTAAAATGACCTTTAAAATTATTTTGAAAATTTCAAATTACTGTGGGAGGCACAGTTTTGGGGCTGACAACGGGGAATTTTTTTCTTGTTTTCAAAACTATTCTTTACCTACTAACTATACTGAGAATTTTTTCGGATTTTTTTCAGGGTGTGGCATTTCTAAAACTTCAAATTCAAAGCTCATTTTTGGTCAAAAATTTTTTCCCTCGAGGTACATTTCTAGGGTTTTATTTATATGTACACCCCTTGTCCAAATTTCATCTCAATTCATTCATTTTTCAAGAATTCGAACTTTTCCATAATAGTTGAACATAATGTTGCTGATTCGAGTTCTGCAGGTTGAATACCCCGATTTAGACACTTTAGTGATAATTTTACCCAAAATTTTAAAAAGTCGCATTTTTACTGAAAAATTCAACTTGAGAAAATTTGGAGGGCAATTCACATTTTTTTCACGCTGTATATTTTAACACGAGTTTTTGCGCCACCTGTTTGCTTTTCAAAAAAAATGAATATGATCTTTTTTGTTGCAAATTTCATGTACTTTAATTTTAGTCATGATCACTTTTAAAATTAAACTAATATTTACAGTGTTATAAGCGAAAAACAACGAAAAGGTCACTTTGGATCGACGTTTTAGGTAGTAGCACAGGGGTGAGGTTGGGGCATTTTTTTTGGTTAATCAAAACACCGAGAGAAACATTTTAAAACCAAAAAATCTTTGATGACCCAAAACGCAATTTCATTTCCTTATTTCACCGCACAAGATTCGCCATTTTTCGCGATATTTTCCCACACACTGTTGAATATTTGAAAATGAAATTTTTCATTACCAAAAACTCGCTCTCTGGTAATAACAAATCCACGCCCAAGCCATCTGTCAACCATTTCCGCCATCGAAGAGGCGCGTATTACACGTCTCCGGATGAGCGGCGTGAATTGGGATGGAGAAAAAAACCGTTCATCGTAACAGTACCACTTTGGGTACCAATAACCAGACTAAACCTAGTCCAGACAGTTGGTTCTGCGCTCTTCGAGACTTCTAAATATTACTCAACCGTTTTTTTCTTATTTCAGGGGTGGACAAGTACACAGGACGACTTTTAAAAACAGATTTACAATCGCTCGAATTGCTAAGAGTTCGCTGACTTCATGAGAAGCGGATTCGCGCGGGCGAGGACGAGGAAGGAACATACGCAACATGACCTACCGCAATTATTTTTTGCCTGTACCAAACCCGCCGATTGTTGTTGCGCTGTTTTTCCCTTATCAACAGGCCACGGTTGATCGTTTAAATTAATCTGAATTCCTTAATTAGAGCTCATTAAATACGAAAAAAAAAATAAAAAAAAGAAACAGAGAGAAACGATCGTTGATAAGAACGTTTTAATAGAAATGATTATTTTGTCGAACGTTGACTACTACATATATTTCGTCGTAAATTCGTTTGTTATTCGACGTAAAAAAATATAATTAACCAATACAATGGTTTGATAAAAATAATGGAGAAATAAATATGTATAATTGTTATAAGTACCTATACTAATGCAGTTATCAGTTACGCAATAAAATCAACACGAGCGTACATTTTCACGTATTTAGAGACAAATCACACAAAATGTATTAGATGTGCTTCAGCACCTATAATATTGCTCGATGACGTAGGTACATGCTTAACTTATGGAAATTATATTATTCCAGAATGACTCTTTGAAATTTATCGAAACAACGATTTAAAAAGTCTTTAGAGCGTGAAATTTTCTCCTTATCGGTTGTACATTAATTATTATAATACGAAATGAAATAGGTATAAGTGTTGAATGCTTAGATTTTTTTTCTATCCTACTGCACGTCATATTAACGCAGGTTTTTCTTTTCTTTTTTTTTTCTTTTTTGTAAATACTTGATTAAAAATAAACGTGGTGAAAAAGGAAACGTTTCCCCCATTTGATATTTCTTGAATTAACCATTACAAAGTTTTTGCGAAATATGACAATCTGAGACTCGAACCATGTGCGAAAATTTTCGAACCTCTTTTTTTGCAGTCAAATATTTCTAAAAAGTAAGCATAATATGAAAAAGAAAAAAATCTATTAAATAGAGCTTTTCGTGCTTTCTAGGTCTAAAATAAGCCTTTTTGAGCCTTTTAGAGCTTCGAAAAAATCCAGGTCAAGTGAAATTGCTACCTTCTCTTCTCGAATCTGCTGATACTCTGAAAAATTGTTGTGCACTTGAAAAAAATTATGCAGTTGCAAAAAAGTAGAAAAAAAATGTTTCATGAATTTTTTCAAATAATTTTTCAATGTTAAAAAAATATGTTTCTTAAAAAACTTATTTTAAAACTACAAGAATTAAAAAACGTAATAGCTTAATTTTTGGCAGTTTTAAAAATTATTTCAATTTGAAATTTAAAAAAAAAAAAAAATACCTATACCAAAATGGTTTAAATTTTTTTATACTTGAATATTTTGACCAATTTTCCCAGCAAAATTAAATTTTTCAAAGTTTTCCAAATTGAAAAAAAATGTATAATTTTTTTTCCGATGCCCGAATATAAAATTGATTTCCGATTTTGGAATTCTTTAAAAATCATACTTACTTATTAGTTCCTTTTTACTTACCTTACTTCCCAAAATTTTCAAATAAGTATTTTTTTCAACATTACTTTGTTCAATTTTCCATGTAAATAAAATTTTTCAAAGGGTTCCAAATTGAAAAAAAAAATACAATTTTTTTCCGATGGATTAAAATTTAATTTTTCCTATTTTGGAATTCTTTAAAAATCATACTTTCGTTACTTTTTACTTACCTTACCTACTTCCCGAAATTTTCAAATATTTGAATTTTTAAATTTTCACAATTATCTTGTTCAATTGTCCAAGTAAGAAAGATAAAATTTTCCAATCATTTTTTCGACGTGCTTTTCATTAGGTATTTTGAAAAAATTTTCGATGGTTTTTCCAACGAAAATGAATCAAAGTTCTAGATAACAAAACATTGAGAATTCAAGCCTTTATTCCTTTAAATTGCGTTTTTCTAAATTAACCTTGGAAAATATTCGAAAAATACAAAAATCCAAGTATCTGAAAAAATATTTATACACATTTTAAAAAAATTGTGCGAAATATGCAATAACTGCAAAAAAGTTTCATTCATTTAAAAAAAAGTTATCTTTGAAATTTTTAAAACAATTTTTCAGAGGGAATCAGTTTTTTAAATTAATGATCTAAAATTTTCCAACTTTTCTTCAATTTTAAACATTTTGAAAATTAAATGCTACGTTTTTTTTTAAATTTCAAATAAATAGGTACTTATTTTTTTCAATTGTTCATGGAGAATGAAATTTTTGAAAAAATTTCAAATTTTTCAAAGACAATTTTATGATTTTTTTTCGAAAATTATTCTCGAAATAAGTGATAGAAATTGATTAATTTACATTTTATTTCTTTAAAACATAGACCCACCTAACTGAATTTTTTAAACGATTTTTTTTTTAATTCCTCAATGATTTATTCGTTTGGTTGTTCATTGTCCAAGTGAAATGAATTTTTTTAAAACTCAATTTTTCCAACGCAATTTTTTAAATTTTTCTAAGACATTTTTTTTCTGTTTTTTCAGATCAAATCCCCCTTCTTTTTTTAATTTTTCATGGTAAGAACAATTTCCTTTTTTTTTTAATTTTTCCAGTAGGTAAGTATGCAATATCAAATTTTTTAAAGACATTTTAAAATTTTTTTCTAAAATGATTTTCTCAGTGATACCCAGACAATGAACTTTTTTTAGCATGTCAAAATTTATAGAGCTTTCAAAAAAAATTTAATTTTTCAAATTTCTATTATTTCAATTGTTCAAAGTAAAATGAGATTTCTCAAAAAAAATCAAAATAATTGATTATTTTCAACTCAACGTTAAAATTTGCTGATAAAATTTCTTTGATTTTTTCAAAAATGATTTTTCTCGAGGGATCAAATATTTTTTTGAGATTTTTTGAATATTTATTTGTTTAATTTGTCAAGTGAAATTAAATTTTTCAAAAATTTTCAATATCGATTTTCCAGCTATTAAACGTTTAAATTTTCAAAATAATTTTTTTTTGATTTTTTCAAAAAAAAATTTCTCAAGGGATAGAAATTCATGCATTTTAATTTTGATTTTCAACATAGGGTCTAACTTAGTTGTATCTACTTACATTTAAAAAATAAAATGTTGAATTTTTGTAGGTACTAACTCAATTGTTCAAGTGAAATACCTACTCCAACGCAACTTTGAAATTTAACGAAGGCTTTTTTTATTAAGTACTTTTTTTTCAGAAAAGATTTCTCTTAAAGGATAGAAACTGAGTAAATAAAATGTTCTCTAATATCAATAAATTTTTCTTTAAACATGCCACAAAACTTTTAATTTTTAATAATTTTTCAAATTACTTGTAATAATTTTGTTCGATTTTTCAAAAAATTTCATAACTTTGTTTTCCACATCTACGTTAAAATTTTCCAAAGACAATATTTTTGATTTTTTTTTTTTGAAAAATGATTTTTCTAAAATAATAAGGAACAAAAAGTGAACAATTTTTACTCTTTTTTTTTGGTTTTCGAGATCTTTTGTTTTTTGGTGTTTTTTTGTTCGTTTTTTGATTTTTCAAATATTGTTTCGTTCAATCGTTCAAGGTGGTGTGGAATTTTTCAAGAAGTTTGAAAAGAAAATTTTTTTCATTAGGTATTTTATTTTCTTTTTCAATTTTTTTTTTTTTTTTTTTTTGATTTTACAAATTCTGTTTTTTCGGTAATTTATTGAGATAGAAAAATGAAACTTTTTAAAAGTTGATTTTTCAACACTAACGTTCCAAAGTTTTGATAATGTAGGTTTTGAATTTTTTGATTTTTTTCTCAAAAGATTCAAGTTGAATTCCTTTAATTTTTTAAGGTTGAATTTTTCCATTTTATTATGCGATATGGAAATAAAATATAAAAATTTTTTTTTAGTGACAGAGGGGGGAGTTGAAGTTTTCAAATTGCATAATTAATTCTCAAAAAAACCTTTTCCCGAGCAGCACACTCGATCAATAATATCGGAAGATGTAACGTATCGATAAAAAATCGTTTGAAAATCTAAAGATGTTCTCACGATATTATAAAGATTTATCGGTACAACTTCATAGGCAAAAAATCTAAAAACTATCGAATTCGATATTATTAAGATTTTATGACGATATTCGTCAACGATACTATCGACAAAGAATATTAAATTTATCGATTCCGATTTTCCACCGATTTTGTGCAGATATTTGAAACTACATTATCGACAAAGAATATTAAATTTATCGAATTCGATTTTTTAACGATTTTGTAAAGATATTTAAAACTATATTATCAACAGATTATATGAAATTTCTCGACTTCGATATTTTACCGATTTTTTGACGACATTTGAAACTATATTATCGACAGATTATATTAAATTTATCGAATCCGATTTTTTACCGATTTTGTAAAGATATTTGAAACTATATTATCGACACATAATATATGCAATTTCTCGAATTCGATTTTCTAACGATTGCGTAAAGATATTTGAAACTATATTATCGACACGTAATATGAAATTTCTCGATTTCGATTTTTTAACGATTTTGTGACGATATTTGAAACTATATTATCGACAAATAATCTGAAATTTCTCGAATTCGATTTTTTAACGATTTTGTGAAGATATGATATTTGAAACTATATTATCGACACGTAATATGAAATTCCTCGAATTCGATTTTTCAACGATTTTGTGGCGATATTTGAAACTACATTATCGACAAATAATCTGAAATTTGTCGAACGATTTTTCAACGATTTTGTGACGATATTTGAAATTATTTCCAAATTTTAAAAATTGGTGAAAATTTTTCCAAGTCCAACTCGTCTGGAAGTACTAATCTGTCTATTATAAGCGTTTTATTGCTAATTCCTCAACGATAAGGTATGGCATAGTGTTTAAGGAAGAGGATTACCATGCAGGAGGTAGATGGTTCAAGCCCCACGGGTGGCAGATTTTTTATAATTTTTTTTGACTTTTTCTGAAATGATCCTCTTACCGCAACATGAATAATGTGTTTAGGCATAGTTTAATGTATTAATTATGCTAATTAATGATTTTTAATTATAGAAAAAAGCTAGTAAAAGACGAAAAATCGGAATAAAAAATCGATAAAAAATCGACAGAATATCGAATTTGATAAAGTGTCGCAAAAGTTCCGCCTAAATCGTGAAATTATCTTTCGATATTATAGATATATTATCGATAAAATATCTTACTATAATCTCGAAATTTTTATTAACTATAATTCGTCGATAATCTATCTATATATCGAAAGATAATTTCACGATTTAGGCGGAACTAACGCGACACTTTATCGAATTCGATATTCTGTCGATTTTTTATTTCGATAATTTGTCGATTGTGCTGCTCGGGTTACAATAATTGCTGAAAAAAAAACATAAAAAATATAATTAGGTGCCTATTATTGATTAAAATTGATCGAAACTAAATAACAGGTTGAATAAATGATCAAAACCGACCCCCTCCCCCTGAAAAATAAAAAATTTCAATCGTCATCTAATTTTTTTTTTTTCAATGAAGAGAAAGAAAAACGAACTTGAAAAGGTAGGCACACAATAAATTTCCAACTCGACTTTGCCGATTAGGCACATGCGAGAAGACACAAAAGCTCGGTACAAAGTTGGGTGTGACAAATGCGCAAAATTGTACCATAATGATGGCGTTGTTCACGGCTAATGGAACGTATATAACCATGTGTCGAGAAATAGGAGGAAAAAAAAGTGCAGACAAGCTAGTATACTCGTAGTCTGTATAGTCTGTGCATAGTATATCGTATACCTACTTTGCAACAAGTAAATTAACTGTGGAATATCGATATACAACACTGGCGGCGTATAGTTGGCGAAGTCTCGCTCCTGCTTCTCTGGTATATACGAGTATACCCTTTCTTACGGCGAGAGATGCGAGATGCTTTTAATAATAAATTCCTTTAACTTGATTTTGAACGTTTATAATTTGAAAAAGATCCTTTCTCTAGTAAGTTGTTCATGTGTGCGCAAAGTGAAGTCTCATAACGTAATTAGATTACTTTATAAACGCTATTCAACTGGAGACCATAGTTCGTAAACAACTTGAAAAGCTTTATGCAAGCAATTTCCGTGTTCGTGAAATTTAAAACGTTGATTACGGATTATCAGTACCCGCTATAACCTACTAGTAAAACCTAGCATCGTTTCAAAAAGGGTTAAACCCAAAATGCGTGCGCGGAATTTTTTTCCCAACTATGTAGGTACATTTTTTTGCTTTTAGTAGGTCTAGGTGTAGGTATACATAGATGTACTGCCTGTCTTTTTAGGTAGGTATAGCTTTTATTAAACTGTATGTGTCGCTTTGAGTCTTAATTTATATAACTAGGTATACACAATTGATTAGGTATAATTACTATATTTATACTAGGCTATGGTGTATTTACAGTTAGGCAGTGCCTACTGCCTATCAATGAGTCGACTTATCAGTACTTTATACATATTTGTAATGTTATATGTTTACAATAGCAAGGTCAGAAACATCGAAGAAGATTTTTGGCCTCCAACCGTAATAATGAAATACATTGTAGATAATGAACACAGGGCCGCATTTAGGATTAGGAATTTATAGTGTGGCATCCAAATTTTAGTGGAGGCCCTTTTTTAATGAGCATGAGAGATTTCACTTCTTTGTGAAGCACGTCCGGAGAAATTGGAATTTCCCAAGGTGCAATTTGATTTTTTTAACGAGAATAATTTTTTTATTTAAAAAAAATCAGACGCCCACTTTTATTCTAAAAAAAAAAAATTCTTCACTAAACATTTGAACAATATTATTACTATAAAAAAATTGAGATTTTTTTGCAAAAGTGTGAGAGGTATACGAGTATAAGGTTTTTCACAATTAAAAATAAGGATTTTTTTTCTGCATAGAAATTAGGAATCTTTTTTCCGAAAAAAATTAAATGAGCTTCATTTTCAAAACTTTAAAAAAAGTTTTACCTACTCCAGAAAATTCAGAAAAAAAATTCTTATAGGTAAATATAGAGATTTTTGTTCCAAGAAACCTAAAGTTTTCCTTTTCATCTTCCAAAAAATAAAAAAATTTTCATCAATTATTCCAACAAAAAAAAAAATGAAAATTTTTTTCTCCAATTTGAAAAAATGTTTCTATACCTACCACCTATTCCAAAAAAAAAAAAAAATTCTCTCTATGAGCGATTAAGAGATTTTTATTTCCGCCACGTAAAGCTTTAAGTAGTTTTGTCTGGCATTATATGAAACTTTTAAAAATGCATTGCTCCAAAAGTTTTCATTCTAAAACAATTAGGTAAGAGATTTTTTATTCAAAAAACAAAGTTTTTTTTTGTCCAAAAAAAATTGTGAAATTCATTTTTATTTGTAAATAAATTGAAAAATATTTGTAGGTAAGTACCTGTTTCAAAAAAACATACATTAGGTCCTTCTCTAAAAATTTAACAAATATTTTTACCCTAAAAAATTGAGATTTTTCCAGAAAAAATTGGAAGATTCCTCTAAGTTCCTATTAAAGAATAAATAAAAAAATAAAAATGAAGGACTCTGTTGCCTCAAAAAAATATTGGAGAATTTTATTAGGTATCGTTTCTCAATGAATTGAAAACAATTATCTTCCAAAAAAATTGAAATTTTTTCCCTTCAAAAAACACTGATTTTTTTGTCCAAAAAATTAAAAACTTCATTTTTCCAAAAAAAAAAAAAATTTAAAAACTCTACCGCAGCATCTGTGGTAGAATAGCTGATTTTTTTTGTTTCGTTAAATTCGGAATTGACATATTAAAAGTATAGGTGACTAAATCAAAAAGGTATTAAAGGATTATATTAATGAGTATTTTACAAAAGCAATAAACTGAATAAAAATTCTAGTCGAAGTCACATGGTCGGTTAGGATTGAAATTTCTAAGAAAGTTCATTCTAACAAATGTTTTGAGAGCGATTGATCCATTTAAACGATTCGTTCGAGAACAATTAAGTAATTTGAAAAAGTTGTAGGTAGATAATATTATGATTAGAAAAAAATTTTTTGAGTAAAATGAAAATATGTCTTACTCCATGACAGATATACGTATACATAGATATGTATATTAAATTATTTATTTTTAAAGAATAGGTATGGTATTGAATTTCGTCGCATTTATGACTTTATCGTGTGTACATGAAATGAATTTCCTTGGTGCAGGTAATGAATTTCCTTGTTATGTAATGAATTTCCTTGGTATATAATGAATTTCCTTGGTATAAGTATAATGAATTTCCTTGGTATGATATATTGAATTTCCTTGGTATGGTATGAATTTCTTCAGTATGTGACCATTTTCTTTGTTAGGTGATATGTTTTTGAATATTTCACGTAATGTTATTGGCAAAATGTGAGGTAATAAATGAACAAAGAAATATCAAAAAATAATTTGAAAAAATTTTTTAGTTTGAAAAAAAATTGGTGAAAAATTTTGAAAAAAAAAATTGAAAAAATCACTCTAGAAGCCCTATACTTATAGGGTGAAAAAATTGTAAAAATTGTCAAAACTTCTGGAATTGAAAAAATTTGCCCATGGCGTCTACAAAATCTGTGTTCTTTTCAGAGAATATGAAAAACCTTCACGAACGACTAATTTATTTAAACGAATCGTCCGCAAACAATTTCTCAGTTCTTATAAAAATATCTCAATTTTTACTTTCCGAACAGCGCGTAGCGTTGTAAGGAAAGTATTGTTTTCGGTGCGAAATGCGTTTTCACGAATATTGCACTTAGACAAATTTCGACTTCGTACAAATTTGTTTTGAACAATTTCCAGATGATGTTCCGTATGTATGTGTGTGTGTATGTGTGTGTGTGTGTGTGTGTGTATGTGTGTGTGTGTGTGTGTGTGTATGTGTGTATGTGTGTGTGTGCAGAAAAATTTGTTAACACGATTCTAATCGCCCTAATTGAGATATCTCGTTGAAATTCGGCGATGAGTAGTGGTTTATATAAACGAAGGCTACGCAAGAATTTGGGGCCTTTACGTTGAATAGAAAAAATTTTACGAGCGTTTTTTGCGAAAAATTTGTTAACACGATTCCAACCGCCCTAATTGAGATATCTCGTTGAAATTCGGCGATGAGTAGTGGTTTATATAAACGAAGGCTACGCAAGAATTTGGGGCCTTTACGTTGAATAGAAAAAAATTTACGAGCGATTTATGCGAAAAATTTGTTAAACCGCCCTAATTGAGATATCTTGTTGAAATTCGGAGATGAGTAGTGGTTTATATAAACGAAGGCTACGCAAGAATTTGGGGCCTTTACGTTAAGTAGAAAAAAATTTACGAACGATTTATTTTATTAGGGACTAATGCTCGGAAAGTTTGTGATGCTTGCATCACCGTTTATTTTAGAAGAAAAATCTATGTTCTTTTCAGAGAAAGAAATCGTTTACGAACAAAGGATTCATTTGAACGAATCGTCCGCGAGCGACTGATTCATTCGAACCAATCATTTGCAAGGATTTTGGAATAAAAATAATTTTAATAGATTCAATTGAACGAATCATCCTCGAAAGCTTATTCATTACATTTGTAACGATGAAATACGGTTGTCGTAATTTTTCATAAATCGTTCGCGACCGAATGATCAGTTCATGAACGCGTTCATTTCACATGAAGCATGTGGAGTGTCAAATAAAAAAGAGGTTTTCTCAGGCGTGATCTGATGGCGAGGTCATTTTGTGTGTAAAGTGATATTTTCATAAAGTTGTTGGAATTTTATCGTTTAGATGCACTATTTTCATCACACAGTTATCAATTTAGAATGTAAATACCCAAACACACACACACACAAAAAAATCATTCACAAAAAAATCAAAAGAATCCTTTGCGAACGACTGATTCATTGGAACGAATCATTCGAAAAAGACTGATTCATTTCAACGAACTGTTCGCGAACAACCAACGACTGATTCAGTTCAACGAATCGTTCGCGAACGGCTGATTCATTCGAACGAATCATTCGTGAACAACTGATTCATTTTAAAGAATCCTTTGCGAACGGATTCGCGAACAACTCATTCATTCCGAAAAAATCATTTGAAAACAACTGATTCATTTCAACGAATCGTTTGCGAACGACTGATTCATTCTAACGAATCATTTGATAATGACTGATTCATTTCAACGAATCATTCGCGAACGACTGATTCATTTTGAAGAATCGTTTGCGAACGACTGATTCATTTCAACGAATCGTTCGCGTACGACTGATTCAATTGAACGAATCATCCTAGACCGGCGATTCATTCGATTTGTAACGTTAAAATACCGTTATCGTAACGTTCCATGAAACAGGTGATGTGCAAAAATCGCATAATTATCTACCTTATTCGCGGTGTCACAGAGTTTTGAAAATTTCGATCAAGGATATCTCGCGAACCCGCAAACCGATTTTGCTCAAATTTGGTACCCTGATAGATCTTGAAGAGTACTATAAAAAAGGTTATGTGCAAAAATCACGTACCCAACTTATTTGCGGAGTTATCGAGTTTCAAAAATTTCAATCGCGAATATCTCGCGAATCCGCTAATTGATTTCGCTAAAATTCAATAGGCTTCTATTCCCAATGACCCTCTACTACAGATATAAATTTCAACTAATTCCATCAATCATAACTCGAGTTATCGCAGCGACAAATTTGGTCTATACATACATACATACATAAATG
Organism: Balanococcus diminutus; assembly: GCA_959613365.1. Classification (NCBI taxonomy): domain Eukaryota; kingdom Metazoa; phylum Arthropoda; class Insecta; order Hemiptera; family Pseudococcidae; genus Balanococcus; species Balanococcus diminutus. Next base: position 30,072,872 of record OY390718.1, on the reverse strand, counting down.
GGTCATTCTCAAAATACGCCAAATATTCAGGTTACCACTCAATATCTCACGAAGTATTAATGCTAGAATGAATTTCTTATTATGTATGGATAGAGTACACTCTGGGCTATAACAATCCATATTAAAAAGAAATTTTGAATTACATACTCATCGCCCTAAAAATTAAATAGTGGAGAAATGTCCACCGTCGTGGCGCGTTACCACTCAACTTCTACATAATAAATTGTATTTCTCTGATCTCATTATAGCTTGTTGATTTAATTATCACACTTATACAACACCCAGAGATGTGCATTAAATATTAAAGCATTTCAAACGAATTTTCAAGATCATTTTGGTACATCGAGAACAGCTCAAAGTTTGTAACCCAGTTATTCCTGTCTTCGTCGTGGCAGTTTGTAACGTGATGGAGGGGAGGGGAGGGTAATTGAATACTTTCAAATGCGAAAATCGGTCAAACCGACACCTCACCATCCTAAAAATTAATATTCAGTGCAATTTTCATATCCTTGAGTAATGTGAGTGCTGAGAAACCGGGAAATCTTTTAAAAACCTCTATTTGGCCAGCTATCATGTCTTCGTAATGGCTCCCAATTTTGAGGCCGGGAGTGAATATTTTATTTTCAACTAAGCGGCGTTGAAACAAGTAAGTGGACCTGATTGGAACGTGATATTCAGTTTTTTCTATGAACGGATCCATCTCTCACAATTTGAAAATTTTTAAAATTTTGTTTTCACTATATTTGTCCACCGTCGTGGCGTAATATTTTTTTTTCTTCCAAAATTAAAGACAGCTATAGATGCATTGCTCACTACAGTCTTCAATCATTCTAAATGTGATATAAATGTTGATTTTAACCAATTTTTTTTTGTATGCCTCTTCCTTTGCCCAAAAATGCTGGTTTAATTTCAAACAATAGACACCACAACTTAAAAATGAAAAAAATGTCTAAATGCAGACTTTCTTTGAATATTGAATAATTGGAATTCTTGACATTTTTATTTTGTTCCCCTTGTAAAGTTTGTGTTTTACAAGTTTTGGATTTTTCGGGGTGGGGGGGTAATATTATGGAATTTTCACTATAATGTCCACCGTCGTGGACAAAAGTCGCCCCCTCTCCCCCTATGTGGGGTTTCCTGCTTGTCCAACTATACAGATGTTGTCTCCTACATCATACAATATTTTTTCAAAAAAAAAAAAAAATTATTTACTGCATGATGAAAAATCCAAAAAATCACTAGCGAATGTTCGGCGTATTTTGAGAATGACCCATATACATACATACAATATACATACATACATACATACATACACATAGTTATATATAAAGAAATACCAAATTGCGAAATTGGTGTCAATCGTCATATTTTGTCATAAAACGTCGAGAAATATCACTCCCACCCCCCACTGCTACCAACGGGTCAAATTTAATAGCTGATTTTTTTCGAAGAAAAAAAATCAGCTAAAAATCAAAAAGTTTTGTACTTACTATAGGTATTTTTAAGAAACTGCGAAATTTTTTCTGCAAATATTTACAAATATTTTTGCTCCAAGGAATTAGAATTTTTTCCCCCATAAGCAAAATATGTTTTTATTCCAAAAAAAACTGGGTATATTTTTTTTTTAAATGCCTATACCTACAGAAATTTCTTTTTTGAGAAAATTGAACTGAAGATTCACTTTCCAAAAGTTGAAAATATTTTCTTAATTTAAAAAAATAAATTGAGAGATTTTTTCCTCGAACAATTTTAAAAAAAATTATTTTCAAAAAAGTTGATAATTTTTTCCTTAAAAAAAAGGACTTTTTTCCAGAAAAATGATAGAAAATTTTCTATTTAAGAAATTAGGATTTTTTGGTTTCCAAAAAATTAGGAGATTTCTTTTTCTTTAAAATTTTTTTAAAAATTTCAGCACAAAAAAATGAAAAAATTTTCCTTTTCCAAAAAATTAAGGACTTTATTTTTTTGAAAAAATGAAAGAAAATTTTGGCTCTGAAAAATTAAGATAACTATGTCGTCCTCCAAAAATTATAAAAAAAAAATCACTTCTAAAAAACTGATAACTTTTTTTTACCAAAAAATATAGATCCACCCCCCCCCCCTCTCTTTACAACAAAATTTTACTTTTCCAGAAAAATGAATTGAATTCTGTGTTTCGAAGAAATGGAGAAATTTTTGTAGCTACTCCAAAAAACTGCGAGAATTTTCCCTGCGTAAAAATTTAAAAAATTTATCACTGTGAAAAAACTGAGATTTTTTCCTCCAAAAAAAACACAAAATAACTCTTCTCAAAATAGTAGGTAACTTTATACTTTTACAGAAAAATGAGTTGAATTTTTCTATTTCAAAGGAATTGAGAGATTTTTGCATTCCAAGAAACAGAAATTATCTTTCTCCTAAAAATCAAAAAAAAAATATCGCTCTAAAGAAATTGAAAATTTTTCTTCTCCAAAAAACACAGATTTTTTCCCAAAAAATGTTGGGACCAGAATGGGGGAAATTTTTCTCTTTCAAAAAATTGATAAATTTTTTCCACAAATCTTTTATTTTTAAATAATCTTTCAAAAAATTGAGAGATTTTTTTATTCAAAATGTTTCTGAAATTCTTTAAATTAAAAAAAAAAAACAATTGCCAGAAACATTTTAAAAATATTTATACCAAAAAAATGATTTTCTCTATCTGGAAACTTGAAGGTGAGGAATTTTCCTATAGAAACAGCGATTATTTTTTCAAAAAATTAATAGTTTTCTACTTTTAAAAATTTAAAAATTAAAAAATAAATAAATAAATAAAATAAAAATCCTGAAAATCTAATAATTAGGAATTCTTTTATTTACCCAAAAAAATCATAAGATTTCTGTACAAATTGAAAAAATGTAAAATTTTCATGCTTACTTTTTTAAAAAAATGAAATATTTTGAAAAATATTTCCATTTTAAGAAAATGAGAATAGATATTTCCTTCTTCAAAAAAACACTTTTAGGTACTCGTAATGTGATTTTGTGATTTTAATTTTTGCATTTTTGAAATTTTCCCATGTGTTTTTCGTTTTAGTTTCGAAATTTCAAAGGGTAGGTCGAGAACCTAAGCTACTGTCAAATTGCTGACCAATATTAGGGAACAATTTCGCACTTTCGTGAATAATATTATGCACACTTCTGTACGTACAGCATTCTTTTAAAACATAGACGATTCTCAATTTATGCTAAACGAAAAAAAAACAAAAAAAAAACAACAAAAAAAAACATGAGTATCTATCAAATAAACAAATGAATGGCAAAAATAAAGTAAAATTTCAACTCACGTTTCCATAGAAAAAAAAGACACTATCTATTGTAAAAAGAAGCTTGCGTGTCCCTCTGCCTACTATAACATTATCGTATGGATACAAATGTCCATAATGTTATATAGGAAGGTAATTAGTATGTCAAAACAGATGCTTTTTGATGGCGTAACCAACACGCGGGATCCCATAAGGCGTTAATTATATCTGCGGTCTGTTTAGAACATTTACACGTGAATGTCGCCGGTCACGAAAAATCTGTTTTGTTATTTTATTTCAGGTACGTATGTAGTAGGTACGTACGTATTGCGAAATTATACTAACGTTGTTCTTATACGTACAACAAATCTCATAAATTGGACGAAATTGAGAGCACGGAATATCCATCGATGGATGCATTTATATAAAATCGGCAAGACAATTCTGATAAAACATAGGTATATAATTTGGGAGGAAAATGGTTGTCATCTAGATTCGAAGTTCATCATGGCGCCCACTGTCGAATTTCGTCAAATCCGATCATCTTTATTTTAACGTAGTAGGTAGGTAAATGAAGTATTATGAATGTACATCGAGAAAAAAAATCTAAAACTAAAACGTTGACCTGGTAACAGCTGTCAGAACTGTTCGGGCTTGATTTTTATCCACTTTTAAAACGCCATTTTCATTTTTCGTTATTGCGAATAGGTTTTCATATACGTATAAAGGCTGTCAACGACGTTGAATATTAAATTAACTTATAACGAATACGTTCGGCGAAATTTCGATTTTTTTTCAACAACGTTATATCTAAATTCTCTACTGTGTATATAGCCTATGTCGACCGGATGCATATATTTTTATAGATTTTTTGACAGGGGAAGAGGGAGAGGGGGGATGTGGTGCGTTACACGATTGACGCGTTATTAATGGAATTTTGAAATATATGTAACAATTAAAAAGAAAAATAAACTGCTGTTCATCGACTAAAATTGAAAAAATGGAAACGATTTCAAGATGGTGACGAGATATTTTTTAGGCCTAAAAATTATGAGAAGATCTAATTCTTTCCAAACGTAAATTTTTTTGTTGTTTTGAACAAGAATTTCAAAAAATATTCTTTCAACAATTTTTTTACAAATTCAAGTTTGAAAACAATTTGAAAAATTCTTCCACAAAAAAAATGTCTTCAAAACCGTTATTCTGAATAAGCATTTCATTTTTTTTTTTTTTTTTTTTTTTTTTTTGACAAAGTGTCTAACAAAACCTCAAAACCAAAAAGCACGACAGGACTTTTTCAAAATGAAAAATATGTTTCAAATCACTGAACATCCCCAGACATTTTCTGAACCTGAAAAAAAAATCAAATGGTAAAAATTTACCAAGTTTTAAATTAATCCAATTTTTAAAAACTAATCAAGCTTCTAAAATTACCAAACTTCGAATTTTTTCTAAATTTTGAAAATTTAGTAAATTTTAAAAATGTTTAACGTTAAGTAAAACTAACCAGTAACCAAATTTCAAAGATTTCTCAAATTAAAATTTTTTTATAAACCAAGAACTTTTACGACATTTAAAATTTTAATCAAAACTTTATAAGACTTGTCAAATGTCACAAATTATCCTTATAGGTATTTTTTATAATTTAGTTAAATCTTAAATATTGCCCCGAATTCAAAAAATCATTAAAATTAAAAATCGGGAAATTTTGAATTTTTACCTTGGGAAGATAAATACTAAATTTTAAAAATTTATCAAATCTGAACAACTATTCAAATTTTGAAACATTAGGTATTAAAATTTAAAGAAAACAATAGTTAAAATTTTTACAAAATTTTGTAAAATTTTTTAATTTTGATTTTTTTTAAATTTTAAAAATGTGTTCAACTTTAAAATTTTATTAACTTGAAATTTAACGAACTTTGGACTTTCACCTTCTGAAGACGAATTTTTTTTTTAAATTTCAAAAATTTATCAAACTTAAAAAATTTACTTAATTATGAAAATTTATTAAAATTAAAAAATAATCAAAATTACATTATTTTAAAAAAAAATAAGGTTTCATGATTTTTCAAAATTTTGAATCTTTATCATTCTAATTTTGAAAAATTTAAAATTGGCCAAACTTCATAAAAATATAACTAGGTACTGAAAAATTGCCAAATTTTGAATTAATACAATATTTTTAAGGTAGGTATACACAAAAGTTACAAAATTCTCAAAATTTATAAAAGTGTAAAAATCTATTTTAAAAAATTTAAATTGATCCACTCCCCAAAAATTGCAAAAATTTACTGTACATTAAAAGTTTATCTTATTTGGAAAAATTGAAGTTTGAATAATATCAAATTTTGTAAACTTCCTCAACTGAAAAATCAAACTGAATTTTGAAAATTGTACTAAAAATGGTCTTTTCTCATCAATTTTTCACAAATCAGTCACACATTTTTTGGGATTCAAAAATTTTCTTATAGTTTATTTTTTGGTTGGGTGATCGGGTTTCAAATTCAAAAAACATTAGGATTTTCAGTGTAAAGCAAAAATACAAAAAATATTCTTCATTTTTATCTCATTTTAATATTCTTTTTAAAAAAATATATTTCTTTTATTTTTAAAATCTTTTTAAAAATAACGTTACCGACTGAAATAGAATTTTTGAAAATTTGTATTTCTTATAAAATAATGGTCTTTCCAACATTCCAACGATTTGTTGCAAAATTGCTACAATTTTTTACTAATTTTATAATCTATATACAGATTTTCCCATAAATTGAAAATAATTTCGAAAACATTTTCTAGAAATTTTGGTGTGAAAAGGAATTCTATAATTTCAGGCTTGAATTAAATTTAAAATCTAAATTTCCTTATAATAATTTTTTCAACATTTTTTAGAAAAACATTGTTTTCTTATTTTAAACTATTTTTTTTTAAATATAAAAATTTTTTAAATTTTAAAAATTTACCTAATAAAATAAAAAAATTTGAAATTTCAAGTTTGAAAAAAAAATTATTTATAAATTCGGTTTAACAAAATTTTCCAAAAATTTTCTCTTTGTTTATAATTTATTTTTAAAATTTTTTTCATAAAATTTTCAAAAATTTCCACTAAGAAGATGTTTGAAAAAATATTTTTTGGTTTTCAATTTTTTAAATTATTTTTTGAAAAAAATTGAAACATTTGAATTTTTTATAAATTTTTCCAAAACATTGACGATTAAAAAAAAAAAAAAAAAAAAAAAAAAGTTGAAAAATTTTTGAAATTATTCTAGAGATTGTATGGTGGTTATCTGAAGATTAAAATTTTAAAATTCTTACTCACAAGAACTTATTTAAAACCTTTGAAAAATCTGTCAAATTAAACAAAATTTAAAAAAATGGATTTTCAACTGAATTTTAAAAATAATTTGTAAGTAATAAATTTTTTCAAAATTTTGTTAGGTACAAAAAAGTAATTAGAGGTAAATGATTTTTTTCGCATGTTTGGTTTTTTTTTAGCGATTCATAAATAGTAGCAATATTTTAAGGATTTTTCGATGCTTCGAATGTGAAAAAAATTTTAATAGATTAAAAAGAAGAGAATAAAATTCTCTTTTTTTCTAGAAAATTGTGATTTGAAGACAATTTTAAAAATGGGTATAGATATTTTAAAACAATTAAGTATAAAATTTTCTAAAATTATTTTACAATAATTTTTTTTATATCTATGTACGAGTATTTTTATACATGAAATTTAAAATTGTCAAAATTATTTTCCAAAACATCGTGGTTTTTTTTTAGAAATAATTGAAATTGCGTGACTTGGAAATGTTACGTTTTAATGCCATAAATTTGTGTAGGTAAATCACTTGGGTATTTAAAAATTCAAAAATATTTATATTTTTTAAATCACCTTTAAAATTAGTCATCTAAAAAATTATCCCCTCCGCCCCATGACTTATTTGTCCTACAGGATAACTCGAAATTACTCAAGTGGGATACGAGTAAGTAGGTACAACAAAATGAACTCCATCACCAATGTTAATTACCTCGTAATAAACTCGCTACAAAATCTTTCACGCACGTTTAATTGAATTTAGTTATCTAAAAAGAAAAAAAGTTCACGGTCCGTCGATAATTTTATTCTAAAAGCGACGTATGCATTTTCTAATCAAAGATAATAATTTGACTTTTACCTTTAAAGGGCACGAAAAATACCTCTAATGAACTAGTTTTGACACGAATGTGAGCAAGGTCGTATCATAAAACGGGTCAAATATCGTCATTTTCACAACTACGAGTATTTTTCGTTTAGGTACCTATTAAAAACGCCTCTCAATTTAACCTAAAGAGTATGAAATTTGTCAAATTTTCACTCATTCGTGACAAAATTAGTACATTTTCTGATGAACATTTTTCTGCGTCGCATGATCGCAAAACAGAGCGTATTTTTTTCTTTTACCAATTAAGCATTCGCCGAGATAAGGAATTATTTATTGTATTTGGTCTGAAATCAACGTTTCAGCAATGATAGGGTCTAAATAGAGGTCGTTACTCTTATAATAAAATATCACATATGTGTGGTCTTTATCATGAAGTAGGCTCATGGTCAATCGTATTTATTCGTTTATCACGCTTATTAAACGAGGTATAATGGTTATTAATTGTCGAGCTTTACTCGATTATAAAATCGAATCGTATGTAACCAACGCGAATAATGAATTTTAGCAAAAAAATATCAAAGTTTTCTTTTCGTACAAATTGGTTTTAATTGCACGTAATACAAACGAGGCAAATTAACGACTAATTAAGTTCGTTTGTTTTGAAATAGGTAAAAGTATACGAGAGCTTAATAGTGGGTCCAATTTTTTTTTTTTTTTTTTTTCTAATTAGGTAGCTTTTTCATCGATGACGATTCGTAATCGAATGATTCGTAATTCTCATATTTTATAGGTAGGTCTACGTGTGCCTAGAAATTTAATTAACAATTTCCATAAAGTAATTTATCAGTTTTTTGATAAAAATTTTTTCAATTTTGAACCACGCTAAGTAACTAAACCAGGTCATATTTTTCAAATAGAAAAAAATTACCACCATTCGACTTGGTTTAAAAAATCTTATCAAATTTTACACAAATGTGGTATTTTTTAAACGCACATAAGCTTAGGTACCGTTATCAGTGGCTAATCAAACTCGAGATAACATAATTATGTATTGCTCTCTAGGCGTTTGATAAAGCAACCAGAGGAAAAGAAGGGGGAAATAAAAACGGCGCTAGAAAGGTTGATAACCTAATCCACCCACGTTTCGAAAATTTATACCCAATTTGACTAAAATCACAAATAACGTCGAATTAATTAATATTTTTATACCGCGCAGACAATTTAAGAATACCCACATCTATTTTTCGTAAGGTTTTTTTTTTTTTTTTTTGAAATAACGTAGGTGGTACTAATTTTGAGGAAATTATTCATTCATACTTGATACAACTGATACAAGGTAAGAAATTATTTACATAAGAAACGTAACGAGCTACAGTGGTATTTTTTCTACATAATTATAACGAATTGTTCATGATCACCCCTATAAATACGAGTAGGTATCTTCACCATCGTCACTTTACATTAAGTGTTTTCATTCCTCATACAGTGCCAGCGCACTTATATAATTCTTATTATTACATGAGTGAATCAATGTTTATCAGAATTCACGATTTTGATTTCTTCGCAAACTTCTTATCTTATTTAAAACTTTGTTTTGGTTTCTCGAGATTCGAACAACAATAGTTTTAGATTTGAAAATTTATTCTCTAATTCGAGCTAATAATAGATACTTTAGTTTCAAAAAAGATAGGTAACTTGGAATTTTCCGGACTGTAGGTCGATTTTTTCCGTAGAAGTGTGTCGAATTTGAGAATGATATCTTCCCCTAAAACTGAGAGATTTTCTATTGAAAAAAATAATAATTTCCAAACAATTGAGAAATGTTTTCTTCCAAAAATTAGGTAACCACAAAAAATTGAAAAAAAATTACCACAAAAAATAATATTATGCAATTTTTTACCACAAAAAATTTTTAAAAATTCTATCACAAAAAATTGTAAAAATTCTACCACAAAAAATTGTAAAAAATTTTACCAAAAAAATAATCACAAAAAAATGAAAAAAATTTTACCACAAAACATACCTAATAATTCAATTTTTTACCACAAAAAATTGAAAAAATTCAACAACAAAAGATTGTAAAAAATTTTAGCACGAAGAATTGAAAAAAAATTTACCCAAAATATTTTTAAAAATTTACCACAAAAAATTGAAAATTTTTATCACAAAAATTTAAAAAACATTACCACATGAAAATAAATTGTTTTACTTACCATAAAATATTTAAAAAATTTCACCACAAAAAATTGAAATTTTTTTACCAAATATATGAATTCTTCTTGAGAGATAGAAAACATTTTAGTGCCCCCCCCCCCCCCCCCCCACTAAATAGAAAATTTGTTTTCCAAACAAATACATTGACTCTGAAAAATGACATTTTAGTTTTACTCCGAAAAAATTGATATGTTTTCTAAGAAATAATTTTACTCTAATAAAGTCAAGAGACTTTCTTCTAAAAAAAATGAAACCGTCATTCTCAAAAAATTGAGATTTTTCTATATAAAATGAAAAAAAGTAGGTAAGTAAATCCTTCTCTCACAAAAAAAAGTAGGTGATAATTAAAATAATTTTTTGCAAAAATTTAAAAAAATGGGGATAGGTGATTATTTTGTATAAAAATTTCTAACAAAAATTGCTTAGAAATTTTTTTTGAATACTTAAAACATTAAAATATGAGCTTTTGAACATTTTTTTTTTTTTTTAATGTGTAAACAATTAAACAAGGAAAATGCATTATCAATGTTCCCCGAAATTTAAAAAATTGGGGTATCAAAACATTTTTTTAAAGCTGCTCCAGTTGTTTTCAAATGAACCAACTTCTCCTTGTCATTTTCTTCAAAAAAAAAAGTAATTCGAAAAAAAAGAAAGAGTCGTAGCTTTTAAATATGTAAATAGGTAAATCCAGAGATTTTTTCAAATTTCTAGGAAATTCTTCTTTTTTCAGACTTTGAAGAATTTTTTTAAATGTTCTAGGTAGGTCTAAAATACATTTTCTCTATTTTTCAGTCTTCAATTGCCAATCGATACCTAAATTACGAAATTGACTTAAAAAAATAAACAGAATCAATTTACAAAATTTGAATTTTTACCAAATTTTTATTTTTCACATATTTTTATTTTTAAATTGAAAACTTTGTGGGAAAAAAGGATACCTAGGTAATGTTGTTTCCTTCAAAAAATATTTTACCTAATTTTTAATTTTCAAAAAAAAGTCATTGAAAGAAAAAACATCTTGAGCTAAGTTCAATTTCAAAAATATAAAAAAAAAAAATTAGGAAAATTTTTATTTGATTTTTCAACAAAAAAAAATCGAAACAAATTTGAATTTTTTGCTAATTTTATTATAATTTTCGAAAATTTTTTAAAATCTTCTGAAATTTTGTAACAGAAAAAAAAACTGAATTTTTTAGAAGTTTGTAAGTACGATTGAAAATTAACAAAATCATGGTTGGCAACTTATCAGTATAGCTCAAGTGCTCAAACTACGCGAAAAAAGTTTGATTTTTTTTGCAGAAATTTATTTTTCAATATTTCTCTGGATTAGGTAAGTATATTTTTTTTTATTTTGGAGGTAAAAATAATTTTTTTGGAAAAGGAAAATCTTTTAATATTTGGCAGAAAAAAAATTCGAGAAAAAAAATTCCATTTTTTTGGAGGAAAAAAACACATTCTTGGGAGAAGAAATCATTTTTAACTGACTATGAGCAAAAACAAGATAACTTCTCTAATTTTGGTAAATTTCCTAAAAAAAATTAGTAATTTTTATTTCTCTAAAAATATGAGCTTTACCTACTCTTTTTAAAAAACAGATGTTTATGTAGGTATTCCAAAAGAAATCAAAAATCTTCCCTTCAAAAAAAAAAAAAAAAAAAAAAAATTGCAAAATTTTCTCATCAAAAATTTAAAAAATGTTCTTGCTCCCTTCCAACTTTTTCGAAGAAAAATATGTGTTTTTTTAGAAAAAAAATTATATTTAGGTGAAGAAATCTATTATTTTTTTTGAGAAAAAAATCTTCAATTATTTGTTGGAAAAGCAAATCATTCAACTATACTCCGTTCGAAATAAGAGTAAAAAAAACACATCAGCAGATGGACGTGAGGGGAAAGGAAAAGGAGAGAATTCGTCAAACAAAACAATTCCAAGCAATAGTTGGCTATGTTTATTATTTGATTAATTTTGAATTTCCTTGCACAAAAGGGTGTTGATGATCAGTGTTTTTTTTTTACTCTTATTTCGAACATATTGTGTTTGAGGGGGAAAAATCCTAATTTTTCTACAGGAAAAATATTTTTAAAATTTTTGGTGAGAAAATTTTGTTGTTTTTAAGGGGGTGAGAGGATTTCTGAGTTTTCTTGTAATACAAGATGATTTTTTTTTTCTTTTGAATCAGCATGAAAAAATTCTTCAATTTTTTTAAAAAGAAAAATGAGTAGATACCTATTAAGTACGATAAATGCTCAATTATAAATAAAAATCTTTTTATTATTTAGGAGAATAGTTCTGTTTCTTAAAAACAATTGATAAAACTCTTTATTTTTAGAGAAATGAAATTAGTTAGGTACTCCATTTTTGAAGTAAAAAATTTCTGGAGTAAAAAAAAAATTATCGATAAATTGACGTTTTACCATTAATTTATTAAAGTGAGGGGCAGGGAAGAGACAATTCGCTACTTTTAAAATCATCAACCTCTGGCCGACCTTATCGAGAATATTTTAAAAATTTTCACATTCCCCGATTCAATTAAAAAAAAAAGCAGAAAAAAAAACTTCACATTCGCGTGCATCTTTCTACGACAATTTTAAATTAATTCAAAAAACCAAACGGACGCTCTTTTACACTCCCTCGGAGACTAGACGAGAGGAGGAGGACGGCTCGTAGGACTTTTTTCCCTCTCATTTCATGATCGAGGAAACAAACCACAAACTGGAAGTGGAATAACGTGTAAGTCTTCGCATAAATTACAGTACAAAAGATCAAATTACATCTTACGAATCTCGTTTGGGAAATCTCATTCGTGAATCGATCACTATTATTCAAACGTCTTGGTAGATCATTCGAGCAATTTATAACTCGAAGCTTGAAACTTGATAAAAGTTGAAGCTAAGCTAGGTATCTAATGGGACGAAATTTTTCAATTTGAACGCATCACACGAGGATGAATACCTACGTAAAAGGTCTACTCAGCTTAGACATCAATTTGCCCAGAAGTCTGGCGGTAGCTGCATTAGGCTTGGGCAGAGCATAAGGAAGAATCCATCTTTTAAAAAAATCCACTGGTGGCGAGATAATTACAGTTCATGCACTCACGACACACGTTCATGGCTTGGCAGTCGATCTGTAGCCCGATCAGGCTATATTATTATGGGTAAATTCAAGCGCGAGGTCTTACCATTCTGACTATATTTCGGTGGGAGGAGGAAGAGAAGAGAACATGTTACGCGTAGTACAAAAAAAGAATTTTCGTTACATTTCGATAAAATCTTACTTACATCTAAATACGCGTTTCACGGTTCTAAAGATACTATAAAGGAGGGTAAATAACACAGGCTATGGTTTTTATTTGCAGGCTAATAACCTTGGCTGGCTAAGGTCAGACAATTCTTGACCTGCCTCATTTATTCGTACGTTAGTTATGAGCTAATGTTTGGCACCCTGTTATCAAATCTCAGCCTGTTAAAATCACGTTCCAACTCCTACGCCGGTCGTGCTAAGTTGCGTTTAATTTACAACGGCGCCCAGTTTTATCAATTCAAACTAAATATGCGTGTGCGATTAAAATAACGACGAAAAAATAGCCGCACACTGGCGTAAGAAACAACCGAAAAGTCGAGTATAAAAAAATTACGTTAAATTCGTGCGATTTTAGTCGTTTATCCGCGCCATAGAGTTATAAGTACAATGCTTATCAATATTAGGTAGGTATATAATTCCGCGATATACTCAAGTTTGAAAATTTAAAACGAGCCAATTTTATATATGTACATACGTAAATATATATTATGTACGATGGTAAAACTAACGATTGAATTTTTTATTGCCGATTCATGTTCTAAATAACCAATTTAATTGTGTTGATCGATTTTAATGGCGTTAAAAAATGGGAGCATTATTCAATTTGTTAAAGTATACGAAGGCGATAAGTACGATTTTTTTCTACTTCATGTATTTTGTATTATAGTGGAGTGGCCTTTTTATTTTTTTTCCTAATCTCATCCACCGCAAAGGGGTTTCTGTACATAATTCTCAATTTTTTTATTTTTCCTCCATACTTGAACTGAATTTCAAGTGGCCCCTAATTACCCCCTTAAAAAAAATTGATCGATCAAAATCTTGCCTTTTTTGATTATACCCCATCAAAATTGTGTTGCTTTTTATGAGAAGTAAGTGATCCCATTTTTTATTTTTCCCCAACTTATTTTCAAATACTTTTATTGCATTGGAGCACCTTCATTTTAATCAAAAAGATAAATAAATAAATAGGTAAATAATACCTACATATATCTACCTAATAAAATTATATATAGATTTCTTTTTTTTTTCAAGAGAGAGAGAGAAGAAAAATGTTTTTTGTTTTTTTTTTAAATTGAAAAAAATTTTTCCAGAAATTTGAATTTTTTATTCCAAATTTAATTATTCCCAAAAAATCAAAAAGTTTTTTCATTATGAAAAAATTGAAAAAATATATTCCAAAAAAAAACGAGAAATTCATTAATTTCCAAAAAATTGAGAAATTGAAAAATTGAAAAAAATGAGACTATAATATTGGCATTTTTATTGGAAGAGTTGAAAAAAAGTATCTACCTCCAAAATATTGAAAAAATTTGACCCCATAACATGAGAATTTTTTTTAATATCATAAAATTTACTGATTTCTTCAAAAAAAAAAAAAAAATTGAGAGGTTGGAAAAAAAATTTTATCGCATAATTTTCATTTTTTTATTCCAAAAAATTGCAAAATTCTAAAAAAATAATGATTTCCAAAAATTAAAAAATTTTCATTCTAAAAAATTAAATTTAAAAAAAGGTGGTGAAATTCTTTAATTTTCAAAAAAAATCGAGAAATTGAAAAATAAAAATAAAATCAGGTAAAAAATAATAATTATTCAATAATTTTCTACCTACTTATATACTTATACCTATATGCATAAGTAATATTTTTTAAAATCAAAGAATAATCTCTTTATTTTTCTGCAAAAACCCTTTATTTTTCTGTCTTTTGAGAAAAAAAAGTTTCACTTTTAAAAAAAAAATGTAACTTATTTGTTCACAATTTTCTTTTCTTTTTTTTCAATCTTTCATGTATTTTCTTTTTTTTAGTTATCATTATTTTTAATTTCCAATTTTTTGGACTGAAAGATTCTCAATTTTATTTGGAGTGAAGAAATTTCGATTGTTTTGAAATGAAAAATCTCAATTTTTCCAAATGGGAAAAACTTTTTTTTTTGGAGTGTAAAAATTTTCTGTAGTAAAGAAATCTAGATTTTTTTCAAGTGAAAAAAAAATTATTTGGGGTGAAAAATCTCAATTTTTTGAAGTGAGAAAAACTTAATTTTTTGGAGTGTAAAAATTTTCTGGAGTGAAGAAATCTAATTTTTTTTTTCAAGTAAAAAAACTCAACTTTTTTATTTGGAGTGAAAAAATTTCAATGTTTTTGAGGTAAAAAATCTCAATTTTTTGAAGGGAGAAAATCTCAATTTTTTGAAGTGAGAAAATCTAAATTTTTTGGAATGTAAAAATCTTCTAAAAAATTCTCAATTTAATTTGGAGTGTAAAAATTTTAATTTTTTGGAATGAAAAAATTTCAATTTTATTTGGAGTGAAAAGATTTCAATTTTTTTTTTAAGAGAAAAAATCTGCATTTCTGGAGTAAAAAAATCTCAATTCTATTAGGAGTGTTAAAATCTCGATTTTATTTGGAGTGAAAAAATTTCAGTATTTTTGAGGTCAAAAATCTCAACTTTTTGAAGTGATAAAATATAAATTTTTGGAGTGTAAATCCTCTGAAAGATTCTCAATTTTATTTGGAGTGAAGAAATCTCGATTTTTTTGTAGTGAAAAAATCTCCATTAGGTAGGAGTGTAAAAATTTCAATTTTTTGAGGTAAAAAAATCTCAATTTTTTGAAGTGAGAAAATCTAAATTTTTTGGAATGTAAAAATCTTCTAAAAAATTCTCAATTTAATTTGAAGTGTAAAAATTTTAATTTTTTGGAATGAAAAAATTTCAATTTTATTTGGAGTGAAAAGATTTCAATTTTTTTTTGAAGAGAAAAAATCTGCATTTCTGGAGTAAAAAAATCTCAATTTTATTAGGAGTGTTAAAATCTCGATTTTATTTGGAGTGTTAAAATCTCGATTTTATTTGGAGTGAAAAAATCTCGATTTTATTTGGAGTGAAAAAATTTCAGTATTTTTGAGGTCAAAAATCTCAACTTTTTGAAGTGATAAAATATAAATTTTTGGAGTGTAAATCCTCTGAAAGATTCTCAATTTTATTTGGAGTGAAGAAATCTCAATTTTTTGTAGTGAAAAAATCTCCATTAGGTAGGAGTGTAAAAATTTCAATTTTTTGGATGTGAAAAATTTCATTTTGTTGGAGTGAAAAAGTCTCACAATTTTTAAAGAGAAAAAAAACTCCTAATGTGTTTGGGGCAAAAAGTCTAGATTTTTATACAGAAAAATGTGTTGTTTTGGGGGATGGGGAGAGAAATCTTTCACTTTTATAGGAAAAAAATCAATTTTTGTTTTTCATTTTTTTGCAGATGAAATCTTAATTTTTCGTAGAAAAAAATTTCTATTCTTCAGGGGAATAAAATCTCAAAAATTTTTGCAGTAACGAAAAAATTTCTAGCAACTTTTTTATACAGACACTATTCAATTCGTGTAAAGATCGAATTGATGCAGATTTTTTCTAGTTTTTCAATGCATATCTACCTCACCTTTCTCTTATTTAAAAGGAGACGATCCCTCGCTAGTTTTTTTTTCCTCCGACAGGAAGTTTTTTTCTCTCTCAATGTGCGATGAATAAAATCGGTGTATTCAAATTATAAATGCGAATAAGCAAATGTACAAACGGAGAGGCTGTTTTTGGCTATAGGATTGCATAAATACGTAGTGCAGACTGCAGTGCAGTGCAGTACTTGCAACCGGCAAAAAATTCTGGTCAAGAATGCAACCATTATCAAGGACAATGCATATATTTTATCAATGCAACAACGCCCTTCTATAATATTCGGCGATTGTGTAAGTATGTGTTTTTCAGCATTAGGGTCTGGTTCAGCATGCCATATACGAGCTCGAGTTGTATTATATGCATATGTACCTAGATATAGGTAGATTTACGAGTATTTATCCGGGTTTAACTTCTTCACGTCGAAATAAACTCTAGGTACTTATAGTATATGAATTAAATTCAAAGAAGTGACAATTGTAAGAAATGCATGTAGTTATGGGTACCTAACTACCTATACGTATATAATCTACGCCTTCCTGTACAGAATAATTCACAGGAACGAATTTGATACAAATTGATATAATAATATTTGTTGAAAATATTTATCATATAGAAAAATTTCATATTTTTGATTTATTAGAAGAAAAAAAAAATAAAGAAAAAAATCATATCTACTTACCTACTTCCTTAGATTTCCAAATTATTATTTTCCAAAAAAAAAAGGAAAAAAAAGTGGGGTGTGCTATTTTTATTTTACAGAGAATAATCTCAGTTTTCTTTTTCTAGAATTAAGTAGGTAATTTTCATTTTTTACGAAATTAAATTCCCACCTTAATTTTTTGGGGTCCAGCTTGAAGAAATCTCATTTATATATAAAAAAAGTGCGGAGAAATCTTTTAAATTATTTTTCGAAATAAAAAAGGCGTTGAAATTTAAATTTCTTTGAGAAAAAAACTATTTTTATGACAGAAAACTTTTTTGAATTTTTCATTCCAAAATAAGTATTTTTTCATTAAAATGTTTGAAAATATAATTTTTAATTCAACTTCTTTGTCATATTTAACTTTTCAAAAAAAAAAAAATTATTTAAAAGTGTTTTTTTTTTAAATAGGTACATACCTATATTAAATACTTTTACCATAAAAAAACTTCATAAACAGTGTGGGAGTGTAAATAAAAGAAATTATACAAAATACATAATCAAATCCGATTCTCATCTCAAATTTTTCTCGAAAAAAACAAAACAAATTTTAATATTAAAATACCTATACTTGCATACATATACCTATTATAAAAAAAATCATACCTATAGTCAAATATCACTTTGAAAAAAAAAATGAAAATTTACAAAAAAGAGAAAAAAATCAACAAGGACATTTCCAAAATCGAGCATTACAGAATTTTCAGAAATGAGAAAACAAAAAATTTTGCTAAGCATAGTTACTTCTAAAATTGAAAATTTCTCCATTTTTATTCAGAACTTGTAAAGCAATTTTGTGCTTTGCAGTTTTTTCGAAGCAGTGATGCCACATACAACAGAACTTCAAAAATATTTTAGGACAAAAGAAGAAATTTCTTAATTTTTATTCAGAATTTTTGCGAAAGGAAACTCCAATTATTTCATTTATTTCTGCTTCTCCTTAAAAATCAATTTTGTGACTTGTAGTTTTTTTGAAATGATAACAAACTTTTTTGATTTTTTTTTACAATGAAATTTTAATTTCAATTTTTTTTAAACTACTTACTCCAACGTTTTTTTTTTTCGATTTTTTTTTCAGGTGATTTCTTTTTCAAAACAATATTATTATACTTAATAATTTTATTTTAGGATAGTTTGAATGCAATTTTATTTCTCATGCAATTTTTTTTTTAATTATTGAATATTCCTAAACTTTTTTGATTTTTTCAGGCTTTCCCCGATTAAAAATATATTTTTTTTGTTATTTTTTAACATTTTGAACACTTTAAAAATGTGAATATAATTTAATTTTTAAGTATTTTAAGCTCAATTTTTTTTTTTAAATTAAACACTTTCCTTTCCTTTATCCTTTGAGAATAAAAATAGGTGGACGACGCATAAATATCATAATTTAACATTTCATCAATTTATTTACATTTTATTTTGGTTTTTAAAAGTTTTTATTGAAAAATTTTTAGTCAATGAATCATTTTTTAAATTTATTCTTTGACTTTGTTAATTCAATAAATTTTTATATTTCGGCTAAAGTCGAATAAATCTTGAACCTTTTCGATTTTGTTCGTTTACAGTAAGTCAATTATTTCTTATCTTATCGGAATAAATTTTTTTAAATAAGTATTATTTTATTAAAGGTTTACTCACAAAAAAAAATTAAAAATAGACAAACAAACAAAAAGAAAAAACTGATTTGGTTCACAAAATTGTACTCAATTTTTATAAATGTACGTTTGAAATAATGTAATAAGTTTCAAACCCACGAAACTTGTAGGTACATAAAGTAGGTACCTATTTCAAAAAACAATAGAATTCCCTGTTAATAGGTACTTTTCCGTCAAATTTATTCTTCAATTTCACGAGACCTTGTAAAATACACTATCACTTTTGTATAATGCATCCTAAAAAAATTCAATTTTAAAATTCCCAAGATCAATTCTATGTATATGAAAAAAATCCGCACAATTTAGTTCAAGTTCATTATTTATACTTACATTTCCTTCCACTAACCTCATAACACGCGAACATCATTTTATACACATGTAAGACGCGACGTAGGTCTAGGTACGTATTACGTAGGCCTACATCTGCATAATTATTTTCAATTCGCGAGGAAAACGTCATAACGAGGACCTAGGTTTACATGAGATCCAAATAATCTCTCATAGATCAATTGAAAAGAAAATTATTCGGATGTTTGTACTACGAGTGGATCGCCTCAGTTCTGTTTTTTTTTGGCACCATCGAAAATTTACCAATACTACATAGATAGTTTATATTTAAAATTGAAGGGGAGGGAGGGGTCCAATCGAAATTTTTGTAATGACCAAAATTATTTCTGGAATTTTAATCTACAACTTTTGTTTGAAAAATTTTTCGGTTGGACCCCTCCCTCCCCATCGATTTTGCATAACACTCCGAATATACTAATTAAAAATTAGAAGTGTGAGGGAGGAATGGTCCAATTGAAAAAATTTTCAGATAAAAGTTGTAGATCAAAATCCTAAAAATAATTTTGGTTATTATAAAAATTTCGATTGGATCCCTCCCTCTCCTCCGATTTCACGTAACATAGGTAGATACTTTCCAAAATTGGAGGAGGGGTCTAATTGAAAAAATTTTCAAACAAAAGTTGTAGATTGAGGTCTTGGAAATAATTTTTGTTATTATAAAATGTTTGGTTAGACCCTTCCCTCCCCTCCAATTTCACATAATATGACTCAGATACTTATATTATTATAAACTGGCGGAGGTATAGGGGGGAAATGAAAAAAAATTTCAAACAAAAGTTGTAGCTTGAAGTCTTGGAAATAATTTTGGTTATTACAAAAATTGCGATTGAACCCCTCCCTCTCCTCGAATTTTGAATATCAAATATCTATGTAATATTTGGACTTGAAAAATTTTCGATAGTGCCAACAAAAAAAAACAGTACTCGTCGTATTTCGAGCTAGCTCGGTGTACTCAAGAAATAAAAATTCTTTCGTCATCCACGTCGAATGTTGAACTTGGAATATAACTTCCATTCAGCTGTTAATTTTGATTTCAATAAAATACATTCGCATTTGCTCGCAAACGAAGCTCACACCGCATAGAAGAGCACACAGACGCAGGTGAGATTTTGGGTACAACTGTATAATTTCATTTTCAATCGAAGGTTAGGTTATCCAGAGTACGTTATATGGTATCACGACACCTCCACTCGAGTCCACAATGCGAACCCGACATCCTTTAGGGGGCCATTTTTTATCCTATTTCGGTCTGTTGAACACGCGAATGCGAACATGTTCGGCGTTAAATATTTTTTCGGTAAAGTATAATTATGATTCAGCGATGGGAAAGAGTGCTGAAGAGGCAAAAAGAGGAGACAGCAGACAGGTTACTGACCTATGTGAAGGTTGCTAGACGCAAGACGCGAAATGGTTGTGTTTAGAGATCCGACAGTCCGGTCATTCATCCCCTCTTCTTCCGTTCAGTTCAGTTTCAAACTGCCTAGGACCTCTCTGAATAACATATATTCTATACCGCGTGGACGAAGCGGGGTGCACATAAAATGGAATAAAAACTACACATAAAAAAAAAACCAATACGAAAACAGAGAAGAGGAGAAATAGAAAACATTCAAGTAAGGAGAGAAGCAAAAGGCGGATGAAACCCTAACCTATCGTAACATATTGTTAACACGATTCACTTCAGCAGAGAAACTAGTTTTTGACATTTAAGGCGAATTAACATTTGCCTACAGATTCAAGCAATACCAGTATGATTTTCGTACACGTTGGTACGCCATTATTTCTCCAGCATTTAATCCTACCCGATGGTATATTTTTAAATTGATAAAACTTCTACTGGAATTATTCGACCTTATTACTCATCAAATCGTACAATGTATAAGGTTGAGAAGTCGACAATGATTTCACGGAATAAACTCTCGATGCTCTTTTTTTTCAATATCAAACAATTATCTCACGGCATAATGATAAATAGCTTTTTACTTCACCGAATGATTAATCACGTAACGTCATTGAGTGAATGATAATACGCAAAGTATATTTCCTTGTTGATTATGAAAAAAAAAAACTCAAAATTCGCAACCGCATCTATTCTCATTGAATACGTGAAAAACACGATTGAAGCACATCACCGATAGAGTATTTGCATATCGTGCCTTTAACAGGCGTTATTGTGTATCTCACGACTATGTATCTTTTTATGTATTACGTGTTATAGGTTTCCTAGTCGATATAAAATTAGATAGGTATCCAAAGTGATTAATGCCCATTTCATTCAAACAAAAAATATTTTCGATCCAATTTTGGTCTTACAAATGCAAAGAAATTTTTTTTTGCTCACCAACATAAAATTAAGTAGATATTATTTATTTGGGAAAATTGTACTCACAATCTCACATAGGTACCTAATATTTTTTTTTTAAATCCAATTTGCTCGATTTACTTACCTACCTATTATTTTCACATTACGTCATTTGCATCATTGCATGTTTCAGTGCTTCATCTTGAAACAAAATTATCCAAAAAAAATTCTTTAAACAAAATCTTAAAAAATTATGTAGTTAAGTAATTTTTTTAAATAAGACGTATTTTGAGAATATTTTTCTCCAAAAAATTTTACATGAATTTTTTAAAGACATTTTAGAAAAATCTCAAAAAAAGTTCTTCATTTTTTTGAAAAAAATATTCATGATATTTTTGTTCGTTCACATCTCACTTTAAAAGTTTTTTATTAAAAATTCTTCTTTTAAGCCTTGGAAAAAACTCTAAAAAAATGAGAATTTTCTTTTAAAAAGATTCTTTGGTAAAAAATTTCTTCAAAAACATATTTGGAGAAAATGATATTCGAAAAATTTTCCACTAAAATTCCTGATGACAATGTGCATAGGTACTTAATTAAAAATCAAAAAAAAATATATATATATTTAAAACATCTTTTCTTTTTTTAGAAACGGTTTTCAAAACAAAGTAATAGGTACCTACCTATAGGTACATAATGAAAAATAAAAAAATAAAATAAAATAAAATAAGAGGTTAAATACCTGCTTGTAATTTTTGTACTTTTTTTGGGGAAATTTCCTTTTTAAAATTTATGAAAAAATTTCTGAACGAAAAAATGAAAAAGTTTTTCCAATAGGTAGGTAGGTATATACTTAATAGGTATATTTTTTTTCAAAAAATTCAACTGAAAAAAAAATGAAAAAAAAACAATAAAAATCCTAAACGAAAACTGAAATTTCCTCCATTAAAAACACACCCCTAAAAAGTCTAACCACCAAAAAAAATTCCAAATTAAACCTTTCAAAAATTATTAAAAAACTTTTAGATAGGTCCTACTGTAATACTAATTTATTTCAATTCTTGAAATCACATTTTTTATGCAAAAAGTCAAAAGATTTTTTACGTTTGAAAATAACTCATTTTTCTTATCATTTTCTCGATTGAAAATTCCCCTTTCAAAACTCTAGGAATATTCTCAAAAAAATTCTCTCATTGCTTTTCAGGAGAAAAAATTGTAGTTTTTTCCATCCATAGTTAGTTCCGAATTTTTGTTGAATAGGTAAATTTATGTTCAAATTTTTCATTTACACGTTTTTTAATCTTTTCCCAAAATTGTCCTCCCATTTTTTTCATAAAACTTTTTATAATTTATTTCCCATTTTTAATATCAATACCTAATTGTCGTTAAAAATTTTCTAAATCTTCATCAATTTTTTTTTTATTTTTTCCCTAAACTTTTGCCTGATAAACTCATTTCTTAATTTCTCGTCAAATTTTTTATTCGAATTTTCCAACAATTTTCACAAATTTTTTTGCAAAAATTTTTCCAAGTAGATAGATAACTAAATTGTTCATCAAAAAATTTTTCAAATTTTTATCGTAAGTCTTTCTATTTTTTTTTCTTTTTTTTTGTAAAAGATTTAAAAATTTTCATTTTAATTGTCATTAAAATTTTTCAAAATCTTCATCAATTTTGTTTTTTTAGTAAACTTTTTCCTAATAAATTAATTTCTTAATTTCTCATAGTTTTTTTTCGAATTTATACCTACCAACAATTTTTACAAATTTTTCTTCAAAATTCGTCTAAATTTTTCTAATCTTCTTCAAATTTTTATTCATATTTTTTGAAAATCTTCATCAATTTTTTTCCAAATTTCTCTTTTAAACTACTTTCCAAACTTTTACTTAATTAAATTTTTCCAATATAATGTTCATAAACTTTTTTAGTTTTTCTTTTTCAAATAAATTATTTATTAAATAATGTCCCTCCGAATTTTTCCAAAAAAAAATTTTCGAGCACCCAAATTTAATTAGGCTATTGAAAATTTTTTCAAATTGTGTTATAATTTTTTTCAAATTTTTTGTCACAGTTCCTCCCAATTTTTTCATCAAAATACTTCTAATTTTATTTTCAAATTTTCCGATTAGTTGTCATTAAAATCTTTCTAAATCTTCATTATCAATCTTTTTTACTTTTTTTCCTTTAAATTTTTGTTAAATAAATTCATTTCTTAATTTCTCATCCAAATTTTTTTTTTTTAAATCAAACTTCTTATTTAAATTTTTCAACAACTTTCATCATTCAGTAGATTTTTTAATTAAATTTTTCCCAATTTTTTTCATCAAAGCTCGTCAAAATTCAGTTTTTTTTCTGAATCTTCTTTATCAATTTTTTCCAAAATGTCTCTTTTGAACTACTTTCCAAACTTTTGATTCAAATTTTCCAATTATTGTGTTATAAGTTTTTTCAAGTTTTTTGTCATATTTCCTTCCAATTTTTTCATCAAAACGCTTCTAATTTTATTTTCAACATTTCCAATTTAATTGTCATTAAAATATTTCTTAATCTTTATCAATCTAATAAACTTTTTTTCTAAATTTTTTTAAAATAAATTCTTCTCATCCAAATTTTTAAAAAAAATTCCAAACGTTTTTTTGGATTTTTTCAACAGCTTTCATCATCCAGTTGATTTTTTGATAAAATTTTTATCCAATTTTTTCATCAAAACACGTCAAAAATTTTCAAATTTTTATTCAATTTTTTTAGTAAATCTTTATTAATTTTTTAAAAATTTCTCTTCTTAACTAATGTTAAATAGGTAAGTCCCGAGCGGCACACTCGATCGATAATATCGGAAGATGTAACGTATCGATAAAAAATCGTTTGAAAATCTATAGATGTTCTCACGATATTATAAAGATTTATCGGTACAACTTCATAGGCAAAAAATCTAAAAACTATCGAATTCGATATTATTAAGATTTTATGACGATATTCGTCAACGATACTATCGACAAAGAATATTAAATTTATCGATTCCGATTTTCCACCGATTTTGTGCAGATATTTGAAACTACATTATCGACAAAGAATATTAAATTTATCGAATTCGATTTTTTAACGATTTTGTAAAGATATTTAAAACTATATTATCGACAGATTATATGAAATTTCTCGACTTCGATATTTTACCGATTTTTTGACGACATTTGAAACTATATTATCGACAGATTATATTAAATTTATCGAATCCGATTTTTTACCGATTTTGTAAAGATATTTGAAACTATATTATCGACACATAATATGCAATTTCTCGAATTCGATTTTCTAACGATTGCGTGAAGATATTTGAAACTATATTATCGACACGTAATATGAAATTTCTCGATTTCGATTTTTTAACGATTTTTTGACGATATTTGAAACTATATTATCGACAAATAATCTGAAATTTCTCGAATTCGATTTTTTAACGATTTTGTGAAGATATTTAAAACTTTATTATCGACACGTAATCTGAAATTTCTCGAATTCGATTTTTCAACGATTTTATGACGATATTTGAAACTATATTATCGACACGTAATATGAAATTCCTCGATTTCAATTTTTCAACGATTTTGTGGCGATATTTGAAACTACATTATCGACAAATAATCTGAAATTTGTCGAACGATTTTTCAACGATTTTGTGACGATATTTGAAATTATTTCCAAATTGGTGAAAATTTTTCTAAGTCCAACACGTCTGGAAGTACTAAACTGCCTATTATAAGCGTTTTATTGCTAATTCCTCAACGATAAGGTATGGCATAGTGGTTAGGGAAGAGGATTACCATGCAGGATGTAGATGGTTCAAGCCCCACGGGTGGCAGATTTTTTATAATTTTTTTTGACTTTTTCTGAAATGATCCACTTAGCGTAACATGAATAATGTGTTTAGGCATAGTTTAATGTATTAATTATGCTAATTAATGATTTTTAATTTTAGAAAAAAGCTAGTAAAAGACGAAAAATCGGAATAAAAAAATCGATAAAAAATCGACAGAATATCGAATTCGATAAAGTGTCGCGAAAGTTCCGCCTAAATCGTGAAATTATCTTTCGATATTATAGATATATTATCGATAAAATATCTTACTATAATCTCGAAATTTTTATTAACTATAATTCGTCGATAATCTATCTATATATCGAAAGATAATTTCTCGATTTATGCGGAACTAACGCGACACTTTATCGAATTCGATATTCTGTCGATTTTTTATTTCGATAATTTGTCGATTGTGCTGCTCGGGGTTTGTTTCCAAATTTCTCATCAAAACAATTCTAAATTTTTTCCATATTTTTCATTCAAAATTTTTTAATGATTTTCATTGATTTTTTTTCATTTTTTTTTCAAAATAAATAATAATGAATTTTTTCCCAAAATTTTCATAGAATTCCCTCCTAATTTTTTCATGATATTTTTTTCAATTTTTTTATGTTCAAATTTTTAACAATTAGTGTCTATCATTTTTATCAAAAAAATTTTAAATCTTCATCAAATTTTTCGCAAATTCTTCTCTCAAACATTAGTTCCATAAATTATTCAATCTCAAATTTCTCATAAAAAATATTCTGATTTTTTCAAACTTTTCATTACACAATTTTTCAAATATTTTCAATTTTTTTTCTATATTGTTTCGAATTTGATGTAGGTTGTTGAATATTTTTTTTTCAAATTTTCCATTTAAATACCTATTCATTTTTACTAAAATTTTAAATTGTTTTTATGTACCTACCTTGACAAAAATTGAAAAATATATTTTCTAAAAAAAAAAACTTAAAAAATTTGTTTAAAAAAAAATTGTTTTTATTTGAAAAACTTGAAAAAATATGATTACAGGGTGTGAAAATAAGCAATTTCATTGTTTTGATGGAACTTGGACATTTTTATAAACCAGTGCCCCTTCAAAATCGAGATAGGCATCCGATACTAAAGATTTTTGTTGGTATTACTCCGGTATTAGTTTCGATTCTCTTAAGATCATCAATTAAGTAATTAGGTATCAATTTAGGAAGTATAATTACGTACAAACTAAGTATATATTTCGAACTGTATAAAAACTGCATTTCCTTCTCCAAATTAATAGGAATTAAATCGCACAAATTGACCTCGATCGATTGAAATCTCGATCAAAGTCTATAGCTACCAACGACTCTACAACCAAAATTAACGTGTTTTTTTTTTATTTAAAAATTGCAACATAAATATGAACCAATTCTAAACCGAAATCCAAAGCTTCCTCTTAGCTTTATAATTAAATTAATCAGCACTGTAGGTATAAAAATTCCTTAACACCTGACCGACCATACGAAATGTGAAAAAAATTCGAACCACCGATTATTTTATCCTAGACCTTGATATTGCTAAAACCGCAGAAGAAGAACACGAAATATATTATATGGAGATTTGATTAAAATATTTCTTAACCACAAATTCTACACTCAGGTATATACCAAAGGCCCTTGCGAACTGATCCTACGAGCGTAATCGCAAAAACACATATGCGAGTGAACCGGAGAGAATCAAGTTGGCAAATTAAACATGCTCCAATTTAGTTTTCAACTGCTTAATTCTAAGCCTTATTGAAATCAGGGGTTTGTAACAACTATCATTGAAGTGGTAGGAAAGGAAGCTGGGCTGAAGGTGAATGAACTTTGAAAAGGAGTGTTGGTGATTTTTTTTTGTAGTATTAACGCGGGCCGCTTGCCTCAACGCAAAATAATACCGAGGGAAAAAATCGAGGGGATTGAGTTTCAATGAGAGTTTTTTAGATTCACATTTAGTCGGGCAAGAAATGCAACTGAGCAAAAGATTATTATATGAAATAGGAGGGGGAAATGGAAATCTATTAGTATGGAATGGTTTTAAAATATTGACACTGACACTGCAATTAATCCGATTCGTGGAGCATTTTTAAAAAAGAGAATTTTAATTACAATTGTTCGATGGTGAAAATATTAGGTGCGTATCGAGCTTAATTAAAAATGTTGATAGGAATTATATAGTTTTATGTTTGAAATTAACATATCTATGTACTTGTACCAACTATAAACAGTATATTATATTCCTGGTGAAAATATAAACAAACCATAAATTCGTTAATGACGCGTGTTCTTTTCTAATTAAATTTTAATTTGTTAAAAATCGTTAACCTAAAAGTGATTATTTCATTGGCCTACGAGTTATTATGCGATTGTGTTCGATAATGCAGAATTTTCGTTCCTTGCACTATTAAAAAAACACCACGAACGTTTGAAAAAAAAAAAAAAAAAAAAAAGTGAATTGAGATGAAAGAAATTTATTCGACGACTCGAGATGGCGGCCATAGAACGGATACCATACTCTTCGAAAAGGGTATCAAACAAGATGAATGGTATTTATACGAGTGTTTCTATTCGAAGATCGTGGCTCTGTGGTATCACGTGAAAAAAAAAATCGCATGACATGTTCTAGTTATTTCGTTAAAATAACGACCTATCCCAATAAACATTAAATTAACTCTGCGCCGCGCAGCACATCCGAATAATGGTTTCATTTGCGAACATTTACAATCGCACGCGAATTGTTTAAAAGTTAATATTTGGACGAAGTTTCGGTATAAGACGAACATTACCTTAAAACACGAAAAAGTCCTTAAACGAATTAACTACCGACATTAAAATAAATACACGGCGAGCAAACTGGAAATGCTTTTTCAAGTTTTTTTCTTTCTCTTGGTATAAAAACTAAGCGACGAAGTCAAATTAAAATGTTCAACTTGGCGGACATTTGAAGTAAAAAATTGCCAGTACTCTAGTTGAGTAAGTTTTTCTTTTGAATATCTTCGTGCCAAGCTAATTTTTATTTTAAATAATATCGCGTCTGTACCTAAGCTGCAATTGTGTGGTGCTTTTTCAGCCTTGTTTTTTAATTAAATCTTCACAAAAAATGGGGGGGGGGCTGTTCTGTATAAAAACTTGAAGATTTTTACTCCAAAAAAAATAATTTTTTACCATTTCTTAAAGATTTTTTTATCCAAAAAATAATTATATTTTTTTTCTCAAAACATGAGGAATTCTCTTCTCAGAAGAAAACTGAAATTTTTTCCTGTATAAAAATTGAGAATTTTTACCCCCCCCCCCTCCCCTCACAATGAAAAACTCTTTAGGTCCTACTTCAAATGAGAAAAAATATAGGTATATTTCAAAAAGAGGAAAAATTTTATTCCAAAACTTGAGAAATTTTTTTAGTATCAGAAAATTGAAAACTTCTTTCAGAAGAAATTGAAAAATATTTTTATTCTAAAAAATATTGAGAATTCCATTTAAAATACCTAAAAGATAATAATATGTTTTACTCCGAGAAAATTCAGAATTTTTTTCTCCGGAAAAATTTTGTGATTTTTTTTCTCCAGAGAAACTTGAATTCTTTCGCCAATTTTTTTTCCTCCAAAAAATATCAATTCTCTAGGAAAAGAAGTGAAAGATTTTTTTTCTCAAAAAAATTTTGCATTTTTTCTCTAAAAATGATCTTAGAAAAACAGAGCTTTTTCAGCATTAAATGATTTTTACTCCAAAAAACTGAATTTTTTAGTATTTCTTGACGATTTTTTTTTTTTTTTACTTATTGAAACGTTAGAAATAATTTTTCTTCAAATTAGATTTTTTTTCTCAAAACATGAGAAATTCTCTTCTCAATAAAAAAATGAAATTTTTTCTGCATTAAAATTAAAGATTTTTACTCAAAAAAAAAAAAAAAAAAAAAAAATGAAAAAACCTTTAGGTAAGTACTTCAAATCAAAAAAAGGGAATTTTTTTATTCCAAAAATAATTGTTAATTTTTTTTAGTCTCAGAAAATTAAACGCTTTTCTCCAGAAAAAATGCATTGTAATAAATTTAATGTTCTAAAAATATTGTGAATTCCCTTATACGCGCTTATACTCACAAAAAATTAAATATTTTTTTATTCCATGAAAATTCAGAATTTTTTCTCCGGAAAAATTTTGTGATGTTTTTTCCACCAGAGAAACTTAAACTTTTTCCCCAAAAAAGTAGTATCTAGTTAGTGATTTTTTCCTCCAAAAAATATCAATTTTTGAAAAAAAAAAAAAAGATTAAAAGATTTTTTTCTCAAAACATGGTAAATTCTCTTCTATGGAAAAAAAACTAAAAAGTTTTCCGCAAAAAAATTGAAAATTTTTACTCAAAAAAAAGAAAAGAAAAACCTTTAGGTACTTCAAATGAAGAAAAAAGAATATTTCTAAAAAAGGGAAATTTTTTATTCCAAAAATTGATGAATTTTCTAGTCTCGCAAAATTAAAAACATTTTTCTTCAAAAAAAAAACGCTTACTCACAAAAAATGAAAGATATTAGGTATTTTTCTCAAGAAAATTCAAAATTTTTTCCCCAGAAAAATTTTGTGATTTTTTTTTTCTCCAAAAAATATCAATTTTGGAAGAAAAAGATTGATAGATTTTTTCTCGAAAAATTGTGCGTTTTTTCTCATTTAATTTTTGAAGATTTTTTAAAGATTTTTTATCCAAGAACAATTAAATAAATAAATTTTTCTTTAAATAGCTTTTTTTCTCAAAACATGAGAAATTCCCTCCTCAGAAAAAAAAAACTGAAATTTTTCTGTACTCAAAGCAAAGAAATGAAAAAAACTTTAGGTACTTCAAATGAAAAAAAAAAAAAAATCAAAAAGATGTAAATTTTTTTACTCAGGAAATTAAAAGTTTTTTGGTTCAGAAGAAATTGAAAAAAAATTCTTTAAAAAATATTGAGAATTTCTTTAAACACTTACTCACAACTCCAAAAAATATTAATTTTTAAGGAAAAAGATTGAAAGATTTTTTTTCTCAAAAAATTTTGAGTTTTTCCTCTAATTAAGAATTTTTTTACATTTACTCACTTCCAAAAAAAATTTTAAAAAATTCTTCTACCAAAAATTCAGATTTTTCCCCTAAGACTTTCAGAAATATTTTTCAAAAGCTGAAATGTTTTCTGCGAAAAAATGAAAAGATTTTTAACAAAGATAATTTGTGATATTTTTATCTCAAGAATATTCGATTTTTTTCTCCAAAAGAATTGAAAGAACTTTTTCTCCTAAAACTAGCTGAAAGATATTCTTAAATGAATACTCCACAAAATTTAGAGTTTTTTCGAAAATAATTCTGATTGTTGGACTTGGAAATTTTTAATCGAAAAGTTGAGAAAAAATTTTTATGCCACTTTTTTTTGACAAGATGAGAAAAAAACAAAGTTTTAAAAAAATTATATCACAAATATCAATTTCATCGACTAAAGTACCTATATTAGATTTTTTTTACGTTTGTGTAACTTGATTCAAGTAAAACATCTCGTATACGACGATTCGCCTCAGTACATGGTGGAAACTGCAGCAGGTAGGCCTAATTATAATGCAACGAATGGTTCAACGATAAATTATTAATTGACGCCAAATTTAACGAACGGAAATACATGTTTGTACACACTTCCTTTAGAAAAAAGATGAATACTAATGGTACCTATTGCTTGTAAACGGGGAATATTTTCAATTTTTTTTTTCAATCGAAAAGGGTGACGGAAGTGCTTTCGAACTGTGAACGTAAAACTTAGTACGAACTTTTAAAGCATTCGATAAGAAGGAAACAGCTCATAAGTGGATGTATTATTGATCGATTGACATCATTCTAGTGGTAATTAGTTTTATTCATAAATGTCATCAAGTCGCCCAAGTGTGTTTCTCGCTAGAATGAAAATTTTATAATTGTAAGACTCATTTACAACGAATAGTGTTTGTCAAATGAGATAGGTACCTATAGTTTGCCTTATATGAACGACCTGGACAACATGTTTAGCGTTAATATTTCGTAAAAAATTAAAAAATAATCGAAAAATTAAGATGATTTTAAAAATTTAAAGTATTTGAAAATTTTTTTAAATCTAAAAAATTCATTAAAAAAGTAGGTAATAAAAATTTAAAAAATTATAAATTAAAAAATCTGAAAAAATTGGGGAAGAAAAGAAAAATTTGAATTAAATTGAAAACCGGTAATTAAAATTGAAAACTATAAAAATTTAAGTACTTTTGAAACGTTTTAAAATTGAAAATGATTACGACATGAAACGTTAAAATTACTCCAAATTCGGTAAATGTTTGAAAAATTTTCGAATTTAAAAAATTAAAAATTTTGACAAAAATTTAGAAATTTAAAATTAAATTAAAAAATTAAAATTGAAAATTCAAAGTAACGGGAAAACTTTCGTAAAAAAAATAGGAAAAAAGTAAAACTCAAACATTCGAAAAAAAAATTAAATTGAATTAAAATTTAAAATAATTAAGGGAACTCGAATAAGAGGGAAAATTGATAATTAATTACAAACTGTAAAAATTCTACCGATGGATTCACGTTGTATTTACTTCGAAGTTCGTGGTTTAGTCTCATTCTTTTAATGATCACGGGTTTAGCTATATCTTCGTTTTGCTTTCATGCATATTCTACAAATTAACAGTTGGTAATTAATTATGACAAATATTATAATAAGATTTCTTAAAGATAAGGAACGCAGGTTATTACTTTTAACGAATAATGTCTCAGGTTAGGCATTAATTAGGCAGCTACACTTCAAGCATCACTTGGATAGATTGCATGATGCGTGTATAAGAAATGATATTAAGTCTTATACAATTTAATAGGTATGATACTAAAGCACGAACTAAAGCAGCAGTAATTTGGTAAAAAAAAAAACATTTGTTTTTTCCTAAATATGGCATTCCATAAGAAAAGGGTCAACTTTGTCGCTCAATTCGATTTCGAGTTAGGCACATATTCTGAATCTACATTAAATTCCCTTTAAACTGAGCTATTGGTGAGCCCTCTACCTACAAAATGCACGCTTGGGGACGCGTTTGAAGTTTGAACTTTAAAAAACCTAGTTTTGAGAAAAATAAGTTTAAAGTTTTCTGATCTGAAGTAAAAATAATTTTATAAAAGTTTTCAAACACCCAGAAAATATCAGAAATACCTAGTTTTACTTAACTTGGTGTTCCTTGATGCCATCTGTGCCAGAGACAAAGTTGACCCTTTTCTAAGTCGCTATCTCGCCCGACCTTCGATGGCATGTTACGATGTTACCACGGTGAAAAAATGATTTCAAGGGTCCCAACCACTCTCACGTGAAAGTAGAAGGATGGTAGTGTACGAATCCGTCAAAAACCAAAAATCTATATTTTTGACTCGAAATCACATTTTTGCGTTTTTCTCGAAAAGTTGTTTTTGCCAAAGTTGACCCTTTTCTTATGGAATGCCACAAATTTAGTTACTTACTTCTTTGCTCATGCACAAAATTTATTGTATAATGTAGATTGAGATGACCATTATTTTTTTTCCCCCATTTTTCTTGGGGGGGGGGGGGTGTTTCTTCTTATGAGAAAAAATTAATATTTTCATTTTTCCTCAGAATGAATTTTAGTAGCATTTTTAGTTACCATAATTTTTTTACATTTTTAATTTTTCAATAGATTTTTAATATTTTTTTTATAGGTAGAATAAAAAATATCACAATTTATTGAAGAACAGGCCTATCGAGTTTTTTGTGAAAAAAAAATATAATTTTTTTTAGAGGAAATTTCAATGTTTATTTAAGAAAATGAGGTTTATCTGCAAGAAAATCATCTCTATAAATTTCTTGTCTGAATTTTTTCGAAAAAATCACTTTCTTATTGTTTATTTTTTTTTCAGGGAAGAAATCCCTCTTATTTTTTTTAGAGAAAAACAAAATTTAAATCTATTTTTAAAAATATCAAATTTTGTTTCAATTAGAAAAACAGAAGAAAAAAACTTTCCGTTTTCTTGGAGCAAAAAAAAATTCTTTCATGTTGCAATAAAAATATTCCTTGAATTCTTGACCAGAAAGAATTCTTAAAATTTGTTGGAGTGAAACATTTTTTAACATCAAGTTTGAAAAGACTTCTCGTTTTGTATTCATTTTTTTACAATGAAATCTTTCGAAATTTTTGAATAGAAACTCTCTACATTTACATTGAAGTAAAAAAGACCATTTTTTTTTTTTTGAAGAGGCCTTTTACTTTTAAAGTGAAGAATCCAGGCCCGTAGAGAAGGGGGATAGAGGGTCCATTTCGCCCCGAGACCGGAGTTTTGCTAGGGGGCCCAAGGTGAATTTTTTCCGCTTGAGTTGGAAAAATCACATAATTTTTGGTCAAAAATGCTCTTGGAAGAAGGCATAAAATAATTTTTGCCCCGGACCCACTTTGGCTCTTGACGGGCATGAGAATCGCATATTTTTGAAAACATAAAATCTCTTATTTTTGGAGTCAAAATTACTTTAAGTATTTTAATGCAGATTTTTTTGTGTTGATTTCAGAAATGAACTTTTCAATTTTATTTTTCATGAAGAAAAATTCTTAAATTTTTTGGAATAAACATTTTTTCAATTTTTTTAAGTAAAAGGACTTTTCATATTTTGTCTAAATTTTTAAAAATCGTCAATTCTTTTGCGTAGTCAATCTCAATTTTTTGGGTTAAGTAAATAATCTCAATATTTTTGAGTGAAAATTATTATTATTTTCTGTAAAAAAATCTCAATTTTTTCGAGTGAAAAAACTCAATTTTTTGAGTAACGATTTAAATTTTAGGAGTAAAAAATCTAAATTTTTCAAGTAAAAAATCTAAATTTTTTTTTAGTAAAAAGCCTTAATTTTTCGAGTGAAAAATCTCAATTTCTCGAGTGAAAAAAATTGTTTGATCTGAGTTTATTCAAAAAAGAATAAAAAATCTCTGCATTTTTTTTTTTTGAATAAAATTTTTTTACGACTTTTTGCAGTAAAAAGGCTTTATATTTCTTGAAAAAAATTTGTCGTTGTTTTTTATTGTTTTTTTTTTAGCGAAAACAGTCTCAATTTTTTGAAGTGAAAAATTTTTTAAATTCTTACAGAGTAATTTGGAGAAAAGCGAGTTCTTAATTTTTTTTAAACAAAAAAATCTCCAAAATATTTTAAGTGTCCAGAGTCAAAAAAATACGAAGTAGTTCTTAGAACAGAAACAACTTTTGTGAGTTGAAACAAAAAGACTATAATTATACAAAAGTTTGAAAAAGCTGCGATGCGGCCGGTAAGGGGCGGGTCAATCATCTCCTTTTTCTTTTCTTTCTTTCTTCCTTTTTTTTTTTTTTTTTGAAATTGGGAGACTAATGAGTGTCACTTAAAATTCAGTGAGGAAAAATTAAAAAATTGGAAAATATTTGTTATGAAAAGGCAGGTACCTAAAACTTTTGTAGGTTAGAGCTGAAAAAACGTATAAGTTTGAACATTTAATCTTCATCTATTCATTTGTTGTCATAATACGAAGGGGCTATCGGTGCCACTTGAAATTCAGTTAGGAGAAAAATAAATAATGAAGGATTATTTTTTTTTTAAAAACAACAACTTTATTTTTCGTTTTTTTTTTTTTTTTTTTTTTTTTTGATAATTGAGTTGGCATAAAAATAGAAATTCAAAAATGAATTCTCATGAAAAAGAAAAATCACGATTCTTATTAAAAGAAAAATGCAAGAGATTGAAAATTGGTGAATTTTTCATTTTTACAAAAAATTGAGGGTGACTGGGATTCTTTTAAAATTCAGTTAAGTGGAAAATAAGAAATGAGGATTGATTTTTTTTTCTCATAATAAGAAACATTTTTGGAGGGCTGAGACCAGAAAAAAAATCCAAAATAAAGACCATCCCTATAGTGAAAATGTAGGAGATGTATAAATTATCATAATAAAAGAAATTGAAATTATATCGGATTGAAAATTTTACGAAATGAAAAAAAATGTCGATAACATCAACTAATTCATGCTCCGATATTTCCATTCTTTGTGGACCTAAAAAATCACAAAACCTCGTACAACTTTGCAAAAACGCAAACATTTAATTTTTCGAGGCCTCACATCACGAACGCCACGTAAGAAATGTACAAAAATAATTCACGTTCTTTTGCCATACATAATCACACAATGGTAGCCGCGTAATTTAAAATTAAAACAACCCTTCCTTTGATAAAAACTATAGTACCGCCCATCGAGCTCTTATTTTAACAACCCCTGGATTATTACTCGTGACGTAGTAATAATCGGGTACTGACCTCAGTAATGTTTTTCCTATTTACCCTGCAAAAGGGCTTCTTAATACTTAACTCTACCCTAACTTGGCAATCTTCTTTTCATGTCTACATACCAAGTACCTACATACACCATTGAATTCCAAAGGCTGGGAACGGCTTTTACAAACATCTTTTTAGCTTTATTTTTTTATTTTTTTTTTTATTTTTATTTTTTTACTCCTTTTATTCTGTATTAATCCTTCCCTGCACTACAGTTTACGTGGATTCCGAGCACGTTCATGTTGAACTTCTTTTTGAAACTACACCTAGGGTTTTATTTCGTAATAACTTATCATCTTCGTATTTTCAACTGCAAGTTATGAAATTTTAATCTGGCGATTACAAACTTAATTTTTTCTTGGGTAGAAATATAGGTGAGTGCTAAATTTTTTCATAGGTAGTATAGGTAGGTTCACATTGGGTCCTAAAAGTTTTCTTGTGTTTAACGTATGCCAGCGAACTGATCGGTTTAGTCATTTTTGAATACCCAGGCCAGGTACAATGTCACAACCGATTGTAATTAAAAACTTTTTCAGTTTTTTTTTCAGTTTTTTGGAGAAAAAAATATTGACTAGATTTTTTTTTTAATTCTCAACTTTTCTGGAGTAATAATATTTCTTAAAATTTCCGAGAAAAATTTAATCAGCCATTACCTACGTACCATCTCATAACGATAAAAAACAAACCAATTACCTACCGTAATAAATCATAAATAATAAATAAAAACACAAACAAACTTCTCCTTGAGATGAATATTTTAGCATTTCTTCGTACAACACAACACAAGATGTTGCTTACTTTACGTTTGAAGGCGTTTGCATTGTTCTAATTGCACGTGTAATACCGAGGCCAATACTCAATAGGTATAAAACT
This sequence comes from Balanococcus diminutus, assembly GCA_959613365.1. NCBI lineage: Eukaryota > Metazoa > Arthropoda > Insecta > Hemiptera > Pseudococcidae > Balanococcus > Balanococcus diminutus. Next base: position 30,036,461 of record OY390718.1, on the reverse strand, counting down.
TTTTTCGGTACGGCTACCTACTTAATAAATAGTGAAAGAAAATGCAACTCATCCATAGTTGAGAATTTTTTTATTGAAAGTGTCAAACGATAAACCAAAAACGAGCAACGAAGAAAAAGTTCACAGAAAGACGAACGTATTTGGAAAATGAAAATGACAAGAATCGTGCTACTTGTCATATTTACCACAAGTATTACTTTTAATATCGCAACATTTATGATGGTTGGCATTAACAATAAAGTACACAATTCAAACGGAAATGTTGATTTTGATATTACGGTTTTTGATTCCGTTTTCGTTCTGCGCGTAGATAACCAAATTATACGTTGAATAGTGGTGCGTTCAGCTCATCCATGACCGTCTACATTTAACAGGCCAGGAAGGCTCACTTGACAACGCTGTAATATTTCGACGGCGTAGGCTGACTTTTTGGATTCTCCATAAGACACAATGCTAATTCATAATGCAATAACTCGAAAACTATCAATTTTACAAAAAAAGTCAGAGACCTTTTTTAAAGAGAATTAAAAGAGCTTTCCATTCATATATAAATTTTTTGAATTTTAGTGAAATTGACGAAATTGGCATTTTTCACTTTTCACTAAAAATTTCACCAAATCCAAAAAAATTCTATATCAATAGAAAGCTTATTCAATTTTCTTTAAAAAAGGTCTCTTGGACTTTTTTCGTAAAATTGATATTTTTCGATTTATTGCAATTTGAATTAGCATTACATCTTATGGAAAAACGAAAAAGTCAGCCTACGTTTTGACGTTGCCAAATTTAGCCTTCCTGGCCTGTTAAATGTAGACGGTCATGGCTCATCGGAGAGTAAGAATAAGGAATAAGATAAGAAAATAACGGAACCTCACATACTCGGCCACTCAAGAATTAACTTAATTTTTGACATGTACCTAATTTTTAATTCGCTACACACAACACAGCGTCATCAAATTTGTTTACCTATTTCGGCTTATTTCAAGTGGCCGAATATTTCGGAGTTCCGTTTTCTTATTCCTTAAGGATCGTTCACAATGGACCTTAACTTTTTACTTTAACTTTAACCAGCTAAAGTTAAAGTAAAAAGTAAAAAGCAAAAAGCAAAAAGCAAAAAACAGTCAAAACTCCTACTAACCAACCATTTCCAAAATGAATTTTAAGCTTTTTTATGCTTAAAATCGTTTTGAAAATGGTTGGTTAGTAGGAGTTTTGACTGTTTTTTGCTTTTTGCTTTTTGCTTTTTACTTTTTACTTTAACTTTAGCTGGTTAAAGTTAAAGTAAAAAGTTAAGGTCCATTGTGAACGATCCTTTATTCTTATTCCGTATTCTGCGATGAGCTGAACCACGACCCCCTTCACTTAACAGGCCAGGAAGGCTCACTTGACAACGCTGTAATATTTCGACGGCGTAGGCTGACTTTTTGGATTCTCCATAAGACACAATGCTAATTCATAATGCAATAACTCAAAAACTATCAATTTTACAAAAAAAGTCAAAGAGACCTTTTTTAAAGAGAATTAAAAGAGCTTTCCATTCATATATAAATTTTTTGAATTTGAGTTGAAATTGACGAAATTGGCATTTTTCACTTTTCACTAAAAATTTCACCAAATCCAAAAAAATTCTATATCAATAGAAAGCTTATTCAATTCTCTTTAAAAAAGGTCTCTTGGACTTTTTTCGTAAAATTGATATTTTTCGATTTATTGCAATTTGAATTAGCATTACATCTTATGGAAAAACCAAAAAGTCAGCCTACGTTGCGACGTTGTCAATTCTAGCCTTCCTGGCCTGTTAAAGTGTAGGGGGTCTTGGCTGAACGCACCATAAGGAATAAAAGTAATGACGTCACAGTCACGTGATAAACACTTTGATAAAGTTGAAAAGGGGATACTAATGAAAATTAACATGGGAAAAAGTGGTTTTTTCAATTTTGTAATAAAACGGTGCAATTTAGAGAAAAAGTTTATAGAAAAGTTTTTGTTGTGGAGAAAATTGCCTATCAGAAGAGAGTTATTGTGAATGTCTCGCGTGTTTAGTTTCCAAAATTCTTATCAATTGTAATGTGTACATTTTCATTATTTTCATTGTTTTCACTTAATAACTCGAAAACTAGGAGTTTTACAGAAAATTCATAAGAAACATTTTTTGTAGGTAAGTGAAAGAACTTTCAATTCAAATAAAAACATTTTAATTTCGTGTTGTACAAACGGAGATATCGCTAAAACAAAATTGTACTCCCTTCACATACTCGTCAATCTTCAAGTATTTTATCAAATAAATCGATGGTAGTTCATTTTAGCGAAAAGTTTATTATATCATTCGAAAAAGGACAAGATTCTCTATATTTTGTTTCCTTAAAACTTTATTCTGGCTCTTTTAGTTTTTTAGATATTTCGATTTGAAATGTAAAAAGCGTTGAAAAGCATGCAAAATCCGTTTGCTAAACATCAACACTAATTTCAAATTAAAATAACTGAAAAACTAAAATAGCTAGAAAAATTTTTTTAGAGAAACGAAATGTAGAGAATCTTGTCTTCTTTCGAATGATATATCAACTTTTATTATACAGTTAATTACACAAGAGTTATTTGTTCGAAATGGACCAGAAGTATGCAGAAAAAGTACCGTTTTGTTTTCTCAATATCTCCATTTATACTACACCAAATCAAAATGTTTTTAAACGAATGAAAAGCTTGTTCAATTTTCTACAAAAAATGTCATAAGTAAATTTTTCATAAAAGCTCTATTTTTTGAGTAATAACCTAATAAGTGCAAAAATTGTAACTCTTGTGATAAGCAAAAATACTGTAATCCCCTTTTCAACTTTATCACAGAAAAATAGCCGATTGTGACGTCACACTTTTATTCCCTATATTATTTTAACGAAATTGAAAACTCTTGGCGATTGTCGATGCAAATTATTCTAAGTAAAAAATTTTTTAAATGAAATCGTAGATATCTACAGAATAATTTTCGATATTATTAGATTGGTTTTAATATAATTATTCTGTAAGTACCTTGAAATTGAAAATTGAAATGACACAACCATTTTTTTTTTACCTATGCCATGCGTACACTTTCTATACTTTTTATCTCTACCACCCATTTTCAAAATCAGCATGTCCTTTTCACGTAGGTATACTTAGGTACATAGGTACTCATACTGAAATATCAGGCACTAAATCGTACTCGAATGAGCTTGAAAGTTTAATTAGAATTTGTAAATAAAGCTTAGCTGACTAGTGACTACGAGTGGTAATATTGAAGAATCATTTTTGTAAATATAATTTTCATGTTTGGATGAAATAGCAAATAAACTCGATTCTTTTTTAATAGAAGGGTTGGCTAAAATTGTTTATGCAATTGCCTACATACATTTGCGTACATCGTTGATGGGTGCAGCTCGATTTCTTTCAAAGGAATGTTGAGTTGGAAATTTTTCAATGTTGAATGTGAAAATGATTAATATTCCGCAAAAAATAGATTATTTTACCTACCTTCTAAAAAATTGAGACGAAAAACTGACAAGTATTTTTCTCCGAGAAATTAAAAGTTTTTCTACTGAGTAAGTATACACAAAAATTGAAAAAGTTTTTTGTTTCAAAAAATGAATAAATAAATAAATCCCCGGATCGAAAAAAATGAACGATTTTCTTTCGATCAAAAAGTTAAAACATATTTTGTTCTTCCAAAAAAACAAAAAAATAATTTCCAAGAAATAAAAAATTTTTCAAAAAAAAAGAAGAAAAGAAACTAAGAAAGAAAGAAAGAAAACTGAAGATTTTCAGGAAAATAAAATGGAAGAATTTTACACGAAAAAATAAAGATTTTTTTTACCAAATAAATGGAAGATTTTTTTCAACAAAAAAAATATTTTTTTGCAAAAAAAAATTGAAGATTTTCTTACAAAAAGATGAAGCATTTTTTTAAATGGAAAGTGTTTTTTTAATGGACGATTTTTTCAAAAAAATTTGGAAGTTAAATGGAAATGTTTTTTTTTTTTCAAAAAAAATGAAATGCTTTTGCAAAAAAAAATGGAAGATTTCCTTAGAAAAAGATGAATGGATTTTTTTTAATGGAAAATTTTTTTATTATACAAAATAATTGAAGGGTTTTTCACGGAAAAAATACTTAGTTTTTTTTTACAATGGAAGTTTTTTTTTCAAAAAATTAAATGTTTTTTTTTTAAATTAAATTTTTTTAAAATTGAAGTTTTTCAGAAAAATAAAAGTGTTTTTCAATAAAAAAAAATAATAAAGATTTTTTTTAATGAACGTTTTTTTTTTTTTTATGGAAGTTTTTAAGTCAAAAAATGAAAGTTTTTTTTTAAATAAGAAAATTTTTATAATACCTTGGTAATACAATTGAAAGATTTTTTAAAATTAATAAATTGGATTTGGATTTTTTCAAAAAAAAAAAAAAAACAATTTGAGTTTTAAAAAGAATTTATTCAACTAGATTTTCTATAAAGTTTTTTCATAATGAGAATAATTCTCTTTAAAGGAATAAGTTTAAATTTTCAACAAGAAAACTGTCTTTGGGATTTTACAACAAATTTCAAATGGTACTTAATATGTACACGTAAATAGAAAATTTTTCTCAAAAATGGATTTTTCTTGAAGAGTTCAATGAGAAAATTCCGTTTCCATAGAGACAAGATGATTTATATGATTTTTTTTTTTCAAAATGTTTGTAGGTACCTAGTTAGATTTTTGGGGGAAAATAAAACAATTTTTATTTTTTTCTAATAAGGTTTTTTTTTTAAAAAAAAAATCATTTTTTAATCAAGAAAATAATGTTATAAAAAAGTTTTTGGCGACACGAGACAATTATTCTCTACAAAATGATTTTTTTAAACAAAATGTTTGAAAAATAGTTTTTATAAAGTTTTACTTGATATTCAAATTGGAGCGAAGGAGTTCAATCGAAATTTTTGTAATAAGCAAAATTATTAATAGGACCTCAATCTACAACTTTTGGTTGAAAACAATTTATCTAAAATTAGGCCTCGGCCTACTATCTTTTCATTTTCGATTTTCATTTTGGATTCATAAAGAATACTAGGTAATTAGGTCTTTTGATTTTTTTTAGAATCAGAATCAAAATCATAAAAGAGGTATAGCAATCAGCACTTTTGTTTTACAATTCACAACATTTCGAATATTCTACTATGATTCTACTCCTGCTGAAAATGTCACTACAAGTAAGATAATTAAAATTTCTGTATTACAAATCTGAAATTTTCTTCGTTTTCTTCGTCAAAAAAAAATATGACGAAAATTTCTCATATTCAACTTCAAACAGCTTTGTTTAGCTTGTCGCTTCGTTGCCGCTTCGCCGGTAATTGTTGATTGGCTTTCGGTGAGATTTCAACTTCGTCGCCCGTGATTTCTTCGGTAGAACGTCGTTTTCTTCATTCAAGCAGAAATCAGAATCGAAATTTTACTCCTCGTAAAGTGTTTGCGACGTGTTTTATTCGTCAAAATTATAAAATTTACAAAGTGTTTGTAAGTTTTCAATTAATTTTACTTCGATTATTCCATTTTAATCGTACGAGAAACGTATTTTTACAAACATCTGCCTGATAGAACGCCTACCAAGCCTAAGGTAGGTGACATCCTGACATCCGTAGAGCAAGAAAATTGGCGGAATAACTGGCAACTTTCGGCGGTACCTCACAGAAGCTTTCGTGTAGCTTGAGTAGCAGCAAAAGAACGTTATTAGTTTTGTTGCTTCATTATTGTTTGTTAAATTCAAGTAACATCTCCATTTAAAACCGGCAAAATGTCAGACATCAGTAAAGAAGAATTAAAAAAGGAAATAGCGGGTAATATATGAAATTTATTCTAATTTAGACCAAGTAATTTATCTTAGAAATATATGTGTTAGAGAAAGCAAACGTTTATTGCTATGTTTACAATTTATATTTCCACAACAACAATATAGTAATGGCTACTATAGTAAGTAGACGCCACTGTGGGAATATTACGTTTTAATGATATTACAGCTTTTAGGATAGCTTTCTATATCGATTTCGATGCATTAATACCTTTAAAAAATACTTCATTATTTAAATATTGATAATTATACGTATTTATTTAAATTTCCAAATTTATCTCCCACACATGCCCAATATGATTTGAGAAAAATAACGATATTTAACGAGAAATTCTCATATTGGAGTTATTTTCTTGGAAAATGGGTGTTTGATTCTCGTTTTTTGTTTTTAACTTTCTTGTAGATAATTATATCTTATATTTATATTTTTTCCATTGTCTTATACACATGTTGAATATTTACAGCCGTTTTAAAAGACGCCGACTTGGGCTCCATTACCTCGAAGAAAGTTAGACAAGAAATCGAAAAGAAGCTCGACATCGATCTTGCTTCCAGGTGAGAATTTCTTTGAAAATTAATTCGACTACGATTTTTTCATGTTATTTTGTACTTTAACCCGCCTTTTTCACGTTACAGGAGAAAAGAAGTCGACGAATTAGTTATGGAATTTATTGACAACGACAAAAGCAAAAGTAAGAAAAACGGAAACGTAGAAGACGACGAAGAAGAAGAGGAAGAGGAGAATGAAGAAGAAGACGAAGAGGAGGACGAGGAAGAAGAAGAAGAAAAGAAGCCTAAACGTAGTGCCCCTAAAAAAGCAGCTCCGGCTAAACGTAAAGCCGACAGCGATGAAAGCGAAGAAGCATCCGAAGACGTATGTATCATATTGAATTTAAAATTACCAAAATATAACGCTAGGTATTATTATCGAGTTATTTTTCCAGCAGGAAGGTGACGATGAATACTCTCCTAAAAAGAAAGCCGCCAAGAAAGGTAGCGCTAAACGTGGAGGTAGAAAGAAGAAAGGTGGTTCTGACGATGACAGTGATGAAGATTGGGGCAAAGGCAAAAAGAGAGGAGGTCGCGCTCCTGCTGCAAAAAAAGCACCCGTAAGTGTCCAGTGTAGCTAAGAACCTAAGATGGTCTTTCGAATTGGCTCTATTTTCATCTTTGTTACAGGGTGCTAAACGTACCGGTGGTGGATACACGAAACCGATTAAATTGAGCGCAGATTTAGCCGCACTCGTAGGCGAAGAGCAAATGCCCAGACATGAAGTAGTAAAGAGAATATGGGCTCTTATTAAAGAACGTAATCTTTATGTGAGTATGGTTTTTAATTTAATCCTCAGTGACTTGTTGCATATTTTTTTATCGTATGTACAACGATGTTATTTTTATTTTACAGGATCCTAGAAACAAACAGTTTGCCATCTGTGATGATGAACTTCTCAAAGTTATCGGTCAGTATTACTCTCATTAGGTTTTGATTCAACTTGTACGATTTGACGTTTAATTTCAATTTATTTGCAGGTGTGAAACGTTTCCGTACGTTCGGTATGATGAAATTTTTGAAGAATCATTTTATAGATTAAGTTGTTCATTTGATTTCCGTGTCCGCTAGTATTTTTTTCCTGACTGTGCTGTACTTTTAGACATTATTTTTTGACCTAACAGCTAGGTTGTTAATTTTATTGTTCACCGTTGTTTCTTTGTTGTGTAAACTTTTGATAATTTATTGTACTAGGTTTTTCCCTTGTCTAAATGTCGCTTTGAGTATTTTACACACCTTCAGCAGGTTTATAAAATTTTGAAATACCATTGAAATAGTGTAAAATAACTCGTATAAAAACGTACACACGGTCGCTGGATTGGATTTTCATGATAATTTCTCTTACTTTGTGTATCATGTTTTAACTTATGCTGTTTGGATTCTTTAGCGCTTTTATTGTTTAACTTATTTATATTAAATTGGAGTAAGAAATACTATTAAGGTCGTGTAGTGTGATGTGTGTATCATTCTTGCACTAGCGTTTTAATTCCTCTTTTCTTTTTATATTATATATAGTATAATACTATATATATTGTAAGTTAAGCAGTATGCATTTCTACATTTTAGGTTATAATTTGAAATGAAGCAAAACTTTAATATTATTTGGAATGTATTTTTAGTCAGGCGTATTTCTCAATAAAAATATGTGTACGGATAAATCACTGTTGTTTTTTTTTGTGTGTTGTATTGATTATGGAAAGCGATGAATTGATGCGAATAATCAATAAAATCAAAAATGCCCATTTTTATGATCGCCTATTTAGCATAAAACTCACTGACAGGAGTACTCTGTTGCTTAATTTTTTTTTTTCACCAAGTGAAATGAGGAAGTATCTATTGAGTTTTTAGTAATGAGCATCTAAAACTTTTGTCTGAAATTTTTTTAATTAGACCCTTTCCCTCTCTCGTTTCTAAGTTTCGGTCAGCGGTCACTCTGTACTTGATTTCAAAATTAGAGGGGAGGGATGGGTTCTATCGAAATTTTTGTAATTACCAAAATTATTTCCAAGACTTCAAACTACAACTTTTTTTTGAATTGGACCCCTACCTCCACCAATAATTTTTAATAATGAGTATTTAAGTCATATTATCAAAATTGGAGAGGAAGGACGGGTCTAATCGACAATTTTATAATAACAAAAATTATTTCCAAGACCTCAATCTACAACTTTTGTTTGAAAATTTTTTCAATTGACCCCGTTCTCCCTCCCCCCACCAACTTTTAACTTGTATCTTCGCTGAGTTATGCAAAATCGGTGGGGAGGGAGGGGTCCAATTGAAAAAAATTTCAAACAAAAGTTGTAGATTGGAGTCTTAGAAATAATTTTAGCTATAACAAAAATTTCGATAGGACCCCTCCCTCCCCTCAAATTTCGAATATCGAGTATCAATGTAGTATTGGACTTGACAAAATTCAACAAAAACGATCCGCCACCAAATAAATAGAGTAAACTATAGACTCTAGTCCTATAAAGTTATTTTTCAGTTTAACTACTCCTCCCTCCCTCCAAAATTTGAATACTGAGTATCTATCTACGTAGTATTAGGCGAAATTGGAGAGGAGGGAGGGGTCCGTTCGAAATTTTTATAATGACCAAAATTACTTCTGGAATCTCACTCTACAATCTTTGTTGGAAAAATTTTTCAATCGGACCCTCCCCTCTCTCCCAATTTTGAATATCAATTATATACGTAATATTAGGCAAAATTGCAGGAGGGAGTGTTCCAATATAAAATTTCGTAATAACCAAAATTATTCCTAGTAACTCAATCTACAACTTCTGTTTGAATTTCCATCTTTGAATTTTCACACCAAGTTCACCGGAAAACCATTGGTGAAAATATCAAGGGACACTCAATTCGTAGTTGACCTAGGTACTAATGAAAAATGAATACCTACGCTCGTATGAAACAATAATTTATTCCAAAATTTACAAACAATATAAAAACAAAAACGTCTACTCTACGTATCCGAAATTTCTTTTAAAATTTATAATGAATCACATTGGTAAAACAAGGTAAATAAAACAAGCCCATATCACCACTCGCCGGGAAACAATTTGATAGGACATCCATTGACGAATTCGCCATCCTCCAATAAAGAATACAGCACTGCCTCCATGGTAACCAGGTCCATGTATAAATCTCTACAGTCGCCCGTTAACATACTCGCCAGTTCTTTCAACAACCAAAGGAAAGATTCGGATAAATTTTCTTCGACTAATTCGAGAAACTTCTCATTTGGCGTACGTCGACCGACTTCGTGAAAAAACCAATAATTATTGGCCGGATTATAAATTTTGAACGCGTTTGTAGACTCTGTAGATGGTTCGGGATCGGTAAATGTTTCAAAAGTATACTCGAAAGTTTTGCATTTGTGCTTCAAAGGGTTTGGTTCTCGTTTATTTTTCTCGGGTTTAGTGTGTACAACTTCACAGCGCGTAGGTGCGTAGGCCGGAACGGTGGTGGATTTAGAAATGTCGAATATCTTGGACTCTTCGCTAGGTTTGTAAAGTTTGAAGTCTACTTCAGCGGTTCCGCTAACAAATTCGACGGTTGCGTTACACATTGTGGCAATTTCTTTACACCTGGAAGAATAAAAATTAGCATCGGACGAGAAAATTTGCAGAAATGGAATACGTCGAGGAATTACCGATCGTTATCTAGTAGATGAAGTAGCGAATAATTTGTAGGTTTGTTTTCGAGTATAGTTCGAGTAGCTGGTTCGACTAAATGAGGATATTTATCTAATAAATGAGTTACACATGTTGATTGAGGAGTGCGTGATGCGGGAAATTTGACTTCAAGTTGGGGATCATTTTCAATGGTGAATTTTTGTAGAGCTCGAGAAGTAGTAGAAAGAAGCATCGCGTTGATAGCTGTGAAAAAAAAAAAAAAAAAAACTTGTCAGTGCACGAATTGCTACTTTGACTAGGGGCTAAGTTTCCGTTAATCACTATGTACATTGAACATTGCACTATGACATTAATAGATATTTCATGTCATCAACTTTTTTTATCTCTCTGTGCATACTACAAAGATATACGAGAAGATAGTTTGTGCAAATTATTTCTAGAATCTCAATCAACAAATTTTGTTTGAAAACATTTTCAATAGGACCCTTCCCTTCACTCCAATTTTGAATACGAGTATCTACGTAATATTAGGCGAAGTGGAGGGAAGGGAGGGGGCAATCTAAATTTTCACAATAATCAAAATTATTCCTAAGGTCTCGATCTACAACTTCTGTTTGAAAATTTTTCCAATTATACCCCACTTCCCTCCGGTTTTGAATACTATAAATACTATGTACGTAGTATTAGGCAAGATTGGAGGGCAGGGAGAGGTCCAATCGAAATTTTTGTAATAACCAAAATTATTTTCAGTAAATCAATCTACAACTTTTGTTTGAAAATTTTTTCAATCGGACCCTTCCTTCCCTTTCAGTTTTGAATATCGAGTTATCTACGTAGTATTAAGCTAAATTGGAAGGAAGGAAGGGAGGGAGGGGTCTAATTGAAAATTTTTTCAAACAAAAGTTGTAGATTGAGAGTCTAGGAATAATTTTGGTAATCACAAAAATTTCGATTGTACGCTTCCATTCTCTGAAATTTTGCGTAATACTACGTGGATACCTAATTATCCAATATTGAAAGAGAGGGAGGAGGTCTAATCGAAATTTTTGTAATAACCAAAATTATTTCAAGAGTCTCAATCTACAATTTTTGTTTGAAAATTTTTTCAATTAGACCCCTCCCTCCCATCCTATTTTGCATTCTACTACGTACTCAATATTTAGAATTGGAGGCGAGGGAGAGTACAAAATTTGCACAAACTAACCTCTCGTCTCGTATACTCTCGTAACATGTACAAGCACAAAAAGACAGAAAATGATAAAACACGATTTGTCGAAACTGAACTCCTAGTGCTACTACTAAATGATGTAATGAATAGTTTATGAATAATTACGATAAGAACGTGGAGTTAATGCTCGCTTCAATTTGTCCCATTGGTTAATGAAAAAATTACTATTATCGACTCGTCCTTGGTAAGCGAAATTATTGATGACAGGATTATACTTCGATAAAATTGCCTTTCGACACTGGATATATTTCACCCAGGAATTCCAACTAAATAAAAATGGTAGACATGGATTCTCCGAATGTGATCTATAACAATGAAACACTTCTTTAGAATTAAGTTTTGATTTCCAAGTCAACATAATAATGTTCATTTACTCGTTGACATGATCAGCAAATTCCGACTGTTTTCTTTCAGTGACGCCGTCTAAAGAGAATAAAAGCTTGAAAGCGAATAGAATATAGGCTGAAACGCGACGCTCGTAATCAGGAAATATGCGATAATCGTACTCCGCGTAGTCCATCTTTGGTTGAAAAACATTCATTATTCCGTGAACATAACTAACGAATTCGCCTAATAATAACAATAAAATTGTATCGATATGAGCGATCCCAGATTATTTAAGGTTATATGTAATTTTACACTCACGAGGTAAACAAAGTTCTTGACAATATCGTTCCACTAATTTGTATAAATCAGGAGTAGGTAGAGAATTGAAGCCGAGACTTTTCGTGAAATTCTGAATATCAACTTGAAATCCTGTTCTATTACAAAGTTTTATGTTCAATTCTTCTCTGTATGTTATTTTTGAATTTGACTTCGATATATTAGCCAAGTTGTAAGAAATACGCCCCTCGCCAATCCATCTGTACATTAAAACAAAAATCATCAGTGAGATCAGTGCTTAACAAAAAACATTTTTTTAAATTTTAAATATTGAAAGTATACCTCATTATATCACCGAGATGAATATCATCACCCAAAAGGAGTAATGCGATACGTATTACAGTTATTACAGTCGTAAACGTTATGACCATATCCTTTACTGCTTCAGGGTTTTTCTTAGGATTGTTGATTCGTTTGTGAATAGCTCCTCTAACTTTTTTAAACAATACATCTTCTTTACCTAAACGTTTAGTTTTTTTGGCAGCGATTAGCATATCTTGCAGAATCTTTTTTGAAGTTGATTTAAAGGTAACTCTAAAAAAAAATTTTAAAAAATCATTAAAATGAAACCTTCTATTTCTTCAAATGTTAGGTATAGATATTTTTGCACACTTGAATAATATACTCTACGTACGCTTTGTGTCTATTTTTCTTTCTCAGTCTATCTGAAGTCAACGAATGCAATGATTCATTGTGCGATAATGACTCGTTTTGAACCGATGAGTTGCTCAATTCTGTTATTGCAAGTTTACGCTTGAGAAACAAAATAAAATTTATTAAAAAATATATATCGACTAACGAAAAAAATAAAAATAAAAAAGACTAACCTGTTTTTGGCGCAAGCTTCTCAATGATAGATTCATGTCAGAACTGGAAGAGGAATCTGAAGAGGTTGACCGCACCTCTACATTTAATTTTAGACTTTCCTCGTCATCCTTTTTTCTTTTTCTAAAGACGTTCAAGTCTTTGAAAATCAATTTCTTAAAATTTGGAATTCCATATAAAATCTCGACATCACTAAAATCATTCGTTATTTGTCACTAAAAAATTGATCACTTGATCAGTTTACTATACAGCAAAAAAACCGGCACAATACCTAGATTTGAAGCCCAAAGGTAAAGGTGGATATTTATCATCCTGCTTCGAGAAAAAGGCTACGTTGGCTTTCTGTAAATACGAAGCCCATACTTGAAAAGCTACAACTTTCAGTTCAGGCGATGCTCCCAATTCGATTAAATCTTCGACGATACGTTTCAAAGACAGATTATACATTTCCCAAGAAGTGAGTGGTCTATCTAAACATATTTCAATGACCGATAAGAAAGCATTATACGAAAAATATGACATACGTTCGCGCATTAAGAAAATAATCACCTTCAACCTCTCGGACGGTGATTTCTTCGCGATCTTCATCATCTTCTCTTCTTAGATTAACGGAGTAATCAAACAAATGTTCTTGTACTTCCTACAAAAATCAAGTGTGATTTCAGTACCGATACAGTATAAGAATTTGAGGAAAAATATAAATTTTCTTTACCTGCGATTGGGTATTACAATCTGTACAAACGTAAAAACCAGAGACTTTGTGAAAAGATCTTGTGCCACATACTTCACAAGCAGGGAGATCAGACATGGTGATGTATCTAAAGAGAAAAATTTGGTCAGTGGAAAGTATTAATTATTCAATAAATAGTAATTATCACATCATTTTATAATATCGACAACGTTTTGAATGAAACGCACGTGCACTTACCAATTTGAAGTGATAATGACGGGAAAGGGAAAGGGAAACCGGTTCATAAATAAAATTGAATGAAAATCTCGAAGAGAATCGAATTGTCCATTCTCCACGGATACTGTTCTAGACTACGCAGCGTTGCACTTGCATCAGTTGCAAAAATCCTTTTTCACTTTTTGGGTTTTGCATTGTAAGCATGTAAGCACGAAAATAATGATGAATTCCCAGTTTCCAATCTTTTAAAATGATCTGATTTTTGATAGCTATAGCTAAAAAACCAAAAAAAAACCGAAGATTTTTTTTTCTGAATAAAAAATTTAAAAAATCAACAATTGTCATAAAAATAAAAGAACGAATATTCCCAAGCTATTGGAGCGTCATAAACGGCGAACCTACCAATCAAGGTTACCTACTAACCTATAACGGAAACCGAACCGTACACCCCATCCTATTGGATGTGCCATTTTTGCCTTTTGGACGAATCTATCGTATCTATCTAGTATATTCTAACTTCATTTTTTATATGTAATATTAGTTGAATTGTAAAAAATGACCAATACGTTTCACAGAAGGGCTTGAAAACGCAAACTCGATAATTGTGGAGCATCGGTTACGGTTTTCAACTTTCGTAGTTTCATGATTCATTTTCGCCTTCAACAACTCTTCACAACCTGGTTCAACAGACCGAATCAATGAAATTGAAATGAAACTATTTCTCAAAATTCTCCGAATTTTTTTTTCTCAAAAATAAGCAACAAAAAATTGAAACATTATTATTGATAATTAATGATTTCAATTTTCGTACACTTACCACAACAAGAGGTTAGAAAATTGAGTACCTAGCTAAAAGGGCATTGCCTGAAAATTATATACACGCTTTACCTAATTACCATAGAAGATACCTGAACTCACCTACCCACCTCATACTCGATTATTACCTTTTCATTACCTGAACTCGTCGATCCCACTTCCTTTATAAAATTTCGTACGAAATTCACCAACTAGTACGCCAATACCAGGAAAGTGAAACCGTAAACTGGACAATTTAGTTGAATTTTCAAGAAGCTGCTAATGCATAGTTAGCAATTCAAATCGTTAAAAAGGCGTTCCAAATGAATTCAATGAGAACACCAGCCGAAGTGGTAATTTTCAACAACTGGGAAACATGATTTTAACGAAGAATTGCCAACTAAGCGGGAAATTCAAAGATTAAGAAAAACCGAATAATTTTGAAAATTTTCATACCTCATCATACCTACTCTACGTTTGCTCCACTGATATCTTCTTTAAAATTTCAATTTTTAAAAATGACGACAATGCAGAACTCCTAAACATTATAGGAACTGCCGCTAACACACTGACCTTGAAAAGTATAGAATTCAAAATTATTATTTTAGTAAATCTAATAAATACCCAAACGAATGAGATAAATTTACAGCATAATCGAGAAAAAAGAATAACATACGTTATGCCTACGATTCGACTTTAATAGAACTGGAATGATATCAAACGATCTGAAACATTAAAAAATAAAATTGCTTTATTGCAAGATTACACTACACTTTGCTTATTTTTGTATTTACCATTTTCTGCTTACAAAACACCGTTAGGTATTGCCTTTTTATACAGCAGCCAAACATAGAATACTAACAATAGTAAATTCTTAACTTACTTATTACAACTTACTTTCGAACATCGTACCAAATCAAATCTACATTCGAACATTTGATACCTTTCAATAAATTACCATACTTACACTGTAGACATGATGGTAAGAAACAAATTATTGCGATATTTGGTATTTTTGGTAATTGGTAAATGAAGTTATGGTTAAAAAAATTCATAAAATTGAACGTTGAAAACTTTACCTTTCCTATTTACTTACTTCTTGGTTTAGGCTATTTCAAAAAAGGTGAGAAAATTTAGACACATTGCAGTTTGAATACCAACCTCAAACTACAATGTGATTTTAAATAGCTAGATAGATATGTAATAACTACGTAAAACTATACAATTGAGATGAATTAAAATTCAGTACTTACATATACGCAAATGTAAAACCGTTTTGTACACCGCACATTCTTACTGCAATACGAAAGCAAATGTTTTAAATATAAATTAAGACAATAATTTAAACATTGGTACCTACTAGCAAATTTGAACGCAATTTCATAAGGTATGGCCGAGGAAAACCCCAACGTTTTTCCTCCGCCTCGAATAAAATATCAACAATAAATCCGAAAAATCGAGTAGGTATTTTACCAAACTCGAAACGAGATCAGGATATTTAATGTTGAAATTGCGTTCGCAAACTTCAGAATACATTATTTTAGTAAACAATAGCATAAAAAAAGAATGCGAATTTACATTTCACGATAATTTATTTATCGTCCTGTGTGGTAGAAGGATTCGAAGAAATACCAGTTTTTTCATCTTTTTCCTCTTTAACGTTACCAGTCGAGTAACTATAGTTGAAGTTGGAATAATCCGGGTAATCGTCGGGAGGTTCCATTTTAATTCTCACCTTATCCTTAGAGTCAATAACGCCTCTCTTACTTTCCCTATCGCGATCTCTATCCCTATCTCTGTCCCTTTCCCTACGATCTCTATTCTCTTTATCCTTCCGATCCCTATCACGAGACCTGCTCCTTTTACGTTTCCTATCCCTTTCGCCGTCCTCTCTACGACGATGTTCTCTCGAACGACTTCTAGATCTGCGTCGTTTATCGCGACTTCTACTACGATGCGATCTGCGACGATCTCGATCTACGTCTATAGCAGCAGCAGGGCCTCCTCCGCGTCTCCTGTCACGTACCGTAGATTCTTCTCTTTCTAATCGATACCGTTCGCGTTCCCTTTCGTTATCTTCTCGTCCAGAATGTTTAAGATTTACGTCAGCTCCGCCACGTCTAGTGCCACCTAATCCACCTCCGAGTCTTCTAGGCAGCCAGCCTTTGACGGTGCGACCCCGTTCGACGTCGACTAACACACGCCTACTGTCGATTTTTTTGCCATCGGCGTGTTTATAGGCGGTATGCATGTCGCGTTCGTGTTCGTATTCGATAAAAGCGTATCCTTTGGCTTTACCGGTATTTTCATCGTGGACCAGGATTATTTTGCGAATAGGACCGTATACTTCGAATTCGCGACGGAGTTTCGATTCGGACGTATCGTAATTGATACGAGCTACGAATAGTGTTTTGAAGGCGTCGGTGGAAGCATTACGAACATTGTGAGGGTTCCAAAGAGCGATCTCTTGTTCTAATTTATAAGCTACTTGTTCGGCTCGTTCGCGTTTTCTTCGTTCTTTGCGTTCTTCTCGGGTTTCGACTTTGACCGGAGGTGGTGTGTCTTTGGGGTCTTCGAAGTACTTGATGAAGTCCGCTACGCCAACGTAGCCTCGATTCTTTTTCTCATAAGGTAGCTTACCGGTTGGAGGTAGGTATTTGATGGGATCTCTCGGGTTGAAAAGAGCCAACAAATTAGGCGGCAAGAACTGTGTCATTGTTTGAATCGATAGTTACCTGATAGTGCTTTCACGTAGAGGACATTAGTAACTTTTCTTTGTAATCGCAGGAGTGCGGAATTTACGCCATAAATTAACTTTAAAAGTAGTATTTTTTTCAAACAATAATGAATCAACTAACCTGATCACAATATGACTTTAGAATGATATATTAATTTTATGAAACTTTTCAAACACTTTTTAAACGATTATGATAAAAATTATTCAGATTATTTTGTTGTTTACTGTCAATGCAATTTACGCTTCGACTTCATTCAATCAGGATTTTTAATCAACGCCAACGCCAGGTCAGCTTTATTCATTTTGTTCAATTTTTCAAATTCTCTTTCGCAGGGAAAGAAAAAAAATGATTCACAAAATGAACGAAACACTGAAACACTCTTCACGTTTCTAAACGTGTTTGGTTGGTAACACTTGTTTCTACTTGCCCTTTTTTGCACCTTTTTGCACTTGCACCAAAAAATTACGACGAAGTGAATCGTATTTTGATTTTTGATCCAAAATTTTGGATAATCGTAAGTCATGTCGTCATGTCCCAAATTGAAAATGATCTAGCTTCAATTCAACAACATGACGTCATCTTAAAGCATGAAGGACAAGGACTTGAAACTATATTTTCTACAAAAATGAAAGAGATGTGATTTAAAGGAAAGGGAGAAGCCCAATCGAAAAAAATTTCCAACAAAAGTTGTAGATTGAGATCTGAAGAATAATTTTGGTCCTTATAAAAATTTTGATTGTACCTCTCACACCTCTCCAATTTTGAATTATAAGTATTTATGTAGTAGGAGAGGTACAATTGAAATTTTTAAAATGACCAAAATTATTTCTTAAGATCTAATTCTACAACTTTTGTTTGAAAAAATTTTCAATCGACCCTCTATTACTAAATTGAAGACACAAGAGGGAACTACTTTTAAAGAATATGATGTTAATGAATTTTTAGGAAAATTAATGTTCACAATAAATTTGTTTGAAAATGGTAAATATTGTACCAAATGTAAAAACATGAAGGATATACAAGAATTTGGTAGAGCACAAAACTGGTGTAAAGAATGTAAGAATACGTCATTTAAAGAATACTATAACAAAAATAAAGAAAAAATGAAAGAAAATTTGAAAAATAATTATGAAAAAAGAAAACAACTAATAATGTGTACTTGTGGTACAGTTATATATTCTGTATCTTACAAAACACATTTAAAATCAAAATATCACTATAATCTTCTTATTGAAAAAAATAGAAAATCCTTATAAAAAAATTTTCCTTATTAAATACAATTAAAAAATGAATTCTAAAAATCAGATTCTAATAAGTGTTATAAAAAATGAGAGTGGAAAAAGAGATACAAGCATTGCTCAATGGATTCAGTTTTTCAAAGTGCATAACTTCTATGTAAATAAAACAACAAAACAAATAGAAAACTACTTGAGAAAATATAGAGTTTATATAGCTTTTAGAGGAAGAGAAGTTGTTGAAAAGTTACATGAATTATACCTATTTCATATTATTACAAAAATTAACTCAATCCATTTCATTCTAAAAAATTGAAAAAATTTTCGTTCTGAAAAATAGAAAAAAAAATTTTATTCTAAAAATTTTAAAAATAATCATTCTAAAAAATTGTAAAAAATTGAAAAAATTTCCATTCTAAAAAATTAAAAAAAAAATATTCTAAAAAATCAAAAAAATTTACATTCTAAAAAATTGGGAAAAAATTTATTCTAAAAATTTTTTAAAAATCATTCTAAAAAATTGGGGAAAAATTCATTCTAAAAAATTGAAAAAAAAATGTTCTAAAAAAATTGTAAAAAATTTTTATTCTAAATTTTGTGCAGTTCGGGATTTCTCACGTGGTGCTCGAGCACGAGAGCAATTGGGCCAACGCCGGTCATGCTCAATCTACAACATTTTTATTTGAAATTTTTTTCAATTGGACCCCAACCCAATTTTAAAAAAGTATCTAGGTACCTGATAGTACGTAAAATCGGAGGAGAGGAAGGGATCCAATCAAAATTTTTATAATCGGTACCAAAATTATTTTTAGGACCTTAATCTACAACTTGTATTTAAAAAATTTTCAACTGCCTCTTCCTCCCTCCCACCACCAATGTTTAATTCTTTCTTTGGAGTGTTAGATGGGGAGGGAGAGGCCCAATTTAAAAAAATTTCAAGCAAAAGTTGTAGATTGAAGTCAGAGAAATAATTTTGGTTATTACAAACATTTGGATATGACTCCTCCCTCCCCTCTAAAAAGTAAAATTCAATAACAACGATCCGCCACCAATTGAGTAAATTAGACACTAGTGAAATACTAACTTTTGGCTATTATGAAAATTTTGATTGGACCCCTTCCACCCCTTCAATTTTGCTTATAGTTACTGTTTCAAAATTGACATGTTGTAGGGTCCAATTGAAAAAATTTTCAATTTCAAACAAAAGCTAAAAATAATTTTTGTATAATAACATTAACCATTCATTTGATAAAATCTCAAAGTGAAAAATTAATTTCAATGAAAAAACCTGCTGAAAGTATTTCCCTTACTTCCTCTCGTTCTTCAAACCTTGGTGAATTTTTACATAAAATATGTAAAATTTACCTATCTACTTTTGTTTTACTTTACCACATTAACCTACTTATAGTGTTAGTCGTAAGTACTTACATCCGATTCCAGTTATTTGCTGTTACCATACGTAAATTTATGATAGATAGGTCGTGTACCTAAGTATGTAATCTTTACTGGGTAACAGGGGAAATTACCTCAGAAACTAAAATATGAGTAGCTATATAGAGATAGACTATCAGCATGTTTTTCTTTTTTACTTTCTCGCAAAACAGCGATAATAAAAAGTGGAATTATAGAAAGGGGTCGTCTATTGGTAAAATTAGTTACCCGAAGACGTATTTTCAGGGCAATTTGTAATAATAAAGCTCTGTTCGAAACTAATGGGGAAAAACGCGATGTTTGAAAAGCTTTTTTTGATTTTTTGCACGTGGAGTGTTTATACGAGAATTTCAACGTTAGCTTATATTTTTCCTAAGGATTTCCTTTTTGGAGGATCAACTGCCGCATATCAAGTTGAAGGAGCATGGAATGTATCCGGTGAAAATAAACTTTAATTAATCACATTGCGCAATATTTTCCTCCATTTCAACTTTCAAAGTGCGTAATTAACTTATAGAGCAATTATTTTTCTTTTAGGAAAAGGAGAAAGTATTTGGGATTACTACACTCATACTCACCCAAATGCGATAAAAGATAAGTCAAATGGAGATATTGCTGCAAATTCATACTATCAGTATGAAGAAGATTCCACTCTTGTGCAAAATATCGGAGTAGGTGTACAGATTTTGATGTACTAAGTACTTAGTTACTATTGGAAATATTTTTCTTTACTAGAGTGACTAGGTATGTAATATTATCACCAATTGATTTTCATAGTTCCAAGTATACAGACTTTCTTTAAGCTGGCCCAGACTTTTACCGAATGGAGATCTCACTAAAATAAACTACGCTGCAATTGAGCATTACAACAATGTAATAAATGATATGTGCAGAAAAAATATCCAACCAATGGTAAAATGATATAACACGATAGTAACGATACCTGCAAGTAATCATAAAATTGACATTAAGTATACCGAAAAAATCATTCATTGCAGCTGACCATTTATCATTGGGATATGCCTCAGAAGTTACAAGAAAAGGGGGGTTGGATCAATCCATCGATCGTCGATCATATGGTAAACTATGCCGATTTTTTGTTTCATCACTTCGGAGACCGGGTAGGTAATTAATTACATTAATACCAACTTAATTATATTGCAACTTACTTCTTTAATTACCTACTTTTGTCTTTTCATTTTCGTAACTCATCTATGCAGGTGAAATGGTGGTCAACAGTGAACGAGCCATTAAACGTTATAAGAGGTTATTACTTTGACAAAACTTTGGCACCTTCATTAGGTTTGGGTGATCCTTCGGATTACACTGTTGTTCATAATATTTTACTATCGCATGGACGTATTTATAGATTGTACGATAAAAAATACAGAAAATGGCAAAAAGGTGAGTACCTATAATGATTACTTTTTTCCTCTGCTATTTACTTATATTATTGTATAATATGAATAAGTATAATTTCAGGGAAAGTCAGTATTACATTAGATTACGAAACTGGTTTCGCAAAAACGAATTCAACGTTGGATATACAAGCAACAGAGAGACATTTCGAATTCATGGTAAAAGCATAAATGAATATTTAGACTGATAAGACCATACCTACTTAGCAACATAGGTACCTAAATACCGATAGCTATTAGCTAGGTGTCTATACCTAGTACCTACCTACTGAATAAAAATACGTGTACAGCCGTAAGCTTACTCTAGGTAATTACTTATTTGATAGTTAGGAATTTTCGCTAATCCTATCTACTCGACCGAAGGAGATTATCCCAAAATTGTGCGAGACGCTGTTCGTGAAAACAGCATAAAAGCGGGTTTGAAAAAATCAAGACTTCCTGAATTCACTGCAGAAGAAAAATCATACTTGAAAGGTATGCTCCTACCTACCTACTTATCCTTATAAGTGTAATATACTCTTACTAGAAAACTTATGATTTTTTTTTTATTTGATCAAGGAAAAAATATTTTATTTGGAGAAGAAAAGTTTTCAA
The DNA here is from genome assembly GCA_959613365.1 of Balanococcus diminutus. NCBI lineage: Eukaryota > Metazoa > Arthropoda > Insecta > Hemiptera > Pseudococcidae > Balanococcus > Balanococcus diminutus. The sequence continues at coordinate 30,014,600 of OY390718.1, read as the reverse complement.
ATTATTTTTTCAGAGAAAAATATCTTCTAATTTTTAAAATAAAAATATTTTTTAGTTAATTTCTGGGAAAAGAAATCTCCGAGTTATTTTGGAGGAAAAAAATCTGAATTTTCTAAGAACAAAAAAATCTAAATCTTTTGGAGTAGGCATTTTTTCAGTTTTTCTGAAGTGAAGTAAAAAAAAAATGGATGAAAAAATTTCTCAATTTTTTTGGACAATAAATAATTTTTTTTGGAAAGCTATCCCAATTTTTTATCTACTTTTCTTTTTGAACAAAGAAGAAATAATTACAATCTCATCTAATTTTTGGAGGAAGAAATTTTTCTTATCTTTTCTGGAGTAAAAAAATCGTTTTATTTCTTGGAACCTAAAGCTAACAGCAAAAAAAAAAAAAAAAATCAAAACAAAACAATTTGTAGTTTGTTTTGTTTTGTTTGTTTTTTTGTTTGTGTTTTTAATTTGCCAAGAAGAATCTTTGAATTTTTTTGGAATTAAAAAAAAGTAGATATCTGAATATTTTTTCATTACAAGTAAGTAATACTTATATAGGTACTTATTTAAAATTTCAGGACTTTTTTGAAAAACAAAAATCCTAGAATTTTTCGCGAGTCACATTTTTTTAAGTTAGTAAAAAAATCTCTGAATATATATTTTTTAATTTAAAAAAAAAACAGAATTTTTAGAAATTAAAAAAACAAGAAGGTATTTTATTCTGAATCTTTGAAAATAATTTGCAATTTTTTCAAAATTAAAAAAAATCTTCAAATTTTTGCAGAACAAAAAAATCTTTTACATAAATTTTTTTTTCAATTTTTGAAAATGAATTTGTCAGAAATAAAAATTTTTAGAATTTTTTGGCGGTAAAAAAAGTTTTGATGTTGAAAATATTTTCTATTTTTATTTTTTATTTTTTGGAATGAAAAAAACACCAATTTTTTAGAAAGCAACAAAATCTCAATTTTATGGCATAAAAAAAATCTTACATTTTTTTTGACTTGAAATTTTTTCATTTTCTTCGAAAATATTTTTTCATTTTTTTAGGGAAAAAAAATCTTCAAAATTTTTTGTGGAAAAAATCTTTCGATTATTTTTTTAGTAAAAAAAATCTTTCAATTTCTTTAGGAAAACAATTTTTCATTGGGGGGGGGGAGGGGGAATCATTCAATTTTTTAGGAAAAATTTTTTCCAAATTTTTTAAAAGTTGATGGAAAAATTCTTTCAATTTTTTAGAAAAAAATTTTTCCATTTTGTTAGAAGTTTGTGAAAAAAATCATTCGACATTCCAAAAATTCCAAACCGTCACCCCTTCGGGGAAGAATCGAGCCATACACTAAAAAATGTCAAATTACCGACCCTAACATCTATACATTATAATTTCACAGGTGCTTTTGATTACTTTAGTTTGAATCACTACACAAGTTACTTGTGTAGTCATCCTACAACAGGGTCGCCTGCAGCGAACGCTTCGACTCAAACAATTTTCTATGAAGATTTAAATGTTCACTTGGAACAAGGAATTTTTTGGCCAAAAACTCCTGAACCTGACATGAAAGTAAGGCTGAAAAAATTGAATCCGATATTCATTACCAAATTACAAAATGATCACTTTAAAATACGATGTAGGTAAATCCCACCGCTTTCAGAGTGGCGTTTAATACGGTTAAAGAAAGATATAACAATCCAGAGATTTTCGTTACCGAAAACGGTTACAGTGATCCAAGCACGATATTTGATTACAAACGTGTGGTGTTTCATCAGGTGAATAATATTTATTATTTATATACCTATAGTAGGTATATAAATAAACCTAATCATTGGCTTGTACTGTACATACATTCACTGAACAGTGAACACCCATGTCAATTGTGAACTACACAAGACACCTCCACTCTTTTTAAAGTGACAATGAATTGGGTAATCTTGAATGTTTGCAGCTTTATCTTGACCAGCTTCTCAAAGCGGTGTATCTCGATGGATGCAAAGTAATAGGCTATACAATTTGGTCTCTTTTGGATAATTTCCAATGGTTAAATGGATATACGTACGTACTTCTACCTACCTACATATATTATAACTATGCTCATAATACATAAATAATATTTATGATCTTGTATGATCGTTTAGGTCAAGATTTGGAATAATTTACGTCGATTTCAATTCTACATCTTTAGAAAGAACCAGAACTCGAAAATTATCTTCGTACTGGATGGAGGCAACAATAAAATTGCAAAAACTGCCAAACCTATCAAAATGGTTATCTATCAGTGATACGCAGGAAAACAATTTTCTCTCGTCGTTGGCAAACATTTTTCCATTTTCAACGAAATTCAAAAACAGTCTGGGTATCTAATTGCCTCAATGATTCGTAAGGGCTCGTACTTATTTGAGCCAATGTGTACGTAGTTCATCGCCAACCAGTGAAGAAACTTGATCAAACATTGGAGGGGATAAAACAAAAAAATTGCCGATTAAAACTTTTTTTATTTATTTTTTTATTCCGCGAACGAATTTTGCACCCGATACTTTCACGATACAAATTTGCAGACTATTTCAGCAATTTTCCGCATTTTTAGTCCATTTGCCGAATACGAAATAACTATGCAATTTTTAGCCTCTGTTGTTCTGTTATAACTTATAAATAAAAGTAAATTTTGGTTACTTTCAAAAATTAAAATTATAATCAGCTTCTTTGACATTGTACAACGTTAACAGATAGGTACCTATCAAACCTCCAGCGTAGTTTAATAAAGAATTATATTCTGCGTAAATAACGGATAACAATTTATTAAATAACTAAAATTCAAAATCTTACGTTGAACTAAAAAAAAAAAAAAAAAAAAAAATTAAAAATAAATAAATACAAAATACCCATTAGGCTTTTCGACTTGTGCGATTGCATAATCTGCCCCGTATCGATTTCAGGATACGCGTCCCATATGTACACTGCAATTATCACTTTTTCGGTTTATATTGTGCTTAAACAGCTATAAATTCGCTCAAATTATCAAGTTATTAAAGAAAAACTGAAAAAACGAACAAAAAAATTTCCATCCCGTATCCTGAAAAACGCACGGTAGAGGGTGTTCGCAACCACTTATACTCGTTGTGACGTCATCTCGAAATGCCTAATATACCTACATGAAAAATTTGAAACAATATTCTGAAGAAAAGAAATCGAAGAAAAGAAAATCTTAATTGCGAATTTTGCGATCATTTGAATGACGAATAGGGAGTTTCCAAGTGTTTCATAGTTGACTGAGTTCCTTCCAGCGGATGAATAGGCAACCCATAAGGAACAAAACATCTTATATAAACATGTTGTCTATCTTGAAAATTGAAGGGACAAGGAAAAATTAAAATTAGAAAAAATTATTTTTGATTTGGCAAATGAATACACTTAGTACTAAAAAAAATAAACTTTTTTGTTCTTGACATTTTTTGCCAATCTTTAAAAATGAAGGCGCAGGAGAGCTTCAAGCTTTGAAAAAACGGGTTTTTCAATTTTCAAAGCTCTGTAGCGCCTTCATTTTCGAAAATAAGCAAATTCACCAGTCACCACATAACTTTTTTTGCTCATCTCCAAGATTTACACCTGGACCTGTTTTATGTAACATCTTGGTGTAATAATTTTACTAATTTTGAATTATTCGAAAATTTAAAGAAATTGAAAATTAATATTAAATTAAAATTTATCGAAAAATAAAACGCAGACAAAAATTTAAAAATGCAAAAAAAAAATATTATGCAATTTTTTTTTATGCAAATGCAAAATGCAATCGAATTCGAAATTCGAAAATATTGCACTCTATAGTTGGAATTTGGAATTACAATGTATAACATTCTGTCAGACGAAAGACTAATTTGGGCACTTTAAGATTGTCTCAAGTCAGTAAAACGTATTTGGTAAAACTTTCCAACTTCGTTTTTTCACGGTAGGTAAGGTAGGTACCTCCTACGACTCCTACGTACTTAGATATTTTGTACTTACATTAGTTACATTAGTATAAAACTTTAAACTTCAAAGAAAGAAAATTGAGATGTCTTTGTAAAAAAATTTCAAGCAAAATGAGATCAAGATCCATAAGGAATAACTTTGGTTATTACAAAAATTTCGATTGTACCCCTCCCTCCCCTCCAATTTGGCCAAATATGTACTAATACCGAATACTTGAGATAATTTATATTCAAAATTGGAGGGGAGAATAATTGAGTCCAACTGGAAGATTTTTCAAACAAAAGTTAATGTAGATTAATAAGATCTTGGAAATATTCAAAATAACTTTGGTAATTATAAAAATTTCGATTGTACCCCTCCCTCCCATCCAATTTTGTCTAATACTACGTAGATAATTATTGATATTCAAAATTGGAAAGGAGTAAGAAGTCCAATTGAAAAAATTTTCAAACAAAAGTTGTAAATTGAGATCTTAAGAATAACTTAGGTCCTTACAAAAATATCGATTAAATCCTTTTGTCTTCTTCATACTACAAAATTTATTGAATTCGAAATTAGTACAACAAAATATTTTTTTTTAATTCTCAAGTCATAGGTAAAAATATAATTTTTTAATATTTACAAACAATAATCAAAAATTCTCGAAAATTCTTAAAAATTTAATTTGTAAAAAAAAATGTAAAAATAAATATTACACAAATTAAATAAACTAAAAAATCCCTCCAAAATGTAAATAAAAAATTTATAAAAAATTAATACTCAAGTCAAAATGAAAGAGAACCGTTTTTAATTGCAAAAATATAATACATAGGTACCTATCTCTTTTTCAAATTTAAAAACATGATAATTGAAAATCCAACAAATTAGAAATTCGTAAAAAAATTATTAAATGAGAAAATTGAATGAATTAATAATTTAAAAAAACTAAATGAACTAATAACTCAGAAAATGTTCCAAAACTTGAAGAAATTGAAAACTGTGAATTGACAAATTGAAAAAATTAGATTATTAAATTCCTTTAAAAAATATATCTTGCAAATGCAAATTGAACTGAGAAATTTTTTCACAAAAATTTGAAATATCCTGTCTCAATCCAATTCAATATGGTCCAAAACCGAAACTGAATTTCCTTGTATCGAAAATCAAAATCCACAAGTTTGTTCGAATTTTCGATTATTTTTTACAAAAACGTGCGCCAATCCAAAAGTACATAAATTAGCTTTTCGTCAAAAACGAATCATCAAAAACAAAAGAACGCACTGCACTGTGAATCACTCGGTCGCACTTTCGAAGAAGATGAATCATTCGATTCGGATCATACGTTCAGTTACGTTTGAATCGGTTCAAACGTTTCAAGTGTTTGTGTTTCAGTGTGAGTATGACATGATTGTGTTTTGCATAATTATTTCGATGTGTGATAGTGTATTTCGAATTTGTTGATATGCATGTAATTAATTATTTTCGCTGTTTTTAACGTATTTTAGTAGAATATTTCTATCAATTTTGTGAGTTAATTAGACCGTTCTCTAGAAAAAATTGGGATTCCTATTGTCTTAACCGATAATATTCTCATTGAAGTGATGACTTTGTTCTCTACTGTGTGACTGATAAAAATTCGTGAACATTAATTTGAATTTTATACGATTTTCTAGTGCATTTTTAGTGATAACTTAACAATTGCAATTATCGTAGTTTTTTTTTTTAAAGCGGTACTTAATACCGGAGATAGTACTTGTTATTTTCATATTTTTATTTCCATTTTTAATTCAATTTTTTAAATATCGACTGTATTTTAATGTTTTATATTGTTTCAACGTCAATCCGGTGTGAGAGTATACTAATTTTTTCGTCGCATTTTTGTGGTAAGTTTTTACGTAAATTTTATCATTTTTTTCATTATTTTTAATTACAGAGAAGATTGTTGTATATTTCTTTGAATTTGGATTTGGGCACTTTCTTCTTACAAGCGTTGAATAATTTATTGCATGGAATATTATTCACTTTCAGGGTACTCGTATCAACTCGTTTATCCTAAAATTTGACTTGATAAGAATCACGTAATTCTAAACCATTTCTTCGCGTTTGACTATTTTGTTTTTAATTTATTTTTCCTCTTCTGATTAGGCACGTTTCGTTGACACTCTTGTCTCTTTATCAAATTATTCGAATTCCCTCCCCTTTGCCTCTTTCCTTTCCGTTCGTTTTGAAATAATTCGAACACTTTCGAGTCGTACATCCAATTTGAAAAATTGTCGCGAATTTTCTAAATTGCATTATATTGCGTCTGATGAAAATGGTTAAAAGCATAAAAGTACCAAAGAGCGGAGCACTTTTTGTTTTTCGGATAATTGGATCATTTCCACGTATATTTTGTAACGCGAGACTTGTTTATATTCGGTCAAGCGTCGAGTGATATTGAAAAATCAAGGCTTTTAATTCGCCCCTTGCCACTTGCCCCTTCCTTCGCCCATCTAAAGCGAATTTCGAGTTGTTTTCGTTTTCGATCACGCGGCGCTATTTTGAGAAACACTCGATACTCGAGAAGACAATACGAGGTTAAATAATGTAAAATGTATTAATTTTTAACTTTTTAAGTACATAAGTAGATAATGTGGGGTATAGGTACCTGAAACGAAATTTTGCCAGCTTTAGAGATACATTTTAACTTACCCAAAGTTTTAAAATTTAGAAAGCTTCGTATTCGAATTGACGTGCGACTGTTTGTTGTTGTGTCATTTGAATGAAAAAACATTTTTGTCGAGTTGATTTAACTCTCTTTTGAAAAGCTAAAAAGCTATCGAGATTGTAGAGTCGTCGAATTGTTATCTAATCAATCGTGGAATCTGAAACTGCGAGCTTTTACTTTCATTGTATTGTCGCTTCGATTGTGTTCGAGCTTTTATCAAGCTACGTTACCTTTAACTGGAAATTACTATCCCTATATTTGGAAGCAGTTGGTACGTAAATAAGCGTGCTAATTCCATAAATGAATGAAATACCTAAAGTAATTTCCTTCTTTACCGGTTTCTCAAGGAGATAACATGATCGGATTTGCCAATTAATTTCCTCTTCTGCGAGCTGAAACAGGGAAGCAGCTCGATCGAAAATGAAAAGAAAGTCATTAATCAAAGAGGTATAAAAATTTATGCCTACGAGAATCATGGTGAAATTAAAAATTTCAATATTAAATAAAAATTCGCCGCAGTGAAGATTTATGTATCGACGAGAAATAGTAAAGAATTAAAACTCACAGTCTCACATCCTTGACCCTCTCACACCCTCTCATTCAGTCTCTTTATCGTCTCTCTCGAGCAACGATAACAACCTCACAACTATTAATAATTCGTACGCTGGCGTAATTTAATTTTCTCTTCTTTTTTTTGGCTTATTTATACCTCATTCTTATATAAATTTTCGACGTCCGTGGGGTGCAGAATTTTTTATCAAGTATTGTCGGTGTTTTCGAGCGAATATTCTACTCGTACTCGTAGGTTATAGGTACGTGTTACATGAATTCGACTCGAGACTTCACAATTCGACGAAATGAATGAGTGTTGTTGACCGGTGAAAATATTTTCTCGTTTACGTGTTCGGTTTTCATCATTTTTTGCATTTTTCCGCGTTATATACGTATTTTTCTTTCGCGCCGTGGGAGTGAATTAATAACACCGATGTTTCATCCCGCTGGTTTTTTAATAAGGTCAATATTTTTAAAATGAATTTTTTCACCCAAAACTTTGTCGGCTCGTTTTGATTAATCAACCGGCTAAGCTCGACTTATAAATGCGGTTTTAAAAGCTTAGAGGGGTTTTTATCGAAGTTTGGAGTAAATAGCTGTTTTTTTAATACCCTTAAGTATCGTTTATAAAGCTTCAGAAAAAGGGGGTTACGAAAAAATGGAAAAAATCCATATTTTGGTACGGCTTATTTTATTCCAAATCTTCCGAAATGGAAAATTTTTCATTTTTTATTAAAAATAAAACGATTATTTAATCGATAATTTTATTTTAACGTGAATTTGAACGTTGATTTAAAAACGAAATGTGGCTTGGGGTGCAATTTCAACTGATTTTCCAAGGTAATAAATTTTGTACATTTTATGATTCGATATCATTTTTTAATTTCAAAATTTAAATTATTTTTTCTGTAAGACTTTTTTTTGGGGGGGGGGGGGGATAAAATGAGATTATTAATTTTTTAACGGAAATTTTTTTTTTACACAACTAGATATAAGATTTAAATTTAAATTGTATGGAAATTATGAAAAAAAAATCCAAAAATTTATAAAAATTTAAAAATTACAAAGTTTGAAAATCCCATCAAACTTTTTAAAATTTCCAATGTTAAAATTTTTTACAAACTTTGAAAATTTATTAAATTGAGAAAATTTCACAAACTTGAAAAATTGTAAAATAAATAAATTAAGTTCACATTTTAAAAAATTTTGAAAATTTATCTGAATTCTCAAAATTAAAATCCGATCAAATTTTTACAATTTTTTCGTGCTGAAATTTTTTGCTAACTTTGAGAATTTATTAAATTGAGAAAACTTGAAAAATTGTAAAATAAATAAATTAAGTCCACATTTTAAAAATGTTAGAAAAATCTGAATTCTCAAAATTAAAATCCGATCAAATTTTCACAAATTTTCCATGTTGAAATTTTTTGTTAACTTTGAGAATTTATTAAATTGAGAAAATTTTACAAACTTGTAAAATAAAGGCTCACATTTTAACAAATTTTAGAAAAATTATCTGAATTTTCAAAATATTTCAAAATTTCGTAGGGTAACAATTTTTAAAAAAATCACCCAATACGTTTTGAATTTTCATTAAATTTGCAAAAAAAAAAGTTTTCTAAATTTTTAAAATTGTAAGCGTTTACTTCTAAATGCATTTGAAAAACTTGACAAAATGTTTACAATCGGTCCTATTTCGAGAATTATGCAAAAATTATAAAATTTTAAAGTTACCTCTTTTTTTCAAATTCTGAAAATTTATAAAATCGAAAAAAATTTCCAAACTTTTATATTGTAAAAAAAAATTAAAAATTAACTTTTTCAACAAAAAAACAAAAAATAATTCAACCGAATCAACTAAATTTTAAAAATTTACCTTATTTTAAAAATTTATTTACCTTTTCAAGAATTTATTAAAATTTCAAAACTACAAAATATGAAAGCCCTATCAAATCTAAAAAAATTGTCTAGGTACTTCCTAAATTTAAAATCTAAAAATTGGAAAATTTTTCAGTTCTGTCAAATCAATAAAAATTCTCAAGTTTTGAATTTAAGAATTTACTAGGAGAAGGAAAAATTTTAGGAAATTTTCCTGAATTCAGGCACTTTTTTACAGAGGTTACCAAATTTTTAGAATTTGTAAACATTTATAAAATTCATTTTTTAACTTGAAAAAAATAAAAATAAATGAATGATTGAATAAATTTTCCAAATTTTTAAAATGGTGAAAATTTATCATAATTCGAAAGTTCAAATTTTGATTTTTTAAAATAAATTTTGAAATTGTTTCCAAACTTTTGACAAAATATCACAATGAAGTCATAAAAATTTCAAAAATTGAATTCTTGATAATTTTAGGGGAAAATGCAAAAAATACAAAATACTTATATAGGTATCAAAGTTCTATCGAATTTAAATATTTTTAAAAATTGAATAAAAAATGTTCCTACTTTCAAAATTTAGAAAATTTAGCAGAATTTAAAAAATTAAAAATTATAAAATTTCAAAGGTCCATTAAACCTTATTTTTTCAAATTTTTATTTCGTTTTAACTTTAAGGATTTTACTAAATTGAGAAAATTTCTCCTACTTCGTCAAATTGTAAAAACAAATATACATTATATTCATGTTTTAAAAATTTCAGAAATTTTACCTGAATTTTTACAAAACATAAAACTTTCTCCAAATTTGAATAGGTACCTACTACCTACCTATGTATCTACTAAATTTAAAAAAAATCTAAAATTTTGGAAACTGAGAAAATTTATCAAAAGTGAAATGAAGGTTTACCTCTCTAATGTTTTGTTAAATTTTTCTGTCTTTGAAAATTTCAAAAATTCAAAAAATAAAAAAAAATAACAAAGTTTCATCGTCCTTAAAAATGGAAAAAAAATTATCAAAAAATTTTAATATACTTTTTAAAATTTTTATAAAATTGAACAGAATTCTAATGATTTTGTTGACTCAATTTCAAAAATTTTGTCAAAATTGAAAAATTTACAGAAATTAATTACTTAATTTTAAAATTTTATTATGCCTAAAAATCGGGTTATTTGAAGGTTACCAATTTTTTGAATCGTAAAAATTTACAATAGGTATTCACTTTTTGATTGAAGGTTTAGCATGAATTTTAAAAATTCATCTTAATTAAAAATTTTGCTAAAATCTAAAAATTTTCATGTTTTAAAAATTTGTTAAATTTTGATTTTTTATCAAATTTTTAAAATTTATTGTACAAATTTATTCTATTTTGAGAAGTGCTTTTTTGAAATTTTTCAAGAATTTGGTTGACTAATAAAAGTCGATCTTAATTTTAAAATTTTAAGATTGCCAAATTTCGAAAATTAACGCAGAATTTCAAAGTTTTACTAAATTTTGAAGATATTATATTAAATTTTATGAATTATGAAAATTTCAACGTATTAATTGAAAATCAGATTTTCTAATGCAGTTGCTAAGTTGGCCTAAAATTAAATAGCTCGGTTTGGAAATTTAAAAAAAATTGCAATTTCATCAAGACCATGCATGCTCTTACTAATTTTTGTGCGACTCGTGAATTTCCAATCTTGTCGGGAAAAAATTCTGAAAGTGTTGCTTTTTCAATAAAAATAGGTTTGGTGAAAAATTTGCCTCCCTAAAAAAAAAAAGTATAAAACGAAACAAAAAAATATATACAAAAATATATTATATTTCGAATTCGAATAAAAATTCAACTCTTGTCGCTAACGCTGTCAAAGTCAATGCAAAAAGTGAACGATTTTTTTCGTTTAATTTTCTATGGAGTGATAGAAAATAAATAAGGAATTACTTTTGGAAGTTTTAATTTATTTGTAATTGAAAAAAGAACAGCGATTTGTGAAGAAAAGTTCGATTCAAATTTCTTTCTATAATATTGCCAAATCTACCAGTAGATTATGAATTGATTGACGGACTTTAGTTGAAAATTTGTACTTACAGGATTATATTATGTCGTTTCTCATTAATAATACGTACGTACTTGAGTGCAATTTCACCAATTGTCTGAATGGTATTTCGATTAAACGATTGTACATACGTATGTAATTCGGTGAATTTATTGAAATCGTTGCAGATAAGACTGGGCCACTTGAAATTATCTTACCCACATGTACTAGATACTTGTTAGGGCGAAATTGAAGAACCGATGTGTGATATTTTTTCAACGATTTCACGACCATTGTCTCAACTGGGGGAAGAAATAGGACGAGTCGATTGTCGCAGTACTGTTTTTTTCGGCACCATCGAAAATATTTACCTAGTCCAATACTACAGATAGATATGTACTTGATATTCAAAATTGGAGGGGAGGGAGGCGTCCAATCGAAGTTTTTGTAATGACCAAAATTATTCCTAGTACTTCAAGCTACACCTTTTGTTTGGAAATTTTTTCAATTGGATCCCTCCCTCCTCGCCGATTTGGCAATTTGCATAACACTCCGAAGATACTAATTAAAAATTAGAGGAGTGAGGGAGGAAGGGGCCAATTGAAAAAATTTTCAAACAAAAGTTATAGCTTGAGGTCCTAGAAATAATTTTTGTCATTATAAAAATTTCGATTGGATCCCTCCCTCTCCTCCGATTTCACATAACATCGGGTACATAATTAAATACTTTTTCAAAATTGGTGAGGGTCCAATTGAAAAATGTTTCAAACAAAAGTTGTAGATTGAGGTCCTAGAAATGAATTTTTATTTTTATAAAATTTTTGATTCGACCTCCCCTCCTCTCCAATTTTGCATAATATGACTAGAGACGTATATTATTAAAAACTGGTTAAGGTAGGGGTCCAATTGAAAAAAATTTCGAACAAATGTTGTAACTTGAAGTCTTGGAAATAATTTTGGTTATTACAAAAATTGCGATTGGACCCCTCCCTCCCCTCTAATTTCGAATATCAAGTATTTATGTAATATTGGATTTGGTAAATTTTCAATGGTTCCAACAAAAAAAAACCAATAAGAACTGCGGCGATTCACTCGTGAAAAAGACAAGACAATTTTCTCAGATAGGTTGCGTATATTGTGTAAAAAATTTACACTCAAATGATAAGCGCAGGCAGAGAGCATGGATTATAGAATGAAATGTTGAGAAGAGAATATCTGGCGATGATGGTTGAATAACGAATAAATTGTATATACATATAATGTACGTTACTTATTGTAGATATACGCTCTACGTCGCATGGAAAAATAAATATCGACGACATTGTGATTCGAGATTACAATAGGTTGTATGTCTATGTACATACTTGGTTATAATACGAGTATTATGAGTATCTATACAGTAGAAGAAGTAAAGAGATGATTTGTATGTAGAACGACAAACGTCTGCGGTAATTTCGGGCCATACCGCCATACGAACGTTCGACGCTGGTGCGGTGCGTCGCGTCGCACTTCGTAAGTTCTTACTTCTTAGTAGTAACAGGGAAAATCATCGCCACTTGCGTTTTTAATTATAATTAAATTTTCGCTCATCGTATACGATGAATATGAATTCATCAAGGATACGTAAACGTATATAGGTAGTACAATATTGCAAGTTTATGTCCGCCAAACGGTATGAAAAATAAATAGCGAAGATTCGGGATTGAACTGGGCCCAGGTACTTTTTTTCGTGAAATCAAATCATTTTGAGATAATTTTTTTTCAAACCTTGTTTATAATGGCAACAAATTGTTTATACTGGGTGTCTCTAACTCTTAATTTATTTTAAAAATTACCTAATTATCTCTTCGTATTTACAATTTTTTTATTTCCTTCAATTCTTACCGTATACTTAATAAATATGAAGTTTTTTTTTACTGAAAAATTTGCCACATCAATGAAAAAATTTATTTACAGTATTATTCATGTGTTTTTTGCAAAAATAAAATGTGATAAAAGCAGCTAAGTTCGTAAAGAAAAAAAGTAATATTCAAAAATAATGCTATAGTTGCATTTTGGCACTTGAGTCATCTAGAGAATTTTTAATCTTATTGCTAAAGGACACCTCAAATTTATAAAATAGAAGATTTGAAAATAAAAATTCACAAATTTTAAGTTGGGTATTTTTGAAGATTTTTTTTTTTAATTTAGACAAAAAATTGAGGAAAATTTAAAAATCAATATCACAGTAATTAGCAAAAAACATTAAAATCCTGCAAAATTATATTCAAACTGGGAGGAGTCAGATTTTTTGTCAGTAAAAATTCTCGAAACAATTTAAAAAATGTTTTAAAAAAGTTGACAATTTTTTTGTAAAAATTGAAACTAGGATAGAAAAACTTTATAATCGAGGAATAAAAATTAAAAAAATTCTTTCAAAATCTAAAATCGTTTTTGAAGCGAAAAAAAATCTAAATTTTTTGTGCAGAAAAATTGGAGGGGGGATATCATTTTTTAATTGAAAAAACATTTTCCTTTTTTTTAGCGAAATAAGTTCCTAACTATTTTAGTCAAAAGATTTTAATTATTTTCAATTTATATACTTCATTTTTTGATTAAAAATTTCTTTTTTAAACTTTTATTTTCGACAAAAGTATTCAAATACGTAATTCAGACTAAAAATTAGGGGGAGTAACAAAAATCAATATCAATACAGTTTAGCAAGAAAAATTTGTAAAATAATGTTAAAATTGTATGGAGGGAGTACTGTTGAAGAAATTCGGAAAAATCTTAAAATGAAAATTATTTTAAAAATTGAGAAAATTCTTTCAAAATCTCTATTTTATAGTGAAAATTTTCAGTTTTTGTGCGAAAAGAAAAAAAACTGAATTTTTCATGTAGGTAGTTTTATTGTGTTTTTTTTTTCTTGTAAAAAGTTCCTAAATCTCAACTTTTTGTGTAGAAGCAAAATCTTATTTTATTTTTACTGAAAAATTAATTTTTTTATGTGGAAAAAACTGATTTTTTGTGCTGAAAAAAATATTTTGAGTGAAAAAGTACCTAACAGTTTTTGTGTAAAAAAATTTGTATTTTTTCAGTAAAAAAAATATAAATTTTTCTCTCTAATTTTTCTAGTGAAAAAAATACTCAATTTTTTAGCGTAATGAATTCCCAATTATTTTGGTCAAATTTTTTGTTTTTTTAAAAAAAATTTTAAATGTTTTACATGCAAAGTTTAATTTCGAATTTTTAAAAAAATTATTTAGACTAAAAATTAAGAGAGTAGGAGATATAGGTAATAAAAATTAATATCAAATATCAATTTAATGAGAAAAATTTGAACTTCTGCAAGATACTCTTTCAAAGGGGGGGGGGGGATTATTGAAGAAAATTTGAACTAGTTATAAAAATGAAAAAATCGAATTTGAAAACATTTTTGGAGAAATTGAAATTTCAGAAAAAAATAGAAAATTCTGTAGAGAAAAAAATATTGAAAAAATCTGTTTTTGTCGTTAGGTATGCAGAAAAAATCTGTTTTTTTGTGAAATCAAAAAAAAAAAAGTGAAAAACATTTAATATTTTTTGCAAAATAAATTCCTAATTAGTAATTAATTTACTCAAAAGTTTCTAAATCTTTTGTTTTCTTCTCAAATTTTTTGGTATACCTAGGTAAAAAATTTATTTTCATTTTTTTGGGGGGATGAGTTTTAAAGAAAAATTAAAATTTCAGATAAAAAATGAGAGAATGTTTGAGATCAATATCAAAACATTTCATTTTTAAAAAATGAAAAAAATTAAAGTTGAAAATTTCAACAAGGAACTGAAAAGAAATTGAAAGAATTCTGTGAAAATCTTATTGTAAAAAGGAATTTTTTAGAAAATATTTATTGTGATTTTTTTGTGAAAATATTTGTAAAAACGCTCAATTTTGTACCAAAAAAATCTAATTACATATTATTATACTTAGTCAAAATATTGAAAAAAAAAATTCAAATGTTTGGACGATTTTTTTTTTAAATTTTTTTTTATTAGAAACAAATATTTAAAAAAATATTTATACCTAACTAAAACTCAGTTTTTCAAAAAAAAGTGATGGTACATTACCTGAATCGGCGGATGTTAAAAGGCCCTCATTCCATAAAAAGTGATTCCGAGAAAAACGAAAAAAACTATCTCAAAAATCGAGAAAAAATCGTAGGGTTTTGAAATTTGGCTCATATGTACGTTGAAGCATACCCGACATGACTACGGAGTCATTTTTTTAAAAATCCCTCTACCGCCCCTGTTATGGAGCCTCAAAAACGTGGAATGAGTGCTTTATAACAAAATTGAAAAAGCAAAAAGTGGAATGAGTACTTTTTAAAAGACGAAAAGTGGAATGAGTGCTTTTTAAAAAAAGTTGTAAAAAAAAAGTGGAATTCTTTTTCCAACTTTTGTTAAAAAGCACTCATTCCGTAATATGTAACAGTACTTTTTGCATTGGTTCCGGAATGAGTCCCTTTTAAAAAAAAAACACTTCTAGTTCTCCCACTTCTACGTTCGGAATGAGGTCGGCGACCATATCAGCTGATGCAGATTTTTTTTCTGAAAATCACCCCACTCGTAACTCCTATACCTCAAAAAAGTGGAATGAGTGCCTTTTAACATCCGTCGATTCACTAATAGGTGCATATACTTATTTATTTTTTATAAATTAAAATTACCTACTTCAAAAAATTTTTTTTCAAACTTCAAAAATTTGATTGAGAAATCTAATTCTTGGTTCATCTATAATCGAATAAGTAGAAATATTTATATTTTTTTACAAATTCGACAAAATTTAAAAACTTTTTTCCAGACAAAATTAGAAAATTTTAAGAATCCAAAACCAAATTTTAAAAAAAGAACCTACTTAATTTTTTTTATTAGATAGTTACCTAAATTTACTTTAGAAATCTTTTTCACACATTAAAATTGCTTTTAAAAATCTAATTTTTGGTTGAAAAGATTTTCAATAGGCAATTTTTTTTTCCAAATTCAAAAAAATTAATAGAAAATAAATGAAATTTTGTTTTGAAAAATCCAATACTATGTATTTTATTTGTTTGAGTTTTTTCATTTCAAACAAATTTTAAATAGTTTCTCTGAAAAATCCTATTTTTGATGCTAGAACAATTTCAACTTCAAAAACTTTATGAGTTTATGATCTATTAAAACAATATTTTTGAGAAACGAATGTAAAAAAATAATTACTTAAAATTACATACTTAATATATTTTTTATGAATTTAAAATTTATTCGACTTTTTTGAAAACCACTTTTCTTTTTTTCTACTTTGGCAATTAAATCACGAATTCTTTTAAGATTTTTTTTCTTCTTCAAATCCTAGAAAAAAGTCTTTAGCATCCTATACTGCGCAGTAGGCTCTCGTAAGGCTCACAAACCGTGCGTATAAATGCTTCGAAATTTGTATTAGCCTAAGTGGAACATCTTCCTAATAAATCTGGGCACACGTTCGACGTTCGTTATAAAAAATTTTATACGTTTGAGGAAGTTTCTGCGTTGCCATATCTATAGTAGTCATTTTTCGAATTTTAAATCGAACAACGAAACATCTAAAATTTAATATCGTCGCGTAAACTTTTATATGAGTTTACCGAGAGAGAGAGAGAGAGAGAGAGAGAGAGAGAGAGAGAGATTTCACCTTATGTACCAATTACTGTGCCGAGCTCGAGCTTCAATTCGCGATATTTACTCTAGAACTTTTCGCAACTTTCAAACTAGCTACAAACTTATACGACGTACTAATTGTGTAGTATTTTCTATTTCCACGAGCCGACAAAACCGGTCAACGTTTACCCACTCGCTGAAAACTTTACCTAACCCGGGTTATGGGTATCATATTGAGCCATGAGCGAGCCTAATTTCATTTCAAAAATCTTCAAGTGTACCTTAACCCTATATAATGCTACACCAAAGAGGATGTAGCAAAAGGTAAAGTTTAATTGCGCGGCGAGATTGCCGAGTAAAAATACGCTCTATCGCGAACAGAATATAATCGCTGTTATACCTCCTGTATGAAATATATAATACAGTTTACGAGCAAATCATAAGGTTGTTTTTTCCTCAGTGAGTATACTTACAACGGCGACTGGTCCAAATTACACTTAATGGCTCACGACATCCTATCGAATCGTTATTTGAAATTAATTTGGTAATTTTTCTATCCACTCTCCGACTCTCGTGACGTCCCCCAGGGTATGAAGTGGTATGGTATTGAAATTGATTTAAAATACGACTCGGGAAGGCTAAGGCCAAGTTGAACCTACTGAGTAATTTGTACATAGCGGTACTCGTCGAGATTCTTTTATTATTTCGTCGAAGTAACAGTAGCCAATGAAAAGTTTATTGTTGGTATTTTTATTCGTGCGAATATTTCTTTATGACTAAGTTTGGTGATGAATTCTTGTAGTTTCGATGACTAAAAAAAAAATCAAGTTAATGGAATTGATTAATTCGAAGGATTAATTTGAATGAGAAAGAAGGGGAAATATGTTGATGATTGAATTTCATTTGTGCAAAAAGAAACGAGAAAGAAGTGCAGATAATTATGAAAAATATCTTTTCGAGGAATAGTTTCCACGTAAAATAACAACAATTTCGTAGAAATTTTTGCTGAACAAATCCTCGAGAGCTTAGCA
This sequence comes from Balanococcus diminutus, assembly GCA_959613365.1. NCBI lineage: Eukaryota > Metazoa > Arthropoda > Insecta > Hemiptera > Pseudococcidae > Balanococcus > Balanococcus diminutus. Next base: position 29,996,847 of record OY390718.1, on the reverse strand, counting down.
TGACGATAATAAGTGGATACTGTTTTCAATTATTAAACATTGCACCTTTTTTTTAAAGGTCGTGATGCAGCCATCTTGAAAAAATTTTCAAGGGCAGTATCAGTCACCAGGGATGGGAGAGATAACCTAAATTTTGATGGTGAATAAAAGAGATACGTGAAAACCTCAGGGCACTGAAACCCATTTTCAAAACTACAGGTATTTGAATTGGTAATCCTAAAATATACCTACCTACGTTTTTTAAATGACGAGTTCAGTTAGCTTGTTTTTTTTTCTTCAGATTACCAATACAAAATATTAAAAATTTGATAAAATTGGGAAATCTTGAAAAATAGGAAAATTTTGAATAATTTAAAAATTTAGGAAAACTAAAAAAGTAAAAAAGAATAGTAAATATGCAAAAAAAATTGAAAAAACTGGCAACTGATTAAAATATTTGAAAAACCAAAAAATAAAAATAATGAATAAATTTTTGAAAAAATTAAGAAATTATTTTCAGAAGTGAAAAATTTTAAAGTAGGTACCTATTAGAAAATTGAAACACTTTTTTAAATGATAATTTTCAGAAAATAAATATTGAAAATTTTATAAAATTAGGACACCATAAAAATCTTTTTATAATACATCATATGAATCATAAAATCTGATTTTTAATATATCTAATTAATTTATTTTTATTGTAAAACTTCGTATTTTATTAGGTAAATAATTTTAATAGGTAATTTAAAATAAGGAAAAAAAACAATTTTATGTCTCAGAAATTCAGAAAGTTAGAATTATTCAGTTTTCTTCAAGTTTTAAGGGAATTTCCCAATTTTTATAATTTCCGATAAAATACCAAAAATTCTTTATTTTTTTCAAAAAATAATTCTCAAAAAAATCTGTTCGAATAATTTTTTTTTCAAAAAAATCAAGAAATTAAATTTTCTCCAGTACACTTCTCTTATCAGACCTTTTCTTGGACGTATTTTATTTTATTTTTTTTTTTTGGTCCAGAACAAGTTCAAAAATTTATTTTAAAATATTTTAATAATTTTTTTTGATATTCCTGCAAGTTTGAATATAAACTTTTGACCAAAATCCACGTTTAACCTCCCCCTCTCCCTCCTAAAAGAGTTAGGGGTGTGATGTGCAGCTAAAAATTATGTGTCACAAAGGTTTTAGACCTAAGGACCAACTTTAACTGGATAATTTCAAATACGGTGCTCATCAGGGCCAAATCAATAATTATGAAGAAATAATACTTAATTGAAAAATGTAAGAAATCGACGAAAAAGTGTGAAATTTGAACTTATTTTAAAAATTGAGAAACGTAGCAATCATAGAAAATTAAAGAGAGAAAATACACTAGGTAAGCGAAAAAAGTGAATAGCATAAATACGTATTTACCTATTTGAAAATTCAAGTAGGTAGGTCTAGGTAGGTACTATATCCTTGGCAGTATAGTTACAAAAAATTTAGAGGTATAATAAACTTTCTTCTCAATCACTCAAAATGTGACACGTGAGTTTTCCCCGTTGTCTTCCAGCGACCAAATAAGTAATTTTTTTCGAGTTCCAAATCCTTGTAAGTTTGAAATTCAATTTGAAATTTCCCTAGTTACGAAATTAGGATTTTTTTTTCATTAAATTTTTTTTCTACTAGAAGCAAAAAAAACACGCCCTCAAAAAAAGAGTTGCAAAAGTATTATTTTATGTTCCTCGCTTTATTTAAATTTTTCTCTTACGCATTAAGACTTTGTAAAAATTCATTCATCATTCGGACATTGATAATGTTGACATTTTCAGCAATTTGCATTAAAAAGCGTAGGTATCATTTTTCTTATGTTGTCTCTTTCTGTATACAAAATTCATTACAATCGTAAATATGAAAACATTCGAATGCAAATCAGCTCAGCTCGTGGATCAGCTTCTTGGCTATTATTTTTTAATTTTTGTTGTTACTCGGTGAAAAAGAATGTAAGTAAAAATTTTTGCAAGATGAATTTTTGTATGTACATATAATTTTGTGAAAGCAATTTATTTTAATTTAGGTCGAGAAATATTTTTTCAAATTCTACTTATTCGAGTGCAAATTTTCCAAGATTTAATGAAAAAAGTCTCTCTCGCGTAAATTGTGTGGTAGGTAGTAAAATCTGAAATAAACTTTGAAAAAAAAAATCTTGGAAAAATTTTAAAAATTGGTTTGAAACTTGAAAAAAAAATCAACAAAATTCAGCAATATTTTATTCAAAAAGAATTTTAAAAATTTTGAACTTGGAAAGAAGTTTTGGAAAATTTGATTTTTGAGCAAGATTGAAAAACGCATAAAAGTTTTCTTTTATTATTATTGATTTTAGACAAAAATTTTGAAGCTTGCGTCTCTGCAAATCAATTTAGGAATAGTTTTCTAACAAAATACTACAAGGTTTTAGTTCAACTGGGGGCTTTAGATTTGATGAATAACTAATAACTATAGGTATTGTTAAAATCGGGTTTTGATGTAATACAAAATTAAATCTCAGTTCATTTCATATTATTCATTCTACAATAATACTTACATAACCTATCTAATATTTATCAAAAAATCTTGAAAATTGATTAGTTAGACGAAAAATCTCCGAAGAAATACTTTTAAAAATTCTCTCAAAAAATTGCCAATTTTTTTAATGTTCAAAGATCAAAATTATTATTGTTAAAAATTTTCTTAAATCTTCATCACAGTTATGAACAAAGTTTGTACAAGTAAAAAAAAATGTTCTAGTCAAAGGAAGAGGTTGATTGAACAAGTATTCTATATCTAATTCTAAAGAAAATTATTCATAAAAAGTTCTGAAAAAAAAAATTCTCGAAAAATACTTCAATTTAATTACGTAATAATTACCTATTTTTTTGTAATTCTCTCAGAAAATTAGATCTACGAGGTTTTTTTTTAATTTAAAAGAAATTACTTTAGAATTCAAAAAAATCTTCATTACAAATTTTTTTTGAGAATTAGTCTAATGAAAAAAGTTTGTAAGTATACATAAGAAAAATTAAAATGGTAAAAAAATTAGGTATAGTTAGGTACTCCGAAATTTGAAAAAATATTTGTACCTATTATAAGTATTCAGAAAAAAGAATCTAAAAAAATATATATATATACAAAATTCTTTTAGAAATTTTTTTTTGAAAAAATCATTTAAAAAAAATAAAGAGATGGATATTTTAGGGATTATTATTGCCATTAAAATCAGGATTAGATCATCTCATTGAGCTAAAACTCTCAAATTTTCTCTCAAATTTTTTCTTTTGTAAAAAAATCAAACTTATTTGAGAACTAATTTCTCAATTTAAAAAAAAAATGTTTGGTATACCTAATCGTCAATTTCACGCAAACGTGAAGGACCTTAAAACAATAAAAATTAACGAAGTTATACTCGTATGTACAGAAGAATCTCTAGACCTTGTGTGAAATTTTTTTCAGTTGCTTTGTCAGCTGCCAATGTACTCTTCGCATGTTATCAGCTCTTCTATACGAAGACGTACACTAGTGACAAACTTCACGAGTGGTTTTGGTTTGCCGCAGTACTGTTTGTTTTGCGAACATCGAAAATTTACCTATAAATATGTATAGTCCAATAATACATAGATACTTAATATTCAAAATTGGAGGGGAGGGAGTGGTCCAATCGCAATTTTTGTAATAACCAAAATTATTCCCAAGACTTTAAGCTACAACTTTGGTTTGAAAATTTTTTCAATTTGACCCCCACCTGCACCAGTTTTTAATAATTTAAGTACATATCCAAGTCATATTATGTAAAATTGGAGGAGTGGGGAGGGGAGGTCTGATCAAAAATTTTATACCCGAGCGGCGCCATTCGATCGATAATATCGGAAGATGTAACGTATCGATTAAAAATCGTTTGAAAATCTATCGATGTTCTCACGATATTATATATTAAATTTATCGATTCCGATTTTCCATCGATTTTGTGCAGATATTTGAAACTACATTATCGACAAAGAATATTAAATTTATCGAATTCGATTTTTTAACGATTTTGTAAAGATATTTAAAACTATATTATCGACAGATTATATTAAATTTATCGAATCCGATTTTTTACCGATTTTGTAAAGATATTTGAAACTATATTATCGACACATAATATGCAATTTCTCGAATTCGATTTTCTAACGATTGCGTGAAGATATTTGAAACTATATTATCGACACATAATATGCAATTTCTCGAATTCGATTTTCTAACGATTGCGTGAAGATATTTGAAACTATATTATCGACAAATAATCTGAAATTTCTCGAATTCGATTTTTTAACGATTTTGTGAAGATATTTAAAACTTTATTATCGACACGTAATCTGAAATTTCTCGAATTCGATTTTTCAACGATTTTGTGGCGATATTTGAAACTACATTATCGACAAATAATCTGAAATTTGTCGAACGATTTTTCAACGATTTTGTAAAGATATTTAAAACTATATTATCGACAGATTATATTAAATTTATCGAATCCGATTTTTTACCGATTTTGTAAAGATATTTGAAACTATATTATCGACACATAATATGCAATTTCTCGAATTCGATTTTCTAACGATTGCGTGAAGATATTTGAAACTATATTATCGACAAATAATCTGAAATTTCTCGAATTCGATTTTTTAACGATTTTGTGAAGATTTTTAAAACTTTATTATCGACACGTAATATGAAATTTCTCGAATTCGATTTTTCAACGATTTTATGACGATATTTGAAACTATATTATCGACACGTAATATGAAATTCCTCGAATTCGATTTTTCAACGATTTTGTGGCGATATTTGAAACTACATTATCGACAAATAATCTGAAATTTGTCGAACGATTTTTCAACGATTTTGTGACGATATTTGAAATTATTTCCAAATTGGTGAAAATTTTTCTAAGTCCAACACGTCTGGAAGTACCAAACTGCCTATTATAAGCGTTTTATTGCTAATTCCTCAATGATAAGGTATGGCATAGTGGTTAAGGAAGAGGATTACCATGCAGGAGGTAGATGGTTCAAGCCCCACGGGTGGGATATTTTTTATAATTTTTTTTGACTTTTTCTGAAATGATCCTCTTACCGTAACATGAATAATGTGTTTAGGCATAGTTTAATGTATTAATTATGCTAATTAATGATTTTTAATTATAGAAAAAAGCTAGTAAAAGACGAAAAATCGGAATAAAAAATCGACAGAATATCGAATTCGATAAAGTTTCGCGTTAGTTCCGCCTAAATCGTGAAATTATCTTTCGATATTATAGATATATTATCGATAAAATATCTTACTATAATCTCGAAATTTTTACTAACTATAATTTGTCGATAATCTATCTATATATCGAAAGATAATTTCACGATTTAGGCGGAACTAACGCGACACTTTATCGAATTCGATATTCTGTCGATTTTTTATTTCGATAATTTGCCGATTGTGCTGCTCGGGTAGTAACAAAATTATTTCTAGAACCTCAATCTACAACTTTTGTTTGAAAAAATTTTCAATTGCACCCCTCCCCCAATTTTAAAAAAGTATGTAGGTCTAGGTACCTAATATTATGTGAAATTGGAGGAGAGCGAGGGATCCAATCGAAATTTTGATAATAACCAAAATTATTTTTAGGATCTTGATCTACAACTTTTATCTGAAAAAATTTTCAATTGGCCCCGCCCTCTCTCTCACCTTCAATTTTGAATTAGTATCTTCAGAGTGTTATGCGAAATCGGTGGGGAGAGAGGGTTCCAATTGAAAAAATTTTCAAACAAAAGTTGTAGCTTGAAGTCCTAGAAATAATTTTAGTCATTACAAAAGCTTCGATTGGACCCCTCTCTCCCCTCCGATTTTGAATAGGTATCATTTAGTATCTATGTAGTATTGAACTTGGTAAATTATTGATGGTGCAAAAAAAGAAACAGTATTGCGGCGATGCACTCGTCGCGCTTCTAGCACCGCACCTATATTGCACCTGTATTTCTAAAAACCACTCATTTATATACTGTAATTTCAATATTTCCGTAGATATCAATGAAATCGAAAAAAAGAATTGACAAATTGGAAAATTCAATCAAAGCGAGTGAAATTGCTTCATGAACTACGTTCGTAATAAAAACAAGAAACCTAAGAAGAGATTTTGGGTACGATATGATACTTTGATTGATAATTTTAACTTATCCGGACAAATTGGGGTATTTTTTCAGAACATGGTCCCACAATCTATGAGGGGTAATTTTTCAAAGAGAAAAAAACTAGTCTCGAGTTATGCAAAACAATAATTTTAAAATCCTAACTTAATCTTGGTATTTGCTTTATGACCGTTGAAACGTCTCTAATTGGCAAATTATTAATAATTAACGCTTTAGCGATACACCTCCAAAATACTATAATCGCAGATCTCGCGCGCTTATGGTCGTACGGTCATTAATCAAACTTAGACGTGGAAATCACCGTATTTAAATCTCGAGCCGGCTAATGAATTACCTACGTTGTTGTCGTGCATTTCACGCGGCGAGCGTGTACCCCCTCCCTCCCGTCCTGCACATCGTTCGGTCACAATGACGACCATGTTGACTAATCGCAATCGTGTTTGCCCTTTTAAGTTTTGTTTTGCTATTTTTTTTTTATGCTTGACCTAAGGGTGCATTAGCCGATCAATACGAGTCGTTTAAATATTTAATATTCGAGATGCTCGTCACTTATCAAAATTTGCGTTGATTTGTTAATTTGTTTTCTTTCTTTCCAGTTCTTTGTTGTCCTTCGGATGTTTATCGGAGGGGAAGGGGACGTATATAGGTAATAAGGTATAGTGTAGATATACTTGTCTTATTTGACTAAATCACTTGACAAGTAGTTACATATAATATAGTTCAAGGTGATGTGAACCAGATCAAACGTGTCGATTTTATATACTTTTTAATTTCATATTTCTACCATTCGACCATATTAGCATTGACGCCTACTTTATTGATTTGACCAAGCTTACGATACGACAAATGAATTATCATCGTACGAATAATATACAAGAGTATACTTGGTAGGCTGTACTGTAATTAACGAATGTACTGTATTAGGTATTTGCAATGTGAAATTCCCCCACACATCGCGTCACCGTCATTGCTGCTAATTGTAGGTATATTTTTTAAGGTGTTTTGCGACGTATATCTACAATTCTACATGTACATACGTAGGTACCTATACCATATTTTTTCGTACATTAGTACTAATTAACAGTCTGCGATAAATGTATGTACCTAATGTAGGAATTCTGTTTCAATAATACAATCGAACGAGCAATTGTCGAAAAGTCTAGAATTTTTATCGTCATCATTAATTTGATGAGCGATGAGTCGTGCTGGTTGTAATTTTTCTCCAAATTTTGTACTGACTCGATGTGCTATTGTTGAATGACTAATTGACCAATTTATTACGTATCGTCAAGTGAGGTAACATTTGGTCACCTTTCTTTTTTTTCATCACGTTATAGCTACTGTAAAATTCATTTTACAGGTTTGAATCATCGAATTAAAAAGTCGTTTATTGATTAGCAGTAGATAAATTTAGACTAATAGAAAGTTTTCGAACCGGTCTTGGAAATCATTGACGGCGATGAGAGATGAGTGGGGCCTTTTTTACTCAGTTTGGAACTTCCTTTGATGAAAGTCATTCAATTTTTTTGTGTCGTCGCTGAAAAATTTCTACAATCTACATTTTTCAGTTCCACAATTTTCTAAAAAAATATACTTACCTAATTTTTCAAATTTTTTAAATTTTTTTAGAGAAATGTAATTTCAATTTTTTGGAATAAAATTATTGGAATTTATCCTCTAAAAAAAATTAATCTTTGTTTTTTATAAAAAAATCCCTTATTTAAAAAAAATAAATAAATCTCAATTTTTTGTTTAAATTAAAATTGAAATTTTCTTACGCGTATATTGAAAATTTTTTCTCTTGTGTGGTAATAAAAATAATTTTTAAATTCTTGTAGAAAAAAATCTCAATTCTTTGGAGGAAGAAATCCCTAAATTTTGGAAGTAAGAAAATCAAGTCGAAAAACTTCTCGAGAAAAAAAATCAATTTTTGTCATATTTTTATCATTCTTCTTCTTATTTTATTTTTGAAATTAGACCGTTCAATTTTTTTTTGGGGGGGGGAGGGGTCTCTCTATACATTTTTTGGAGTAAAATAATAATTCTTTTTATTAAAGTAAAAATCTGTTCATTTTTATTTTGTTGTTGTTGTTGTTGTTGTTGTTGTTTTTTAATCATAAAAATATTAATTAAGAGGCAAAAAAAATTACGATTTTTGTTTCCAATTTTATTTCTTTGAAAAACGGTCTTTATTTTTTGGGAGTTTTATCTGTGCAGAATTTTTTTTTTTTTGGGGGGGGGGGGTAAAAAAATCTACCAACTTAGTTAAAGAAAGATCATCTCTCACTTATTTGGTGAAAACTTCCTAAATTTCAGAGTAAAAACTGTTTCAGCGTTTTGAAGTAAAAAAAAATTTCTCTTATTCCTTTGAAGAAAAAAAATCTTTTAATTTTGCGAGAAAATCTCTTAATTTTTTGAAGTAAGAAATCTCTTGATTTTTTTTTAGAACAAATATTTTCACTTTTGAAGAAAAAAAAAATCATGATTCTTGTTTATATATTTTTTTAATAAGAATTTTTTTGGATTACAAAAAAATCTCCTAATTTTTTTGCAGAAAAAATTCTTGAATTTTTCAATTTTTTTTAAAACTAAAAACTCACTTTTTTGAGGAAGAAGCAATTATATTATTTCGTCTTTTCCGTTTAAAAAAATAAAATCTTTCAATTTTGTGGAAAAAAATCTGTAATTTTTTTCAATTATTTATTTTTAGGGAAATGCCTTATTTTTAAAATTATTTTTATTTTTATTTTTATTTTTTTGGAGTATGTAAAATTTCTCCTAATTTTTTCGGAGAAAGAAAATTCACAAAAATTTTTAAAGAATAGGTAAATACCTAATTTTAGAAATTGTTTTAGAGTAAAAATCGCTTAATTTTTATGCAAAAAAATCTGTTTTTTTTTTTTTTTGATAAAGAAATCTTTTTTGGGGAGTAATCTCTTGGTCGGACACTGGGGAAAATTCAGGTCCTGTGCGTGCAAGTGCAGGATGCACCGCGCCTTATACAAACGAAAATGCACTATTGATAAGTTGATAAATTAACGAGGCCGTGCAAAACGAACGTTAGCTGCACCCCCTCCCCCCACCCAGTATGGTACCACGGGAATTCCCGGTCACCGGGAAAGGGAACGATTCTCGGGAATCCCCCGATATTGCTCTCTACTCGTCAAAAATTGGAAATTCCCGTTTTGTATTTTTTTTAAACTGAGAAATTTTTTCAATTGGGCCCCTCTCTCCAATTCGATATAATTTTTAAAATTCGAAAAATTGTAAATTTTGATTTGTAAATTATACTTATTGGATTATTGAAATTTATTTAATATTTAAAATTTTCTAGGAATTCAAAATTTGTAGGTAAAATTTTCAACATTTATTATGAAAATTGTTGAATTAAAAAATAAATAAAAAAATGTTAATTGAGAAATTTTGAAGAAATTCTTTGAATAAAATAATATCTATTAAATTTTGTAAATTTCAAAATTCAATAAAAATTGAAATTTTTTGTCATTTTTTAAAATCTTGATAAATTTTTAAAATTTGTTCAATTTTCAAAGTTTGAGTTTTTAAAAATTTATAAATACCTATTTTTAAAACAGCTCATTTGAAAATTTTAATAAATTTTTAAGATTAAGTTAATTTTTAAAATTTGATGTAAATTTTCAACAAAAAAAAAATCTTAATTTGTAAATTTTGGTAAATTTTTAACATTTGAAAAAAAATCGTTGAATATTCAACATAGTTATGAAAAAATCAAATTTGAAATTTTTTTACAATCTGGGAGCTATACGTACATTTTCTAAATCTAACTTCAAATTGTTACAAAGTAACTGAGAAAACTAGTGAGGACAAAGAAAACCTAAAAATTCTAAAATCACGTCGTGCGTTACATGAGGCAATCAAGAAACTGTCCTGTCGTAATCTACATCTAAATAAACATAGCATTTCGAGGAATTTTTCAAGCTTGGAGTACTTTTTTCAACTTTTTGAAACACTCTCAAGTATACACGTATATACCTATTTTTAATTAAGAAGAAATGGCCGAAAGCAATTTCATCACATCGCATAGTTGTGACATCAAAAGACCTGGCAAATTCAGCGCACAACCATCAACCAAGTTTTCACATCAGCCTTAGGATAATACAGCAGCATATGCCATGTACTGTACATATAAAAAGAACAAATGTTTTTTTACTTTCTTTTGTTACGAAGATCTAAAAAGAAAAACCTGTTCGGTTTTTAAAAAGTCGATCGATTGAATTCTCAGCTGTCTTATGTAAGTATATGTTATTTTCGGGTACAAAGAAAAAACTCGCGATTATAAAAATCATAGTCAAATATGCTCTTTAAAAATTTATTTGGAAAATAAAATACTTACGCGAAAACTTTGCGATAATAAAATTCAAGTAATTTTGATATTACTTCCAAGTTAACGAAAATCGAATAAACGAACGCGCTTCGCTACGGGAAGAAAAATCAACGAAATACAATTGGCTTCTTAGTTCTTATCGAAGTACCTAAGTTCTTATTCAAATCAGCTCCTAAAGTTTTTTCTCTCCTTCGCCTTAGTTCAAATTGTTATTTAATTCTATCGATAGTCGAATAGAAAAAAAGAGTAAAAATGTAGACCTTGAAGTAATCAGAATAATTCTCGGACGAGAGACATTGTTGCTCGAAAAAGCTTCAAATTCATAACAACGAAATATACTCGTAGTTACTTACTTAGATACATAAGAAATTTTTTCTATGGAATTAGCTAACATCTGCGAAGATGTAGAATTTTCTCATTATGTTATTCTTTTCGATTCTTGGAAATTGAAATATTTCGAACGGTTGCGCTGGTATTTTATAGACTCGTTGGAAAATAACGCGAATATTTCAAAAACAAGACCGTAAAAAGATTAACTTTTATACTTGAGAACGTGAAATCGTTAATTTTATTAAAAAAGCAAAATTAATTTTAAATCCTATGTTTATAAAACTTCGAATGTTATTAAATGTATAAAAGCACTCGTAGAGCAGGGATTCACATTTTTTGGTGTTTCTTGACATAATCAAGTTTAATATAATATTATGTAGATAGATATACAAATACTACTTAGCTTGTATTTTGAAAATAATCCTTTTCCAGCAAAGAATCATTTTTGGAATATTTTTTTTAAATTTCTTGATAGAATGTTTTGAAATTTCTAAATGGGAAAATTTGGTTTCAAAAAAAAATTTCTCAAATATCTATTTCTGAAAGAATAATTTTTTCGCGATAGTTTTTTGTTAGCAAAAGTAGGTACATGTTTAAAATTAATTTTTTGAAAAAATCATTGATATTCAGAAAATTTTTGAATTTTTTCAAATTTTCTTCCAATAATTGTGATTTATTATTTGTACAAAAAATTATTTTGAAAAAAAATTTTCAGCTAAAAAACAAAATTTTGTAAAAGAAAACATGATTTTTTTTTTACAGAAATTACGACATTTGAATTTTTTCAAAAAAATTTTCTGGTTTAAATTTTTTAAAATATTTTTGAAAAAAAAAACTTTTTTTCTGAGAGTTTCTTGCAGGCGAATTTATTTTTCATGAAAATTTTGAATGAGGTTTTTGAATGATGTTGTGGAAAATTTTGAAAACTTCTCTTTTTTCAAATTTCTTTCCAAAATTATTTTTGAATTCAATGTTTTTCCGAAAAAATAATATTATTGTTTAAAACTTTTTTCAAAAACTTATTTTCCAAGGGATGATTTTTTTTCAATTGATAAGATTTTTGAAATTTTTTATTTATATTTTTTGTACATTTTGAAAGATTAACGTTTGGATATCAAAAATTATTTTGAATGTGAAATTTTTATGGATTTTTTTATAATGGAGATAGATAAGATTTTAAGATAATTGTTCAAGTCCAAAGAGCCTCGATTTAAATAAATTAAAAAAAAAAAAAAAATTTAAAAATACCTACTTATTTCCACAAAAAATTCACATTACAAATAAGTTGATAGGTATAATATTACAAAATTTCATAAAATATATTTAATTAATTTTGTGATAATTATTGAAAGAATTTCTGAATTTTTTCCAGAAAAAATATTTTTAAAATTTAAAAAAAAAACTATTTTCTAAAGGGGTGATTTTTTTAAAAATTAATAAGTTATTTGAAATTTTTTATTTCAGAAAATATATTTTGAACATTGTGATAGGTATACGTGGCCCAATTCACTAACGTGGTTACACTGATTTTATCAGATTATCTTCGTACATACGTACATTGTACGTATGTAATTGTGAAGAGTTTAATAGCGTATGGATGTTTGAGCCGATAGGTGAGTCCGGCGTTATTCGTGGCCGGTTAATTTGGTATTTCGGGTAAATGTGTATAATATTCAAGTTCGCGAGTTTAAAGTGTATATACTGTCAAAGTGCTAATTAAAAGTTAATTCGAGCAACACGGTATTTTTATTGAAGTATTCGTGTGGAGTTTAAAGTACTCCGTAGTTAAAGATAGGTACAAAGGGGCTTTTTCTTATGAAATAGCCATAAACCCAATCTTTACAACATTTTTGAAAGATTAACATTGAATTATTCCAAGAAATTGTTTTTAATGTGAATTTTTTGTGAAAATACTTTTATGTTCTTTTAATCGAGGTAAGATTTTTGATTGATATTGAAACATTTTGTAAACTACATATTTTTTTTTATTTTTTGATCAAAGTATTGAAAGAATTTTTGAATTTCTTTCAGAAAGAAATGTCAGTAGGGCATTTTGCAATCTTTTTCCTCATTGTTTTTGAAAAGATTTTCAAATTTTTTCAAAAAGTATCGATTTTTCCTGACACGAGTATATTTTAAAAATGTTTCTCAGGATTATTTATGCAAGTTTCTAACTGTTCATTAAAAAATACACCAATTTTCAAAAAGTATTCTCGATATTTCTTTGAAATATTTCTTCTCTGAAATTTCCTTTCAAGATTATTTTTCTTGTAAACGAATTCTTCAATTTTTTTTTAAACCGAAAAACAATGATAATTTTTTTTTACTTTCCAATAGGGGTTTCAAAAGGTTTTTAGAAAAATTGTTTGTGCAAAAAAAAAAAAAAAAACATTTTTTGGAAGAATTTTTGAATTTGCCTCAGAATTTTTTTAATGTGAATTGTTTGTAGGAAAATATTTTAAATTTTTTTACAAGTAGGTAAGATTTATGAATATTGGAATATTTTGTGAATATATTTTTTAAAATTCAAACACAATTGAATGAATTTCTGAATTTTTTCAAATCATGCAGTTGAACAGTTCTTTTGGTAAAATTTTTAAATTTTGCTCAGAAATTTTTTTTTCATGGATTTTTTTTGTAAAAAAATATAGACAGAATTTTAAATTTTTTTCTGATTATTTTTTTGAATTTTTCCAGCATTTTTATTTGTGTTTTTATTTTTAAAAATATATACCTATCTATCTAGTTATCTGTGTTTTTTTTTTAAATATTTGAATTTTTTTTGGTAGGTATACCTACCTATTTTATTTTTGAAATTTTTTGCACGAAAAACATTTTTTCAACATTTAAAAAAATTATTTTAGATTTTTTTTTCAAAAAAAAAAAAAAAAAAAAAAAAGTTATAGGCAAAACTTTTTATAAAAGAAATACTTACCTAGGTATAGGTATTTATGTATTTTTATTCATTTTTTATACTTCCTTGAAAGGGTTATTGAATTTCTTCAAAATAATAGATTTTTGTGATTTATTTTCAATTTTTTAATAATTATGGTTTTTTATTTTTTTTCTGGATAATTTTCAGAATTTTTGGGATAATTTTTTGTGCAAATTTTGTTTTTCGGTCAATTTTTTCAACTAGAAGAAAAAATATATAAATGTAATCAAATACGTGAATGGATACAATGTCTGTGCATTTTTATAGTCAATGCCTCATAGCATTATCGTACGGAATTTTATCAAGGATTTTTTTTTTTTTTGGTTCGTAATGTGAAACACCAACGGAATTTTTATTTAGAATATTTCTCAAAATCTTTTTTTGTTCAAGAATTCATCCGTAAAAAAATGGTTCGAAATAATGTTCGTGAAAAGTACCTAGATCTTTTTAATGATGTCCTTCAAACGGACTCTACAGCAATGTTTTCTCTATATCAAACTTGACCATTATTTTTATTGAAATTTTTTCCAATTAAAAAATTGATTTTCCCATTGTCAGTCGTTTAATAAAAGAAGTGAAGGAAAAAATTATGTATACTAAGTGTATTGAAAATCTTCCATTCTTTATTCGAGTAACGTAGGAACGTATATTTGTACATATAGTACACCTACCTACGACGTGCCTGCCTTGTGCCTACGTAGATACTTCAAAATACGTGTTACATTTGAAATGTTTATTAGATTCAAAGTGTGGAAAAACAATCGAAAAACTGTCGCGAAACTGTTATCATTCTAGCAATCTACTTCGCTGTGTAAATTTCTTGAGATAACATTAACATAGTATATAGAAACGAAACGAAGCAAGATAAAATCATATAATACACCTACTTATCGTTTTTTTGGCATCTCGAGAAATGATGAATATTATCAGCATTAGATACAGTAATAATTACATAGATCACAAATCATCGTTTTAATTAAATTTTATTCGACGTGTTGAACAAGTACATACGACGAGAAATTACTTACTTACCGATACCAAAATATTGCCGTCAGATTTTATCAAAATATCGAACCCAAACTCGTTACCTATTATCTACATTATGTGCGTACTTATAAGGTTGCACTTTTTTCACATTTTAATCGTCCACACTTAATATTGTGGGTATAATTTTTTGACGTCAATAGCTTGGTTTTACTCATGTGTGTTTACTGTTTACTGTTTAGTTATCATTTAAAAATCGAACGTTTTTCCCAGGTGAATTGGCCTTTTATACATTTATAATAGTCGCAAATGAAAGTTCAGCTAAAGTTTAATAACGATTTCATAATCTAGAACTTATTTCTAAATAATATTAAGCTGAGGTTCTATTTTTTAAGGCACTCATTTTTGAAAAATTTCCATATCTCTGGAACCGAGGCTACAATTGAAAAAATTTTCAAACAAAGGATGTAGATTGAAATCCTTGAAATACTCGTACTTAATTTTGGTTATTAAAAAAATTTCGATTGGACCCCTCCCTCCCCTTCAATTACGCATGATGAGTACGTTTAAAAATCACCGGGTACCTTTCATTATGTAGGATACAAAACTGGAGGGGAGGGGAGGGATCAATGAAAATTTTTATGATAAACAAGATTATTCCGAGGATATCAATCCATAATTTTCATTCAGAAAATTTTTCATTTTGAAAAATCCCATCGCAGAACTTAAAAAAGGGCATCAAAATTTTCTTCAAAAGGGCCTCAAAAATTTTTCCTCTTTCAAGAAAATGTCCACTAATTGTGAGGAGTGTAATAGAATTTTTAGACGTCTCCCATCCCCCCTCAAAAAGCAGAAAACTTAAGGACCCCTAAAACAAAATCAGCTTTTTTCAAAAAAATTAGAATCCATAAAACAAAAATTTTCAATAATAGAAAAATTTTAATTATAGTAGGTACCAAAATAAATGCGAACAAAAAATTTTGTTTATACTTACTCAGGACGAAATTGATTTTTCGATTCTCAATTTTGATTTTTTCGAAGAAAACATCTTTTGTACCTACCTATAAAAAAAAATTTAAATTTTTTTGAGAAACAATTTTGTATTTTCTATATTAGCTGATTTTTTTTTTTTTTTTTTTTTAAAGAAATATTTTTCAAATTTCTGCAGAAAAAAAACTGAATTTTTTGAGATGAAATATACTTATTACTTACCTACTGGGGTGGAGCGAAAATCAAAAATTTCGATTTTCAAAATTTAATATCGCGGAAAAATTGCGTCTAGATGATACATGAAAAACAAAAAAAATTTCAAAGCGAATAATATCTTCCAATCGTGCTAGAGCCCTCAAATTTTTGAAAATTTGCAAAAAATCAAAATTTGAAGAAAAAAATCCAAAATGTTACAGAATGGGTTTTATGCTTTTGGTTGGCAAGTATAATCATCGTTATTAATATTTTTTGAAAAAAAAATCCAGAATCCATCAGATCATCGCATTTATGAGACATTAAAAAAATGCCATATTTTATATTTTTTCTTTTAAAAATTGAAAAAATGGAATTAAAATGGGTTTAACATACACAGTTTCACCAAAAAGACAATTTACGACAATTTTCCATCTCTACCTTCATTTTCAGGAACCATTATTTTCCTAATTTTTTT
This sequence comes from Balanococcus diminutus, assembly GCA_959613365.1. Classification (NCBI taxonomy): domain Eukaryota; kingdom Metazoa; phylum Arthropoda; class Insecta; order Hemiptera; family Pseudococcidae; genus Balanococcus; species Balanococcus diminutus. The sequence goes on along the minus strand of OY390718.1, from coordinate 29,980,408 downwards.
TCAATTTTTCGTAGTTTTTGAAAAATTCTCAAGGGTATGAAAAAGATAACAATATTACGTGAACTTAGTCAGTGGTAAATTTTGATGTTGGCAGTCAGAAAAATTTCTATTTCAAAAAATTGCCCATGAAAAATCGCTGTATACTGTCTTTTTGGACAAAACTGTGTATATTAAGCCCATTTTATTTACAAAAAATTTTTTCCCAATTTTTAGTATATTTTTTTCAATTTTTTTTTAAACCGTAAAATATGGCATTTTTTGAATGTCTGCTCATAAATGCGATGATCTGATGAATTCTGGATTTTTTTTTCAAAAATTATTAATAACGATGATTATACTTGCCAACCAAAGGCATAAAACCCATTCTGTAACATTTTGGAATTTTTTGCAAATTTTCAAAAGTTTGAGGACTTTTGCGCGATCGGAAGATATTAGGTATTCGATTTGATTTTTTTTTTTTTTTGTTTTCCATGTATCACCTACTAGACGCAATTTTTCCGCGGTATTAAATTTTGAAAATCGAAAAAAAAATTGATTTTCGTTCCACCCTAATACTTACTTAGTAGGTAATGCTTATTTTAATTGTTTTGGAATCACTGAAAAAATTCAAATTTTTTGAGGTGAAAAACACATTTTGTTTTTTTAGGCAAGATTTTTTCAATATGTTTAAAATTATACCTATTATAGTTTTTTGGGTGAGGCGGATAAAAAATAATTCATTTTCCTCAGAAAAAACAAATCTCTAATTTTTTTGGGAGAACCGATCTTTTTAATTATTTTAGAGAAAAAAAAAAATGAAAATTTTCTTGTAATAAATTTTTTGGAAAGCATTTCTTATTTTTTTCATTTAAAAAAAAAAATAAATCTTGTATTTTTACAGAAGCTCAATTTTTTATTTTTTTTAAATTTAATTTTTATTTATTTTTTTGAACAAAACTCTTTCAATTTTTTGGGGTGAACATTTTTTCGATGTTTTAAAGTACATAGAAAAAAATGTTTGGAAAAGAAAAGTCATTTTCGCATTCAACCTTTTTAAGATTTTTCAACTAGGCAACCTTTCGAAAAACAATTTAGCAATACCCTAGAAAATTCCAAGTTTCCGTCCCTGAAACAAGCACAACTTAATTTTTGAATAATTGATTTCTGAAATAAATTTTTAAAAATATTTTAATACAAATTAGAAAAATCTGAATAATTTCAAAACAATTTTCTTCTTCTCGAGCAAAATTCTATTTCTTTTTTTAAAAATAATTTATCATTCATGAAAAAATTAGAGTGTACCTAACTAAGTATTCTTACCTATTATTTGCTTCGAATGGATACTCCTGCCCATTAATTTTCTTTTTGGAATATTTTGAAATTATCAAATTTGAGGCCTTAACTATTATAAGCAAAAGGTAAAGGTGCATAAGATGACTGCAATAATAAGCTGTTCAATTAACTAACGCTCACAAGTGATTTACAAACGTATTATGCAAAATTGAAGACGAGGGAGGGGTCCAATCGAAATTTTTGTTATAACCAAAATTTTTCCAAAGATCTCAATCTACAACTTTTGTTTGAAATATTTTTCAATCGTGGCATCAAGTCCAGAGATAGGGAGGTCTTTTTTGAAAAATTCTTCTCAAAAAAATGGAACCCCAGCCCATTTTTTCAAAAGTCCATCCTAAATTACGAATCAAATAAATCCTTTTTGACCTTTCAATCGCACAGACGATTATTTCCATTTTTAACTGCTCTATTTGGTCGAGAGGTAATTTGTTTTTGTTTGTTTTCTCACTCGTCCAATATACGAATTATATGCACATACAAGATGAGATGACGAATTTTCTGCGAATCGAAAATATTCATCTCGAATGAATACGAATACCTACGAAATTTTATTTTTAACATCGCACATGCGCGTATTAAATAACGAAATTTTGTCTAGTTTTTTGCATCATAACAAATAATTACGTACTCGTTGAATTTTTATATTACACCTACGATTCTACACAAGGGCGATTTTTTTTCGCATTATTTTTCACTGTACGTGACTCGAGAGATGAAAAATGTCCTCTATAAACTAGACTGGCGAAAACTAACCAAATTACGTTGACAATTTTTGTCAAAAGTGTTGAAAAGAAGAGGACAAAACTGAATAAAAATAAATAAAACGGAGAAAACTATCGTATAATAAAATTATTCATCGTTCGACGGTCTTGACATCATCGTATAGTAGGTGGTGTTGATAAATGGGTCAATATTGTCATATCAATGTTCGTAACTTTTACACGCACTAGACACATTTTCCAAATAAAGCCGGAGAAAGGGAGAAAAGAAGGTTGAAAAATACTATCACGAGTTTCCATACCTCTCATAACGAGTATCGAGATGCGGACATAGGCGATTCGTAAATTCGTACGCGACGAGAATGATTTAATTAATTTGGGCGCCGAAAATTGTTCTATTATTTTCATTACTCGAGTATTTATAGGTCGGTTAATTTCTAATTTGTAATCGCGTTTCGAGGGTCTCTTACTCGCAGCATCCTATCGATTGTTAAAATTAAATAACAAAACCGAGTGGAATATTTCTGTCGAAAATACGAGAGAAGGCGAAATTTAGCCTAACTCGCGATAAGGTCAACGAATTTCGTATCAAATTTCTCTGCTGCTTTTTTGAGCGCGCCAATTTAACCACGAGCATGCGTCGAGGACGTCGATGCTGAGTGTTTACGGGACACGTTATTTAATTGTTATTGCCATTTTATTAGATGTTTATTTAAATGGCCGGTCGTTTGATTTCGAACCATTGCAATAACTAGTTAGAAGCGGATAAGTAAACGTTGCAGAATTTTTGCATCGATATGCGGTTTTGTCGACGAAGATGGAGTTTTCTCACTAAAGTGAGATTTGAGAGAGTCACGTGTTGATTTTAATGATGAGAATGTTTGTGTCTCCTATTTGTGTCACAAAACGTGTCGGCGTATTTTGAAGTATAAGACGTATAGGTTTATAATTTTTTTTTTCAAATTTAAATTTAGGTTGATAGTTGAAAAATTGTTTTTTTATGTAAATACGAAAACAAGATCCAGCTACAGACCCGATACTGATCGTTTTTCTAAATATCCCAGTAATATGAGGAAATGAAAGGATCATCGAAGATTTTTCAATTTTAAAATGTTCCTTTGGGTGCGCTGATTACGTGATTAGCCACCAAAAAGGCCCCTACCTCACTACTCGCAACTACAATACTACATAGATACTTGATATTCATAATTGGAGGGGAGGGAGGAGTCTAATCGACATTTTTGTAATAACCAAAATTATTTTTAGTACTTCAAGCTACAACTTTTGTTTGAAAATTTTTTCAATTGAACCCCTCTCTCTTCATCGATTTTGCATAACACTACAAAGATACTAATTAAAAATTGAAGGAGTGAAGAAGGAAGGGGTCAATTAAACAAATTTTCCAATAAAAGTTGTAGATTAAAATCCTAAAAATAATTTTGGTTATTGTAAAAATTTCGATTGGATTTCTCTCTCTCTTGCAATTTCACATAACATTAGGTAGATACTTTTTCAAAATTGGGGGAGGGTCTAATTGAGAAATTTTTCAATCAAAAGTTGTAGATTGTGGTCCTAGAAATAATTTTTTAATTATAAAAATTTCGATTGAACCTCTTCCTCCCCTCCAATTTTGAATATCAAGTATCTATGTAGTATTGGACTTAGTAAATTTCACAACAGTGCCCAAAAAAAAAAAAAAAACAGTACTGCGGCGATCCACTTGTAAAAAGTAATAGTGACTAAAATTAAAGTTCAAAATCGAAAATTTTCAAAAAATAAGTTCATAATTATTAATTTTTTTCGAAAAGTGAACTGGTGGCGCAAAAACACCCGCCGAAATTAAATATTAATAAATTCGATGATTGACTCCCACTTTCGATTCACACTCTTGACTCTTCAATTATGCGTCAAATTGAAAAAAATGTTTGAACAAAAATGAAAGTAGGTACCTACGTTGAATTTACAGGAAAATTTTTCCTATTAATTTGCATCGATAAGTGAATGGGTGGGTGGCGCAGAAACAAGCGTAAAAATATATTCAGTGTCTTTCAAAACTTCAAAAGACAGTTCAATTGTAGGTACCTCTCTACCTACATTGTAAATCTATGAATTTATTATTCGTTGGTGACGAGGTAGCGAATTTTCATACCAGAATTCCCATGAATATTGTACGTACAATGCGAGTGGATAAACCATGCCTTTAGCGACCTCTGCTATCAAAGTTTAACTCTGATAAAAAATCATCAGAACAAAATTCAATCAAAAAACTTTCGTGTAGGTACCTACATTTAAAAAAAAAAAAAAAAAAAAAATCTGCATAAATCTTTTTTTTCTTACTGTACCTATACAAAAAACTTGCAATTTGACTAATAATTTATTTATTTTGAGTAAATCTTTATTAGTTTAACATTTTTAGAAAAATACATAGTTTAAAATTCAAAATTTAAAAAATTTAATAGAACCTTAATATTTGGTAATTGTTAAATTTTATCGTATTTTAAAAATTGGAGTAATTTTTAAAGTTTACCTTTTTAAAAAAAAAAAAAAATCAAAAATTGAATGTCCCAGTTTTTTAGAAAGAAGCGAATCATAATGTACTTAGTTCAAAAAAGTGAACGAAATTCAACATTTTCAAAAAATTTTGAACTTGACAATTTCCAAATTTTAATTAATTCAGAAAATTCAAAAGATTAGTTGTTTTGCAATTTTTAAGTTTTGGTAAATTTTTTTAATTCAAGTGAATCATTGGAGTTGATTTTTTTTAATTTCGAATTCTAAATTCTTGAACATTTTATAAAATTTTATAGAGCTTGATAAATATTAATTTAGTCGCATTTTAAATTTTACCTTAGGTATATTAATTTGTAAAAGTTTGCTAAATTTACAAAAATTTTAAAATTGGTCAATTTTTAAAAAAAAATCTTTCAAGATAGGTAGGTACTTAATGTCTTCTGAATAAGTCAAAATTTTAGATGTTCAAAATTAACTTGAAATTTTGTTAAGTGCCTAATTTTGAATTTTGAATAAATTTTAAAAATTTGATTCATTTTTATTGCTTTGCTAACGCTAAGTTAAGAAAGGTTTCCTTCAAGTTGTTAAAATTTCAAAACGTTATACAAATTTCAAAAACTTGATAGAACCCTAAAAATTTGGTTGTTTTCGAATTTAAACTTACATTATTCATTCTGCTTTTTCAAAAAACATTTAGAACTGACCATTTTTTCAAAATTGGGTATAATTTAATCTTCACAGTGTAAAAAAGTGGTGAAATTATCAAAATTCAAAAAGTTTAATAAAATTGGAAAATTTGATAATTTTCAAATTTTTTGATGCATTTTCGAAATTTTATCAAATTTTTAAATTCTGTTAAATTTCAAAAAAAAAAAATTGAAAATAAAAAAAAAGTAAAAGATCAGTTCTGCAATTTTTGAAATATAGGGACAATTTTTCAAATTTAGAACTTTTTAAAATTCATTTAAAAATCCGAAATTTTAAAATTTTTAATAAATTTAATGGAATTAAAATTTTGGTATTCATTAAACATTTTCATTTTTTTAAATGTGTCAATTTTTTTAATTCTGTTGTATTTTCAACAAAAAAAATCATTTTTTTAGTTTTCAATATTTGCTCAGTTCTTAAATTTAATGAAGTAGGTAAAGTATCTAAATTTTTAAAGTTTGGAAAATTTTTTAAAATTGTTGAATATTCGAAATGTTCAACGTTTGATAAACTATTAAAAATTTAGTAATTTTCAACCTTCAACAAATTTTTGAAATTTGATCAATTTTCAAAGACTGTTGAATTTTTACAATTTTCAAAATTGATAGAATTTTAAATTTTTTAACTTTTTCAATTTAGAATAAATTTTTGAAGTTGAAAAATATTTAAAAGAACAATTTTTACAATAATTCTTAGATTCACATGTAAGTTGATATTCTTGTTGTAATTTTACATTTATTTATAGCGCCTTCAGAATTTTCTGAATTTTTATTTCACATTATTCCTTTACCGATTACCCTTACCCCCCCCCCCCTCCAAAGAAAAATTTGGTGGACACGTTGCTGTTTTTACTATCCCGAGCAGCACACTCGACAAATTATCGAAATAAAAAATCGACAGAATATCGAATTCGATAAAGTGTCGCGTTAGTTCCGCATAAATCGTGAAATTATCTTTCGATATATCGACAGATTATCGATGAATTATAGTTGGCAAAATCCATCAACAGATAAACTTTCGATAAAATCGAACGATTTTTCTTTTAAAAATCTCAAGATTATAGTTAGATACTTCATCGATAACCTATCTATAAATCGAAAGATAATTACACGATTTATGCGGAACTAACGCGACACTTTATCGAATTCGATATTCTGTCGATTTTTTATTTCGATTTAGTTTCGATATTCTATCGATTTTTTATTTCGATTTAATTTCGATATTCTATCGATTTTGTATTACGATTTTTTGTAGATTATCTAGTTTCGATATTCTATCGATTTTTTGTAGATAATTTAGCATATATGGGTATATGCGCGCGCACATTTTCAAGACCGGCTGGCGAGTTTGAAGTTGTAGTTACGCTTAAGGCTGGCGAATTTCGTTCCAAATACAGCAGTTTCTACCAATACAAGCGTCTGTTGCGAACATCGGAGTTCGTTCGCATAATACGAATTGGATTATAATATTCAAACATCTTATGCAAAATTGGAGAAGAGGGAGGGGTCCAATTGAAATTTTTATAATAACTAAAATTATTTCTAGGACCTTAATTTACAACTTTTGTTTGAAAATTTTTTCAAATTGGCCCCTTTTTCCTCCGCTCCTCCAATTTTGAATAAGTATCAACGGAGTATTATGCAAAATTGGAGGAGAAGGAGAGGTCCAATTGAAAAAATTTTCAAACAAAAGTTGTAGCTTAAAGTTCTAAGAATAATTTTGGTCATTAGAAAATTTTCGATTGGGCGCCTCCCTCCCGTTCAATTTTAAATACTAAGTATTCACATAGTAATCGTAGTATTGAACTTGGTAAAATTTTATTTAAGAACAACGATCTGGTTTCAAGTAAAATACCTAGTAAACCAAAAAAACTAGATAACTTGTTTGAAAATTTTTTCAATTTTGATTTCGCATATTACTGTTACACGTAAGTAGGTAAATGCAAAATAATAGAGGCTAGAGATGAGGTCCAATTGAAAAAACATTTCAAACAAAAGTTGTAGAATAATATTCTGGATTTAATTTTGGTTATTATAAAAATTTCGATTTGGCCCTTTCTTCCCATCCAATTTTGAATATAAAGTAGGTATTTTTTGACTAGAAAAAAATCAATATAGTTTCAACAACTATCGTTACAAAATCGTTGAAATATCGAAGTCGATAAATTTCATATAATGTGTCGATAATATAGTTTTAAATATCGTCACAAAATCGTTGAAAAATCGAATTCGAGAAATTTCATATAATCTGTCGATAATACAGTTTTAAATATCTTCACAAAATCTTTAAAAAATCGAATTCGAGAAATTTAATATTCTTTTTCGATAGTATAGTTTCAAATATCTTCACAAAATCGTTAACAAATCGAATTCGAGAAATTTCAGATTATTTGTCGATAATATAGTTGTAAATATCTGCACAAAATCGGTGGAAAATCGGATTCGAGAAATTTCAGATTATTTGTCGATAATATAGTTGTAAATATCGTCACAAAATCGTTGAAAAATCGAATTCGAGAAATTTCAGATTACGTGTTGATAATATAGTTTCAAATATCTTCACAAAATCAAATTCGAGAAATTTCAGATTATTTGTCGATAATATAGTTCTAAATATCGTCACAAAATCGTTGAAAAATCGAATTCGAGAAATTTCAGATTACGTGTCGATAATATAGTTTCAAATATCTGCACAAAATCGGTGGAAAATCGGATTCGATAAATTTAATATTCTTTGTCGATAGTATCGTTGACGAATATCGTCCTAAAATCGTAATACTATCGAATTCGATAGTTTTTAGATTTTTTGCCTATAAAATCGTACAGCTAAATCTGTATCGTATCGTGAGAACATCTTTAGATTTTTAAACGATTTTTTATCGATACGTTTCAACTTTCGATATTATCGATCGAGTGTGCTGCTCGGGATACGTTTTTTTAAAGAGAATTTCCAAACTTGAAAAAATGAAATCTATAAAGTGCCATTAATCTCATATATACCAAAATCGCACTTCATTCGCGGAAATGGCATATTAATTGCAGAGTTATACTTAGGTAGCTATAAGCAAAAAACTACCAAAATATGACTTTTGATCAAAATTTAGAGAAGTTTCTGAGAGATGAGATTATGGGACTATTTTGGTGGTTATAACGAATAACCATGTACAGTACACCGAAGGAAACATTTTAAAGTCAAAAAATCTTTAATGAGCCAAAATGCAATCTTGGCCATTTTTATAGTCCAATTTCATTGTACTGCGAGCGTCAAATTTTATGGCTACCAGAGTGTAAATTTTCGTTTTATTTTCAGGGAATGGGTGTTGCCCACAAAAGTGCATTACTTAAAGAAATGAAGTCAACGTTTCTTAGCAAAGGAAATAGCGTAACGTCATCCATTCCAACTCCGGCGCAACGTTTAATGGTAAAATCGACGTCTATGATACGACAATCCAGCTTTAGCAAATTAATCAACACGGCTGTTAATAAAAAAACCGCAAATGGTAAGCATAAGATTCAATTGTTTGCTTTTATCGTGGTACAGACGATAATACGGTATCTTAATGTTAGTTCGATATGCAAAAGTAACTCTAACTCTATAAGTATAAGTAAGCAGTTATATACTCGCAAGAATGAATTTTTCTTGGTAAAATGGGAGGAAAAAATAGAGAAGGAAGACGACGAATTTAATTGTTAGAATTTCTTAGCAGCCGTCGAAACGGAACAATGAAGTGTATCTTCGTTACGCTCGATCGAGTCATTTTCTTGATTAAATTTTGAAAACGTTTCTCATAATTTGACAGAATTTTTAACGTCGAAAATTTACGGTAACTTGTATTATCTGAAAAGTTTACTTCTTCGAAACTCATGAATAAAGTAACTCTAGTGTCGTGAAAAGTTGCTAAGCCGAGAAGTTGACAGAAAGAGAAAGGGTTTAATTTAAAGTTTTTTACCGCCTAAGGGCGAACACTTTTTTGAAATTTTCAATTAGGTAGCAAATTTTTGTCGTGTTGGTGTTGTTCTGTATGTAATTGACTACTGACTTCAAATCTTGCGAATGGTGTTTCAACGTTCCTATCTGAAATGATGCGAATTGGTGTAGGCCTAATTTTAGATTAGGTTTGTTGAATGACTTAAAATTAATTTGATCTCGTTCACTTGTTAGGTATCTCATTTAATCTATGCATGAATTAAGTAATTCCTTCCTACACTCCCGGTTGCTAAACAGACTGAAAAATATATTAATAATGTTTCCTTGTCAAATTTCATTAACACAAAAACGCTAAAATTGGTAGGTTAGGTACCTATCGAGGAAGTCTTTTTTGGATTTATTATATTTTTACGAAACCAAAATTAATTTCGTCCCCTCAAATTCAGCTGAAATTTAGCTCAATGAAAGAGCATGTCACCTGGACCTCAGTATGAATTTTTTAGTTGCCAAAATTGATTTTTCGATTTTTGGTGAATTTTTGAAAATGGTAGAAATAGTTCATTAGTTAATAGGTAAATCAATTTTTTACCAAAATTGTAAATTTTGAGATAAAATTCTGAAAATTAGTTTTTATACTAAAGTCGACCCTCCGAGTCGATTTAGACCACTTTCGAGGCGATCCGGAGCCTCCAGCAAAAGTTGACTTTTCTCCAGCACGCTTGAATCGCTGCAGACGGCGCGCGGCGTTAAAAATCCTTATATTTTCTTTTTGCAAAATATCCTGTAGCTAAGTAAGAAAGTTTTGCTGAAAAATAAATTAAAATGTTTAAAAAATATTTGAAAAAAAAATCTCATTAAAATAGATTTACAGGAAGGGAAAATTTTGAAAATTTCGCATAAACAATTAGCACCTCTACCAAAATATATTATACCTAATAAAAAAATCTATAAACAAATTTTTTGAGTCAAATTCGAAAATTGTTCCAAAAATGTTTGAAAAGTAGGTAGATACAAATATTTGATTTTTTTACCAAGTCCAATACGGTAAGTACATAGATACTTGAATTCAGAATTGGAGGGTGGCAGGGAGGGGTTCAATTCCAATCACAATTTTTGTAATAATCAAAACTATTTCTAGGACTTCAGTCTACAACTTTTGTCCGAAAATTTTTTCAATTGGACCCCTCCCCTAATTTTGAAGAAGTATCTCTGTAACTACCTGATGATATGTGAAATCGGAGGAGAAGGAGGGATCCAATCGAAATTTTCATAATGACCATAATTATTTTTAGGATTTTGATCTACAACTTCTATTTGAAAATTTTTTCAATTAGCCCCTTCCTCCCTCATTCCTCTAATTTTTTATTAGTATCTTCGAAGTGTTATGCAAAATTGGTAAATTGGTGGGAAGAGAGGGGTCCAATTGAAAAAAAATTCAAACAAAAGTTGTAACTTGAAGTCCTACGAATAATTTTGGTTATTGCAAATATTTCGGTTGGACCCCTCCTTACCCTCCATTTTTGAATATCAAGTGTCGATGTAGTATTTGACTTGAAAAATTTTCGATGGTGCCAAAAAATCAGTACTACAGCGATTCACTCGTATTTTTTTTTAATTTGGAATTTTTAAATTTTGCTCTGTAAAATTTTTCAAACTTTTCAAAACTTCAAAATTGAAAAGTTTTAAAAAAATTAAAATTTCCAAATTTCGCTTCAATAAAATTTTAAAATTCTTGTTAAAAATTGATTTTGCTTTAATTTAATTTGATTCACAGAATATCTTTCAGATAAAAGAAAAAAAAAGATTTTTCAAAATTCATATTCGAGCGCCGATTTTTTAAACACTTATTTTGAAATCTGACAAGAAAAACATTCTATTTTTTTCTGTGTTTGGTTTGAAATTTGAAAAATATTTTCCCTTAATATTTGAAATTTTTCCACAAACACTTATATTTTTTTGCTGCGTCTAAAACCATTTTCAACAGTTGTTTTGTTCAGAAAGAAATTTCTTATACTTTTTTCAACAATTTTTTTTTTATAATTTTGTTCAAAGTAAATTGAGCACAAATTTTAAATTCTGTCCAAAAATTATTTTCCAACAAAAATTTTCAAAATTTTCAACATAAATTTTCAAAAAACTGTTGAAACACAAAATTCTTGAATTTTGGTTCAAAATTAATACAATCGGTCAACAGGAGAATTTTCAAAATTTCTTTGTAAAATTAATTTTTTCTTATTTTATTTTTTGAAATAGAAAAACATGCAAATTTTTAAAAAATTCAGATTGAAATTTTGTCACCAAGAAAAGTTTTAACATCGCACCAATAAAAATAAAAATTCTTTCGACACTTTGTTTTTTAAAAAATTAAGTTTTTTCCCCTGTGTTTCTTCGAAATACATTTTTAATGGAAAACAAAATTAAATTTAAACATGAATTTAATTTTTCAAAATTAAATATTTTGAAGCTGTTAGAAAATGAGTTGAAAATTTTTTCTATCCCAAAATTTTCAAAATTCCATTAAAATTTGACTTTTTTTCACAATTTTGTTCAAAATTTATTTTCTGCTGTGTCTAAAACTTTTTCCATAAGTTTTGTTCAAACAAAACTTCTTCATACTTTCTTCAAACAATTTTTTTATTGTTAGGTATGTTCAAAATTAATTGAATTCTTATTTTTCAATTTGTCAAAAAATTGTTGAAAAAAAATGTCATTTTTTTTCTAAATTTATTAGAATCTGTCAGAAATGCATTTTTTGAAATTGCCACGAAGAAAAGAAAAGGTTCACTCACCAATAAAATGTTTAGGTACAAAATTTTGTGAAAAATCTTTCTTTTGTTTTCTGAGTAAAAATTCTGTTATAGGTACTAATTTCAAATTTTTCAAAATTCAATTTTTCAAAATTTTCAAAATTACGTTCAAAAGTTGAATATTTAAAAAAATATTAGAATTTTGTAAATTTTTCTTTGATTTTTTTTCAATACAAATGTATTATTTTTACTATTTTACTATTACTCTTTTACCATTAGGTAGTAGGTGCCAGACTTGATATGACCTGTTTCTGACACTTTTTGGATCAGGATTCACTAGATAGAATTTCATGACATATTTGAAAGTTGTTCAGTTTTTGTGTGAAAAAAAAAACTAGTCCAGCAGCACACGATTGCTTGAATTGAATTTTAATTCATCAGATTGGGAGGAAGGAGTAATGAAAATGGCAGAACAATCGATTATCACGTACCTATTAAAATTTGGATTGGGTCCCTCAAAACTTTTTGCGTCTGTATTTTTAATCTTCTATTTAAAAAGTAATCATTATTATAATATCACAACTTGTATTTGACTATGGTTGTTTTTCAAACCAACCCCTCAAATTACCTGGTACTTGACTATTGCATTTCATTTTTGAAATTTTTCTATATCACAAAATTATCATATTCCTTATTCATTAAGTTAGTTGAATTTGAAAAAACAAATCAAAGTGATTTTGATTAATGATCGAATAATTAATTTTTTAATTCATTTTAGAAAAATATAAAATGAAGGACAGCTTGTAAAAACCACCATAGTCGAAATTTTCGAATTTTTTTTTATTCAATTTTCTAAACTAAAATTTCACGGGAAAGACGATGGTGATAAAAGTTTTAAAAAAAAATTTGGCCATCATCAGTTTTTTTCAACTTTAAAAGTACGTGTTTTAGCTCATTATTTTGTAAAAACCACCATAGTCGGCATTTTTAAAGGGAAAGTCGTAAAATTTACCAAAATTTGAAGAAAAAAAATGTATTGCATTTCTTGGCATTCTGGAAAATTTTATGATCAATTAACACCCTCTGAATAAAATTTTCGCCCCCAAACATGACCTGAACACGTTATTTAGATCTCCTGTAAAATTTGATTTTTTAACTATGGTGTTTTTTACAAATGACCCCTCAAATATTATAATAGAGGAAAACAAAAATCCAAAATAAATAATTATGAGAAAAAAAATAAAAAATCTTTAAAAAATCACTTCTATAGGCCGTTCATTATCGTTCTTCCCTTTTTCACCAAAATCTTTCGACATTTCCGAGAAAATCTGGTAAATTACGGTAAAAACGCGGTAAAAAACCGTACGAACGACGCAGAATCCCAATCCGAAGCGAGCAGCCTTCTTTGTTTAAATAGTTGTTAGGAGTTTACGATTGAATAATGAATGCCGCCATTGTGATTTGCTCTGTTTTCTCTAATTTCGCTGTTACTATTTTTTTCAAAAAATAATTTAATTATGTTTTACACATGTTTTTAAAACAACCATTAATGATTTTAATTGACTATTGAGTTACAACTTCCGCACCGTTAAAGTATCGTGGTCCGCTGAAATAATGGCAGGTATGTAGATTAGTGATTGCGCCAAGATCGTAGGATTTTTATTAATACCAAAACGATGTGTTAACGATTCACATTGAATTATCCGAAAATCACCTTCAAAGTGTGATTTTCTCGATGTTTGCGAGCGATTTAGCGATTCCGCTTCGGCGGAGCACGATCCGAGTAAATTTTCGAATAAGAATTAGCGTTATTTATGGCATACGCCAAATTCGTATTGATTGATATAATTCGTTTATTGTTTCCCTCTTTGTTGTGTTTTTCACTTTACAAACGTTAAATATTGATAAAACAACTGATTTTAGATGAGATTTTGATACGAGTTTTATCTTCTTTTTTTATAGGAAATGGTGATATCCAGTGGTGCTTCTCACAAGTCAAGGGATCTTTGGAAGATGACGCCACTGAAGGTAATCGAATAATGTTTGATTAAAAAAGCCTTTTACCATGTTGTAACTTACGTATTTGTTTACAGCTGATATTATATCGTGTGTTGAATTCAATCACGACGGTGATATGTTCGCTACTGGTGATAAAGGCGGCCGTGTTGTGATTTTTCAACGAGACCCAAGCGTAAGGAACAGTATTTTATTTGAAACACGTTTACGTTCGTTGTTATGTAATACTTTAAAAAAACGTTATTATCTTTTTACAGAGTAAAGATAGCGTACCCAAACGGGTAGAATATAATGTTTATAGTACGTTTCAAAGTCACGAACCAGAATTCGATTATCTTAAAAGCCTAGAGATAGAAGAAAAAATTAATAAAATTAGATGGTTAAAACGTAAAAATCCTGCCCATTTTTTACTATCGACTAATGGTGAGTGTTTTTCCTGAAGGTTTGTTGAAGTAGTCGTAATTCCGAATGAGCTAATTGTTTTGTTTGTTTCTTGTAGATAAAACTATCAAATTATGGAGGGTATCTGAACGCGATAAAAAAGTCGAAGGGTACAATCTTAGAGAAGAAGACGGCAATATAAAAGATCCTAGTTCTGTTATGCAGTTACGAGTACGTATTCAAAGTGCACCTTTGATTACGACGTAGTTTCTAGATTATTTAACGATACGATTTCGGTTTCATGTAGATACCTGTGATAAAGCCTATGGAATTGATGGTGGAAGCCTCGCCTCGTAGAATATTTGCTAATGCCCATACGTATCATATTAATTCAATAAGCGTGAATAGCGATCAAGAAACCTATCTTTCAGCCGATGATCTTAGAATTAATTTATGGCATTTAGAAATTACCGATCAAAGTTTTAGTATCCTTTTTTTAAACGAAATACGATCGACTAATTTGTAATTTATATTCTACAACTTGGTGGAGAATATTTTTCCTTTATTCGCTGTTTTTTAGATATTGTTGATATTAAACCAGCTAATATGGAAGAGTTGACCGAAGTCATCACTGCGGCTGAATTTCATCCTAATGAATGTAATTTATTAGTTTATAGTAGCAGTAAAGGATCGATACGGCTGTGCGACATGAGAGCGGCGGCTCTGTGTGATAGACATTCAAAACGTAAGTGTTACGATGGCCAAAGTCGTCATCGTTTTGTAATTTTTATTCGACTCGAACTATCGACGACGAAGATAATCATTTAATCGAGTAAATGGGCGAAAACTGGCGTGACAATGATAATTAATATTTTCCACATCTGTGTACTAAATAATACTCGTAGGTTCGGAGCTCGTTAGGTGGAACCTTGAAGCATTCTAGTTGATGAACTAGCGATGCTTGGGTGATTTACGAATTCATCAATTGAATAGCGTTATTGAACTCTCGTTTTGCATAAATTCACGTGTTTCGAGACAAACTGAAAAATACGAGAATGAGAGTTCGAGTGATCTTGAAAATTTTACAATCGAAAATATTCTCGATTGTTTGATTTGATAACCAAGTCCTTAAATTATTCGACCGAAGTGAGCTTAACGAGCCTGAATTGTAATGAGAGGAAAATGATCACCTCTCGTCCCCTTCGAGTAGATTTTTGACCGTATTATATCCTTAAATATTTCAACTTGGACTTATTCGAATATTAACGAGCTTATTATTGATTTCAGTATTCGAAGAACCCGAGGATCCGACGAACAGAAGCTTCTTCTCAGAAATAATATCTAGCGTATCGGACGTGAAAATTTCCAACTCTGGACGCTACATGATATCGCGTGATTACCTCTCGGTGAAGGTATGGGACCTTCACATGGAAACCAGACCAATAGAAGTATACCCGGCGCACGAGTACCTTCGTTCAAAGTTGTGTTCATTATACGAAAACGATTGCATATTCGATAAATTCGAATGCTGTTGGTCCGGCAACGATCAAGCCATCATGACCGGCTCGTATAATAATTTTTTCCGCATATTCGATAGAAATAGTAAACGCGACGTTACGTTGGAGGCTACGAAAGAAATAGCTAAGCCGAAAACCATATTAAAACCTAGAAAAGTGTGTACCGGTTCGAAGAGAAGAAAAGACGAAATCAGCGTCGATTGTTTGGATTTCAATAAGAAAATATTACACACCGCTTGGCATCCGCAAGAGAATATAATCGCCGTCGCCGCCACTAATAATTTATACCTATTTCAAGACAAATTTTAGCCATTATTTTACTCATACTTCGTATCCTTCGGTAAGTGTACTCCGTGTTTTGACACTACCTCCTAAATTTCCATGTCCGAATTGGGATTGAGCTGAATTTTTTCAAGTCCAAAACTAATATTAACAAAATTAGAGATGAGGGAGGGGTTCGATCGAAATTTTTATAATAACTAAAATTATTTTTAGGATCTTAATCTACAACTTTTGGTTGAAAATAATGCACCCCCCCCCCCCCTCCATCCAATTTTTCATTAATGATGTTTTTGTACTAATATGAGAAATTGGAAGGGAGGGGAGGGTCCAATCGAAAACCTTATAATAACCAAAATTATTTCTAGGATCTTGATCTACAACTTTTGTTTGAAATTTTTTTCAATTCAATCTCCCCCCTCCCATTTTTCATTAATGAGTGTCTTTGCACTAAGATGCAAACTTAGAGGGGAGGGGAAGGTCCAATCAAAATTCTCTTAATAACCAAAATTAATTCTATGAATTTTATCTAAATCTTTTGTATGAAAATTTTTTCGATTCAACCCGTACCTCTCCCCAATTTTTATTGATGCGTATCCATGTATTAATATGAGAAATTATAGAGGAGGAAGAGCATGAATTTTTCAAAAAAGTCACTAGGTCAAGAATAGTCATGAACTTTACTCTCAGAAGTCATGAATTTTCGATAATATTACCGGGGTACAATTAAAAATTCGCTTAGAAGTGAAATTTTTCAAACTGTTGCATCTTCTTAAAAAAATGAAAGAAATGCATAAGATATTGTAATTTTTGATAATATTACCCGGGTAAAATTAGAAATTCGCTTAGAAGTGGAATTTTTCAAACTGTTGCATCTTCTCAAAAAAAAAAAAAAATGAAAGAATGAAAGAATTGCATAAGATGTTGTGATTTTTCTGAAGAAAAAAATTAATTTTCTTGAAGAGTTTTTTTTTTCTAGAGGGAAGAAAATCTATTCTTTTTGAAAAATCCCTATTTCTTGGAATGAAAAAAAATTGTTTTTTTTTTGTACAAAAAATTTTAAAAATTGTTTTGAATTTGAAAAAATTTTTACACCACTAACCTTACGTAGTTGCTGTACAAGGCGTTAAAAAAAATTCTCAATTTTTTTTTAAGTAAAAATATTTTTTAAATTTTTGCGAAAAAATTCTCATTTTTATAAAGAATCAAAAATCTGAATTTTATCGTTTTGGAATTGAATCACTTTCAAGTAAAAATACTTTTCAAACTCGTAGAACATAAAATCTCAATTTTTCAATTTTTTTTTCAATTTTCTGAAAAATAATTATTTTTTGGTAGGAGGGTCTCTGTTTGTGGAGAAGAAATTCTCAAAAAAAAAAACTAAAAACGAATTTCTTGGTTCAAAAATTTTTAAAAATTGTTTTGAAATTTAAAAAAAAAATTAATATAGAAATTTTAAATCTTCTGGAGTAGTAATTTTTTCGGAGGAAGAAATTTAAGGATTTTTTGGAATTAATAAATATCCAAAAATCATTTCCTTTTTTTGGAGAAAAAAATGTTATAAAAATTTTTTATGTGAATAAGGTATTTTCAAAAATTTCTGTGGAAAAGTTTCTCAATTTTTTCTTTGTTAAGAATAAGATTCGTTTCATTTTCAAAAAAAGAACTGAAGATTTTTTTTCAAACAATAATTTTAAAAATTCTTCTGAAATAAAAAAATTTCAATTTTTTGGGGATCATTTTTTTTCTTTGATATTGAAATAAATAAAAATAAAATATTTTTCAAACTCTGGGACGAAAAAAAAATTGAAAAAGTTGTTAAAAATTTTTTTAGGACAATTTTTTGTAAGGAAAAAAATCATTCTCACATTACAACATGAAAACAATTTCAAGCATCCACCTTTTAGGGAAGAAATCGAATTACACCCTTGAAAATTCCAAGAATTCATTTAACTTTTTTTTGAAATTGTATAGATGTTTTCAGTTACAATATGGGGAAAAAATTAGAGACATTTTCCAAATATTTCTTCCAAGTTACGCTTATGTCAGAAGGGGCCCTGAAAACGTAGAAATATTGTGCATGAAAAACTCATGAATTTAAAAAAAAAGTTAGAACACCCTGCCTTACCTCCCTTTTAATTTCGCATATTGGTACAAAGACGCCCATTATTGAAAAATGGGATTGAGGGAGGGGTTGAATTTTAAAAAATGTCAAACAAAAGTTGTAGATTAAAATCTAAAAAATAAGTTTGGTTATTATAAAAATTTCGATTGGACCCCTCCCTTCGCTCTAATTTCGTATATTAGGCGTTTATAAAGTTTTGGACTTGAAAAAATTCAGCTCAATCCCAATCTCGACCGTGCAAACTAGGAGCTAGTTACTTTACCAACATAATGATGAAACAATTTAAATAATACGTCGCTAACGTTAATTTGTGATTTCGCAGAGGTATGTTTTTGAAAAATAGTCCACAGAACGATACATTACGGTACAATACAAATATACCGATTGTGAAAAATCAACGCAGTAAACAATGTTCCATTACGACGTGTTCTAGTCACCGGTCGATTTGATAGAAAAAAAATGCGAACAGATGTTCTTTTTCCCAATTTTGTGTATAACTCGTTGTTGGTGATATCGGCTGTTTCTCGAAGAAGCATCTCCACTTCTCTAAGTATCTGGCGATATTTCTATCATGAGCTTCTCAGTATTTTTAATTCGATCAAGACGCACGTAAAGTGGATAAAGGTTTTGTTTTTTTCATAAAATCGAACAAAATATTCAAAAAAAAAAAAAAAAAAACTTTTAATAGAATTTGAAACGAATATTGTAAATTAACTATTTATTTATTGCTTAATGTAATTTTTTTTTTAGTATTTGTTTCTGTGAAATGATGTAACTAGAGCAGGTTTTTTCGTTGAAAAAAACACGTCTTCCGTTACCAGTATTCGCATTGCGTGCCATCGATGCCCATTTTAACGTATGTTTTGCGATATACTTTTCTCTTTTTTTCTATCTGTCCGATTTTTATTATCTAATGCGGCTTTTTTTCTCATCGAAAAAAGTTTCTAGTAACTCTGGTACCTCCGTTTTTTGAATTGAAAAAAAAATCGTTCGCCTCGATTTTGCGGAAATTTGAAATTTCTTGACTGAAGTGGTGATTATGTGATATTTGTACTTGAACTTTTTTTTTTCATTTTTTGTCTGTGTTTGTACGCTCTAAACCTTATACTCGCTTCGATATCTCCCTCGAAACCTTGAAATTACCTCTGATTACGAATTCGTTATTTCAATGTGTTTTTTTTGTTTATATTTTGGAATACCTGACATTTTCACGATTCGCATTTCGTCGGAAGAAACATTATATACCTATTATTTTACCAAGGATCAGAAAAAAAATTATGATGAAAATAAATGTGATATTTCATTTCGCATATTGCTTAATTTATAATGTCGGTTAATTTGACGTGCAAAAATAATAATTTTTTAGAAACATTTTACGAAAATTTACTTAATCTTGTGTTAGATTCGCGCTTTAGAATACGTACCTATTTTTTTTTAATAATACTTTTTTAAGGAATGATAGATATGTATTGCTTAGGCAGAAAAAATTGGATTTATGGGCTTCCTCGCGCAGTATTGCATTATTAATGTTCCTGGAATTATTGTACGTGTGATGAGAAACGAGAAGGGTGCTCGTTCGATCGGCTTGAAATGAAGACTTTCGAATGAGTGAATCGAAGTGCCTTACGGATATTTGTACATTGCCTTTGAAAAATATTTAATTGTGTCAAAATAGGTAGAGCTTTTTGCAGTGTTGTTTTTTTTTTTTTTTTTTTTTTTTTTTTTTTTTTGAAAGAGAGAATAAATTTGAAAAAATGACTTTCAAGTGACGGTTTGTGTAGTACAGTGCGTGTGGTACACTACGAAAAATATCGTGGCAGGACTAGAACCCCTCCCCCCCCTGGGCCCCTCCTAATGAAACGTTGTACATAGTGCTATTTTATCGAACAAAATGTTACCAGTTTATTATGTTGACGGACACTTACGGTTTTATGCAACTAGTTCGTAATTTTTTCTTCTGTTTCTAAAAGTTTAAAAAATTCGAATTATGGTGGTTTGACGAAGATGAGGTTGATGATGATGATGATGGATGAGGCAATTTTTTTAATGAAATTTTCAGCGTATGTGCGGGTTTTATTGTTTTACTATTATACATAGTGTAAATCATTCATTTTGTACAATTTTTACTTCGCTGTAAATTGTGCACAACGGTATTTACCATTTGAAATTACCAGAATGTAACTGAAGTCTTCGGTTTTAGTACTTTTTTCTCGCTGAAATTTTGCTACGCGTTGTTGGTGCGTCGATGATTTTTTTTTTTTGTAAAAATCGCACTTCTTCGCGAAAGTGAAATGGAAGAGCAAAAGCATTTATTTTTTAAGACGAACGATACCCAGTATTTACAATTTTTTCTACATTGATCCTCCTCCCCCTGAGGCGTTATATATTTATTACTTTTTTTTGTGTTTTTGGAAATCATCGATACGCGCACTCGTAACTACATTGTAAATAATTCGATTTTAAGGTAATAGTTAATATTTTTGAAGTGATAAGATTTTTGTAAAATTTTCAAATCAAAATTGTGTTTTAAAAAGCCTATTTATTTATGTACTCAAATTAATATGTAATAAAGACCCGATTGTTTACGTGTGGTGATTTATTTATTCTGTAATTTTTGAAGATTTTATTTTAGGGAGAAATTTTGGGTTGATATTTACCCCTTTGAATCTCCCTCTTTGACTTCGAAAAGTAATTACGAAAGTTGATTTATTTTGTGCATATTAGATTTGAAATAAATAGTGAATTTTTTGCATTCTCGTCTAGGTATTTGAAATTTTTCAATGTTGAATATGAGAATGGTTTTTATTCACCAAAAAAAATTCTGGAATTTTTTCTCCTGAAAATCCAATTTTTTGTTTCTCAAAAAATTTTAGAAATTTTTTCTCCAAAAAAATGAGAATCTAATATTTTTTTCAAAGCAAAAATACTAATAGGTAATAGAAATATTTTTTTGAACTAAAAAAAATGGAGCTTTCTTTTACTTTAAAAAAATACTACACAAAAGTTGTAAGATTTTTTTAAAAGATTTAAAAATATTCTCACACTCGAAAAATTAAAAAAATTTATTCCAATCAAATTCCAGAAATTTTTTTATCTAAAGATTTGTATGATTTTGAATGATATTTTCCATCAAAAATTAGAGAAATACCTAGTTTTACTCTAAAGAAAATTTTCCATTTAAGTACCTAATCATCATAAATCCAAATATTTTTTCACCCAAAAAAATGAAGGATTTTTTTTTCTAATTTGAGAAAAAAATTCTTTAAATATTTAAGGTGGGGAAAAAATCCAGAAATTTTGAAAATTTTTTACTTCCGAACATAAATTGAGATTTTCAAAACACTATTACTGGACAAAATCATGATTTAATTTAAAGGTAAATTTTAAAAAATTCAGATTTTTTAAATTAAATTAAAAAATGATATAGAACTTTTCTCATTTCAAATGATTTTGCACCACTTTTTAATTTGAAAAAATTCAAAAAAATTATAGGTTTATTCACAATTATTTGAAAAAATGGAATTTTCTCAACTTAAGAATTCAAGAAATTTTTTCACTAAAAAAATTGAAAATTTTTGAAAAATGACGTCGTCTTCTACCCCCCGATGAGCATTTTTTATTTCAAAGAAACTCAAGAAAATTTTTATTTTATAAAATTGAGATATTTCCTCACTCAATTAATAAGATTGAAAAAATTTTCGAGAAAGAAAATTCCCAAAAAAAATTAGAAAAATTCCAAAAATTGAAAAAAGTTTCAGAATATTTTTACCTAATTAAATTTTTAGGGAAAGAAAATCTCTTAGGTAGGCATTTCTGCTGAAGTGAAAAAAGAAAAATACCTATCTAAACGTTTGACATGAAAAATTTCTCAATTTGTATGAGATTTTTTTAGTTCAAAAAAAAATTAGGTACTCAACTTTGTAGGAACAAGAACACTATTTTTTCAATTTTTGTCGTAAAGTGACTTGAGAATATTTTCAAATTCTTGGAGAAGAAAAAATCTTTCATTTTTTGAGGGGAGTAAAAATATATTTTCTAAAAATTTTGGAGATTTTTTTTTATTCTAATTTTCAGAGAAATTCTATAAAAATATTTAGAGAAAAAAATTCTTGCGATTTTTTTGGAGTGAGAAAATTTCTCAATTTTATCAATTATTAAAAAAATCTGGATTTTTAACTAGGTACCTAGGTAGGTTAGGTATACCTAGGTAATGATAACGATTTTTTAAATTGACTGGAATTTTTTAATTCTAAAAAATATTCAGATTTTTTATTCCAAAAGAATGAACAAATTTTTCTGTTTCAAAAAAAATTGGAAACATTTTTTTCCAAAAAATTCTAGAAATTTTTCTTTTCAAAACCTTCAGATTAGTTTTTTTTCAGAAATTTGCGAAATAGATATTTTTACTCAAAAAAAAACATACCTAAATAGGTATGAAATTTTTAGTACGTCAAAAAATGAGAAAATTTTATATTCTGAAAAATCCCCTAGAAGTTTGAATTTTTTTATTTAGTTAGAAATTTGGAATTTTCATAATATTCATGAAATTGAAAAAAAATTGAAGGGCTCTCTTCTCTAAAACTTTGAAAAAAATAGTCTCCAAAAATTGAAAAAAATATGTACCTACCAAAGGGATATTTTGGAAAAATTTCAGAAATTGTGGAATTTTTTCACCGTAAAAAAATAAAAGGTTTTATTCAAAAAAAATTTTTAAATATTCTCTCTTGACAAAAAAAAAAAAATTTAAAAATCATTCCTATTAAATCAACTAGAATTTTTTAATTTTAAAAACATGGTGATTTTTTTATTCCAATTAAAATAATTGTTTATTCATTAAAAAATTTTAAACATTATTTTTTTACTCCAGATTCTGAAAAATTTTTATTCGAAAACAAAAAATCAAAAATTTGTAAAATTTTATTTTTACCTACTTGCCCCGAAAAATCCCAAAAATTGAGAAAGAAATATTTTCTCGAAAAAATGATACGTCATCGTCTCAAATCTTTTTTTTGTATATTGTTCTCCCTACGCTTGCCAACTGCTAAACAGGGTTGGAACCCTTTTCGGTCTGAGAGACCGGTATGCGACCATTGGAGGTTAAAAATTAATTTTTTAATTTTTTTTTTCAAATACATAAGTGAAAACTTTTTTAATTGAAAATATTAAAAAAAAATGAATATGCAAAAATTTTTTCATTTACCTACCCAAATAATTTTTAAAAAAATTTAATAAAAAATTGAGAAATTTTTTTACACTAAAAAAATGAAGATTTTTTTTCAAAAATTTTGAAATATTCTCTCGGAAAAGTAAAGAAAATTTTTTATTTGTTTTTAAATCAAGATTTAAATTTTTTTTAAATAGGTAGGTAGTTTATAAAAAGTTAATTGAAAAATTTTAATAAAAGATTGAAAATGAAATTTTTTAAATATTACCTACCTACTTACCTAAAATAATTTTTTTAAATTTTAAATAAAAAATTGAAACTGAATTTAATTCAATCAAAATATTGAGGAATGCTCTTCATTCAAAATAATTGGACGATTTTTCCCAAAAATTTGTAAAATATATTTTCCCGGTATTAAAATAGAAAATTTGAAAAAAAATTATTTAAAAAAAATCCGAAAATTTAAGAATTATTTTTTCCACAGAAAATTTAGAATAAATTTTTCAAACAAAAAATTGATTGAAAAATTTACTACAGCAAAAAAAAACTGCAATTTCTCGAGCACTTGAACTTCTATACCTAGTTGCCAGCTGCCGACCATACCCTCAACAAAAAATCCACCCTTCTACGTAATTTATGCTTATACCTGTCGTTAGGTGTGAACAACCTTAATGATAACAAAGAAACGCTACCATGTGATACGTCGGTGAATACAGAATTACCTAATTGATTTTTTCGTGGCGAATAATCAATAAACGTCAGAGCTTTTTAAAACTTTAAGTACCGTATACTTTTTTTTCTCACGGTTATCACACATTTCACAACTATTAAGACAGTCAGTTGCATTGGTAAGTGAAAAAAAAAAATCATGAGTGCGACTTGAAGCTCTAATTCACTGTAGATATCCAAGAACAGAACATGGTACGTATAGTTTATTTTATCTACTGTATTGTATCCCTTTGTTATCATTTCCGGTAATTTTTATTCAACTTTTCGCAGGGGTTGCTTGCAGTACTGAGGAGGTTCAGATCGTCTTCGAGTAAAGAATTGAGGATTCTTTTACTCGGACTCGATAATGCTGGTAAAACCACCTTGCTGAAGAAATTGGCTTCCGAAGATATTAGTCATATTACACCCACTCAAGGATTTAATATCAAATCAGTCCAGACTGAAGGATTCAAATTGAACGTTTGGGATATAGGTGGGCAACGAAAATTGCGACCTTATTGGAGAAATTATTTCGAAAATACTGATTTTTTGGCAAGTACAAAAATCTACGTATTTTATTTTATTTCTCAGTGTATTCAATTTTGATACTGACTCGTTGGAAAATTTTCTACTCGTTCTATAGATATACGTAGTCGACAGCTCAGATAGGAAAAGATTACAAGAAACTGGATACGAACTAAACGAGCTTTTATCGGACGAAAAATTAAATGGCGTACCTGTGTTAGTATATGCAAATAAGCAAGACTTAATGCACGCTGCTTCAGCTGCGGAAATAGCCCATTCGTTGAATTTACATTTGATTAAAGATAGACCATGGCAGATTCAAGCCTGTTCTGCTGTATTAGCTGAAGGAATAAAAGTCAGTAAGGTTTCTATTTCAGTTTCCATTTCGAGTATCAAATTTTAATTTTGATTTATACCTTTGTTCAGGAGGGAATGGAATGGATTAGTCAAAACATTAAGAAAAAGTGATCCGTGGATTGAATGCCAGATTTTATATACCTCCTGTCGCACATTATAGCACAATTGCAAAGTTTTTGTGATAGTCGTTTTTTACCAATGCACTTTTTACGTGTCTTTTTTTTATTTGTTGTGTTATTTACTTATATAATTAGGCCTAGGTACTTACTTTTGACATAAGCTCACTCAAAAATGAACTGAGTGCAAAAATTGTGACCATAGAAGAACGATCTGCACGTGTCAAGAGATGATATAATTTTAGAAAATAAAACAGGGTATATTAAAAAAATTAATTTTTTATTTAAAAGCATAATTTTGTTTACCTACAGTGATTTATTTTTATTTTTTTGAAATTATAAATGCTCTCTTTATTTACATTAATTTTTATAAATTAGTATTCGGTATGATTTATTGATCTAAACTTAACATTATTGATAACACGATATAAAAGTTCGTCAACTGAAGAAATATTTCAAATAAATAATTTCTGTAATTTTATTTTTCTACCTCTGTGGCAATTTCTGTAAATTGAAAGTAATCTACCTTATTTTCGATAGAATTAAAATTACCGGTAAAAATCTTACGGTAAGAAATACTTATGTACATTGTTTGTTGTTAATTTATTATTTTCACACTTTAAACAAAAAAATAAAAATTTTATACAAATCTTATATAGGAACAACTGCATTTGAAAAACATATCACATTTAATATTTTTATTACTCATTTGTTTATTATGTTGTATTGTACCTATTGTTATTAAGGTTGTATTTTATTCGATGCTGTGATTTTCGAATCCGTCCTACATAATTTACACTGTTTTAAAACCGTTTCAAATGCTGCTCGTTGTTTGTAATTTTTTTGATGAAATTACATAATTTTAAATTGAACAATTTTGAAACAGTTTCAAGTGCAGTGTGTTGTAAGTACGCCTTGTAAAGATACTCATATTTCTACAAAGAATATATAAGTTTTGTACTCTATATGAATGAACACCCTGATACAAAATGATGAATTAAAAACACTTCGGCATTTTGTATGGGTGTTTTTTTATTTTTAACAGTCACTTCGATAATGAAATACTTACGAATAATTATGCTTAAAATTATTTGGTAAGTTCTCGGAAGGAATTTTACAATTCTTCGCTATGCATGTTACTTTCTGTTGTAAATGCGTGGTCGGCTGCGTAGAATTTGTGACAATCAGCTGGGTAATGCACCTATAAAGGAAAAAAGGAAAAATAAAGAATTATTAAAATAATTTTGTTTTGAAATTTCTAATTAGTATAGAGTCTCAAGCGGGGGGAGGGGGAGTCGTCCATGCAATATTCTAACAGTCCTGAATTTTTTTTTTCAACCCTCTTCAAAATTGATGAGAATGCATTCTCGATAAAACTAGGTAGGTATAATGATTTTCGAAATTAAAAATGTAGGTAGCAGAAGTGTAGAATTTATTTTTTTAATTATTATAACTGAAAGAAAAGTTGATTTCTACTTAAGTAGGTACGAAAAATATCCTATCAAAAAAATTAAAAATTAAAAAAATAGTCTCGGATTTTGGGGTCATTTTTTTCCATTTTGGTCATCGTAAAAGCATATACTATGCTAATAAATAAATAAATGATACGATTCAAAAATTTAATCATTGAATGACGAGAAATGACTTCCAAGTTTTGAACAAAAAATGTATTATTATTTGATGGTTCGCGTGGTTTTTATTAAAAAAAAACAAAAAAAAACGAAAAAATCATGTCGAAAATCCATTAAAAATTTTCGGCCAATTTTTGATAAAAATATAAGCCTCTAATTGAAAAATTTTTGAAACAAAAGTTGTGCATTTAGTTCTCATAAATAATTTTGTTCATTACAAAAATTTTGATTAGATCACTCTTCCCCCTCCAATGTCGCATTTTACGTATAAAAGAAAATCGCATGCAAAATTATTGTACTGACATAATGGGGGGGGGGGGGGGGGATTCAATCAAAATTTTTGTAATAACCAAAATTATTTCTAACTTCTAAATAGACAACAACTTTTGTTTGAAAATTTTTTTTCAATTCTTGATTTTTAAATTTTAAAAAAATGTTGATGGATTTTAGAAAATTAATTACGTAATTAATTTTGTGGAAACTTAATACCTAATTATTCATAAAATTTAAAAGTTGAAGATTTTTTTCAAGGTTAATTTTTTCAATTTTTACAAAAATTGGAAATGTTTTCATAATAACTCTAAAAATGTAGGTCATCACGTGTAACGAATTCAAGAAAAAATTTGGGACAATTTTCAAGATGAAATTCATTAATTTAAGAAAATTTACTTTTCAATTCATAAAATTTAGACCTTTAACAGAAAAAATCTGAAGAAAAATGAGAGACAACAAAGAAATCGAAAATTTTTTGCAAAGACAAAATTCATTTAGAGAAAGTGATTTTTTTAAACCCTTTTTTGGGAGAATTTAATACCTATAATACTCGAATTTGAAAAAAAAATTGAGAAGCTTTTTTTCAAAATAAATGTTTTAAAATTTTTACATAATTTTCCAAAAAAGAAAAAATTGAGGAGCGAAATTTTAAACGAAAATCTGTATAAAAATGGAAGATTTATAGCTTATAGGTACAAAAAATTATTTCATCACAATTTTTTAAAATCATACTTCATTTTAAAAAAAAAAATTCAAGAAAAAGGGGATTTTTAAAAGCTTTTTTTTTGAGGGGAGGAGGTTGAAAGAATTTTATGCAAGAAATTTTTTATAAATTTTTTTTTGTTCAATTTTTTCTTGAAATAATTTTTTTCTGTGACAAAATTTTTTTTGAAAGAATTTTTTTTTTTGCATAAATACGTAAGTACCTAATTTTTTTTCTTTACAAAATTTTTTAAGGAATTTTTAATCAGTGATGCCGGAACGTAACGATAACGGTAACGAAAAACGAAAAATAACGGCATTTTTTTCGTTACAAGTAATGGAACAGTAACGGAACTTTATTTTTGAACAGAAATTGTGTAACGAAATAATAACGTTACAATAAAATGGTCTTTATGTTACGTAACAAATAACGAAAAAATTTCGTTATGTTCCGTTACTTTTTTTCGTTATTTTTTTCAGTTTTTTTGCATTGCCTGCACTGCCAACCGCAGAAAATGTTCACTAACGTCTAGTTTGATTGTTTTGTTTACATTCATGGGGTGCAACTTCGAAAATTTTTTACCAAGTCCAGTGCTACATAATACTTTATAGTCAAAATTGGAAGGGAGGAAGGGGTCTAATCGAAATTTTTGTAATAACTAAAAGTATTTGTATAACTTCAAGCTATAACTTTTGTTTGAAAATTTTTTCAATCGGGCCCCTTACCTCCCCCCCGTTTTTAAAAATGTATTTGAAGGAGTTGGATTATCCAAAATTGGCGGGGAGGGAGGGATCCGATTGAAATTTTTGTTATCACCAAAATTATTCCTAGTACTTCAAGCTACAACTTTTATTTGAAAATTTTTTCAATCGGGCCCCTTACCCTCCCCTTGTTTTCAATAATGTATTTGAATGAGTTGGATTATCCAAAATTGGAGGGGAGGGAGGGGTCCAATAGGTAGCAACACCACCAAACTTGTATTATTTTCTTCTTAGTTCTTGATGTTTATTTTATTCTATTGGACTTGATAGTTATTAATTTACATTGAAAAATGAAGATAGCAATTTTTTTATGATTTCTGGCTATTTCGGAAAAAATTACGTTGTAACGAAAAAACCGGAACGGAACGGAAAAAAATAACGTTACTTGAAAAATAACGTTACAAGGCCCTGTCGGTACCATTTTCGTTCCAAGTAACGTAACAAATAACGAAATTCAGGATTTTTAGTTACAGTAACGGAACGAATACCGTAACGGAAAAAAAAATTTCGTTACTGACATCACTGTTTTTAATAAATAAACAAAATGAAATTTGAAAAAAATGAATGTGAATTTTTTCAAAAATACCTACCCTTCAACGGAGTTTTCTCTGGCTACCTCATAAGAAAATCCTACGGGCGGCCATGTTCGAACATTTTAGAATTTTTTTCGGGACCCCCTCTCCCGTCAATCGGAAACAGTTATGGAGAAAATTATTACCTATATTTTTTCAACTAAATTTTAGTGGTATCGCCACCCCCCCCCCCCCCCCCCCCATCTAAAAAAGTGAAAAAATAAAAATGAAAACTTTTTTAAAAAAATTTAACAAAATGGCCACTACGGAGATAATTTTACCCAACAAGATCATTTTTGGCGATTTTTCATCTTCATCCCCTTTTTAATTAGACATAAAAATTGTATCTTTTTGTAAGTTTTTTGAAAAAAAAATGAAATAAAAATCAGCTGAAATGGGAGAAGGGGGTTACCTCAATTTTCCACAAAAATATACCTAAGTTGACTATCAATTCTCAAATTTTCAAGGATAGGCAAAGAAGTCTAGAGTAATTGAGTTTTGTTATTTTCTCTTGCCCCTTCAATGTTTGAGGTAGGTATCATTCCATGTGTAGTGTGTACCTTGGTACATACATTTTTACTTTTTATTCATTTTATGAGTTGCCTACTCAAGAACCCCACCACCTATGAAACACCCTGTATTGTCAACAATCAACAAATATTATGGAATTTCAAACTTACTTCACAAGATATATCTTCAGTAACAGCGTTATACAATTTCCAGAACGGCGTTCCAGTTCTGCCTGATAAATACCATGCAGCTGATAAACTGAAAACCAAACATCAAGTTAGAAAAATAATTTACAACAACATTATCATTTCATTTTGAAAAAAAAATGTAGTTTTTTTTTTATTTACCTAGATAATTTCATAATTCCTGGCTTGAGTCCTATTTGAGTTGGTGAACTGTTATCTTTTTTATTTAAATAACATAATAATTGCCTATCACAATGATGATTTAGGATGGTAAATTTGTATGCTCGCCATACTCTGAGAACTGGTTCGATTAATTCTCCATTTAAAACGTCTGCTAACCTATCGCTGATATCTTTTGAACTCAGTTGAGTCATACTGAGTAAATTCTTTCCCTCGCCTATTTTGAAAACTTCCTGTAAAAAAATAAAACACAATTTTGAACATTATAGA
This sequence comes from Balanococcus diminutus, assembly GCA_959613365.1. Lineage (NCBI taxonomy): Eukaryota > Metazoa > Arthropoda > Insecta > Hemiptera > Pseudococcidae > Balanococcus > Balanococcus diminutus. The sequence continues at coordinate 29,950,191 of OY390718.1, read as the reverse complement.
TGACACGACAACGTAAGTAAATGAAAGTTGAACGTGATAAGACGATTTTTACTTGTAAATATATCACTGCTGGTTTGATGTATTTGCCTGAATTAATTTTCAGTCCAAAGTGTTTTTTAGTTATGGCATCAATGATAGAGATTGCTGAGTCCGTCGGTTTGGCCGGATCAAAATATACTGACTTAGAATAACCTTGAGCTTTTAGGAAACTATTTCCAAAATATTTTATGTTAGCGATGTACCTGTGGAAAAATTGATAAAAGTTCTATGAGATTTATTAAAGTATTTAATTATTATGAAATTTCAATTTTTAATTAGTGAGTAGGTACCTATCTAGTTATACAGGGTGTCCGGCGAGTGGTCTGCCAAACATGAAATTTAGATATAACCGAGTACCACTAACAAAAAGCTGTACATAATATTGTGCCTATCTCGATTTTGAAGGGGCAGTTGTGTACAAAAAATTCAAAATTTTGTGAAAACAATGTGCGAACCGGGTGTAACTTTTTAGAAGGAACAAAAATAGATGTCAAAAATTTGCCTATCTTTGAAAATGAAGGCGCTACAAAGCTTTGAAAATTGATATTTTCGAAATTCAAGGCTCTAGCACCTTAATTTTCAAAGATAAGCAAAATTTTCACATGACGTCTTTTGTTCCTCTCAAAAAGTAACACCTGTTTCGTGTATTATTTGACCGAATTTCGCAATTTTCGTGTATCACCAGTGCACCGTAATAAATTGAGGTAGGGAATATTTTTGACTGGAATTTTGCGTTGCTGTAACTCCTTCAATTTCAAAGATAGGCAATCCAATATGATTACAACTTTTATTGCTTTTTTGAAGATCTATCCACTGCCGATGTCAAAAAAATTTTTGAACGCAGTTGCTAGGTAAAATGCCGATTTTCAAACCGTTGTAGCTCCTTCATTTTCTAACATAGGCAATATGTGTACATAAATTTTTTTGTTGGTCGTACTCGGTTTTATCTAAATTTCAAATTTGGCAGACCACGCACCGGACACCCTGTATAGGTAATTCTCCCATCATTTTTGATCAATTTATCAAGTATTCAGTTTGTTTTGTAGCTGATGTAGTTCCTTCCGCCAGAACATAAGGACTAAAAAATCTTATATTAGCATGTTGCTTATCTTGAAAATTGAAGGGGCAGGGGGAAATTAATTTTGAAAAAAAAATTTTTTTGGTTAGGTGTATGGATAGTACTGAGAAAAATAAACTTTTTTTGTTCTTGACATTTTTTGCCTAGCTCCGAAAATGAAGGCGCAGGAGAGCTTTGAACTTTGAAAAAACCGGTTTTTTCGATTTTCAAAGCTCTGTAGCTTCTTAATTTTTGAAGATAGGCAAATTCATATCATAACGTTTTTTGTTCCTTACCAAGAGTTACACCTGTTTCATGTATCATCTTGACAACATTTGCTCCTTCAATTTTCAAGATAAGCAACATGTCTATTTATAACATTGTTTCTTTTCTTATGTGTTGCCTATTCATCTGGTGAAAGGAATTACATTAGCTACAAAACACCTCATCATTTTTTTACAAGTTTATAGTCATACATTTCTTTTGTAGGTAGCTAGGTAGTAGATAGGTACCTATTTAGTTGAGAAAACAAAAATGCGAATGCAAAACCGAGATCATCTGATGAAAAAAAATGGTAATCAAGCATTGGAAATTCAAATGAAATACTTGTTGGAGTAGGTATCATATTATTAACACTGACGTGGGAGTCGACGACTCAGAAAGTGACCTCGATTCTGATAACGGGTAAATGTTATTTTTTGCTTTACTGATAACCACTTGCGGTTATTCGCTCATTCGGCCGGATAAAATTCGCCGATGTCTGACATGTTTTAAATCCAAATTTTAAGTACTTTTCACAGAATTTGTATTATAGGTATAGGTAGAGGTACTAAGTACGTCACATGATATCAATATTTAGGTAATCGAAATTGAATGACGAATTTCTTGGAAAAATTGATTAATCGTATTTAGGATAATCGAATAATTTGAAGATTGATTACTGATAATATTTGAAATTTCTTATTTGAATACGGAAGTACGACATAGGTAATTTGTCTTTCGAGTAAGTATCCAGGCTTGTATTAAGTTACATACAAACAAACTGAAGCCCTGTACTTTCATTATGGCTCAAAACACACCTATACAAGTTGATTGATGATGGCATTTCTTATTACGATTTCGTCATATTTTATCCAATTTTTAAGCCAATGCCATATTAATGAATTTTGAGAATTTAGATTTTTAAAGGATCAAATTTTGGGTCAATTTAAAGTATCAGTTTTTTTTTTCTTTTTTTTTTCTCAGGGGCTCAAATAGGTATAATACCATAAAAGTGAAGTAAACTTCTGCTAACTTACCTAGCTTGAGTCGAAGGATCCGACAAATGTCTAATCCATTCGCCAACGAAACTAGACAAACTCTTGATCCATTTACGTCTAAACGAAGCATTTTCCATCGACTCGAATATCCTATCGATTTGGAAATATCCCTCTTTATCGACAAACAGTTGGAAAATAGCTTCCAAGCCGCTCTTCTTCCACACAGCTTCTCCAAATTCCGATTGTTTGAAATGTTCCCAATATTCGTAAATTATATGCATAAAAGGCGGCGTATACGAGTCCTTTTGATACCTATTATGTTCGGATAAATCTTCCAATTCGTTATCAGCGAAATGCACATGTCCACTTGGCACATTACCGGTCAGCATAGGTAACAGGTTCAATAACCCTTCTAATCCGCCTCCGCCACCTTCGGAATTCTTATCGCTCATCGAAGAGATCAGATTAGAGGCTAGGCCTAAAATCGATCCCCAATCAGGAGATCCTTGCTGTCCATTTGGTTCGTTTTTACTCTCAGCCATTGAAGAGAAAACCTCGGCGACTTGGCCCAGGATTTTTGGATCTAATCCATTAGGGTTTTTCTCCAACATGCCGGCTATGCCGCTCAGTATGTCACTGGCTACATTTTTACCACCGGGCACATTCATACCTGATAATAGGTCGCCGATGGCTTGACCACCTTTCATCGACTGGAAAATACCAGTTAGGGCGGCCATTGCGGCGTTTTTACTCATATCTGGGTTCTTTTCCATTAGATTTCCCAGCATATCTTGGGCAGCGTCTAAGAATACGTTTTTCTCTTCTTCTTCATGTTGGACTTGGTTCTGGTTTTGGTTTTGCGACGACACATGACTCGGTTGTTGGCACGAGTATCGGATCGGTGACACGAACAAGAACAAGATGAATAATTTGGTCGATTTGTACATTTTAAAGAAATTCTATTACCTAAACAAAAAAAAATTGAAAATGCTACACTAATATCACAATTCGACGATAACCTATATTATTACGACACTCTTGTCACATCGTGGGTATTAACTCGCGATAATTTTCAAAAGAGACGAGTCTCTGAAAAAGGGCAAAAATTTTCACAAATCGCGATCGAAAAAAAATGTAAATAGAACACGACGAAACTCGCGGAACGCTAATGAAAACATTATGATAGGGTTCAAGGCGTACTGATGGAAGTTAGAGAGACAAACTCGTTTCAAGCCGTTTAGTACTGGAGCATCGTCAGGCCGTTAGAAACCAGTTACTTCGTAGAAGAGGTAAGAGTGAGGAAATGACGTGTACTCTGGGTCAGTATCCACGAAGCATGTTCTCAATCTACGGAATACGTTTTCTAGGATGTGTGTCGCTTTGATTTTGCAAAAAATGTCGCCAATTTTTTTTTGCTACAGGTGCGTTTTTTTTAACGCTGAAAATATCGTGGAAATGGCTAAAGTGAAGATCGAAAAAGGTGATAAGGATGTCTTGCCAATACGAACGGAAATAATTTCGAGTTTATTTGAACTAATCTTCTGCTTTGAAAACAATTTTTGAGGACAGATTAGGGATAACAAATTAAAAAAAAAAAAAAAAAATTCAAGTTATTATTCCTGAAAAACGAACCTATCGGTGAAAATATGAACCTAAATTATGCTGAATTTGAGAGGGGGTGGAGTTTTGCTCTTCTATCTTTCTTTACCGCCCCCCAAGCTTTATTGCAAAAAATTTTCTTTTCTTTCACTGATTACCTACGTGACACTGACAAATGATTTCAAACGTTTTAAAAAGTGGTTCGTGATTTAACCTTGAAATACTTATAAATTTTACGCGACATTGCCGACATTGTTCAGTTTAATAATCACTGCACTACTAAACTATTTCTAGGTCATCGCATGTACTGGAATTACGTTTACGTACTAGTAAATGCCTATGCCTCCAGTACGAGAATTTATTTTTATCTACAAGGAAAAGTTTCATAGCAAAAAAAAACTTTCCATTACTTCCTTCCGCTGTGGGAATTTTTCGAACCATTGGTTATAAGGTACCTGTGATTTTGATTCTTATAACAGCTAAAGATAGACTTGGAATTCCAGCAGATAAACTATCTCATAACGGGATCGTACTTAATTTAAAAACAGGTTTCAAAAAACACGAAGCCGAGGAAGAGGTAGCCACGGTAGCCATCGAAGAGATACAATACAAATTGCGTGGAATTTGAAGCCGAAACTAGCGGGGATGATTGGATCATTGGATGTGGTTTGTATTAAAGTAAGATTAACGATAAGTATAATGAAGGGTAAAATGAAAACGATGTTTCTTACCTGTTGATCGATATTACAATGTTATTGTTTCATTTTCTATTACAGAAATGTACTCTGAAGACGAATACCAACACACGTCAGTTTTCAGTAATGTAAAAATTACCTGTCTGTGTTGATAACCGAAACACCAGTGAGCTTTAGGTACGTAGTAGCTTTTTTCGAATACTTTCAAGTCGACAAATACTCGACTAAATTGCCAATACCACTTGAACACATCATGACTATTGAATGGTTGATATATTTCCCGATAGCTGCTGTCTTTCCTGAAAAATGAAAAAAAAGTAAAATTTGAGTACCTAGTTGATAAAAAAAAGAACCTCTTGATAAGAGCACCGACGTCGAGGTAATTTTTCCAATGCCCCAATATTTTTACCGATAAATTTTCTAACTACAACTTCTGATACCTGTTACAGAGGTTCGAAGTTATACGAGCTACAGGTTGTTAATATTTTCTTCGATGTCCATATCACATAACGTATGATTTAATAATTTGGGCAACGTCTTATGGCGTGTACTTCGTAAGAATGCCGTTGAAGTTCGTGTTATTGACGATGAGGCGAGTTCAACGACACGACCTCCGTCGTATCGCCGGTCACAAAAATCTGTTTAGACTGGATACCGAGAACCAAAAGAATACGCTAATCAGATTATAGAGTTGAACCGGTCCGCAAGGTCCGCGCGGTGATCACACAGTACATACTTATGATACTTAGGTACAATAATAATTGACACTTGATATTTTTTTTCTTTTCATTTTCGATTATTTACACTTGTACGAGATATGTTGGTACTCTCGATTCGAAAAAAAAAACAAAAAAAAACACTTCTTGTTTAGGCGCGTTGTTTTGAATTGTCTCTGGCTCTACATACCAACATGGTTTCGAGATAATATACGATATAAAATTTATGAAAAAATATAACGGTTCGTATGAACTAATTAAATTTTTTGTTTCAGGTAAAAAATAATAATACGCGGAAGGTTGAAAGATACTCGATAGTTATAATCGATTTGTGACGCACATTGCTTTTTTGAAGATGTCTTAACCTCTAATGTGTTAAAATCTACAACATGCGTGAAGTTTATTGAACCATAAGCAAAGCTTACCTACAGATTTTATAAAGTTCAATTTCAAGGATGCGCAGCGATCGAATAATTCACTACGTCCTGGTGGGTAGGTAAGGTATAGGTATTTTAAGTATATACCTGCAGTATGAAATGACGAACATACTTTTTAACACGCTGATTTATTCAAAATTGTGACAAGGCAAAACTGTCGCTGGAAAATATATTTTGCCATCTGTCGCGAGGATATTCAGCAAACCAGACGTTCGTATAATTATCCGAGAAATTGTACCTATAGTTTCGAAATTGTTGTCTGTGACTAAAAAGTGCAGCTGTGCGGGTGGTAAGCATCTAATCTTCTACAAGGTCTCATCCTCATGCTCTATTTTTTTTTCGTATTGATTTGAAAAAGGAAAAGCGATGAAAAGTGATTTCGCGACGGTGAAAATACCTATGACGATTTATAACAACTCTTCATTTAATTAGGGCAAAGAATGACGATTGTTTTAAATGTGTTGTATTTGAATTGTAATTCGCTTTTATGTTCTTTTACTATGGTTACAGTTCGTTTAGTATATTTCGACTTTTAACAGCCACGCACTGCCGAAAGTAGTGAACTCAATAAATTATTTGAGATGGTTGCGCGTATGCAGATGCCGCGTAATAATTGCACTTTTGAACAAATTTTTAGGTAGTAGGTTTAGTATTTAACATACGTAGGTATACGTAGTTAGGTACGTACACGTTTGAAATTCGAAAGGGTGGTAGATCTAGGTATATTATGTGACAGAGTACATTGATTTTCAGAAAAAAAAATTCTATATTTTTTTATTCTATAAAATATCATAATTACTATGATGATTGAATGTGAGAAAATAGATGTACCTACCTTCTTTTAACATACAACTTACTAGTACAGACATGTGCACCTACCCAGTACTCACCCATTGTGTACGACTGTACGATGCTGAAATTACACTAATCACAGGCTAAAACGTTTCAATTGGAAAACATTTTGTGCTGATTGACAGGTGTTCTGAGAAGGAGTTAGAATTGCTCAACACTTGCCAAATTTGTGGATAAGATAAACTGTCGATAATTCAAACTTCACGCTAGGTACGTACCTGTCATGCTTTATTTTGTTAAATTAATGTGAAACTATTTTTTTTTCTTCAAAAGTATAATTCAGAGATCTTTTCTTTTTAAAAAAATGGTAGGTATATTTTTTCTCTCAAAAATTGAAAGATTTTTAGAGAAGAAAATATTGAGATTTTTTTCTTTAAAAATAAGAAGTTTCTTTCTGAAGGAAAAAAGTTTATTTTTACTCAAAAAAAAAAAATAAATAATAATAATAAATAATATTTGCTTCGAAGAAACAAAAATGATAGGTAAATAATAAAGATTTTATTCTCTAAAAAGATCGAGATTTTTTCTCAACAAAAAAAAAGGATAGGTAAAGATATTTTAAAGAACGAGATATTTTTTTTTCTGAAAAAACTCAAAGGTTCCTTCAAACACAATAAGAATTTTCCTGCTTGAAAAAAATTGTAATCTGAAATAAATTAAGAAATTTTCTACCCCAAAAAATGGGAATATTTTTCCTTCGAAAAAATTGAAGATTTTTTTTTCTCAAGAATTTGAGATTTTTCGTTAAAAGTAAGAAAATTCTTTTCAAAAAAGCGGAAAAAAATTTTAAAAAATGAAAAACTTTTTAAAAATAAAATAAAAATAATAATGAAATTAAATATATTTGCCATTTTTACAGCCATAGATGAATACATAAACAAGATAATAATGATGGCGAATTACGTCCCCCCCCCCATAATAATAATTTAAAAAATGTCAGATGGATTACCCATACTCATTTTACTTCAAAAAAAATCAATTATGCTAGCTAAACAAATTGAGAATTTTTTACTCCAACAAATTGAGAAGTTTTTTTTTACTTAACAAAGAAATTTTTTGAAAAATCCTTATTGAGTAATGAGTGATGTTTTTACAAAAAAAAAAAAAAAAAAAAAAATTTATTTAACTTTTACATAAAAAAATTTAATATTTTTGTTTCCCAAAAAATAAAAAGATTTTTCTAATTTCTACCTACCTACTTCAAAAAAAAAAAAAAATGGAAAATACGTAATAATAAAACAATAATAGAGATTTTTTTCTCCAAAAAAAAAATGTTATTTTCCAAAAAAATGAGGATTTTTCTTTCATAAAAAAATATATAAATTTTCCTACAAATATTTTTTCTCCAGACAGATAAAAGGATTTTTCTTCTCCAAAAAATTCACCGGTTGTTTCACCAATAAACTTAAATATTTCTTCATTTAAGTACTTCAAAAATGTTGGATGATGTTTGTTCTCCAAAAAAAAAAAAAAAAATTGGTAATTTTTCTGCTCCAAAAATAAGTTGAAAAAAATGATTATCAAAAAAATTAGTTTTTCCAAAAAAATGATATTTTTTCAAAGAAATCTCGAGGATTTCTTTTCAAAAAAAAATTGGAGACTTTTTTCTCTTCCACCTAAAAAATTGGGAAATTAGACATTGTTCTCACCCCCCCCCCCCAAGGAGTTTTTTCATCTTAAAAAATTGAGCAATTTTTGTTATCTGCTCTGTTTACTTTACTGCAGTAAAAAATAAAATTTGAGAAATTTTTTGTTCCAAAAAAATTAAATATTTTTTCTTTGACAGAGTTGTAAGATTTTTCTTTCAAAAAAATTTTCATAAAATCGAAATAGGAGAAATTTTTCTCCAAAGAAATTGGTAGAATTGTTCTTCCGAAAAATTGAGAAATTTTTTAAAAGTATAAAGTTGAGAAATTTTTTTATTTGATCAAGTTTTTTTACTTCAAAAAATCGAGTTTTTGTTAATAGGTAGGTGGGTAAAGAAATTTTCAACCCCAAAAAATTAATAAGTTTTTTTTCTAGTTGTTTATTACTCTGAAAGTTGTTTGGGGGGAGGGGGGATTGTAGCAATAAAATCTAGTTTAGTTTCTCTCCAAATAATTATTATTGATTTTTTTTTTTTCAGAAGTAATCGATACATTTTGTACGTGGTTACCAAAAAATTGAGTCAAGTTTTACGCTGAGAATAATTTTTTTTCTCTCTAAAAAAATTAGGAAATTTGCCCCCCCCCCCCCCCATCACCTCCAAAACATATATTATCAGGTCAAGTAACTGAGTGATATTGTGTATATTTTAATTTTTGCATTTTCGACGTTTTTTTTTTTTAAACATCGAAACTCCGGAGTAATACAATGATAACTCAAAAAAATTGAAATTTTTTATTTATGAGTATTTTGTGCTCATTCCTACAAATGAGCACGAAATACTCAAAAATAAGGAAGTTCAATTTTTTTGAGTTATCATTGTATTACTCCGGAAGTGCGAAATGTACTGTTATAGGTTACCTATACCTAGCCTAGCCTACCTACCTTCTTATTTTTTTGGCGAGGCGACTGATGAAGGGATGACTGTACCTAGCCCACCCATTCAAATTATTTTCAGTTTCACAAGTAAAATTAATTACGTAGTTGAGAATAAAATGCCATCTATGAACTGTAAAACGTATTTTTCCAGGTATCAGCAACCACAACCAGTTAGCAGCAACGCCATCTGTCGTCAACTACCAAAAATTTAAACCACCTCTCCTCCTCCAGTATCTTCCAGCAATTCCAGCATTATCAATATCAATAAAAAAACGTTATCACTCGAAGCAAATTTTAATTAACAGTGGATAGTAAACAAAATTAATCATGAAAATGTTCAGAAAATTCATCTAAAAACACTTCTATCGTAAGTATTGAACTTTTTCAAAAAATTAAATACCTTCATTACGTATTTCAAAACACAACAGTGACGAAGCTTTAACATAACAAAAATAAAACAACTTACAAAATAGCACCTTAACAATTACCCTTTGTACTCAAAACAGCTCCCTACATTTTCACCTTTATATTTCTTGAAATTCGAAACAACTGCATGTTCGTTCCACGCAAATTCTTTAATACAACCGTTGAAATTCGATGCAAATATTCCATTTGTTTCATTCAACACGTATTTGTTGTCTGGGAAACCACCTGTAATCATCATCACACATCACACAATGCAGAGTGCATACATTTTACCCCATCTCAGCTGATCACTTTTGACCATCGGATAATTACCCAGGTAGAATAATCCGTCGCTGTTGAGGAAATATTTCAACGTTTGATTCGTCAAGTATACATCTTCGTTATCGATTGATGATAGAATTTCTGTATCGTTGAACTTGAACAGTAAAGTATGCCAAATACCATTATTAACGGTGATATTGGAAGTCAGCACATACTGATTGATTGCTCCATCTATTGACCATACTATTTTCAAGTTTCCATTTTCGATTCCAATTCCGAAAAAGTTTTGATCCTGGAGAAAATTCACGGTCATGAGATGATCAACTGAAAAGTTGAATTTTAAAATTCAATTTAAAATGCTTACTTTCATGTTCCATAGTAACATTCCATTTTCTTGCGTTGTTGAGAATTTAATATGAATTAGATCTGCTGAAGTTTTATTTACAGATGAATGTCTTTTTTTAGACGGTCTTTTGTCGATAATAATATAACTGTCGTCTTTTAAGAAAGGTGTCAAAGATGGCATTTCTGGAAACAAGAAAAATGGATTTTCGTGGTTGATTCAGCTCAGATGCAAAAATGGTCACGAAGTATGTACCTATATCGCAGAATGGACCTATCCATCCCAGAGGACAATGACAACTCAGGCCTTTGCTACCTTCGACGCATCTTCCATTATTTCTACAAGGAACTTTGGCACAAGATACTTGAATCTGGCATCGTTCGCCGTTGTATTCCTACGTGATAAAATGATATTTCATCGTAGAAAAATCCTGATCATTTTGTTAGATTCTCGTAATATTTTTGCTTACTTCAGGACACATGCAATGCGGCCTCAACGTCGTATTTAGCCAGCAAGTACCTCCATTGGAACATACATCAGCGCCACAAGCTGTGCCATCGCAGTCTGCTATATTTCTACCTTGAATAATGGTCTGCTCGTTTAAAACGATGTGCTTATAGTTGATGAAGAATTGCCGAACACATCCAGAGAACGAGGTCGGTAAGCCTGAGATTACTTCGTATGGAACTTGAGCCAAGTTATCGATACCTCCTGAAATACATAAAGAAGCCATCTAGAGAATCAAATCCGAAATTTACAGCTAATTAAAAATAATGGCAATTACGTACCGAAGTATACCGAAATACTGTTGTAGACTAATGAGCTATCGAGGGGAATGAGTTTCGAATTGGTGAACCCGTTTACAGTTAAGTAGAGTTTTTGACCAAAGCGACCTGCTCGTATTCTGGTCCATTTTCCGGTGTTTATGATGGTTCCACTGCGAACTTTGGTGACCACTGTTTCACTTTCTGGATTTTTATTTCCACCTGTACGAATAATGAAATAGGTCATGCGAGGTTGGATTTTTTTTTATCCTTGATTTTTGGAAAAAATATTACCATGAGTTGAAATCCGAAATTCCAAAATGCCTCCTTTCAATATCAAAGAGGTGAAAAATACTGAGGTGTTTTCAGTCACGTACATAATCAGAGCTCGATCATTCAAAGGCTTAAATTCCAATTCAAAGTTGAACTGTTTAATTTGAAACTCTTCTTTGGGATTTGTCAACAGATACGAGCGACGTCCAGAGAAGCTAATATCCGATAATTGGGTTTCAACTGCAAATTATAAAACGAGTTTGATAAGTCAACTACCTGCTTATCTTGGTGAGAAAAAAGAGGAACTTTTTATGCACTAAAGTACTCACTTTTTTCGCAGAATTTCCCAGTCTGCCCTACCGGACAATCGCATTCATACGTCAGAGCTACAGGAACACACGTGGATCCGGCAGCACACTTGTGGTAATTGGAATCGCACAAATTATGACGATAAGCGCAAACTGGACCAAACCATCCATCTGGACATAGACATCTGAGAGAGATAATTAGCCAGCTTTAGCCAATTCTTTGGTTGGACCAGATTTGCATGCAGTTTACTTACGAATAAGTTGGTCCATGTTGAACGCAAACGCCTCCATGTTGACAAGTATAATTCGAGCATACGCTGGTTCCACACTGAGCCACAGAACGACCGATTTCCGGATGTGTTTTTTGAAGCCCCAATGTCACGTGACTTGTTCTCATTTCAACATCGTAAATGCATCCGGCGAATCCGGTATGAAGTGGTAAATCATGAGGCAGCGTTAGAAAATTGAACGATTCGTGGCCACCTGCAAAAATCCGCAACGTCAGCTAGCTCTACAGAATTCTACGTTCATCGCGGAGCTTCAGCTTATACCTATGTAAATATGTGGAGTAACATTCAGCTGCATGTATCGTCCAGGAGCTCGACCGGTGATGTTTTTGAATCCGTCGACGAACAGCCAAGCTCTCGAACCAGTTCTTCCGATTCGAATGGAATGCATTTTTTTACCCTTCTTGGCGATTGGTCGAGGAGTAAATATGCGTCTTGGACCTGAATAGAAATTTGCAATCGTTGAATTGGTGATTTGAATAAATTTATATTCTCAAATTACCAACTAATGACCTGCTCCCAAGTTCCAAGTCAGTGCTATGTATCCTTTGATGAAGCTCAAAGCTAAATGATCCGAATACATATCGTGTTGACCATTCTGACCCATAAACACCATTAATGCTATTTGCTCCATCGTTTCTGGGATGAATTTGAACCTCAATTCGAAAGTATGCTGTACTGAACTACTCGGTAATTGATATGCAATGAATGAAGAGTATCCTCGTACCGTAGAAGTAAACGTGGGTTGTGTGATTTCCAAATCTGAACGAAGAGAATTTTATTTATTTGATATTTTACGTCAAAAGCTATTTTTAATGTTAAGATCCAAGTACCTTGCTCGCAGAACAAGCCATGCTTTCCCAGAGGACATAAACACAAGAACCCATTGGTTGGATATTGGATACAAGTGGCTCCAAATTGACACGGATTATTAATACAGACCGAAATATTACAGGTATCGCCTACGAAACTGTACAAAATTTACCCTTGGAATGAGATAATCGACTTGTAATGATCTAGATGAAAAAATAGACCTACCCTAGAGGACACAGACACGTCCATGATTGTCCATTTTCAATACAAGTGGCCGAATGATGACAAGGGCTCGATATACAGGCCAAAGAAGAACATTCTGATATTTCGTTACCATCGTAAGCATCCATGTAGATATCCTTATGAAGTCCATCAACCTAAAAAAAAAATTTCAACGTTTCATACTTATGCCTAAACACTTTCCTGCTCTAAGAAAAGCTCATTACTTGTAAGGAATGCATGCATCCGATGATGCCATTGGTCACTGGCAGGTCTAGTTGCTGGACTAAATATCTGGGAAATCCACCTACGTAGAGGGCTGGTAAATTGAGTAATTTTTGAACTGTAGCGGTAGTTTGCTCGCCACTCATTGCTACTGTGTTATTTATTCGTAATGCAGCGCTGCATTCGCCTTCGTCAAAATTTTGCAAATTTTTGTTCAGAGAAACGCTGCAATAGAAAAAAATCGTGAATATTTCATTTGAGATCGGCAACTTGGGATTTTCTACTTAGGTTTTTTTTTCTTCAAAAATTTGATAGGTATATTTATTTACACCAAAAAAATTGAAGATTTTTCTACTCCAAAAACAGAAATGAAAATTTTTAGGCATATTTAAAAATTTTGAGGATTTTTTCCCACCTCAAAAGGAATTCTTTTCCGAAAAATCTAAAGAAATTTTCTCTAAAAAATTAGATTTCCTTCTCTAAAAAAATTGAATGTTTTTTTCACCAAAAATTTGACATATTACGAGTATTTACCTAATTAGGCATTCACACAAAAAAAAATGAAAAATTTCTCCACCCTGAAAAAATTGAGAAATTTTTCTCAATAAAAATTGTGTAATTTTTAAATTTTAGGAATTTTTTTTATCGGAAAATTTTTGCACTTTTTAATATGAAAAATTGTTGTTTTTTTACTCTAAAAAAGAATCCAGAAGTTTTTTTCCTCTACAAATAACTGAAAAATTCCCCTCGCCTCAAAAAATGTTAGATTTCTTATGATTTTTTTTTTACTAAAAAAATGAAAAATTTCTCTAGGTACGCTAGAAAAATTGAGAAATATTTCTCATCAAAAAATCGGAATATCTTTTTTTCTCGCCAAAAATTGTGTAATTTTTCTATTTCAAAAAAATCAACAAAACAGCTTGAAGATTTTTTTATTTTTAAAAAAAATGAAATTTTTTCAATCCTCAAGTAGGTATTGAAACATTTTTTTCCTCCAAAAAACTATGACATTTTTCACCAGAGAAATTAAAAAAGTTTTTTCTCCTAAAATTAAAAAAAAAAAATTATCGGAAAATTTTTGTACTTTTTATCTGAAAAATTGTTGTTTTTTTTTTTACTCTAAAAAAGAATCGAGAATTTTTTTAAACCACAAATAACTAAAAAATCCCCCTCCCTCTAAAAAATGTTAGATTCCTGAGATTTTTTTTCACCAAAAAAATGAAAACTTTTTCTACCCTAGAAAAATTGAGAAATTTTTCTCATCAAAAAATCAAAATGTTTTTTTTCTAACCAAAACTTGTGTAATTTTTCTATTCCAAAAAAATCAACAAAACAGCTCAAAAGATTTTTTTAATGTACCTATTTTAAAAAATGAAAAAAAATTTTCACTATCCTCATGAACTTTTTTCTCAAAAAATTTTAGGAATTTTTTTATCGGAAAATTTTTGTACTTCTTAGTCTGAAAAAATTGTTGCTGTTTTTTACTCCAAAAGAATCAAGAAATTTTTTCCCCACCAAAATAACAAAAAAAAAAAAATCCCCCAAAAAAAGTAGTTTTTTCTCAAAAAAATTGAAACCGTTTTGCTCTCAGAAAATTAATACATATACCCAGTGATTTTTTTCTCTCAAATAAATTAGTGGAATTTTTTTACTACCAAAAAAAAACAAAACATAATTATTATAAAAAATTGGGGGAAAAAACATTTTTTCAAAGAATCGAAAAATTTCTTCCATCATAAATAACTAAGAAATCCCCCTCCCCCCAAAAATGTTAGATTTCTTGAGATATTTTTTTTCACAAAAAAATTGAAACATTATTATTTTGCTTCCAAAAAATTGGGTGTTTTTTTATTCACCAAAAATTTTACATATGTATTATAGGTATTAATTCACACGAAAAAATTATTTCTCATCAATAATCGAAATGTTTTTTTCCCACCAAAAAATGTGTAATTTTTCTATTCCAAAAAAAATCAATAAAACAGCTTGAACATTTTTTTATAAAAAAATAAATAATAATATTTAAGAAATTTTTTCACTCCACAAGAGGAATTGAAAATTTTTTTCTTCAAAATAGGTACTGTGGCATTTTTTACCAAAAAAATTTAAAAACTTTTTTCTCCAAAAATTCAAGGAATTTTTTTATTGGAATATGAAAAATTGTTGTTTTTTACGTCAAAGCACCCCCCCCCCCCCCCCTCCAAGAAAAATGAATATCTAATATTTTTCTCCAAAAATTCGATTTCTTAAAAAAAAAAATTTGTTTCTCTCAAAAAACTGTGGTATTTCTCCACTCCAAAAAAGGAAAAAAATGAACAAAAAAATTTATAGATTTCTTGGAAATTCTCAAAATATTAAAAAAAAATCCCAAAAAAGAAAAAAATATGCATTTCAAAAAAATTTCAATTTTTTTTTCTCTCTACAAATTGAGGAATTTTTTTATTCCTAAAAAATATAAATAAATAAACCAATGAACGAACAAAATGAAAAACATTTTTTTAAATTTTAATTCATTGTTTTTTTTCACTAAAAAGTTTAATAATATTTTTTTCTTCTAAAAAATTTAGTGAAAAATAAAAATTTTCATCAAAATAATTGGAGACTTTTTTCACTTAATAAAAATATTACATTAGAGATGTTGTACTTACGTGGCTAAAATTTGTATCTGGTATCCTGTATTCACCCTGTACTTAGTTTCGCTGAACAGCATAGTTTGTACTCCGCAAGAAAATTGAAATTTCAAAAATCCATCTTGAACGTACAAACACATGTACATATTGGATGTTACTTGGGCATAGAATATGACTCCGAACGAAGAAAGTGTCTTCAATTTAAGAGATACGACAGTCGATGTGCCATTATTAAGATTATGAATGAGGTAGGATTTTCCAGTAAAGGCGACAACCTTGATGGTAATCGTTTCTTCGCATTGTAAACCATCCCATCCGAATCTACAAGAACACTGAAGATGGGTTTAACGTGGAGGAGATTTTATTTATTTTTAAAAATGAAGCAATTTTCTGTCAACTCAAAAATATGTATTGCAAAAAAGCATAAATATTCACCTTTGGTCCATCTTTAGTAACGGTACAAGTGCCTCCATTCAGGCACGTTATATTGGAACATTGTGTACTAATCGTGGTCGTCGTAGTTTCATCTAAGAACTTGGTCACGTACCATTCGTCATCTGTAGTGGAAAAATCTGTACTCCTGTCCAGACTTGGAACACTTTCAGTGGTATCGGGAAATTCTGCAGAGGTTCCGCAGCATTCTGTAGTGGTCGGTGGAACCGTCGAAGTCGAAGGAAGTATCACTGATGATTTAGCAGTTGTATCAAAAGTGGAAAATTTTGATTGCGTGGTTAGTTCTGATATCGTTGTAAAGAATAAAGTAGTTATTGCTGTTGGATTTTTGGTCTCAGGGTATTCTGAAGATGGAGTTTTATCTGTTAAAATTGTAGTATTGGGATAAATGATCGTTTCTAAGGTAGTCAATGTACTCGTAGTTGAGGTGATTTGAGGTGTGGTAGTATAATTTGTCGTGTGTGTTTTCACTGCAGTCTCTGCAGTGGTTGTTGTTGTTTCAGGGAATTCAGTGGTCGTTTCTGCTTCGAATGTCGTAGTGGTTTCTGAGGTTATGGTTGTTGATTTTTGTTTTGATTCTGTTGTTACTGTGGTAGGAATTTCTTCCTGTGTTGTGAGTGTTGTGGGTTCGTTTGTAGGGGAACTAGTGGTACCTGGGGAAGACACGGTATCGATGTCGAAATTTGTACTTAAAGTAGTTGGAAGAGAGGTAGTGAAGAATTTAGTTGTAAAATCTATTATTTTTGATGTTTCAGTCTCATAAATTGAGGTACTATCGAGTACCATGGGCGTGGATAGGAAAACATCGCAGGTTTCGTTTCCACTCGAGTCTATAATACATTCGCAGTGAAATCCAGTAACTCGAGGAGGGCAAGAACACGTGTAGTTGTCGACGCCGTCGATGCAAGTTCCGCCATTGTAACATCTGGAAATTTTATAAAAATTTGGATTATCGTATCGAAGGGATCTGTGTGAGAGGCAACTTGAATTTCAGAACTTGTCTAGGGTGTAGCTCGATTTCTTTTCGAAAAATCCCCCTTTGCCAAAAAACAGATTTTTTTCAGAAAAAATAAAGAAATTATTCCTTTTACAAAATAATTTTTTTATTCTAAAAAGTTGAGAATTTTTTCTAGACTGACTCTGAAAAATTGGTATTTTAAATTTTTTTCTCAAAAAGGAATGAAGGATTGTGAGATTTATTTTTCCAAAAATTATGATTTTTTTTTTTCTAATTCTAAAGAATAAAATAAAATTGGTAGATTCAACTCATAAATTGAAAACTTTCACAAAATAGATGAAAATTTTACATAAAAATCGTTCAATCTGTTGAAAATTAAAAAAAATACGAGTAATTTCAAAAAATGTAAAAATTTGGATTTTTTTTTACTCCATGTACTCGTATAAGAATTCAGAGATTTTTAACCCCGAAAATTTAAAGACCCCCTCCCCCCAAATGTAGAGACCGTCCTTCAAAAATATTTTCATTCCGAAAAAATTAGGGCATTGTTTTCTTCTAAAAATTTGTCTACTTTTGTATTTCAAAAAAAGTTGGGAAAATTTTTTATTCTAAAAAATCAAAAAATTTATAAGTTTTTGTATTTGAAAAATATCAGAAATTATTTTATTTGAAAAAGTTAAGGTTTGTGTATTTGAAAAAAAGTCAGAGATTATATTTTTATTCAAAGAAGTTGATAAAAATTTTTCCCCTGAAAATTTTCAGTTTTTTTACACTGATTTCCAAAAAATTGATGAAATTGCGGTAGTTTTATAATTCCATTAACGATTCTTTCGTTTAAAAACATCGACTTTATTTTTATAACAAAAAATTGGTGGGGGAATGCAAAAAAAATACTAAAAAAGTTTTTGTTCCAAGATAGTGTAGAATTTTCACATCGGAAAAAAATTGAGAGATTTCTTTCTCCAAAAACTTTCTTTTTTAAATTTAAATACTTCTACCTATCTCAATGAATTTGGGGACCCTGCAAAAATTTTTTCGTTTCAAGAAAATTTAGAGATTTTTTTATTGAAATGAATTAAGCGATTTCATTTCCCGAAATATAGGTAATTGAAAAATATTTTTGCTCCAAAAAAATTGAAAGATTATTTTCTTTTTAAAAAATGTCAACATTTTTAAGGCTTTTCAAAAAAAAAAAAAAAAAATCAAAAAGTTTTATTTTGAAAATTTAAATACCTACCTAATCTTTTTATTTCAAAAAATTCAAAATTTTTTTATTTATAAAATCTGAGATTATTTTCTTCTAAAAATTGAATTTTTTCTCCGAAAAAATTGTAATTTTTATTTATCTCGACTTGGAAAAAATTGTGTTATTTTTATTCTAAAAAATTTAGAGACTCCCCAACCCCCCTCCCCCTTAAAAATAGAAATATTTTTCCTCTAAAAAATTAATTTTTCTTTTTATTCCTAAAAATTGAAAAAAAATAAATACAAAAAAATACTACCTATATAGGTAAACAAATTTTGTGTTCTAAGAAAATTAAGAATTCTTATTTCGAAAAAGAACTGAGAGATATTTCTTTCTCTAAAAATTCATTGATGAAGATATACATCTCGGAAAATTTAGGGACACTTGCTCTAAGAAATTAGGGTTATTTTTTCCAAAAAATTGCATTGTTTTTTCTTCAAAAAATTAAAGAAAAAAATTAACAATTTTTTTAAAAAGTTTTTTTAGTTTTTTTTCATGGAATGAATTGACAGAATATATCTATTCCCAAAAATTGATTGAAAAATATTTTCGATCTTGAAAAAAAAATCTCGAAAAAAGTTAACAGTTCAGAAAAAGTTTCCAAAAAGATGTGACTTTTTAACAAAAAAGAAAAATTTGAATAATTATACTAACTACAAAAAAATTGAGATATTTTTTATTCCAAAAATCTGAGCTTTTTCATATGCTAAAATTTAGTTCCCACCTCAAACTCATTTTTTTTTATTCCAAAAAATTGAAGAAAAAATGCACACTTAATTATATTTACTTACAGAAAATGCATCATAATTTTTTTCTTTAAAAAAAAAAAAATTCTTTCTTCAAAAATGAAAAAATTAATGTTTTATTTCAAAAAAAAAGATAATAAAGTTTTCTATTCTTAAAATTTTTTAATTTTTTAATTCCAAAAATCTGAGCTTTTTCATATGCTAAAATTTAGTTCCCACCTCAAACTCATTTTTTTTATTCCAAAAAATTGAAGAAAAAATGGACACTTAATTATATTTACTTACAGAAAATGCATGATAATTTTTTTCTTTAAAAAAAATAAATAAATTCTTTCTTCAAAAATTGATTTAAAAATGAAAAAATTAATGTTTTATTTCAAAAAAAAAGATAATAAAGTTTTTTATTCTTAAAATTTTTTAATTTTTCAATTCCAAAAATCTGAGCTTTTTCATATGCTAAAATTTAGTTCCCACCTCAAACTCATTTTTTTTTATTCCAAAAAATTGAAGAAAAAATGGACACTTAATTATATTTACTTACAGAAAATGCAAGATAATTTTTTTCTTTAAAAAAAATAAATAAATTCTTTCTTCAAAAATTGATTTAAAAATGAAAAAATTAATGTTTTATTTCAAAAAAAAAGATAATAAAGTTTTCTATTCTTAAAATTTTTTAATTTTTCAATTCCAAAAATCTGAGCTTTTTCATATGCTAAAATTTAGTTCCCACCTCAAACTCATTTTTTTTTATTCCAAAAAATTGAAGAAAAAATGGACACTTAATTATATTTACTTACAGAAAATGCATGATAATTTTTTTCTTTAAAAAAAAAAAAAAAATTCTTTCTTCAAAAATTGATTTAAAAATGAAAAAATTAATGTTTTATTTCAAAAAAAAAGATAATAAAGTTTTCTATTCTTAAAATTTTTTAATTTTTTAATTCCATAAAATTGAGAATTTTTGCTTCAAAAAAATCTAGAGATTTTTTTCTACAAGAAATGGGATATTTTTGAACCATAAAATTGAAAAAAAAATTAAATTTGAAATAATTCAGAGATTTCCATCTAAAATCTTTTCAAAGAATTGAAGAAAAAAAAATCATTCAAAAAATTCAGAAAAATCTTTTTATCTCCAAGAGAATTATAGGATTAAGAAATTGGAATTTCAATGTGAAAAAAAATCAAGAATGTTTTTATTCCACAGGAATTGAAAAAAAAAAAAATCAAAAAAATTCCGATTTTTTTAAATACCTACCTAATCAAAATACTTTTTTCATCAAAAATTGATTGAAAACTATTTTTTCTCAAGATAATGAGACATTTTTTGAACCAAAAAATTGAGAATATTTTTCTCTAGGTATATATCTTTTTTTTTTTATTAAATTGGAAAATTTTTCGTTCCAAAAAAATTCAGATATTTTTTCTTGGAAATTTGGTTATTCTAAAAATATTGAAAGATTTTTCACCCTAAAAAAAAATCATTTTTCTCCCTCAAAAAAATTCAAAAATTAGTTCTTAGAAAATGTATTCTTAAAAATTAAGATTTTCTTTGTCAAAAAAATTCTGAGATTTTAATAGGTACATAATTGGTAGGTACTAGGTAGGTGCAGGTGTGTATTTAGTTTTTGAATTTTCGAAGTTTTCTAATGTGCGGCTCATTTCACTTTGGAAATTTTAGGTGTAGCTCGAGCACCCGAGATACAGTCAAGTTGCCAGCCACGAATCGAATAAAGTTACTCACCTGCCCCTCAGAACACATTCGTCATACTGATGCTGACACCTATCTCCATGAAAGTCTGGTACACAGTAGCATACTCTGACATCATCTTCGATCAAACAGAGTGCTCCATTGGCACATAAATTCATATCACATAGCTCCAATTCGGTTTCACAACGGTGTCCTGTATATCCTGTTGAGTCACGTGTCATTAATATTATTTAATGATTTGTATACGATTGATTTTTCCCAATGTAGAATTACTTACCAAATAAGCAAGCGCAAGAATAATCCGCGTGCTGATCGATGCAAACTGCTCCATTTTGACATGGCGACGATGCACATTCATTAATTTCGGATTCACATAAAGCTCCAGTCCATCCTGAAAAACAGAATCGAGTTTATCGTTGCATGATTGTGGTTCTGAAGTTCTTCGAGCAATTGATTAAAGATAGGTACCTGGTTGACATTCGCACGTGTATATTAATCCGGGTCCATCAATACACTGGCCTCCGTTATGGCATCTTATTTCATTGGACGTGTTACAAATTGCTAAATCGATATCACAAAATAAACCTGAAAAATCCATTTTTTTTAGATTAGATACCTGAAGTCCAAGAATACTTAGTTACTGCAGCACTCGCCTGAGTATCCTGCATTGCACTGGCACGTGAATCCGTTCGGAATATCGTTACATGTGCCATTATTCGTACAAGGATTTGAAGCACATTCGTTTATATCGAGCTCGCAATTCTGGCCTGAAAATTATACTCGTGTGAATGCCACATTTACACTCATAGGTATTTGAAGTTGATGGTGTAAATTCTGCATACCGGTGTATCCTTCGGGGCAGGAACAGTTATAGGCGTCAATACCATCGATACATGTGCCACCATTTGCACAAGGAGATGACCAGCACTCATCCCAGTTGGTCTGACACTGAATACCGGTATATCCATTGATGCAGTAACACGTATAATTGCTGAAAAAATTAAACAATGCTGAGTTACCAACTTATCAAATATTAAAAAATAAAAAAAATTGAAAATTGAAAATCTGCAAAACCTACCTATTTATGTCATCGATACAAATGCCATACACGCAGGGATTACTCACACAAGCGAATCCGGCTTCCGAATTGATACTACCGCGCAACGATACAAAGATCACGATTGCTACCCAGGATGATATTTGAAAAAACCACTTCATCAGCTGATCGTTTTTAACGTCGTTTTTCGTTCATATCGTAATGGTTTACTACCCCCCTGCCTTAATTCAACCGTAGCACGCGTCCCTGATCAAATTAAAAAACAGTTTCATCGACACCTACTACATAATATCTCCCAAATTACAAACCCATACGGTAAATGGCAATTCGTACTCGTACTTTATGAATATGCCTTACTTTATTTTGTGATTGCATGAATGTAATAGCACGTATCGTCATGGTGACCGTATAACAACATAGCTAACGCTGTTCCCTGCTTTTCATATTTTAATTTATAGTATTTTACCATTCTGAGGTATTCTTTTTTTTCCCAATTGACAATAACGATCTTTTGTTTTAGAGGGTGCTTTTTTTGTGTGTTTGTGTGTAGCTTACCATTTGATAGGGTGGATTTGATGATTGAAGTGTTTCCTTATATTTCAATGAAATAGTTTTTTTTGTGGTGGAATTCGAGGGTTAAGAAGGAAGGTTGCGTTAGGCTAACGAATAAAAGAAACTCGCTGCTACGGTGATGAATGTACGATCGAATACATAAATAGGATTTTCTTTTCATTATGATATTGTAACCCTTCCTTTCTATTTGAAAATCAATACCAACGTTGATTTTTCTTTTTGTTTCAGGAGTGAAAAATTATTATGAATAATGATCCTGGAATTATATGCTTTAGGCATTGCACATCTTCGATATTTTGCTATTCGGTTCCTCAATTTTGCCCTATTTGTAGGCGACAAATTAGTGACAGTACGAATATAATGCCTTTTAGGTGAGATTTTTTCTCATTCAGGACTATAGATTTTTCATTAAGTACAGTTATCTCCGGCTTAATTATTATAAAATATTATTTATTATTATAAAATATTTTTTGCAGAATACCTTACCCTTTTGTACGAGCCAATCAAACGCCTTGTTCAATATTACTCAAACCGTCGAAAGGAAATTTTCTAGAGTACGTTGATTACCTACCTACCCTTCAACTAGATCCCAATTTATGGTGATTTATTTAATGGAAATTTTATCGCAGTATTTACAACGTGAATGCTGATCTTCATATAGGAATCACTTCGTCAGATGGTCAAGTTAACGAATACGACGTCAATGGATTATGTGATTCTAAAACAAAATCATGGAACGAAAGCTTATGTGTGTATACTTTATGTGATATTTCGTGGCAGATGAAATGGAACGATGTTTTACGACAAGTTTCTGATAAATTCAGAAATCTGAGTGAAAGGTATTTACGTATTAAAATGTTTTAATTTTTACCTTCATTAGTTTTTAAAATCATTGCTGTTAGTACAGAAAATTACCAAACGATTGTGATTTTTTTTTTCAGATACGAAGAAAATTCGTTCAACTGTTATTCCTTCGTTTTGGAATTTGTAAAATGTTTGCAACATCGCGATTTTGTGGATGCATCTTCGTCTAAAGAAAATTTTTGCAAGAGATTTGTGATACCAAAAATGGCTGTGGCTTGTAATTATGTTACTTTATTTAGAAATTTAAAAAATGTCGAATATTTTGTTGAAAAATAAACTTTTGTGTTTTTAAAAGTTGGATTTTTGATTTAAAAAATTGAAAAAAATATCATCTTGATTTTAATTTATTTAAAATTTAAAAAAAAATTGTAAATACGTGTAATTTACCCAAATTTATTGGAAAACTTGACTTTTGAGATTTGAGAAGAGATTGTTTCAAGAGGAGTAAAATTTTCCCAAACGGTTTTCTTCACAGATATACAATTACAATGTTCAAAATTGGAGGGGATAGAGGGATACAAATGAAAAATTTTTCAAACAAAAGTTGTAGATTGAGATCGTAGAAATAATTTTTGTCATGACAAAAATTTTGCTTGAACCCCTCCCTCCCCTTCAATTCCTCGTAACACTAGGACACAATACGTACTTATTTTTCCAAATTGGGGGAGGGTTCCAATTGAAATTTTTTTTAAATATGAGTTGTAGATTAGGATCCTAGGAGCGGAGGGGAAGGGAGGGGATGGTCTCATTGAAACATCTGTTATGACTGAAATTATTCCTAGGACTTCAATCTACAACTGAACTTTTGCTTGAAAATTTTTTCAATTTGTCCTCCCTCTCTCAATTTTGAATATTGATCTGTGTAGCATTACGCAAAATTGGAGGAGGGTGAGTACAAACATAGGATCTCAATCTACAAATTTTGTTTTGAAAATGTTCACCCCCCCCCCGCCCTCAATTTTAATTTTTAAATAATTTTTATGGCAAGCATAACCAGTTTGATACATTTTCGTTGAGCAACTAGGAATTTTCTAGGGTGTACCTATAGCTTGATGTTTTCCTAGGGGTTCAGTTTTTGAATTTTCTTAAATAATGTATGATGTGTATGTTGTGTAATGTAAACTTAGACTTTAGGTATTCTCAAAAAAAATAAAAATAAAATAAACGATAATAACAAAACCTTCATTTTCAGTTCTTCCAAAGAAATTGAGAAATTTTTTTATTCCAAAAAAATGAAAATGAAAATTTCTAAAAAGAAATAATCAAGAATTTTTTCTCCAAAACATTGAATTTAGGAGACGTTTCATTTTTTTTCTAAATAAAGAGCCTTTTTTACTTTGAAAAAAGTGAAAAAATTATGTCGTTAGGACCTACTCCCAAAAATATTAACAATTTTTTTCATTTCACAAAAGTTGTAAGATTTTTTCGAGAAAAAAAATGGTACTACAAAACATTAGGATTTTTGTATTTTAAAAAATGAGAGCTTTTTTTCCTCTATAGTAGATCAGAGATTTCTCTCTCTCTCTCTCAAAAAAAAATTTTAAAAAAATGAGGAAAATGAGGAACTTTTTTTTCATCGACCTCAATCCTCAAACAATCTCAAAAAATGTATTTTTAGTATTTTTTTTATGAAAAAGAGAAAATTGAAAAGTTTTTCACTTCAAAAAAAAATTAAAATATTTTTTACCGCCAAAAATTGAAAAATTTTCTTGTTCAAAAAATTGAGACTTCTTTCCAGCTTTTTGGGGCAAAAAAGGATTTTTGGATTTTTTTTCTCAAAATATTAAAAATGGTCATCTGCTAAAAATTAAATTTCTATTTTAAATATTTTTTCATTCATTTAAAAAAAAAATCTAGAAAATTGGATTTTTACTTTTTTTTTTCATGTTGAGTCCAATCCAAAAGCATTATTTTTTATTCCAAGAAAGTGTTGTTTGGAATTGGTGTTCTTTTCTAAAAAAAATTGGGTGAAAAAAAATGATTTTTTCAATTTTTTCCAAAAAATTTTGAATTTTTTTTTCAAAGAGAATTTGAAATTTTTCGGATAAAACAGGTTGTGCCAAAAATTGGTCCTAAAGCACACTTTGGCAGTTGCATAATTATTCAACGTCTGCAGCTATTAGGTTAGTTCTTTCGACAATCTCAAAGTGCGCTAATAAGTCTCTCGTCTGAAAATTGAAATGTCAAGATAACGCTACGAAAATAAATTCATACTTCATTCGGACCGTGCACTCACGTAGAGCGCGCTAGTGCTCAGCGGAAAAATAGACGGGACTTTTCTTATCAATTTTTGATTTTCACTTGTTTTCACATATTCCTCAATCAAAAACTATTAATTTTACGAAGAAAATATATTATTCTTGTAGAGAATTAAAAGACCTTTCTATTGATGTATAAATATTTGCATTTCATGACATTTAAAAAAAAGTGATGGTGATTGAAAGGGTGATCGACAATTTTTTTCACTTTTCCACCAAACTTCACAAAAATACGAATATTTATACATCAATAGAAAGGTCTCTTAATTCTCTACAAGAATAATATATTTTCTTTGTAAAATTAATAGTTTTTGATTGAGGAATACGTGAAAACAAGTGAAAATCAAAAATTGATAAGAAAAGTCTCGTGGTCTCGTCTATTTTTCCGCTGAGCACTAGCGCGCTCTACATGAGTGCACGGTCCGAATTGAATCGTTGATAATGATAACAAAATTAATTTACGTGTTTTTTCGTATTTTTATTAATTACAATTATTATTCACAATTAATTGAATTTGATATTTGATCATTTAGGTAATTTGTAATCTCGTACTCTACTCATTTACTTCATTTTTGATCAAAATTTGAAAGCAATTTGCATAGAAAAACAGAAATATTTTATGCGCTGCTTTTGTGACAGTTGTTGTTTTTCGTCATTTCAAAGCTGATAACAAATTTTGCAATAATTTTATAAAAATCGAAGAAATATTTTCGTCGAATTTTAATGCGTTCTAATATAATTCGTAACTAGTAAACGGTGCCTTTTCGTACTTCATTCGAAACAACGTACGTCGTACGTAACGCTGTAATCATGTCCGTATAGTGAACTGAACTTTGCTGCCCAATTTCCAAAGTGTCGACAACATGAATGAATACAACTTCAACGAACCTGTGGGCTACCGCAACGACATAAAATGTACCAAGCTGAAAGACTTCTTTTCACGCCAAACCCTGGACTCGGACCAAGAAACCCACGAATATCCAGATTTGGATTTCATGTACGCGGATACCGATACATTGACCAACGAAGTAGCTGAACTTTACAGTTACACCGAACAACCGGAGTTTCAATTGAACGTGAAAGCGTTCGAAGACTACATGGAAACATTGAAGCTGAAACCATGTTGGAAAAGATTAACTTATTCGGAGAAAAGTAACGTTATCGTGACGCTCTTGGATCAGCTAGACGTGTTAGATAAGAACATTCGATTGAAATGCGCTCGGTGTTTTCTGTACTTTTTGCAAGGATGCTGGGTCGAATGCCAGTCAGATATCGAGCAACAAATACAAGCGAAAGAAAACGTAATATTGTTATATAAACACGGAGTGTTTAACGCTTTCGTAGAACTTTTCTACGCCGAAGCTGATATCTGCTCGGTGGCTATTCAACGTAAAGTATCGGTCAATATAAACGATTCGACCGAGTTAAGAGTCATATTAAGCATACTGTATATATTTATCGAAGTTATTAGAAATATCGAAAATGACGAAGGTCACGAGAATATCGCGATCAAAGAAGAATGCCATACCGAAATTTCCAATCCAATTCAAGACGAATTACTATCGGTGAAATTATTCAGCATGGTGACTCGATTCTGCGGCGGTAGCGCTCCTCATTATCCGATTAAAAAAGTCCTCTTAATAATCTGGAAGCTACTTTTGTTCTCTTTAGGAGGCTCCGAAAGTTTAAAAACCATGAAAGCTGAGAAACGAAAAGAAGCAGGGCTGGAGTTATTCGAAGAAGACACCATCGAAATAGTTAAAACGATGCGTGCTTCGTCTCCACCTTCCGGCGGTGCTGATGGTATCGAGACTCAGAATCAAAAACGTACCAATCGTCAGCTGAGGAGAAGCTTGATCAAGCAGAGTTCGTTAGACGAGTCCCTCAACATGGATTACGAAGGTCCTATGATGGACGAAGAAGACTACGACGACGAAGTGAATAAGAACAACGCCAATAACGAGAACAACGGGAACGCTGCGAACAATAACGTTAATCCAAACGAATCGGAGAACTCGAACGATAAAAGCAATAATAACGAAACTAGCGTCAGCGAAGCAGCCATTACCCTTCCTGAGGAAACTGTAACGAGGCCGAAAAGTATAGAAAAGGCTCCTTCTCTACCTCAGCACAAAGGTCTTCCATGGGTGCCAAAAATTCGACAAAAAGATTTGGACGTTTTTCTCGATCACGTAAGACTGAAATTTGTCGGTTTCACTCTGCAAGACGATAAAGAAACTTTGATTGGACTTCCTCAACCGATTCACGAAGGTGTCAAAGTACTCCGCAGATACGTCTACGTCTCGTTGAGCGATATTCAGATGGAAAAAGAAGAGAACATCTCTAGATATCCGATTTCTCAAAAAGAAGAAGACATACCCAACACACCGGCCGAAATTCTATACCAAGCAATGCTGCCAAACATGCAACAGAATATCATCGCTCTGTTGAAAGTTCTCCTAGCTGCAGCTCCTACTTCTAAGACGAAAACCGACTCGATTAACATAATGGCCGACGTACTGCCCGAAGAAATGCCCATGACTGTGTTACAATCGATGAAATTGGGCACCGACGTCAACAGACACAAAGAAATCATCGTAAAAGCTGTCTCCGGTATTTTACTACTACTACTCAAGCATTTCAAACTAAACCACGTCTATCAGTTCGAGTTCCTATCGCAATACCTCGTCTTCGCCAACTGTATTCCGCTCATTTTGAAATTTTTCAATCAAAACATCAGCGCTTACGTCGGCGCCAAAAACGTCATACCAATATTGGATTTCCCATCTTGCGTAATCGGTGACCAACCGGAACTCACCTCCGAAAGTTTAGAGATCGGAGATAATCAACAATGTAGTTGGAGAAACGTATTCTCTTGCATTAACCTCCTCAGAGTTCTAAATAAAGTCACCAAATGGAAACATTCTCGTATCATGATGCTAGTCGTATTCAAGTCAGCTCCTATTTTAAAACGTACTCTAAAAGTTAGACATCCAATGATGCAGCTGTACATTTTGAAGTTATTAAAAATGCAAACCAAGTATTTAGGAAGACAATGGAGAAAATCTAACATGAAAACCATGAGCGCCATATATCAAAAAGTACGCCATCGTTTGAATGACGACTGGGCCTATGGAAACGATATCGACGCTAGACCTTGGGATTTCCAAGCAGAAGAGTGCGCCTTGAGATCGGCCGTTGACAAATTTAATAATAGAAGATATTTCTCGCAGAACGAAGACCCTGAATTCTACCCCGTTGACGTTGACATTACCAGTGTTTTATCCAGTGAGGTCGATCTGACCGAAGAGTTCAAAAAACATTATTATTTATGGGTTCAACAAGAAGTATTTGACAAAACTATCAATTGGGATGAATTACTTAATCAGGATTCGCTGTAAGGTGAGCGAAAAATTTGTGGTATTTTCACAACTTTGTAATCGTGTTTAGTTTTCATTTTATCAATTCTATTTTGTTTTTTGTTCGCAGATTTGTCCAGTTTAATCATAAATAAATGAAGATGATTACCTATGTATACCAATGCCTGTACCTATTCGAAACCTAGAATTTCTACTTCTGCAATTTCTACAGTTTGTTTTTTGATTTTGTATAATTATTGTAGTAGGTACATCTTCAAATATCTGTAAAATATTATTTTAAACTGTGTAAATACTTTTTTTTTCATTTCATTTTACTGATGAACATATTTTATGAAAGATATTTTTATTGTGAATTCAATTAGTAATCTTGATAATATTGAATACAGATTTTTGAATCATCAAGTTCTACTTACTTGTTTATATGTACCTATGACTTATTTATTCATGAGAATTATTCACAAAACTGCAGGAGTGCAGACAATTGTTCCTTCAGAAATATTCAGCTTATAAAATCAAATGCTTCATTTCTATTGCTTGTCCTTTACTCTGCGAAAATTTAATAATAGTCCAGTAAAATTTGACCGAAAAAATGAAGCATATTATATTTTGGATATGAAATTTTTTCATTTTAAAATGTTCGTTTTGGTGTCTTGATTAACAAAAAAAAAAAAAAGAGAAAAAAAAAGTCTTCGAACATCACACCTCGGTAAGTCCTCCAAATGTGAATCAAAAGTGACCTCGTTGTTTTTCGCTTATAACTCTTCAAATATGCGTTTATACCGAAAAATGGTAATGGCTAAAATTAAAGTACTTGAAATTTGCAACAAAAAAGGTTATATTCATTTTTTTCAAAAAGTGAACAGGTGGCGCTAAAACACTCGTCCATTTACATAATTATGGTGGGGGAAAAAATGGAACTGTTTTGTTAGCATCGTCGAAAATTTGATATTCAAAATTGGAGGGGAGGGGGAGGTCCAATCAAAGTTTTTGTAATAACCAAAATTATTCCTAGGACTTCAAACTACAACTTTTGTATGAAAAATTTTTAAATTGGACTCCTTCCTCCACAACAATTTCGCATAACACTCCGAAAATACTATACTATAAAAAATTGGAAGAGTGAGGGAGGAAGTGGCCAATTGAAAAAATTTTCAAACAAAGGTTGTAGATTAAAATCCTAAAAATAATTTTGGTTATTATAAAAATTTCCATTTGATACCTCCCTCTCCTCCAATTTCACATTACATCAGGTACATACTTTTTAAAAATTCGGAGAGGGGTTCAATTGAAAATTTTTTCAAACAAAAGTTGTAGATTGAGGTTCTAGAAATAATTTTTGTTATGAAATTTTCGATTAGACCCTCCCCTCCCCTCAAATTTTGCATAACATGACTTGGATGTGTACTTAAATTATTAAAAACTGGTGCAGGTAGGGGTCAAATTGAAAATTTTTTAAACAAAAGTTGTAGCTTGAAGTCTTGGGAATAATTTTGGTTATTACAAAAATTGCGATTGGACCCCTCCCTCCACTCCAATTTTGAAAATCAATTAGTATCTATGTAGTTGGACGTAAATTTACGATAGTTGGTGCCAAAAAAAGTACCTAATGCGGCGATCCACTCGTTTTTGGAAGGAGTCGAATTTATGAGAAAATTGAGAATAGACTAAAAAAGCCCCCACCCCTCCTTCCTCTGAAATGTGGACAAGTAGGAACTTCTTTTTTTTTTTAATTTCAACAGCTCTCCAGCCGCACTCTTAAAAAAAATGTTAATTGAACATTGCAGTAAGAGTAAGTACGTTAAATTTCTTATAAAACAGCTTTATTAATTTTTTTCTAGAAGGTGATTGTGACATTTTTGTACAGGGTGTTTCATAGCTGACTGAGTTCCTTCCGCCGGGTGAATAGGCAACCCATAAGGAAACGAAAATGTAATGTGAACATGTTGCCAATCTTAAAAATTGAAGGGGCAAGGGAAAATTAAATTGAGAAAAAAAATTTTCTGATTGGGTCAATGAATAGGTAGTACTAAAAAAAATAAACTTAATTTTTTTTTGTTGTAGACATTTTTTGCCGATCTTTGAAAATAAAGGCGCGAGAAAGCTTCAAACTTAGAAAAAAAACAGGTTTTTTAATTATCAAGTCTCTGTAGCACCTTCATTTTCGAAGATAGGCGAATTCATCACAAAATAATGACTTTTTTTGCTTATCGTTATCTCAAACAGTTAAACCTGTTTCACGTTTCATCTTGACGAAATCTTGCAATTTTCAATTTTTATGTCTCATCATTCGTACCTGTTGATCATTTTTGAGCTTCAAATTATTAGTGGACATCATTGCAAAATGAAAACTGCAAAATTTCATTTGAAAATGTTACATGAAACAGGTGTAACTCTTTGAGCGATAAGCAAAAAAAGTTATGTGGTGAATTTGCCTATCTTCGAAAATGAAGGAGTAACAGAGCTTTGAAATTGAAAATTGAAAATCCCGTTTTTTCAAAGTTTGAAGTTCTCCTGACTGAGCCTTCATTTTCAAAGGTAGGCGACTTCTTTTGCTTTCAACAGGCTCTTATTGCCATTAGTTGTGAGAAAGTTCTGCAAAATGATCTGATTGGTGACTCATGCGTCACGCACATTGTTGTTTACAGGATGTTCACAAGTCGACCATCCCCGCGCTTCCAGTCAAAAGTTCGATATTCGATAATGATCTAATCAGAAAAAAATTACAGTAGCCATAGCGTTTCACCCATTGTTTTGTTTTTATTTAGCATTTTTCAGTGTATTGTCAAGTGATCGCAAGTGATTCAAAATAATTTTGAATAAATTTCGTAGTTTTATTAGTGTAAATAAGTGAAAAACTCATAACAATGAGCAAAATTGATAAGAGACGGTCTGTAAAATTTCCAAGTTCGCAACATCCACGCGCAAATTTAAGTAAGGCAACTCGTATCCCAAAAACACCTCATATCAGAAGCAATTTGCAAAATCGTACTCCACTCGATATAAAAATTACCAAAGTGAGTAAACCTACCAGCGAATGCAGTAATCAACGAACGCAGCAGACTTTGTTTCGAACCGGACCCGGAAGTCTGTTCGCTCCTAATGCTCCTAAAGATAACAACAATCATCATGGCTCAGAAACACAACAGGCATTTCCCAATACAGCCAATTCAACTGTTGATAAACACGCGGACGAAGGTATGCATTTCGATCAATCGCAGAGTATTTTTACGTCAGGATTGAAAACAGTTGGAAATCCCATACGAATGCATTCCCATCCGAATTCTCCCGATTCGAGTTCCACGTTTTTCGAACCTGAACCCGATTCGACGGTCGATGACGAGGATTTGGAACGGAATTTGATTCTAGACAGCAACAAACTCTCCGATAGTAGTGTTTTGACTAAAAACACCAAGTTGAATATTCCCATTTATCAGAAGCCTTCGTCGAAACCCAAAGCTGGCTCGGAAACGCCGAGAAAAAACCTATCTGTAAAGGAGTTGACGCAATATAAGCCCAATTCTGCGAAAGCCAAGACCCACGTAGTCGGTAAAACTGTTACAGCAAAGGCGAGGAAGCCCTCGAATGAGAAAAATAATCGAGACAGTTTCAACGATGATTTACAAATCTACGATTTCGATACAGTTTCAAACGTGTATTCTCATCAGCATTGCAATTCGACCAAAAAGAAGACGCCAGTTTATAAAGGAGCCAATTCTACTGGTAAGAAAACTGCAACTGCTGCAGCTAAAGGTTCGAATTTGGATAAATTACCTCAGCGTCGATTACAAACACCAGTGATTTCTAGTCCGGTCATCTCCAGTTTATCTAACAGTAAAAGTAAGCCAAAGAGTTCGGCAGCTGTACGAAAAGTGCCACCTACGCCGAAGCAGAAATCTAAACCGAAATTCCCCAGTCCAGAATTATTCGTCGACGATCATGATAGTAATCAACTCGCCAGTTCTGCCGATTTGGTATTGCCCAGTTCGGACGATTTGATCGAACCGGAACGTATTTCGGTATTTAGAAACCGGTTAAAAACCCCACAAGTTATGAACTCTTCGATCTGTACACCATCGTCGGACTGTTTGGAAAATACGTCGAGGTATCCGTTACGAAGTAAAACCACGTCCAGTCCGGTTACTTATGATTTACCAAGTATTAGAAGGCAACGAACGAATTCGCTGTCTGTACAGTCGACGCCGAGTAAAACGAGAGTGGAATCGAAATCAAAGGCTACTCATGGAATTCCTGCTGCTGTCAAGTCTCACGCGAACAGATCGTTGCATTTTTCTCAATTCAGCTCTGCACACGATTCGTTGTTAGATTTGAACACTCCTGAAGATACGCAAATAGATGCGTATGATTTTGCAACGACTTCAGCACCTACTAGACGTCGATCTCTGACGAATCAGAAGAGAACTAGTGCTCAGCAGAAAGTCCAAAACGAATCCGCACCGAAGGTAGCTTCTGCAGTACCTACTGCTGCTAAGTCTTTCGTAAAACCTCCGTTACATTTTTCTCAATTCAGCTCAGTTCACGATTCGTTGCTAGATTTTAACACTCCTGAAGATACGCAAATAGATGCGTATGATTTTGCAACAACTTCAGCACCTACTAGATGTCGATCTCAAACAAATCAGAAGAGAACTAGTGCTCAGCAGAAAGTTCAAAACGAATCCACACCGAAGGTAGCTTCTGGAGTACCTTCTACTGCTAAGTCTTTCGTAAACACTACGTTGCAATTTTCTCAATTCAGCTCCATACACGACTCGTTGCTCGAAGTCGAAACACCTCAGGATACTCCGAAAGATGTGTACGAATTTGTATCAACTTCACCACCTACTAAACGTCGACTTCAAGCTAGGAAGAAGAGAGCTACCGCTCAGCGAAAACCTCGAGCTTCGAAGTCAACTCCGGTGAAGAAACCAGCTCAACCGAAATCCACTATCAATCCTTTGTTTTCAGCTTCATTCAACGAGTTACTCCAAAATGTATCATCTCGATCGAGTATCACGACTCCTAAATCGAAACCAATGAGCAATCCTAACGCTTTATCCGAGCTAACCAATCAAGTACCCAAAAAAGGTCGAGCTAACGTTTCGAAACAAGCTAAAAATAAAGCTGGAAATTTTCTAAGCAGCGCGTTCTCTCAACGTTGTCAAACTCCGAGTCAGCCTCAGCAGACATCAATGTTTACCACTCCAGGTTCTCAGCCATCTCAAAATTACCTCAACTCGAATACCTCGTTCAATTCTTTCCCTAGGTTATTCAACCAAGCTTCTACTCCGAATCAGACTCGACGAAATTCCAATCAAACCTACGGAAATATATTCGTTGACATCGATAGAATAAATCACAATAACAACGAAGACGAAATGCAAGAGCTTTGTGATTTATTAGCCATGCTTAAAGTGAGCGTTACGAGTAACGATGCCAAGTCTTCGTTTCTAAGCTATCGAGATCCGTGTCGCGTTGAAAAATCGTACGTGAAAAGAAACGACGATACGAGCTGTGAAAAGCCACGTAAAAAACCGTTCTTCAGAAATACGTTCGCGAATTATCGCATGTCTTCCGATCTCATTGTCGAAGAAAATGAGACACCATTTTCACGAGCATCGGAAAAGAATTTTATTACGAGTGGACTTAATTCCCATTCACGTCCATTTAAATACGCCGGTGAAACGCCTGCGATGTCCAAAGACGCAACCGATGAAACAAATTTATCCGCCAGAGCTGCCCTGAGAAGCGTTAAATATATTTCGAGAAAAGTACCTCATTACTTTTACGCAGATGGCGATTACAATCTGGATGGATTTTCCGATTGGGATTGAATGAAGGTGTTTGTTTTATCGGTGATTTAATTAAGTTTTACAGTTTTATTATTTTAACGGTCTCGTGAGTTTTTTTTTTTTTTTTTTTTTTTTTGTGTTTTCACTCACGTAGAAAATATAAAATTCGCCGAAGAGGAAAAATAGTATGTGATAAATTGTACGATGTGATTTTTCATTTTTATTTAGGAAGTAAATTGAAACAAAATATAATAAAATATTGTCAATCGGTTATAACATTTGTTGACTTTTTCTTGCCTCAAAATTTCCACTCTATTGCTCGCATAGGAAGTATAAGCGAGGAAAAAGCTAAAAAGCGTAACCCATTATTTGTATTTTGCGAAACAAACAATATTATTTATTTTTATTCGTCGGAGTAACGAGTTTCGCCTTCGTTATACTAGAGATGTTCGTTGCGAGAAGTATTTGGTTTATAAAATTTTTACGATTTTTTGGTCTGTGTCCATTTTATTGGATGCCATCTACAAGTAAGTGAGCTTAGTGATATTGACTTGAAATAATAATCGTAAATTTTTACAATGTAACGTATACTTAGATAGATGGGTACGTCCGCGTCCTACGTATGGACCTACTACATGGCCGATAACTTAGCAACCTGGGTGTCTCAGCCTCAGCCACTCTAAAAATTTCGAAATTAAAATGAACCAGGTAATAGAAAACAACGGAAATTTATAAAATTAAAAAAAAATGAATTACTAAAATCTTTGATGTTTTTTATTTTTTTTTGGGGGGGGGGGAATCTTTACATTTTCGAGGTAAAAACATGAACGTATGTATTTTTTTTATTTTTTTGATGAAGAAAGTCTTCCAATTTTTCAGGGGTAAAAAATCTCCATTTGGGAAAAAATAATTTTTCAATCTATTGAAGTTACAAAAAAATCATTTTTTGAGAAAAAAAATCTTCACTAATTTTTTTGAATTAAAAATAGATATTTCTCTTCAGTCATCAATTTCAAAGATGGAAAAACACAATTATTCTGTTTTTGAGATTTTTTTTCTTGAATATTCTTAAAATAGGTACTTGAATGAAAAGTATCAAATGTTTTTTTGTTTTTGAAAATTACTAAATCTTTACCTATATTTTTTTCTGTCTAAATTTTTTTGGTTTAATTTTTTGAAATAAAAAAATTGTAAAAAAATTATTTCGTTTTTTGATGTAAAAAATTTGTATCTACATTTTATTAGAAAAAAAATCGGTTTCTTAAGTGAAACTCCTTCAAAGTACCAACGTGACAAACATTTTTCAATTTTTTGAAAATATACCTACCAAATTTTTTTTATTTTTCTCGGAATAAAAATGCATTCTCAATTTTTCAAGTAAGTGCGTAATTTTTTTAAAAGAAATTATTTCAATTTTTTTATTAAAATTTTTTAAAATAAAAGTTGTCTGTTATTTGGAAATGAGAAAATTCCTGAATTTTTCACTGTGAAAAAATGTCTCAAATTCTTTTGATGTTGAAAAGTCCCTTTTTTTAAAAATAGGTAGGTACTAGGTACTTGAAAAACGTTTTCATTTTTTTTTTTTTTTTTAAGAAAAAATCTCAGATTTTTGGAAGAAGGAAAAAATTTTATTTTGGAGCGTAAAAATTCTCTGATTTTTTGGATCACCTAATAATTTACTTAACTTTTAAATAGAAAAAAATCCTTAATTTTTTAGCATAGGTGTAGGTCATTGTAGGTCCGACACCAAGTTTGATTAGGTTCGGTATTTTGTCAGAAAGTAAAAAATAAATTTTTACTTACTAGGTACCGAAAAATTACAAGATTTTATTCATAAAAAAATGATGAAAAAAACTATTGCATCAAAAAAAAATCCAGAAAAATTGAGAAATTTTTTAAAATTTCAAAAAATTGAAAACAAAAAATTCAGAAAATTTTTCAATTTAAAAAATTTGGGAATAGATTTCCAATGAAATTAAAAAAATTATTTTCTTCTTTTAAAAAAATTGTCAATTTTTAATAAGCCCGGCAAAAATTTAGAAATTTCATTATCCAAAAAAACGAGCATTTTTTCATTTGAAAAAATAAATTGATAAATTCAACAAAAAAAATTAAGATTTTTTCCCCACAAAAAAATTGAAAACATTTTATTGCTCAAAAGAAAATTGAGATTTTTTTTACTTGAATAAACTAAAGAATTTTTTTACTAACAAATTTTTCATTAGGTACTTATTCGAAAAAAAGCATGAAAAAATTTCAAAAATTTTTTAATTTAAAAAAATATGAATTTTTGTTCTTAAAAAATCAAAGCTTTCCTTCTTTAAAAAAAAAAAAAAAAAAAAGAAAAAAAATTTACATAAAAAAATGAGTTTATTGTTTGTTTTTCTACAAAATTTTGTAGTGAAAATTTTACTTCAAAGAATTGAGGGATTTTACTCTCAAAATTTCTTCCATCTGGACCCCCCCCCCCTCTCTAGTTGATTTCATTTTCACACTTCGTTTAATATTCTAAAACACTGTATCTTTGATTTTTTTTTTTTTTTTTTTTTTTTTTAATTTTAGAAATTGTTTCATTCTTTATTTTTTGAATAATGGAAAATTTTTAAGTAAAAAAGTCTCCAGTTTATTCAAATAATTTTTTTTTTCAGTTTTTAACTATTATTTTTTTTCAAGTTCGAGAATATTTTAAAATTTTTCTAGGTAGCGAAAAATTAAAAGATTTTATTCATAAAAAAAAATAATAAAAAAACTATTGCCTCAAAAAATTTTGAAAAATAAATCAGAAAATTTTTCCATTCAAACAAATTGGGAATTTCTTACTCCATTCTTTTAAAAATTTCTTCTTTTAAAAAAATTGGAAATTTTTATTTTACCAAAAAATTTTAAAATTTCATTGGGTAATTTAAGAAATCGAGCATTTTTTTTTATTTAAAAAAATTAATTGATACTTTCAAAACAATTAGGATCCCCCCCCAAAAAAAATTGAAAAATTTCTTTACCCAAAACAAAACTGAGACATTTTTTACACGAAGAAAAAAATTATCCCAAAAATATTGAGAAATTTTTTATTCCAAAAATTCAGAGATTTATTTCAGCTTACAAAAAAATTTCAATTTTTTGGGTCATACTTTTTTTTTTTTTTTTTTTTTTTTAAATTTGCAAAATAATAATAAAGTCTTGATTGATTTCGAGTAAAGAACTTTTTCAATTTTTTGAGATCATTTTTTTTATAAAAGATGTCTTCGTTTCTTTCGAGTAATGAAATATGTAGGTACCTATTTATAATTTTTTTTTATGTACCATTGTATCTAAAGAATGTTTTAATTTCCTGGGGAATATAAGGAAATCTCTTGAATTTTTTCTGTAATAAAATTAATTTCTTCAATAGAAAAAAGTTCAATTTTTCAGGAAATGTTCTTTCTCAAGTTTGTTTGAAATAAAAAAGGTTGTTAAATTTATTCTGGAGGAGAAAATATTTATTTTTTGGGGAGAGGGAAGAAAGACTGAATTCTTTAAAATAAAACAGAAAATCTCATTTTCTCAATGTAAAAAATTTTTTGATAGAAAATTTTTATTTTTCAATTTTTTGAGAGTGAAAAATCTTTCATTTTTTTAAAATAAAATAATTTTTCTAATTAAAAAACTTCAAAACTTTTTTGGTGTAAAAAATATTTTTAAATTTTTTTTGTAGAAAAAAGAAAAAAAGTCTTCCTCGCATTCAACTTTAAAAAATTGTTAACTCGTCACTTCTTTGGGAAAAAATCAACAAGCTACACCCTAAAAAATTATAAATTACTCTCGCCTGTTAACATAGGTAGATAGATAACATACAGATATTTTAATCTACGCGGTACTCGCATGAACAATGCCTACGACTACAACAGAATGATGATATTATCTGAGACCATGACAGTGAAAGTTCAACTTATCTTTCTATGTCGTCATAGTTGAAGTTATAATATTAATTATATTACTTGTGTAAGATGTATTAATAGTTCTTAAACGAGGATTCATATTATTAGTAAATTAAATTTACTACATTATGCCTATGATGAGATCATTTCTATAATTTGAATTTTCAAAAAAGTTAATTTATTATGCTACAGATATCGCGGTAAAAATAATTGTCATTATCTACTCAGTTTTACTCCACGGATTCTTGTTTTACGTAATATCGTGTATTAGCATCAAAACATTGAAACAACTCGTAACGTCAGCATTTAGTTTTGATACTTTCGTATACATTGCAAAAGATGTCAACTCGTTGAGCGGTTACTTGATCATACCATTGTTGTATTGGAGATGGTCCGGTCAATTATCGAAATACTTCTTGACCTGGATGGAATTCCAGGTAAATTTTAAATACTTACTTTATCCACTTCTACCTATATTTTTTTTTTAAATTTTGTTACAGAATGAAATATCGAAAATGCCACCTCAGCATTTCATCTGCAAAATAAATCCGCTTGAGGAGAATCGTAAAAAAAACGATAAATTCATTACCATAATCTTAATAGGTCTAATGTTTTTCGGTTCAGCTTTACTCGCCACTTATTTCGAATCTTCGAGCATTTTTTCGTACGGATTAATAATAATGTGCAGTATTGTCTCGTATTTATGGAATGAAACATGTAATATGATTCTAGACGCAATGATTTATCTCAAATTACAAGTGCAGGTTTGTGTACAATATGATTAATTGTCAAGTGTAGGTAGGTAGGTACCTAATACCTATCTATTTGAATCTGATACATTTTTGAGAAATTCATACTATGAGTACGTGTGTGTAAAAGTTATACCTACGTACAAAATATAATTTCTCATTTCAGAGTTCTCAATGGAAAATAAAAGTATTCGATTTTCGTACAGAGAAATTGATTTCTACTTGGATCTCACTGTGCGAATTAGTCAAATCGTCGTGTTGTCTTTATTCGAATTTATTATTTTCATCTATACAGTCTATGACCCTGTTGATTATGTTCAGCATTTATGCATTGTTTACTCAAGTTGTACAAAAGAAACTCGATATTCATGATTATTTTCAATCCATTGTTATATTGGTGTTGGCTGCTAGCAACATTTATGCAATTTGTGATAAGTCTCATAATACTGAAAAACAAGTAAGATTTCGGCGTGGATAATTTTTCCCTCCAAGTTCAAAGTGTATCGCAAAATTCACTTTTTATCTGAACGTTGTGTTACAGCTGTGTTCGTTTTCAATAATAGTAGATGCAATTGATTAAACTCTGCGTGATTTTTTTTTCTAGATAAAGTCGATGATCCATGATGAAATTTTATGGACCGGTATTTTTCTTTCTGATACCGAAAAATTAATCAAGGTGATTCATTATGTTGAGAAAGTGTTTAATATTATGGTCGGCAACTTAGTATAGTAGCTAGGATGCCCAAGCTACATGCAAAATTTTAAAAATGATTGTCAAAAAAAATAAAAAATAATGCGATTAATTCTTTTGAAAAAAAATCTGTTTTATGGGAGAAAATAATCTTTCAATCGTTTTAGAGAAAAAAAATCTAAATTACAAAATTATTACTTTAATTTAGAATAAAAACAATTTTTAGACAAAAATTTCATTTTTTTTGCTTCAATTTCAAGGCGGGGGAGGGGGGATTCCTTAATTTTTTTGAAATAAAATTTCAATTTTTGGGATAAAAATGAAAAATTTTCTTTTTTTTTTCAAATTTTCAGTAGGTATAAAAAAGTTCTATTTTTTATTCTAGGTATTAGGGAATTATTATTATTTTTATTTATTATTAGGTATTTTTTTTTTGTTTTTTTTTTAGAAAAAAAAAACTCTAGGTACCTATTTTTTGAGTAAGAAATCATGGTTTCTTGTTATAATTTAATTTTTCTGAGAAAACAAAATCTTTCGTTTTATTATTAAAGAACGAATTTAAATTTTTCTGGGTCATTGTGAGAAAACTCTTATTTTTCTTGCAAAAAATCATTTTTTTTCTTTTTTGAGAAAAAAACTAAATTATTATAGAAACGTATCTATCTTCATTAAAAAATACTTAATAAGAAAATTTTTTTTTTTTTTTTTCAAAAAGTGATCTCTTAGGTACTTTTTTGGGACAAAAATAGGAGATTTTGTCAAATTTCTGGAACTGAAATTTGAAAAAAAGAAGTGAAAATATAGTTTGTAATTTTTTTTTTTTTTGGGATGGGGGGTTCTTAAGTAAGCAATTTTGCTAAAAAATCAATTTTTGTTGGTAGGTACCAATGAAAAAAAAAATTTTAATTCTTTTTGGAGAAAATATGTCTTGCACTTTCATAAAAAAAATAATGCAAGAAAATCTCTTTAAAAAAAACTCGCTTATGTTCTTGAGAGGAAAAAATGCGAATTTTATGGAATAAAATTTTTTCCAATTTTTTTGAATTAAAAATAGTTTTAATGTTGAAAAAAAAAACACAATTATTTTGAAAAAAACATGCTTTTAGAATGAACTTCTATTTTTGAGATTTTTTTCTTAGAAAAGAATCCTATTTTTTGAGAAAAAAAATTCTGGGAAAAAATCTCCAATTTTTGCGGTGAAAATTTTTTTTAAATATATTTTTTGCGGAAAATATCTCTGAATTGCCATTCAGAAAGTCCTTCAGGAAAATCTCCGGTTTTTTGAGGAAAAAAATAATTATAGCTACCTACCTATTGAATAAATTTTTCCAATTTTTTAGGATAGATTTTTTTTTTTTTAATATATGAATCTCAATTTTTTGAGAAAAATTTCTATACCTAGGTACTTTGTATTTTTGAGAACGAGAAAAAACAAATAATTTGAAAAAATTTCAATTTCTGTAGTGAAAAATTATTAACTATTTTTTGAAGAAAATTTCTTTGAATTTTCTTGCTGAGCGTCATGCGCCGGAAAATCTATGTTTTTCGAAAAAGAAAAACAAAGAATTTAACGGAGTATCAATTTTTCCAATTTTTTTGGCTTAAAAATAGGAAAAACTTGAATTTCTGCGGTAAAAATAATTTTAAAATATTTTTAAAAGAAAATTTCTCTGAATTTCCATACAGAAAATCATACAGAAAAATCTGATTTTTAAGAGAGAAAAAAATGAATTTTAGGGAATAATAATTTTTTAAGTAGGTAGGTATTTTGGAACAGAAAAACTTAAAACTTTCCAAGAAATAAAATTTTCTGGGAAAAAATTTCAAAAATAAAGTGTCTATCTCTGAATTTTCATACAGAAAATCATGCAGAAAAATCTGTTTTTTAAATAAAACCGCTTTAATTTTTTTTTTAGATTGAAAATTGTAATTTTGTGTGTAAAAATTGTATTTTTTAATTTAAAAAAATCTCATCTATTTTTTCTGGAAAAAAAGCTTTCATCTTTTAGAAAAACAATTTTTTAATTTTTTGAATAAATTAAGAGTTGAAAATTTTTGATGCGAAGATTTTCTAAGTATATTTTTTGAGATTAAAATTTAAAGAGCCTTATAAATGTTTTTTAGGGGAAAAATAGGTAATTACTCATTTTTCATGCTAAAAGATTCTTTCTTTTTTTTCTGAAAAAATTTCTTTAATGTAAGTACCTGTGTTTATTAACAGAAAAAAAATATGTTTCATTTTTGATACAGAAATGAAAATTTTCCCCTTTTTTTGGAATTGTAGTTTTTTCAATTTTTCAGGGTGAAAAAGTTTTTAATTTCATTTTATTTGTGAGAAAAACATCTTTAGTTTCTGGAGAAAAAAAATCTTAAATCTTTTTGATATGGAAAAATTTTTCAATGTTTTTTGAAGAAAATATCCCTTTATTTACATGCAGAAAATCATGTAGAAAAAACTTTTTTTTTTCTTAAAATACCTGAAAAAATCTCAGTTTTTATGAGGGGGAAAAATTGATTTTTTCTCAAAAATAATACTTTTTTTCCAAAAAAATCTCAATCTAACCTAGTTTATTATTACCTAGGTATTATTATTTATTTATTTTTATTATTGAAAAAATGTTCATATTTTTAGGGGAAAAGTTTTTAAAATTTTGGAATTAAAAATCTCTTGAATTTTATTGATTAAAAAATTTCTGTTTTTTTTTTGTTTTTTTGAAGAAAATCCTGATTTTGTATAGAAA
This sequence comes from Balanococcus diminutus, assembly GCA_959613365.1. NCBI lineage: Eukaryota > Metazoa > Arthropoda > Insecta > Hemiptera > Pseudococcidae > Balanococcus > Balanococcus diminutus. The sequence continues at coordinate 29,907,338 of OY390718.1, read as the reverse complement.
AGACTCTAAATTTTTCGAAGAAAAGTTTCAATTTTTTGGGGTAAAAATCTTTGTTTTAGGAAAAAAAATCATTCTCACACTGAAAATTTTTCACCTCGTCAACTTTTAGGGAAAAGATAGTCAGAGCCATTCTCATTGGGAAATTCAAAGTTGCCGGCCCTGAAATTGCTTATAGCATATTTGCGAAAGCCTACCTACCTTTTTACTTTTTTTTTAGATCATCGAATTGATGAAATGATGAACCGTAATACGTATATTTTTTCAGATCAAACAAATGCTGTACGTTATAAAGATGACAACTCCATCGATTTCTCTTTTCAATTACATAAACGTCGATCGGCCGTTGATGGTGAATTTATTATCAGTAGTAGTGACATATTTGGTGGTTTTGATACAATTCCAAGTTAGCGGAAGTTCATGGAATTCTGTTTCAACCAATGCTTCCGTTACCAATTCTTCCTTTCTCGAAGTGAACCTCTCGCGAATAATTAAACCAAATTCTCAAAATGCACGTAATGTATATCTACACTAATAAAATGAAATACATTCCTCTCGAATCACGCTGTAGGTATAAAGAATTCCTAAAATACATAATAACCTACCTAAATTGTTTCCCTGCAGTATGTGAAATATTTGCAGATATCAACGTACCTACACCTAGGTAGCTAAACATAATATGAATATTTTTAATTCAACGTTGGATGTATATTATTACAAGCATTCTAAACAAATAACTTTATAGATATAAATTATTTCGAAATCCGAATGCGGAAAATTTTTGTATCACGTTGTAAAATTATCTATACTAATTCCACATGCCTCGATTCACGATTTCCTCGAATCGTAACCTGCCAAAAAAGTTCGAAAAAAAAAAAGAATAAATACGAGTAGTTTATAATTGCAAGTTTATAATCGTAATGTTGAACTGAAAATGTGCGTAGCTGGCGTTAATACTTTTAAAAGCACTGCCTATGTGGGTTTTTTTTCTTTGGCTCAAACGTGGTGATATTTCTGAAGAAAAGTGAATTTTCAGAAGTTTTGACGTAAGATCTGTCTGTATAATATTGTTTGGCATCAAAATTATCACCGTTGCATTACCTACCTATGTGCTTATGAAATGTGTGGAGATATGAGGGCGGAAAATAGTTTTGTTTTTCTTCGTTTTCACCATCAATTCGCACCGTTGCGTTACTTTGGTACGATAAAAATTTAATTATATGTAAATATTGAGTTGAGGCTATTTTCAAGTTCAAAGGAGAGAAATTTAATTTTTACCAGATGTTGGAATATTTTTAAAATATAGATGGTGCCTAATTTACTCGCAAATTTTTGTTCAAAAAATGTATTAAAATGCAAATAGGTGTTTAAATAAACAAATTTATGTGAAAATTTACCTATTGAAAAAGATTGGTTCTATGTAGGTATTTAATACCTAAAATATTTTTGTGAGCACGAAACTAAGTGTCTAATTGAATGGGTATGGATTTGAAAAGAGTATTTTGTTTATTCATGTTGTTGAAAAATGCACGCGGCCGGCCGACTTCGATGAATTTATTAATTACTTGTTTGGCTGACGCATTGTTTGACGTATCTTTTGTACTTGCACAATTTTTAGTGGTATTCTATAATTGTGTATGCTCCACACTGCCAATTTTTTTGCATGTTTATTATGTTCTTCGTATGTAAGTACACTCGTATGATATGTGTTACACACGTGTTTGAGTATCTCTTAGTTTGATCTCTTATAGATGGCCAGGTAGACAGCTATGTCCTATTTTTATAATGATTTGATTGTATTTTTAATTACATTTTTATACCGGGCTCGTGTCGAAAAAATCTTTATAATTTTTTTAATGTAGGCGAAATGGTATTTTTGATGTTATCGTAATAGTTTGTAGTATTCATATCGATTGGTTGGTGTGTTTGAGGCGTTTTGATAATATGACAGCATTTTTTTTTATACGTTAGATGGCAGGGATACTATGATAATGTATTTTAATATTTAAATATTTCGATGAAATACCTACTCATTCTTGGATAAATTAATCTATGTGTGAACGTGTGAACCTCCTAACTCGAAACATTATCTTTTTTGAATCTACTCCTTTAAAAATATCGAGCTTATAATTAGAGGGTGGCAACTTGAAATTTTTCAGGCTGTCCGTCGATTTATTTCTGGAAGGGGTGAGGGTTGAAACTTTTTTTATGTTTAATTTAATGTGAATGTGAGAATGATTTCATTCTCTGATAAAAATTAACATATCTACTTACCTACTTTTATGGATTAAAAAACACAGATTTTTCCTCCAAAAAATGAGATTTTTTTTTTACAAAATCAATCAATTTAAAAGAATTATTTTTGATTAATTGAGATAGGTATTTTTTAATATATTTTTTAAAAATTTTGTTCTTTAAAAATTATTTTAGAAATTTTATCACAAAAAAAAAATCTCCAAAAAATTAGGAAATTTTAATCCACCAAAAAATATAGAATTGTTTCATTTCGAAAAAATTGAGATTTTTTCTTTTTCAAAAAAAGTCCAAAAATGTGAAAATCTTACTCTCCAAAAAATGCGTTTTTTTACTACAAATCCAAATATCAGAAAAATATCTTTATCCCGGAATATTTGAAAAAAAAATACGAAAACATTGAAAAACTTTTTATTATACAAAAAATCGGGTGTTTTTTTTAAATAAAAATAAATTTAGAAATTTTTTTCTACGAAAAAAAAAACAAAAAATTGACGTTCAGAAAGTTTTCTATTTCAAAAAATAAAAATGTAAAAAATTTTTAAAAAACCACGCTTTTATTTAAAGTTGGTCACTTTGTAAAATGTTATTCATAGGGAAAGAGTAATGCCTTAAAAAACAAAAAATAAAATTTACTTGAATACAAAAATGTGTCATGAAAATTTTTTTTTTCAAAAATTTTAATGATGAAAATCGTGGTGGGGCGTTAATCGAAAAGGTATTCGTTTGCTCCTCGCACACCCCACCACGCTTTTCATCATTAAAATTTTTGAAAAAAAAATTTTCATGACACATTTTTGTATTCAAGTAAATTTTATTTTTTGTTTTTTAAGGCATTACTCTTTCCCTATGAATAACATTTTACAAAGTGACCAACTTTAAATAAAAGCGTGGTTTTTAAAATTTTTTTTACATTTTTATTTAACTCTTTTTGTCGTTGAAAATATTTTAATTTCATAGTTTTACTAGGTTCGAATGTCTATCTAAAAAAAAAAAAATCAGCGGCCTCGAAAACCTACATTTCGATACCAATGTTGTGATTTTCTGAAATTTTCAAAACTGAACCCCCTCATAGGGGCTCAATTTGGGGTAAGGGTAAATTTAAGTCCGAAAATCGAATTCTGCGACCTCGAAAACCTACATTTCGATACCAATGTTGTGATTTTCTGAAATTTTCAAAATTGAACCCCCTCATAGGAGCTCAATTTGGGGTCGGGGGTAAATTTGAGTTCGAAAATCGAATTCAGCGACCTCGAAAACCTACATTTCGATACCAATGTTGTGATTTTCTGAAATTTTCAAAATTGAACCCCCTCATAGGGGCTCAATTTGGGGTCGGGGGTAAATTTGAGTTCGAAAATCGAATTCAGCGACCTCGAAAACCCCTAATGTGAGCACTATGTTCTTTCAATTCCAGTAAAATATTAAATGAGAGAGGATTGGTCGAAAACATACTCTTGGTTCCATGAGACATACAAACAAACAAACAAACATACATACATACCAAGTATATAAAAGCGTGGTAAAAAAGTTTTTTTTTAACTACCAAAATCCCAAAAAAATGAAATTTTTCTAGGTACTTACTTCAAAAAAATTCAGAGATTTTTTTCTCCTAAGGAATTCGAAGCATTGATTGTGTTAAAAATCTGAAAAATTCCACCCCCCCCCCCCCCCCTAAATAAGTTGGTATTTCTCCAAAGAATTTGGAATAGAGAAATTTTTTCATAATTGTATTGAAAATTCAAAAAGTTTTCTGTTTACTTTTAGAAAATTCAGATATTTTTTCTACTTTAATAAAAATTTATTAACACTTCCCGTCCCCGCAGGTCGTTTAATTCTTTTCAAAAAAATTGTTGAATTTTTTCGTTGAACCACCCTCCAGCTGTACTCAAAAATTCATTGAATTCCTCTCCATTTATAGCAGTCGTGGAAATTTTTTCACTGAATAATTCGTTGAATCGCCCCCCCCCCCCCCCCGCCAAAATTGTTAAATTTTTTCCCACAATTTAATTTATTGATTTCCCCTCGAAAATTTTCGGACAAGTTCTTTTAATTTCCTTCGCAATGATTGTTGAACCTCCCCCACCCCTGAAGAAAGAAGGAAAATAATCGTGGATTTTTTTTCTAAATTAATTCGTTGGATTTTTTCTCAAAAAAGTAGTTAAATCCCCCCAAAAAAGTCTTTGAATTTATGTTAAACCCCGACAAATTGGAAACACCGTTGATTTTTTCCAACGGAGTTCTTTAAATTTTCCTCGTAAAAAATCGTTGATCTTCTTGCAAAAAAAAATCGTTGAATTTTTGTTAAGTACTAAGTGTACTGATCACGTTTGATAAATAAATAAAATAAATTTTTTCCAACGGAGTTCTTTAAATTTTCCTCGTAAAAAATCGTTGATCTTCTTGCAAAAAAAAATCGTTGAATTTTTGATTCGTTGAAAAAATTTACAAAATTTCCTGTTCCAAAAAAAAAAATGAAATTTTTTACTTACAGAAAATTCAGAGATTCCCCCCCCCCCAAAAAAAAATCGTTGAAGTTTTCTTCGAATCAATTCGTTGAATTTTTCCTCGAAAAATTTGTTGAATTCTCTCCGAAAAAACTCGTTGAATTTTTCCTTCAAAATTAATTCGTTGAACTTTTCATCAAAGCCCAAAAAATTGTTGAATCCCTTTTCCATCCTCTTCCCCCAAAAATATGGATTTTTTCAACAATTTATTCCTTGATCGCTCTTTTAAAAATCGTTGAATTTTTTCTCTCCAAAAATTAAGAAAAGTTTTGCATTCAAAAAATTTCAGAAAATTGTTCCAAAAAATAAGATTTTTTTTTCTAAAAAAATTGTTAATTTTTTCCTTTAAAAAATCATTGAATTTTCGTTGAATTCTCCTCTAAAAAAATTTTTGTTCCCCCCTCCCAAAAAAACACGTCGAATTTGTCTCCCATGAAAAAATTGTCGAATCTCATCCCCCTCTAGAAAAAAAATCGTTGCATTTCCCACAAAATCAATTCGCTTCATTTTCAACAAAAAAAATTATTAGATACATTTTTTCTCATTTGAAAAAAAAAATCAGAAAATTTTCTGTTTCAAGAAAAGTGAAATTTTTTTACTCCAAAAAAAAACAAAATATTCTTTGAAGTTTTCTTCAAATTAATTCGTTGAATTTTTCCCTTCAAATTGATTCGTTCGAAAAATTTGTAGAATTCTCCCCCCTCCCTCCCTCCTTCCTTCCTTCCCCAAAAAATAAGAATCTTTGAATTATTCCAACAATTTATTCCTTGATTTTTTCTTCTCAAAAATTAAAAAATTTTTGCATTTTAATAATTTCAGAAAATTTTTTTACTCCCAGAAAGTCAAGAGATTTTTTTTTTCTAAAAAAATGTTGAATTTCTTCTTTAAAAATTCGTTGAATTTTCGTTGAATTATCCTCCACAAAAATTTTCGTTGAATCCCTATACACCCCCCCCCCCTTTTAAAAAAACAACTTTGAATTGTCTCCCATAAAAAAATGTCGAATCTCCTCCAGAAAAAAATTGTTGCAATTTTCCACGAATCGATTCGTTTAATTTGCTGACAAAAAATTTTGTTACATTTTTTCTAGTTATTAACAAAACATCAGAAAATTTTCTGTTTCAAAAAAGTTGAAATTTTTTTCGTTCAGGAATTTCAGAGATAACTTTTATCCGAAAAATTTGAAGATTTCTTTATCCAGAAAATTTTAATAACTTTTCTTTCAATAAAGTTGGAAATTATTACTCTATAGGTAAGTAAATAGGTAAGTAGGTTTTGACAATTTTTTTATTTTAAAAATTTCAGAAAATTTTATATTCCAAGGAATTGGGAAATTGAGATTTTTTTCTCCAAAAAATTGAGAATTTTTTTTGTTTAAAAAAATTAGAAAGTGTAAATTTATTCTAAAAAAATGAAGTTTTCATTTTCCAAAAAATTAAAATACCTTTTTCTCAAAAAAAATCTTCAATTTTTTTGAAATTTTAACCATTTTTGCATTTTACTTTTATTTTTTTTTTAAATTTTCATTTCAAAAAATTCTAATTTTTTTTCAACATGAAAACTTTTAATAATTTACTTCTCTAAAAAAATATCGGAGATTTCAATAGATAGGTCGTATCTAGTGTGTATTTAGTTTTTGAACTTGAGCAGATTTTTCTAAAATTGTAGCTCATTTTACTTTTAAAAATTTTGATGCAGCTCGAGCACCCAAATTATTGCCAAGGCGCCGACCACGTTGTAAAATGACGGAAGAATAATTCACAGAAGACATTTTAAATTATTCCGTCATAAATATGACACCTTTCAGGGCTGTTTCTTTTTGTAAAAAGTAGGTACCTAGAAGAGCATTATCACATAATATGTTGTTAAATTGTTGAAATGACGAATTTGCTCAGTGTAAAACTATATAAACTAGGTAGGCAAAATAATTAACGGTTATATTATTTTATATAAATAACAATTAATAAATTTTTTGACGTAGACCAAGTTTTAGCCGCTTAATGCGTCACCGGCGCGAGAATAAAGGAAAGAAAAACATTCACAATGCTGAACTTTGAGTAATTTACGACTACACATTACCATTTAAGAATTTGTGTTATGTTATTAAACGTAGGTATTATTTGCGATGGTGAAAAACCAAAATAAAATGACCATTTACTTTATATAATTGCTGGTGTAAAAGATCAATTATTTAAACTTCTAGCGCATGTTATTGCGTACGTAGTACGTAGTGAAGCGATGACCACACACACGTCGGTCGCCAAACACATCGTAAGTTTCAAAATATGAAAATAAAATTCGTACACTGTCGGTAGAGAGAGTCCCCTGGTGCGAACTATAATCTACTTTGATATTCGCAGCTTCCGTATATTAATACACTTTTTTCTTCTTTTTTTTTGTTGAGAAAATTTCAAAATACGTAAACGAAGTTCTTCGATGGCGGCGTCGACTTTTCTCCTCGTATTCAACTACTTTCACTTCTCTCCTCGTTCTGAAACGGCGGTGGGGTATTTATGTACGATTCGTCATTGCAACTCGCTCGTGTATTACGAGCGGGTAATGTTGACTTTGAAATGTTCGTCGTCTCTCAAGCTGTTCAGTGGTCTGTTGCGCTATTTGTAGCCGTAGCATAGATTCAGTTCGTTTGAAGATCGTCGACGACGATTTAAATTTACGAAGAAGACGCAGCTGTTAATATGGTAAAATTAGTTCATCGCCCTCGTTAAATGAATTATTATATCGTTCGCATTCGGCAACCGTGATTCGTCTTTTGGTAAATTCGCCAACGTTTTTCCATTCGCCGTTATTATATTCTTGTGTTGAACGTGTACAAACGTCGTAGATCAACCGGATCGACTCGACGCGAATCCCAGTTCATTTTCGACTAACATGTTCGCGCTAATTAATTTGTCGTCTAGAGTTTCGTGATTTATATTTTAGACTTCATGGTATTTTTCAAAAAAACCAAAGCTCCCGATATGTCTGCCGGTAAATATGTTCCTTTGACGAGAAACGGCACCGCATCATCGTCCGCTGCTAACAACACCACCGAAGTTACAACTAAGTCAAAGGATAAATCCAATAAGTTGGATGATTTTAATATCATTAGAACTATAGGTAAGTTATTTCGTCGTTGGTTCTTCTTACATTTAGTGCGATTTTTTTTCCCTGCTCGTATTATTAGAAATATACTCGTGCTGGCGCGCCGGTCATGCAGTTGTACGTTATCAGTTCATGGAAATAGTTTCCATAGGTTTCCATGTTTTGCCTTTGGCACTTGTATTTCTTCATCGGGGTTTCAAGAAGGGCTGAAATTGTACGGTGTGAATATCGTATTTTTGGTTGGAATTATTTATAATACCACAGATTGGCAGTTATCGACTTGATATAAATACTTACCCCTGTATTTTGCTTCTTATTGACATTTGTTGAGTTTCTATGTGCTTTATAGTTTCCTTGGCTACTTGCAACGATCACGTCAAGGAGTGTCTGTAGTTTCTGAGTAAAATAAAGTGAAAAAGTAATGAAGTTAATAATAAAACACTGTCATATTGCCAATATTCGTGCAACGATCAACATCGACTTAACATAACAATTTGAATTTTTCACCGTTCACGTGTAGTACCTATCTAGGTAGATAAGTGATAAGGCAATAACTAGGGTGGAATGATTTTGACTTTTTTTCGAAAATCGAAACAGCCTACGGCACAAAAGTTGTGTTTTGGTGTCAAAATGACGTGGTAAAAATTTGAGCCCCCTCGGTCAATATTAACCCATGCTTCAGGGGGTCCAAAGTTTTCAAATTTCAGTAAAATTTCTCATATAATAAATTTTTTTTTTTTAAATTAACAATTTTTCAGAGGTCTAGTCGATGGTAGGGGTCCTCTTGGTGACCCAGAACCCGGTCATCCATCAAAAAATTGCATAAAAGTATAAACAGGGGTTTCCAAAATATCCACATTTTTGCATAATTACACCAAAATCAAGAAATGCGCGAATATTTTTATTTTTTGAGATATGTTGCATATTTTGAGGTTTACATATTTGAAAATATCTTCAAAATGAAAGGGAAGTCCCATCACCACCACCCCTCCATAGAACATGAGACATTTTGCCATGAAAACTTTGTTTTTCTAAAACTGACCCCACTTTGAGGATCCCTAACGCCCTGCGCCTTTGAGGAAGGAGTCTAATATTCTGATGGGATGTTTTCAACACAAAATGAACCGCTCTCATGCATATAGTAATTAGAGTGATAATTTTTTCACTTTGCCCTAATACAAAGTAGGTAAAATGAGTAATTTCATTAAAAAACACAGGACAAAGTTTTCATAGCAAAATGTCCCATTTTCTATGGAGGGGTGGTGGTGATGGGACTTCCCTTTCATTTTGAAGATATTTTCAAATATGTAAACCTCAAAATATGCAACATATCTCAAAAAATAAAAATATTCGCGCATTTCTTGATTTTGGTGTAATTATGCAAAAATGTGGATATTTTGGAAACCCCTGTTTATACTTTTATGCAATTTTTTGATGGATGACCGGGTTCTGGGTCACCAAGAGGACCCCCCTACCATCGACAAGACCTATGAAAAATTGTTAATTTTTTTTTTTTTTTAATTTTACTGAAATTTGAAAACTTTGTACCCCCTGAAGCATGGGTTAATATTGACCGAGGGGGCTCAAATTTTTACCATGTTATTTTGACACCAAAACACAACTTTTGTGCCGTAGGCTGTTCCGATTTTCGAAAAAAAGTCAAAATCATTCCACCCTAGTAATAACCAATCAGAGAATCGAGTTTGAAATAAGAAGCATGTTTATTGCTTGGAGATAAGTGATATTATCCAATCCATGCAATCGATTTACAAAAAATCTTGCAAATTGGAACCAAACTAAACAAAGATAATTATTTTACCTATTATAGTTAAGTTAGATAAGCTATTTCAACCAATCAGAGCATCGAGTTCAAAATAAGAGGAAAGTGTTTAGCTGTTTAGTGTTTAGTAATAGGAAAGTAAGCGAATTCCAATTATTCAATCCATGCAATCGAAGAAATCGAAGAATGACGTTAATTATATTGACGACGTCGTACGTAGTCGTCGAATTCAAATCAAATTGTTATCAGAATTCGATTTTTCAATCTATGTTGATCGTTGATTTGTTTATGAATTAATCTGTTTACTTAAACTTGCAAAAAATCTTGGAAATTGGAAATAAACGAAGACTTTACCAGTAGATACGAGTGGATCGCCGCAGTATAGGTACTGTTTTTTTGGCACCATCGAAAATTTGCCATGTCCAATACTACCTAGATACTTATATTCAAATTTTGAGGAGAGGGGGGGGGGGATCTAATCGAAATTTTTATAATAACCAAAATTATTCCTAGGACTTCGAGCTACAACTTTTGTCTGAAATTTTTTTCAATTGGACCCCTCTCTCCCCAGCGATTTTCCAAAATACTCCAAACAAAGATACTAATTAAAAATTAGAGGATTGAGGAAACAAGCGGATAATTGAAAAAATTTTCAAACAAAAGTTGTAGCTTGAAGCTCTGGGAATAATTTTGGTTTTTACAAAACATTTGATTGGATCCCTCCCTCTCCTCCTATTTCACATAACATCAAGTAGATACTTTTTCATTCAAAATTAGGGGAGGGGTCGAATTGAAGAATTTTTTAAAGAAAAGTTGTAAATTGAAGTCCTAGAAGTAATTAATAATTTTTGTTATTATAAAACTTTCGATTAGACCCCTCCCCTCCCCCTCCCGCCACTCCAATTTTGCATAATATGATAATTAGATACTTATATTATTAAAAACTGGTGGAGGAAGGGGTTCAATTGAAAAAAATTCAAATAAAAGTTGTAACTTGAAGTCTTAGAAATAATTTTGATTATTACAAAAATTGTGATTGGACCCCTCCATCCCCTCCAATTTTTAATTCGAGTATCTACCTATGTGTAGTATTGGAATTGAACAGAATAAATTTTCAATGGTGGCCAAAAAAAAAACAAAAAAAAAACTGTACTTTGGCGATCCCAGTGCTCGAATTGCACCTGTCCTGAAAAATGAAAAATCTTCGTTCCGGTTTGTGAAAAATCCAACCAAAATAAAATTTGAAAAAATTCCTCTAATTTTTTTTTCAATTTTTCCAAAGTAGATAGATAAATTAAAAAATAATTTTAAAAATTTAAAGAAATTTTTTTCAATTTATATACCATACCTAACCTACCTTATTTGCCTATATTAAAAAATCTTCAATTTTTTGAAAAAATTCATTTTTTTGCAGAAGTTCTCATTTTTCAAGAAAACTTTTTCAATTATTCACAAATATTTTGAAGGTACCTATAAATAAAAAAATTGAATTTTTGAAAAGAATAGGTTCAATTTTTTGAAGAAGAAATTTCAATTTTTCAGAAATAATATTTCTCAAATTTTCAAATAATAGGTAATTATTGTTCATTTTTTTGGAAAAAAGGAATGAAGAAAAAAGTGTAAAATAGGTGTATTTTTTAGGGGGGGAAAAACTTACATTTTTTGGAGGAAATAAAACTTCTAGGGTACCTATTTTTGTTTAAAATGAAATCTCGCATTTTTTTTTTTTTTTTTTTTTTTTTTGAGAAAATTATCTTGATTGGGTAAGTTATATTAAAAAACTAATTTTTCTGTTTAAAATGAAATTTTTCATGAAAAAATTTTCAGTTTTTTTGAAGAAAAAAAAAATCTTGCTAATTCTTAATTTTTTGAAGGAAAAATATGTTTCAAATTTTTGGAGAAAAAAGCTCTCAATTTTTTGTAAAAGAAAATCTCGCATTTTTAAGGAAGAAAAAAAAACAATTTCAAAAATCTTTTTAAATTTTTATATGTTTTCAAAAACCTATAAAACATGGAACACCCACTCTCACCCATAAAAAAGATATTAAGTAAGTAACCAAAAGTGGTGATGGGAAGGATTAACAAATTAACACGTAAATTGGAACAAATTCCAACTTTGGAGTTTTGACATTAACATAACTTGGGCCAAAATTTTGGATCAAAATTCGTTCCGCTTCGTAATTTTGCTCAATTCGAGCACTGGGCAGTCCACTCGTCTGTAGCTAAGCTATTTTAACCAATCAAAGAATCGTGTTCAAAAAATATTGTTTAGCAATAGGAAAGTAAGCGAATTAGACTGAGAGTGTCCAAAAGCGACCAAGTTACACCTGGTACATATAACTCGGCCAGTTTTGGAAAAAATGGCCAATACAATTATGAATCCAATCCATGCAATCGAAGAAGAAATCGAAGAATGATGTTAAATAAAATAACGTATTCGTCGAATTCAATTGTTATCTATAACTTCGATTTTTCCATTTCCTAGATTTGTTTATGAATTACTCACTCTATTTACTTGGATACTTGCACTTACTACAAAAAACCTTGGAAATTGGAACTAAACAAAGATTTCCAATTACAATAACTCTTGTCACCTTTCACTTACCTAATGCAAAAAAACAATTAGGTACAAAAGTTTTTTGTTAATAATCTATTAGGCTTATCTACAGAAACATTTCACACCTATATTATTACGTCTTGTAGTTAAAACACTTTCCTACTTATTATCGCACGTATCCTATTTCCAACCCTCTTTCATTACCATACCTATCGCGCAAACCAACGCCATGAAAATTCCTTGCGAAATTACCCACTCATTAGCAGATTACTGAATTTGGGCAAATGCATTATCGCGTATCACATGGCATTTCGTATCAATATGGCCTCAGGGGGTCTTGGTGTGTGGGATCATTGTTCGAAGTAACGCATTAAGCTTGTACATAAAGTTGCTCTGAAAGTAATATATCGTTTCAAATTTACACCGCATTTTCATCTTTGGAAGTTGGGCGATTTTAATGTGTACATAATGTGGATACCTATACTTTTTCTACAACAAAATTTTTTTTCTAAAATTTTATGTTTGCGTAGGCTAAAATTTATATATTACCTACTTGTACCTTTTATGTAACAATGGTCCACCTTTTCGCGATAGTTAACTGTTTTAATGAGTTTTTATTTAGGGGGTATAGTAATTTTTAATGGGTTTTATTTTCATTGTTCTTGGCTTTATTGTTACGACAAAAGATCTTTGAAGAGAAATCACGTTAAAGTGCTCAATAAAAATATAACGCATTTTGTAGGCTTTATGAAAATAAAATATGTAATTTGCAAAAAGAAGCCAGGGTAAAGCGAAAAACAATTTTCAAGCAAAATAGTTAGCTTTTTACGATGAAAATTTCAATATAAAACGAACCTTATTATCGAGCGAAAATAAAATTGAAAAATATCCAAATAAAAGCACCGTAAAGAAAATATTTACGCCATTACGTGCAAGCCATTAGATCAAAGACCACTCAAATTGTTACCTTGTATTTGGAAAAAATTCCCTCGTGGTTTTTTGAAAAAAACATAACAAACTTCCTTTCTCATTATTTCCTCTTTTTTTTCTAAACATCGAGATGTTCGCGTAATTCCAAAGATCCGCCTTCCAACCGGTGTTTATAATTTGGGATTTTTTTACATGCGCTTGTAAGTTGTATAAAACAATCCACGCGACGTCAGGTAACATAGGTAATTACGTGGTGGGCAACTTGAAATACCGTAAGTGGTAAATATTTGCGTAGAGTGGAAAATCACAGTTGTTGAAGTAAATTCTCGGCAGGTTCGTTGAATAGGACGGTAATGAACGATAAGTTTTCAAATTGATTATCTACGCGGAAAATTTTCTCTTCCAAGGTCACCACGGCGATATTTTTGCACTTCGAGTCACGATCAGTGTGCTGGACTCAGCGGTGCTTTCCGCGTTCAATTCAAAGCGCGATCAACGAGCTCGATTTGTGTTTTTCCATAAAATGCAGCAACTGAGCCGCAGCCGGTTCGATCGGACCGTTAATCACTGCGCAACGCGATGAGCCGATGAACCGGTTGCCGGTTGCGATACTCGAAGACGTGAATCACAGGGAAATAAACTTGGTATTTGCGGTTTGTTGGGCTTGTGTAAGGTGTGTGGTTGTTGATTCGGAAATTTAGTCTTTGTTTTGCTCCAACAAGGCTACCGTTGTGGTTTTTATGAGGATCGCTGTCAAATCGAGCACTGGGAAGGAGCAGAGCGGGCGTTGGCGCGATGGATTTACATTTTTTAATTATTTCAAATTTTCCATGCGGTCTTATTTGGATGTTGGGGAATTGCACGAGTGTTTTTTCTGCTATTTTGATCCGTACGACTCGTGTGTAGTCAAATGGTTTCGCGTGTTTTTCCATCGCATGGGGTTTTTCACCTAAAATGTAAGATTGCGCCAGAAAGCGAGATGGTATAATAAACAATACAATTGCGTGTCAATTTGAGAAGCCCTAAGTACTTACTCGAGTGAAGTTTCTATTTGTTTGAAACCTGTATGTATTGTATACATGTGTAAACCGCTATATACCTTCTACCTACCTACCTATCGTGCTGTTCAATCTTCATTTCAACTTTTCCTTGGTCTTGGTCGCTGCGAGTGAACTGGCGTGCTTATATGCACGTTATATAAGATGATATTGACCTTCGCATTGGTTCGCATTCTATTCAATTCAACATCTTTGACGCTTTTAGCTTAATTACAATTACTAAGAATTATACTATCTTCGGATAATTTGGTAAAATATTCGAAGTCAGGTCTGGGTTTTTTTCTTCAGCAGTCATTATGTCGATAGCTGCATACCTTTGTAGGTAAGACATGAAAAGAGGACGTTGTACCTGTATCTTCCAACAACCGCAAAATGACCGCAAAAAACACGACGTTGTTTTTATAGGTTAAAAGACGTGTACTCGTATTTTTTTGATGAAACTGGCAATTTTAATAGATTATTAATTCTGCACCTGTAACATCTTAGAATTCGAATCCGGAATACAATCGCATCTGGGAAAGATTAATCTAATCCTATATACCTAATATGAAAATATGACCCATTTTAAAATCTCTTTCTGTTTGTTATTAATGACTTTTAGGACTTGGGCAATGAGTATTCGACATTCCTAAAATTGTATCGGAACCGACAGATCTCTTCAAGTTTGACCTATGAGTCGACACAATAAAATTCAAAATCTGAAGTTTGTCGTTCTCATTTTAAATTGCCTACACATTTCTTTGAGCCTATAGAAATTATTGTAAGGAGATACGTAATAAAAGTTGATATTTCCTTGGGTGGTAAAACTTTGTGAGAACCTACTCCCTGCCTGGTAAATAAGCGTAAATTCCAATTCAGCCGATTGGAAAATTTTCAACATTTAGACGACTGTGTCGCATCGTTTAATATTTTCGTCGGATTTTACAAATATTTTCTGTACAAATTAGCGGCGGCATCAAGATAACCTTGTGTTTATTTCGAAGAAGTTACGAAATCTCACTATTCAGAGGTTTCGAATTTCAAGGAAACAACGTTGGTTTCATTATTCCGAGTTGGATTCCAAATTTGATAAATTAAAAAAAAAACACACAAAGTAAAATAAAACCAAACGAAATTTCAAGTAATCTGTGTTCTGAATTTTTTTTTTGGAAAATTTTCTTTCAAACAAAAACTTGAAAAATCTTTTTCAATAAAATATTTTAAAATGCCACCTGATTAAGATTTTTACAAATTCGAAAAAAAAAATTCGAATACTTAGAATTCGAAAAACTGCTCCTGGAAAAATTGAAAAATACCTACAGATTTCATTTTCAATAAAAATTGTTTTTTTATTCTACGAGCTGGTTTCTCATGCAACTTTTATGGCTCCAACCAAAGTGGATAATTTTTTTTGAATTTGATTTTTTTTTTAAATTGAAAATGTAAATTATTTGTAATTTTTTAACAACCAATATTAGTTTTGTGCGAATTTTTCTTTGATCGAAATTTTTTCATTGCAACATACCAAAAACAGCTAAAACTAAATACGCCATTGTCTACATGAATTTTGATCAAATTCGTTTATTTTTTCCTATTTTCTTTTGAAATACCCTACCTAATGTCACCATTTTGGGAACTAAAAACCTCCTCTCACGGTTAGATGTCCCGAGGGCCTAAAATTCATATCCGGACATATTCCAACTTTATATTTAGTTAGGGGGAGTAACTATCAATGTAATCAATTAGAAAATATGCAAAAAAATATTTCAAGGAGTTGATTAGAAGTTAGTGCAAAATCCCAGTTCACCTAATATAAATTTCAAAAAAAAAAAATAATAATTTAATAAAATAATTTTTTTTAGCAAATTGGATTAAAAAATTTATTTTAAAAAATTTCTATGAGTGACAAAAAATCGTTGAAAAAGTATTTTAAAACTTTTTGAAAAAAAAATCCTCAAGTTGCTGAAAGAAAAAAGTCGATAAAAAATGTCTTAAATAAATGCTCTGACGAAAAAAGTGTATAATAATTATTAAAAAAAAATCTAAAATAATTACTCCAAAAATTCTAAAAAAATTTCTTGCACAAAATTCTTCAAAGAAAAATCCCCTCAATTTTTTTTTTTTTTTTTTTTGAGAAAATAGATACCTGTTGAATATATCGCGCTAGGCTTCTCCTGGTGACACATGGACCACTGTGTCCTTCACTACCTATATGTCACTGGAGCTATAGAAGAATATTATAGACGTGTGTTGCTCGTGTGTGGTGCTTTTATTTTGCTCGTTCGCGTTGATCTGAAGGCGACTCAAAGTCTACTCATCCAACAATACGTAATTCTCAATTTTTTCTAGAGAAGAAAAATCTCATTTTTTTTAAAGGAAAAAATGTTCAATATTTTGAGAGGAAAAAAGTCTCAATTTTTTAAAAGGAAAAAATCCCATTTTCTTGAAAAAAAGAAGTCAATTTTTTGAGAGAAAAAAAATCTTATTTTTTTGAGAGAAAATTAAAAGCCAATTTCTTGGGAAAGAAAAAAATCTCAATCTTTTAGAGAAAAAAAATCTCAATGTTTTGAGAGAAAAAATCTCAATTTTTTGAGAGCAAAATTCCTCAATTTGTTGAGGGAAGGATCCTAATTTTTTGGGAGAAAAAAATCTCAATTTTTTGAGAGAAAAATTCCTCAATTTATTGGAGGAAAATCCTAATTTTTTGAGAGAAAAAAAAACTTAATTTTTAAGAGAAAAAAATCTAAACTTTTTGAGAGAACAAGAATCTTGATTTTTTGAGAGATGAAAATCTCAATTTTTAAGAAAAAAAAATCGCAATTTGATTTTTTGAGAAAAAAAACTCAATTTTTTGGAGTATACCTAATTGCTCAATTTTTTGGGGGGAAAATCTCAATTTTTTTAAAGAAAAAAGTCAATTTTTTTAGAGAAAAAAGTCAATTTTTTTAGAGAAAAAAGTCAATTTTTTTAAAGAAAAAAGTCAATTTTTTGAGAGGAAGAAATCTTGATTTTTTTGAAAGAAAAAACTCAATTTTTGTGAGAAAAAAATCTCAATTTTTTGAGAGAACAAGAATCTTGAATTTTTGGAGAAAAAAGTTACCTACTAATTTTTTGTGAGAAAAAAATCTCTTTGTTTTAGAAAAAAAAGTTAAGTCAATTTTTTTTTGAAATTTTTAAATAAATTGTGAAATTTCTTAATAATAATTATGCCGAATCTTGATAGTATGCCAAATTTTTTCGATACCACCTGTCAAATTTTTGAGCACATCAATTAATTCTCTTGTATGTTTAAAAAATTTTCACATATTATTGTAATTTTTTTTTATTATTTTTTTTCATAATTCAGCTGAAAAACAATTTTCTTTTAGAACAATTTCTTATTTTTAAATTATTCTTTGACTTTTAGTGTCACTTGATGAATTTTCTAAAAAATTTCTGGGAGAAATAAAATCTTGAGAATAAATTGGTGACCACCCTACTTCTCCTAAATATTCGACGTAGTCTCTGGGCCTACCATATTGAAGCCATTACGAAGCCTTTTAACACAATTTAGCCTTTGAAGATTCGTAGAAAATGGCATAAAAATAGAAACGTAGATCTAATACAAATTTACTTTAATACCGTCCAATTTAATGATAATTCTCGAAGGTCAACTTGAGAGGCAGCATGAGAGTACAAAAAATCGCTGAAACGGTTTCAAATATTGCATAATTTTTTTTTTTTCTAGCAACAGGTCAAAGGGAAGATGAGGTATTCTCTCTTGGTCTCTTCTACGAACTCACATCTGTTCGCAAAAGTGCAAAATGTTTTCTGTACTTATGCTTCTGTATGCGAAATTGGCACACGATACTTAATGACATAACACACAATTTACAATTTGATTCTAGTTCAATTTTCAACTCGGCCGAAATATGAAAATGAACTATGAAGATGAACTCGTACATTTTCAGCTGATGGGAATAGGTATTGAATTTTCGTCAGAAAAACTGACTCATTCGTGTGCCGCTTTGATATTCCCATAGGTATAATTTTTTCCTCGTAAATTAATGTGCGATTCATTATAATTTACTTATCAACCACGAGCTTGTTTTTTTTTTCCATGACCATAATCTTGGTCTTGGTGGATGCGGTGGTGATCCAACGACGGTCACCGATTGTGTAATATTATACGTGTAAGGATCAATTTTGTGTAGGCCCAAGTTACCTAACCAGATGGTTGAGATTTTTGCTAAATAAGTGGAAAAAACTGAGAAGGCGATCGACCTTCTTTGTTCGCGAAATAAAAATCATTTATTGACCAGACAGCAGGGCCAACCTACGCTGGTAGACGTACGCGTGCTGCGTGACCAACACCATTACACTTACGTAGTATATTTTAGAGAAAATTTTATACATTATTTAAAACGTACAGTTGTACACATTTTAAAATTTATATAAATTTCGCGTAAAATTTTATGCTAACGCTTTTGCGATGCTGTACGTAGTTGGTTATTCTAATATGACGCGTGTGTGTGTGTGTATTTCAGGAACTGGCACCTTCGGACGTGTCTTATTATGTCAAGAAAAAACCAGTAATAAATTCTACGCGATGAAAATTCTATCCATAGCAGACGTTATCAGACTAAAACAAACGGAACACGTTAAAAACGAGAAAAATATACTATTAGAGATCAATCATCCCATCTTAGTCACGCTGTAAAGTACCCATATTTATTTATTATGCATTTTAGTTAGTGGTACGCATTAGATAGATATGTAGAGGTACTGACTGGCTGTAAAGAGCGAAAAAACCCACGCTCTTTGGTATTGGCAAATTCATCGTGCGGAGCCGGTTCGACGACGCGACGATACCGTTAAGTCTCTGGTCTCGGGATCGTCCACAGGCGTCAAAAAATTTCCATGAGTCAGTAGATAAGATGCCATTACCATATGTGGGAAATGGGAATTACAATACGATATAAAAAAGTAGATACCTTCCTAGATCACGAGCTCTTTGTGTCAACTCCATCGAGAGGAGGGGAGAAAGTGTCGAAGTGGGTGCAATTTCAACTGCCCCAGATTCTCTTGAGGGTCCTGATGTTTAAAGAAATGGTATCATAATTTTCAATTTTTAAAAAAAATGTTTTTAAAATTATTTTTGAGTTGATAAAATGACAAAAAAACAGATTTGTTTTAAATTTTTATTCAAAAAAGACGATAAAAATATTCGCAATTTTGGGACTTGTGAATGAATTTTTTCAAAAAAAAAAATCAAACATTTTAAAAAAAGAGAAAGAAAGTTTTTGAAAAACTATTCAACATTTCGATCCTTTGAAAAAAATTTCAAAACAAAATTGTAAAATTTTTTAAAAATTGTCCTCGTGAAAAGAAATAATTATAATTTTCCTATACTTTAAAAAATAATATAAATAATGAAAATATAATTTATAAAAAAACTTTTTTATTTTTAATTTCACAAATTAATTTTTTACTTAAAATATATAAATCAAAACAATAAAGTTTTTTTATTCATTCATTAATTCATTCATTTAATTTTTTTATGTAAAACAGTTTTTGCAAAATCACAATTTTGGTCTTAAATTTTTTTTGTAAAAACTTAAACAAAACAAAAAATTTTAATTTCTTTTTAATTTTTTTTTCTTTTTTTTTTTTTGCAATTTTATCTTTAAAGTTTTTATTCAAAAACACAAAATGAGTAAAAAAAAACTTTTATTTTTGCAAAATTTTCACAATTACATAGGTATGATTTTGGAAAATTATTTCACAAAATGTTCACAATTATTATCTCAAATTTTTTTCTCCAAAACATATAAAAAGAAGTTTTTGCAATTTTGATTTGGCAAAATAACAAATAATGTTTTTTGCAAGATATTCACATTCACTATTTTCATATTGAATTTTTTTTTCGCCAAAATAGGAAAAAAAATTGCAAAATCTTGGAAATTTTAGTTTTAAAAATGTTTTCTAGCAATTTTGGTCTTGCGAAAAAGTTTGCAAAAATTTGAACAGCTTAAAAAATAATTATTGCAAAATTTTAGGTTCTTAATTTTGGTCCTGCAAAAATTTTTGCAAAAACATATAAACATGGCACTTTTTGGCAAAATATCCACACCCTGTCTTAAAAAAGTGTAAAAACATTTTTTTTTTGCAAAATATTTGTAATTTTAGCATTGCAAATTTTTTTCGAAAACTGAGATTAGATAAAAGATATTTTACGCAAAATTTTTGCAGTTTTGGTTTTGCAACAATTTTTGAAAGAATTTGAATAGAAGAAAAATGTTTTTTGCAAAATATTCGTCATTCTTCTATTTTTTTTGGAGGGGGGCATGCAAAAAATATGTTTTGCAAAATATTCAAAATTTTATTTTTGAAACATTTTTTTGCAAAAAATTTACAAAAAATATTTTTAGCAAAATTTTTGCAGTTAAATTTATTTTAATTTTTGCAATTTTAATTTTGCAATTTTTTTTGCAAAATATTCAAAATTTTAGTTTTGAAATATTTCTTGCAAAAACTTGAAAAATAACAAAAAACTGTTTTTTTTTGGAAAATATTCAAATTTTTAGTTTTGAAAAAATAGCGAAATTTTTGCAATTTTGAACTTGTGAAAATGTTTGCAAACATTTTTGTAGAGAGTAAGAAATAATTTATGCAAAATTATCCTCAGTTTTGGCCTTGCAAATATTTTTGCCTAAACTTGAACAGAATAAAGATTTTTTCAAAACTTGAATCGAACAAAAAATACTTGATTGATGCAACATTTTCGTAATTTTGATTTTGCAAAAATTATTGCAAAAACTTCCTTAAAACAAAAAAAAAAATTTTTGCATGTATTCACCGTTCTCGTCTTAAATTTTTTTGCCAAAGCATAATAAAAAATATTTTTGGAAAATTCTTGCAATTTTGATTTTTTAATTATGGTCTTTCAATATTAGGTACGAAAAATCGAATTTTTGTTTGCAAAATATTCAACATTCTTTTTTTGGAAATATTTTTAAAATACTTTTTTATTCGAAATTGCGGTCTTACAAAAATATTCACCATTATCATCTTAAAAAAATTATACCTAATCAAAACCTACAAACATTTTTTTTTTTTGCAAAATTTTCTCAACTTTGGTAGTGCAAAAATATTTTGCCAAATACTTGCAATTTTTTTTTTCATGAAATGATTTTTTTTTTTAATATAAGTATTCTCAGAATTTTATTTGCAAAATGTAAACATTTTTTGCCTTGAAAACAAATTATTAAAATTATTTTTTGCAAAATATTCCCAATTTTGATACCTAATACCTACTGAAAATTTTTTTGCAAAAACTTTCAAAAAATATTTTTGCAGTTCTGGTTTTAGAATTTTTTTTGAAGTGGGTACTTGAACTGATTGAAAAATAATTTTCGCAAAATATTCACCATTCTCGTCTTGAAAAAATTGTTATTAAAACTTACAGAAAATATTTTTTTTATTTTTTTTATTTTTTTTTGAAAAATAATTTTTTAACGAGTAGGTAAGTAAGTATTCCCAGAATTTTATTTGTAAAATGATAGTATTTAAAAAAAAAACACACATTTAAAAAAATTTTTGTGTTTCGAAAATCAGAATTTTTTGGCAAAATATTTGCAAATCTTGCAAAAAGTTTTGCAAAATCCTGAACAAAATATAAAATATTTTTTGTAAATTTTTTTTTGCAATTTTGTTCTGTCAAAATTTTTTGCAAAAACTTGAAGAGAACAAAAATTATTGCGAAATATTTGAATTTCTTGCGTTAAAAAATTTCAAAATAAAAATTTGAAAAAAATGTAATCTGACACAAAGATGAATCCAGAAAAGTTTCCCCACAAGATGTAACTATAGATTTCCTCTCGACGGAGTTGCCTCGTGTTTTATGAAATTTTCATCAGTCGAATTTCAGCACAAAAAATTTCCACGCTGGGTCGATTTAATTAATGAAATTTTTTTTATTACAGACAGTGGCATTGGCACGATTCCAGAAATTTATACATGATACTAGATTACGTATGCGGAGGTGAATTATTTTCATATCTAAGGAACTCCGGCAGATTTACGTCTAGTGCAGGTTCGTACAGAATTTTTTTTATCTCAATATTGTTTTTAATTCGTCAAACAATAGCTCGAGTAGTCGAGTGGCTAAAAACGACAATACAAGTACGTCCGATCGATTATGGTGGTGATTTGAATTGTTTCCAAAAAAATTATACTCTTGAGCTCGTGGCGTACAACATGCAGATAAAATATGTATGATGATTTTTCCATCTTGCATTTTATTAAAATGTTTTCTTATTAGTAATTAAATTTATTGGCGATTAGAAATGCGTGTAACTCGTTAAATTTAATAGTTGGCAGGAGCTCTTTATTAATGGATGTGTAAACAGCAGCAGATTTTAAATATTGTAATCGTCTCGAAATGACGTAACTGATGGCTTTTCCTGCTACGTTGATGAAATTTATTTCGCGCCGCGTATCTACAACAACGATGCAATTGTAGGCGGCGGTAGCGTGTATATTGCATTTTTTTATACTTATAGTACGTAGGGCTCGAGTATAAATGAAAATTGATGTCACGATTTAAAAGCATGCTTTTTTCACCGCGTCTGGGATTTAAAAAATTGCTCGAAATACGCCGCATGTTCTTGGAAAATATTTTAATATACAGGATGTCCCCAGAACGTCTGCCAACCACGAGCTGAGGGATAGATAATCTTTGGTGTGAAATAATTTTCCTATATTTATTTCACCCTTAAATGAATTTATAGGATATCTCACAAAAATCAAAATGAGAAATTTAACATAAAAATTCATAATTTTTTGTAGTCTAAAAATAATAATATGATGGCAAAAATAAAAAAAAAAAAACGAAAAAAAAAAATTGCTTTACTTACATTTGGAGGATAATTCAATCAAAAATAATAATAATAATAATGGAGATCGTAATTTTTTTGAGAAATGAAGGAAATTGGTATTTTTTAAAATTCAAATTCGAAAACATCAACAACAAAAACTAAAGATTTTTCATGAAAAATTGAACACAAAAATAACCCAAGTAAGTATATAAAATACGTAGGTATATAGAAAAATGTAGGAAAAAATTCAAGTTTTGTTTTAAAATGAAAAGTGAGAAGTGAAGTTGTAAAAATTTTTTTTTGGAATTTTAACAAAAAAATTGAAAATGCGCGAAAAAATGAAGATATGAAAAAGAATAACAGAAAAATTGAAAAAAATAATTGAAAAACCAATTTTACTAAACTAAAGAAAAATCAAAAAAAGAAGTGGGTAGAAAAATTTTCAAAAAAAATTGAAAAAATAGAAAATTGGGAATTTTTTTAATTTAAAAAAATTGAAAAAATGAGTTAAACCTACCTATGTAAATCAAAAAATTAAAATTAAAATTGTATTTGAAATACCTACTTAATTTAAACGTTGATTTTAAAAAGGAAATAATTTTCAAATTCAAATTCTTTTTATCCTACAAGTGCTTAATTTTAGCAAATTTATTGATGATCAAATCTATATTGGCGAAATACTTGGAATTTTATCATGTTTTGGTAACTGGAAAAAATGGGAGGGGACATGGAATGGTGTTGTGTCATTGTATGTGCACAAATTTTTGAAAATTTTGTTTTCATCATACTTACCTACCAACTGTAGATTTTTTCGACTTTCTCACAATTTTTATCATATTTCAACGATCTCTTCTGCGTTTTAAGAGGAAATGATTTTTTTAAGTGTTTCCCTGAAAAAAAAGTAATCAAAAACAATTTCAATTTTTTCCAGAAAATTTGGATTTTTCAAGATTTAAAAAAATACTTGATGTTTTATCAAAATAGTTCGAACAAAGTTTTTAAAAAATCTTTTAGATATTTTTTCAGAATTAGGTACCTATCCATTAAAAAAAAATTAAATTGCTCAAACAGAAATTTTTAAAAATCAATGGTTTATTTTTCAATATTTTTTGGAGAATTACAACTTGGAAAAAAGTACACTTGAATAATTTCAAACGTAAATAACTTTTTTCATAGAAAAATTACAAAAAGATGCGTGGAATCTTTTTGATAGGAAATTCCACAAAAAAAAATTTTGTTCGAAGAATTTTTCTCTGGCAATTATAGTTTTTCTGAAAGAATTAAAAACATGTTCAAAAATTTAATTTTTCTAATTTTTTGAGGCTTTTAATTGTTGATGGCTACATTTTTTAATTTTTTGAAAAAATGTTTCGTACAAAAGTTCTTCCTACTTAAATTTCCTACAAAAAAGTATTCTATAATTTTTCTCTCAGGATCATTGTCGAGGAGAATTTTCATTCCAAATGTAAAGTTTATTGCTACAACATAACACGAAAAAAATTACACCTTTGTAACTTCCTCCTTGGATGATTTGAATTTGGCATAGTTACATTTATCCCTTAATTCAGAATCTGGAGACGTGCTTGTTATGACACCCTGTATAGTGTATAGCATACGATATATATAGTCGAGGAAGGAGGATTTTCTAGTGTAGAAAAATTTATCGTCGTTTTAAATTATGCCAAAATAAACCTTATTATTACTCGGCCGGTAAAATAGTATAATTTTTATCACCACCGCGCTCACTCGTATCACGTCGGAGCGAATTTAGATGTCAGATGTGGGTCGTCCAAGTACATACGAATTTATATATATGGGCCGATTTTCAAATTTTTTTCATCTTTTGTTCGCAGGAAATTTCTACGCTGCCGAAATAGTCATCGCTTTGGATTATTTACACTCAAAAGGCATCGTGTATAGAGACTTGAAACCGGAAAATTTATTATTAGATAGAGAAGGCCATTTGAAAATTACTGATTTCGGATTCGCCAAGAAGTTGACCGACAGGTAACTATCGTATAATCGAGATTGATCTGTTTTTAATAGCGCCTCCTTAGGTATTATATCTGTAGATATGTAGGTACTCCACTTCACATATACCTGCATAACCGGATACGGGGAATTTTCATTAGGTATTGGTAATAATAACAGATTCGTAATGCAGCAATTGATCGTGATCCCCCGCCTCGATCCTCCCAACCATCTTCTATGACTTCTTTTTAACGTCGCTAATTACCTATTTTTCTGTTTGGTAGAATTATTAGAGCGATATATCAATTTTTTCTGGAGCTAGTTGATGCCCTGAGGAGTAAGGTTAATATTCTGTAGACAAATACCACCTCTTTCTCTACACCACAATTCAGCAACTTTTCCTTCCTTCGGTACATTGCAAACAATTTTGTTTTCGTTTTCGATGTTGATCGAGATAAAAAAAAGCACTGCCTTCGTCTTCTGCGGTTTTGCGAAAATTATTCAAAACATGAAATTATCGTGTGTTATTAAACTGGCGGATAAAACTCTTCGGGTAATCTTGATTTGATTTATATTTTATATATCGATGGGTGTGCTTATAATTAGGCACGAAAAATAATTAATTCGTGTTTACCATTGGGTTTTATCCAAATCTCAATTTTACGAAAGTTTTTCATTATTACGCAAGAATTTCGTGTGTTTTTATTGATATTTTTGAAGTACATAATCCTCAATTATTTCTAGACTGATTTCTTAAGCCTGTGGTTGGAATGAGGAAGGGTAGAAGGTCGTGAATCGCGGGGCTTATTTAGAAGATTTTTTAGAACTACGTGAATTATAAAATTTTTAGGACTCATATTTTGAAAAAATTGGAAAAGAATAGTTCTTCGATCAAATTTCAGTATATGGATTTGTTTTTCAATAAAATTAAAAAAAATTGATCTGCATCAAAATTTTTATTTTTTTTTTGAAGAAGTTAGAAAATTTAAATTACCTAGAAATATGAAAACATTTGCTTTTTAATAAATTAACAAAATTTGAAAAAAATGAATTTCATTTTTCAAATAAAATTTTTAAAAATTTGTTGTAAAAAATGTCGTGGCTTTTTGATATTTCAAAAAAAAAAAAATATATATGTTCCAAAAAAATATTGGAAAAGTGTTTCAAGGCAAAATTTGGAATAATCTCTTCATAACGAAATTTTAAAAATTTGTTTAAATCATGATCTTGAAAAAATTTTTCAAAAAATTGAAAATGTAATTTTGCGACAAAACATTAATACAATCATATCTTTTTAATCGAAATGAAAAACAGTGTCTATACGTGTTTTCACAATAAATTGATGAGAAATGAATAAATTATTCCAAAAAATTTTCGAGGTGAACGTGTCGCGATAAAAATTCAATTTTAAAAAAATGGAAAATTTCTCTTGAAGTTCGATCAACTTGATAATATGTTTTTCGTCGATGAACACGAAAAAAAATGTTTTGAAATATAATAATTGTTGACAGAAAAAAATCACCAAAAAATATATTTTGATTCATAAAAATTTTTTATTTTGATCTCGATAGATTTTTTTAAATGGTAGGTTCCTATAGTTCATTTTGAAAATTTTCTAAAATTTGTATTGGAAAAGTTCTGAAGAATGGCTTCGAAAAAAAAATCCAAGGTTTAAATGATTTTCAGTTTAGAATATAATTTTTCAACAACTAAGCAAAAAAAAAAATGGCAAAATTTGAAAAATAGATTTTCAAAAAGTTGTATTTTGACCTTTGAAAAAAGTTGCGTTTTTAAAAAAAAATTAGGAGAATGGTTTTTGACAAATTAATATTTAGAAAATGAAAAAACATCATTTTTTCAAGTAAGAAAAGTCATCATTTTTCTAGCAAAAAAAAGACAACATTTTTTTTCGCGAAGAAATTAGACATTATCTCTTAAGTGAAAAAGACATAATTTTTTTCGTGATAAAATAAATGCCATCACCTTTTTTTTAGTGAAAAATGTCATTTTATTATTGAAAAGAAGCATAATTTTTTAGTAAAAAAAGGTCATCAATCAATCATTCTTTTAGCGGAAAAAAGTTGTCCTTTTTTGTGACAAAATCATTTTTTTAAGAACAAAAATCATCATTTTTTAAAGTAAAAAAATGATTATTTCTTTTGATGCAAAAAAGTCATCACTTATTTGTTTAGTGCAAAAAAAATCCTTATTTCTTTAGTGCAAAAAATCATTTTTTATTGCGAAAAATCATAATTTTTTAGTGAAAAAACATCAATTTTTCATTGAAAACAAATCATCATTATTTTCAAGTAAAAAAAAAAATCATTTCTTTTGATACAAAAAATTATTTTATCATTTTTTTAGTGAAAAAAATCATCAATTTTTAGTGCGAAGAATCATAATCTTTTTAGTGAAAAAAAAAAATCATTATTTTTTTAGTAAAAAAAATCATCCATTTTCTTAGTGAAATTTTTTTTATCATTTTAGTGAAAAAATCATCATTTTTCAAAATGAAAAAACTACATTTTTTCAGTAAAAAAAAAAAAAAAAAAAACTCATTATTTCTTTTGATACAAAAAATTATCTATCATTTTTTAGTGCAAAAATTATCTATCATTTTTTAGTGCAAAAAATCATAATTTTTTTAGTGAAAAAGAATTATGTAGGTTAGCATTATTTTGGTAGGGGAAAAAATACTGAAAATCATTATTTTTTCGGTGAAATTTTTTTTTTTATTTTAATGGAAAAAAATTTTTAGGTAGGTATCTGTTATTTTTAGTGAAAAAAAATCATGAAATATAATTTTTTAAATTGAAAATAAATTAGTCAAAATTATAATTTTATTTTAAATTGCAGCGAGGGTATCTGTACTGTACCTATTAATAACCCGTGTAGCAACGTCGATGCTAATTTCGATATAAATGTCGACACATCGAAAAGTGACCGATTTCGATGTGTCGACATTTATATCGATATCCACATCGACATTTGCAATGATGAGATTTTGAAAAATATGCTAAGTTCAAATATTCAATATAAGTATATATTAAAATTACACCAAAAATAGTGTTCAAGCCAACATTTCGACATTTTTTGTCAAATATGCGGCATTGAGGCCACATTTGTAGCTGGACACATGCGAGTGTCCAACTAACATAGAGATGATTCTTAGACCTTATGTACTAATTCACAACACACTTTATCTGCGAGTATCACAATCACCCTCAAGACGTCGACAGTCAAGTCGATGCATTATTCGACCCTCGACAATTAGATCGACATTAACTCGACTTAAAATTCCTCTGGTCAACACTGTCGACAGTTAAGTCGATGCATTATTCGACCCTCGACAATCACATCGACACTATCTCGACTTAAAATTCCTCTGGTCGACACTGTCGACAGTGAAGTCGATGCATTATTCGATCATCGACAATTATGTCGACAATAACTCGACAAGTGGTTGTATTATTCAAAACTTTAAAAAATAAGAAAATTTTGTGATTCTTTCAAAAATTATTTATTCCTGAGCTTAAAATGTTCCTATTAATTGTTTTTAGTTCTTTTTAGATATAAAATTTGTAAATTTAATTGGCAGAAATTGTCGACATAAATGTCGATGCGTTTATCGAGTATCGATTTTTACATCGACTTGTCTACGTAGAAAAATAACGTTTTCTAAATTATAGGAAAATACTGAGAAAAATTCAAAAATTTTGATTGAACAGTTATGTTTAACATAGAACATTACTTTAAATCTCAAATATCATTTTTAATTCATCGTTAACCGAGAAAAAAATGTGTCTGAATTTTGTCGACATAAATGTCGATGTCGACAATTGCTACACGGGAAATTTTAATAAAAACAATTTTTTTTAATCTGTAAATATTTTTTAAAAATTTTTGAAAGAAATTTTAAATTTTTTTGAAGAAATTGTTTTATAACCAGATTTTAAAATTTTTCTCTAAGCTATAAAAAATTTGTAAAAATTATGAAGTTGAACGAAAAAAAAATTACTTTAGGGATAGAAACTACGAGTAATTTTCGAAAAATTTGGAAAATATCGAGAACAGATGTAATCTAAATTATAGGGTATAATTCGTGGACGATTACCTCGAATCACCGCAATTACCTAATATACGAATTTTTTTACGAAATTCTCGGAAATCATCGTAATTGTTTGTAATTTGAGGTAGGTAATAGTTGATTACACGAATAATCAGACATCGGATCTCGCTGTTGGCCAATTCACCTCCCCGTGCAAAAAAAATTGTACACCAAATAGCGCAACGTTACTTTTTACTACATGTCTTCCCTAATACTACAGCATAGAGCATACGTAACAATTTTTTTTAACCGCCTAGGAGCCTAACTTAAACATTTATTTGTACCTTTAAATGAGTAGCTTTAGGTATACGAGAGTTTATCTTTCGAACGATATCTGTGGTCGCTTGAAACGCCGTCTTGACCGTCGACAGGAAAGGCACCTGTGGTAAAATATCCAACGAACTTCTCGGTCTTCCGCAAATCATCAAGCATATCCCAGTGAAATAAAACGTACCCAGGCATATTCTGAAAAAATAATACAACGCCGTCAATGCCAATCTGACCAGCTTCGGTAGCATCCAAATAAGAACTCTGTCCATATCTTTTCTTCGAGTTTCGTGTCGTATAAAAATGTCTTCTTTTTTTTCTGCCAAACGACTTAATTACGCTGATGTGAAAAAAAAAATGATAAATTTGCTCCGAAGTTGTGCTTTTTATTAAATTGCCTAGAAATACTCGTAGGTACTCGTGTCGTGTCGAAAGCCAGAGGGCTTTGCTAAGGAAAATCTCCTCCTCGTCCGTCTGCGCTTATAATAATTATTTAAATTAGAGCGGAATAATTGATGTAATCGAACGTGGTCGTACCTTTTAACGCGCGACATCGCGTCGTGTATCTCGTCGTAAATTTATTATATTTTCTAAAAATATCCGACGTGTATTAAAATTGCACGCTTAATGTAAACCGAGAGCGCGGTGTATTTTAAGTTGAATTTTACGCAGCGGTATATGCGAGGTGATTGGAAATGATTTATTTTAATCCATAAACGTCGTTTCGCTACTTTTATCGTAAGCGAGTTAATTTATCGTATGGATGTTGTGTTTTGTGTTACAGAACGTGGACTCTGTGTGGTACGCCCGAATACTTGGCTCCTGAAATAATACAATCCAAAGGACACAATAAGGCTGTGGATTGGTGGGCTTTAGGTAGGTAATCGTAGTACATACGTTATGTCGACCTTGGTAAACATTAACACTACCTACGGATTCGTAGGCATCATACACACGATCGATTGCAAAAATCGCCCATCTGTTTGACGAATTTGTCCAAAATGCTTAATAAGTTTCAAAATTTAATATTCCATTATACAGGGTGTCCCGGAAATGTACATTGTACGTCCAAGTTTCAGATTTGGGCATGACCAATTGTACAGTCACAAATGAAGGTTCAGTGGAAACGAAAAATCAAAAGCTGCTTTATGATTCGTAATTTAGGACATATTCCTCAAAAAATAATCTGGGGTTCCATCCCTTTTCACAAAAACCTCCGTATCTCTGTACCCAAGATCCCAATTGAATTTTTTTTGAAATAAAAATTGCAGAATAAAATATTTTAAATAATTTTTGTTATTACAAAAATTTTGATTGGGCCCTTTTTCGTTTCCAATTTTGCATAATAAATAGGTACCTATATGAAAAAAGTCCAGAGATTTTCTTTATGTGTAGTATGCAGAATTGGCGGGAAGGGAGGGGTCCAAACAAAATTTTTATAATAATCAAAATTATTCCTTCGATCTTAATTTACAACTTTTGTTTGAAAATTTTTTCAATTTGAGCCTTAGAAATCGATATGAGGAGCAAGGAAAGGGGATGAATTCTCGAAAAAGGGAAAGAGGAGCCTCAAAAAAATGTCAGGTGTCCGGGGTGGACTTTTTGAAATTCTTCGGATTTTGACCTAATCCACGAGAGTGATTCATTTTGAGTTGGAGATCCACCCTAGAAAATTTTAGACCCCTAACTCAAAGGGGGCTGGAGCTAGTATACAGGGTGTCCGGGGAGGACTTTTTGAAATTTCTTCAGATTTTGACCTAAACCAAGAGAGTGGTTCATTTAGAGTTGGAGATTCACCATAAAAATTTTTAGACCCCTCTCAAAGGGGGATTGAGTTAGTATACAGGGTGTCCGGGGAGGATCTTTTGAAATTTCTTCAGATTTTGACCTAAGTCCAGAGGGCAGGGGGTGATTCATTTTGAATTGGAGATCCATCCCAGAAAATTTTAGACCCTAGCTCAAAGGAGGGTGGAGGTAGGGGTGCTCAAATCGAGGTATACTTTTTTTTTTAAACTGTTTTTCACTTTTTGCCACTTTTGGGCTGTGCCATCTGCGTCGTCCCGCTTTAAAACTTTAAAAGTGGCAATTTGAATTTCCACACCTCGCTACAGCATTTAGCTCGAAATTGGATACCACTTTAAACCCTTTAACGGGAGGTTGAAATGTTGCAGCTCGCTGAAAAATCGTGATTTTCAAATTTCAAAAAAAGGAAATACCATCGTCCATCTGCTTGGTACCGAAATTGGGCTTGAATGGCTCATATTGATGCAAAAAAAAATTCCCATAGGAAAAGTTGAAAATTTTCATTGCAGGGTTACCAACTTTTGATTTTAATAAGAAATCAAATTTTTTTTTATGGTGATCGATTTTTTTTAGCAAAAATTTAATATTTCCAAAGTCTCCAGTGCATTGTACTTCAATGAAAAAAGTAAAAAAAGTTGTTATCACATATTTGAAATTGAAGGAGTTAAAGCAAAAAGAAATTCACGTCAAAGATATTGCCTTCCAGAAAATTATTAAGGGGTACTAGCGAAGTAGCGAGACGCGAAAAAAGAGGTGATAGATTTTTCTATCCTTGAAAATGAAGGATGAGCAACTGTTTTTTTTTCCTTCAATTTTATGAAAATTTAGCTAAATTAGTAAATTCTGAGAATTTGTAAAAGTTGATCAAATTTTGGAAATTAAAATATTTTGGGAATGTGGCTAAACTTTTAAAACTGATAAAATGTATTAAAGGTTTTAATTTAAATAACAGAATTTCAAATTTTGACTCACTTTTAAAAATTGAAAAAATTGACGAAATATGGATGAAATTCAGAACATTCATTTTTTAATATTTTGTAAAAATTGACCAAAACTAAAAACATTAAAAATAATTCACATTCTTGAGGCTGAAAAAATTGCTAAAATTCAAAAAACGGTAAAAATTGAAAATTTACTTTTTTCAATTTTTTTAAAAGTTTAGCTAAATTTTTTTAAATGGTCAGATTTAAATTTTTGACCAAATTCTAAAAAAATTAAAAATTTTGAAAATTCACCTTTTTAATTTTTTGAGCTGATTTTTTGAAATAGATAAACGATTAAAATTTTAAAATGAACAATAGTTGTATTTTTGAAAGTGATAATGTTGATAAAATCTTTAAAAAAATTAAAAATAATCCAATTTTGAATTTTTTAAAATTTCACTAAAAATGCAAAAATTTGTCACATTTTCAAATTTAGACAAAAATTCTTGAGAGTAAAAAAAAATATTTTTTTTACTAAATTCGGTAGGTACCTACCTAGGTACTTATGCCCAATCAAAAAATCTAAATTTTATTTCCCCTTGCTCCTTCAATTTTTGAGATAGGCAAATAATGTTTAAAATATTTTTTGTTAGTGAGACCAGGTTGTATCCAAATCTGGTCTTTCAAAAGCTTTAAAAATC
This sequence comes from Balanococcus diminutus, assembly GCA_959613365.1. Classification (NCBI taxonomy): domain Eukaryota; kingdom Metazoa; phylum Arthropoda; class Insecta; order Hemiptera; family Pseudococcidae; genus Balanococcus; species Balanococcus diminutus. The sequence continues at coordinate 29,874,544 of OY390718.1, read as the reverse complement.
GTTGTTTTTCGGAAGACAAGTCTTTTTTAAAGTTTAAAAGTGCTGTAACGCCTTCATTTTTTAAACTAGGCAAATTTTTCACATACTCTGTTTTGTTCCTTTCAAAAATTTATTTCTCTACGAATTGTCTTCGTGGAATTTCGCAATTTTCATGTCTCGTGAGTGTCCCTCAAATCTCAATAAATTGAGGAAGACAACAATCTTGCCAAAAATTGTCTGGTGCTTCAACTCCTTCAATTTCAAAGATAGACATTTCAATGTGATTAGTAGATATTATTTTTCGTTTTCAAAGTATTATTCAGTACAGGGATCTGAAAACTTTTTAAATTCCGCTTTAAAAATAGCAATTTTCAGAGCTCTGTAGCGCCTTCATTTACAAAGGTAGGCATCAGGTGTACATGAAGTTTTTTTAGTGATCCTCTGTCGTATCCAAATCCAAAGTTTGGACATATATTTCCGGGTCACCCTGTATATTGACACTGGCATATTATGTACGTACTTAGTAGTTACTACCTCTTCCAACCACACTAAAATCTTAATTTCGTCAAGGTCGTTGAACCATAAATAACTAACGGACTTTTGACAACGACAACTGTATAATATGCCCGTTTTATATTCGCATTTATCAACAATAATCGTCGACCCTGATTATCCGGTATTAAAATGATAATTAAAATGTGAAGGAAGAATAATATACTGGCCACGATGATGCTGTTGACCCACGAAGCATGAAACCACTACCTGTTTGCGTTGGCGGATCTAATACTTACTTTGCGAATTGTTTCCTTTTTCAGGTGTGCTGATTTACGAAATGTTAGTCGGATACCCGCCCTTCTTCGACGATAATCCGTTCGGAATATACGAAAAAATTCTCGCCGGTAAAATCGAATGGAATAGATTCATCGATCCTATAGCCAAAGATCTAATTAAAAAACTTCTCGTTCAAGATCGTACGAAACGACTTGGCAACATGAAGGTAAACATTGCTTCATTAGCGGTAATATTTTTCGCACTCGAGGTACCATTTTTATTTTATTATACATTGTTGTGAAATTTCGCAGAACGGCGCCGAAGACGTGAAACGACACAGATGGTTCAAACACGTCGATTGGAAAGACGTTTATCATAAAAGATTAAAGGTACGTTGACAAAGTATAGGTATAGGATTTCAACGCGATTATATTTAAAATTTCAATGGAGGTGTAGGTGGATCGAATTTCGTCGTATTTTTTTTTCCACAACACAAATATTCGATGAAAGAGGGTGACTTTAAAAGGTTTGAGTTTCAACCTTGGAGGAAACTTGATGTTGATTGAAAGTTTTGCTTGCTCGTGCTTGAGAGTCAAAAATTCATTTCATCGATGCAATGCTATAAATACGTACATTTATTGTGCTCGGAGAAATCAATTTGAATTTGAAATTCGGGAATTTTCATATTTTCATAAGTTTTAAAAATTGAATCAGTTTTTGAAATGTGGTCGATTTTTGAAATTTTACAAAATTTTCAAGGAGTGGCAAATTTTTGAAAATATTATAAAAATTTTAAAAAATTCAAAACTACCTATATATATCATTTTTAAATTTTAAAAAATTTTAGCAACACTATTGTTCATTTTAAAATTTTTATCAGTTTTATCAAATTTTAAAAAATTGGCAACATTTTGAAAAAAATTTAAAAAAGTGAATTTTTAAAATTTTCAAAATTTTTACAGTTTTAAGAATTTGGTCAAAATTTGAAATCTGGTCATTTTTAAAATTCAGTCAAATTTCAAAAAAATTAAATATGCAAATTTTCAAAATTTTATCAAATTTTATCATTTTTAAAATTTAATGAAAATTTGAAATTTATGGTTTTTAAATTTTAGAAATGTTTTCAATATCATCTACCTATATATCAATTATTTTTATAGTTTGTGTTGATTTAAAAAAAAACATTGAAATGTGAATTTATACTCGTAGGTCTGAATTTTATCAATTTTTTCAATTATTAAAAGTGAATCAAAATTTGAAATTTTGTCTTTTAAAAACTTTAATAGGTATCTACATTATTTTTATCAATTGGTCACATTCCAAAAAAATGTGAAAAATTCAATTTCCAAAATTTGATCAATTTTTATAATTTTTTAGAATTTGGTTGAATTTTTATAAAACTAAAAATAATGAATTTTTAAAATTCTGTCCCTTCAGAATTTTTATTTAGTTCAAGAATTTGGATAAATTTTTAAAAAAACAATTTAAAAAACGAATTTAAAAAATTTGATAGAAATTTGCAATGTTGTCATTTTTTAACATTTTAATAAATTAAAAAAAATCAACAGTAAATTTTCAAAATTTTTCTCAGTTTTTTAAAATCAACTTGAAAATTTGAAATTATAGGTCATTTTAAAAAATCTTTTTCAGTTTTATCAATTTTCAAACGATTTCAAATTTAAAAATTTGATGAAAATTTTAAGTTATGTAATTTTTAAATTTTATCAAATTTGAAAAAAATATTTAAAAGCGCAGTTTTAAATTTGATAGGTATATTTTTGCAATTTTTAAAATTGAGTCATCTTTTGAAAAGTCATTTGAAATTTTTAAGTTTTAAAAGTTTGCCCAAATTCTCAAAAGAATTTTTAAAATTCAGTTTCCAAAATTTGATCAATTTTTAGAATTTAGCCAAGTTTTCATGAAAATAGAAAACAAAGGACATTTTTTCAATTTGGTCATTTTGAATTTTTTTTTCTAGTTGAAGAATTTAGCTTAATTTTTCAAACAAATAAAAAAAAAAGTAAAATTTCAAAATTTGATAGAAATTTGAAGTGTGGTAGTTGTGTAACTTCATTGAAATTTTTTGATGTAATCACTGATCAAAAAGAACTTGGATAAATTTTTAGGTTTTTAAAAAATTAATTAGAATTTGAAATTCAGTCATTTTAAAATCTTTTTCAATTTTTTAAATTTTCAAAAAATTGACCAAATTTTCATAATTTAAAAAAATTAATTTTTAAATTTTTAAAATTTAAAAAAATTAACTTAAAAATTTTAAAAATTTGATTATTATTTTTTTCTATTTTGGAAACTTAGCTCAATTTTTAAAAAGAAAAAAATTAAAAAATAAATTTTCAAAATTTTTAAAATTTTTAAAATTTGATAAAAATTAAAAATTTGGTAATTTTTGAATTTTATCAATTTTTAAAATTGGGTCAAAATTTTGTCATTATTAGGTAACATTTTATTAATAATTTTAAAATTATTTCAAAAAAATTTACAAAGTGATTTTTAAAGTTCCGTCATTTTTTAAAATTCAACTAAATTTTCACAAAATTAAAAAAGCGACTTTTTCAAAACCTAATAAAAATTTTAAACTAATCCTTCAAAATTTGGCAATTCGTATGTACCCTGAAAGAATAATCTTCATTAACGTCGAGAAATTTCATTCTCCGCCTTCAATCCATTTTTAAGATTTCGTCGCCGGACACAAAAAAAAATACAAAAAATTTCATCGCAGAATTTTTTCGAAAAGCTTATCTAACGATTTTTTTTTTATTGTTTAGCCACCCATCGTACCCAGAGTTTCGTTCGAAGGAGATACTCGTAATTTTGACGAATATCCCGAAATTGACTTCAAGGATGCGCCATTTGTCGGTGAAGAAGAACAGAAGGTTTTTGAAGATTTCTAATCATCTTGCCGTAGTTCCTCATTTGTATATTAGATATTGATTTTACCTAATTTAGTTTTATATAAAGAAACGTGTTTTTATATTTACGCCTTTTCCCTATTTCCCCCGCCTTTATATTTATTCGTTTTAATATAATATTTCTTGTAAATACGTATTGAAAAAATTAATACATATTTCCTTGATTTTTTTCATATTGATTTCTTGTGATAAAGTGACTATACGTAGATTTGAAAGAATGGTGCTTTGCTCGCTTCAGCAGTTTTCTTCGTAACTGTCATTTTGGCAAATTTCAATATTTGAAAAAAAAATGCAAAAATAAAAAATGCTGAAAAGAGGTACCTATTGTAAAAATAATTTTTAAATAATTTTTTCAAAAAAAAAAAACACTTCAAAAGGAAATTTTGAAAAATTATAATTTTATTTCAAAAAGAAATATATTGCTAATTTTGGAATAAACTTTTGAAAAAATTCGATTTAAAAAAAATAGTTTAAAACTATTTTGAAACATTTCTTCAAACTTTAAAAATAAGAATTCTTGTTTTTGAAACAGAGTAGGTTTTTTTTACAGAAAATACCTACTCAAATATAAAACAGGATGACGTCATGGATACTAAAAAAAACGTACTCTCGAGCGATACTCGTCAATTTTGGGGCAAACATAATGTAGGCCAATATCAGCCACTATTACAATTTATGTTCTACTACATATAATTTAAAAGTGGAAGAAGAAAGACAGAGAAGTGGAACTAACTCTAATGACAGAACTGATGACATTTTGAAAAATGGAAACCGTCCAACTGTACCTATTTCTAAGAAACAGAGAAGACAAATGGGTTCAGAAAGTGCACGTGCATTTCAAATGATGCAAACTTGAACAAAGAATGGTTTCTAGTACACGAATATCAAAGAATTTTATTTCAAACGAGTCTCAGTGCTGAAAAAATAGGTACAAAATATAGGATAATTTATGTTTGTAAGGAACAGCAGTCACCATGAAGGGAAACCGAAAATTATTGCAGAAAACAGATGTTTATTCATCTCGTTTAAAAAGTTAACAATATTCTAAATAAATTCTTCTAGAACGTAAAACCACATTGAATGTGTAGAGGACTGGAAATACAAAAAAAAATCAAAAATCAACTCGTAACAAAGTGTAATTTATTTTTTTACATTTTCATCTTACGAATAAAATTATTTAAATAAAACTTAGGAGTAGGTACGTATTTTACATCATACATGGATAATCCACAAATACAAACCTCGTCGAGCAGAATTTACAATTTCATATCTGCGTTTATGCATCTACCTTACTATAAGAACACTGATAATTAGCAGGTAAAATACATATAAAAAAATAACGTTTTGTTTTGTTCATCAAAAGGCCTCAGATACGATTCTCATAGTCATATCAAAAATTGTATTTTTGATTAAACGTTATACATTTTTACCACACGGGTAAAAAACGGGGAAAAACCAACAAAAGAATTCGGTAACTTTTACGTACGCAGTAATTCATTCGTTAAACATTTTTAATTTAAGAGGAAACAAACAAAACGCGACGAAAAACAAAAAGTATTCCAATTCGCAGAACACAGTCGCGCAAGTGATACCAGCCTCCTCGGTGCGATTTAAATCGAAGAAGGGCCAGCGCCGTCGTCGGATACGCTCGGTATCTTAGATTTAGTTTCGGCATCTCGTTGACGAGCAGCTATGCGAGCACTTCGACGGACTCTTTTTATCGGGATTTCGTCGTCGTTTTCGTCCACTTGAGCTGGAGCACTGTGCCACAGTTTTACGCGACAATCCCACTGAAAAAATGAGTAAATTATTAGTACGAGTAGAGACAATGTAGTGAATTGCAAAACTATGTATGTATAAATTAGGAAAGTTGTCTTCTCTGGTGAGAATTTTTTTTCCCCCCTCCGTGAAAACCCCTCCCTGCGGTGCCCCCATTTTTCAAAATAAATTTTTTTTCATTTTTTTAGTGCTTCGGTGTGATTCTCAATAATTGTATAAAAATGACTCTCAGAACGATTTTAGCCCCCCCCCCCACTCACACCCCCTCGACTGAAAAAAGCTATCTCAAAATAATATAAATTAGCTAATTTTCATTTGAAATCATATTTCGAGTTACATTCCTATGAATTTGTCTGAACAATGTATTGTAATGATAACAATAAAATATAAACCTTCCTCCTCCTCCCCCTCATTTGACATTTTTAAAGATGAAAATGAGCTACGCCTCAGGAAAGTCTAAAAATGCAGAAACTAATCACACATTACCAATTGAGATCTCTGATTCTCTCTATATTTTTCAAAAAGAAAAACCTTTCTCAGTATTTTTGGAAAAGAGTCTCAATTTTTTTTAAATTAATTGAAAGAAGAAATCTGAATTTTCTTTGGATAAAAAAATACTTATTTGTATTTTTTGAGCCAGCTTAAAAAAGTTCCTAATTTTTTGCAGAAGAAAATCTTTTTTTACATTTAATAAAAAATAAAAAGACGATTTTTAACACGAACTGTTGAAAATTGTCTTTTTATTTTTTATTAAATGCATTTAATTCGCACGAACTTATTTCTTTTCGTTTTTCTCGTTTTATTTTATAATCTTTTTTTGTTTCTCATATTTTAGAAAAAAAATCTTACGTAGCCCTATCTACCGTCTTGACTTATTAGAAGAAATGTAAATTTTTTCAATTCAAAAAAAAATCTCAATTTTTTGAAAAAAAAAACTCTTACCTATTTCTGTCTGTATTTTTAAAAAAAAAAAATTTGAAAAAAAGCAATTGTTTGAAAGAAAAAAAATATTCAACTTTTTTGGAGGAAAAGTCAATTTTTTCAAGTAAAAATATTTCCCAAAATTTTTGGAGAAAAAACTTGTCTTCTTCTTTGGGAAAAAATTCAATTTTCAGAATTAATATCTCAATATTTTCAAAGTCAGCGTAAAAAAATTCTCAATTTTTTTTCAAAACTAGTTTTGAAAGAATCATCAAATTGGTTCGAAATAAAAATTGAAAATCACTTGATTTAAAAAAAAATTAAATTCACTTACAAAAATATCTTTTGAAATTTTTGGAAAAAACAAAAACCAGTTTACATATTTTAAGGGGAAAAACTTTTTTTTTTTTTTTTTTTTTCAAGAAAAAAAACCGTAATATTTTCGGTTTTGGTGTAAAAAAATTATCATTTCTTTGAAAGCAGAAGTCCACTTTTTTGAAAAACATCAATTTTTTATACCTAGAAGGAAAAAAATAACTTGGTTTCTTGAAACAAAAACCACACGATTTTTTTTTTCATTTTGCATGTTTAATTCAATCCAATTTGAAACCTTTCATCAGTTTCGTTTTCTTATGTTATGCAAAATAAAAATTTAAACGTTTTAAACTTATCAATGTGAAAAAATTCAACTCTTTCAGAGGTAACTAATTTATAATGAGGGGAGGGGAAGCAGGGTTGCCAAACGGAAATTCTAAAAAATCAGTGGATTTTTTCGAAAAAAATTAGTAAAATTAAGTAGACATAAATTTTCAAGAATGTAGTAGATTCAGGAGAAAAAAAGTACTTATGTTTGGGCAATGTTCATTCAGTATCAGTGGATTTTTTTGTGAAAAATCTAGAAACAAATTTTCAAATTTTATTATAAAATAGTAGAGTAAGGAGAAAATTTTTTTTCATCAATTAAGTATACCTTTTATATAGTGAATTTTTTGTGAAAAAAGTAGTACTGTTGAAGAAAAAATAAGCTAAAAATACGTTTTTTCTTGTTTTCAGACCGATTTTTACAAAATTGAAACGTTTTTGAAAAAATCAATAGATTTTTGCTGAAAATCAGTAGATCAGTAGAAAATCAGTACAGTTTTGAAAAAGTAGTAAGATCTATACTGAAAAATCAGTAGCATTGGCAATGCTGGGGGGATTATTATTACAATACATTGTTCAGACAAATTCATAAGGAAGTATCTCAAAATATGATTATAAATGAAAATTAGCTAATTTATGTTATTTTGAGAAAGCTTTTTTCAGTCGAAGGAAGGGAGAGAGGTTGGGGGGGGGGCTAAAATCGTTCTGAGAGTCATTTTTATACAATTGGGAACCACACTGAGGCACTAGCACTAAAAAAAATTGGAAATTTTGATGAAAACTTGTATTTTTTTCTCATTTTGAAAAATGAAGGGCCCACCGCATGGAGGGGTTTTCACAAAGGAGAAAAACAAAAAATAGAGAAATTATTTTCTCACCAGAGAAGACAATTTTGGGCGAGGGGGGGGGGTGAGAAATCAAAAATTTTAAAATAGTGTCAACTTACTGAAGCTGTAACGATTTCAGATCGATACGGATGCCACGATACGTCGCGTACATTGGCTTCGTGTCCTTTGAATACTTTTTCTATTTTACCAGTCAATAAATCGTATACTAAAAAAAAAAAAAATTGGCCGTTAATAGAAGGTCAAAAAAGATCAAATTGTTGAAAAATTCATACACGTACCAACTAATCGTCCACTAGCGCACCCCGTATAAATAAACCTCTGGCCAGTCGTCCTGGCCGGAGAGAATTTCGCTCTGACCAGAGTTTGAAGCACAGCATGACCACGATAAGTCATCACAGACGTATCTTCGGGTAATGGACTTTTACATTTTAATTTTTTCGGCACTGGTTGCCAGCGGTAGTCCCAGTCAGGTACGCATAGCGCTTCTCTGGTGCGATTTTCTTCTTTTGTACTCGAGAATTTACGCATATCCCATAGCTTGATAGTTTGATCTTTCGAATTCGAAATGAAATGTCTACCATCGCCCTTCATGTCTAAATAAGCGATACCGTCTCGGTGGCCGGAAAACATGCCTACGGCTTTCGGATTAGTTGTGTTTATTACTCTTCGATCCCATACCTGAAAGAATTCGTTACATCGATGGTTAAAATATGGCCAATTGGCGAAATCACTACCCAATTAGAAACCTAGAAAGTAGTATACCTTTATTAGGCCATCGTCGCTACCGCTCAATATAACATCATCTCCGTAGCTGCCAAATCTAACCGCATTGACGTCTTCTTCGTGAGCTTGCAACTGTGAGAAAAGAAATAGAATGAATGAACGAGTCGATTTTTCGCATTATTAATAATCGACCGTTGAACTTACCCTTAGAGTTCTCTTATCCGAGTGTCTGTCGTACATATAAATACAGCCATCGTTAGCACCAGCTAATGCATAACTACCGTCGTATGAGACAGCAACAGAAAAACAGGCAAATCGCGATTCTTCTACATCGATGATTAATTTATCTTGGGCACTGCCAGCTTGGTCACTATCGTCGTTGATACGCCAGGCGTGAACTAATAAAAATTACAATTAATATCAAAGTTTACAATGTCGCAAAATAACGCAACTCTCGTGACACTATTCGACTTACTATTGTTAGACCAGCTGGAAAAAATTACAGTTTTCCCATCTGGCGTAAATGCTGCGTCTAAAATACTCCAGTCTATATCTTTGCCTTTTTCTTGTTTTATTGGAGTGTACAACGGAGCAGAGGAATCATACAAATGTAAATTACGATCTATAAAACAAACAAGTGATTAAAAATGACGCTCGTTTCATTCTATCAATGCACGAAATTCAACACATACCTTGACTAACGGTGAGTAATTTGTTACCATCGTCAGAAAATACGCTTATGAATGCTTTAGTATTATATCTATCGATATCTTTCACGAAATGACAGGGAACTCGATAGTTAGTTATTTTGCACATATCGCCATGAGTGAAATTTCCACTTCCAGGCATGCCATTCTGTGAACGAAACGTAAAACAGTAAAGATATAATATGCCTAATACACATCACTACAATAGAATTATTAACAAATTCACACCTTTTGCATGTTCAACATATTGACCATATTTTTGGGTCGAGATAAACTTCGTTTCTGCCTTAATCCACATGAGCGTTCGGTGATAGTTTTGATATCACTTTTCTAAAACATAAAACGAGACAAATTTACCTCTTTTTTACTCTGTATAAAAATACGAATAAATGTAAAGCTAAATTTACATTTAGATTAGCAGCATTCAATGGAGTATTAATACGAGGAGGCGGTATAGGAGCAGCAGGATAATCGTATTCTTCTTCTTCGCTTTCTTCAAAGTCATAAAACGTCCTGAGCCATTGTTCCCGAGACATTAAAATATTCAACTGACCACTGCAACATGAAGTTCAAGATGACATACATTAATAAAATTTATACCTCTAACAAAAATCACCTTTACACGAGGAAATAGTCATAAGTCGTACCTTAAAATCAAGTAATTCAATACTTCGGCGACGTCTGATAATTCGTTTTCTTCGTTAATCGATTCTATGATCCCAGAGTCATTAAAACGCACTATGTGCGAAGAATCTCTTGAACCTGACATTCCCATTCTTGAATGTGCTAGGCGGTTGACTGTAGTCAAAAGGTGTCGCGAAATTCAAGATAAATCAAACGACGAAGATAGGAAAAATAGAAAAGTGAAACCTCAAAAATGTATTATTTTGGAGGAAAATTCCTCCATTGAAAGTTGAAACACACTTTGCGGAGTTGAGCGAATTAATCACGACGCGCCATAGAAGTTCATTTGAAATACCGAACAATAACGAAAAATCTAATTCTATGGTAAAACGTTCACGGTGTTGAAGATTATTATTCAAAGATGGCAAAAAAAATGTTCTATAAAATCAATGGTAAGTAATAAATTAATGATTACTCTGAAAAATAGTACAGACAGAAATGAATGAACGAGGAAACTGAGATAATAGATTGATCCTGAAGGGGGGGAGGGAGGGGAAAATTTTATGGAATGTTTTTTTCGATTCGAAGCTGTTCAAAGTAGGATAGAAATTGAAGTTTGATTTTTTTTCAATTTTATGACATTTTCGGCAGTTTGGAGATTAAATTACCATAGAAAAACGTGTAATTCAAAGAATTTTGGAATTAATTGCGCAATTTAACGTGTTTTAAGCATAAAATTGAGAATAAACGGCGAGATGGGATAGGCATTTTGAGTAGGCAAAAACAGTTCATGTAAAAAGTCAAAAGCACCAAGATTCGAAATTTTTTAAATGCGCTGTTCATGTGCCTCGAATCAAATCGTTCATTCATTACTTCCATAAAATAACTTTGATTGAATTTTTGATCTACCTCGTTATTTTCAAATTTCAAAATGAGAAAAATATTAATATTCATCTCTACTCAGCTCACTTCGTCACTTCTCTAGACATATTAACTTCATTATTTCGATGAATGCAAATGACTAATGAGTGCTCGCTCTGCACATTGCAATAAAAATCTTTGTACCGAATAAAAATTTAATATTATTCAACCCATTACCTATCCTTTAAGCCAGTGAATGTATCCATCTAGGAATCTAAGATGAAATCATGGGTTGGGTTCAACTTCAAATTTAGTTTTCGAGAGTGGTCATTGTCATTATGAAATAAAAAGTTTAATTATTGGAAAAAAATTCAATCTTGAAAATTTTTTAAATAATGCATTTTTCAAAAAATCAAAATTTTTAGAATTTTTGAAAATTAAAAAAGTCTCTAAAGGGGGGCTGGGGGCCGACAATTGGTGCACAGCGTCAAAAGGCCACCCTAGCAAAAGACCACTCTATCCTCCTTCCAAACGAATCAAAAAATCTATAGTTTTGAAAAGTAGAAAAAAATTTTCTATAAAAAAATTATAAAAAATTCATTTTAAAAGTACATAATATAACAGGTAACTAATATCATTTTTTTAAATTCAAGAGAAAATGATCTCTAAAAATTGAAGAAAATTCAATGATAAAACAATATGTTACAAAAATTACCCAATTTTTATTTTAGAATTTAGGTAAAAATGAAAAATCATTTCAAAAAATTGAAAATTTTTGAAAATTTTGTACCTAATTGAAAATTCAGAAAAGTTATCATTAAAACTATTGGGAAAAATTCAATTTTAAAAAAATTTTAAAATGCATTTTTCAAAATTTTTAGGATTTAATTTTTGAAAATTAAAAAAATTTCTAAGCAAAGGAAAAATGTAATCCTGAAAAACTGAAATAGAATGATCAAAAAAATTTGCACAGTTTCTCTTTGTGAAAATTCAAGAAAATCTTCCTAAAAATTGAAAAAAATTCAATATGTTGAAGAATTTGACTAAAATAATTTTTTTGGAAATTTTTCATAATTGAAAATTAATAGGTAAAATTTCGGAATTGTAAAATTTAAAAAAAATCACCTCCAAAAAAATTGGAAAAAATCCATCTTGAAATTTTTTTTAAATAACAAAAATATCATTATTTTTTGAAAATTCAAGAGAAAATGAACTCTAAAAATTGAAAAAAAAAAATCATTCTTGAAAAAATTGAAAATCTTACCTATATTTTGAAAATTTAAGAAAAATCACGTAATACCTAAAAAATTAGAAAAATTCATTCTGGAAAAATAAAATATTAAAGAAAATGTATCCAATGATTATTTTTGAAAATTTATGAAAAATCATTCCGAAAATTGAAAAATTTGATCAATCCTATTTTATGAAAATTCATCGTTAGATACTAAAAATTGGAAAAATTTTGAAGAATCTCATTTTTGAAAATTTAAGAAAAATTAGGGATGCATTTTGCGAACTATTCACAATTTTAGGAAATTTTTGAAAAGACTAAAAGAGTATGTGAAGACTGAAGAGCATCTTTGTTATGGAAGGTTTTTGAGGGATTTTGATTTTGAAGTTTTTTTTTATACAATGGGAGGGGTTTGGACCCCAAGGCCAAAACCCTCCCCTTAAATACGCCACTGCTTTGACTTTGAGCTGCCTGAGGGCTGAAGCTGATTGACCAAATTGACCATTGACCAATGCGTCCTACCGCTCCTCCGTTCCTCCGTTCCCATCCCGTCCCATCTTGCGTCTCTCAAGTGGAGAACGAAAAATCGAAAATTCACGTTCATCACCGATCCCTGACCGATTAACATTACAAAAAAAATGAAGTCTTTCGTCATAAGTTGTACACTCGAAGCAGTGATTTGATTACAGATTTCGAAAAAATTCCATTTCTACGCATAATAGAATTAATTTAAAATTTGTATATTGGTTGATATTTAAACGTATTGATTTTAATTCGAATAAAACTTTCATTTACATCAAATATAGCGTATTTCTGCTTCACAGAGATACACGTAACGTAATATTTAAATGTCGATTCTTTCGACAGTTTTCTACGAAAATTTATCTGTGCGTTAATTTCTCGATCATAAAAAGATGTTTTTGTTGTGGTCTTTCAAAAGATTTTTTACTGATTAAAAAGAGTTGTAATGTTGTGAATTATATGTACAGCTGATTTCAAGGTATATGTTCATTTTTAATTATAATGTGAAGTTAAATATTCGATTATATTAGAGTAAATTAAAGTCGTAAGTATAAATTTGCAACACCTCGCTTGAAACCGAAGTATCGCTGTATCAACATAATCCACCGTCGTATGTATGGCAGACTAATGTCAAACATTGACCGGCGGTGTGTTACCTTGTACTGTTTGCATTGTCCATCACCGTTTACTTGAAAGAAAGAACAGAATCTTCGATATACTAGTTTTACCTAATCTTGATCCGAAGCGTTGACTTTCTTGCCAAAAGTTTAGCGGTCTCGCTGAAAAAATTACGAGTAAGCATTGTTCGCATGTACCATCGACGTACAAATGTGTCGAAGTAAACAAAATCTGTGTCGTTGAAGTATCGATAAAACTCGCTCGAAAAAACTTTTGTCAAGTATATTATCGTAGGAAGATATCGCTAAAAAGTGACTCACTTTTAATTATTATCTTGCTCTGATATTTCCAATTATTCTGTAATCTCATTGATATCTATGGCAATATCGCATTTTGGTTTGAAACATCAATGGCCGATTCACCTATGTTAAAATTATTATGTTACATTTCAATCGATGTATCTTTATCATTGTGTTTCCAAACGAAAACTCTTCTGTCTCTGTTACAGTGATAATAATGTTTGACATCCGTTATCTTTTTGTTTGCAGATAATTAAATGAAACTTAATTATTAAGTATAATGACTATTGTAACTCAAGCCCAAGGTGTTGGACTACAATCACCCGATGAAGCCAATGAAATTACGGTAACTTGTCTAAATTCGTACTAATTCAATATTAAACGCAGTCACTCATTCGATATACTTTGTTAGAGTTTACATCAAGCTCCAACACATATTCCTGCTGTCACTGCGAGTCCTAGTGGTGTAGAATATACTGGATATGGACCTCACTTACCTGATCAGCCGGCCGGTGATAACAGTACGGAGCAGAAAGATGATAGCTCAGCGGCTCCATGCTCCTGTGGATCGTCTAATTTTCCTGCCGAACAGAATGAGTTTCCAGCTTTTAAGGAAGATCCGTCGTTTCCTCATAATCAGTTGGCTTCTTTAGAAGATAAAATAAATAATACAAAATGGGTGATACCGGTGCTGCCTGAACAAGAGCTAGAAATTTTACTGGATGCTGCCATAGAATTATGTCGTACTGGTATGTTTTTGATGGAATTTCACCAAAGTATGATTTAAGGAATTTCTAGTGAAAAAATTTCATGTCTGGTGATTTAGTCATTTTTTTAAAACAGTTTAGAATGATTCTTGACTTCGTTATTTTTATTCAGGATTCAGTGCATGTATTTTCTTCTTTTTTTTTGGGGGGGGGGGGGATTGAGGAAACTGTAATTGTTGCTTTGATGAGTAATTTTCAAGATAAGATGATCGACTGCCTGTTCCTAATCAGATAATTATACATATTAAATCAATACCTTATTAATTAAATGATTTCACGTTACAGGTGAAGATAGCAAAAGTGAAGCTTGTCAGAGATTTTTTCGCGATTCTATGGCGATATGTATCAACAAGATTATGACCGATGAAGCAGTGGGAGGTTGGAAGTACACTATTCATCATTGTATATACGACAATTGTTTACGTTTCATAGAAATATGCGCCTTAAAAATCAAAGAAGATTGGCTTCCTTTGCTAGATTTGCTAGCGTTAGTTTTAAATCCGTGCAATAAGTAAGTCTAGCAAGAACGTCGTGATCTCACATTAAACTGTAACTAATGCAATACGTTTTATGATAGATTTCATACCGTTAATGCGATGCGTCCTTCGGAAACAATTTCTATCGGAACTACATACCCGGATGATTATCTTTTTGCAAGACCCGCCGTGGATACCAGACCTTCGAGGGGTTGGCTAGTCGATATGTTGAATAAGTAAGGGCTCTAGTACGAAGATCATTAAGCATTTCCTATCAGTTCCCCATTTTGACAAATTTTATTCTCGCAGATTCGGAGAACATGGCGGTTTTCAAGGATTATTGGATAGATTCAAGAGTGGAAAACCATTAACAATTCCAGTTGTGTTTGCATTAATCAGACCTTTTGGATTTTGTTACGAATTACTTACCGTTCATACAATCACTACGTATTTTTTACCCATTATTGTAAGTTCTGAGCAATATTTAGCACTCTATGAGAAATTGAGACTCTTTTCCACTCACCTACTATTTTATTTTGTTATAGGAAATGATACCTGATACTTTGAAAAATTTAACGGACGAAGAACTAAAACGTGAAGTGAAGAATGAATCGAAAAATGATGTAATTTCGACCATCATTCGATCATGCCGGTGTCTCCTGTCTCGTGTACCTAATCAAGAAGAAAAGATGCGCGAGTTCGAAATGTTCAGATTAAAAATGTTATTGAGGTAACGTACAAATATGCCTTAAAAAAAAAAAAAATTACCTCGATAACTATTGGAATAATTTTAATATTTTTTAGATTATTGCAAATTTCTTCATTTAATGGAAAAATGAACGCGTTAAACGAAGTTAACAAGTTGATCGCCGGTATATCGTATTTTCCCAACAGACACAATAGTATGGATCATGAAAACGAAGAATGGTTGACGTCGGAAAGAATGGCGGTAATTTTTTTTTTCATGATATTGCTACTGAAAACAACTGTATCAACCTAACCAATGTTTTTTCTCCCTCAGAAATGGATTAAGGAAAACAATGTATTGGAAATTGTTCTTCGTGATTCATTGCATCAGCCTCAATACGTAGAAAAGTTGGAGAAAATTCTTCGATTCATCATCAAAGAGAAGGCATTGACGTTGGAAGACCTGGACGCCGTTTGGGCTGCTCAATCTGGCAAACATGACGCTATTGTGAAAAATGTTCACGATTTATTGGCCAAATTAGCTTGGGATTTTTCGCCCGAACAGCTCGATCATCTTTTTGGATGTTTTCAAGTACGTGTTGTGGACCAAAAGAGATTTGATAAATTTGTGAATCCGTTACAAATTTTCTATAATTTTAGGCAAGTTGGTCGACGGCGAATAAAAAACAAACAGAGAAATTACTCGAGTTGATTAGACGACTGGCTGAAGACGATAAAGATGGCGTTATGGCTCAGAAAGTGTTGACGCTTTTTTGGAATCTAGCCCATAAAGAGGATGTACTACCCGAAATACTTGATCAAGCTTTATCAGCTCATGTGAAAATATTGGATTATAGTTGTTCGCAAGATCGAGACGTGCAGAAAACATCGTGGATTAATAAATGCGTCGAGGAATTGAAAAATGACAGCAACTGGGTACTGCCGGCTTTGAAATTGATCAAGGATATTTGCAGTTTGTACGAACCGTCTTCGAATATTGGACATACCCAGAGACAACATGTATTTCATAGGTAAGATCTTAAGCCTTTTTGGGGGAGTCATCATCGTTGAAAATATATTGATTTTGTTGTGTTTTCTCTTAAGGCAAGAAATAATTGAAAAATTACAACGTCAGTATTCTTTGATCGTGCTTGTGACTGAAAATCTTGCTTCTTATATAGAATCAGTGAGGCAGGTCGTTGCAGGTATGAATTATCGTATTGAATTTATCCATTAGCAATGCGGTTGTGATTAATAAATATTCTTATAATATTTTCAGAACATCCAGATCTGGATCCTTGCACTTATTTCCCAGATAAACGATACAATCATATTCAGCAAGTCCAAGAAAGGCTCTCTTTCTTGAGATTTTTATTAAAAGTAATTTTCATTTTTTTTTTTTTTTTTTTTTGAGAAATTGTGTTTTATTTGATTTCAACTCTCGTATTATTTTTTAGGATGGAAGATTATGTCTTTGTAACGAACAAGCGCGACAAATTTGGGAATGTTTGGCCGAAAAGAACGTGTTCGAGTGCGATAGAGAAGCCTGCTTCAAGTGGTTTTCGAAAATCATGGGCGAAATTCCCGATTTAGAGCCGGACATTTATAAAGATTTTTTCGAAAGTAACATCCTTCAATTTGATCCAGCTCAGTTGACAGAAAGCGGCATGAAGTGTTTCGAAAGATTTTTCAAGACCGTTAATTCGAAAGAAGGAAAGCTACGTCAAAAACGAAGAGATTACCAGACTGACGATCTTGATTTAATCGGAACCGAATACCTGTGGAGAGTACGTATTCCGGTGATTTGTTCGTTTAAATATTAAATTCGTAACTGGTGATAATTTTGCAACGTATTAAACAGGTACTTACTTACGGCGGCGATGCAATCGCGAATCGAGCTATAGAACTATTGAAGGAAGTGAACACGAATCTGGGCCCTCGTTTGCAAACGTCATTGTGCGATTTTCACGATAACCACATATCCGAGTGTATTAATCGATTGAGAGCGTTATACGATACGATAAGTATTTTGAGTAAACAAGATAACTCGTGCGTCGAATCGAATGAACCTCCGGTGAAGAATCCAATACGCAAAGAGTCTGTCAGGATGTGTCGTATCTTGAGGGTGTTGTACGAGTACATTAACGAATGTGATAATAATTTCGCATCGGAGAGGAAATTGTTACCTTTGTACAGGTAAATTTGAATAGAAATAAAAAACAATGAGTTTGAGAATCACCGTAACATTGATAATTGTGCTTTTGCAGAGCTGGACGTGGAAAACATGTAGCTTTGATCGTTCGATTCGCAAATACCGGACGACAACCCGAAGAGATAGAATTAGTTTTGCATGGAAACGTTACTGTTGGATGTTTGAGGAAACAGATTCTACGAAAATTGAAATCGATATCGAATAATCTTAAAGTGGAATTGTACGCTAACGGAGAAATGTTGGACCCAATCGATGATAAAAGACTGATATCGGAAATCCCTGCTATTAAAGATAAATCGGTAAGTGAAAATAAATCACAACCAATGCCTATAAGTTTTAAAACCCTACAACTTTAACTTTCTGTCTCTTCTTCAGCTATTGACTGCAAAACTCGTCCAAGGAAGTGGAAATTTGGTCAGTTCGCCGGATAGTAGCTCTGATAGTTCGACTGGTTCACCACATCATACGTTAGATTCATCTCCCAACGAAGATGAAATGTATTTACCAGGCGTGGTACGTATTCCAACTCAACGTACACTTCTTCCAACGAAAAAACCCATCGATACTTATATTCGATTATTATTTCTCAGATAATATCTCGTAACGAACAGTACACGCAGTTTTTTTTCCAAATCGCCGATCGAGGTTGCGAACTAGGCGATTCGGATTTACGTGACGCTGCCAGAAACATCCTCAGGATTATTCCACCTGATCAGAATACGATGGAAAATCTATACGTGAGTGCTGAATGTTCAATCTTGAAAATATTCCACCAGAAAAATTACCTCGTTGGTGACATATTGTTACAGATATTATTTTGCAATTCCGAAATCGAACCGCAAGACGAATCGGTGCAATTACCAACTGTGGAGTCGATGTTTTTTGGACCTTCTCCATCTCAAGTGCTGTATAACATCGAAGTACGTATTCATCACCGGTGATCCTGTATTTTGTGGCAGATTAATATTAACGTTTGAATTGATTTCAGGTTTTGTATACGTTGCTGATGCCCACCTACGATTCGCAAACTGACAAAGCAGTCGATTTTCAGTTTACGTTTTTATGCAGCGATAAAGCTCAAGTTGCCTTGGAAATGTTAACAAAGAATAACTTTTTACCTCGTGCTGATGTCGCTACCAAACGGTATTTTGAAGAAAATATGTTTTTTGGGGAATTTCTTCGAATGAGTTTTGACTTCGATGTGGTGTTTCAGAGCGGCTTTCTTGACGGTGTTGAAAATTTGTTACGTATTATTATCGGTAGTCGGTCACATTGCTTATAAAGTAGCGGAAAGTACTAGGAACTATTTGATCGAATCCAGTCCCCAGAGTGAAGAAAGCTTCGCGACGAATAACGCTCTTGGATTGATCAAAGAAGCATTTTACTCGTTACCTGTTCACAGCACCGATTCAGCTGTTCGTAGCTTGGTCGCTTGTAAAGTAGCGCAGAAGTTTATGGAGGAAGTATGTACATTGTACGAATGATGAAAAATTCCAAAACGAACTGGTTTTAATAATTTCAACGCCATTTTATAGGTTTATTTGAATAATCGTTGCGTCGAATTTCATTCGGCCATCATCGACGATGGTATTAAATGCAGTACACCGCGATTAGAGACCATTCGAGCGATTATACGATTAGCGTGGGCGTGCGCCGGTGGCAATATGCAACTTTTGGTCGATTCGGCTCCTACAGAAAAGTTACACGCTGCTCTGCAAGAGAACGAACCAGAAGAGGAAGATGTTCTGGGTATAAATTGCGCAGTTTGAATCAAAATGATCTATATTTTCCAGAGTACTAATTTTTTATTTATTTTCTGTTTGAATAGTTTGCAGAGAAGCTTTGGAATTACTTCCAATGTGCATGATATTGAATAGATACGCGTTGGATAATTTACATACTGAAAAATTATGGCCACATTTTATAATCGATTTGGTTCTGTTCGCACGTAATCGGTTAGTGTCTTGGTAATTTATTCGTGCACCGGAGAATGTAAACATTTGACTGATTATCTGATTATTAAATTCGTTTGCAGCGCCATTCGTTTCTTCGCTAGTGAACAGATCTTACTCATGATGTCGTTCTCGCATAGTCAGCCGCCGTTGTTGAATTGCATTTCGTTATTGTTCAACGTTTTGAATAAGAATATTGTCACCGATAATGGATCCAACGCTTTTGAATATTTTCACGTATGTTTTATTTGAATGTTTTCACCCAAATGGCGTGATGATTATTTTCGCAATATTTATCATTTTTTCGTATGTATTGTTTTTAGTTACTTTGTCGATTAATTAGCGTCGTTCAGCAACGTGAATGCATTTTACCCAATATAGAGGAACTGTTGAATACTGAAATCGCCTGGTTAAAGGCGGTCAAGGTAAGTTTATGAACGAGCAAGCAAAAAGGAAATAGGCTTTGAATATTAATTCAATGGTATTCTGGAAGATTATCAGGTCGAGTGGGTCTAGACCCCTCTCCCTCCAATCAGTAGAGAAGTTTTCCCAAATCTAAAGACTTTCTTGTTGTATCTAACATGGAAACTTGTATTATTTTCTGTTTCAGGATAACGTTAAGAAAACAGGTACTCTATTGGTTGATGAAATATTGCTCGAGGGGCATCTAGGCATCACGAAAGAATTATTAAGATGTATGTCGCCGGAGAAAAAATATTTCTACGGTTCGGACGAAACCAGTTCGGTGAATTTAGTCAAAGTATGTTCAAATCTTAACCAACCCTTATTCACTTCTCATCGAAGATACCGATTAATTTTTTTTTTTTAATTCAGGAACTAATCGAAGATTTCATATTTCCTGCTTCGAAACAAATGCTACATTTCGAAAAGACTAAAGAAACTGTGCTGGAGAGAGCGATACCGGTGTGTAATACGCCTCAAGCTCTAGAGTCTGCTTTCGATTTACTAGTCACATTATGTATGGGATGCACTTCGAATTTAAGACTGGTAGTGCAAATGCTTTGTGATATGTTTTATTCCGGTACGTATAAGACACAAAAAAAATTAATGTACTGTTTGTAGAAACTCTCTATGTTCATAACTCGCTGCGTGTTTTTAGATCGCGACGCTCCTTTGGTAGAATGGGATTATTTACCGCCCGTTGGCCCTCGTCCATTGACCGGTTTCGTCGGATTGAAAAATGCCGGAGCTACGTGTTACATGAATTCAGTACTACAGCAGTTATACATGGTTGAAAGTATTAGAGTCAATATACTCGCCGCAGAAGGTGCCGCTACTGATCCGAATGAAGATTTTTCCGGCGAAGATAGATATGATTTGGATGTACGTTTTCACTCTAGTTCAAAAGAATATCATTTTATTAGTGTATAAATATTAATTAATTTTTTTTTGTTACTTTTAGCAAAGTCCAGTCGATACTGTAGACGGAGATGAAAAATGTAGCATCGACGATGCCCGAAAGAAATATAATATTAATATTTTAAAAGAAGTGCAAGCTATTTTCGGTCACTTGGCATGTAGTAAATTACAGTACTATGTACCAAAAGGTCTTTGGAGAAATTTCCGGTAAGTTGCGCCTATATTTGAAAAACGAATCGAGATGAAAATTGTTGCTAATCGAGTTGAATTACAGATTACAAGGAGAACCGGTTAATTTACGCGAGCAACAGGATGCTGTAGAATTTTTCATGAGTCTTATCGAGAGTATCGACGAAGCATTAAAAGCGCTTAATCACGAGCAAACCATGAGTAAAGTGCTCGGTGGCTCGTTTTCGGACCAAAAAATATGTAAAGGCTGTCCTCATAGGTATGTATTCAAATCCTTGTCGAAATAGATACTAGTGATAGTGTGGTTCGCTTAGCTTTTGAATTAAAATCTCAAGATTTACATAAATGTACAAATATGTATGTTTTTTTTTTTTTTTTTAGATACTGTAGAGAAGAACCATTTAGCGTAATCAGCGTAGATATGCGAAATCATTCGAATTTACTAGATTCGTTAGAACAGTATGTGAAAGGTGAACTTTTGGAAGGAGTTGATGCGTATCACTGTGATAAATGCGATAAAAAGGTAGTTAATTGCAGCTTCTTGTAGGGTACCTATTGTGGATCATGGCTGGCAGATTTTCTTCCAAAAAAACTCTCAAAAAATTGAGAAATTTATTTATTTCAAAAAAAGGGGAACATTTTTTATTTAAAAAAAGCTTTCAGTTTTAGTTTTTAACTCGCAAAAAATTTACAAAAAATGTATAGTTTTTTTTTGTAATTTTTTTATGCTCAAGAATTTTTTTCTCTAAAAATTGAAAAATATTTTCATATTTTTTTATTTTGAAAGAATTGAGAAATTTTTCACTTAGGAGAAAAAAAAATTACGTTAAAACAAAAAGTTGTGATTTTTGATTCCAAAAAAAAAGAAGAAAGAAAATAATTTTTAAAAAGTTTTTAGTTTTAGTTTTTTTATTTCCAAAAATTCAAGATTTTGTTCTCCAACATTTTTTATGTCTAAAAACAATTTTTTTGCGAAACATGTTTACTTATTTTTTACTTTAAAAAATTGAGAAATTTTCTTCACTGACTCCAAAAAATTTGAAATTTTTAATTTCAAAATAAAATACACATTATTCCAAAAAATTTATAAACTTAGTTTTTTACTCTTCAATTTTTTTTCAAACCAAAAATCAGTTTTTTCCAAAAAAAAAAAAAAGAAAAAAGGGAGAAATAAATTTTTACATATTTCTTTACTCTAAAAAAATGAGATTTTTAAAAGATTTTCTAATCCCCAAATTTTTTTAAAAATTTATCTCCCTCCCTTCCCCCCCAAATGAATTTATTCTAAAAATTAAATAAATCTTCTATTTTAGTTTACTCAAAAAATTTGTGATTTTTTTTTCTAAATTTATTAAGCAAAAAAAAATTTTTTTTTAGAGATTTTTCATTTCTCAAAAATTGAAAAAATTATCTGAAGAAATCTCTTAGTTTTAAGTTTTTCACTCCCAAAGAATTTAAATTTTCATTTTAACTCAAATTATTGATTTAATATCAACAAAAAAGAAATGATAAATAGTTTTGCCAATTTTTTGACTTGAAAAAATTGAGAAATTCTTTTATGCTTAGTGGGTGAGATTTTTTAATTTAAAGAAAAAAAAATCTTGAAAATTTGATTTTTTTACGTCAAAAAGAAAAAAAAACTTGGTTTACTCCAAAAAGTTGAAAAATACTAATTTTTACTTTTTTTTTTAAATGTGAATTTTCTAAATTTGTTTCTATTTTCAATTTCGAAAAATTCAAAAAATTGAGAGTTTCCCCCCTCCAAAAAAAATATGGCAAAAACTGCGAAAAATTTTCTTTGATTTTTTTTTCAAAATCGACGTGTTTTTTTTTGTAAGAGTTATTTTTCTTCTAATAAGAAATTTTTTTATTCCAAAACTTTTGAACCATTTTTAAAGAAAATTAATTTTTTATCCATTTTTTTTGTACTTGAGATTTTTTCATGCTGACTTCAAAAAAAAAAAAAAAAAAATGAAATACTTTTTATTTAAATGAAATTTAGATTTTTTCACCAGAAAAATTAAACTCAATTTTAATTTTTTTTTGTTGAAATTTTGGATGTTCGAGTTACTGCTAAGTCGCCAGCCATGTGTAATGATTAAAATTGATGTTCAAAATACTACACGTCTCATTAACGAACCTTGTTTCTTACCTCAGGTCGAAACTGTCAAACGTTTATGCGTAAAAAAGTTACCTCCAGTACTTACAATTCAGTTGAAGAGGTTCGAATACGATTTCGAACGAGTTTGTGCCATTAAATTTAACGATTACTTTGAGTTCCCGAGGAATTTAGATATGGAACCTTATACCGGTATATACGAAAAAGTTCAGTATTTGTACCTCGATGAACTATTTGTTAATAATTTTCTCGTTTTAGTTTCCGGTTTAGCTAAAGTTGAAGGAGAATTAATCGACTGTGATAATATTTCACCGGATGGCTCATCCGATAGCAATAATATCGAAGAAGTTTGCACCAAATACCAACTAACCGGTATTGTCGTTCACAGCGGACAAGCCAGCGGTGGCCATTATTATTCGTATATTCTGCATAGGTATAAATCGCAGTCATTTTTTAAGAACTATTTCCATCGTAAGATATTTTGAACTATTGAACTTATTGATTTTCGTTCCCGGCATAGCGACGGATCTTCAAAATGGTACAAATTTGACGACGGCGACGTCAGCGAATGTAAAATGGAAGACGATGAGGAAATGAAATCGCAATGTTTCGGCGGAGATTACATGGGCGAAGTAATACTCCACCTAATTCGATTATTTCTCTCCGTATATTAGTTCTAAATTAATTTTTCTCGTTATGAACCAACCATAGGTATTCGATCAAATGTTAAAAAGGATGAGTTACAGAAGACAGAAAAGATGGTGGAACGCTTATATGTTATTTTATACTCGTCTCGATGTACAGGAAGTGCCTCTAGTCAATAATTTAAAACAGTTATCTTTGTGTAAGTAATCGACGACGGAAATATTTAACAAATTTTTCTTCCAAGGATGGTAAAAATGATTTTTGGTTTTTAGCTGAATCGAGACTGAGCTTGTTGAAAATGCCAGAACCAATAGAAAAAAGCGTCATCAGGCAGAACATCAAATTTATGCATAATCGGAATCAATTCAGTCAGGAATATTTTCATTTTATGAAGCGTATAGCGATTTGCAATACGCCCACCAATCATCAGAACGCTTGTGATGTGTTTTCGGTATGTTTAAGACAGAATCAACTGCTCTGGATTGACTGAAGTTGAACGATTATGTTATTATTGATATTTTTTCTCGATAGGAATCCACTATGGAAGAATTATCGTTATTGACGGTTCAATTGGTATCAAAGTTTCTGTTCCATACCGGATTTCATACGAAAAAAGCATTACGAGGGCCGGCGTCCGATTGGTGGGAAGTGTTGAATTTCCACTTGAAGAGCTACAGCTCTGTTCGAAGGTGGTTCGCGTATAATATTCTATTAGAACATCCACACAGGTACGTATAATATGCTCGATGAAATAATCAACTTATTGATACTAATTTTAACTTACTTTTGTGATGTCAGATTCTGCGAATATTTACTTTCATGCCCGAGCGCCGAAGTAAGAACTGCGTTTATTAAAATCGTTGCTCATTTAGCTCATTATTCGGTCAAAGATCCAGTACCTAGCGCATCCAGCACACCATGTAAGTATCCGAAGGCATCGTTTGAAACGAACGAATTGTATATAAGACCTAATTGAAGTGAATGTTTCAGCTATATTCTTCGATACTACTTCGCCCCTCAGCGATCAGATTCTAATCACCGCGTTGCAACTGCTTAACAAGGAAATATCAGACCACGGCCGGCATCTTTCGCATT
Organism: Balanococcus diminutus; assembly: GCA_959613365.1. Taxonomy (NCBI): domain Eukaryota; kingdom Metazoa; phylum Arthropoda; class Insecta; order Hemiptera; family Pseudococcidae; genus Balanococcus; species Balanococcus diminutus. The sequence goes on along the minus strand of OY390718.1, from coordinate 29,849,567 downwards.
ACTTCACATTGTTTCAAATTTACTGCGGGTTTGGTATTACCGAAAGACAACAGTTACTTAGGGTTAGTAAAATGATACCAATTTGTGTCCAGCTGAACGAACGAAACGAGTCGGTGGATTAATTGTGCTGTTTTTTTGCTCGCAGTTGAATGTGCCATGTTTATTTTTGTTGGTTACTTTGGACGAAGGTCCAGGTCCTGCCATTAAGTATCAATATACCGAACTGAATAAATGCCATGCTGTTATATCGACGTTGATTAGATGCTGCGATGTCAGAAGTCAATGCACTCCTTTTAATGTACGTTTAATGCGCAATCTCATTAATCGAGTTTTTGTTTTTATTAATGTGTTCGTTTGATTATTTTATTTTTTAAATAGGGGGCACCAATGTTACCTAATCCGTATGCTGAATATAGTAACGATTCTTACATTATGGAAATGCAACCTCAAGTGCAAGAAATATTATACAATCGGATAAAGTATTATTATGCATTCTAATTTTCACACCTTTAGAATATTTTAGAAAAATTGCTGGCAACTTGGAGGTAGCTCCTAAAATTTCAAAAGTGAGATAAGCTATTACATTGGAAAACTCCGAAAATACAAAATACCTCTGAACTTTTTGGAGTAGAAAATTTTGAAAAAATTTCTTATTTTTTTGAAATGGTAAATTTTTAAAAAATCTACATTTTTGAAGTATGAAAATTTTCAAGTTTTTGGTAATTAAAAAAAAAAAAATGGAAAATAATTAGAAATTTTTTAAATTTTTTCTAGATGAATAAATCTTTTCTTGGATATGAAAAAATTTATCAATTTATTTTTGAAAGAAAAAATCAATCACTTGAGACTAAATAATATTCTCAAATTTTGTGAAATTAGAAAATTCACAAAAGTTTTTGCAAAAGTTTTCAAATTTTTTGGTACGAAAAATTCCTGAATTTTTTTTTGAGTAAAAAATTTTAGTTTTTTTGCGAGTAGAAAAGTTTTTCAATCCTTTTGAAGTTCAGAAATTTATTATTTTTAGAAATAAAAAATTATCAATTATTTTTTAAAATCCCAAAACTGTCAATTTTTTTGAAACAGAAGAATCTGTCAATTTTTGCCAAACAAAAAAAAATTTTATTTTTTGGTCGAAGAAATTGCTGAAAATTGAGCTCAACCCTAGAAAATTTCAAGTTGCCAGCCTTTTGTGATTTATTTCAAAATCTCAAAAATTATGTGCCTAAAATATGAACGTATTTTTAATCTCCATTAAAATTCTACTTCTAGTTACGTGAAAAAACTAATAGAAGAAGTTCAATTAACCGAAGACACTTTGAAATTATTGCAATTCATTTCGTGGGAGAATCCGCACATGTCGAAGACCATTCTGAGCGAAGTCCTGTGGCACATAGCGTTCGCATACTGTAACGAGTTAAAGCACCATATCGAAATGTTACTGGCTTTGTTGCGTATGGAAGACTCGTGGCAATCGCATCGTATATCAAATGCGTTAAAAGGTAATGCTAACTTGATTTCATCATTATACTTAATGAACATCTCTGCTTTGCCACTGCCAAGAAAAATGATACTTACATTGCCCTTACTGCTGTCACCAGATCGCGACGGTCTGTTCGAGATCACATCTAGAAGTAAAACGCACTATCAGAAAAGATCATACCAGTGTATCAAGTGTATGGTAATGCTATTCTCGAAATGTCGCCTGGCGAATAATATGCTTAACAGTGACGTTAATTTGAAGAAGAAATGGTGGCAGGCTGTTGAATGGTTGAACGAAGAATTGGATAGGGTGAGTTATTTTCACGATTTTGCCTTAATTTTGTGCGTTATTTCATTGAACCTGTGGTAATCGAATCGTATGTTAACAGAGACCTTTTGTATCATCGCCCCCGTATAATTATGCTAATTGGCAGTCGACGAGTTCGGTTCCTTCGAACGATACGGCGAATGGATACTTATTAGAGAGATCCAATTCGGCTAAGAAAACTTTGGAAAAAGCGCTGGAAATTTGTCCCGATACGGTAAGTATGAGTTGAATGTAGTCACAAATTGAAAAAAAAAAGTCGTATTCATAATTGAAAGGTTGAAAGTCGTTTTATGATTAATTCGTTATCTGGAACGTATTTTTAAAAAATGAGCTAAGGTTCTTATTTTTCAATGGCCTATCTTACTTTCCAAAAAATCTGTCCATTTCTATACGTAAGGCCCTAATTGAAAAAATTTTCAAATAATAGTTGTAAATTGAGATCTTTGGAATAATTTTGGTCATTACAAAAATTTTGATTAGACCCTCCCACTCATCAAAATTTGCATAGTATGTAAGTATGAAAATCATCTGAAAATTTTTGTATCTATTTCGGAAAATTGGAGGGGAGAGAGACGTCTAAGTGAAATTTTTGTAATGACCAAAATTATTTCTAGGATTTTGATATTCAACTTTTGTTTGAAAATTTTTTCAATTTGACCCTTCCCTTCCCCTCAATTTGGAATGATTAGTATCTACGTAAGCGAAATTGTATAGGAGAGGGGAGAGGGGTTCAAGAAAAATGTTCTCTCCTCTATTTGTCCTTTATATCTGTTTCTATGGATCAAATTGAAAAAAATTTCGAACGAAAGTTGTTGATTGAGATCCGTGGAATAATTTTTCTTATCATAAAAATTTTGATTGGAACCCTCACCTACCTTCAATTCCGCAAAATACGTATAAAGAAAATCTCCAGATATTTTTCGTATTATATATTATGCAAAATTGGAGAGGAGGGAGGGGCCCAATCGAACTTTTTGTAATGACCAAAATCATTTCTTGGATCTCGATCTATAGTTTTTGTTTTGAAAATTTTTCGATAGTGACTTTGGGTACAGAGATACGAAGACTTATGAAAAGGAACCTCTTAAAAAAAGAGAACCCGAGTTCACTTGTTTAAAAATACATTCTAGAATCAATCATAAAATTGCTTTCAACTTTTCGATCGCAGGGAATTCCCATTTGCGATTGTTCTGTAGGGTGTTTCCTAACTGATGCAGTTCAGACAATCCATAAGGGAAAAAATTGTTACATACACATTGTACCTATCTTGAAAATTGAAGGAGATATGGAAAATGTAATTTGAGAAAATGAATTTTTGGTTGTGAAACTGGAAATTGATGGTACTGAAAGAATGGAATTTTTTTACGTTTGGCTTTTTTTGCCTACCTTTTGAAAATGAAGGTACTGCAGAGCTTTAAACTTTTAAAAAAATGATTTTTTCAAGTGAAAGATTTTTCAGAAAAAATTTTAAATGAAAAAAAAAATGTTTGCAAATATTGGAAAATAAAAATAAAAATAGCAAGTGTAAGACAGGTACATGATTTTATAAGTACTTATAAAATTTTTTTGAAGATTATCAGAGAAAAAATACCACAATTTTTTTGAAAAAAAATTAGGAAATTCAAAAATTTTTAATTTAAGGGCCGATTCCGTTTACACGTTTGCCTATCCTGCTCCTTAAAAACGATGAAATCTTTAATCCTTCAGATCTAAAGATCTACCGGATGAAAATTGATGAAATTTGAAATATAGATACCTTGAAGTGTTTAGAAAAAAATGTCGGATGCTTTTTACGATTGATCAATTAGTTTCTGAAAAAAAGAAAAAAAATGAAAATTCCAGGAAAAAAGTTGAAAACACCCAAATCTTGGACCATATTTTTAATTCTTTTTTTCTCAGAAACTACTGATTCAATTAAAAATCGCATGCGACATTTTTTTCTAAATGCTTTGAAGTGTGTATATTTCAAGTTTCATTAATTTTCATTCGTTACTTCTCCAGATCTGAAAACTAAGATTCTGCCTGTAGCTGAGGCAAAAAAAAAACGGAATCGGCCCTTAAAAAAAAAAAAAAATTTTTTTAGATTTTAGAAAAATTTTCTGAGAAATGTTGAATATTTAAAAAAAAATTATCATACATTTCTTGAAGTTTTTTGAAACTTTCTTGAAAATTTTTGAAATGAATCGGAAAATTTGTTTTCAGATATGGAAAAATTGAAAATTCTAAAGAAAAGATTTTTTTGAAGATTTTCATGAAAAATATTCTTGAAATATTCTGAAAAAAATTATTACAGATTTTTGGATTTTTTTTTTATTTGAAAAGTTTCTGAGAAAAGTACTGTACCTAATAAGTATTTTTCAAAAACAATTATTATAAAGTATAATTTTTTGAAATTTGAAAAAATTCGTAAGTACCAAATACGTAAAAAAAACCCTGGACCCCCTGGTTGGCTCTATTTCCACACTACGTTTGAAAGTATGAAACATAATATATGCTTTTACTCTGTGACATAATGTCTTAAAGTCACAAATATTAATTTCAAAGGGAATTTTTAAAAAAAAATTCAATTTTTTCAGAATGTCTGACAAAAAGCCTAAAAGTCATAAAATTTTTAAAAAATTTACCAGGTTTCAAAATGTCCAAAAGTCATAAAATTTATTTTAAAAAATTGAAAAGTCTAAAAGTCGTAAAATTTCTAAAAAAGATAATTTAAAAAAATATAAATTTCCATGGAAATTTAAAAATTGAAAAATTCTAAAAAAAAAATCAAAAAAAAATCCATGTTTCAAAATGTCTGACAAAATGTCTGAAAGTCATCAAATGTCTAGAAAAAGTCTAAAAGTCATAAAATTTAAAAAAATTTACAAGTTTCAAAATGTCTAACAAAACGTCTGAAAGTCATCTTTCAAAAAAAATTTCTAAGTTTCAGAATGTCTGACAAAATGTCTATAAAATGTCTAAAAGTCATAAAATTTCAAAAAATTTACAAGTTTCAAAATGTCTGACATAATGTCTAAAAAGTCGAATTTATTGAAAATTTTCTGTTTTTTTATGTCATCCAAACCTAACCTAATGTAACCTAACCTAACCCAATGGGGTCGGATTTTGGTCTCGGGTTTTCCTGTCGAATTTTGGTCTCGGATTTTGGTGTCGTTTTTTTCTATTTTGGTCTCCGTAAAAGCATAATTATACTATGCTAAAAAACTTGAAATTTTTTGAAATTTTTCTTTAAAATTATAAAAAAATTTCTGATTTTCATAAAAAAAAAGAATTTCAATTTTCTCTTCATTTTTCAAAAAAATGTACCTATTGCATATTATTTAATGAAAACGTTCAGACCATTTAGAAATTTTTCATCTTTTTGCTAAATTTTGTTATCATTCTAATGAATTTTTCAAAATTCTCAAGAAAATAATGAATACTTTTTTTTTTCAAAAATAGTAGAAAACCATTTTGGTCCATTTTTAAAAAGAACCCTCAAATTGATTTTTTCCAGAAAATCTTCAGGGTTTTTCAGGAACTGCCAAGGAGAAATTTCAAAATTTCCATGTCTCGAAGGCGTCTCATTATAATTTAAAAGGCTTAAATTATTGTTGATGGACCCAAGTGGTACATAAAAATTGCAAAAATCCGTTATGAAAATGCATGTCCCAGGTGCAACTTTTTGAAAGGAATAAAAAAAAATTATGTGATCAATTTGCCTATCTCTGAAAATGAAGGCAGTATGGATCTTTGAAAACTGAAAAAGTAGTTTTTTCAAAGTTTAAAGCTCTAATATGCCTTTATTTTCAAAGCTAGGAAAAAAATGTCAAGATTAAAACAATGTTAATTTTTTTCTAGTACCAACCACCCATGATGCTTAGTAAAAAAAATTTCTGCTAATTTCATTTTTTCTTTCCCCTTCAATTTTTGAGATAGATGCCTAGATTTTCCTCATTCCTACATCACTCTGTATCATTATTTGTCTCATATGGCTTGCCTATTCACCTCTCGGGAGGAACTACGTCGGCTATGAAACTTTCTGTACCTAGATATAAAGAAAGGATTTCGAGTCGAACCGAGGTAATTAAATGGTTTTTTTATGTGCAGGAAGGAGACACTGACGAGCAATCTGACGACGGTGAAAGTTCTCAAACGGAAGAGCTGACCCCGAATGAGATACATCCTCCGCAGCCAGTTCTAAAGGGTGCCCAACGAATCCCATGGTTTGCAAAAGAACGTTATCAGTAAGTTGGACTTTTGAACCTCGACCACACTCTTTCTGCGTCTCGATTCGCTAATTAATTTTACTCGCTTAGGGTTCACGATACCGAAGTATCCGGCAGTAATTTTTCCAACCGGTCTCCGCCGCAGAGATTAAATTTAAGAGAAACGAACACATCGCCGGTCCATCCAGGATGTTCCGTAGAGTTACCATTATCTGCGATCGAAGCTGCCAACGATGAAGGAGGCGGCGGTAAATCATCGGCCACGTGCTTCGAAAATGCAGATAAACTGAACGGTGTCAAAAGGAAACCGATCGCCGAGTCGAATTCGCAACAGACTACATCTTCGGCCGATGTATCGTAGTTTATAGAAAAAAAAACATTATCGCTTTATAATTGCATTTAGATATAACGAAATATTTTTGAAAATAGCGTATTTTTGCAACTACAACAACAGTCGCTGTGTATATATTTTATTTCGAGATTTCAACCCCCCTCATGCTTTTCGAATTCTCTTTGCACGTCCCCGCGTTGTTATTTTATTTACAAATCGGAATATTTTGTTATACTTTTTTTTTTTTTTTTTTTTTTTTAATCAAAGAACAAAAATATTTATTTGAAAAAAAAGTTTTATTCTATTTTGTTTTCTTAAAATTTCACTCGTACTATGATAATATGTTTATAATCATATAATTATGAGAAAATATGATTCAGTCGATGAGTAAGTATCCACCTTTTAGCGTGGTTATTACTAAATTTACGAAAGGAAAAAAATGTCTGTGAGATTAAATTTTTAAAGTTTTTTTGCCTTCATGTAGCGAATAATTTTGTGCTGATATAATCGCTTAATCATTGATAGAATTTTTGGTGATGAAACTTTTTTTTTAAAAGTCGAATAAATTTTGTAGGTTGTAATGTATAAGTTTGATTTTAAATACGTAATTCGATGTTTCGCCAACTTGTTGAAAATATGAGCGGTGTATATTATTTTATCTACTCGTATTTTTATTGTTTACTGTTTAGTAATAAAAGAAAAATGTAAATGTTGTATTATTATATTTACGATGAAAAGATTGATGGATAAAACACCCCCTTTTTTATTTTATAATCGCAATAATTTTCTTTTCGAAAAAGTTCCTTTTAAAATTAATACAAAATCATTGATTAAAGTATGGAATTAGGAATAGTTGCTAATATACGTGATATAAAGTATTTAAATGTTTAATTGATATATTCGTAACATTATACTATTTTGTAATCGACGCGACGATCGAAGCTAGAAATTGGTATTTTTTTTTATAGAGCACTCAACAACACGAGATTTTTTTTCAAACCGTTTATTTATATTGCTCAAATTTGTGTAAATTTTTTTCTCTTTTTTTTTTAGTCGTTCATTTCGAATTTCGATTTCGATAGAATACCTATTCGAATGTCGAAGACATAATGTTTACTACTGTTTGAGGTGCTTTTTGAATCGAGATAAAAAATAGTATTATACGATTAATTGATTTTTAATTGCGACGGCTTCAGTATGGTTTAAATTTAAACTTTCGTATAATTACGGTGAAAGTTTTCATACGTGGATGCTTGGCAACATTGTAGTGATTGTGAAAAGTTTTGTGTACGTTACTTTTTACGAAGAGCAATATTTAAATGCACTAGATCGGCATTTTTTGCACCATTTTTTTATTTTTTATTTTTCGTCGATTTTTTTTTCTCATATCATTTGCAAAGCGGTGTTGTCCATGTCCAGTATTGAATATTGATCTATTTATATTTACGAGATCACACATATAGTCGGATTAGTTCGGTAATTTTATATAGTTTACTTTACTTGATATTTTTATTCTTCTGTGTTATTCATTATACATCGTTGTGCTTTCTTCAAAATGCTTCGATTAACTTATATTACATCCTACTATACTACTACTACGGTCACCTTACATACGTCCTTCTCTGTACCCATATTGTTTACATGCAAATAATTCAACAAAAAAGTCAACGATTTTTTCTACCATATTGTAGCGATTCGCCTATGTATGTTTTTTTTTCTTTATTATTAATGCTGATTTTTTTTTTCTTTCTTTTTGTTAACCTTTATTTTTATAGTTTTATATGTCGTTCATTTTGTTAACACGTATCCGAGTATTTTGTTATTAACTTGTAGTAAAAAGATCATTATTCAAGTGATACGATTCTTATGTTTGTACTTTTTTGCATATATTTCGCTACCAATATTGCAGTAAATTTGTATGTGACAATTTTTTTTTGTGAAATACACAAATGAATTGAATGGCGTTAATTTATATGTTCGTGTTCGGTGTGATTATTATTTTTTTTTTTATGGAATTATTATTATCGTCTAGTTTCTTTCTTCTTGGATACTTTATATTCGAAATTTGACGCGAGAGAGGGGTCCAATCGAAATTTTTGTAATAACCAAAATTATTCCTGGGACTTCAAGCAACAACTTTTGTTTGAAATTTTTTTCGATTAGACCCATAACTCCTCCTTTTTTTAATAATGTAAGTATCTATGTTATATTATGCCAGATTGGAGGGGAGGGAGGGGTCCAATATAAATTTTTGTGATGACCAAAATTATTCCTGGAACTTTAAGCTACAACTTTTGTTTGAAATTTTTTTCAATTGGACCCATAACTCCACCAGTTTTTAATAATAATTTTTAAAGTAACCTTGTTACTATTTCGCATATTGGTCACTTTTTGTAACTATTTGCCCAAAATGTTCACTAAAATCACTTTTTCCAGTTTTTTCGTAGATGTCTTTTTGAAAACCAACAAAAAAATGAAAAATTGAAAAAATGAAAGAAGATTTTTTCTGAAAAAATTGTTCTCTTACTCCACAAATTGATTTATTCGTCAATGATATAGGACAAATATTTGTTTTTCGTTTTTTTGAGTGAAAGATTCCTCTTTCAAAAAAAGAAACTAACAGTTTTTTCCTGATTTTCCTGAAAATAATTTTAAATTTTTCTTCTTCGAAAAATTGTGGAATTTTTTTATTAAAAAAAATTGAAAGATTTTTTGCTCTAAAAACTAGTTACTGGAGATTTTATTATTATTTTTAATTGAATGATTTTTTTTTCTTGAAAAAATTGAGAGAAATTTGTCTGCAAAAAATTAAGAGATTTCTTACACCAAAAAAAGTTGTTTTTTTTCAAAAATAATGAAGACCAAAAATTAAAATTTTTTCTCTAAAAATGAAAAAAAAATAAAAATAATGAAATTAAAAAAAAGAAAACTAGATTTTTTCTGTATTTTAAGACAAAAATTTTTTGCCTCCGTCAAAAAAATTAGGTTTTTTAATGCAAAAATTTGAAAAGTTTTTTACTTCCAAAAAAATTGAAAGGTTTCTTCAATTCTAAACAAGTTTTTTTTCAAAAAAAAAAAAAATTGTATTCTAAAAAAATAAGAGATTTTTACTGCATTAAAAGTAAAGATTTGTCTTCAAAAAAAAAAAAATATATATATAAGATTTTTTTGCTGCATTTTTTTCAAGAAAAAATTAAGGCCAATACTTACTTGAGAATATTTTTTACCAAGCATTGTTGTTTTATTTCCCAAAACACACGAAAACAAAATTCTGAGTAAAAATCCAAGAGCTTTTTTTGGTAAATTTTTTTTCAAAAATTAAAAAATCAAACATTTCTGTTGTCATTTTCATTAAATAATTTTTTTAATGACTGATAAATTCAGCGTGCCTATTTAACAAAAAATTTATTCGTTAAAAAAAATGGAAAATAATTCTTATTTGACACTCTCAAATTTCCTCTTGGTGGGTTTGATTTTTGGTCACTAAAGTCCCTAAAAAAATCGAAATAGTGAATTTCATGTCTGGATATCTACGGTATATTTTGCAAGATGGGAGGGGAGAGAGGGGTCCAATCGAAATTTTTGTAATAACCAAAATCACTCCTGAGACTTCAAGCTACAACTTTGGTTTGAAAATTTTTTCAATTGGACCCCTCCTTCTCCATCGATTTGACATAACACTCCGAAGATACTAATTTAAAATTAGAGGAGTGCGAGAGGAAGGTCCAATTGAAAATTTTTTCAAATAAAAGTTGTAGATTAAGATACTAAAAATAATTTTGATTATTATGTATATAAATTTTGATTGTATCCCTCCCTCTCCTCGGATTTGACATAACTTCAGGTAAATACAATCTCAAAATTGAGGGAGGGGTCCGATTGAAAATTTTTCCAAACTAAAGTTGTAGATTGAGGCCCTAGAAATAATTTTGGTCATTATAACATTTTCGATTAGACCCATTCTTCCCCTCAAATTCCGCAAAATATGACTTAGATTCTTGTATACACAATATATATACATAATTATGTTAAGTATTAAAAGCTGGGAGAGGTATAGATCCAATTGAAAAATTTTTCAAACAAAAGTTGTAGCTTGAAGTCATAGAAATAATTTTGGTCATTACAAAAATTTCGATTCGACCCCTCCCTCGCCTCCAAGTTGATGACTGATGAGATTATAGCTATTCTTTGTTGGTTTCGAATGATATTAATATTACAAAGTCCAAAAATGGTCAAATTTTCTATTCAAAGGTCGATAAAAAATTGATTTAGTTTAATTTAATTTTAGATTTTAACTACTTGCAAGACGATTTTGATTTGAATGAAATTCGAGAGGCTCAAATTCTTTGATCATTTGGAAAAAGTACCTACCTACTTGATTATTGTATGTGACAATTTTTTTTTGGTGACATACACAAATGAATGGCGTTGTTAATTTCTGCTCATGGTACGATGTAATAATTTTTGCGGAATTTGGTAATGATCAAAACTTGCCAAGGAAAATAAAATAATTAGATTTTTACCGGGTCAGCTTATGCATAGGATTTTGTGCTAAAAATACAAAGAGATCTGATATCGTGGAAAGATGATTAATCGTAAGAATATGAAGTTGTACGAGTTCTAATACATCATTTACATCGAACTTGATTAAAATTCGCACGTAGATATTCGCATTAGACTAAAAAAAATCGAAACTGCAGAAATTCCTTTCATAAATTCACCAACTGGTCACACTGATTGCGCGCGATTCGATATTCGCGGTTGCACTGCTCGTACTTATCTAAAATGTTTTTCAAAGTTTATTTTCTTCGCGACCAAATGTAAAAACTCTTGTGAATTAAGTTATGTGCGTGTGCGTAATATTTTAGCGATTATTATGAAAATAAACGACGTTCGCGGTGCTAATTAATATTAATTTAGAATCGAGTGCTGTGCTGTGTTTTAGTAGAAGAAAAATTAGCGTAATCGAACAAGGTAAGAATTCCATTTCGGCCATGATTACGGTCGCTTTTAAACATATGTAATCGGATCGTATAGATTTGGTGTTTGAGGTTGTTCGTACGTGTTGTTTGAATCTGGCTCGGCTTATAAAAGAAATTTATTTGTTTATTTTTATTTCGGCGGCGGTGTGTACGAGAGTAGAGATCAAAAATATTGTAGGTTGGTTTACTGGGTCGATTTCTTCGCCCATATTTTCATAGTCGCGTAACCAAAGTGCAGGGAAATATAATCGAATGATTCGAAGGTGTATTCGGTGTTACGGAGGCATAAAAGGTCTATTGTTTGGCGATAACATTAATCATTAATTTTTTGGCAATAGTATCGAGACGATATGTATGAAATACACGTGTCTGTACGTCTCTAAGGGCATAGACCTTTTCGAACCAATATAAATAAAACGTTAAAGCGGTACTCGGATTTTATATCAGCCCAACCGGTGGTTATTATTAGCGAGCTTCCTGGGATGCTGTCGTATGTACCTCTATTATATACCGCCATGTATTTCGCGAATTAACTATCAGGTGTCGTGCAGATATTACATAGTGAAATAACGTATCATTTCCAGCCTTAATCATCAAGTTCCAGAAGACTGAGATGCTTCTGTATCTCCATAATAATTGAAAAAATGAAAATTCATTCTACGAATTCGACTCGTTCCATATTTCGAACCCCATTTTTTTCAAATCTCGTCGCAGCGTTAATATTCGATACATAATGACCCCAATCTGTGAAAAAATTCTCGCCGAACAGCTGCTCGAACAAAGAACCGAGCACGACGTTTTGTATTTTGAAAACCCCTGCCTTGCGTGTTTCCGGGTTGCAATGACCCGTCGTCGCATATGTGTGCTTTTAAAATAAATCAAGGGACCATGGTCAAAAAATCACGACACATGTTGAGGTTTTGAAAACGTCTCCTCTCTCCTTGCCTGTACAGTCTCCGGTAAACTTATCTGTCATTGATATTGAAACACTTACGTATTACACATCACACTACCTGCGATTTATCGTTTTACCGCTGCCATGTTAATGAACTTTCCCTCGAGTGTGAAATCTTTTGTCGAAAGTTTATACCGGCAGGATATTGCGGTTAATTTGTACGTCGGAAGGCATTTGACAAAGTGTCACGGTAGCCATCTAATGAATTCCGTACTCGATGAATTCGAATCTGTTGATATGTTCGTTTACGTTAAATTTCGTTAATAAACTGGCTAAAAGAGCATTTGAAAACGGTAATCGACCTTTTTTTCACTCCTTAATTGATAATATCGCTTGTATGGACTTATGGCCCAGTAGAATTGAACCAAAAAAGAGGAGCAAATTGAATTTTGGGTTGCATGAAATGTTTCTATGTTAAAATGTCCCTTTAGGTGTCCTGATTAACCACTAAAAAGTCTCTGAACCTAACTTCTCAGGAAGTCCCTCAAATCTACATCCAAATTCACCACCTTGTTGTTTTTCGCCGATAACTCTTTAAATATACGTTTAAACTTGAAAATGGCCATAACTAAAATTAAAGTAGATGAAATTTGCCACAAAAAAGGTTATATTGATTTTTTTCGAAAAGTGAACGGATGGTGCGAAAACACGCGTCAAAATATACAGGGTGAAAAAAATTGGGATGGTTCTCAATTTTCGTTGTTTTTCGCTGATTCGCTTGTATAACTCTGCAAATACGCACTTGAACAAAAAGATGATTATAACTAAAATTGAAGTGAATAAAATTTGTAACAAAATAACTTATATTCATTTTTTTCGAAAAGTAAACGGGTGGCGCAAAACAACGCGTCAAATATATGGGGTGAAAAAAATTGAGATTGTTACCTATTTTCGTTGTTTTTCGTTTATAACTCCGCAAATACGCGTTTAAACAAAAAAATTATCATAACAAAAATTAAAGGTCTTGAAATTTCCAACAAAAAAAGTTATATTGAATTTTTTCAAAAAGTCAACTGGTGGCGCAAAAACTCGCGTCAAAAATATATATGGTATCCGTGAAAAAAATAAGATTGTTTCCAATTTTCGTTGTTTTTAGCTGATTCGCTTGTAACTCTGCAAATATACATTTAAACAAGAAAATCATCATAACAAAAATTAAAGGCCATGAAATTTTCAACAAAAAAGGTTATATTAATTTTTTTCAAAAAGTCAACAGGTGGCGCAAAAACTGGCGTCAAAAATATATATAGGATGGAAAAAAAATTGTTCATTTTTCGTTGTTTTTCACCGACTCGCTTATAACTCTGCAAATATGCGACCAAACAAGAAAATGCTCATACGTAAAATTAAAAGTCATGAAATTTTCAACAAAAAAGGTTATATTGATTTTTTTCGCAAAAACTCGCGTCGAAAATATATAGGATGAAAAAAATGAAGATTTTGTTCTCGATTTTCGGTGTTTTTCGCTGATTCGCTTGTAACTTTGAAAATATGGGTTTAAATAAGGAAATGTTCATAACTAAAATTAAAAGTTATGCAATTTGCAACAAAAATTTTTTTCGAAAAGTGAACAGGTGGCGCAAAACGTCACGTCAAAATTGAGTTTTATTACCAAAAAGAAAAGAAACAAGTTAAAAATTCAGTCAATTTTTCCATTTTTTTTTTTTAATAGAAGTATGAGACTATTAGGGTTGGTTCACTTAAAATTTTGTGAAAGGGGGAAAATGAAAAATTTGGAATCACTTCTCATGAAAATGAACAATTTTGATAATGTTGAAATAAAAAGAAAAATTCAACAATTCTAATGTTTTGTAATTTTTCATCAAGTATTTTTCAAAATGGAGGCTATGGTGGCATTGGTGGCATTATCTAGAATTCAGATAGGGGAAAAATATGCTAATTTTTTTAGTTAATCGTTTTTTCTTCTTTTTTTTCGTGGGATGAAATCAAAAAATTGTGAAATTTTGAAAATCATTTTTTTATGGGTCATGATTTTCTGAAATCGATTTTTTAATATTTCCTAATCTGATCTTTTTTTCAATTTGTAATTTATTCAATTTTTCCCTATTTTTTTATTTAACTTTTTTGATTTATTTTTCAGTATTTCCATATTTAAAATTTTTAAATGTTCGATACATTTAAATTTCTTACTTTTTTGTGGCTTTTTAATTTTTTCAATTACATGTTCATTTTTTGTTATGCTTAAATTTTTTCTTTGGAATTCTTGTCAAATTTTTTTTTTCCATTTTTAGGTTTTTTCTTTCAATTTTCTAATCGTAGACAGGCCCGTCGAAAGTCAAAGTGGGCCCGGGGCAAAAATTATTTTGTGCTCTTTTCCAAGAGCATTTTTGACCAAAAATTATGTGATTTCTTCCAACTCGAGCCGAAAAAATTCACCTTGGGCCCCCTAGCAAAACTCCGGGCACGGGACAAAATGCCCCCTCTGCCCCCTTCTCTACGGGCCTGATCGTAAGACTTTATGATTTTCTGAAATCGATTTTTTTAAATATAAACTGCTCATTTTTTCAATTAATAGATAATTATTTATTCTTCTGTAATATTCAATTTTTACACATTTTTTAAAATTAAATTTTTTTGATTAATTGTTCAATTTTTCAATTCTCAAAATTTTTTGTGAATTGAGTATTTATAATAAAACATTTCCCCCAAATTTTCAATTTTTATGCAATTTTAATTTGTTTTATTTTTTTCAAATTGTTATATCAATTATCATAATATACAATGTTCCAGTTTTTTAATTACTCTTCAAGGTGGTAATGGCCCCCGTGGGATCAGGACACTGATGAATATTTAAAAATCTAAAAATTTCATTTTACTCAAAACTTCAAAATGCAACTTCATTTTCTTATTTCATTGGGTTATTATGTTCGATTAATCAATAGCGAAGTGCTATTATCGGCGTTGAATGGAAACGAAAAGAAAAAGAAAAAAGAAACCGGTTACCTACAGATCTCGTATTTAAATTTTAAATTGACAACCGTTCGATAAATTTATAAATACACGCGATGCATCGTCTGTAGAAATAAATTAATTTATTTCGTCTATGACCATTTCATAAATTCCATACGGTACTTTCTAATTGCGGAGGTTTTGCAAATTGAAAAAATGCTTGATTTTTTGTTAAGATTGCCTTCGAGCTTCGATGTTCGATGTTCGATATCTCACCTTAGTTGTCTAATGTCTCGGTCGGAATAGCTCAAAAAGATCATAGTGAGCAGCACTCTACTGCAATGCATATTATAGGTAAACCGAATAAAGTCTTGGCATCGAGCCCACGTCTGAGTTCTGCAGGGTTTCATAAAAAAGGCTGGTTTTCCTTTTCACACCGGAAGTAGGAAACGGCGTACTCGTATTTTTTCACCGGATTTTTATCCTAAGGTAATCATAATTGCAACTGTATCGCGAGCATTTCACTATGCTTTGATGCTTATCAGCGTTATTAAATCGGCTCGTGAAATTAGTCAGGTGTGATTTTACGAGGTGTAAATTCTACAGAGTCTGTAGATACTGCGCAGTCGACTGTGAGGTTTGGAGTTTCGCTCAATTTAGTCGTATAATGCGCTCGCTTTGTAGCGGTTTTTATGTGGAATTTTTCGATCGAAATTTTAATAGTGGAAATTGGTTTTGATGTTGTTTGTATGAAATGATCTGCGTAGTCTCGTTAGAGAGTTCCTTTTAAGATGGCTATAGTCTTATTATAGTGATGAATGAATAAAGATAATGTTTGGAAAATTAGGACGAAATCGAAGCCTTTTTTTTTTGTAGAAATGAGATCGATTTCTATCAATTTTTTGAATTTGAAGGTCGACTAAAAATTAGTTCACTGCATTGTAAATTTAAAATTAATCATTTTTTCCAGAGTCTATATTTTATTATTAATTTTTTGCAAATCATAAATTAATTGATTTTTTTTTAAATGAAAAAATTGATCTGAACAATTTTGACCAAGGTGAACAAAATTTTAAAAAAAATCAGCAAAATTCCAAAAAAAAAAATTATTTTGAAAAAAAATTGAAGAAACTTTGTTATTGTAGAATTTGAAAAATTGTTTTCCAACATACCCAATCCAACGAAAATGATTTTCAAAAGTTTAAAAAAATTGTCTTTTTTAAAAGTTTGAAAATTTTAATTTTGAACAAAATTTTAAAAAACAGTTTTTTTTTAGAAAAATTCAAAAAAATTGTTAAAATTGAATTTAAAAAAAAATGAAAAACTCATTTACCATAAAAATTGAAAAAAGAAGAAAATTTTCTAACCAAATTCAAAATTAGTTGTGTTTAAGCATTATTTTTAAAAGTACGTATATAAAACATTGTCTTTTCAAATTGTTTACCTACAAAATTATCTTTTGAACATTTAAAAAAATGAAATTTATGCAAAAATAAATGGCTCCTTTAATCATAGAATTTGAAAAAAATGTTTACCAACAAAATTGAAAATTATTTGTTAGAATAGAACAGAATAGAACATGATTTAAAAATGGTCTTTTTTAAAAGTTTAAAAAACTTAATTTTGAACAAAAATTAAAAAAAAATACTTTTAAAAAGAAAAATTGAAAAAAAAAATTGTTTAAAATGAAATTTGAAAAAAATAATAGGCTCATTTATCATATAAATTGAAAAGAATATTTTCCAACAAAATTCAAAATTACGTGTGTTTGGACATGATTTTTAAAAGTGTAAAAAATTGTCTTGAAAGTTTAAAAAATTTAATTTTGAACAAAATTTAAAAAAAAAATTCTTGAAAAATTGAAAAAATTGTTTAAAAAAAGTAAAAAGCCTATTTAAAAAATTGAAAAAATATTTTCTAACAAAATTTAAAATTACTTGTGTTTGAACGTGATTTTTAAAAGTATAAAAAATTGTATTCTTTTAGAAGTTTGAAAAATGAAATTTAAACAGAAATAAATGGCTCATTTAATCATAGTTAGAAGTTTAAAAAAAAATTCCAACAAATTTCAAAATTATTTTTTTCAACATAGGTAAATACCTATTTTTTTTTTTTTTTAATAATTAAAAAAATTGATTTTTGAAAAAGTTGGAAAAATGTGTTTTCAACAAAATTTCAAAATGAAAATTATCAGAAAATAAAAAAAATGATTCAATGAAATTCGAAAAAAATGAAAAGCTTTCTTATAATTATCATAAAATTCGATAAAAATATTTTTCAAAAAAACTCAAAATTATTTTCATTTGAACATTATTTAAAAAAATAATTATGCTTTACGGTTCTCAAAAAAGTTTGAAAATTTTAATTTTGGAAAATATTGAGAAAAAAAATTGTTTAGATGAAATTCAAATTAAAAATAGTTAAAAACTTCGTTATCATAAAATTTGAAAAAAAAATTGTTTGTGTTTGGATATGATTTTTGAAAAATTTGAAAAATTTTATTTTGAACAAAAAAATTCGAATAAAATTTTGAAAAAAAAATTCAAAAATTCGAGAATGAACTTTTAAAATTTTTTTCAGTTTCTTATAGAGGATCAAAAATTGATTTAAAAAATTTATCAAAAAAATGTACGAATTACGCATTCAGATCTCTTTACCTTTCCTCGAATCCTTCATTCATAATTCCCCTTTTTTCCTTCATCGGAAGAAGTAGTAAAGAAAAAATTAAAAAATCCGAAAATTTGCGTTTTTCTACGAAGACTACGCCCTGAATTCGGCGAAATTTAATAAGAAAAATATCGTATACTTTTTTCGTAACCGAACGTGACCAAGAGAAGACGTCGTACTATAAGTAGCGTGTAGCGTAATCCGTCGAGTTCTAAAGATGATTATTCTTTTTATTTTATTCATTTCCATCTTCTAAATTTAGCTACCCCCGAAATGAAACAGCACGCGACTTTATACGTGTTTGGACGAATTCACGAAAGAGTATAATCTTATAGTGGATCGTAAAATACTATAAAGTACGTACGTTGGTGAAGCTACTACACAGTTCGCAGACAACACCGCGAGAATCTTGAAAAAAAATTAATGATGCATTACAAAGGACGATAAAGTTACTACTGTAGCGAAATAGGGTAGATAATGAAATTTTTTTTCGCTGCTTGCTTGATGAGAAATTTAAATGCATCATTTTTATCGCTAATGTCTTAATTTCGAGTTTTGAAATAATTTTTAAAAAGTAATTAAGATGTTCTGGAATTTTTCTATCCTTTTTTTTAAGAAGGAAAAATGTTGGAAATTTTATTGAAATTTTTACATTTGTTGAGAGAAATTTGTTTTTCACTTGAAGACCCCCTCCCTCCCTCCCTCCCTCCATCCCTCCCTCCATCAATTACTTTCTGTAGAAAGAATTAATATCTCATAAATGGGTTTCAAAGCGTGTTACTGGCCACTTCAAAAAATCAACTCGAAAACTTGTAAAGCAATTTTACTTATTAGCTTTCATGATAATTATTACTTTATACACAAGTATATGTAATTACAGGGTATCGAACCAGTTTCTTGAATTTTGCTAAACGGTTCCAATCTCACATTCGCGAGCTACAAAAACGCAAAACGAAAGCTCTACTCGATTTCCCTCATTGCAAATTATTTACTTACGTTTTCGAATGTACCTACTATAAATTTGTTAAAATGTAGATTTCTATTCTGGATACAGGCTCGTATTTGTACGTAGTACGTACCCGAATGAATTTTTTATGTTTTACAAAATCCTTTTAAAAGCTTACGATCGAATTAAACCTTTGGCTGTGGGACGAGGATGAGCAACTCTGCGAATAAATTTTTACATTTCGTAAATTATGGAAATTTTTATCGTAGTATATCGAAACCGTTATTCGAACGTGTATGTACTTTCACCTGTTCTCTATGGACGCGTGTGTATGGTCTTCTATACATTTACTTATCTATGTACAATATACCTACGTATGCTGGGGGAGCTAGATTAACAGCATAGGCAAAGAGTTGCTGGTCTGCCTGCGAAAAAAAAAAACTCGTTTAATCGTACGTTTGTGTGTTTATGGAAGAAAAGTGCGTGTATTTATGGAGTCGTGTATCAGTGTACCAGTGTAGTACATCCGATATAATTATGTATTAATAATCATCGGTAAGCGTACCCGTACACTCTTAAGACAGTCTGAGGACAGAGAGAGGTGCTTTATACGGTTTATTTTGGAAGAAGAGGCTAATGGTTTGTATTATTTATACGTATGTATGTAGTATATTATGATGTGGTATTAAAAGACGATACTCGCGATTGTAACTGACAAGCATGTTAATTTGTACGCAACGGTATCCCAATATATATCTCGTATTTGGTATAACGGAGATTCATTTATGCCATACACGAGCAAGAGCATACCTCACTACTCGTATACAGGGTGTCCCTTGAGATATGTGTCAATTTCGATGATTCGGAATTCGGCGTAACTCAAAGCAAGAATATTTGATTTGAATTGAGGGAGAAACTATTCCCAAAAATGTAACTTTTTCCCATAGATATGGATTATTAAACTGGATCGGCAACTCGTGAAGTAAAAAATCCGGAGAACTCTCTTCTGATTGGCCGAATCTGTAAGAGGTGAAGTTTTTGTTGTTGTTGATTGATTTTCGAAAAATTCGGTGAAAAGGGTGATAATCAAGGTTTTTGAGAAAAAATTTAGCCCGAAGGCCTGTAATATGTCCCCTGAATTCAATTTAAAACATTTTTTTCATTTTATGACCCAAAAATAAAGCAAAAACTTCAAAAAACCGTACTAGAGAGATTTCACCTCTTGGAGGCGGAGCCTAAATTCCGTTTCTCTCATTGGTTACTTTTTTTGCTTCAAATTTTCATGTACATTTTAAATCAGAGTTGCCGATCCAGTTTAATAATCCATATCTATGCTTTTTCCGTCAAGGACAGACCACGAAGAGGTTGGATTGTTAATTTTCGAAAATTTGTTCGAAATTCAGTTTTCGAATTTTCAATTATTTTATATTTTTTTAAATTATTTTTTTACACTGAATTAATGCAATTTTTTGTCGAAAAATGTTTTCCTTCCTGGTAATTTTATTCAAAAAGTTGGAAATTTTGTTCAAATTAGGTTATCGTCTTGGGGATCAATTTTGTAAAGAAGATAATTTTTTCAATTCAAGTACTCACTGCACTTCAAAAAAAAAAAAAAAAACTACAGAAAAACCATAACTTCTTCAAAAACATTCTTCATTGAAAAAAAATCATTCAAAATTTTTTTAGTCAAAAAAAAACCAAAAAATTTTTTAGCAAGAAATTTAATTGAAAAGTTAATAAAAATGTAAAAAAAATTTAAAAAACCACGCTTTTATTTAAAGTTGGTCACTTTGTAAAATGTTATTCATAGGGAAAGAGTAATGCCTTAAAAAACAAAAAATAAAATTTACTTGAATACAAAAATGTGTCATGAAAATTTTTGAAAAAAAAATTTTCATGACACATTTTTGTATTTAAGTAAATTTTATTTTTTGTTTTTTAAGGCATTACTCTTTCCCTATGAATAACATTTTACAAAGTGACCAACTTTAAATAAAAGCGTGGTTTTTTAAAATTTTTTTACATTTTTATTTAACTCTTTTTGTCGTTGAAAATATTTTAATTTCATAGTTTTGAAATTTTCAAAATGGAACCCCTTCATAGGGGCTCAATTTGGGGTCAAGGGTAAATTTAAGTCCGAAAATCGAATTCAGCGACCTCGAAAACCTACATTTCGATACCAATGTTGTGATTTTCTGAAATTTTCAAAACTGAACCCCCTCATAGGGGCTCAATTTGGGGTCGGGGGTAAATTTGAGTTCGAAAATCGAATTCAGCTACCTCGAAAACCAACATTTTGATATCAATGTTGTGAATTTTGAAATTTTCAAAATGGAACCCCCTCATAGGGGCTCAATTTGGGGTCGGGGGTAAATTTGAGTTCGAAAATCGAATTCAGCGACCTCGAAAACCCCTAATGTGAGCACTATGTTCTTTCAATTCCAGTAAAATATTAAATGAGAGAGGATTGGTTGAAAACATACTCTTGGTTCCATGAGACATACATAGACATACATACATACATACATACCAAGTATATAAAAGCGTAGTAAAAAGAAATATGCTCTTAAAAAAAATTGATACCTAGTTAAAAATTCTGTTATTTCAACAAAAAAATTGATTCAAAATTATTTTTTTTGGCAAAAAAGGGACATCTACCTTTTAACAATTTTTTTAAAGGAAAAAATTCAGTTGAAAATTTTGGATAGGAAAAAACATCTTTGGAAGAAAATTAAATTGAAAAACGTCTTGTTGAAAAAAAAGAATCTTCAAAAATTAGTTCCTTACTTCAAGTTTAAAGAAAAGAAAAAAAATCTCACTACAAAATATCCATCAGGAACAAATCAAATGAAAAATTCATTAATAAGGTGTAGAAAAAACAATTTAAAATTTTGGAGAGAAAAAGTGTTCAGAAAATCGTGCGAAAAAACTCTTCACAAATGGAATTCTATCAAGAAAAAAACAAGTTGAAATAACGTTGAAAAAATTGAATGTAGCTGACTTCTCCATAGTAAAAAATTAGTTAAAAAACTGGCAAAGAAGAATTTTTCATTAAAAAAAAATGTTTTTTTCTGTTAAAATTTTTTTTTTTAATTTTTTGAAGAGAAATTAAAAAACACGATCATGGAAAATTGTCTCTTGCGAAAAAAATCAAAAATTTTACCCATCAAAATAAAAATGTCCAAAATTTAAAAAAAAATCTTAGTTCAAAATTTTGAGCTGAAGTAGAACTTCTTATTAGATTAAAAAAAAATTAATAAATAATAAAAAAACAGCTGAAAATCTACCCAAATGAAATTCTATCAGAAAAAAAAAAACAATTAGTTTAAGTGAACGTTGAAAAAAATCTGTTGAGGAGAAAAAATCATTTTCAAGAAATAGCTAGTATTTTTCAGCCCAAAAATCGAGGGAAATTCACGTGAAAAAATTGATTTTTGGAAAGATTGAAAAATTCATCTTTTTGTACAAAGTTCTAGGAAAAGTTTATTATTTTTCATTTTTCGACAAAATTCTTGCAGAAAAAATTTCTTTACTGGAAGAAAAAATTGAATTGAAAAACACAATCTTGAAAAAATAAATGCATTGAGGAAAAACTTTCAGTTCAAGAAAAAAATCATTAAAAATTTTTTCTGGGTAAAATGAATGTTCAAAAAAAATTTTCAGAAAAAATCAATTGACAATTTTCGATTAGAAAAAATTGTCATCAGAAAAAGAAATCAACTTGAAAAAAAATATTAGATACATTGATTTTGCTTCGAAGAAACTTTAAATTATTGAAAAAAAAATCCTCTGCAGAGTAAAATATAAGTAATCATACTCTTTTTTTAAAAAAAAATCTGTTGAAGAAAAATTTCCATATTACTACCTAATTAAAAAAAAAACTTCAAAACTTTTTCTCAAAAAAAAATCTTCATTTTTTTTTAAGAAGTACCTACCTTCAGTTAAAAACCTTGCAGGAAAATCCTTTTTTAAGAATATGTAAAATTTTATCAGGAAAAATCAAGTTCAGAAAATACGTTGAAAAAAAATCTGTCAAGAAAGAAAAACTTCAATTTCAAAAAAATTCATTCAAGAATTTTTCTTAGAAAAAAAAAACTATCAATTCTGACAATAATTAAATAAAATAAATAGCTAATAATTATTTTTTCGTATTAGTATCTAACATTGAAATTTTTCGTGCTATTTGAAATTTTTTTTGTGTTATTTGAATCCTAATTTTATTGGGGAGGTTCTTAATTTTCTATAATTTTTTTCTTTTTTCTTTTTAAGATACTCTAATTTTTCTAGATACTCTAATTTTTCCCTCAGAAAAATTAGAGTATCTTCAAAAAAATATTTTTATTAAAATATTCAGTTGAAAAAAATTATTCTGAAAAAACTTCTTTTGAGAAATTTTCTTTATTTTTTCCAAAATTATGGTTTTCCTTTTACTGCTTTTGCTCGAGAATTGACGCGAATTTGTCGATTTTATGATCAAGAAAAAATTTATTGTGTTTAATATTTTTTCGCATTTCTTAGGTCGAAAATGCCTACATACATTAGTACTCTCGAAACTGGTGGAAAAAATTGTGCAATGGATATTTCGGTCATCGGCGAGCCCAGAGGACGTAGCCTCGGATAATAAACTAGAAAATAAAATCGTGAATTTGACACACGAGTTTTTCTGGTTCGGAAGCACCCTACTTGTATTGTACTTACTGTGCGTAACGTGTACCTCTAACCTAGTGTCCTTTAAAATCACGTTTTTTCGAAAAAAGCTTGAAAGCTGTAACCTTGCGAGGATATAAAAATGTTACTCGTGGAATTAGCCACGCGTCATCCATCGACGTTGAGTTAGACATTCGAGTACAAATCGTGTCACCGCCTGGCCAAGCGGTCCGCATCGTGTCAATTTACCTGAACTATGGACCAGTTAATGTACTTGGCATTATTCGCGTATTTTTCCTTCCGTCGTCTCGTCCGTCGTTTGTATGGACATTGGACAATCGAGTATGAAAAACAACAAATTTTTTCTTTCGTTATTGTAATAAAAATGAGCAGAAAAAAATTAATAAAAACTCGCAACGAGCAGCGTAAATACGAGTAAAAAGAACAAACCACATTGTTAAGGTTAATTACGCAATTGTGTATATAAAATTACTCTATAATACGAAGATTTAATTATTCGTTAAATAATCATTGACCAGGCCAAGCGGCGCGGTACGGATATGAAAGGAGATTGATTTTTTTTTCATGTTTCGTAATTCGTGAATGTATAGAATATACCGATACGAGCAGTATTTTTTTATCGTTTTATAGCGTGTGTGGTAATGTGCTCATGTAGAACTATTTGTAATACATCGAGTAAGCATATTTATTCGGTATATGTACCTAACTCGAAAATTTGAAAAAAAAAAGAGTATAATTCGCGATTTTTTTACTTTTTCCAATTTTACGTATCGATTAAAAATGGCACCGCGGTTGTTTACAAAGGAAGTATTCGACACGCTACAAGAATCATGGGCGGAATAAATTTGTCATTTGTATTGTTCGCGTAGAGGTTTCTTGAGGGGTTTTGTTTCGAACTCAAGTGCTTATTTATGTGGTAAATTTGTTCGGGTGACATTGAAAGAACAATTTCAGCTGAAGAAGAAAGGAGAGCAGAGAGAGAGAAGATGGTGCTGGTATTTGGTATGTATGAAGGATGATGGAATGACGAGGTGTGGTGAGTGATTAGCGAATGGGTGGATTTTTTTTTTTTTTTTTGGTAATTGGTAAATAAGTCTTCATTATGATCAGTTCTAACTTCTAAGATTAAGTATCAGAGAAAATTTTCGCACATAGGCTTCACAGCTTGAAACTAATTCCATTATAGTGAGATGCAGAATAGTTTTGGCGAAGTTGTGCAGTTTCATTTTGAATTTTTTTCTAAACAGAATATTTTCCAAGAGAATTTTTCCTTCTAGAAAGAAATGTTTTGCAACAAATTCTCTTCCAAAAAAATATTGAAAAAATTTTGCGAGAGTGAAATTTTTTAAAATTTTAATTATAAGTACCCACACGTTATTTCAGAAAATAATCCCAATCTACCTAATTTTTTTCAGAAAAAAATTCCGTCAAAAAATTATGCAAATCATAATCTTGAACCACATTCATTATGAAGTTGAGGAAAAATATGAGATTCTTAAATTGAATGCGATTACAAAAAATTTTGTCTGAGTGTATTTTTAAAAAAAAATTTTCATCAATATATTTTTTACTTTTTTTAAACATTGTTTCGCCAAAAAAAAAATATGTTGAATGAAAATCAGATTTTTGGCGGTTTTTGAGTGTTTTTCTGCAGGGTGTCCTCATTTAAGACGGACGAATGAAAATTTAAAATTTAAAAAACTGAGCAAAAATAAAAAAATAAAAATAAATAAAGAAAAAAAAACACTAGAAAAAATTGGGAAATGAAAAAAAAATCAGGTTTGATCAAAAATAAAGTGAGTATTGAAAATGAAAATTCTAATAAAACCAGAGTTTGGAAAGAATTGATAATCTGAAAAAAATTTAATTACACTGAAAATAATTATTAACAAAATTAAAAATTAAAAAAATTGTGGAAATGTAAATTTCAATTCAAAATTATAATAATTATATCTACTAAAAATTGGGGGGAAATTGAAAAAACTGGGAAAAATTAAAATTGAAAAAATAAATTTGAAGTCTCAAATTTTTTATAATAAATGAGAAAAATATAAAATAAATTTTTTTTCCAAATTAATATTGAATAAAATTATTTGAAAGCTGGAGAAAATATACTTAAATTGAAATAAATTAATTCTATCAAAAACCTAGTACATTTTAAAGATTTACTAAATTGACAAAATTTGTCTAACTTTTAAAATTGTAAACTAAATAAATGAATTATGAATGAATGAAATTTTTCAAAATTTAAAAATTTTGAACTTTTCGACTTTTTTAATTTTTATCGAATTTTCATAATTTTAAAAATTCATCAAACTTTGAAAATTGACCCGATTACAAAAAGTTATTTAAAGCTGAAAATTGTCAAATTCCCAAATTTTATTGAATTTTTCAATTTTTGAGAAAATTTCAAACGTAAAAGATTTTAAAAAATTTTGTAAAAATTTTAAAACTGAACTTATCAGAATTTTTGGGAATTGACCCATAATTCCAAAAAAAAAACCCAAAAAAACTGAAAAAAATGTTTGAAATTTAAAAAAAATTCCAACTTCAAAGATTTACTAAATTAAATTGTAGATACCTAAACATTTATCAAAATTTAAAAATTTAGAAACCTATTAAAATTGATTTTTCAAATTTTTGGAAAATTTGAAAAATTTTCCAAAGTTTTAATTTGTATTTTTAAAAATTATTGTTTAAACTTATAAAATGGTAATTTTTCCTGAAAAATTTGAGCTAAATTTTAAAAATTGGCCCAATTTCAACAAATGATAAAAATTTTAAACTAAGGCAAAAAATTCTCAAATTTTTCCAAATTTGGAACCACCGTCAATTTTCAAAGAAATTCTCAAACATTAAAGTTTTACTAAATTGAAAATGTTTCCAAATTTTTAAATGTGGCATTCAAACTTTTATCAATTTTGAATGTTTCATCTAATTTTTGAAAAATATTCAAAAAGTCATTATAATTATTATTTTTCTAATTTTGTTAAGAATTCAGCTAAATTTTAAAAAAATGTTTGAAATTCTTTAATTTTTTCAAGTTGGTAATCGTTAGATATCAACTTTTTAAAAGCATTTCTAAACTTTCAAGATTAAATAAAGTAAAATAATTATTAAAATTTTAAAAATTTAAAAATTCTCAAAATATGCTATCAAATTGATCAAATTTAAACTTTTATCCATATTATAAAAAAAGGTACATCAATATAGATATCTTTACTTGTTGATTTTTCAAAAATTGTCAAATTTTTGAATTTGTAAAAATTTATAAAAATTTACAAATTTTAAAGTCTTATATGGTGTTTATCTAATTTTTTAAATTTTAATAATTTATTCGTTTTTTTTCCAATTCATTCTGGAGAATTTCACTGAATTTTAAAAATGAGTCTAATTTAAATTTTTTTATTATTAGAATTCAAAAATCATTTTCAAATTCTAAAATTTTTTGAAATTTCGAATTTTTATCAATTTTTTAAAAATTTTCAAACACTGAAGATTTTCTTGGTCTAAAAATTTGAACAATTTCCCAAATCCTTAAAAGAGTAAAAATTTATAAATTTCATCAAATTTTTGATTTTTACCAATTTTTTAAAATTGTGAAAATTCATCAAATTTCGAAATTTTTATAATTTTGCAAATTTTGAATTCTTATCCACTTTTTAAAATTTTTTCAAACTTTGAAGATTTGGGTCCAAAATTTGAAAATTCATATTTTGGAAATTTTGAAAAATTTAGTTGAATATTATAATATTATTGATCTAATTTTAAAATTTTCTTAAAAGTCAAAATTTACCAAGTTTCTTTTTTTTTTTTTTGTAATAACTTAATACTTAAGTAATTTAAAGAAATTTAAGAGCTGAGCTTTTACAATTTTTACAAAATTGAGCCGATTTGTCTAAATTGATTGCGATTTAAAGATTACAAAATTTTGATGATTAATTTTTTTTTTAAATTGTGAATTATTTTGAATTTGATAATAAGGTGACAACCAACTTTTGTTGTGCAGTTGCCGTTGATTTTTTTTTTCTTCTTTCTTCTTCATTGTGATCAAAAAAACTATCGATATGGTACGGTAAAAAATATTCCGAATACAATCTCTTTATAAATATTTCATTGACTTTTTTTTCTTCTTTGAGGGATTTTCCCCAAAAACCCATTAATATAAAAATGCTTGTATCCTTCTCACTGCTACGAAATACGAGTACATCTTTTTGCTTTTCTAGAAAAAAAAAATGTTTCATGTAGGTAGTTTTTATGTACCTAGACCTACCTACGCAGTCAAGTCGTAAATATGTAGCATTTCGATTCGAATAAATAGAAAATATGTATCTCCACATTCGAGAGTTTCAAATTCATTCCTACCCTTCTGCTGTGCTCTTTCCATTACTTACATTATCACAACTTTGCACAAAACTTTGAAAACTTCCAGCGCACTATTTTTCGACTCCATAACATTTCGCTAGAGTCAAGTTTATCTTATCCGTTTAGCATTTTTTCGAGTTTGAAAAAAGTATACATCACTGTAGCGTAAATAAGCATACAGCAAAGTTCAGTTCGACTTATACTCGACAAAAAAGAAAAACCATCCCATATTGTTAAGGAAACCGTAAATATATCAACTTTTGTAATTACGATTATCTATTCGATATTTATTTAACTGAAATTCGTATTTTTTTTGTGTTTTTGCGCAGATTCGAGACCATATCATCGTCATCAATCACGGAAGAATACACAGTTTCGTATGCTCGTAGACATGCGAATCCAGCCCAAGTACTACAAATACACATGTAAAAGCGAACAGTTGCGTTATTCCGATGTATGTAAGTTCGTGTGAAAGTTCGTAATAAGGTTTTTTCCCGGTGATTTTTGTTTTCATTCTCTTCGTCTGGTATTTTCGATTCATTGTGTTACACATACGACGGACTCGTGTGTATTCTCGTTCGAGTAATAATTACCTTCGGTGGTTCGTTCATTCATTCGAGATCCGTAGCTATGTAGATTTTTTTTTGTTCGCTGTGTTTTGTTTTCGAGCTTAGGCACTGGAGGAAGCGAAGAGAGAGGTTGAGGCAGCGCAGCCAGATACAAGAAGCTCGAATAGTACTGGTAATAAATAATTATCGAGTTAATTGTACGTACACGCAGTATTATTATGGCCGGTGGATCGACGAGTCGTATGTGTCGGCGAGATTGTTGACGTCGGGTTGGGGCCAGCAGGCATCGAACGATGACATGATCGCGAGCTGGTCGATGCTTCGGTTTGCAGCCGAGTGCGCGTGTTCTTGATGACGACATGGCGACGACAGCGAATCATCCGGATGGAGGAGGTAGTTTTGTCGGCGGCGGCGCTGCCGGAGCCGAACCCGACGAAGATATCGCCGCGATTCGTAAACAGATCTCGGACCACGCCGAAGTTATCTATCAAACTTGGAAAGCTCGCGGCCTAGCTCCCAACGAAATACTTACCTGCCACAACAGCTTGAACGCCGCCGACAAATTCGGATCGGTTTTAGCGCCAGGAGGGTATCCGCCACCTTCTGCGGTCGCCACGCCGTCTTCCGGCGTTAAAACGAAGCACAGCGCGACTCCGGTCATGGATTTTTTATACAATTCGAACGCCGCAGCTGCCGCCATGAACGCTAGCAATTTGGAACAAATCGTGAACAAATTTGTAGTCGAGGATAAAGCTAGGCTGGCTGCTCGCCAGAAAAGCGACGCGCCAGGTGTACCGTCCACTGCCAGAAATTACCCGTCTTCCATACAGTACGCTTTACAAAAATTCGAAAGAAGAAGCCCCGACGTCGTTGTAAATAGCCCGGTGAAGTTCGCGTCGCCTCGCGTCGATAAAAGTGCTCCTTCGTCGTCCGCGTTATCCTCGTCGCCGACCAAATTAACCAACAACGTATCGTTCGCCAGCCGACCAACTGCATCGGATCTGCACCAGAAAACCTCCTTCCCGGAGCGTCTAATACCGACCAATAATGCGCCCCAGATGACCAAGCCGGGCGACGCTGACGATGTGGATAACTCTGTTTACGTTGGTTCGTCGTCGACGTGGCCTCTGAAGGCGAAATCCGTTTTCGAACAAACCTCGAACGTGGAAAACGCGTCCGCCGATCGGACCGGTGGTGTCGGTGTCGCGTACAAATACTCGACTTTGCCTTCGAAAGTCGACTATCGCGGTTCCTCGGCCGCCGATCAGTTCCTCGATGAGGTCGCCAAAGAAGAAGAAAGACTCATCAACGCTCTCAAGAATGGCATGGTAATCAGCGCCGCCAACGAATCCAAAGTTATACCGGCAACCATGAAAATACAAAAGAACGAATCGCAAAATCCCAAAGAGAAGTTCGCCTCCACCGGTGGTGCCAAATTAAAATCGTCGTCTACGCCGAACAGCCAATCGGCCGATAAAGAGAATAAGAAAAATGATACACTGACTGAGTCCTGTTTGGCTAAAAGAACACCAAGAAGGGTACCGGCTTCTTTGGACGAACAGTCCAGGCTCAATGGTAAAATGTCACCTAATACTGCTACCACTAACGGAATCAATAACCAATCGAATCCAGTTCGGCCATTTTTGACTCGAGGATCGGTCGCAGAACGAGTCATGATGTTTGAAAAATGCCCCACCGAGATAATAGAAAAACGTACCAAAGTTACTAATACCAGTAACGCGTCGTGGAAGAATTTAGCCAGCGATGTGCACAGTAAAATACAGGTATGTTGTGGGTCTCCACTTTGATCAATTTTTCGATTTTTTCTGCTTTTAAGAAGGGGCATGTGAAAAATTGATTTTTCATCAAACGCATAGAGTACAAGAGCACCCAATTTACTGTTGAATAAGAACTGTCTGTGCTCCCACAGACGCCATCAGGCCCATCGAGAGCCAAATTGGGCTCAGACAAAACCACCTAGACACTACAAGCCATGAAGTTAAATTTGGCAACCTTGCCGAAGACGGCCGACTTGAGCAATTGAAAATACGTTTTCTGGGCAAACGAAGTGTTTTTCGAAAAAATTGATACGAACCAAAATTGTAGAGGGAAAAATTAACTTTCGTTTAGTGTATTCGGAATTTTGATTCGACTAATATTTCTCGAGTTACGGTCAAAAAACTGATTTGAAGATGGGACGTCTACCAGATTTTCCCTATTTTCCCGGTCAAAGAAGCGATTTTCGTAAAAATTGATAAGAACAAAAATTGTAGAGCAAAGAATATCCTTTCATCTTAAAATCATTGAAGTTTTGATTCGACGAAAATACCTCGATTCATTAGCAAAAACTGTTTTCTCAGATATGCAAATTTTCATATTTTCCTATTTCGCGGATAAACAAAGCGTTTTTCATGAAAATTGATAAGAACTAAAATTGTAGAGCAGAAAAAAATCCTTCAGTTTTAGTGCTTTTAAAATTTTTGATTCGACCAATTTTTTGAGTTATCGTCAAAAAACTATTTATTTTTTCATTTTCGAGGTCAACGACCCCTTTTTTGTGAAAATTGATGAAAACCACAATTGTAGATCAAAAAATTTACTTTTGTTTGATGTAGTCGGAATTTCGATTTGATGAATATTTCTTGAGTTATCGTTGAAAAACTGATTTTGAAAGTTGGCCGTCTACCAAATTTTCCCATTTTCCCGGTCAACGAAGCGATTTTCGTGAAAATTGATACGAACCAAAATTGTAGAGCAAAAAAAATTCTTTCACCCTATAATTATTGAAATTTCGATTTGACGAAAATACCTCGATTTCTCAGCGTAAAATGTTTTCTTGGATATGCAAATTTTCACATATTCTCATTTTCGGAGCGAACGAAGCATTTTTCGTGAAAATTGATCTGAACCAAAATTGTAGAGCAGAAAATTTCCTTTCGTTAGTGTGTTGTCAGAATTTCGATTCGATGAATATTTCCCGAGTTATCGTCAAAAAACGGATTGGAAAGTCGGCCGTCTACTACTCGAAAATGCGACGTTGCCTTTCTACGTTCATGGCTTGTATCTCTAGGTGGTTTTGGCTCAGAGCAAATATTTTCCGGGCCCTCTCGGCATTTTTTTTTTTTTTTGCAAACGAATCGATTGAAATATGACTGGTAAAAAAATATAGGTTAACATTTTTATTGCATTAATGGTTATCAGGGGGGAGCTCGACCCGCTCGGCCTCCCTCGGCAAAGGTTCGGATCCGGAGCAAAACGCCCCCTTTACATCCTCTCTCTTCAGGCCTGGACGCCATTGACCCCTTCAGAAAAAATTGTTCAGCTGCTCAAAATTTTCTTTGCTTTTTTTGAGAAAGCTAAAAAGGAAATTCTCAAAGCCCTCCCGTCTGATTGTGGGGTAGACATCCCCAACATTCCAAAAAAAAAGTTTAGCTCAAAACC
This sequence comes from Balanococcus diminutus, assembly GCA_959613365.1. Classification (NCBI taxonomy): domain Eukaryota; kingdom Metazoa; phylum Arthropoda; class Insecta; order Hemiptera; family Pseudococcidae; genus Balanococcus; species Balanococcus diminutus. The sequence continues at coordinate 29,817,718 of OY390718.1, read as the reverse complement.
TATTATATTTAGTTTTTGAGATAATGGGTCATTGGGAAATTTACAAAATGGAAAATAAGTATGCAAGTTTTTTTTTATGGTTTTCCAATAATATTCTTTGAATGTTTCATTTATTTTTTCACCAAATCTAATAAAATTGAATTATTTTGACTTCTCTGTGCATTTTTTCAATATGAAAATTGAATAATAAAAATTTAAAAAAAAATTTAGGTCGTTTTCGAGATTTTCCAATTTTTTCCAAAGGGTCAATGGCGTCTGTGGGAACACACGAGTCGTCTTATTCAATTCAATTGTAAGGTGGGTCATTTTTATATCCCCCCCCCCTTAATTTAATCTATGGAGTGAAAATAAGGTGAAACTAACGTATTACCAACGTACATTATGCGTTCGAGTTGTCGTGACGACAAAATGTTAAAAGGTCGTTTTTAAATTTAAAACATGACGTAACGTTGTTGTTTATTCGGCGATATTTTACTAACCGTTGTAGAGTAATGTGTCTCTCTAGCTGGAGCTATTTTCATCCTCCCTACTTTTCTATACAATTAATGGCGTATACGGGTATGTAGAGTGTTGAGAGTCCGAAAGTGACGATGTCAAGCTTGAGAAGTGTACTATACGTACATTGCAGGCTTATATGATCATTGTTTATGAGATTCGTACGTGTACGTTGGAGTTGTTTGCGCAAGTGTTGGATAATTTGACGAGATTAGTAATTCTCGTATTTCTGAATTCGTCGAAAATACGATTGTGGGCGGTTTCAGTTTTTTTAGTGTTTTTTTTTTTTTTTTTTTTGAGGGGAGGAGGGAAAGAGATTGATGTGTAATATTCGAATACGAGTAGTAAATGTTTGATTTTTATCGGATTCTGATAACGAGTGAAAAAATTGTGATATAAATTATCATAATACTCTAGAGTACGTATTTGCAGGAAACTGAATCATTCGAGATTGGCCTAAATCATCTCGTTTTATTTCTACGTAACTCAGATAAAACACAGCCAGAGCAGGCGCTCCAAAAACATGATAAAGGAAACGAAAAAAAAAAAACGCAATTTCATTTTTTTCGAAATGTCGAGGATTGGCCCTCTAAAAATGATTCTTTTGTAGTAAAATCAACTCCCTAAAAATTTTTCTTCAAAAAATTATTTCGAGTGGTGGCTGGTGGCGCAGACTCCTTTATTAAAAAAAAAATGGAATTTAATTTTTTTTCAATTTTTTAACAAAATGGTCACTACATAGGTACTTTTTCCTAACAAGACCATTTTCGGTGATTTTTCATCTTTACCTACTCGTGTTTTTAGGGGGACATGAAAAATCTTTTTTTTTTTACGTTTTTTGAAAAATAAAAATAAAAATTAGCTAGAATGAAAAAAATTGGTTCAAAAGTGGTCTTAACATATTATGTACATATTTTTACCCCCCCCCCCCAAAAAAAAATACATTTATGGCGATTTTTCAACTTTACCCAAGTTTTCAGGAACTTCATCTTTCAGGAAAAATTGCGCAGTTCATGCAGTTCCTAAAAATTGAGGTAAAGTTGAAAAATCGCAATAAATTGTTTTTTTGGGTAAAAATAATTTATGTTGAAACCACATTGATCCAATTTTTTTTTTCATTTAATTTTTTTTATATTTTTTTTATTTCTTCTTAAAACATGAGTAAAGATGAAAAATCACCGAAAATGGTCTTGTTGGGTAAAAGTATTTGTACCTATGTGGTGACCTAGTGACCATTTTTTAAAAAAATGTTGAAAACATTAAATTCCAATTTTTTGATTTTTTTTTGTTTTCTCAATAAAAGGGGCTCTGCGCGCCACCACTCAAAAAAAAAATTTTGCAGAAAATTTTTTTGAGAGTAGATTTTACCCTAAAATAATCATTTTTAGAGGGGTAATCCTTGACTAGAAAATTTTTAAATAACATTGAAAAAAAGTAGATATCAAAAAAAAAAGAAAAAGAAAAATGCTACAAAAGATTCTAGCTAAAAAAAATGAAAAAATTGAGGAAACATTTTAAGAAAAAAAAAATACACAAAGAGTAACTCAGGTTGATTTTTCTTCTTCAAATTTAGGAAGAAATTCAGTGGAAGAGTGAAAAAAAAAATTAAAATAATATTATTTTTTCTTTTTCATTCTGAAAAATCTGCAAAAAAAATTTTAGATCTTAGAGATTTCAAAAAGGCATTTCGGCAATAAATTTCGATTTGAAAGAAATTGAAGAAGAACGATTTAGAGAGAAAAAGATATGAAAAATAACTATGTAACTCGAATAACCCTGAAAAGTTTTTTTTTTCGAAATTAAAAAAGAAAGATGGCAAAAATTTGGAAAAAATTGAAGGAAAAATATACTTAACAAAAATAATTGATAAGTATTAAAAAATATTTCAATCAAGAAAAAATAAATTTTTTGGAAAAGTTGTTCGGAAAATAGGTAATTTGAATAACATTGAATCATTTTTCTCAAAATTTTTTAAAAAATGGAAAAAGATTCTAGCTAAGGAAAAATTGTAAATTAATGAGTTTGAGAGAAATTTAAAAAAAGAACATACTTCCTTGTGAGACTTTTTCATTCTGATGAATTAGTTAGAAAATAGTTTTTATGAAATATACCTACTAGGATTTCAAAAAATAAAAATTTAAAATTTAAAAAAAAGTTTGTTTATTATTTTTTTTTTTGAAAAATAATTGTTCCTATAAAAGAAGAGTTCCTTTGAAAATATTCATATCTACTTTTTTATCAATTTTCTAGTTCACTGGTTCAATATTTAATCTCGACCCAATATTCGTCTTGTGAAATTCCAAAAAAGATTTCAATCAAAATGTATACGAAAAACATACAAAAAGGGAGCGTTGAACTTGAGACTGGCAAAATTATCCGCATGATTGGAGAAATTGACGAAGGAGACACGTCAGGAATATATTTAGACCTTTGGATGTACTCCAAACAATTGCCTTAAATTTCTTTTGATAAGTTGTTTCGCATTATATACCCTTGAACTTTTGCGTTTTCGAGTCACCCTCGTCTCGTGCCTTTTCGTCAAATCGAACACTTGTTGAATTTTAATTCTTTTCGATTTGTGATCTTCAAAGTTTTAAAGCCTTTTAAAAAAGATATATTGAAATTTATAAAACGTGTCACTGTCAGATTTAAAGCTTCTTCTGCCGAATATGTCGTTGGTATTTTATTTTATCGTCTCTTGGTATATTTATTCAGTCGTCAAAGCGAATTTTACGAACGAGAAGTGATATACGGTACGCTTATTTTTCACCAAATGAACCATGTGTAACGTTCTGGTGCAAAATCGTGCGGAAATGGTTGTTTCATTCGAACTGGAAAATGAAAAAGAAAGGGTTTTAATGGTTTCGAAATAGAAGTACTCGTAAATTCTCATCATTACTCGTGAAATTTATCGTTATTGTTATTCTTTTTAAATTAGTCGAACTCTAAAGCTGTACGAGTGGATTTTATTTCGTTCATGAGTCGCATAAGAAACATGACGTTCGTGTACTAAATTAAAGTACTCGTATCTCATAATGCGGTTGTCGCCGATAGAACGAAGAAAAATTATTAATCGAAAAGTGCTACTAGGTCGAGCGCGTGTCTATGTGTTCGTATGTAAAGTGAAACTCCATCTGGCCAAGTCGTACGCCGCCGTGTACTAAATTCGCCTCGCACGTAAACTTATACCGGGTGTCCGGAGAGTGATCTGCCAAACTTGAAATTTGAATATAACCGAGTACGACTAACAAAAAAGTTTATGTACACATATTGCCTAAGTTTGAAAATGAAGGAACTACAAAGGTTTGAAAATTGGCATTTTATTTAGCAAAATCGATTGGCAACACTGCGTTCAAAAAAAATTTCGACATCGGCAGTGGATAGATCTTTGATAAAGCAATAAAAGTTGTAATCAAATTGGATCGCCTATCTTTGAAATTGAAGAAGTTACAGTAACGCGAAATCCCAGTCAAAAATATTGCCTACCTCGATTTATCACGGTGCAGTGGTGATGCATGGAAATTGCGAAATTCGTTCAAAAAATACATGAAACAGGTGTAACTTTTTGAGACGAACAAAAAATGTCCTGTGAAAATTTTGCCTATCTTTGAAAATTATAGTGCTACGGAGCCTTATTGAATTTCGAAAATTCCAATTTTTAAAATTTTGTAGAGCCTTCATTTTCAAAGATAGGTAAATTTTTAACATAACTATTTTTGTTCCTTTTAAAAAGTTACACCTGATTTGTGCATTGTTTTCACAAAATTTTGAAATTTTTGTACACCACTGCCCCTTCAAAATCGAGATAGGCACCATGTAAACATAAAGATTTTTGTTAGTGGCATACTCGGTTATATCCAAATTTCAAGTTTGGCAGACCACTCGCCGGACACCCTGTATGTATTGGAAGAGCAACACTGTTGCAAAAAATAATAATAGTGAAATACTTAGATTTTTGCCACAAACCATAATAATATTAAAATACATAATATAATTTCACTCGGTGTAATAATCGAGCTGTCATGTGTATTAAGTACCTACCTTATTGCAATTGAAGTAGGTACAGCTTATAGCTTGTGTATGTACTCATGTCTCGTGTATTGACCGAAGGAAAGTTGAACTCGAACTTTTACGCTGACGGCTTTTTACCGATAGACTTTTTTTTCTTATCTTCTTCTTCTGCTATTCGTAACGCCGGAAGCGTACTTTCATTGCCAATTTACCGCCACTATATTGTACTTGATACCGTACGCACGGTTTCACTCGATATTATCTTCTAATTATGTAATGAAAATAAACACTCGTGTAATGAAGTCGGACACCCGGTGTTTAATCGACGCGTTACCGTCCGAGTGATGGAAAAACGGTGTTTTCCGTTTGCTTCAGATTCAGGTGTGTCTTCGACGTAGAGATTTTTTATGAATGAGCAGACACATCCGGCCGGATGATACGAATAAGAGCAAGTTTGAAAATCGAAATTTGACCTGGGTGAATCTGTTGCAGTTTTAAAGGGGCACGATGGTGATTAGAAAGATATTCGAAGGTCGATGACCCGCTGATGTGATTTTAGGAGAGTGGTATGCAAATTTGCAGTTCTACGCCAGGAGGAGGTAACCTCATATCATGAGAACCGCAAATTCGCTCTAGAGAAGAAATATTTCTTACTTGTGGTTTGTACAAGATTCTAAAAAATTGGTGCCAATTTAAAACAAAATTTTAAAAATCCAGACTCAACTATTTTTTTTTCTTTGAAAAAATCAATTTTTTTAATTTTAGTTTAACTTGCATCAGATTTTTTCTTCTTAATTTATGGCTCGATTTTTTTTTTAATTCGTGTTTTTACAAAATAGAAATAAAATAGTTTGAACAGATTCAATAATTTTTTTCTTTCAAAATTAGGTTTTTTTATTAGAAGCTGAGAGCACACAATTTTTCTCAATTTATTTTCATTTTTTTTACACATTAAAATAGGTAAAATAAAAACAAAATTTGAAAAATTATTTATCAATAATTTTTTTTCAAAATTCCAATTTTCTTCAAATAATCAATTTTTTTATTTATGGATTGCACAAAATTTTGAAAATTTAAGCACGGATAAATTCATTTTTTTAAAGAGGACGTATTCACAATTTTCCTAAGATGATTACTTTTTTTCAATTTCTACATTAGATTAAAATTTCAAAAACCAGGTATTTTAACTTTTCAAAAAAAATTAAATGAGAACCTTTATGATCATTTTCTTTATTTATAGTTTGAACAAAATTTGAAAAAAATTAATGTTTGTACAAAATTGAAAACATTCAAGTCTGAATCAAATTAGCTACTAACATTTTTTCAAGATTCTATTTTTTCATGATATAACTCACAATTTTCCTAAACAGGGCTTTTTTGTAATATATTTTTGGTTAGGTAAATTAGAATAAAATTTTAAAACAGATATTTTCGCAATAATTATGTAGATAATATATAGATGATATATTTTTTTCATGAAAACCCCGTATTTTAGTGAAATCAGCAGTTTTTTATTGTCTTGAAAAAACTTTTGAAAAAGTTTTTGCAAAATTTATTAAATTTAATTTTTTCAATTTGTCTTTTTTATGGAGACGGAGACCCACAATTTTCCCCAATGGATTTTTCAAATAGAAATATATTTGTGATTGGATTAATAAATTAAAATTAATAAAATTTTAAACAAAATTTAAAAAAAATGTTTTTCAAAAAAATCGAAATATTTTTTGGATTTTTTTTTTAAATTTCTTAATTTTATAAAGATATGAAAACATTTTCCATTGTAGCTTGTATGAGAGTTTTAAAAAGTGAATAAATATTTTTGAAAAAATTTTCATTTACCTACAGGAATTTTTTTAATTTTTCACTTGGATGTTTTTTACTTTTAAAATAAAAAAAATCAGCTAATAATCTAAATAGGTACGTACAATAAATAGTAAGTACAAGATTTTTAAAAAGTAAATAGATAAATATTTTAACCATAATAATTTTTTTAATTTTTGAGAGCCCTCAATTTTTGTCTAATAGGCACATATACAGGAAAATTTTGAAATATTTTTCAAAAATAATTTTATTCGATTTTTTTCTAAATTAAAAAAATTCTTAGAAGAAAATTTTGAAATTTTTCTTTCAAAAAAAAATTTACATCATTTTTGTTTGGGTTTCCTTGAAAATTTTTGGTAGGATTTTGATTTTGTATAACTTGAAATTCTCTTAACATATCAAAGTGGAAAATATAGGGGAAAAAATAGATTTTTATGAGGACAGAAGTGACTTTTGGTGCCATTTTAGCGAAATAGTGGTAAAAAGTGACCAAGATGTGAAATAGTGACCATGTCCTATAAATGTGACTCGCAATCATGCCCGCTTTCAGGAAAAAAAATTTCAATCTAGAAATCATCTTCACCAAAACATTTTTCAATCCAGAGAATTTTTCGTCTCTTAAAATATTTTCTTTGTTGAGAATATTTTCTGAGGAGAGGTACGTAGTTCTGACCAAAAACTCCTATGAAAAATGTTTCCAAAAATATTTTAAGATTTTTTTTCCCGGAGAATACATAAAAGTGAGAAAAAAAACAAAAAATGATGTATTCGTTTGTAGACGTACCACAAAATTTTCATTAAAATTGTAAATATATTCTCTCATGAAAAAGATTTTCGCAGAAAAAAGTTTTTTTCATGAGAAAATTGTTTGGTCAAGAGAATTTTTACACGTATTCAATTTTTGAATTCATTCCAAAATATGTAATCTGAAAATATTCTCTTGCATAATAGAGCATCCTAGAAAATCACATGTATTGTATATACGAGTAGGTATATACGTAGTACTACAACAAACAATTCATAAAAATTGTAAATTTATTCTTCCAAAAAAGAGGGTTTTCTACAAAAAAAAAAAAATGTTTTTTGAAAAACAAAATTTCTGAGCCAAAAATGCTTTTGGAAGAAAAATTTTCCCATGTAAAAAATCCTTTTCACAAAAAAATTTATTGGCATAAGACTTTTTTTTCTAAAAGTTTTTTTTTTTTTTTTGCCAAGAGGATTTATATTTCAATCCTATTTTAAAAGATTTCCTTTAGAATGTCTTCTTAGGAATTGGGGCTGGAGGAAGGAAAATTTAAAATTATTTCCAGAAAATTCGCATGGAAAAAGATATTTTAAAAAAAGAAACATTTTCAGAAGATAATGTAAAAGTGGGGTAAAAACTTCAAAAAAATTGTCAATCTCATCAAAATGAATTTTATATTTGCTAACCAGTGTAATTCGTGACGAGAAACATAAAATTCAACCAATTTTTAAGAGTATACTTCATATTCATCTACATTCATCCCGCTCTCTAAGTATAACATCAAAGGTATTTAAATTCTTTTCATTCGCTTTAACATAATCAAATTCCAAAGTATTATCTCTGTTCTACTCAAAAAATCAACTCGAATAAAATTCATGAAAAGCTACATCCACAAGACGCGTCTAAATTAATATAAAATGAAAAGAAAATAAGAAAAATGATTCATTTTATTAAATTTTCCCATGCGAAGCTCTTAGTTGCCTGGTTGAGTACTTTAGTATAAAAAATGACGAAAAACAATACCGACGTGTTTTTGTAATTAAAATCCACGTTAGAAGAAAATTCTACCCTCATTTATAGTTCAACTTCTGCAATCGATTCGCTCAAGAGACTCATTAAAACAATCTCGTCGATTAAAAAAACTCCTTCGTATAAGGCGATTAATAAATATACTTTTCTGTATCAGACACGAAAGCCGAATAAGCCGCCGCGTATACCTCAATTTCGTAACACCTTCGGAAGCCATCAAAGTAATAAATTTCTAGTTTTATAAATTAAAAAAAAAGAGCGAGCTGCAGGCAGGCAGGCCACCGCCCTGGCCCCTTCGCTCGAGCCGAAGTAAACAAAAATTCGAAACGATTATATTATCGAACCGACACATATAGATACCTTTCAAGGTTATAAATTCGAATAAACCGAACTATATCATTATCTTTAATCACGTTAATGGAGTCTCTGGATGCACGTTTATTATGTATACTTATTACTTACGTACATACATTATATTTGTGCACAACTTGACAAACCTTCTGTTCTGCGTATCGCCCACTTCGCCATGATACCAAATCATGCCCATCCTTTAAAAACTAAAGGTAAGCTGGCGTAATGAGGATTTTATTCGTTGGCTAAATCACATCTTGCATCCTGATTTGAACTGTACTTCGGTAATGAATTTTTGAAAAATTTGTACCTACTCAAAATTCAGACATGGGAAATTTTGATGATGATTTTTTAAGAGGATTATATTGTTTAATAGGTGATTTAAAATTTTTTATTGCATATCCACAATCGTTGAATTTTCAAAAATGTTGTTTACAAAAACAATTTTTAAAAAGAATATATTTGTGACAAAACTTTATAATTATATTTTATTTTTTTAATGCATAAAATTATGACAGAAGTTTTGTTCAAATTTTAATTTTTAAACTCTTGCTCAAATCAAAATTTTCTGAAAAAAATCCTAAATTTTGTAATTTCTTGAAAATTTTATCAAAGCACAATTTATTCGTTATTTCCAGTTGAAGTAGTACTAAAATTGATAACAGTTCAGAATTAAAAAAAAATTAATCTCTATTTTTTTAGAATACAATTTTTCAATATTTTTTTAAATTTCATGTTCAAAATACAGTTATTGTGAAAAAAATTATGTCAATTTTTTTCAAATTATCTATGTTTACGCTTGAATTTTGTTAATTCTAGATAACTTACGATTTTTTTTTCTTTTGAACTTTTTTTTGAAAAATTATATATTTTTGTTAGCTTTTTCTTCAAATATTTGATTGGATTTTTAATTTTTTTTTAAAGACAATTTTAAAATATTTCTTCTTGAAAAATTTGATATTTTTATGAGTGGGAAGGGATACTATAAGTCTATAACTTTGCTCCCTTTTCTCAATGGTCACTATTTTCACTAAAAGAAGGTCACCAAAGTTTCTAAAAAAATTGAAAACTGAAACACTTATGAATATGATGTGCGAGAGAATAAACTGATAATTTTTATAAAATTTTTGTATGTTTAGTTTGGTATGTGGAGAATTTCTTTTTCACTTTTTTTTAGAATTACTTTTCTTTGATGAATTTTCAAGAAAGATTTTCAAATGATTTGTTGACCTTTTGCAGCACCCCCGTCCCCCGCCCATGCAAAGAGAATATCCTCTATTCTTCTTGATAAAACACAACTTTTTCGAAAATTAAAAAATTCCAAATTGTTAAAAAAAAATGATTGAGAACTTTTTTGATTGGCATTATTTTTGTTTTAAGATTATTTTTTAAAAGTAATTTTTCTCTTGATAGTATTTTTTTCTCTAGTAAAATTTTCTTCTTGAGAGAAAAATAAACTTTTTTTGATTTTTTTTTTTGTCACATTTTATGTGACTTTTTTAAAAAATAGTTCGCTCTGTAGAATTTCTTGCTTGATTGAGCTTTTAGTTGGATTTTCCTTCTACCCAGCCAAAATATTCTCTACTGAGAAAATCTGTTACCCAGACTGAAAAGCAAAAAGTTTCACAGGGCAAACATCTATTGATCTCTTGATCAAATTATTTTGTTTCAAGAGAATTTTTTGCTCCAGAAATTTCTTTCTATCAAAGATTTACTGCAACAATTCTCAATTTAAAAAAGAATTTAAAACTTTTTCAAGTTATTGAAATTTACCGGGAGGAGCCACTTTTAAAATTTTTTAGTGAATAAGGTTTCACTTTTTCCCAGCTTTTTACAAAAAATTTCAATTTTGCCAAAAAGAATCAAAATATTTGTGTTTATAATTTAGGTACTACAAAGAAATAATAAATAAATATAGAATTTTTTAAAAAAATTTCTGAAGATTTAAAAAAAAATTTACTAGAAATTCTTCAAAATTTTTGATGTACAATTTTTTCAAAAAAATAAAAGTAATGAATTGAAAATACTATTTTATAGCCTTACAAAAAATTCCCATTTTTCAGGGGGGGAAAACTTCAAAATTTAAATTGAAAGCAATTGCAAAAATCGATTTTAAATGTTTTGTGCAGAAATTTTTAAAACATTTTTTTTTTTAAATATATTTATTTTTCGTCGCTCTACCTGACGGTAATTTTTGTGAACATACGTATCTTTAATTTTGTTTTAAAAAAAAAAATTCATTTCTGCTGAAGAAAAAATGGAGGCTTACCTACTTACCTCAAAACTTGATGCAAAAAATATTGAAAATTTTTATAAAAAAATTAAATATGTACGAGTATGTATCGTACTTATAGAAATTCTTCAACACTTTTTGTAAGATTTTTATCTTCTGATAATTTTGTAAAGGATTTAAAAAATAATCAATCTTTTGATCAAAAAAATTTTCCCTCTAGGTAAATCCCTAGGTACTCATTTATACGTCTCTTATCCGAATTTTACTTCAATTAATTCATTTTTCACGAATTTGGTTTTTTGAACGTGATTAAAATTCCAGTGATCATATTGAAATGATTGAATTAAAAGAGTAGGTACCTATAATTTTTTTAAGAGGAAAAAAAATTCCCCAAGAAAATTTTTGTCCTATGACAGTTGTTTGCTGTCTGGATTTAATTTTCCAAGGTGATTATTTTTCCAAGAGAGACTTTCGAAGATACTCTTATTTTGGCAAGTATACCCATTTTTTTTTTCTAAATGTGGACAATTCTTAAACTCAGTTTTTGTGGAAAATACGGATACAGAGAACAAATATGTACAAAATTATATAACTACAAGGACGATAGGTTGATTTGCACGGTTTGTCATCGGAAGATCGAGGCATTCGTAGCTCACGAAGCGTAACGTCTTCGCAATAAATATGGCTCTGGATGGCGTCGCGTCGGGCGCTCCCTGGCTCGCTTTATTTACCAATGGTAAAAATTTTGTTTTCATTGGAAATCGCGTTTGCGATGATTTTGCATTTGCGTGTTGCATTGACCAAGGGCACGGAGCGAAATAATTTCTTCTTTTACATGGAAGTGTAAGTAATGAGCCGACGATGAATGAAAATATCGCGAAATCTATTGAGAAATAAAAGTGTGAAAAATTATACGGCGATGAAAAGGAAAGAAAAAATTGCAATTGAAATCGACCTTGACCGTAGTGGAAATGCCGTTTTACGAGCTCGTTGACTAAAGAATGAGAAAAAGAACGCTGGCTCGATGTTAATTGTACGCACTTGTACGTGTTGATCGCGTATTCGCCGGACTTCGGTGTAATTTACTACATTATTACGATTGCGTACCGTTGAACCACATTAACCGGCGGTATGTGTTCTTGAATCGGTCAGTAGCACTGAATCGAAGGTGGTGATTAATTAGACGATAAATGGGGTTATCGATGACTTACATATGCTCGTCTATATATGTATACTTAGTATCGAGGTAGTCTATGCCTCTTCTATGCATTTATATGTAAAAATACGTGCACGAAGTAGATAAAATTTGACCCATGTGACGGTTCGAGTGGATATAGAAAATCAATACAACGCAGCGACGACGATTGTACCTATTACGAGTACCTGCGAAGACGAAGAGTTTGGTACAAATGAGAAAATATGCAAGAGCCAGCGTTGCCAAATGGAAATTCGAAAAAATCAGGAGATTCAGCCTTCAGGAAAAACGAGTTTTCCATTAAGAAGTAGTAAATTTCTGAAGTTTTCCATGAAAAAGTAGTAGATTTCAGGAGTTTTTCATAAAAAATAATAGGTCCAGGAGTTTTTAAAAAATATTTTTCATTTTTTCATGATACATGACGTATGGTCCTGTTGTCATTGGAAAAGTATATCAAGTGAAAAATCAGTCGAAAAAATTTCAAAAATTTGTTTTTCTTTTTTTTTGAGCCACATTTTATAAAAATTGGGGAATTTTTTGAAAAAATCAGGAGATTTTGGTTAAAAATCAAAGAATTTTGCTGAAAATCAGGAATCTTCACCAAAAATCAGTAGATCAGAAGAAAATCCCCTTGCGGAAAACTACAAGTTGTCACAAGTAGAATTTATGATAAGTTGTAAATTAGAAGGTGTTATGACAACTTGTAACAACTTATTTTAGGTATGAGTTGTCTCAAGTATTCCTAATACAAGTAATCAGGACAACTACCAAAAACAAATCTTCGATTACTGTTGATACCTTCAAGTTGTGATAGTGTCAACTAACTTGTAACAACTAACTGAGGTATAACTATTCACTGCATATACATGATATACATAACATGTTCACAACAATACATAATGGTATAACTATTCACAACTTATTACAGCAAGTATTCACAAAATGTGAGGTACAAAATGAGTATTTATAACATGCTTAGTCACAACACACTATATCTGCGAGTATCAAAATGACCCTCAAAATTTCTGAATGGATAAAAATCTCACAACTCCATGCAAAATTGTGAAAATCGGCTTGTGGGGTTTTTTCGCAGCGCTGAATCCATTTTTCATTTTATTTTGACTCTAGACCCAAAAGAAGCTTCAGGGGGGAGGAGCAAAACTCAAAATTACCAATAATGGCATGTGGGGTGTGTAAATCTAGGTTTTCCTAGGTGCTGAATCCGTTTTTGATATCAATTTTGACAAATTCTTAATAAGGGGCTTCGGGGGGGGGGGAGGAGCAAAACTCAAAATTAACAAAAATGACATGCGGGGTATACAAATTAAGGTTTTCTTACTTCCTGAATTCGTTTTTGATATCGTTTTCGAAAAATTCTCAACTGGGTCTTCAAGGGGAGGGGCAAAACTCAAAATTCATCATAATTTTGAAGCATTTCTGGTACATTTTCGATGGAAAATTACTGATAAGTTTTCTATTTCTATTTCGAATTGAAATTTCATATTATTATATTTTTAAATCAAATTATTTGTACAGTCATGCTGGAAGCCTAAGACCACGATGATCGACGGGGCAGCAAAAAAACAACTGTTTATGAATTATCAAAATAAATTTGGCGTTATCCATCATGAGAAGGGTACGATTTTCTTTAAAAAATGAGATGGAAAACAATCCTAAAAAAATGTTTAAAATTTCAATTTTTTAAAAGAATACTTTGGAGACCTGTATGTTTCATGAATCTTGATTTACATAATCCAAGAGTGATGGACAGTCATAAAAAAAATCATTTTACAAAACGAGTTACTGAATTTTTTCAAGTTATATGAAAATACGATATAGTTAGATAATAATGGTCTGAAACTTTTGTCAATAAGTCCAAGTATTCAGTTGAATACTTGTCCATTGAAAATTTTCCAACTACAAAGTATTCAAAGTTGTAGAATACTTATCTACTGACAACAACTTCTGAAGAACAAGTTGTTTTCACATTGAAGAGTTGCTACAAGTAAATGAATACTAATCCATTTACAACTATTCTTGAAAAATAAGTTGTTTTGTAAAATACAACTTATTAACAACTATGGATTACTTGTTGATGACTATTTACAACTTGTACTTTTCCGTAAGGGTCATTGGAGCCTTGAAAAAGTAGGAGATATATGGAAAAATCAGGAGCATTGGCAACGCTGGCAAGAGCTACGAGAGTAGAGTACATACGAACACAAATTGAAGCGAAAGTGTTGAGAATTGGACTCGTAAGACGTCGTTTTGTACTCGTAGTCTCGTATACATGTGATAATTAAGCTTACTTTAAAATAGTTAAATTACCTTATTTCGGTTATTCTCTTTCTCCTCAGAGTCTACGTTCGCTTATTGTTTTAACCCAGTATAACTGGTACATTTATTATGCGAGGCAATTGTGGGTGTTATGTACGTTTCCGTTTCTTGTCTTACTAACTCGGATGTATGCTAATGAGCCCATCGTACGACGTACACGCGACTCGATTAATAAGTTAATAAAATGTCAAACGTCTAAATTGAAAAAAATTATCGTCTGGCAAATCGTCTCCAATTATGGCAGTGTACGGTCACTGAACGGAATCCTTTCTCCTCGAAGGGTTCGCAATTTATATTATGTACTTATGTGCATTCTGCATGTACTTATACATATATGTACGTACACGTAGATGCAATGTAAAATGGTATTTCAATCGATAATCGACACGTTGCCATATGCATTGGGTCGTTAAATGCGGTTAATTTGGTAGAAAATATTTGTGTCAAATCAACCCAAGTAAAATGGTTCTGTCGTCGCCAGAAGTTTTAGCAAAATGTTTCATTATTATATTATTTAACTTTCGCATGGTATCAAGTCAAAACTTTTCACCAACGGTACCTATATTCGTTTGAGAATCGCCACGCAAAAATGGTATCATCGTTAGGGAATACCTCACAATTTTAATTTTCGGGGTTCCCTCATTAAGATGACATTGGCGTTACAAATTTTTTTTTTAAATTTTAAACACCAATGGTATCATTGTGAGGGAATCCCCGCGTTCAAAAAAATACAACGATAAAAGCAAGACTGCGTTTTGCGACGTGTTACATACGAATACATAATTATGCATATCAGGTTCTCTCTTATGCGGGGATTCCCTCAGAGTGAAAGCATTTAGAGGTTAAATAAGATACTGATTTTAGGAGGAAAATCTACGTAGGTAGCTTAGCATTAAAATCCCCTGAACCTACCTTATGAAACATCAAATGAGTTTAAAAACCCGAAAATTTTATTTAACAAAAATCTATGTGTTCATTTTGGAAATGAGTTTTTCAAATTTTGTGTAATTTTTTTCATCTTTCAAGATTTTTTTTTTCTTTTTTTTTTTGAAATCTATAAATAATTTACTTGAACAAAATGTTCTCTGAATTTAATTTTAAAGTCAACTTTTTTTTCCTACAAAAATTTCCCAAATTTAATTTTTTAAATTTTTTCTATTCATGCTTGAAAACATTTTTCTTCAAGTTGATCAAGTTTGCGTGGCCGAAAAAAATTCAACAACTTCAGTTTTAAAATATACTCAACTTAATAATTTCATTTAGAAAAATTAAATCAGAACTTTCCTATTTTTTCAAAATTTTCTGTTCTTTTATTTTATAACAAGTTTATGAAATTTTGTAGGAGTGTCCTAAATCAATTTCACCCAAATTTTGAAGTCTTTATTGCAAACATTTTAAAAATTGAATTGGAAACTTTTTCATTTCATTCGATTTCTTTGAAAATTTAGTTAGTACCCACTCGTATCTATACCTATGTATGATCAAACATAATTTTCACAACCTTGGTTTTGAAATTGAAAATTTCATAAAACATATTTTTTAAATACTTTTTTTTTTTTAAATTTCATTCGATTTTTTTTTCCAAATTTTTATTTTTAAAATCATTTTTAATTTATGGAAATTTTTTGAAACAAAAAATTCGAATTTTTCAAATATTTTACTTCAAAACTTTTTCTTTGTAATATAGAACATTGAATTCCAATTTTATCAATTTTTTCAACAACCTTTGCGGAAATATTTTTTATAACAAAATATCAGGCATGTTTTCGAGTCACTTTTACAGGAACTTAGTCGCCATATGAGTGAATTTTTTCTCATTTTTAAAACATATTTTCTTTCTCGTGACAGAAAAATTAATTTTACTTTTAAAAACAATCTACCTATTGAAAAAATATAGAAAGAACGAAGTCAGAAATCCTATTAAAAAAAATTTTAAAACAAAAAATCTTCTATGAAGTTTTTTTAATACAAAAGTTCTGTCTACATTTTTAAAAAATGTACGAAAAATCGTTTGAATTTTTTTTGAAAGGAAGTATTTCAAAATTTCCCTGAACACTGTTGAAAATCTCATAAATTTTTTTCTAAATTTTCAAATAAAGTAATAAATATTTTTTTTCCAAATTGAATACTTGAAAAAAAATCAAAATACTTATTTTTGATAATTCATAAAATATCATCTAAATGATTTTTCCTTAAAGAAATTTTTTCTAAATTTTTTTAGAAAAAATTAAAAATTCATACCTGTTGAAATATATTTTTTGAAACTTCGCGAGAAATAATTGTCTAGCATTTGTTTTTGAAAATAAATACTGGTAGAACATTTCTTGTGAGAGTTGTAGAATTTTTTCAAGAAAATTTTGAAATATTTCCTCGAAAATTTTTTTAGTTGATTTCTTGTATTTTTTTTTTTTTTTTTCATTTTTTGATAGATTTTTGAATTTTTCTATGAAAATTTTAAAATATCCTATCTCTCAAACAAAAATTGAATGGTTTTTGTACGAACTTACAATTTTGGTCAGTAAGCTCCCTTTTCTTAAAAACTTGGGTCAGCATTTTCCTAAAAAAAGGTCACTATTAAAGTCAATAAAACAATTGAAATCTGAAATATCATGCTTGACGTTATTACCACTTTCTTATGCATATTTTTTCATATTTTAAAATATTTGATTAAAGAATTAAACCTTTTTCCAAAAAAAAAAAAATCATTAAATTAGGCTCGGATTTGACGCACACGAGGAAAACTTGCAGCTTCATTTACTTCAAAATACTCGCACTGTATTCATTCATTTCGACCCAACCAAACTATATCATATGTGATTTTAAGAGGAAAATTTTCATAATTCGACGCTACAGTTAGTTGTTTGGCTGCCAAGAGAATAAGTGCCTCGTGTTTTACGAATTGAAACGTATAAAATAGTACATATTATGTGAAACGAGATAAAGGCGAACTACACAGCGAGGGAATTTCGCGTCAACGCACGCGAACTTCGAAACGCATTAAATCATATTTATCGTTATTACGTATAAACGCGAACGACCCAGCGAAATAAAGGAGAAACTATGTCCTTTTGTTTATTGTACGTTATGGTTTGGTATTCGTATACTCGTACATCGAAAACGCCCTTTATTATTAATCCGTACGAGGAAATTCTCCCAATTTTTCAGCCCAAGGAGTACGTAACATATCTACGGCGTATGAAAAAAAATTTAAATGAATCATCTCGTGAAAAATTCTTCTCAGGTGAATTTTTTACTCCTATTCGGAGCCACCGGTTGCCAAAAAAATTCACGTTGCCAATTCGCCAGTCGAGTATCGTGTTACTAGTGGATCGCCGCTGTACTGTTTTTTTGGCACCATTGAAAATTTACTAGGTCCAATATGTTACATAGATACTTGATATTCAAAATTGGAAGGAAGGGAGGGAGGGGTTCAATCGAAATTTTTGTAAGGACCAAAATTGTTCCTATGACTTCAAGCTACAAGTTTTGTTTGAAATTTTTTTCAATTGGACCCTTCCCTTCCTACCAATTTGGCATAACACTACGAAGATACTCATTAAAAATTGGAAGAGTGAGGCAGGAAGGAGCCAATTGAAAATTTTTTCAAATAAAAGTTGTAGATCAAGATTCTAAGAATAATTTTGGTTATTATAAAAATTTCGATTGGATCCCCTCCCTTTCTTCCGATTTCACATACATCAAGTAGATACTTTTTCAAAATTGGGGGAGGGGTCCAATTGAAAAAATTTTCAAACAAAAATTGTAGATTGAGGTCCCAGGAATAATTCTGGTCATTACAAAAATTGCGATTTGACTCCTCCTTCTCTTCTTAAGTTCACATAACATGATGGAGAGGCCCAGTTGAAAAATTTATCAAACAAAAGTTGTAGATTGAGGTCCTAGAAGTGATTTTTGTTATTATACAATTTTCGATTAAGCCCCCCCCCCCCCCCCGCCTCTACTCCAATTTTGCATAATATGACTTGAATACATAAAAAATATTAAAACCTGATGGAAGTAGGTCCAATGGAAAAAATTTTCAAACAAAAATTGTAGATTGAGGTCCCAGGAATAATTCTGGTCATTACAAAAATTGCGATTTGACTCCTCCTTCTCTTCTTAAGTTCACATAACATGATGGAGAGGCCCAGTTGAAAAATTTATCAAACAAAAGTTGTAGATTGAGGTCCTAGAAGTGATTTTTGTTATTATACAATTTTCGATTAAGCGCCCCCCCCCCCCCCGCCTCTACTCCAATTTTGCATAATATGACTTGAATACATAAAAAATATTAAAACCTGATGGAAGTAGGTCCAATGGAAAAAATTTTCAAACAAAAGCTGTAGATTGAGGTCCTAGGAATAATTTTGGTTATTACAAAAATTGCGATTTGACCCCTCCCTCCTCTCCAATTTTTGCATAAAACATAGATACTTACAAACAACTGGTGGAGTTAGGGGTCCAATTGAAAAAAATTTTCAAACAAAAGTTGTAGCTTGAAGTTTTAGAAATAATTTTGGTTATTACAAAAATTGCGATTTGACCCCTCCCTCCCCTCCAATTTTGAATATCAAGTATCTGTGTACTGATGTAAATTTTCGATGGTGCCAAAAAAACACTACTACTATAGTATTTCTGAGTTCTGGCATCGCGTTTATGGGTCGAAGAAGTCGCATTGAGATGGTATCGCGTTAAAAAAATTAACGTTTTATCTGCTCGTCAAAACACATACCTAGTTACCTACATAGTTTTTGAGGTTTTTTATCGTTGTTTAAATATTTGATCAAGAGTGTTACTCCACTTCGCGTGTGCAGAGAGTGTACGCATCGAGAGATTATAATATAGGTATTTCTTAGGTACGAATCCGGTGTTATTTGGTTTTTTTTTTCTCTCTTTGTGCAAGTGTCTCGTGAACAGACAGAGAAAGATGATAATTATAACACGCACGAGTTGTACTACATCAAGGCTCTTCTCGTTGGATGATTAATCTTTTACATAAGATGTACATTGTACTTACATGCCTGACGTCAATCAAAATGTTGCGGAGTAAAAATGTGTCATACATGACGCTGCAACGCGGCAGCATGGCAAGTAATTTTAGTATAAGTACGATGCGTAATTCGAAATAAAGCAAAAGAAAATTAGTAAACGCCACAAGGTTGTAAATTTTTTCCCTTAACAGCGCGATTAAACATAAAACAACAGTACAATGTGACAAGTGCCGCTAAAATGTCATTTAGCGTGCCAACATATACCTGCATTATGTTCAATTCAAACACATTTTAATGAATGAAAGAAAAAAAGCATATATTATATACCAACGTTTGCATATATTTTATGGTATTTTATTGTATTAAAACTGTATACGAGAGTGGTATTCATATTATAAATACGAGTTAGTGATTTTTATTTATTTTTATTTTTTAAATTACCTACGCTTATGTATAAATATTGATCTGGTAGAGGTATTCTCTTTATTCTCGTATAGGAATTATATAGTCTTATATACTTTGCAACACGAACGCCTACAAGAATGTATCTCAGCAGTGCTGTATTTGTAAATTGCGGTGGGTTTTTTCTTCATCATTGTTGTTACACGGTACGAACTTGTGCTACCTACGTAGCATTATTTTCGTTGCATTAGCCTTGAGTAATTGCATTTTTAACGATGACATTATAAAAAGGCTTTAAATCGCGAGTTATGCGAGACGTTCGGTTTTACTATTACAGAACGTACGTAATAATCGATTGATTGAATTACGAACTTGATACCATGTGTTTCTATGCAATAAATTTTATTCAAAACGAGGTGATAAATTCGGTTAAGCAGACGTTCCAAAGGAACAGGAAGTACGAACATATTATTGTTGCCGAAAGGGTGTGTTTGTATTATTATGGAAGTATAGTTGGTCGTGAGACCTTTCATGTTCTTTTGCTGAATAATACAGTTATTGAGGGTAATAGTTTGCTCGAGCTTCGAGTTGGTACGTGGCAGTAGCGTTGCCAGACTGTTATTCGAGGAGGGGCGAGGCGGTCTAAGCCAAAAAAAAACTTATGTAAAATTGAAAAAAATATTCGTTATTTTGTTAAAAATTAATAAGGAAAATTATTGTACCCATGTGAAGTGAGGGTGAAGGTTTTTGTGGAAAAGGTATTAAAAAGCTAAGAAAAGATTAATTTTATCAAAGTGACAACACTGTATGAACAAATCGAATAGAATCAGAATTTTTATTTCTAACTTTTCCATTTACTAATTATTTGGTTAGATATGAACGTAGAGGAAAAAAGGTCTTATATTCGTTATTCGATTGATTAAGCTTTTTTTTTATCAGTTTATTGCTCTGGGTCATGTGATGAAAAAAAATTTAAAGAAGTAGATAATTATTAAATTTGCCAAGTTTTTGGATATACTTACTTAACAATTAAAAACTATGTAGATTTAAAAAAAAAAAATTATCGATTTTTTTAAAGATTGATTTTCTGACAATTTTAAATTTTAAAACGGATTCATTTGAAATTTTTTTAGATTTGAATCTACTTTTATTTTCCTGTAGTGAAAAAAAAACAATTTTTTGGGAATAAGGAAATTTTACAATTTTTTGATAGGAAAAAATTTTATATTTTGAAGAATATTTCATTTTAAGAATAAAAAATAAAATTGAACGGAATCAAATAATTTAAAAAAAATTTTAAACAAAAAAAACCTGTTTTTTAGGAATAAAAAAATCATGTTTTTTGGAATAAAATTTATATTTTTTTGAGATTTAAGACCTTTTTTTTAAAGTTTGAAATAAGTTTTAGCATAGTATAGTATGCTTCGGTTAGGTTTGGACGAAAGACTTTTGCGTGATTTGTCAGACATTAAAAAACTTTTTTTTTAAATTGGCGACTTTTAATTTTTTTGACGTGAAAAAATTATTTTTTGAGAATTGAAAAATTCTACAAAATTTTGATTTAAAAAAAAGTTTGAAACAAATTTTATTTCAATTTTTTCGCTAAAGAAATATTTTTTAGGAGTAAGGAAATTTCTTAATCTTTTGTGATGAAAAAATTTTCTATGTATTTCATAAAGATGAAAGTTTTTCAAACTTGTAAGAATTGAAAAAATTTCATTTTTTTGGAATAAACAAATTTTATATTTTTTTTTTGTAATGAAAAAATTTCTAAATTTTTTGGAATAAAATTTATAATTAATTTTTTTGGAATAGATTTTTTAATTTTTTTTCTGGATTTTAGTAAGTAAGTATGTTATGTACCTTTAAAAAACGAAAATGAATTTTATTTCAATTTTTTTGGAATAATGAAATTTTACAATTTTTTGAGATGAAAATTTTTTCTATTTTTTAAGAATAATTTTTTTAATGAAAAAGTTTCGCATTTTTTAAGAATAAAAAAGTTTTTGAATTTTTTGGAATAAAATTTTGATTTTGATAAGCATAACATTTTTTTAGGATTTTAGGACCTTTTTTTTTTTTTTTTTTTTTTTTTTTTTTTTTAAAAAAACAACTTTGAAATAAACTTAATTTTATTTTTTTTGGCGTGATTTTTTTTTTTTGGAATGGACAGGTAGTATAAGTTTTATTTTGATTTTCTCAAAAATTTGATAATCAATTTTCTTGAATTGGAACGTTTATTATTCGGATTTTATAAAAAACTGATTATTTATTTTTTCAAAGTTGAAATCAATTTCTGGGTTTCTGAAAAAAAATCTGAAAATCCTATGTTCAGAAATTTTTTGACGTTTGTATAGGTACCCATAGTACCCATCAATTTTCAAAAATTTGAACATCAGTAATAAATTCATTTTTTTCAACTGAAAAAAAAGAAATGAATTAAAAAATTTACCCAAATCGACTATTGATATATCTTTTGTTTTCATTTTGAATATCGATTTATGCATCAGTAAATTTGTTTTCAGTTGAAAAAACAATTTTTGAATGCACATTGACTTTTTATAAATTTAATACCTTTTTTGAATTGAGCATTAGAAAAATCAATCAAAACTGAATATTAATACATACCTACCTATATACTTATACTTTTTTATTTGAAAAAACGTTTTTTTAAATTTGAATATCGATGTGTTACTTTTTTCAAAATATGAAAATAAATTTTTTAATCAATATGGCACATACAAAATTACAAATCTTCAAGTAAATATGTACCTACTTCAATTTTATAATTTTTATTTTCGTCCGTCAATTTTTAAATGTTTGTTTTACAGTGTGCTCCTGCTCTGTTTACAAACTTAATCATTTCAAAAATGAAAAAAAAATCACAACTTGGAAGGAGAGTCATGTAATGCACTAAATAGAAAATTGTGTGATTTTTTTCATTTTTAAAATTATCAACTTTGAAAATGAGCCACCCTGTATTTCTAGCAGTTTTGTACATTCGTGTATATCATCCCAGCAAAATATCTTTACCTCATCATTCCAAAGGCATCCCTCTTATCACGAAGGTTTGGGTGGGGTATCGCTCGATATGTACCAAAAAATTCCAAATCCGGAAATAAGGTCGATCTTAAAATTCCGGACATGTACAAATCTCAAGATAATAGGCTGAAGCTGATGTACGACTATGTACCTAATGTGCTAACCATGCTAGATGAACCCTGGTTTATTATATGGCGTTTTCTAAGCCTTTATCGTATACGACAACAATGGTGAATTTTATTCGAACGTGTGGCCACTCGAGTCGGTTCTATAAAAGCTCAAGCCCGAGCACCGAGCCTATTTCACGGTTTAAACGACTTTGAATAATCTGTTGACACGATTTTCGAAGGAAGTCTCGAGTCTCATTTAGAACGCAGGTCGGATTATACGAATTTTGGACCAGTTACAATAACCTTTCATCATTATACGGTATTAAAAGTATTATTAAAATCGCAGCATAGGCGTTACAATGTTGTTACATATCGTCATGTGTTCGAAAAACTCGTCGAGTCTTTAGTATAGCCAACGAAAAGAAGAGAAAAAGTAAAAAAAAAAACGACGACCGTTCGAACTGGCGGCGTAATGAAATAACCATTTGGTGGTCGTTGAGGAGAGCAGAGGAAAAAAAGACAGCTTCAAGGCTTCGCAATCTTTGTAGGTGGCCGATAAACCGGAATCTGTTGGATTTTTTTTTTCGTAATTTTCGACATGAACTCGGAGGTGCATGACTGAGATTACGAACTCGACTCATAATTATGTAAAGTGAAATGCTAAAAATATCCTCGCCTCGGAGACAAATGCAGACTGACATCTCGTCAGCTGGATGTAGAGATACCTGTGACGTACTCGGCGAACATAATGATCGATTAGCAGTTATTGGACGAGATATTGACGTATGTATTTACACGTCGTTAATGACACCCTGTCCTCCTCCTCTTGGCCCTTCGTTCGCAGCTCGTTCACCTGACTTGAGCCATGCGAGCAATTATGGTGATTCGGAGTGACTTTGTTAGCATATGTGTGATGGAATGAGCATTGAGCATTGAACGTCGTAATATGGGTGTGCTCGATGTTAAAAGACCATCTATCTAATTCGTGAGCTAGCAGATGAGGTGATGGTGATGGTGATGGTGATGGCGATGGCGAAGAGAAGCTGGTTAAATCTCATTAATTCGTCGATACTGCGCGCTCTGCTAACGTAAGTAAGACTCGGAGGCAGCGTTGCCAAATGGAAATTTGAAAAAATCAAGTGATTTTTTACCACGCTTTTATTAACTTGGTATGTATGTTTTCTCGAAAAATTAGGTGATTTTTTCTTAAAAAATTGAGTAATTTTTTTCTTTCAAAAAATTAGGTGATTTTTTTCTCAAAAAATTAGGTGATTTTTTTCTCAAAAAATTAGGTGATTTTTTTCTCAAAAAATTGGGTGATTTTTTTCTCAAAAAATTAGGTGATTTTTTCTCAAAAAATTAGGTGATTTTTTTTTCTCAAAAAATTAGGTGATTTTTTTCTCAAAAAATTCGGTGATTTTTTTCTCAAAAAATTTGGTGATTTTTTTTCTCAAAAAATTTGGTGATTTTTTTCTCAAAAAATTAGGTGATGTTTTTCTCAAAAAATTAGGTGATTTTTCTCGTGATTTTTTTTCTCAAAAAATTAGGTGATTATTTTTCTTGAAAAATTAGGTGATTTTTTCTTAAAAAATTGAGTAGGTGTTTTTTTTCTCAAAAAATTAGGTGATTTTTTTTTCTCAAAAAATTAGGTGATTTTTCTCGTGATTTTTTTCTCAAAAAATTAGGTGATTATTTTTCTTGAAAAATTAGGTGATTTTTTCTTAAAAAATTGAGTAGGTGTTTTTTTTCTCAAAAAATTAGGTGATGTTTTTCTCAAAAAATTAGGTGATTTTTCTCGTGATTTTTTTCTCAAAAAATTAGGTGATTATTTTTCTCGAAAAATTAGGTGATTTTTCTCAAAAAATTAGGTGATTTTTCTCAAAAAATTAGGTGATTTTTTCTCGTGATTTTTTTTTCTCAAAAAATTAAGAGATTTGGTAGAAACGAATTTCCGGAGTTTTTCATAAAAAAGAATAGGGTCAGGAGTTTTTTTTTTTTTTATTTTTTTCATGATAAATGATGTATGGTCCCTTGGTCGTTTTGTCAACTGGAAAAATATATTAAGTGAAAAATCAATCGTAAAAATTGAAAAAATTTGGTTCCCTCATTTTTTGGAGTCACATTTTATAAAAATTGGGAGATTTTTTTGAAAAAATCTTGAGATTTTTGCTGAAAATCAGCAATCTTTACCGAAAATCAGTAGATCAAGAGAAAATCAGTAGATCCTCGAAAAAGTATGAGATATCCTGAAAAATCAAGAGCGTTGGCAACGCTGCTCGGAGGATACTTCGAAAAGACTCAAGAAGGATGTCAACTAACTGCTGCCGCTCTCAAACCGGTTTCGCGGAATTTTAAACGCTTCCCCCAAATTTTACGTTCCCCTACTCGCGATTACGACAGTCAGCGAGTCGCGAGTTGATAATTTTTTTACTCGGTCGTCTTGTCTCTCGGTAGATCGCGATGTGTCGTAAATTAACCTCGTTATGATTCGGTGGCGGTGATTGTAAATTGTTTAATTACGTGTGTCGCGTAGGTACGTGAAATTTTTGCCATTTTAAATTGACGAAAATTAAACGGTCGTATTCGCCAACATGATGTGTCAATGGGATGGTCTGTGGTGTTTTATCGAATCACCAATGCTCGATCATCGATGAACCGATGGATTTTTTGGATGAGGTGTTTTTCGTATGATTTGTGTGATTTTTTACTGGAAAAATTGGTTCGAAGTGTGTGAAATTTTTGGTCGAATTTATTATTTTATTTTTTGGAATTGAGTGATGAATTGTTACGATTTATTCGTCGATTTTTTTCATTTCGCTCGATAGATGACGAAAAGCATTCGTGTTTATGAAATTTAATTGAACTTGTTACGAAAAGTTTCAGTTTGTTTTGAATTTTCGGTGACGTAATTTTTTTTTGAAGTTGGTTTGTATTTCCTATCTTGAGTTGAATCAATTTAAATTGAAAATTTTCATAAAGCACCAATTTATCATTTTTTTTTTACGATGAATTCAAATGCCCCTTTGAATTGAAATCAGATGTTTTGAAACTTCCCTCCCTTCCCCGCCTTCTTCTTACTCCCCCATCCTCATAATGATATGTTTTGGTTACCAAATGTTCTGATTTTCTTGAAGTATCAAATTGCAGTTTTATTATGACAATTTCGTAATAAGTACCTAACCTTTAAATTCGCATATAAAGTCTCGCATGAATAAAAACTACATTCTCAGCGTATTAATCGTAATCTTTATTTTATTGGATTGAAAAACGTGTTCAAGAAGCGTAAAAAATAATCTAAGTAATATCTGTCATCGCTTTGAATATCTTTGAGGTACTTTAGTGTGTTGAAAAAATTTATAATTCTAGTTATTGGGGTTTTTTAATTTTATTACAAAGGTTAACGTTTGATTTATTTGAAACTGAGTAAACTTAGAATCGAATAAGACCAATAATAAAAAAAAAGAAATACATTTAAAAATGTTCATTTTGTGATTTCTTAGTACCTATTTCTCTTCCTACTTTTTTGACTATTTAGATTTCCGGAATCGAAAATGAATTAGACACAGGACTTGAATACAGTTCTTATTGGATAATTAAATACAAAAGAATCGTCGCTTAATTACCGAACCAATCGAGGAAATCTGAATAAATACAAAACCGGAAATAAACTGTTTTGAATGTGGTACTATTGGTACCCTTCTCTACCTGAATAATAAAAGTTACGATGAAAAGGTATCGGCAGTTAGTTCAAATCGATGGAGCTGGGGATTTCGAGCTGTGATCTCATTCGAAAATGAATAGATTTTTTAATTACTTTGTTGTGTGAGGTTTTTGAGTCAACCTGTGGTTTAGTTTGTGGCGAGACTTTTTGTTATTTTCATTAACTTGTGAGATATCATGGAAATATTTTTCAGGAATCTTGTTTTATACAGTTAGTTAAAATAATGGAAATTTTTTCAAGACGGGTTTTTCAAGGAAATTAATTTTTTTAATTTCAATTTTTTCTAAAAGAACTTTTTTCGTTTGGAATATTTTTAAAATTGAAAAAGCTTGATGAAACCTGAATTAAAAATTTTGCATAATTTTCAAAATTCGACAAAATTTTCTAAAATCACTTTTTAAAAAAAGTCAACTTTCAAAACAATGATCATATTATAAATTTTTTTGATCAAGGCATTTGTTCTATTTTTTATTTTTTTAATTTTTTTTTTGTTAAATCAAATTATTGAGTTTTTTAAAACGGATTTTTCAGAATGATCTTTTTCGTACATTTTTTCAAAAAAATTATTTTTCCTAAAAGAACATTCTTCCTAAAAATGATTTTTTACCCAAATTTCTCAACTTTTTTTTTGAATTTACCCTTCAAAAAATAAGCTTTCAATTTTCCTACGGTAAGTATCCAATTTTTCGGAGATTTCTAATAAATTTATTTTCTAAATATATATATATTTTTTTTAATATCGTTTCCGCTCAATTTTTTTTTTTTTTTTTTAAATAACATTCTTGAAATAATATTCTTCTAACGAAAATGAGTTTAAAATATTTTTTTTTTCAATTTACCATTTTTTTCTTCTTTCTTTTATAATGGAGTTTTCTTTGCATAAAAAAAAATTGGCTCAACATGAATTTGGATTATTTTTCTGAAAATACATTCTTTCCAGAAAATTGGTTTTGTTTACTCCCTCCCCCCATCAAAAAAGATTTTTTCAAGAGATTTTAGTTGAGAATTAGTCATTTTAAAAAATAGTCTATTTTTTAATGATTTTTTTGTACCAAGTTTTTTTTTGAAAATATACTCAATTTTTTAAAATGATTCTTCTGAGTTGAAAAAATTCAAAAAAGTACCCGAGCGCCACTCGATCGATAATATCGGAAGATGTAACGTATCGATAAAAAATCGTTTGAAAATCTATAGATGTTCTCACGATATTATAAAGATTTATCGGTACAACTTTATAGGCAAAAAATCTAAAAACTATCGAATTCGATATTATTAAGATTTTATGACGATATTCGTCAACGATACTATCGACAAAGAATATTAAATTTATCGAATTCGATTTTCCACCGATTTTGTGCAGATATTTGAAACTACATTATCGACAAAGAATATTAAATTTATCGAATTCGATTTTTTAACGATTTTGTAAAGATATTTAAAACTATATTATTGACAGATTATATGAAATTTCTCGACTTCGATATTTTAAAAGATATTTGAAACTATATTATCGACACATAATATGCAATTTCTCGATTTCGATTTTTTAACGATTTTGTGAAGATATTTAAAACTTTATTATCGACACGTACTCTGAAATTTCTCGAATTCGATTTTTCAACGATTTTATGACGATATTTGAAACTATATTATCGACACGTGATATGAAATTCCTCGAATTCGATTTTTCAACGATTTTGTGAAGATATTTAAAACTTTATTATCGACACGTAATCTGAAATTTCTCGAATTCGATTTTTCAACGATTTTATGACGATATTTGAAACTATATTATCGACACGTAATATGAAATTCCTCGAATTCGATTTTTCAACGATTTTGTGGCGATATTTGAAACTACATTATCGACAAATAATCTGAAATTTGTCGAACGATTTTTCAACGATTTTGTGACGATATTTGAAATTATTTCCAAATTGGTGAAAATTTTTCCAAGCCCAACACGTCTGGAAGTACTAAACTGCCTATTATAAGCGTTTTATTGCTAATTTCTCAACGATAAGGTATGGCATAGTGGTTGAGGAAGAGGATTAACATGCAGGAGATAGATGGTTCAAGCCCCGCGGGTGGCAGATTTTTTATAATTTTTTTTGACTTTTTCTGAAATGATCCTCTTACCGTAACATGAATAATGTGTTAAGGCATAGTTTAATGTATTAATTATGCTAATTAATGATTTTTAATTATAGAAAAAAGCTAGTAAAAGACGAAAAATCGGAATAAAAAAATCGATAAAAAATCGACAGAATATCGAATTCGCTAAAGTTCCACCTAAATCTTGAAATTATCTTTCGATATTATAGATATATTATCGATAAAATATCTTACTATAATCTCGAAATTTTTGCTAACTATAATTCGTCGATAATCTAATTATATATCGAAAGATAATTTCACGATTTATGCGGAACTAACGCGACACTTTATCGAATTCGATATTCTGTCGATTTTTTATTTCGATAATTTGTCGATAGTGCTGCTCGGGTAAGATTTTTTTCAAAAAAAACTCTAGAGATTTTTTTCAAAAAAAACTCTACAGATTTTTTTAGAATTTTTCTTTTCAAAAACAATTTTTTCTTTGGATGCAGTTTTTTTGAACATTTTTTTCTTCAGAAATTGTTTTCCAGACTTTAAAATTTTTTTTATCAAAAAACATGAGTGGTGATTTTAGGTTACTTATTTTGGAAACAAAACTTTTAAGGAAAAAAGCAAGCAAAAAGGTGTCTAAAGAAATTCTCATCATTGGTCCTCAAAGGTAAAATTTACAAGAGAAGAGGATGACTGTTATCTCGTTTAAAATGATTGGAGATTCTCAACTCGTCTCAACATCATTATTCTAATCTCATTCAAAATTTTGAAAAAATGTGAAAAATTGAGCCAAAAAATTACATGGTCTCCAGTGACCAATTCTATACCATCAGCTCGATGAAAAATTCGCTGGGATCAATTAGGTATACTTGCGTGTTTACACGACGCAATCATTATACTCCATAGGTCGCAGTACACACGTACGCGTATTTATACGTTTTATTTTCATCATTTAATTGAATTACGTCTATTTATTTGTGTTGGAAAAAAAAATAGGAAAAAAAGAAGGAATTAGTTAGTTACTTCATCGCGTTATGTGTCTGCTAATAAAGCATCATCTGTACGTCTATACGGCGACGATATAGCATCGGACGCTGCAAATTGCACGTACCTATGCTATAAGTTCGAAATAAAAAACTTCATCGCGCCAATGGCTTTGGTGAATGCCGCAATTGGCTTTATAGTGTTATTACTCGGTGGTATTTTTTTTCCGGCGTTTTACTACGTTTATACGCGACTATACGTAGACGTACAAGAGAGGGGAAAAAACAACCATTGCCATGTAAAGTTGACGGTTGGTTGGTCATATTATGGAAGAACGATCAGATGATGTGTAATTGGTATTTTTTTTTTTTTTGCTGAAGTGTTTGTTTGCGACGATCTCGTATGCTGATGGGATAAAAATAGAGTGTCTCGTATTTCCATTAGATATTAATAATGCAATATTCTCTTTTCCAGTGTCTGATTTCATTTATTTATATTTAAAAAAAAAGATAATACTCTAAAGGTTGAGCTTGACAGTGGCTGGAGGTGTAGAATTTGCAACTCAAAAGTGTTGGTATTATAATTTGAATGCAGATACCTACTTGGGTTTTTTTTTCGTGTGTACGGGTGTTGCATGCGGTAGAATGACGTAAAAATGGGCGATATAACGAAAAAGGCGTCGGTTTGCTGGGCTAAGACTGGAACAAGCTAGCGTGTGTAGGTTTATACGAATGTCAGCGCTGGTTGCTGGTTCGCTGTTGTTATTACATTTGTATATAAATACGAGCCACGATGAAGAGAACTTTGCTTTATACAGAGTGTCCGAGGACGACTTATGAGACTCTTGGGTGCCACAGTGATACCACTAGCAATAAATGCCATATGAGCATTTGAAGGGGCAAGGGGAAATAAAATTGGGAAAAAATTATTCTGATTGAACTTATGAATATAATTGGGTAATTGGGTGGATGTTTCTCGAGTAATAATTTCGAGAAAAATTTCATCAATTTTGTAGAAATTTTAATTTATTAGTTGAAAAAAATTTTAAAATCAATTTTTTGTTCAAGTCCTGCGAATTTGGCAGGATTTTTTCAATTCAAAGAGATTTTGCAATTTTTTTGTTTTTCTCAACCCTACAAACTGTAAGGTTTCTCGAGTAATAGTTTCGAGAAAAATTTCATCAATTTTTCGAAAATTTTAATTTTTGAGTCAAAAATACATCAAAAGCTCCCAATTTGTATAGTAAAAATAGATTTTTCAAGAAAATTGAAATTTGACAACCTTGCAATGAAAATTTTTTAATATTTTCTATCGACATTTTTTTTGTTGCATAAATTGAAGTCACTTAAGCCCAGTTTACGTTCCAGGTAGATATTAGGTAGTGTTTCATTTTTATGTAATTCAATAATTTTCACCTTTCTAGGGCTTTCCAAACTTGAAATTTGAAAATTAATTTTTTCATAACACAAAATCAAAATTAAACGGGTATCATTGCTACGGTAATTTTACAAATGAAAAACAGTTCAAGTAAAAAAAAATCGATATTTAATGTAGTTTTCAAAGATACCCGAGTTTTTGTTCTAGTGTTGATAGACAAACTTGGAACGAGGGGGGCGGGTGGAACATGAAAAAACACGATGTTGTGAGCTATACTAGGATGGCTCTTATTTTGAACTTTTGGATTTTTCAAATGTGTTACCCCCCCCCCCCCCCCCAAAGTTTTTCCATTTCATTAGAAAACAATTCCCTATTTTTTATTTTTCCCCTAATTGAATTTCATGTGGTGCCAACCCACCCCCTGTTTTGAAAAAATGAAAAAATCGCCGATTTTTAAAATCTTGCCCTTTTTATGATTTCAACCCATCACGGTTGTTCCTTGTCATGAGAATGAATCCCCAAATTTTCATTCCCCAAACAAATTTTAAGTGGTATCATGGGACATCCCCAATTTTTCAAAAAAGCAAAAACGACAAAAATGAGCAACATTTTCTAATATTGCATTTTAAATTGTTGTATTTCATTGAAAAATAATTCCCTATTTTTTATTGGACCCCTAACTCAATTTCAAGTGAGACCGCAAGCCCCCCTTTTTTTTTACAAATTTTGAAAAAATTCTAAATTTTCAAATTTTTGCATTTTTTTGGTTCTAACCGATCAAAGTTGCGTTCTTTTTGGTGAGAACTGATTCCCAAATTTTTACTTTCCCCAAAATAAATTTCAAGTCCTCCATATTTTAGAAAGCTGGAAAAAAATCACCGATTCTCAAACTCTTTCCTTTGGTTGGTTTAACCCATTCAAATGTTGTTCCTTGTCATGAAAATGAGTTTTTAAATTTTTACCCCCCCCCCCCCCCCCTAATTCCTAGTGGAATCTTGCGTGCACTCTCAATTTTTGCAAAAAAGGAGGAACGAAAAAATGAATAAATTTGCTCTTATCTTGAGAAATGATTTTCCAATTTTTTATTCTCTTCTCATTGAATTTCAAGTATTTTAATTTTCCTTTTTTTTTGGTTTTTTTTTTTTTTTTTTGAAAAATTGGGTGTGTCTCCAGATACCACTTTAAATTTATGGTGGGGGGAGGGGTGAAAATTTGGGAACTCATTCTCATGACAAGGAACAAATCGTGATGGGATGTGAAATTGGAGGAGAGAGAATGGTTTAATCAAAAATTTTATAAGGACCAAAATTATTTCTAGGACCTCAATCTATAACTTTTGTTTGAAAAATTTTTCAATTGGACCCCTCCCCCAATTTTGAAAAGTATCTACCTGATGTTATGTGAAATCGGAGGAAAGGGAAAGGGAGGGATCCAATCGACATTTTTATAATAGGTAACCAAAATTATTCTAGTGGGATCCAAAACTGATGATCTCAAATAGAGTAAATGTTTTACTAGGCTCAGTGTGTCATATATCATCAAAAAAATTGAATTCATTTGAGATGTGGTGTTACCTGAAAATGCTAAAAATTATTTGGGCTGATCATATTATACTCTTTCCAAATAAGAATGCAAAAAACACATTTTAATCAATGGAAAATCGTTCTATGATGGAATTTTAAAAGATTTTTAATATCATCAATTTTGTGAAAATTTCAAATTTCAGTAGGTACCTCATTTTTGAAACTGAGAGTTTTTGTAAAAATTGCATTTATTCAATGTAAAAAGCTCCGAAAAAAATCCAATGCAAAATCCACCTCATGATGGAGTTTTTTTGAGAATTTTAAAATCATAAATTTTGAGAAAATTTTGATTTTCAGTAATTTTTGAAAAATGAGAAAGTGCATTTAATCAATGTAAAAAGCTACCATAAGATCCAATCCAAAATCCTCTTCTCATGGAATTTAAAAAATATATAATTATATTTTCACTAATTTTCTAAAAATCAGAGTTTTTGCAAAATTGAATTTAATCGATGTAAAAATCCACCATAAGAACCAATGCAAAATCCTCCTCTAGATAGATATCTAAGTAGTATTGGGCTTGGTAAATTTTTGATGGTGCCAAAAAACACCACTATTCGTCATGAAACAGATTTGCTTTTTTCGAAAAACAAAAAAATTTCCAGTTTTGAAAATGAAGGAGCTTGAGAGCCTTGAATTTCGAAAATACTAATTTCCAAAGCCTTGTGACTCCTGCATTTTTAAAGATAGACCAATTTTTCACCAACTGTTTTTGTTCCTTTCAAAAAGTTGTATCTATTTCACGTGTTGTCTTGACAGAATTTTGAAAAAAAAAATAAAAACAAAACTGCCCCTTCAAAATCCAAGTATGTGGAATGTGGATACATGAAGTTTTTTGTTCGTGAGACTCGATTATGCCCAAATCTCAAATCTGGTTTTTCATTACTACTGGGACACCTTGTATGATTCCGTTTGCACGAATAGATCTCTGTGTTTGGTACAGAGATGCTGATTCATGTGTAAATGAGAATGAGAGAGGGAGAGTGGTATCGCTGAAGGGCTCGTGTGTGCGGATATGTTTGGCTCGCGCGATTCGTATTCGTACTACGAGTATGAAAAACCTTCTGCGCTTGTAGATCATTAAGCAACTATTAGGCCTTATCTGCCAGCATATTCTAGTGGCTTTATAATTCGATATAAGCCCGTCTCTCTCTGGCACACTCGCTGTATTTAGTCAATCAAGGCGTTCTCGTCATTCTTTTCGCGATTCCACGAGGTGTCAACGCGTTTTTCCCCCTTCGTCTCGCCGTTACCGTCGAATAAATTGGTGATCTCCTCGCAGCATCTAGTTCCTCCAACGTGGTTTGTTTTTCGGCCACATTTATGCCCAATTTTCGTGATTTTTTGGAAGAATTGCTAAAATAAAGACCATCTGGTGCGAGTCGAGGTACCTACATAGGCGATGGTTTAGAGACCGTGGTATCTGCCCAGATGGTGAGTAGAGGCGAAGCGGTGAAATTATGTTGCAAGGTGTTCTCAAGGTTGGCGAATACACGATTTTTTTTCGTCGAATTATTTTTTTATTTCTTTACCTTCTCGTAGTTATTCTATTCTAGAATCTTTCTTTTTCATTTTGTTTGCGATTACGTTACCGTTTGTAGGTATACGTAAGACGATGTGCGGTAGTAGTAACGGATGAGCGACGAATACGACGATTAATTTTTCGATATCGGGTTGATGTTGACGATACTGTTGGTCGCGATTTGTGCTCGATTCGAATGATTCGCGCCATGTTATAATGCCGGTTGGTATGATCGAATTGTCCGATGTTGGGCAATGGTCACTGTGAGGGCGAGACCAAGGTGTTACGCTTGTCAAGTGCTCATCTCGCAGAATAATTCCAAAGACAACGGGCCCAGATTCCCGTATAAGCCTTGGAAAACGCCTAAACCGAGGTCGTACAATAAGGTGAGATTTTTCAGCTTCTTTTTTCTTCCTTTGTTTATTTTTGGATACGAAAAATTGGAATTTATTTCCTTATATTTTACTTTTGAGATTTAAATTTTTAAATTTTTCAAAAAGTTTCCTAGTATGTACTTGATTGAAAACATTTTTTTCTGATTTTGTTTTGGAAAAAGGTTTTCCTTGAAAAAATAACCCAATTTCCTGTGAAATCACATTTTTTAAAATTTTGATCAGAAATTTTGGTCTTTCAAAACACTTTTTTCGGATTTTATTCATTTTTATTGGCGAATCTTTTTCGTCAATCGTGTTCGAATCATTCGTGCTGAATCAATCGCAGGTATACTAATAGGTTTATCTCTGTTAAATCCTTTGTGACGAAACATTAGTGCATTCGTACCAAATCAATCGTAAATCGTAATGAGTGATTCGTGCAGAATAAGGGAATCGCCATTTCTACATAATTTATAGTTTATTTTTAAAGTTCAATTTATTTATGTCGTTATGTTTATACACTTCACCCGTGAATTTTAAAATTTGACCCGAGCGGCACACTCGATCGATAATATCGGAAGATGTAACGTATCGATAAAAAATCGTTTGAAAATCTATAGATGTTCTCACGATATTATAAAGATTTATCGGAACAATTTCATAGGCAAAAAATCTAAAAACTATCGATTCCGATTTTACACCGATTTTGTGCAGATTTTTGAAACTACATTATCGACAAAGAATATTAAATTTATCGAATTCGATTTTTTAACGATTTTGTAAAGATATTTGAAACTACATTATCGACAAAGAATATTAAATTTATCGAATTCGATTTTTTAACGATTTTGTAAAGATATTTAAAACTATATTATCGACAGATTATATGAAATTTCTCGACTCCGATATTTTACCGATTTTTTGACGATATTTGAAACTATATTATCGACAGATTATATTAAATTTATCGAATCCGATTTTTTACCGATTTTGTGACGATATTTGAAACTATATTATCGACACATAATATGCAATTTCTCGAATTCGATTTTCTAACGATTGCGTGAAGATATTTGAAACTATATTATCGACACATAATATGAAATTTCTCGATTTCGATTTTTTAACGATTTTGTGACGATATTTGAAATTATTTCCAAATTGGTGAAAATTTTTCTAAGTCCAACACGTCTGGAAGTACTAAACTGCCTATTATAAGCGTTTTATTGCTAATTCCTCAACGATAAGGTATGGCATAGTGGTTAAGGAAGAGGATTACCATGCAGGAGGTAGATGGTTCAAGCCCCATGGGTGGCAGATTTTTTATAATTTTTTTTGACTTTTTCTGAAATGATCCTCTTACCGTAACATGAATAATGTGTTTAGGCATAGTTTAATGTATTAATTACGCTAATTAATGATTTTTAATTATAGAAAAAAGCTAGTAAAAGACGAAAAATCGGGATAAAAAATCGATAAAAAATCGACAGAATATCGAATTTGATAAAGTGTCGCAAAAGTTCCGCCTAAATCGTGAAATTATCTTTCGATATTATAGATATATTATCGATAAAATATCTTACTATAATCTCGAAATTTTTGCTAACTATAATTCGTCGATAATCTATCTATATATCGAAAGATAATTTCACGATTTATGCGGAACTAACGCGACACTTTATCGAATTCGATATTCTGTCGATTTTTTATTTCGATAATTTGTCGATTGTGCTGCTCGGGGAGTCATCAAAATTCTGATTTTTCTTTGAATGAAAAATATTTTAATTATCAGAGTTGGCGTAAAAAAATTACTAAAAGAAAAAAGTATTCTCATTTTATTTTCAATTTTTCAAATTTCTCTTTGAATAAAAAAATATTCTTAATTTTATTTGTTGTTTTTTTTTCACAATTTTCTCGTATGCAGTAAAGATATTTTCAATTCTTTAAAACAAGTTTTTTGAGGCAGTAATAGTACCTAGTATCTAGTATCTACATATTTATTAATTTTTTGAATTAAAAATATTTTTCAATTTTTGAAGAAAAAGACCTTTTAGTTTTTTTTATAAAAGAAAATTCAAGTTATTTTCTATATAATTTCTTTAAAAAATCTTATGATTTTTTCAAAGAAGAGTCTGTTTTCTTCTAAATTACTCCTTTTTTGAGGGGGGGGGGGAGGGGTGATACCTCTAATAATTTTCGAAAAAATATATCTTTCAAATTTTTTTGGAACAAACAATTTTTCTCGTATTTTTGAATTTCAATTCTTTTGGGGAGCAATAATATTTCTCCATTTTTCTTTTATGCATTTTTGAGGATTCTATGATTTATTAAATTTTGTATATCTTGTTTCAATTTATTAAATTTTTCAAAATCTTCGTTTTTCAAAAAAAAATAAAAAATTATTATAAGAAGTATCAATTTTTTCTTTTTTACAAATTTTCATTTTATCAATTTTGAATTTTTGAGAGAATTTTCTAATAAATTTTGCAAACCTTTTTTAAAAAAAAATAATTTCATGAATTTTGTACAAATCGTAGTCGTAAATTATTATTATTTTTTTAATTGTTTAATTTATTCAATTTTCTCAAAAAATAAGTTGTCTGATTTATTCAACTTTGGTAATTATCTACTTGCAAATTTAAAATGATCATTATTGGGAGGGGAACTTTACTATTTAAATTATTTCCATAAATTTCAATTCATTGATTTTTTTGGCAAACTTTAATTTAGTATGTTTTGTAAAATTTTCCACTGGATTCAATTTAGCATAGATACAAATTTTATTTTAATAAATTTTCCAGAATTTTTTCAATTTTTATTCATTTTTTTCTTCAAATCTCTAGCTTTTTAAAAAAATTTTAATTCAAAAATTGTTTCACAAGCTTTCGTTTTATCAAGTTTTGTGGACTTTTTTGATTTATTAAATTTTTGCATTATATCTTTATTTTTCAAAAAAAAAAATGATTGACTTTTTAAATAGATTTTTTATAATAGGTATATTAAAATTGATAAAATTCTTCAATTTTTTTCATTTTTTTTTCAAATCTGTTTTATCAAGTTTTTAGAATTTTTTGATTTCCTGAATCTTGTACAAATATTTACCTACTTTACTAAATTTTGGAGAATTTTCCACTTTCTTTAATTTTCTTTGCAAGAATTTTTTTTTAAATATATTTATTTTACGTCGCTCTACCTGGCGGTAATTTGCGACGCGATACTATTTTTACAAATGATATAACAAATTATTATCTACAATAAGTGATATAAATTACATTCTTTTAAGAAATTAAATATCTCAGAGTTTGAATCTCCTAGTATGTCGAGTAATTGTGAGTTTGTATCGAATTTTCTGTTCCTTTGATCTGTATATTTTCTGCAATTTACAAGGATGTGTTTGACTGTTATTCTTTCTTCACATAGATCACAGAATGGTGCTGGTTGATTGTTCAGTAGGTGGGAATGGGTATTAACGCAGTGTCCAATTCTAAGCCTAGCAAGTAGGGTGTTTGCAGATTATAAAAATTCAATTTTTTTCAAATTTCAACTCATTTATTTTTTTTTACAAATAAATTTCGAATAAGTAATTTTTTCACCAGTTTTTGGGTAAACTTGGATTTTTTATTCAACTTATTCAATTTTTACAGATCTTTATTTTCAAAATAAAAAAAAAAAATTAATTAAATTAGTAGAATTTCTTACTTTGCTCAATTTTTGCAAGTTAAAAAAATCATTATTTTTTACAATTCATTTTTTTTTTGTTGAAAATTTCAATTTTTATTTAGTTTTGTCAGTTTTTAATTTAATAAATTTATGCTGATTCCCATTTTTTAAACAAATAATTTTACGAATTTTTTACGATTTTTTTATTAGATAGATACTTATATTTGAAAAAAATTTTCTACTTTTTCAGTTTCTTTGAATTTTTCTCCAATTTTTTTCGTCGAATTACTTATTGATTCAAATAAATATCAATACCTATGCAACCTATAGGTAATTTTGCAATCTATTTTTTTTTTGAAAACAAACTCATAAATAGATTTTTTGGAGATTTTTTGCAAAGTTTCTCCCAACACTACGAATCATTGGTACCTTCCTTCGTTAATAATTTCCAACAGAAATATATTATCATGTATATAATTTTCTAACTGAAGATACCTAGTTACCTATGTACCAACTTCATTTTATAAAGTTGGTATAAATAACAAACGTCCATTACAACTTCTCTTATCGATCATAAATTTTGATAATTCTTGTAATTCTACAAACGGTTGTAATCTTCAGTGTAAATATCTCCAACAAACGGTTCGTTGTTTCAAAACGACCTGAATTCTTTCCACCGCAGGGGTCCTATAGCGTCACCTAACTGCATATAATGGCCCTGACACTGAATTAAATCCGAAGGTGGAATACGAATAATGTATTTACATTACGTTGATGATAGATACATATTTATTTAAAAATTCGAAAAAGTGGAAATTCAGCCAAGTTTTTAAAAGGAAATAATTTGGTGTGTTTTTTTTAGTTTTATATATTTTTCGTGCATATTTTATTCCAAAAAAAGTGAATTTTACGATCGAGGTTTGTGTAACTACAGAATTTGTATGTGCGAGAGAGTATTAAAGTGACTTTAAAATTGACATAGAAGAAGTGAGAGTGGAGGACCGGAGGTATCGTTGGTTTGAAACTACATTTCGATTAATTTACGTGGAAATAAACGCTCTCGAGACGATTACATTTTTATAGTCTTAAAATTATGGTGTCTCGTTTGCGACGACTGACTGCGATGCTGATGCATTAAAAGAAAGATATATTTGTGTATTTTGTATAACAACGTTAAAATGCATTTATACTCGTAGTAATACAAGAAGGCAGACAGATTTATAAAAATGAATAAATTTTCGAGTTTTGATGTAAAAACACATACGAGATCATTAATTAAACGGAATCACTCCGCTCATTACGAGTACGTACGGTTTACTCGCGTACGTTTCGCTCCATTTATTTACACCGGGCACCGGGCGATTATTACGGTCGCGATAGGATCGTATCGCGGAACAGTTCTGGGTTCTGGCAAAAATTTGGTATATTGTAGTGAAATGCGAGAAAAGGGGCGAGGAATGTGTGGCATTAACGTGTAGGAAATGCGTTTTGAAAAAAGAAGAATAAAAACAGTTGACGTGACATTTTAAAAGCTCCTTGTTGTGTTGTGTCGTTGGCTCGAGTCGCATTTATATCATTATGAGTTGGATGTTTTGTGTATACGAGTAACTGTTTTACCCATGTCCCATACACATAGAAAAATTATTGCATTGTTTGTTGCGTTAATGAAAAGCACAAGAGCACGTGATCACGACGATGAAGTTTTCATAAAACGAGTAATGATGTAATCGATTTTATTCTTTATTTTTTTCTCTTTCTTTTTACAGACTTACTCGAAAGAAGTTAATCAAAAGAATGGAGTGTATCCGCCGCACACAACGTTGCAAAGACATACGAAAGCTAATAAAAATGTCTTTATACCGAGGTACGTAATTACATCAGAAATTCATTCAATTTAGTCGAAGGAAAATTCTAAAAATGAACTATGTTTTTAATGAATTTTTCTCGTTTCGAAATTTTTTTTTTTGCTTTTCAATTAGGAATAATCGATTTTCTTTTTTTTTTTGATTTCATTTCACAAAACAATTTTATTTGAAATTTTTTATACAAAAATTTGAAAAAATATTTTTTGGAAGTTTTTTTTTTTAACAGAAATATTCTAAAATTTTGAAGACTAAAAATTCCAAAATTTAATCAAAACGTTAAATAAATTTTTTTTAAAGAAAAAAAAGTGTATATGCTTATGAAATGCAATATTTAAAATGTTTATGAATTTTTTTTGTGTTTTTTTTTAATCACAAAGGGATTTTTAAATTTTTTCAATTTTTATGGGGGAAAATCGTTTTTTATTAAGGAATCGAAAATGAAAAATTTTTGGAAAAGAAATATTTCGAAATTTTCTTTATAAAAATTTTAAAATTTTTTTCAAAAATTATCTAGGAAAATTTTCCCCAAAAATTCTCCATTTCTTTCAAAGAAAATACTTATTTCAAATTTATAATAAATTTTATGAAAGAAAATATTCAATATTTTCCTGAAAAGTTGAAAAATCCTGCCATTTTTATGAAAAAAATTTCATAAAAAGTCGTTCTATCAAAAAAACGAAATAAAGATTTTTTAAAAAATTATGAGACAAAATATTTCAAAATTTTCCGGAAAATTCAAAAATCCGATCAAAAAAATTTGAGAAAAAATAAAAAAAAAAACTCTTGGAAAAAAATTATGGAGAAGAAAATATATTTTAAACATTTTCCGAATAAAATTCAAAATTTTATAAAAATTTTAAATTCTCCAGAAGAAATTCAAAACCCCATCAAAATATGCCAAAATGAAAAAAAAAGAACTCAGAGCCAAAAATTACGAGAACAAAATAATATATTTCTATAAAGTTTCTTGAATAAAATTTTTAAAAATTTTAAAAGAAATATTTCGGGTTTAGCCAGAAAAATAAAATTCAAAAATCCCATAAAAAAATTGTTGGAAAATTAAAAGTTGAGAAAAAACTCTTGTAAAGAAATTATAAAACAAAATCTTTCAAAGGTTTCTCGAAAAAAAATCAAAAATGCAAGAAAATCTTTTTATCCAAAAATTGAAAAACATTATTCTCCGACAAAAATAAGTTATGAAACAGTGCCAAAAACTTTTGAAAAAAAAAATCACAAATGATCTTTTTTTTTAAAGAAATCACCTACATATTTCAAAATTTTTCCCAAAAGAAGATTCAAAAATCCTATAAATAAATGAAAAACATGAGAAAAAATTCCTCCAAAAAAATTATTAATGAAAATAACATATTTAAAACGTTTCTATAAAAAAAATTAGAAATTTTGCTTAAAATTTTCGAAAAAAAAATTCCCAAAACATCGTCCATTTTCTATAATTAAAGAAAATAATTTTCTAAATTTCTCCGAAAAGAAAAATTCAAAAATCTTGCCAAACATTTTTGGGAATAATTTCACCATAGTTATTTTTTTTAAATGGAAAAAAGTATTTTAATTTTTTTTAATAAGTTCAAAAATTCTAGCAAAAAATTGAAATAAAAAATTCCAAAAAATTTTATAAATGAAAATAAATTTCCCGAAAAAAATCATACATTCTACCCAAAATGCTTTGGAAAAAATGCAAGAAACGTCTCTTCTACGTATATAAACAAAATATTTCAAAATTTCCCCGAAAAGGAAATCGAAAAATTGAAAAAAATATTTAAAAAATTGCAATATTGGAAAAAAATATTTAAAGAAAAATTCAAAATTTCACCAAAAGTTTTGGAAAAAAAAATCACAGAAAATTGTTAATTTTTTAAAGAAAATACCTATTCAAACATTCCATCAAAATTGAAAAATCACATCAATTTTTTTTTAAGTTTCTCAGAAAATGTCTATTTTTTACAGTTTATTTTTAAAAATTTGTCCAGAAAAAAAAATTGAAAAATCTTTCCATAAATAATTCTTCTATTTTAAAGAAAGTGTTTTAATAAGAAAAATTCAAAAAGCACATCAAATTTTTTTTTTTATTTATAAACGGAGATATTACAAATTTTTCTGAAGAAAAAATTCAAAAATTATGCCAAGCGTTCACAAAAAAAATCGTTATTTTTTAAAGCAATAATAGTTCAATTTATTTTTGAAAATTTTCAATAATTCCAATCAATTTTTTTGATCGAAAATATTTCAAAATTTGGTAACATCGAAAATTCGCTAAAAATTTTTATGATTAATATTTCATTTTTTTTTTTCAATTCAAAAATTCTGGCCTACAATGTTTGGAAAAAAATACTCTATCCATTTTTTATTTTTAAAAAATATTTTCAAATTCTATCAAAAAATTGAAAAATTGAGAAAAATATTTTCCAATTTTAAATTTTTCAATTTCATGGATTTTATAATTTTTTATTCATTCAAAATTTTCAATTTTAGTTTTTTTCAAATTTTACTGCGTCGATTTGATTTTCTTATTATAGAATTATGGTCGAATAATCGAATTGTAGTTCGATTGATCTTTGACTCATGTAAATGAATTAATCAACTCAACAATCGATTAATTTCCTAGCAATCGATATCTGTTTTTCGATGGATTTATTTTTGGAGTCATCGATGTGGATTAAACAATCAATTAATCTCCGAGTATCGACATCGAATGATTTTTTTTTCTGTTTATACTTTCAAATTTTTAATTTTTTTCAGTTTCCTTTTTTTTCTTCAATTTTATAAAATGAATTCCCCCCTCATTTTTATGAGTCTAATAACTAATTTTGTATTAAATTCATAAGAATAGTGTACATTTACAAACCTTATTTCGTGTCTGTGTCTAATTGCGTCAATACCCTTGCAGATTTTTCTACCCTCACGGCAAACCAATCAGTCATCACCAACAGAACACGATGTTCAAAAATATCGAAGACGTTTTCCGGTCGTTACCGAACATGCACGCTACCAAAGAACAATTTTCATCTGTTACAAAGGCGAGTATCTAATCTAGTAATAGTAAAATACATTTATTATATATCAATACCTGGATATTAAATCTTCGCCTCGCGTGTATCGAAGATAAGCCCAAACCAAAAATAAAACTCACCCAGATCGTCCACCGAAGTACGATTTCTCACCCGTCGAGTCATTCAATTTAACTCGTGGGTGTGCGTAAGGGCTCTTCGATGAATCGTTGAGTCATTTTCGCCCTCGGTATACATTTCAAGGGTGATTTTTTTTTTCGTTATGAATAATCAAATTGATTAATTTTTCTCTGTATTTCACAGGCATGTGATTGCCCGTTGTATTGGAAGGCACCTTTGTTTATAGCTTGCGGAGGTGAAAAATTAGGATTCGTCGAAATGAATACGTTCATGGAGTATTGGAGAGAGTACGTGTGAATATTATTTTTGTCAACCGTGCACTTTCGTAATAATGAGATTTCCGATTAATTGTGTTCTTTACTTTTTTCTGTGTACAGTTTAACATCAGTTTGTCACGATGACGCATCTAGATTTATGAGGATAGTTACGCGTAGTACCACAAGACCATATATCATTCCGGAAGATCTAATTCCTTTAGTGCAAGACGTCGTAAATACACACCCCGGCCTGACATTCCTTAAACAAGCGCCCGAGTTTCATTCCAGATATGTGCACACGGTGAGTTTGGGATGATTTGATCTGCACCAAAATGAGAAGGGTCGCAGTTCCCTGTTCGTACTGTAAATCGCGACAACGATATTAATTTTCTTTTTTCGTCTGTTTTAGGTTATTTGTAGAGTGTATTATTGCGTAAATCAATCGTGGAACGGTCAAATCTCGTTGACAGAGTTGCGGAAAAGCGATTTCTTGAGGGCTATTCAGTTATTAGAAGAAGAAGAGGATATCAATCAAGTGACCGCGTATTTCAGCTACGAGCACTTTTACGTAATTTATTGCAAATTCTGGGAACTAGATCGAGATCACGATTTGTTTATCAATAAAGAAGACTTAGCCAGGCATAGCGATCATGGTAATTGAAATTTAAAAAATTCCTACGTAAAATTGATCCGAGTGAATTTTTAAATTTTTATAAATGAAATTATGAGGTGAAAATCGTGAATACTTTTTTCAAAGATTCGATTTCGGTATTTTTTAGGAGTCGTTTTTTTTTTTTTTTTTTTTGCAATGAACACATTTTGTGGATTTTTAAACATCAGAATTTGTACTTATAAAGATTTTGTAAAAAATAAGAAAAAAATTTAACCAAGTTCTAAAAAATCGATAAAAATTCATTAAAAAAAGATTTAGTTGGTACGAAAATTAATAAAAACAAATAATTCAGTTCATCTTCAAAAAACTTGAAAAATTCCACTATCAATTTTTGATAAAAATTTATCA
This sequence comes from Balanococcus diminutus, assembly GCA_959613365.1. NCBI lineage: Eukaryota > Metazoa > Arthropoda > Insecta > Hemiptera > Pseudococcidae > Balanococcus > Balanococcus diminutus. The sequence goes on along the minus strand of OY390718.1, from coordinate 29,773,337 downwards.
AGACTTTTCTATTTGAAAATTTTGAAAACATTTTATGACAACATTAAAAAGTGATGAACTAATGAATTAAAAAAGTCATTTTTGTAAATAAGAAAAATTAAAAAATAGAAAATTTTTGGAAATACTGATTGGTTTGTTTTAAATTGTGCAATCAGTTTATTCTCAAAAAAAAATCATTAAAAAATTTTCATTGAAAAAAAAAGTTTAAATTACATGCCTATAAAAAAAAAAAAAAAAAAAATGGAAAAGACCAAGGATTTAAAAAAAATTATTGTTTAGAAGAAATTAATTAAATCATTCTATTATTTTACCTACCGTCATTCAGTTGATTTTTGAAAAATAAAATTAATCTACAAATATCCATCAACAATTTTCGATGAAAAATTTTCAAAATTCTTCGTCAAGGATTTGTTTTTTTTTTAAATTAAAAAGGTGAAAAAAATTGTTGATAAAAGATTTTTAAAAAAAAGTTGAAACATTTTGGAAACACTGAATGATTTTTTTTAAATTGTCGAATGAATTCATTCATGTAAAAAAATAATAAAAACGTATTAAATATGAATAGGTTCAGTTTCAAAAAAATTAATAAAATCTTTTTCTTAAATTTTTGGATGTTAAGAGGAAAAAAACAATTTTAAAAAAATCACTTGAAAAAATTGAATTATAAAAAATGAATGAAATTCCATGCAAAAAAGTAATAAAACTTTTCAAAAAAATACTTAATAATTTAATTTATTTTCAGAAAATTGAGCAAAATTCTATTGTAAATTTTTTCATCTACATGATTTTTTTTCTTAAGCTCAAAAAATTTCACTTATTCGTTTTCAAAAATTCATACTCAGTTAATTTTTTTCAAAATTTTTGAATATTTCTTATTGATAATTTTATTTTTTTGATGAAAAATAATTGCTTAGGTGGGTACCTAATTTAGAAGTTTTTTTTTTTTTAATATTCAAATTAGAAAGGAAAAAATAAATTAAAAATTTTGGAAACACAAAATGATTTTTTTTTTAAATTGCTTTTTTGAAGAAATCATCCATAGGTATAGAAAAATTATAAAAATCTTCTAAAAAGTTAATCAGTTCATTTTCCAAAAATCGAAGAAATTTCATTACTAATTTTATATGAAAGTGTTCAACTCCCTCTCTAATTAATGATTTGAATTTTTTCTAACCAGTATAAAATAGTTAAAGAAAGATGATTTTTTTCAAGATAGCAAAATTTTGCGAACTGGATGATTTTTTAATTTAGACGTTTCATTCGCATGCAATTTTTTTTAAAACATTCGGGAAAAGGATCTCGATTTTCTCGTATTTTCAAAAATATCATAATTTCTCAATTTTTTGTCAGATTTCTCAAAAATCCTTTGTTTTATAATTTGATTTCTTCAATAAAAAAAATAATTACTTAATTTAAAAAGAAAACAAGTTTTTTTGAAAAAATAATAAAAAATAAATTAGTATAGGTAGAGGTACCTACCTATTTAAATTGGAAACAAGAATTGAAAACTTTTGGAAACTTTACTAAATTTTTTTTACTTAAATTGATACTTTGAAGAAATTTAAGAAATCTTTTTTATAATTATGGAAAAATTGAAAAAAATAGTTCAGTTTGTTTTCCAAAAATTGAAAACTTTTGGAAACCAGGTGATTTTTTTTCAATTAAAAATTTCATTCCCATTCTCTTAAAAAAAAATTCAAATGTTTCGTTTTCAAAAAATTCATACTTTGTAAATTTTTAGTCAAAATTTTCGAAAATCCTCCCATGTTATTTGATTTTTTCAATTTAAAAAAATACTTAATTACTGACCTATCCATTTACTAAATTGATAATAAAAAATTGGTCAAAAAGTTGATGCCTACAATTTATGTTTTATTGAAAACATTTAATTAAGTATCAATTTCGGATGAAAATTTTCCAATAATCCTTCGTTAATAATTTGAACTGATTTTTTTTTTTTTTTTTTGATGAAGTAAAAAAAATGATTTATTTTGAAAAATTGATTTTTTTTAAATGTACCTAGAGATAATTCATATTTCATACAAAAAAGAAATAAAAACGTTTTGAAAACGTGGAATAATTTGCTAGTTTGTTGAAATTTTATAAAATTTGTGGTTGGATGAGAGGAATATGAAAATTTTTTTTTTAAAAATGACAACCATAAAAAAATGCAATCATTAGGTATAAAAATTATTTAAAATTCCTAAATTTTATAAAAGTGGTATAAATTATTTTTGAAAAAAGATTCCTCGGATTGATGTATGTAGATCTCGTTGTGGTATTTTTTATTTCGACAAAATATCATTAATTATTGTTTTTTCATTCGTAGCTCTATCAACACGTATCATCGATAGAATATTTTCTCGAACCAGAAGTAAATCTAGAAATTCGATGCTACAAGAGGGTAAAATGAGTTACACAGATTTCGTAATATTTTTATTGGCCGAAGAAGATAAACGTCATCCTCGCGCCATCGAGTATTGGTTCAGGTTTGTATATATTTTTAAATAACTAACTCATTGATGGTACCTATTACAAAATAATTCAATTGCTTCAATTCTGATTTAGATGCATGGATCTGGACGGCGATGGCTTCTTATCAATGTACGAATTAGAATACTTTTACGACGAGCAGCTACAACGAATGGAAGCCATGGGTATAGAATGTTTACCATTTGAAGATTGTCTATGCCAGGTTGGTAGTCGATTAATCGTAAGATTCGATTTATTATCGTAAATACATATTTATTATTTCTAAAACAATTCAAACATTTGTTGTCCTATGCAGATGTTGGATATGATCCAGCCTAAGGTTCCGGGTAAAATTTCACTCAGTGATTTGAAACGATGTAAAATGACGCCGATATTTTTTGATACGTTCTTCAACCTTGAGAAATACTTGGATCACGAGCAACGAGATCCGTTTGCTTCCCAGAGGGATCACGAGAACGACGTAAGCCTTGGATGATTTTTTTTGTTTTTTTCAAACTGAAAATTCGAAATTTATTTTACAATATTATTTTCATCTCTACAGATGACCGATTGGGATCGATACGCAGCCGAAGAATACGAACTCCTGGTGGCCGAAGAAGGCGGCAACGACCACAGCGACGATATGTAAGTGTTCGCAGTGAAAAATAAAGGCCTACCTATAGAAAAATAATTGTGTTCAACGTACCATAGTATTTTTAGTTCTATTTCCTTCTACGATTCTTTTTTTTGTTGCCATTCTGCATGGAAAATTGAAATTAACTATTTTAGAAATCTTTATTTTGGCCGAACACCCTTAACGTTTTCTATTATAATTTACAGACATTACGCGGGGGAAAGCTTAGGTGGAGGTGAAGGTGATGGTATGTGGTAAGTTGAGCAAAATATGAAATGCCTTCACCCGATTTCTTCTTTTATTTTTTCGTATCTCTTGGTTTTCTTTTTTCTTTACCTCTCTCGTAATAAATTACACTAACTTTTTACCTCTTTTGCACGGCTGTGATGTGAAATTAACCGATTTTTTCTGCCTATTTGTGTGTGTGGTTTTTTTACGTCTTTAAAATGATCCAGGTGCGTTTTGGTGGGTCTTGATTTTCGTAAATTAGTATAAATTGAATTTGATTGCGCGATTGAAGCTTTTTTTTTCGTTTGAGATGCTTATGCCTTTGGGCATTTTTGGAAGAGGTCAAACGAGTATACAGGGGTGCGTTTTTTTTTTGTTTTTTTTTGTGTATTCGTGTTCGAAGTTGTTCGTGTTTTGGTATAAAATTTGGTATTAGCAGATTCGAAATTGTATATTTTTTTCTCACTTCTTATAACTTCGTACTTTGCTTGTATTTTTTTCCTTTTTTACAAAAGGCTACCTTTGCACTAATAGTTTTTTTTTTCAACTAATGTTGCAATTCAATCGTGTGCGTCTCAAAAGTTTGTTTTTAAAAGTTGTGAACTCGTTTGTCAAGTTTTTTCAAATCAACGTTGCCAAATAGCGTCATATTTTGTTACTAATTTCGTTTTTTTTTTCAAACGGAACGTGTTGAATTTTTTACTTCTAAATCACTACTTTTAATGGCTTTTTGCTTAATTAAGAGGCTATAAAAAGTATGTCTGAATACTGAATTGCTTTTGAACTTAATTGCCGTTTCTTTTCTTACTCTGCTCTGGAGTGACTTTCATTGAAACGAATATCCAGAAACAGCCTTAGTTGCTTAGATATAATTTTCAGGCTTTTTAAAAAAAGATTTTAAAGATTTTTTTGAAAATTTTCTGGTTTTTCGAAAATTTAAAAAAAGTGGGGGATTAATTTTTAACACATTTTTGAAATTCTTTTAATTAGTAATAGATGCGAATTTTTTTAGTAAATTTTTCTAAAACGAAGAAAATGGTGAAAAAAATTGAAATTTATAAAAAAAAAATCAGATAAATGTTTTCATTAGGTACAGTAAAAAAACATAATTTCACTTTGAAAATCATTCCTCACTTTCTCCAATCATGTGAATTTTTTCTAGTAAATTTTTCTTCAAACAAAAAAAACTGTGAATAAAAAAATTTTTTAAAAATTTTACACAGAAATTATTTAGACTTTTTTTTGTCATGTGGATTTTTTTTAACTAATGTTTTCTCGCCCTAAAAGCAAAAAACTTGAAAAAAACACTATACAAACTAGACAAAAATAAAATACTTTTAATGAAACTTGAAAAAAATTGAAGTACTTTTTGATGATTATTTTTGTAATTCCTTCTCTGATCATAATTTCAAAAAAATTAATTGCGATTTATAAAAAAAAATTCAAGATCACTTCGCAATTTCTTTCTCCAATAATTGTGTGAATTTATTCCAAAACAGGTTTTCTACCTCGATTTTTAAATTCAAAAAAGTGATTGTATTTTTGAAAAAATTTAATTCACTCAAAAATTATTTCACAATTTTATTTTCTGGTCATGTGAATTTATTCATTTTGAAAAAATTTTCCGGTAGTAAAAAAAAAGTGTAAAAAATAAAAAATGAGAATTTGAGAAATTTTTTCTCAAAGCAGACTCAGTTTTCAAAGTAAAACAATTTTTTACCATTTGATACATTTTTACTAATTGTATATTATTATTCAAAATTTACAAAATTCGATAAAAATTGTGTAATTTTATTAATTTCCAAATTTTAATAAATTTTTTAAATTTAAAAAAAAATTACCACTTTTTAAAATTGAATTTTTGGGATTGAAATAATTCAAAAGTAAATTTACAAGTTTGATGATTTTTAGGTACTCGTAAAGTTCGGTATAAATCCAAAATTTGATAAGAATTTAAAATTAGGAGAATCTTCAACATTTTGGAAATTTTAAGTTGATCGTATCTCCAGAATTCAATAAAAATAAAAATAAAATAAAATAAAAGAAATTCCACTTCAATTTTTGAAAAAGTTAATTTACCTATCAGGCATTTGCAATTTTTTTCTCTTATAAGGTGAATTTTATTCCAAAAAATTTTTTCTGAAATTGAAAAATTAAAAAAAATGAAATGAGAAACAAATTTCAGAACAAAAATGTAAAACTTCAAAGCAATTTAAAAAATAATAAAATTCATTTTGGAAGTAATTTCGCAATTTTTTTTGATGGAGTGAATTTTATTTCAGTTATTAATTCTCTTCAAAACGAATAAATTGAAAAATAATTTAAAATGTGAAGCAATTATATTTCAAGAAAAAAAATTAATAAAATTCACTTCAATTCAATTCAAAAAAAAAAACATTCATAAATAATTAAAATCTCTCAATTTTTCTTTAATTGTACAATATGAATTCTATACCAATAAAAAAAATTCCTGCCACGAAAAAATTGAAGAAATGATATTTTAAAACTGAAAATTAATCTCAGATCAAAAATAATGAATCAGTACCTATAATAAAGTGTTGAAAAAAATTGATTTATTTATTTCTCTCTACAAGCGGTAATTTTTTTTGGAATTTTTTTTTACTGAAACAAATAATAGAAATAGAAAAGTTTAAATGTTAAAGTAATTTGAAGTATTTTTTTTTTCAATTTAATGGAGAAATTCTTCAAAAATTCAAGATTCAGCTTAAATTTTTTTATGAAAAAATACCTTTCAATTATTTGGAGGGATGTGCTTTTTTTTTTTTTTTTTTTTTTGAAAAATCTTTTGATCGAAAAGTACTTACCTAATAAAAAAATTTTTTTAAAAATAATTTTAGAGGAAAAGAATCTTCCATTGTTTTTAGAGAACAATCTCAATTTTTTCTTGGAATAAAAAATATCTCATTTTTTTAAAGTCAATGTGAAACATTTAAGAAATTTTTTCTCATTTTTTTTTCTGAAAGAAATCTCTCATTTTGCAATAAAAAAAAATTCAACTAAAAATGACAATTCTAATTTTTAAGGACGAAAAATGGTGGGAATTTTTTTCTCATTTTTAGGTATCATAGGTATGAGAAGAAACTGAGTTTTTATTTAAAAAAAAAAAAAAAAAAAAAAAAAAAAAAATCTCTGCTTACGTGTTTATTTCTATAGGTACTTACTTTGCTCTGAAGCCTTTTTCTCCCCACTGCAGATGTTTATAATCATAATACCTATTCTATTTATGTAATATGATCTCATTTTTGGGCAATGTCAAAAAAAAGAGACCCAATGCATCCAGATTGCTGTAGTCATTTTGTTTCTACTAACACGATTTACAATTTTTTTTTTAAATTTACATTAAAACTACAGCTCATTGTATTAATTGCTACATTCGAATTTTCCAGAGGGCAATACCGCGTCAGCGAGCCGGACGACGACGAAGACGACGACGACATATTTTCATCGAATTTAGACGATATTCTGAACGGATCTCGAGAATTCGTCAACAATAACGCCTTCAACAAGCAAAATAACAATTACTTGGCGGAAAACTTCCTACAACCGAGCATGGTAGTGACTGATTGTAGCGATAATGCGAGATGCAATAATAACAACAATAACAGCGACAGTAGCGACGATTACGCTGGAGACAGCGACGATTGTTCATTGTAAAAAAATCTCTCGGCGGTAAAAAAACACCAGTTTTAAAAATTCTCATGTACGAGTATGTAGATGAGAACGATAGATTGTTAATTTTATTATTGTGTACCTGTGTAAATGTTTGTATGTGTATTCGTGACACGAAGTGTTATTTTTAATTGTATAATTTTTTTCGAGATGACTTTTTTTGCGCACGAACGAATTTTCAATTGTTAGCTTTACGAAGGAAAAAACGTTGTAACAAAGTAACCATTCGAAATATTCTAGTCCTGGTATGTTAAAGTCATTAAATTATGTTTTTTAACAACATTTTTCACCTTATATATTGTTTTAATATCAATTTTTTTGCGCAAGTTTGCACCATTTTTTTTTTTTTTTTGATCATGTCGAATATGTTTAGAACCAGACACGATTGATAAGTTTTACCTCAGATAGTTATTATAATTGTAATTTATTCGTTGTTATTAATACTTATGATCTAATTTGTTTATTTTTCGAACCAGTACGTATTTTTTTTAATTTTATTTATTATTGTTATTTCTTTCTTTTTTTTTTCATTGCGTCAACTTTCGTTTTTAAAACTTTTATCAAAAGTACATACTATACGTATTACGGATAAGATTTTTTTTGTTCACTTTTCATTTTCGAGTGAGCTTATATTTTTCGTTATTTGTGATATTTAATAGAATTTGAATTCGATGAATGCAACCGGTGTGTATCGTATTAGCTTTGATAGTGTGTATTTATATACCTACCTACTCGTTACGTGTTGGCTAGAAAAATTATATTGTGTACGAACTATAGGTACCTATGATTTTTGTCAAACATTGGAGGGTATTCGAACCATATTTTCAGTAAGTTTGTTATTATTGTAAATTATTTGCGGCGAATTGATTAGCAGAATACTAACCTTTATTTTTAATACGTTAATTTTTAACGGTTATTGTTTTGTGTTGTTTTCTCCCCCTCTCAATTATTTCATTCTTTTTTTTCTTTTGTTTATTGTTTAGAGTAACGTTTTATTAATTTAATTTTTTTATGTGTTTTTACTACGATATTAATTTAGTAACAGCAGAGTAAAGTCTAATTTTTATACAGTTTTTTTTTAGTTTGTCTGTTAATGTTTCTCTTTTGATTGGTAAATTTTTGTTTTATCCATCAAACGTCACAATAATAAAATCAAATGGGAATGAAATACCGAAGTTATAATTTGTTTTTATGGATACGTAAGAAACTCGTTACTAGAACTAGCATCGCAGAAGAAAAAAATAAAAATAAAAAAAACTATATAAATCAAAGCCTAAATTTTGAAGAAAAAAAATGAGGATTCAAATAAATTGAAAATGACAGAAAGAAAAAGAAAAAATTGAAAAAGAATGTAGGCTTTTAATTTTTCGTTTTGATTTTACTTCCATTTTCTGTCATTGTAATAAGTTAAAAGGAAAGAAAACATCGTTTGACTTTTTTAGGGTAATTTTTTTTTGAAGTTTTTCTCCGAAAATTTCCGGTAATTATTTAAGAAAAAGCATTTTACTTTTCAAGGAAAAAAAATCAGTTTCGTTTTGATTAATTTCGAATCAAAAATTTTAAAGCTTTGATATTCGCTCGGCGGGATCTTTCCCCGCGTACCGCTCAGCGGGATCTTTTTATTTGAAAATACAAGTAGTAGAATCGGTAAAAAAAATTAATTCGCAACAAAAAATACGAAAAAGAGGTTAAAAAACTGAAACAACAAAAAAAAATTGAAATTTTCAAAAAAAGAATGATTTAAGCATACCCCTACACCACGGCCGACTATATAGTGTTACCAGGCCGGAATGGGCTGAAGGCTGATTTTTTAATAACGCCAATAACTCGGAAAATATTGACTTTACAAAAAAAGTGCAAGAGACCTGTTTTGAAGGAAATTAAAAATTCTTTCCACTCATATAAAAATATTTGAGTTTTTTCGAAAGTTAGTGATTTTTGATTTTTCACAAAAGTCATTAAAATCCAAATATTTTTATATGAGTGGAAAGCATTTTTAATTCCCTTCAAAAAATGTCTCTTGCACTTTTTTTGTAAAGTCAATATTTTCCGAGTTATTGCGCGAGATTTCACGGAGGGTGCATTTCACACTGTAACACAATCCGCCTCGCTCTTAAATTTTACTAAGTCCCAGGCCTTGCCACTACGTAGATACTGGATTTCAAAATTGGTGAGGAGGGAGGGGTTCAACCAAAATTTTTGTCATAACTAAAATTATTCATAAAACTTCAAGCTACAACTTTTGTTTGAAAAATTTTTCAAATGGACCCCTCCCTCCCCACCAATTTTGGGCATTGTAACGCATTTTGACTAACTCAAGTTACATTATCCAAAATTGGTGGGGAGGGAGGGGTCCAATCAAAATTTTTGTCATAACTAAAATTATTTATAAAACTTCAAGCTACAACTTTTGTTTGAAAACTTTTTCAAATGGCCCCCTCCCTCCCCACCAATTTTGGGCAATGTAACGCATTTTGACTAACTCAAGTTACATTGCCCAAAATTAGTGGGGAGGGAGGGGGCCATTTGAAAAAATTTTCAATCAAAAGTTGTAGCTTAAAGTTTTATAAAAATTTTTAGTAATGACAAAAATTTTGATTGGACCCCTCCCTCCGCTCCAATTTTGATATCCGGTATCTACGTAGTGGCAAGGCCTGGGACTTAGTAAAATTTAAGAGCGAGGCGGATTGTGTTACAGTGTGAAATGCACCCTCCGTAAAATCTCGCTGTAGGTACAGGTAGTTGAGGTTGTGCGTAGAGTATCGAAATACCGCCGCTGTGCCGAATACCGCGCATTTATACGATGAAATGAAATGAAATAGCTACGTATGTAGATGTACCTATGCGTACATAGATACCGTATAGTCGATAGCATCTAATCTGAGACACTGAATTTGATTCGTATAGGTACCTATGTACTTATCTACTTATGTAGGTATTTCGTGTGCGTAAACATATACGTACGTCTACGTACTCGTATTAATATATACCTACATTATACTCGTACGTTCGTTCGTATAAAAATATCATACGCGTACACTATGTATTTGTGTAGTGATAAGAAAACGCACAATGTACTACTCTTGTAGTACCTGCTGGTGGGGTGCGGTACTTGTTCGATTCGATACTTTACGATAAGATACCGTGTATGATGTATAAGGTACACAATTACACATGTACTGATGTACGGTACGCACACACACCCATACGTAGGCCTATACGTAAATGTATGTACATATGTATGTTCTGCGTACGTTACGTACGTATTGTATGTAGTCAAAACCACCTACAGATACAAGCCATGAACGTAGAAAGGCAACGTCGCATTTTCGAGTAGTAGACGGCCGACTTTCCAATCCGTTTTTTGACGATAACTCGGGAAATATTCATCGAATCGAAATTCTGACAACACACTAACGAAAGGAAATTTTCTGCTCTACAATTTTGGTTTAGATCAATTTTCACGAAAAATGCTTCGTTCGCTCTGAAAATGAGAATATGTGAAAATTTGCATATCCAAGAAAACATTTTACGCTGAGAAATCGAGGTATTTTCGTCAAATCGAAATTTCAATAATTTTAGGGTGAAAGGATTTTTTTTGCTCTACAATTTTGGTTCGTATCAATTTTCACGAAAATCGCTTCGTTGACCGGGAAAATGGGAAAATTTGGTAGACGGCCAACTTTCAAAATCAGTTTTTCGACGATAACTCAAGAAATATTCGTCAAATCGAAATTCCGACTACACCAAACAAAAGTAAATTTTTTCATCTACAATTGTGGTTTTTATCAATTTTCACAAAAAAGGGGTCGTTGACCTTGAAAATGAAAAAGTAAATAGTTTTTTGACGATAACTCAAAAAATTGGTCGAATCAAAAATTTTAAAAGCACTAAAACTGAAGGATTTTTTATGCTCTACAATTTTAGTTTTTATCAATTTTCATGAAAAACGCTGTGTTATCCGCGAAATAGGAAAATATGAAAATTTGCATATCTGAGAAAACAGTTTTTGCTAATGAATCGAGGTATTTTCGTCGAATCAAAACTTCAATGATTTTAGGATGAAAGGATATTTTTTGCTCTACAATTTTTGTTCTTATCAATTTTTACGAAAATTGCTTCTTTGACCGGGAAAATAGGGAAAATCTGGTAGACGGTCCATCTTCAAATCAGTTTTTTGACCGTAACTCGAGAAATATTAGTCGAATCAAAATTCCGAATACACTAAACGAAAGTTAATTTTTCCCTCTACAATTTTGGTTCCCATCAATTTTTTCGAAAAACACTTCGTTTGCCCAGAAAACGTATTTTCAATTGCTCAAGTCGGCCGTCTTCGGCAAGGTTGCCAAATTTAACTTCATGGCTTGTAGTGTATAGGTGGTTTTGATGTAGTACATTACATATTATATTATCTAGTATACGTATCGTCGCTAATACAATGAGAATGAAAAGATGTGATAGCTATCGGCTCGGCTCGGCTCGGCGCGGCGCGGCGCGGAAGCGTTGCACGCTGCATACAGCACTGTTTCTATTCGCCTCACCTCACCTCATCTCCTGGTCCTAGCCTAGCCTTAGTTTCAGTCGTACTCGTACTGTAGGTACACGACTACACGTAGAATCGCCAACGTTCTACGAATCAGACTCCGCGCGCGTTTCAGGACCATGCGGTAATTGCCAGTAGCTGCCTGCCTGCCTGCCTGCTGCTTACACTTGGTCTTTTTTTTTTACGAAAATTTCGCATCACCATCGTATCGTCTATCGCATTTCGCATTTAGCCGTACGGAAGCTGAAAAAGTAGCTAAAAGTAAATCGCTCGTCGCGTTCTAACTGGAATCCGGCTACATTCACGTCGCGCCGCGCCGCTCTTTAATTTGATTAGAATTTCATTTCATTCGATTCGATTTGATTTGATTTCACGTATTCGTATCGCGTTAGACCGCGCGTTGGTATTTATTTAGACTACTTATCGTTTGTTGCGTGCGTGTGTTTGTTTGTGTTTTTCTTTTCACCTCTCGACTTTGCCGTTTGCTTTCGCGGTTGATTTTCGGTTTTCGGTTTTCGGTGACGTAGGTACGCGCGCAAATCGCCAAACCTTTGCCCGTGTACCGCCGCAGCGCTTAGCTGTTCCGTCCAATCTCGTTCCGGCGACGCGTTTCAAAAATATCGCCGATTGAGAGTCGCGACACCGACACGCGGCCAGCGACTCGAATTTCAATTCTCGTACTTGGTACTCGTCGTAACTAAACGTAACGTAGCGTAGCGTAGCGTAACGTCGTTGGTGACGCGCATGCCGAACCGATGGATGATTTCAACGACGACGAATACAGCAAATTACTGTGAGTATGTCTACTTGCGCCAATTGGTTCGTACTTGGCACATACCGTACCTATGTACATATATAGGAGGTAGCTAGCTAGCTATAAGTAGGCACTTACTTGCCAGTGCAGTGCAGTATGCAACGTGCGACGCGACGCTAATGCTGTAGTCGTACGATATAGGTAGAGGTACTTACAACGGTACATTTGCATAGGTATTTTTATCGATTGCATTGTACTACACGTAGATGTGTTGTGTATTTTGTTTCAGTTTCGGCGCTCCGGCTACGTTTTACGGCGCTGGTTCAGAAATGGGCACCACTACCGACGGCGGCGGCGGCCAAGGTGCCGGAGCCGGAGCCGGAGCCGGCCGTCACAGCGTCATTTATTGCGTGCACGGTAAACCGGAAGGATGTTGCGCGCGAGTATTGTCCGATTCGCACTCGCTGAACGGTTCTTCAACCGCATTACCTTCGCCTCCGATAACCTAGTGTAAGTGCAAAACGTCTACCTACCTGCTCTACGTTCGTAATTACCTACTCTTACTCGTAAGTAAGCGGACTCGTACGAGTGGATATAGCTACGCGTACTTGCCACCAGCCTAATGCGGTGCACCCGCTCGTACGTATACGTACGTACGTATTTCTTCATGGTCGAATTGCGCTTTCGATCGACGCGGCGCGGCGTCGGCGTCTTGCTGCGGCTTCGCAACCTCCATCTAGGGATCGGCAAATAACCGGATCCTTCAAATAAAATCCGGATTTTATTCGAATAGTCGTTTTTGAATGGAATTGCGAGTATTTCAAGGAAATTCTGTCTGGAGCGCTAAAATGATTATGTGATTTTTTGATAACGTACTCTGCTGAAAATAAATGTAACTAAAAAATTTCAAAATTTCACTTGGCCACCATGCCTAATACAGATGAAAATCATTGAGGAGCGCTGTTCAAAAAATCCGGATAAAATCCGGATATTTGTTTCACAAACCGAATATATTCGTTTATTCACGAATCCGGATATTTGCCGATCCCTACCTCCATCTGAAAATATAAAATATAAATACCGTAAGTATACGAGTACTAAAATGGTAAATATTATGTATGTACTCTGGCGTACTGCGAGTCGAATACGTAAACACAAACACACAAACATGGTGCACTCGCTGGATCGCATCGCATCGCATCGCGTCGCATCTCGCAATGGCCCGTGTCGGTAGGTACTAGGTACTCGTATAGTATAGTAGGTACCTGATTCCTGTTGGCTATCGCGTTGCGTCCAAGCCTTTACGTTACGTTACGTTAAGTTACGTAAGTAGATATATCGTTTTGCGTTGCACTGTGCTGTGTTATAACGAAAGTTAAGGTATAGTACTAACGATAATGTACGGTGGTGGTGGCGACGGCGGCGGTGGCTGTAGCAGAGGTCCACATCGACACTCGAGGCCGCACCACGAACAACGATACGCTGCAGCGTACACGAGCGCCTTGAAACGCTGCGCGAGCCATTTTTTTCGTAAGTTTACGTTTAGAAGTACACCGTAATAAGTACGTACGCACGTAACTAGGTACGTATATTCGGCGTAATAACGCGACGTGGCGTGGCGCGGCGCGGTACTGTAAAGCGGTAATGGCAAATTTACGTAGCTATACGCGTATGTAGAGTAGAGTAGATTAGAATAGACTAGCTATTAACGCAAACGCGTATGTGTGTTGCAGTCGAGGACCATTGTCATCGATCGCGCGAAACAAAAGTAGACAGAAATGCCAGGACGAAATTGATCGTCGCCAGCGTGCTGTGTCTGGTTTTCATGATCGCCGAAATTGTAGGTGCGTATTTTATAGTATGTACTTGATCTAAATATACTCGTACCTAGCTACCTAATCGCGTATAGTCTGACACTAACGTCTAGATTGATTGTTTTGTTTACATTCATGGGGTGCAACTTCCATAAATTTTTACCAAGTCCAGTGCTACATAATACTTTATAGTCAAAATTGGAAGGGAGGAAGGGGTCTAATCGAAATTTTTGTAATAACTAAAAGTATTTGTACAACTTCAAGCTACAACTTTTGTTTGAAAATTTTTTCAATCGGGCACCTTACCTCCCCCCTGTTTTTAAAAATGTATTTGAAGGAGTTGGATTATCCAAAATTGGTGGGGAGGGAGGGATCCGATTGAAATTTTTGTTATCACCAAAATTATTCCTAGTACTTCAAGCTACAACTTTTGTTTGAAAATTTTTTCAATCAGGCCCCTTACCCTCCCCCTGTTTTCAATAATGTATTTGAATGAGTTGGATTATCCAAAATTGGAGGGGAGGGAGGGGTCCAATCGCAATTTTTGTCATGGCCAAAATTTTTCCTAAAACTTTGAGCTACAAGTTTATTGCAAAAATTTTTCAATTGGACCCATTTCCCCTTCCCCCTTCAATTTTTAATTAGTATTTTGGGAGTGTTATGCAAAATAAGTGGTGAGAGACCTCATAATCAGTTGGCTTCTTTAGAAGATAAAATAAATAATACAAAATGGGTGATACCGGTGCTGCCTGAACAAGACGTCGCTACTCAGCGAAAAGCATATATGTCCAAAACCATAGATATGGATATTAATAAACTGGATCGGCAACTCGGATTTAAAATACATTGAAAATCTGATGCAAAAAATGTAGCCAATCAGATTTCAATTTTAATAAACCACGCCCACTTCATGTGTTGTTATAATTCTCGTGAGGGTGAAGTTTTTCAAAATTTAGATTTTTTGATTTTTCTCAAAATAGAGGGGGTTTAGGTAAAAATTTTATAGAACTTTATTTTTAGTAAATAAAATTTCCTATTGAATGGTATATTTGCGAAATTTTTATAAATTTTTTTTCATTGAGATTGACCTGTTCAAAAAATCTCTCAGTATTGAAAGGCTGCACTTTTTTATATTTTTCTCAAAATTGAGCGGATTTAGACGAATTTTAGAAAGAACTTTATTTTTAGAGAATAAAAAACCCGATCGAATGATATATTTACCAATCTTCTAAATGCAACATTAGCTGAGATATGGAATTTTGAAAAAAAAATATACTGTTGAACTTTAAAACACAACCAAATGAACGAATCACAATTTTTTTCTTCTAATTTCCATATTTCAGCTTATGTTGCACTTGGAAGATTGATAAATATGGGGTTTTATTGTCCAAAAATAAAGTCCTTTCTAAAATTCGTCAAAATCCACTCAATTTTGAGAAAAATGTAAGAAACTGCAGCTTTTTAATATTGAGGGATTTTTTGAACAGGTCAATCTCGATGAAAAAAATAAAATAAAGTTTTATAAAAATCACCTAAACCCCTCAATTTTGAGAAAAATCAAAAAAATTGTGTTTCTCCCATTTGAACTTGTGTAATTTATCCTACTTTGCATGCTGTGCTCTCTGGGTATTACCTCCAATTCACGAGATGAAAAATGTATTGAAAAATGAAATGAAAAACTTTGTTCATAACGTATTTTTGTTAAGTATTTATACGTATAAATACTTAACAAAAATACGAACGAAAATTTGAATTTTATGAACAAAGTTTTTCATTTCATTTTTCAATAAATTTTTCATCTTGTAAATTGTAGGTACAGAAATACCCAGAGAGCACAGCATGCAAAGTAGGATAAATCACACAAGTTCAAATGGGAGAAACACAATTTTTTTTATTTTTCTCAAAATTGAGGGGTTTAGGTGATTTTTATAAAACTTTATTTTATTTTTTTCATCGAGATTGACCTGTTCAAAAAATCCCTCAATATTAAAAAGCTGCAGTTTCTAACATTTTTCTCAAAATTGAGTGGATTTAGACGAATTTTAGAAAGAACTTTATTTTTAGAGAATAAAAAACCCGATCGAATGATATATTTATCAATCTTCCATGTGCAACATAAGCTGAAATATGGAAATTTGAAGAAAAAAAATTGTGATTCGTTCATTTGGTTGTGTTTTAAAGTTCTAACAGTATATTTTTTTTCAAAATTCCATATCTCAGCTAATGTTGCATTTAGAAGATTGGTAAATATATCATTCGATCGGGTTTTTTATTCTCTAAAAACAAAGTTCTTTCTAAAATTCGTCTAAATCCGCTCAATTTTGAGAAAAATATAAAAAAGTGCAGTTTTTCAATACTGAGAGATTTTTTGAACAGGCCAATCTCAACGAAAAAAAATTATAAGAATTTCGTAAATATACCATTCAATAGGAAATTTTATTTACTAAAAATTAAGTTCTATAAAATTTTCACCTAAACCCCCTCAATTTTGAGAAAAATCAAAAAATCTAAATTTTGTAAAACTTCACCCTCACGAGTAGCAAACAATCACGAATATCTACTGAGGGGCGTGGCCTAATTTTTATTTTCGCCTCACGCGTTGCCGATCCAGTTTATTAATATCCATATCTATGTCCAAAACCGTCATTTCAAGATATAGCCAAATGAAGATTTCACGGCAAATTTAGTTAATCATTACTATACAGCTCTAACAGAAAAGTCGTGGTACTAAATTGAAACACCTACTTCTACTATAGCTAGAAGGCTAATTTTTTTTTTAATCGAAAGGTTCCGATGAGTACATTAAAGGAAAATTATAAAAATGGGCAATTTTGGAATTGGGAGGCCCCAAATTTGGGGGAGGAGGTGCCAAAATTGAGATATCGAAATTTTGAAAAAGTAGTTTTTAACATATCGCATACTCATTGCATATACCAACTTTCAGCTTTTTAACTCCCATAGGGAGGGAGGTACGCCCCAAAAACCAAAATTTCGGTATTTTCTCACCCCCAACCCCCCGAATTTTTCAAAAAATTAAATTATGACCACAACAACTTTTTTCATACTGTACCCTATTACCTAGGCCATTTTTGAACAATTTTGCCCCCATAGGGGGGGAGGTATTTAATAAAAACAAAATTTTGCTATCTCGTGTTCCAATAATCCGATTTTAATTTTGAAAAAATCCACAGTTGCCTTTTCAAAGCAGAAAGTTTGTATAAAAATTTCCAAAAAATCCGCACGTAAAGAACCCCGCAATGACGAAAGATATTTTTTTCAAAACGCCGCGTTACGAAATGTTGTGGTAATGTTGTGTGCGCATATCCGCGTAGGCGCGCGTCGGCGCGTCGGCACTACACATTGAATCGTGCTACGTGTAACGGTTTTTCTTTTCAAAACGTTTGCGCTTGAATTCAAAATTTTTTTTCATCAAAATTCCATAGGACAAATTTTGTTTTTCATCAATTTGTCCTATACTCTCTGCTTAACATACCTAGAAAATTTGAACTTTTTTAGTCCCATAGGTAGGGAGGTAATCATTATATTAAATAAAAACCCAAATTTTGCCATCTCAAGTTTCCGTGATTCAATTTTAATTTTGAAAAAAATCACATCTGCCATTTCACAACAGAAAGTATGGGTGAAAATTTTAAAAATTCCCTTCGTAAACAATCCCCCAATTACGAAAGATATTTTAGAAAATAAGCGGCGTTTAGGAATGTTGTGGAATTTTGCCTTCCGTTGATGCTACACTGGTCCACGCGTAAATGCGTTAAATTGTATCATTCTGATCTTTACGGTTTTTTTCAACACGCTTGTGCTTGAAAAAAAAAGCGAGCGAAGCGAGAAAAATGGGGGTTTGGGGGCGGAGCCCCCAAGGGCGGTTCGTGAAGCGAACCGCCGTGGGGGTTGGGCCGCGAAGCGGCCAGGGGGCGAAGCCCCCTAGTATAGTAGTACCATTAGAGATTCGGAGCAGCACTAACTTTTTTCTCCATTTCATTGAAAATGAACTCACTTGGTCAAATTATCAAATTAAATCCCCTAGAAGTTGAAATTTAAATGAATTACTGTCAAGAAGTGGACATACTCGGAATTAATACAACAAAAATGGACATACTTTATTTTTTTTCTTTGAAAAAACGTAGTTTCGAACACTTTGAAATTGAGTAAAATTAAATTAAATCATATGACTGTATTTTAATACAATAAAACGAGGAACGACAATAAAACGAGAAACAACAATAAAACGAGAAACGACAATAAAACGAGAAAATCACAAATGGCCATTGGACAATTGGACATACATGGTTTTTGCCGAGTTGAAATTTATCACTTTGGTATTACGCGGTTTTTTTAGGAATCGATAGCAAATTAGTGTTGCACGCTACATGAATATTTTTTTCCCCATTACACGCAGCTCGATCTCCTCTTTCCAGTGATACCAATATCTCAAAAACGCATTTTTTGGACATATATGCTTTTCGCTGAGCAGCGACGAAGAGCTAGAAATCTTACTGGATGCTGCCATAGAATTATGTCGTACTGGTATGTTTTTGATGGAATTTCACCAAAGTATGATTTAAGGAATTTCTAGTGAAAAAATTTCATGTCTGGTGATTTAGTCATTTTTTTTAAACAATTTAGAATGATTCTTGACTTCGTTATTTTTATTCAGGATTCAGTGCATGTATTTTTTTTTTGGGGGGGGGGGGGGGGGATTGAGGAAACTGTAATTGTTGCTTTGATGAGTAATTTTCAAGATAAGATGATCGACTGCCTGTTCCTAATTAGATAATTATACATATTAAATCAATACCTTATTAATTAAATGATTTCACGTTACAGGTGAAGATAGCAAAAGTGAAGCTTGTCAGAGATTTTTTCGGCGATTCTATGGCGATATGTATCAACAAGATTATGACCGATGAAGCAGTGGGAGGTTGGAAGTACACTATTCATCATTGTATATACGACAATTGTTTACGTTTCATAGAAATATGCGCCTTAAAAATCAAAGAAGATTGGCTTCCTTTGCTAGATTTGCTAGCGTTAGTTTTAAATCCGTGCAATAAGTAAGTCTAGCAAGAACGTCGTGATCTCACATTAAACTGTAACTAATGCAATACGTTTTATGATAGATTTCATACCGTTAATGCGATGCGTCCTTCGGAAACAATTTCTATCGGAACTACATACCCGGATGATTATCTTTTTGCAAGACCCGCCGTGGATACCAGACCTTCGAGGGGTTGGCTAGTCGATATGTTGAATAAGTAAGGGCTCTAGTACGAAGATCATTAAGCATTTCCTATCAGTTCCCCATTTTGACAAATTTTATTCTCGCAGATTCGGAGAACATGGCGGTTTTCAAGGATTATTGGATAGATTCAAGAGTGGAAAACCATTAACAATTCCAGTTGTGTTTGCATTAATCAGACCTTTTGGATTTTGTTACGAATTACTTACCGTTCATACAATCACTACGTATTTTTTTACCCATTATTGTAAGTTCTGAGCAATATTTAGCACTCTATGAGAAATTGAGACTCTTTTCCACTCACCTACTATTTTATTTTGTTATAGGAAATGATACCTGATACTTTGAAAAATTTAACGGACGAAGAACTAAAACGTGAAGTGAAGAATGAATCGAAAAATGATGTAATTTCGACCATCATTCGATCATGCCGGTGTCTCCTGTCTCGTGTACCAAATCAAGAAGAAAAGATGCGCGAGTTCGAAATGTTCAGATTAAAAATGTTATTGAGGTAACGTACAAATATGCCTTACAAAAAAAAAGGGTACCTCGATAACAATTGGAATAATTTTAATATTTTTTAGATTATTGCAAATTTCTTCATTTAATGGAAAAATGAACGCGTTAAACGAAGTTAACAAGTTGATCGCCGGTATATCGTATTTTCCCAACAGACACAATAGTATGGATCATGAAAACGAAGAATGGTTGACGTCGGAAAGAATGGCGGTAATTTTTTTTTCATGATATTGCTACTGAAAACAACTATATCAACCTAACCAATGTTTTTTCTCCCTCAGAAATGGATTAAGGAAAACAACGTATTGGAAATTGTTCTTCGTGATTCATTGCATCAGCCTCAATATGTAGAAAAGTTGGAGAAAATTCTTCGATTCATTATCAAAGAGAAGGCATTGACGTTGGAAGACCTGGACGCCGTTTGGGCTGCTCAATCTGGTAAACATGACGCTATTGTGAAAAATGTTCACGACTTATTGGCCAAATTAGCTTGGGATTTTTCGCCCGAACAGCTCGATCATCTTTTTGGATGTTTTCAAGTACGTGTTGTGGACCAAAAGAGATTTGATAAATTTGTGAATCCGTTACAAATTTTCTATAATTTTAGGCAAGTTGGTCGACGGCGAATAAAAAACAAACAGAGAAATTACTCGAGTTGATTAGACGACTGGCTGAAGACGATAAAGATGGCGTTATGGCTCAGAAAGTGTTGACGCTTTTTTGGAATCTAGCCCATAAAGAGGATGTACTACCCGAAATACTCGATCAAGCTTTATCAGCTCATGTGAAAATATTGGATTATAAACAGAGAAATCAGGTCGAAAAAAGTAATAATTATAGATTACATTTCGAGCATATGCTTAACTAATTTTTTAAAGTGAATCTTGATTCCTTTTTGGAAAGTATTCAGTTGAAATTTTTTAATGAATTTGGGAATAATTTTTCTCTCAAAAATAAGAACCTTTCCCCTCAAAAGACATATTTGATTTTTTTCACCTTGAAATTGTAAGTACCTAGGTATTTCTTTCTTGAAAAAAAAAATGTTTTTTTCCTTCTATAAAATTAGATTTTACCAAAAAGGACTTTTTTCTTTAGGGAAAGAAATAGTTTTTCTCTAGAAAAAAAATCACCCAGAATTTTTTTTTTCAAAAAAAAACACTTTTCCCCAGAAAATTGAATATTTTTGTCAGAAAAAAAAACTGGACAATTGACAGCAGGAAAAATTTACAGAATTTTTTTTTACTCAGAAAATAAAAAGATGCTTCTACTTCTGAAAAATTAAAAGGGTAAATTTGAAAGAATCGAAATCAAATGAAAATGAAAGTTGAAAGTATAAAAAAATTTATCAGAATGTCTGATAAAATGTCGAAAAGTCAGCATGGAAATCTGAAAAATGAAAAATTTCAACAAAACAAAAAAAAGGAAAAAATGTTGAAAAGATCTGACAAAATGTCTAAAAAGTCATCGAATTTTCAAAAAAAAATTTGAGTTTTTCAATGTTGGGCAAAAAAAAAATATGTTGGAGAAAGTCTGACAAAAAAAAATATCAAAAATTTCATAAGTTTGAGAATGTATGATAAAATGTCCTTTTTTTAAAAATTTCCAAGTTTTTTTCATGTTATCACCTTACCTAATGTAGCCTAACCTAACTCAATTTGTTGTCGGATTTTTGCTCTTATTTTGGTCTCGTTTTTTAAAATTTTGGTCATCTTGAAAACATATTCTACATTTCTTCTATAATTTATGAGATTTCTTTCTAGGAAAACTAATAAATCTGAAAAAATTAGAGAGCTTTTCTTTCTCTCACCAAATAAACGATTTTTTACTACAATAAATTGAAAGACTTTTTGCGAAAGGAATTAAATTAAGAGTTTTTCTCATAATAAAAAATGCTACCAATGAGATTTCTTTTTTATAAATTGAAGATAAAAAGAGGCTAACCATTGATGACGTGTTGATCGTATTTTGCAATTTCAGCTCTTTGTAAAGAGAGGTTGCGTTCATTCCTTTTAATTTATCTGCCGTGAATTGCACACGTACTTTGAATAGAAGGTCGGTGCTGTATTCTGTTATTTTTCTACATTCAAAAAATATGCTTAATATGTATAAGAGAAGAAAAAAATATATAATTTCATACCAATGTATGATAGACTTACTCAATGGATTGCCCACTCAATAGTGACTGTTCTAAGACCTTTTCTTTATAGGTTTCGGTCCACATTCCCACAGGAAGTTCTGTTATCATTATTTCGTTATCCCCTACGATTGATATCTTCCCACTGGTCTGGAATCTATATCGTCAATTTTTTGAATATATCCTGAGAAATGGTTATACCAGGGTATCTGTAAATTCACGAAGTTCGCTTTTAGAACAGAAATTATAATCAAATTTACAGTAACTAAAAACGATTACTATTACCATTTCACTCAAATCATCACCACCACAAATCATTTTTTTCAAATTGGAGATAATTTCTCTGGGATTGTACTTTGGAATTTCGGTCTTCCAACCAGCACCATTGACTAAAATCATTGGTATAATCGGTGCGTACCAATCGGGCTCCACTTCATTCCCGTCTTCGATTTGATATTTAAGTAACTGGTCGTCTTCGACTTTGAAAATATGACGAGTGAGTGGACTGCAAATGGAAAAAAGAAAAGTAGTTACCTAATATTTCAAATACCTAGGTACTTATTTGATGAAACTGGGAGTATATAGTTCATATTTGTAACTTTGGAATTTTTTGAAATGTAATAAAACATTTGTGAAAATCTTCAACAAGATTTGAACTTTGTTGTATTGAAATTTTTTCATTAAGTTTTTTTTTTTTTGGGAAACATTGTAAAATTAATTGTGCCCCAAAAAATATTAATAATTGAAGAAAATTTTCAAACAATATGCATTCATGAGAAATTAAAAAATGTAGTTGAAAAAAAATCAATACTTTTTTTTATTAACAGAAACTGAATTTGTTTCAAATAAGAATTTGAATAAAAACTGATCGAATTTTGTGAAAAATTTTTCATTTGTTAAAAAAATTCCAAAATTTGAAAGAGTTGATTTTCAACAAGACATGGAGAATTTTGTCTTCAAATTAATAAAAATTCAAACAGGAATTCAAGACCTACAATTAAAAAAAAAAAAATTAAAAATTAAAAAAAAAGAAGAAAAAATTGACAAAAATGTACGTACAAAACTAGTTTTTTAAACAAAAACAGGAGAATAAGGTCTTAAAAAAAAATTTTGTTGAAAAAAGTTTTTTAAAAAATAATTATATTAAAAATTTAGAGAAAGAAAAATTTGGTCTTGAAAACATTTTTCGTTGAAAATTTTTTTTTCAAAAAATACAATCAATATGATTGTTTTAAACTACGCTTTTATTATCTTGGTAAGTATTTTTTTTTTTAAAATTTAGTAATGAAAATTTAGAAGAAAAGAGAAAATCTATGATGATAATCCATAAATTTCAAAAATCTGTTTGTACAGAGAATTTTTAAAATTTTGTTAATTGTAAAGAAAAATTAAAATTTTTTGTTGATCTCGGATTTAAATTTTATTCATTCCAAACAAAACTTCGAAAAAAGTTTCATTTGTGACTTGATTTTTCGGAGAATTTGAAAAAATTGTTCAAATTTTGATTTTTGAAATTCTTTTTTAACAAAACAAAAAAAAAAAAAAAAATAGAAATTTCGTTCCTAGAAAAAAAGAGGAAAATATTTTTTTCTCTCATTTTTACTTGTTGTTTACTCATTTACGAGTATTTATTTTCTGAGTGCGAGGCAACAATTAATTTTTTTCAAACAAGAGTTAAAATTTTTTCATCTTCATCAAAAATTCAACTCTTGTTTGAAAAAATGAACTATCTGTTGCTTCGCAAATAAAAAAATAAAAAAGAAAGAAAAATAATTTTAAAACTTGTATTCTCATGAAACAAAACTTCCAACTTTTTTGTTTAAAAAAGGATTTCTCGAGTACTTGTTTGAAATCAAAATTTGATTTTTTTTTTTGGTGTTGCCCAAAAAAATTTTTGAGGTTTGTTTTCAAAAAAAAAATAGTTTTCAAAGAATTACCATGGAAAAAAATTAAATTTTTGTTGAATTACCTGTTTTTTTTTGTGAATAATTTTTTTATCTTTTTTTAAAAAATGTTTGAAGAATTTTTGCAAAAAACATGTTTTTTAAATTTTCTTGGAAAACATAATTTTAACTTTTTGATGGAAATAAATAGATTTCAACGCATGTTTGAAAAAATAAATTGTTGCTTTACAAAAAGAAAATACGAGTAAACAAATAAACTAAACAATATAATAAAATGAAAGAAGAATAATTTAATTTTTTTTCCTCATGAAACAAAACTTCCAAAAAAAAATTTGAAAGTTTTGTATCATGACTCATGAGAAAACTATTATTTTCAAACATTAAAAAAAATGGTAGAACATTAGTTCAAAAAAAAAACAATTTAGAAAAAAAATTTCCAAAAAAATTTAAAAATTTTCTCTGTGCCTAAATCTTTGAAAACTAATGTTTTTTTTTACAATAAATCTAAAAAAAATTGGTAAAGAATATATATATATATATATATATATACCTATATATTTTTTAATTCAAACATTGATTTTTAACAAATTTTTTTGAAAATTTCGTATTTTTTGACTACCTTTTTTTCAATTTCAAAAAAAAAATCCTTACAAAATTTGATTTTTTCAAAAACTTACGTATTGAAGATTGTTTTTGAAAGAAAAATAAATACCTAAGTAAAAAAAAAATAGAAAATTGTTTCTTAAGAAAACATTATTAGAATATAATTTTTTCGATAAGATTTAATAAAGAATTTTAAAATTCTATTTATTTACCTAGGTACAATTAAAAAATAACTAGTTTTCAATGTCAATTGAAAATAATTGAAAACTATTTTGTTTCCGAGATGTTTCAGTCAATGCCGTAAAATTTAGTTTTTCAACCAGAATTTAAAAAAAATTACCAAATCACATTCAATTATAACATTTTGATTTTTTTTCAATACCTCAATTCAAAAAAAAAATTGTTTGTTAGGATTTTTTTTACAAAGTTTGTAAAAATAGTTTTACTCACAAAATGTAAGTCTCGTTGAAACCAAAATTTAAAAAATGTATTTTAATCTAGTTGAGAAAAGAATAAACTCGAGTTGATAAATATTAGTTACTGAAGATGTATCATACCTTAAAGCGGTTGAGATATATCGAGGACTAGCCGCATCGTTTCCACCTTGAAGTCTGGTACCAAATTGACCGTTTAGTAACAACAAATTTAAATTATTCATACCAACGAATGGCTGGACCATACTGATGATTGAACTCAGATGGAGTATTCTCTTTACTACCGGGTGAAATAGGAGATTCTGCTAAACGAGATTGCATAACATCCGGTGAAAACACATCTAAAACATATGCAATATTGTAAATAACGTTTCAAGTGTTAAATTTTAAATATGAGTGATGAATGAAACTCACTAGTTCCGTCGCTTTCTGACATATCGCGTTCGTTATTGCGATAAATTTGATTGAGAGAGCATCGTTTGGAAGTGAGACTCTCTTCGTTATGATGATAGTTTGATTCTACGGCGACAGATCCAGACAACTGGGAAACCTTAATTTCGTTGACGTAATTTTTTTAAGGCACGTGAATAAAATCTGAAATAAGTGAAATGTTGGAGTATAATTTGGTCGCTATGATGGTGCATTTGCACACTTTCGTGTTATATCTAAACAACTATTTTTGACAATTTTCAAAATTTGTGCTGAATTGCTAGAGTGCGCATAATATGCTCATGTTCACACTACATCGGAGTCGAGATTTTTGAAAATATTTCCGAAACATCTTGTTGAACCTACTTTTCGTTGGCCTGGTTTTAGGCCATCCATTACGGATGGAATCGACCTTTGGACATCTCTTCAGCTAAAGAGGATGAACTCTTTGTTGAAAAAATCGCTGTATTTGACGTTTTGAGTTTTTCTTTTGCAGATGTATTCGGACGCGAGGTTTTGATCTTTTCTACTTTTAGCACGTGCCATCCAAGTACTTAACCACTTCTTTCTTTCTGCAATATTATCTTTGCTGAACGCCTGTTTAAAATAAACAGCATAAGATGAGTAAAAGAAATCTTGATGCAATAAAAAAATGAAAAAATAACCGATACCATAGTAATGCAATTTTCGTCATCCTCATTTTCATAAACGAACCGTTTATGGTAGCGGGACATTTTTGTGAAATATTCCTTAGCTTCTTCAGAGGTTGACGTTCCCAAACCTAACACAATAAATCATGCTATAGCGACCTTGTACGAGTAAACAGGGCTATGATAAGCAAAAATGGAAACAAAACCAGAAACGTATTGGAAAAGGTAACACATTTTTCAACATGCGAAATGGAAACCAAAACCGATAATCGAAACCAAATTCTTCCAAAGCGAGAAACAGAAACGAATAAAAAGTTATTGAATTTTAGGAAACGTAAACAAAAGAAAATGAGAGGTTAGGAAACAGAAATGGAAACGAAAACCCCAAAAAATAACATTACCAAAGCCCTGCTAAAAATACCAACCTTTGTAATACTTTATTGTGAACATCTTCCAATGGGATATTTTTTTTTTCGATTCTTCGAACTCCGGTATAGAAACGAACTCAATTACTTGAGTATTTTCGTGGTTTTTTATCGTTGCCTTTACGATTGGCTTAATAAATTCTTCTAAAAAATCATTTCTTTTTAACAACTGAGGCCAAAAATTATGCAACATATTAATGATGAGTTCTTTAATATGCGAACCATCCTGTAAGAAGAAAAACAATTATTAGTAAGAGAAAAAATTCTCGATTTCTTTTCATTTTGTTGATCGTGATTTACTTCATCTTGGTCCGTCATTATGATGATTTTTCCGTAGCGTAACGTACGCATTTCTTCATCACTGGCATATGTTTTTTTATAGTCCAACCCGACTATTTTTATAATCGTGGAAATTTCGGTGTTATTCTTTATCTAAAAAAGAAGGAAGGAGCATGTAGTAATTACATCAATTAGTAACTGCATAAATTTGATATTGTTAAAAAATTCACCTCTTTTGGAGTCGCCTCTCTGACATTCAATAACTTTCCTTTAAAAGGAAAAATGCCATAATACTGTTGGCCGATACGCTCAATCGTGACACAGCCAGCGTTTTGGCCAAATCTCCTTCGGTCAAAATTAATGAGCACTTATTGGAATCTCACCCTCCAGCTTCATTGGCGCCGGAAAGTTTAAGAATACCTGAAACAAAATGTATTGAATTTTTAAATCATGACAATTCCAACTTTTAATATTTGATCAAAAATACCTACTTATTGCATTTTTAGCAAATTTAAAAAACTATCAAACTTGATGAACTGAGTTTTTGAAAATTTATTCAATTCTTTAAAATCAATCTTACTTGAAAAACTTACTTATTAAAATTTAAAAATCATCCAAAAAAAATTGATTGTAATTTTTGATTTTGACAGTTTCAAACTCTTTGAATACCTACTCAGTGTCAAAAAATTACATCAATATGTATTTTTGATGCCGATTCCATTTTGTAAACAATTTTAAAATTCAAACTTTGCTACCTATCTCATTTTCTTAAATTTTTCTCAATTCTAATTCTCTTCTTTTTTTTGGAAAAAACTTGAAAGTTATTCTCAAAAAAATAAAAAAATTGTTTTGAAAATCGAAAGAAGTGTCGATTTTAAAAAATTACATTTAATATAATTTTAGGGGAAAATCTTGAATTTTTTCTCACAAGAGTTGAAAAATCGTCTTTAAAAAAAATGAAAAATTGTAAATTTTTTGGTCAAAAAAAAATTTGAAGTACATACCTGTTTTTTAGCCAAAAAAATACAATAGGCTATTTTTTTAAACAACAGAAAATAGAATATACTATTATATTTTTTTCCAAAGAAAAAACACACGGTTTTTTCTTGAAGAAAAAAAAACGATTTGCGATGTTTTTGAACAACAAAAATTACCTACAATTTATTCTGGTTTTCAACAAAAATTTCAATTTTTTTCAGTGTTAAAATTCATTTTTCAGAGAAAAAATTAATTTTGTTTAGGGTAAATTGATACTTTTTTCAAGAAATAGTTTTTAAAAATAGAAAATTTTCTTGTGAAATCTTTGAAGAAAAATTGAAATAAAAATTATATTTTTTTCACCCAATCACTTGAATATTTTTTCAATTTGAAACTATGTGTAGATTCTGTTTTTCATGAAAATTTTTATTTTTTTTAAATCAAGATTCGTTATTTTTTTTTTACATTTCAGATTACGTTTTTATAAAACTCTTTCTTTGAAATGACTTCTTAAAAACCAGAGTAGACTTTTGTAAAACTCATTCTTTTGCTTGAAGAATTCTTACCAACAATTTTTTTTGAAAGACACATTTCTTATAATTAAAAAAAAAATATACCCATTTTAATTATCACCTTGTATTCGGAGATGGCGTTGTTCGGTTGTTTTTAATAATTGAGCATACTCTGAAACCTTCATAGATTCATCCAATTTTTTTCTCATGTTTGACTTCATGATCTAAACAAAAATAAAGAACGTTTAGTTGGATGTTTTCAAAATATGAAAATTAGTCATCACATGGACTCACTTTCGCGAAAAATTGAGCATCCAAGTTACACATGGATCCGAATTTTTTGGATGACAGTACTAGGTGGTCTTCAATTTGCGAGTCAAATTCAGGGTTTTCCAACGTACGTACAATTAATAAAAAGACATAAATGACTTTTTATTAGATGGGGTTCCAAGGAATTTTTTCCCCCTGAATTTAAAGCGGCATGCAGTCCGGTCACGATCATTTTGGCGACGTTTTCAACATGAGAACCTCCCTATAAGTGTAAATTACGTATTAAATTCTAATTAGTACGTAATACAATATTTAAAATTTGAAAGTAACCTTTGTCGTTGTGATGCTATTGACAAAACATATCTGTTGGAATTAAAGAATTACCATGGAAAAAAATTTAATTTTTGTTGAATTACCTGTTTTTTTTTGTGAATAATTTTTTTATCTTTTTTTAAAAAATGTTTGAAGAATTTTTGCAAAAAACATGTTTTTTAAATTTTCTTGGAAAACATAATTTTAACTTTTTGATGGAAATAAATAGATTTCAACGCATGTTTGAAAAAATAAATTGTTGCTTTACAAAAAGAAAATACGAGTAAATAAATAAACTAAACAATATAATAAAATGAAAGAAGAATAATTTGATTTTTTTCCCTCATGAAACAAAACTTCCAAAAAAAAATTTGAAAGTTTTGTATCATGACTCATGAGAAAACTATTATTTTCAAACATTTAAAAAAATGGTAGAACATTAGTTCAAAAAAAAAAACAATTTAGAAAAAAAATTTCCAAAAAAATTTAAAAATTTTCTCTGTGCCTAAATCTTTGAAAACTAATGTTTTTTTTACAATAAATCTAAAAAAAATTGGTAAAGAATATATATATATATATATATATATATATATATATATATATATATATATATATATATATATATATATATATACCTATATATTTTTTAATTCAAACATTGATTTTTAACAAGTAAAAAAAAAATAGAAAATTGTTTCTTAAGAAAACATTATTAGAATATAATTTTTTCGATAAGATTTAATAAAGAATTTTAAAATTCTATTTATTTACCTAGGTACAATTAAAAAATAACTAGTTTTCAATGTCAATTGAAAATAATTGAAAACTATTTTGTTTCCGAGATGTTTCAGTCAACGCCGTAAAATTTAGTTTTTCAACCAGAATTTAAAAAAAATTACCAAATCACATTCAATTATAACATTTTGATTTTTTTTCAATACCTCAATTCAAAAAAAAAATTGTTTGTTAGGATTTTTTTTACAAAGTTTGTAAAAATAGTTTTACTCACAAAATGTAAGTCTCGTTGAAACCAAAATTTAAAAAATGTATTTTAATCTAGTTGAGAAAAGAATAAACTCGAGTTGATAAATATTAGTTACTGAAGATGTATCATACCTTAAAGCGGTTGAGATATATCGAGGACTAGCCGCATCGTTTCCACCTTGAAGTCTGGTACCAAATTGACCGTTTAGTAACAACAAATTTAAATTATTCATACCAACGAATGGCTGGACCATACTGATGATTGAACTCAGATGGAGTATTCTCTTTACTACCGGGTGAAATAGGAGATTCTGCTAAACGAGATTGCATAACATCCGGTGAAAACACATCTAAAACATATGCAATATTGTAAATAACGTTTCAAGTGTTAAATTTTAAATATGAGTGATGAATGAAACTCACTAGTTCCGTCGCTTTCTGACATATCGCGTTCGTTATTGCGATAAATTTGATTGAGAGAGCATCGTTTGGAAGTGAGACTCTCTTCGTTATGATGATAGTTTGATTCTACGGCGACAGATCCAGACAACTGGGAAACCTTAATTTCGTTGACGTAATTTTTTTAAGGCACGTGAATAAAATCTGAAATAAGTGAAATGTTGGAGTATAATTTGGTCGCTATGATGGTGCATTTGCACACTTTCGTGTTATATCTAAACAACTATTTTTGACAATTTTCAAAATTTGTGCTGAATTGCTAGAGTGCGCATAATATGCTCATGTTCACACTACATCGGAGTCGAGATTTTTGAAAATATTTCCGAAACATCTTGTTGAACCTACTTTTCGTTGGCCTGGTTTTAGGCCATCCATTACGGATGGAATCGACCTTTGGACATCTCTTCAGCTAAAGAGGATGAACTCTTTGTTGAAAAAATCGCTGTATTTGACGTTTTGAGTTTTTCTTTTGCAGATGTATTCGGACGCGAGGTTTTGATCTTTTCTACTTTTAGCACGTGCCATCCAAGTAATTAACCACTTCTTTTTTTCTGCAATATTATCTTTGCTGAACGCCTGTTTAAAATAAACAGCATAAGACCTTTTCTTTATAGGTTTCGGTCCACATTCCCACAGGAAGTTCTGTTATCATTATTTCGTTATCCCCTACGATTGATATCTTCCCACTGGTCTGGAATCTATTATCGTCAATTTTTTGAATATATCCTGAGAAATGGTTATACCAGGGTATCTGTAAATTCACAAAGTTCGCTTTTAGAACAGAAATTATAATCAAACTTACAGTAACTAAAAACGATTACTATTACCATTTCACTCAAATCATCACCACCACAAATCATTTTTTTCAAATTGGAGATAATTTCTCTGGGATTGTACTTTGGAATTTCGGTCTTCCAACCAGCACCATTGACTAAAATCATTGGTATAATCGGTGTGTACCAATCGGGCTCCACTTCATTCCTGTCTTCGATTTGATATTTAAGTAACGGGTCGTCTTCGACTTTGAAAATATGACGAGTGAGTGGACTGCAAATGGAAAAAAGAAAAGTAGTTACCTAATATTTCAAATACCTAGGTACTTATTTGATGAAACTGGGAGTATATAGTTCATATTTGTAACTTTGGAATTTTTTGAAATGTAATAAAACATTTGTGAAAATCTTCAATAAGATTTGAACTTTGTTGTATTGAAATTTTTTCATCAAGTTTTTTTTTTTTTGCGAAACATTGTAAAATTAATTGTGCCCCAAAAAATATTAATTGAAGAAAATTTTCAATCAATATGCATTCATGAGAAATTAAAAAATGTAGTTGAAAAAAAATCAATACTTTTTTTTATTAACAGAAACTGAATTTGTTTCAAATAAGAATTTGAATAAAAACTGATCGAATTTTGTGAACAATTTTTCATTTGTTAAAAAAATTCCAAAATTTGAAAGAGTTGATTTTCAACAAGACATGAAGAATTTTGTCTTCAAATTAAAAAAAATTCAAACAGGAATTCAAGACCTACAATAATAATAATAATAATAATAATAATACTGAAAAATAAAATAACAATTAAAAATCAGCCTTTTTAATTAATCACAGAAAGAAATGTCAAAAAAAGATTTCAAACTTCCAATCAGATCAGTCAACTTTTACAAATTAAAAAATAAATTCAAAAAATTCAAATGTTTAATTTGTAAGACTAGAACGTATTCTCAGTATAAATGCTCTCACACGATCAAGATATGGAATTGCTCCTAGTGGTCTGATCACTTACGTTAGTCCAGTTTTTGGTGGTCGCACTTCTGATAAATTTATTTTTAATTATGACAAAGTTAGTAATAAGTGCGAAGCGGGAGATGCAATAATGGTTGATAAAGGGTTTTTGATCAGAGATGAATGCGCTATGGCTGGAATCGAATTGATAGAGCCTCCATTTGTCGGTAAAAAAGGAAGATTGACTGCAGAGGAATGTGTGAGAAATAATCTGATTGCAAAAGCACGGGTGCACGTTGAGCGTATTATGCAGCGTATAAAAGTGTTCCGAGTTTATGAGACAGGATGTACATATATCCTATTTGGAAAACATCGATAAAATAGTCACAGTGGTATGTGCTTTGGTGAACTTGTCTGAACCTATTTTAAGTGATGAGCGATTCTGAAATATTTATTAATGAATTTGTGGTAATTTAGTTCTTTGAGTAATTGTATTATTGACGATGTACGAATAATTTATTAAATGTACAATTATTCATCGAATAAAACATAATTTTATTTGCAACATTGCTTCTTTATTGTTATATTGTCACTGAATGAAACTTTGAAAATCGAAAAGTTGAACAAAAAATACATAATTAAAAATATCTATCATGACGAAGAATGATAGGTAACGAGAAAGTACACATAATAACAAGGACAACTAAGAAACAATAACATAAAACATGAAGAAAAACACTTCAAAAGTAGAAATAATGGCACATGAATAAACTAATAAAACATTGAATAAGTAGGAACGATGCCACCTTTAAAAACTAAAAAGGAATACATTGTTAAATGCACAAAATAATTTCAAGAGATCATTGTGACACGATTTGGGAACAAATTTCAGGTAAAATGATTTTAAAATAAAGTTGGGTTAGGAAAAATTTACAGAATTTTTTTTTACTCAGAAAATAAAAAGATGCTTCTACTTCTGAAAAATTAAAAGGGTAAATTTGAAAGAATTGAAATCAAATGAAAATGAAAGTTGAAAGTAAAAAAAAGGAAAAAATGTTGAAAAGATCTGACAAAATGTCTAAAAAGTCATCGAATTTTCAAAAAAAAAATTGAGTTTTTCAATGTCGGGCAAAAAAAAAATATGTTGGAGAAAGTCTTGACAAAAAAAATCAAAAATTTCATAAGTTTGAGAATGTATGATAAAATGTCCGTAAGTGATTAAATTTTTGAACTGCCGTGGAAGAGTGATGGGGGGGGGGGCGTAATTAAATTATATCTAAGACTAATTATTAAACCATCTTAACCCCTGGCAGGGTCCAATTCCCCCCCCCCCAATGCCAGGGCTTGTACTGTTTAGATTAAAATGTTTTAAATCAGATCGATACATCGTGATGTTTGATTATTAAAACTTATAATTATTTTAATAGTTATCCTTTTTGGGCAATCCGGACCCCCACTTAAGGTGGGGGCGGCCCGTACAACTTAATTTATAATTTAATGTTCGGATAAAATAAAAGTATCATCGCTATAAAACTAGAGTAAGTATAAAACGAGAGTAAGTAAGATTACGGAGGTAATTAGAAAAGGTATTATCGAGATATTATACCGGATGCGAGTTAAAATTCTATAATAGAAGGTGGGTGAGTTATATATCAAAAGACTCGGTTTTTTGAGGGGAATTCAATGGTGCTATTTTCAAGTTTGTCAGTTTAAATTTGGTCGAGATATTGAGAAAAACTATGGAAAATGGTAAATTTCGTATTGTTTTTTCATGATTTGGGTACAGTATTTTTCGAAGGCCGGAGTATAATATTTATTTTTTGAATCTAATAGATTATCGTCAAGAGAGCCGAGAAATTCGTTTCTTTCGTTTTCTAAAGTTGGGCAGGTAAAAAGTAGATGTCTGGAATTTTGAAAAAGACTACCGCAGTGGCAGTTTTCGGTTTGTGATTTATTAATTTCGTATAGGTATGATTGGAAGTTGCCGTGAGATGTAAAAATTTGAGAAATATTGTAGTTTGGTTCGAAATTGGAGTCATAATAATTTTTTAGATTTGGAATGAGTTTCCTGGTAATTTCGGCTTTTTCTGTAGAATTCCATTCGATTTGAAAATTTAAGATGGCCCAAGTTTTTAGGTAATTTATTAATTTATCGATCGAAATGTTATTATCTTCTATTATGTTGTAATTTATTTGTTCTTCTACATTTAGATTTAATAAATTTTGAGGTTCGAAAAGTAATTTTTTAATTTATTGATCGAAATGTTATTATCTTCTATTATGTTGTAATTCATTTGTTCTCCTACATTTAGATTTAATAAATTTTGAGGTTTGAAAAGTAATTTTTTAATTTATCGATCGAAATGTTATTTATTATCTTCTATTATGTTGTAATTTATTTGTTCTCCTACATTTAGATTTAATAAATTTTGAGGTTCGAAAAGTTTTATGTTGTATCTTTTTTCATTTACTTTTTGAATTTCAGGAAGTTTAACGTGAGTGAGATAAGTAAGATCAGGAAGTGTTAAATTATTTTGGGCAAAATATCTTAAATTTCTGATAATAATTTCATATTCTAGGGGGATAGATTTTGAGAGTGTAAAAGCAGCTTCGTAGGAGATGGTTTTATATGCTCGGATTATGTTAATAGAGTATAGTCTCTGTATTTTCCTAGCTATTTTGATATTTTTGAGTTTAAGAATTTCACGTAAAAAGATAGATGAGCAATATTTGAAAATAGAGTCAATAGTTGCTTTGTACATAATTTTTCATGCCCAATTTGTTTGGCCCCAGGTATTTTGACATATTAATGTAAGTCTTTGCAAGGTTTTAACTGATTTACTATATAGGTATTCGAAGTGTTTTTCAAAATTTAGTTCGTCATCTATGTATATACCCAAATATTTAAAGGAGGTTACATGTTGCAGGACTGTGTTTTTAATTTTGATTTTTGGAATTTTATAGTCATTAGGGTGTAGGTGGGAGAAAATAGTGTAGCTGCATTTTTTAAGGTTTAATTTTAGGTCTGCATCAGTTAAATAATCGTTAATATTTGCCAAAGTTTTATTAGTTTCAATTTTGAGTTCATGAATGTCATCGGAGGGAATTAGAATTATTAGATCATCGGCATATGCTATATTTTTAATCTTTTTTCTTGAAAGTAATTCTAGCGTCCTGTTGATTGCCAAATTCCATAGCGTTGGGCCCAGACATGATCCTTGAGGAACACCTCTTTTAATTATTCTTTCAAAATTTTTACCATTTTGAGAATAGAAAGCTTTTCTATTCATAAAATAAGTTATAAGTATGTTAATTAAGTATTTTGGGAATTTGTAATATTTTAGCGTTTCGAATAAATAATTATGAGATATGTTATCAAAGGCTCCTGAAATATCAAGACTTGTTACTGATACAAATTTACGTTTTTTAAATTTTTTGACATTTTTAATGTAGTTGATAATTTTGAAAGCAGCTTTTTCTGTTGACTTTTTTGGGACGAAACCAAATTGATTATTTGAGATTATTTTTTGTTTTTTATCGTGATTATTGATATGAATTGATATGATTTTTTCCAAGAGTTTACCAAATGTGGATAAGAGTGAAATAGGTCGGTATGCATTTGTTAAACTTGGGTCTTTATTAGGTTTTAATAGTAATACTACTTTGGCAGTTTTCCATTTATTTGGGAAGTAATTTAGTGATAAACATTTGTTGATAATTTTGTGTAATAATTCATGGTGGTAAATATTTAATAATTTTAGAGTTTTGTTGTCAATCATGTCCGGGCCTGGTGCTTTTTTTATTATTTAATGGTTTAATTATGTTCTTAATTTGTTCTATTGTTGCCTGTGGAAACTCTTCGGGGATAAGGTTGTCAGGGAAAATATCTGATACAGAATGATTGTTAGGCAAGTTTTGTTGGGGAGGATCTGGGAATTTATCTTTTAATAATAAATTGATATATTCATCTTCATTTTCTATTAGTTCATTTTTTGCCTCATCTATTAGTGGGG
The DNA here is from genome assembly GCA_959613365.1 of Balanococcus diminutus. Lineage (NCBI taxonomy): Eukaryota > Metazoa > Arthropoda > Insecta > Hemiptera > Pseudococcidae > Balanococcus > Balanococcus diminutus. The sequence continues at coordinate 29,737,315 of OY390718.1, read as the reverse complement.
GAATGTTTGTTTTTTCATTTATTTTATTGTTTGCTATTTTATATGGGAGTTGCCAAATTTTTGATTCGGTACAAAATTTTTGCCAGGCTATTTTTTTTAATTTTTTGATTTCCTCTTTATATTCTTTTTTAATTTTATCGTAATTAATGTTAAATAGTTGTTTATCTAGATCGAGAATATTAGGGTTTTTAATAGACTTTTTATATTTATTATAAGCGTAGTTTGTTTGAATTTTAAGTTTTTCAAGATTAGGGGTCCACCAGTTGAGTGTACTCTTCTTTGGTTTTGTTTCAATTGTAGCTTCTGATTGTGCTTCATTTATTATTTTAGTAAAATTTTTAAGGTAGTTTTCTAATTCGTCTGGGGTGTTAGCCAAGAATTCAGGAAATTCAATATTTTCTATTTTTTCTTTTAGTAAGTCGTTATTATATCTTTGAAAATTTGGTTTGTTTAGATTGGTTTCTAAGTTTAGTTTAAATTTGATGAAGATGTGATCAGAAAGTGAGTCTTTTGGTAATGTTTTCCATTCAGAAATTAAATTTGGTTTGTTTGTTAAAGTATAGTCTAATATACTTGTATAATTATTAGATTTTTTGAAAGAATTATGTGTGTCGCAGTTTTTAATGGTTGGATTATTTTGTAGAATAAAATTTTCAAAGTTTTCGTCTCTTTCAGTTTGTTTTTTGTCTTTATTACTATTGAAGGTTTTAGAATGAAAGTTTAGATCACCAGCAATTATCAATTTTTTAAATTTGTTGATTAAGACATTTAAGGCTATTAAGTTTGGTTTTTCGTCTCGGTTTGGTGAGAAGTATACAGAGAAAAGGTCGAGATCATTAATTTTGATATGCGTTACATTTTCAAGATTAGAGTTTGGAATATATACGTGAGAAATATTTTTGTTTATTGCAATTGAGGCTTTTTGATTGGAGTAAGTATTATAATTTGAGATATTAAGTTTTGACTTAGGGGGTATATAGGGTTCAGAGATTATAGCAACATCTATCTCTTCCTCCTCTAGAATTTTATTTAATTGGTGTTGGGCGTCTTTACAATGGTTTAAATTTATTTGTAGTACGTTTAGGGTCATTGGGAGGGGGCGGGGGGGGGGGAGTAACTTTGTCATTTAAGGAAAGAAGTCATTGTTAGGTATTTGTGGTAAAGAATTTTATTTAATTGGTGTTGGGCGTCTTTACAATGGTTTAAATTTATTTGTAGTACGTCATTGGGAGGGGGGGGGGAGTAACTTTGTCAGTTAAGGAAAGAAGTCATTGTTAGGTATTTGTGGTAAAGAATTTTATTTAATTGGTGTTGGGCGTCTTTACAATGGTTTAAATTTATTTGTAGTACGTCATTGGGAGGGGGGGGGGGAGTAACTTTGTCAGTTAAGGAAAGAAGTCATTGTTAGGTATTTTAAGCGATTTCATTTCCCGAAATATAGGTAATTGAAAAATATTTTTGCTCCAAAAAAATTGAAAGATTATTTTCTTTTTAAAAAATGTCAACATTTTTAAGGTTTTATTTCAAAAAATTCAAAATTTTTTTATTTATAAAATCTGAGATTATTTTCTTCTAAAAATTGATTTTTTTTCTCCGAAAAAATTGTGTTATTTTTATTCTAAAAAATTTAGAGACTCCCCAACCCCCCTCCCCCTTAAAAATAGAAATATTTTTCTTCTAAAAAATTAATTTTTCTTTTTATTCCTAAAAATTGAAAAAAAAAATAAATACAAAAAAATACTACCTATATAGGTAAACAAATTTTGTGTTCTAAGAAAATTAAGAATTCTTATTTCGAAAAAGAACTGAGAGATATTTCTTTCTCTAAAAATTCATTGATGAAGATATACATCTCGGAAAATTTAGGGACACTTGCTCTAAGAAATTAGGGTTATTTTTTCCAAAAAATTGTATTTTTTTTTCTTCAAAAAATTGAAAAAAAATTATGAAAAAAATTGAAAAAAAATTATGAAAAAAATTAACAATTTTTTTAAAAAGTTTTTTTAGTTTTTTTTCATGGAATGAATTGACAGAATATATCTATTCCCAAAAATTGATTGAAAAATATTTTCGATCTTGAAAAAAAAATCTCGAAAAAAGTTAACAGTTCAGAAAAAGTTTCCAAAAAGATGTGACTTTTTAACAAAAAAGAAAAATTTGAATAATTATACTAACTACAAAAAAATTGAGATATTTTTTATTCCAAAAATCTGAGCTTTTTCATATGCTAAAATTTAGTTCCCACCTCAAACTCATTTTTTTTTTATTCCAAAAAATTGAAGAAAAAATGCACACTTAATTATATTTACTTACAGAAAATGCATCATAATTTTTTTTCTTTAAAAAAAAAAAAATCTTTCTTCAAAAATTGATTTAGAAATGAAAAAATTGAGGTTTTATTTAAAAAAAAAAAGATAATAAAGTTTTCGCATATTTCCAAACCCTCAGTGATTTCGGCACCACTGCTGAAATTTAACGCATTCCTACGCTGTTTTTTTTTCTTTCTTTGACAAAATGTAAGAAATGTTTTTTTTTAATATTAAAAAAAAACTGCCATCCCTTCCGTCTGTTCTAGCCCCCTTCCAGACCCCCTCCCCCATTTTTTAGATACTCCTGTTGAAGGAGTGAATAAGAATTTTCAAGTTCATTATAATCATGTTATTTAGCTTCAGAAAGTGCAGAAATTGAAATAAAACGTATTTTTAGTACAAGAATAATATTTAAAAGATTCTAAGTTGAAAAAAAAATTCGAAAAAAATTTCGTCTACAGTGGGATTCGATCAGCAGCCCTTCGGCACCACCATCAAACGCTCTAGCACCCTAGCCACCGTGGCAACTCGCCGAAATTCGTTTTTAAATCGTATACATGTTGATGAATAGTAGAAATACGACCTCACTACGCGCGTATGTGTGCATACACGCATGCGTATAAAGAATGGTGCTGACTGAAATCACAGGGTTTAGAAATATGCAAAGTTTTCTATTCTTAAAATTTTAGAATTTTTCAATTCCAAAAAAAAAATTTTTCCTCCAAAAAATTGAGAATTTTTGCTTCAAAAAAATCTAGAGATTTTTTTCTACAAGAAATGAGATATTTTTGAACCATAAAATTGAAAAAAAAATTAAATTTGAAATAATTCAGAGATTTCCATCTAAAATCTTTTCAAAGAATTGAAGAAAAAAAAATCATTCAAAAAATTCAGAAAAATCTTTTTATCTCCAAGAGAATTATAGGATTAAGAAATTGGAATTTCATTGTGAAAAAAATGAAGAATGTTTTTATTCCACAGGAATTGAAAAAAAAATCAAAAAAATTCCGATTTTTTTAAATACCTACCTAATCAAAATACTTTTTTCATCAAAAATTGATTGAAAAATATTTTTTCTCAAGATAATGAGTTCAAAAAATTGAGAATATTTTTCTCTAGGTATATATCATTTTTTTTTTAAATTGGAAAATTTTTCGTTCCAAAAAAATTCAGATATTTTTTCTTGGAAATTTGGTTATTCTAAAAATGTTGAAAGATTTTTCACCCTAAAAAAAAATCATTTTTCTCCCTCAAAAAAATTCAAAAATTAGTTCTTAGAAAATGTATTCTTAAAAATTAAGATTTAGCCAATGCAACTTCAAGCTTCGGAAAAAACATCAAAAAATTATTTCAGTCAAAATAAAATCTATCAACTGAACAAAATTCTTCTATAAGAATTAATTCATTTTTAAAAAAATGTTTCTTAGTAAAAATTTCAATAAATTTTTTTTCTAATGTTTCGATAGCATTTTTGAGGGGTTTTTTTTCGAAGAAAATTTTCAAGGAATTTCCCCTACTACGAATTATTTTCCAAGAGAATAAATGTTTTGATAAAATTCAAGAAAATTTCCCACTGTGCGTTTTTTTTTTTTTTTTTTTTTTTTTTTTTTTTTTTACAATTTTGGTAGAAAGTAATAATGTTTTTCAAAAAAATGGGACGATTTTCAAAATGAAAAAATTGAATGTAGGTACCTATGTTAATGACTGAATTTCTTCATTTTTTTAGATTTTTTTTTTTAATTTTTAGTGGATTCCTTATTGAGAGAATTTTTTGTAGCCCCACCAATCCACCATGTCATATTTTTTTTAAGAATGAAAAAGGAATGGAATTTTTTGTAAAAAAAAGTGTTTGAAATGTTTCTTAAGAAAAATTTTTCAAAATATTTTTCACATAAATTTTCTATTTTTCTTTCAGATGAATTTATTTTCAAGAACACAATGTAGAATTCTTCGAGAACATTTTTTGTAATTTTTTTTTAACGCTTTGGCAAATTTTTGAAATTTTTCCAGAATTTCTTTAAATTTTCTTTGATGCAATTTTTTCAGAAGAATATCTTATCAAAAAATATTTTTAAAACAGAGTATTTTTGTCCCTATCTAAAAAAATTAGCTATACCTACCTAAAATTTATCATCAATATTTTGTTGGACTTTTGAAAACAAATTTTTAATAAATTTTATTTTAGACTTCTGAAAATTCAGTTCGATTTTACATTCGATAAATCATCTTGAGGGAGCATGTCGACATTCGAATATTCAACCACTCCAAATTAGCCAAATGCCTCTTCTAAAATTTACGTGTGCCTGAATAAAATATAAGGTATTCTCATAATTAGAACATAATATATTTATTCGAACAAATTAATGAAATCGAGTCAAATGAGCATTTAAATCAACAATGGAACATAAAAATTTTTACACACCTAAAATCTGAAAAGTGAAAAATGACACACGATCACATTATTTCTCTCTAAAAAAAACACTCGATACTTGGCCTTTATATTAAAAAACAAAATCGACAGCGCGCATTTACGACCAACGAAAAGGAAAAAAAAATGATTAAAAATAAAATAAAAATGACTAAAAAAAGTTGACATAAAAATCGCCACGCGTAGGTAGGTACATCTTATACAAGTTAAACTAAAATCACAATATCGTTGAATGACTAAAATCGAAGGAGGAAAATAATTTACGTAGGACACTCCTTTACATACGCGAATTTTACATTATTTACAAACACACAAACAGGTCAACGTAAGTATACCATCGACGATCACTGTAAAAAGCCTCAGCTAATCACTTCTTGTCCGCGACTGTCAGTTTCGGCATTGAATGCGTCGTTCGTGTAGCAGAATATCTTGGGTGATTTTTCATCAATCGTATCCACTTGACTGGGGAAATCCTGAGACGATAATCTTTCACTCATACTAGGAACACGTTTTTTAGGTCTGGGCGAAGCTTCACCCGCGCAACAAGTAGGTAGGCAGCAGAAAAGCGAGCATAATTTTCTGGTGATGGGATGTAATAACGATTCGCTGTATTTGTGCTCGCTACTGGAACCTGCGAATGAGATACGAATTAATACGTATAACTGATTAGTGTCTAGTTTACTCAATTTGTTTACATAGTGACGGATCGTTTTTGTTGAATTTTACCAAGTCCAAATACAACATAGATCTTTGATATTAAAATTAGAGGGGAGGGAGGGATCCTATCGAAATTTTTGTGATAACCATAAATTATTTCCAAGACTACAAGCTACAACTTTTGTTGAAAATTTTTTCAATTGGACCCCTGCCTCTACCAAATTTTAATAATTATAGTCATATTATGCAAAATTGGAGGGGAGGGAAGGGTCTAATCGAAAATTTTATAATAACAAAAATTATTTCCAAGACCTCAATGTACAACTTTTGTTTGAAAAAATTTTCAATTGGACCCCTCCCTCAATTTTGAAAAAAGTATCTACCTGATATTATGTGAAATCGGAGGAGAGGGAGGGATCCAATCAAAATTTTTTTAATATCCAAAATTATTCCTAGAACTTCAAGCTACAACTTTTGTTTGAAATTTTTTTCAATTGGTCCTTTCCTCCTTCACTCCTCCAATTTTTAATTAGTATTTTCGGAGTGTTATACAAAATCATTGGGGAGGGAGAGGTCCAATTGAAAAAAATTTCAAACAAAAGTTGTAGATTGAAGTCTTAGAAATAATTTTGGTTCTTACAAAAATTTCGATAGGATCTCTCCCTCCCCTCAAATTTTGAACATCATGATTCGAAAACTCACCTGTGAAATAACTTACGATGGTACCTACGATGATGGTAACAAAACAACCAATTAACGCGTAATACATGTAGGTTATGCGATAAAACGTGGTAAGAATGTCGCTGGAAAATACAAAAATTTGATTAAAATTCACGCACTATATTTTATTCGAAATCGAATTATCCCATAAAATACTCTCTAACTTACTTATTTTCCGCGAGTACTATTTTCAAATAGGAATCTGCTGACGTTGGCGGTTCGACTAAATCGTCAACGAATTCGTTCGGATATAGATGAGGTTTCAAATGTGCAGGGGTGGTAGGTGCCGAGGTGAATAGTGAAGGCTGATTCAAAAACGATACGTTCGCACATTCGTTGGTTGAAGTTGGCAAATACTGAATCGGTTGTTTTTCCAAAGTCATTGATCCAGCGATAAGCCAAATTGTAACGGCGTGACTCGCGATCATTCCGATTGATGCGCCCTGTGGAGAAAAAAAAGGTCATTATTGTTGCATATCAGTTGCAGAATAGAAATCGCAGGAATAAATTTTTTGAGTTTTTGAAATTTTGAGCGATTTTTAAAAAAAAATTTCAACTAAAAATTCAGAAGAAACCTTTTTTAAAGCATTCTTAAAATGATTTACAAAAGAGTGTTCCTTAATGTAGTTAATTAGGTAGGTACTAGGTACCTATTAATAAATTTTCAAATTTTTTTTTTTTTTTTTTTTTGAAAAATTGAAACAGGTTTTTTACAAAATACTTATCATTTTTTCACTTACTCAAAAAAAACTGACCTAATAAGCAAAATTCCTTTTTAAAAAATTCAAATAATTTTTTTTGCTGAAAAAAAATTATTTGCGCAAAAATTTTGAAAGAACAAAAGAAAAGAAAATTCTCTTCGCAAATATTTTTTCTGAATTTCCAACGAAAAGTTTTGAAGGTATTCTTCACAAATTTATTTTTTTAAATGTTTTGTTTTTTCCAAAATCTATTTTTTTTTTTAAATCAATTCATATGTGATGACTAGAAAAAATATTTTTGAGTAGTTTTAGGGAACAAAAAAATACTACTTTTCAGTTAAAACAATTTTTAACATTTTTCAAAGAGAATTTTTCATATTTTTTTTACTTAATTTTTTTATTCTACCTAGGTATAGGATTTCTTTAAAATAATTTTTCTGACAACTTTTGTAGTTCCTTTTAAAAGGAATAGTGGAAATTTAATTTTGAAAAAAATATGAACATGGTATTTTTAAAAAAAATACCTAAATGATTATTTTTTTTGAATAAATTGTAGAAATTTTTATTGCACAATTTTGACAGAATTTTATCAAAACTTCCATTTTATCATTTTTTTCCAATTTTTTTCTTTATAGAAGGTAAACGGAAATTTATGAAATCATCAGAAAAATTGTGTTTAAAAACTAGAAATTAATTTTTCAAAAAAACTGTAAAAATCATTCTCTTAAAAAATTGATAGAATTTATTCAATATCTCCAATTTATAGAAGGAAATAATTGTGGAAATTACATTTTGAAAAAAAAAATTCAAAGGTGTAAAAAAAATGCTCTAAAGAAAAACTAAAAATTGAATTAACTATCAAAAAAAAAAGTAAAATGATGAATTAAATATGTACGAGGAAAAATTGTTTAAGAATTGTAGAAATTTATTTTTGAAAGTTTGGCAGAATTTTTCCAATATTCAATGTCTCCAATTTTGTAAAGTAAATTGTGGAAATTTCATTTTGAAATAGACAATAAATAAAAAATAAAATTTTAAATTAAAAAAAAAAAACATTGAAAAATTAGTGAGAATTTGTTGGGAAAAGAATATTGCATACCTAATCTTGGCAGAATGTTATTGAACCTTATTTTCAAACTTTTTTTTGTTGTAATTTCAAGAAAAATTGTATAAATTTCATTTGTTTAAGAAAACTTCAAAATTAAAGTATCAGAAAGAATGCAAAAAAAAGTTTTGGCAGGATTCTCAAAAATCGTAATAAAAATTCGTCCATTCGATCAACTTACTTTCCAATTAGCAATAGGAATGAACATGGCTAAGATGAAAACACCGACTAGAGGTCCACTCGTAGCAGAAGTCATCAACATTGACGATTCGATTACTCCAGAAAAATACGATACCATAAATGCAACACCAGCGATACATATTCCAAGTGCAGCACCTGTAAAATTAACTTCATTAGACCTTTGTACGTACAAATGATTTCTACAGAGAAAAAGAATAATTTCAGTATTAGGTAACCTGTTAATTTAATAACTAAAAGTTGATTTTTATCACTAATATGTTTGAAAGTTCTCGTATGGGATAGGAAATCTTCCCAAACAACGGTAGCCATTGAATTCAGATTTGATACAAAGAAGCTGAAATCGAAAAAAAAAAAAATAAATAAATAAACAAAGTCATTATATGCATTCGTGGATTGAGATAAATTCAATTCTTTTTTTCTTTTCTTTTTTGTAGGTACTTTTTGTTATGGTAAACATAAATGGAAACACATTCGCGACCTCAAAAATTGCAAACATTGAGACATTGATGTTGTTTTTTTCCCTACATAATTCATATTTATTATTTAAATCGGGATAATTTATGGTAAACTTTAATTGTATACTATTTCTTATCAGTGCAGCATATAAAATCCGGCCAAAGTAACTCCACGAGATATATAAATCATCGTAATGAAAATTCTACAGGTGTTTGTGCGTTTAAATGCTTAGACCTGAGTACATTTTACAGAGAAAAAAAGAAAAGCGTTCAAAACCAATTGACATTTTTTTTTTAAATTTTCTAATCAAAACTAATTTTTAAAATCTTAAAAAAATCTTTTGAAAATTTCAAGAGAAAAAAACAGAGAATTTTTGATGAAAATTTCCAACAAAAAAAAAATGAAAAAAGTTTCCGACAAAATTTAAAGAAAAAAATATGAAAATTAAATAACAACGATTTCTAAGAAATATGTGAAAATCCAGGGATAAAAAGTTAATTATTTTTTGTAAAAAAAAATCCGAAAAAATATTTTTTTATTGCGAAAAAAATTGAAAATTGAAGAAGAAAAAATATGAGAAAATTTCTGAACGATAAAGAAATTTGAAAATTTCAAGTGTACCTAGTAACAAAAATTCAACAGAAAGTGAATAAAAAATTGAAGAAAATTGATGAAGAGAATTTGAAGAAAAAAGTTGAAATATAAAGAATAACGATTTCTGAAGAAAAAATTATTCGGTGATAATTTTAGAAGGAATCAATCAAATACTTTTTGAAGATTTTCAAAAAAATTGAAAATCGAACGAGAACGATTTCTGAAAAAAAATTATAAAGAATAAAGAATTTTGAAAATTTTGAGAAATTTCTAAAAAAGAAAATTTTTGAAGGAAATTTGAAGAAAAACAATTTCTGAATTAAAAATTAGTTTTCAATATTTAAAAAAAGAACCTGTGAAAATTTTCCAATAAAAATGTTAATAAGATTTTTAAAGAAAATTTCTAAAAAAAATTTACAGAAAAAAAAAATTAAAATTAAAAAAGTACAATTTCTGGAGAAGTTTCTATAGAGAATGAATAATTTCGAAAAGTTCAAGAAATATTGCAATGGTAAAAGTTCTAATGAAATTTCCAGTAATAAAAATTTCTGGAAAAATTTTGGATGCGACTTTTGAAATTTAAAGAAAAACCCATTTTTGAAAAAAAAGAATTTTCAAAATTTCAAGGAAGAATAATATTTAAAAAAATTGAAAAAAATTATGAGTTTATGTGCAAAAATAAAAATTTCGAACAAAAATTCTAAGAAAATTTTAGAACAAAAATTCCAAAAATTTGAAGGCGGTAGGTAATTTTCAACGATAATTTTTTTCAATTTAAAATTTAAATAGGCTTCTCAGAAAATTTCTGAATAAATGTTCTAAAAAAAAAATAAAGAAAAGTTCTGAACAAAAAAATTTGTAAGAATTTTTTTTAAATGAAAATTTTATTCATAAAAGAAAATATTCTATCTCAGTTTATAGTGGTAAGAAAATCTGATTTTTTTTCGAAGCAGTACAAAATCACAAATATCACGAGAACCGGTTCACAAAAATGAAATTAGTAGGTACCTAGGTATTTCTTTTGTAAGTCTTTTCAAGTGTTATAAAAAATATTCCATACAAATTTTACGTATATCTGTTGTATTTAAGATGTTATGGGGGGTTACAAAATTTTAGTCGAAATATTTTCAGATCCGGTTCATTGATATTGTTCAAAATCACTAAATTTCCATTCTCAGTCTCTCATACACTCTTATTTAAATCGATTCAATTAATTAGCACTACACCCATATCGTTGAAAATTTCAACACAAATTGCGCATAATAAAATAATAAATTGCGAAATTGATGTCAAGTGTCTTTGCCCTTTTAAAACCGTGAAGGACTTTCGATTAAAAATATTTTTTTATATTTTTCATAATACTTCAATATTTGCTTATTTACTTATACAAAATACTAATCTCATAAAAAATAAATAATCTTATAATGAGTATGTAATTCTTTTCGAGGGACAAGACTATAAGATAACAGCCCTCCCATAGTGAGCGTCTCGAAAACCCATCAATTGTGTTTTTTGAAAAACAACTTGTCACAGTAGAGATTGTCAAAAGCTTGGAAAACGCATTAATATCCACTCTCAACTGGGTAAATATCTACTTGAAAATATTATTTTTCAAAATAAAAAGCTCAGGTACTTTACTCGGTTACAAGTACCCATCTCCTTCTTTATTTTTATGTCTGCAGAAAGTAAAATTACCTAAGCCCTCCGTTGAACAAGCAAGCCATCGTTAATCCCAAAAATCCAGGTAAGAAAGTGAATTGATCTTCGATATAAAACGGTAAAATTTCGTCAATATGCGAAATAAATCCTAATCGTTTCGGATCGCAGTCCACGTAATGGGCGAAAACCACCATACCGACGACCCAAGATAAACTCATTAGCATTGCCATGAATGGAACATTCAACCACAGTGTTCTGGAAAAGAATTAATGTACCCAAATTAGAGATTAAATGCATTAATAAAAAAATTGTCGAAAAATAATGATAAGAGAGAGTTAAAAAATAAGTCACGCGAGTCAAAAAAAAAAAATTGAAAAATAGTTACGAAAATTTTAAGAAAGTTGATAAAGCACAAAGTTTTTGGTGGTCGATCGATTTACTGAAAAATTGAAAATTAATCAAGGCGTTCGGGTATACATTTTATTAAACACTCGAGTTAGAAAATGACCGGGGAATAAAAAAAGGAATTACATCTTTTTAAATCTTATCATTATTTTTTTCAAAGCCAGATAATCGCTTTATATCGTAAAAAATTTGGATTTTTTGAAACGCAGTTTTTAAAAAAAAAATTTATTATAAAATTTATAATCAAGCTTCGTACTTCAGGTGTTTTTCCAACGATAACACCCAGGCTAACTAAGGACTGAAATTTTATAAATAGAAAGAGCAAACACGATATGGAAAAATACTCGATTAAAGTCGAAGTTTTTAAAGCTCATTACAAACCCCTTCCTTCTTTGTTTGAGGACATCGTTGTCAAGTAATATTTTATGGTGAAAAAAATACTCGAACTGTAACATAAAAACGTTCACGTGGTCCTCGTGGCTTTTATTATGACCAATCGAAGAAAATTTCAATTCGAATAATCTACCCAATTTATAGAATTATTTAATGACCACCTACGACGATAGTGGAAAAAATCTACTCTACATATTTCATTAATCGAAAATAAATTGATAGATAAGTTGATAATCAATAATAAATTTCTTCGTTTCGATAAAAAAAAGAAAGAAAGAAAAAAGGTTGTATACTCGTAAAGTACCTTACCTAACGACTTTCTCTTGGGTTTTCATGCTGAGATATCGTTGAACGAAGCTTTGCTGACATCCGTACAACGACAACGATATAAAAAATTGTCCAAGTAGAGCCGAAACCGTGCTTACTCGAACCGTCGGATCAAAATCGAAACTGAAATAAAAAAAAATTAATTGTTGAATATTGATACGTAAATTCGAAATAGATCGTATTACGTAGTGAAAAATAATAGATTATTCCCATACTTGAAAAAATTTAGCCTGCCACGTTCGTATGGTTTCGTAATTACGCTGAGTGGACCATCTTTGGCTGTAAATGTACCTTGGATAATGACAACGACACTGCATCCAATCATGATCAGTCCTTGTATCACATCTGCCATTATGGCTGTACGTAATCCTCCCTAAGTAAAAAATTAAAATGAATTGAAATAAAGGTAAAATAAGAATGAGAAATGAGTTCGGTATTTTGAGTCATACGTAGATAGATAAATTTTCTAGGTGTTCATTACTTCGATAAATTGAAAAATAATACTGTCAAAATTCTTCGTAAAATTTAAAAAGTTTGATAACTCCTTCAATAAAACACATAGGCAACATTTGTAACATACACAGTTGAACACGTTGGTTTGATTTTTTTCTAATGATTTTCTTCCTTCAGAAAATTTTAATTGATTGATTTTTGAAGTGTTTGATTGAAAAGAACATAGGTCGTCCCTACTTATACGTATTTTCCAATCCAAAAAGTCAATTTTTCACATTTTTTCTAAAAATGATTAAATAATTTAAGGGAATATTTTTTCAAAGACATAAAAAAATATTGACGGTTTAATTTTCAAAAATTTAGCTGATCTACCAAGCGAAAATTTTCCTTATATTTTGTGATTTTTTTTTTTTTTTTTTTTTTGAAATATTGTAAAAAATTTTGGAGAATAATTTTGTACTAAGTTCTTCGAAATGTTGTGAAAACAAAGTTTGTGTGAATTCCTCAACAGTGTTTTAATTTTCATTTTTTTAGAATAGATTTTTCAAAGCAAGTTGAACATTTTCGTTTTATAAGGATTTTTTTTATTTTAAGAATTTTTTATTTTAAATTTTTTCAATCTTTTGAAGATTTTTTCATTTTTAAAAATTTGTGATTTTGAACTTTTTTTTAATTTTTAATTTTTGAAATTACTTTATTAATAAATTAAATTTTTTAAATTTTTTGTACCTAACACAAGGTATATTTGGATTTTAAATTCTTTCTAAGCATATTTTTAGACTTTATATTTTAAAAATTTATGATTTTAAACATTTCAAATTATTTTACCTATTAAATTATTTTTTTCTAAATTTTATTCTATTTTGATTTTTTTTTAAATTTCTCCGTTAATTTTTTTGATTTCTAAAAATGTGTTTATTTTCAAATTTGTTCTACACTCAGATAGGTATAAGGACAAAAAGTAGAATTTTTTTTTGCTGCTCAAAAAATACTTTTTTAAAATTCGTAAGAATTTCTTCATTTTTTAAGAATTTCTTCAGGATTTTTTTCATGTTAAAAAATTTTGATTTCCAAGAAGTTTTTTGTTTTTAAATTTTCTCTTGATTTTGGAGATTCTCTCCCCCCCCCCCCTCGTCCTAAAACCCTTTTTCTTTTCAAAAATTGTTCATTTTTCATTTTTCATTTTTTTTTTTAGAAAATATATATTTTTTTATTGTGTACTTAGAATCCTAGATATTTATATACCTAATTATGTATTTTTTTGATTTCTAAAAATATTTATGCATTTGAATTTTTCCTAGATTTCGGAGAATTTTTCTTTTTTAACATTTTTTTTTTAATTCGAAAAAATTGCTTAAACTTTACATTTTTTATTCCCAATTTAAATAATTATTTTTAATATTTATTTTTTTTTAAATTTCAAAATTTTTTCATTCATTTTCTACAATTGATTTTTTCATGTTGAAAAATTTGATTTTGTTTCTTAAATTTTCTTCAGATTTTGGGGATTTTCAATTTTAAAATCATTTTCCTTTTTGACTTTTTTTTTTTTTTTTTGAAACTTTGTCGATTTTTTTTTCACTTGCATCTGTGTGCAGACAGATTTCGTCACCAAATCCGCAAGTACACTTCGGACTTCGTCGGCTACGTTCGAGGTTTTCAGTCTTATAAAAATTTTTTACCAAGTCCAATGCTACATAAATACTTCATATCCAAAATTGGAGGGGAGGGAGGGGTCCAATCGAAATTTTTGTAACAACCAAAATTATTCCTAGGACTTCGAGCTACAACTTTTATTTGAAAATTTTTTTAATTGGGCCCCTTACCACCCCACAGTTTTTATTAATGTATTTTGAATAAGTGTGAATAAGTTATATTACTCAAAATTGGTGGGGAAGGAGGGACCCGATTGAAACTTTTATTATAACCAAAATTATTCCTAGTACTCCAAGCTACAACTTTTGTGTGACCATTTTTTCAATCGAGTCCCTTACTTCATCCCTGTTTTTAATAATGTGTTTTGAATAAGTTGGATTATTCAAAATTGAAGGGGAGGGAGGGGCTCGATTGAAAAAATGGTCACACAAAAGTTGTAGCTTGGAGTACTAGGAATAATTTTGATTATAACAAAAATTTCAATCGGGCCCTTCCTTCTCCACCAATTTTGAGTAATATAACTTATTCACACTTATTCAAAATACATTATTAAAAACTGTGGGGTGGCAAGGGGCCCAATTAAAAAAAATTTCAAACAAAAGTTGTAGCTCAAAGTCCTAGGAATAATTTTGGTTATTACAAAAATTTCGATTGGTCCCCTCCCTCCCCTCCAATTTTGGATATAAAGTATTTATGTAGCACTGGACTTGGTAAAAAAATTTTATAAGACTGAAAACGTCGAACATAGCCGACGAAGTCCGAAGTGTACTTGCGGTTTTGGTGACGAAATCTGTCTACACACAGATGCAAGTTTTTTACAGTTTCTAAGAATTCCAAGAATTTCTTCATTTACTAACTTTTTCATTTTTTATTTCATTTTGATTTCTAAAAGTTTTCAAGTTATTAAATTTTTTTTCTACATTTTGTAGAATTGATTTCTTTAAACCTCACCAATTTTAAATTTTTTTGTTTTGTAAGAATTTTATTATTTTTATTTATGTTTACATTTTTTCTACATTTTTCAATTTCTTATTATCATTACTTTTTTTTTTCAATTTCCAAGCGTTTTTTCGTAAGTGTAATTCGTCCAAAAAAATTTATGTTGAAAAATGTTGTTTTACAAGAATTTTAATTCGTTTTTAAAGCCTTTCTATTTCGATTCTTTTTTGTTTAAAAATGGTTGGATTTGAACCTTTTTTCATTTCTCTCAAGTTTACCATTTTTAAATAAATAAATTATTATTTTCATTTTATTTTTTATTCATACTGTAGGTATTTAAAGATCATTATTTTATTATTGAAAATTTTTAGATTTTAAAAACATTTCAATTAAAAAAAAAATAATGATAATTTGTGAGAACTTTTTCAGCCTTAAAAATTTACTTAATTTTTATTATTCAGAATTTTTTGATTTTGAGAATATGCCCGTGTAGCAATTGTCGACATCGACATTTATGTCGACAAAATTCAGACACATTTTTTTCTCGGTTAACGATGAATTAAAAATGATATTTGAGATTTAAAGTAATGTTCTATGTTAAACATAACTGTTCAATCAAAATTTTTGAATTTTTCTCAGTATTTTCCTATAATTTAGAAAACGTTGTTTTTCTACATAGACAAGTCGATGTAAAAATCGATACTCGATAAACGCATCGACATTTATGTCGACAATTTCTGCCAATTAAATTTACAAATTTTATATCTAAAAAGAACTAAAAACAATTAATAAGAAAATTTTAAGCTCAGGAATAAATAATTTTTGAAAGAATCACAAAATTTTCTTATTTTTCAAAGTTTTGAATAATACAACGACTTGTCGAGTTATTGTCGACACAATTGTCGATGGTCGAATAATGCATCGACTTCACTGTCGACAGTGTCGACCAGAGGAATTTTAAGTCGAGATAGTGTCGATGTGATTGTCGAGGGTCGAATAACGCATCGACTTAACTGTCGACAGTGTTGACCAGAGGAATTTTAAGTCGAGTTAATGTCGATCTAATTGTCGAGGGTCGAATAATGCATCGACTTGACTGTCGACGTCTTGAGGGTGATTGTGATACTCGCAGATAAAGTGTGTTGTGAATTAGTACATAAGGTCTAAGAATCATCTCTATGTTAGTTGGACACTCGCATGTGTCCAGCTACAAAGGTGGCCTCAATGCCGCATATTTGACAAAAAATGTCAAAATGTTAGCTTGAACACTATTTTTGGTGTAATTTTAATATATACATATATTGAATATTTGAACTTAGCATATTTTTCAAAATCTCACCATTGCAAATGTCGATGTGGGTGTCGATATAAATGTCGACACATCGAAATCGGTCACTTTTCGATCGTACATGTCGACACGATTGTGGATGGTTTGTCGAGCTTATTATCGACATGTCGAGCCATATTTGGACGGTCGACAAACATGTCGATAATAAGCTCGACAAACCATCCACAATCGTGTCGACATGTACGATCGAAAAGTGACCGATTTCGATGTGTCGACATTTATATCGAAATTAGCATCGACGTTGCTACACGGGTGAGTATTATTAAAATTTTCAAAAAACAATTTTGATTTTCAAGAATTTATTGTTTTTATAATGATGAAAGTTCTTTTGATTTTTTAGAAAAGATTTATATGTAGGTACCTACTTAATTATTAATCGGAAAGAATTTCTTAATTTAAAAAAAAAAAATTCTCTAGGTACGTTAAAATTTTTAAAAATTACCTAACATTTTCTTAGATTTTTAGAAATTTACAATTTTTTAGAAAATTCTCATTTTTTTTATTTCCAAAAATTTCTTTATTTCCATTTTTTAATTTTTTTAAATATTTTTAAAATGATGTATTTCTTTTTCAAAAACTGAGGTATGTTCAAAATGATTTCTTTTTTTGTATAAATCAACTTCGAAGAATTTTATAGGAAATATTTCATTTTATTTTTTTAAGTTGATGTGAAATTAAAAATTAGCTAGGTATTTGAATTCAGTTTTTTTTTTTTTTTAGCAACTAAGTACGCTGCCTTCTATCGAATGAAACAAAATTTATTAAAATTTTCCAACCAAGTTCGACGCATTTAGAAGACGAAAATATGAACATTTTAAGTAAAAATGAAAATGATACCTAACTAACGTTAAATTCACAATCCAAGATTTAGAACTTTTGGAGACACGTTGTCTATAGACACCTATTCCCACCACGAGGTACTTATAAGATTAATTTTTTTTTTTAAATTACACCTGTCGCATCATTTCAAATTTCATAGAAAATTTATGTATATTTTCAAGAAATTAATTTTTCCTGTATTCAATAGGTAGGTAGGATACCTACCAATATGAATGATTATTTTTATCGTCGCTCGGCTTACCTATTGCAGAATGATTAGGTAGCCTTCTAAAGTACTCGGTTCGATAACTAATTTCAACTCACCATCGCTGTTAAACCAATACCAATGACTGCCATGGCTACAATCGACATCCAATATGGCACTCCGATAACCGTCTTCAGAGCCACACACGGTGTGAACACGGTCACTCCTAAGTTTAATAAATTACGTATAACGTACGTTCCCGACGCTAGGCATCTTACTAATCGAGAGTTAAACCTTAGGTCCAAATACTGTAACAAATAAAACGTCGATTAATTTCCATTTTATATTTTTCCACGTGGTTTGTACGTAGTTGTACGTGGGTATCTATCTATTCGACTCGTATGTGAATTCCACCAACCTGATAAACTGAGGTAATTCCTAAACTGAAATAAACAGGAACAAAAAAGTACGCTACGAATGGAAAAGCTAAACACATTCCATACATAATCTCCCACATTTCGCTACCCCGATAGAACAACTCCGAAGGGTATCCTGTAAAAGGCAAAAACAACAAAAACACCAATAAATATAAGTAGGTATAGTTAGTACAGCTAAGTACTAAGTATATTATTATTCGAAAAAATGCAAATTTTCTCTCTCGCATTCCTGCAAATTTACAAAATTTAAAATTAGCCTTGACAATAACCCGAAACCAAAGAAATCAAGTTCAACATTAACGTTCTATTGTTTTGGATCAGTTTTTAAAACAAATCTATATGCTATAAGTGAAATTTGCATATTTCTGTGATAAACGTTTCATGAATATTTACACGTATATGTTCCAAATATTTTTAATATTTATTAATATTTAATTAAGCGTAGCTGGGCTTTAATTTTTTTCGAAAAACTTCAAAGAATCATTCATTAATCACCGGCCAGATAAAAATAGTACCGATAGGTACGTGTAAGATATCAATAATACAATATGACAGTCGACTTCCAAATAATCTTTCATTTAAAACAAAAACATAATTTCCCGAATGTGCCCACATGCATAGGTTTGTGGCTGATAACTTGAAATTTTCAAAGGCATCGATAGATTTTTACACTATAGGACGGTGGATTGAAAATGTTTCAATATTGAATGTTGAAATACTTTTTTTTTTAGAAAAATTGAGAAATTATTTCATACAATACTGATTTATTTGAAAACAATTATTATTATAAAAAACGCGAGTAGGTATTTTTTATTCATAGAAAATTCAAAGACGTTTTATTACAAAAAATTATAAGCGGTTCTTTTTATTTCAAAAATTTATATTTTTTCATTTCCAAAAAAAGTAAGTAGGTAGGTACTAAGGTAGGTATAAAAATTCGTCAACTTCAAAAAATTAAAAAAATTTAAAAAAAGGAGATTTTTAAATTCTGAAATGAGTTAAGTAGGTACATATTCTAAAAAATTTAAAGATTTTTCACTTGAACATTTTCTTATTATATAAAATTAAGTTTTTTTTTCAAGTCTGAGAAAATTCAAAATTTTTCAGCATTCCGAAACAATTGCAGAAATTTTTTTCCAACAACATTTTGAGATTTTCTTTTATTATGAAAAATTGAAAAAAATATCCCCAGAAAATTTTTAAAAAGTTATTTTAAGAAACTAAGAAATTTTTACTTGAAAAATCGAGATTTTTTTCTCCAAAAATTAAAAAAATATTTTCAGTTTAAAAAATATATTTTTTAAGAAATTTTTTCTTTAAAACAAAAAAACGAGATTTTTCCCAAAAGAAATCAATACCTTATGAAAGTTTTTTTTTTTTTTTGAATTAAGAACTTTTTTATTCCAATAATTTTCAACATTTTTCAACTGCGAGAGTTTTAAAAAAAAATAAAATAATAGATTTTTTCCAAAAAAACATGAACAACTAGGCCCCCCCCCACGTCTTCTAAAAAATATATTTTACCAAAAAATTTGTAGATGATATTGTCACTCTAGACAATTTGGTATTTTTTTATTCTAAAAAAATAGTTTTTTCATTTTTCGCAAAAAAGTAAGAGAACTTTTCCAAAAAAAATCAGTGATTTTTATTTTGAAAAATTGAAAAAAAAACTCTTCCTAAAAAATAAGATTTTTTACTGCAAAAACTTGGAAATTGTATACTCATAAAAATTTAGAGACCCCACCCCCTCCCCCCAAAAAATAATAAATTTTTTCTCCAAAGATTTAAAAAATATTTTACTTCGGAAAATTTTTTTAAAATCTGTAAAAAAAAATTTTTTTCTTGAAAAAAATTGGGATTCATTTTTCTGAAAAAAATAGAATACGTTTTTAAAAATTAAAAGATATTTTTTAATGAGAAATTTTTTCTGAGAATCCCCCCCCCCCCAAAAAAAACACAGATTTCCCCCTATGGAGTATGGATTCTCTTTTTCCCAACACAATTTTTCTCCAAAAAATCAATTATGTTTTTATTTTTTTTTCAACACAATTTTAAAAATCTATTTTTAAAGTGAACTTAGAAAAATATAATATATATTCTCAAGTAATTTTTAAAACCTTATTTGTCCAAATTAGATATTCAATCTCATTCAAACCAATTCTTTATAAGTTTGTAGTAAAACTGGAATTTATTATGATTTTTCTGAGAAAATGTTTTCTTGAAAAATATTTTATTTTTTTAATTTCTTCAAAACGTTTTATGAATGGAAAAAATTTTAATCAGAAAATTTTATTCAAAAATTTTATTTTTCAAAATGTGTCTAGAAATGAGTTTTTCTAAAGTTTTGCATAATTCATAAAATTTCACTCAAAAAGTATTTATACTTATTTTGCATAATCAGTTTTGAAAATTTTTTCGAATATTTTCGCATTTATAAAATTTTTATTCAAAAACAGTTTTTTTCAAATTTTATTTAAAATAGAATTTCTTGAACTTGATTTGATTTTTTCTTATTCCACTTGAAATTTAATTTTTTAAATAAGTACATTATTTTGCATTTTCAAAAATTTTCCGAGTTTTTAAAAACTCATCCGAAATTTTACATACAATTTTTTAAAATTATCTATTTTTAAACATAAAACTACAAAAATTGTAGCAATGTTGCAAAAAGTCGTTGGTAAGTTGAAAAACTCGTACATTGAGAAACACAAATTTTTCAAGAAACGTTGTTCAAACATTTTCATTTTTATTTTTATAGTTTAAATATGATTTTAAAAATTGAACTTGAAATTTCCAAGTTATGATTTTTGAATATCTAATATTATTATTTTTTCTGACACCCAATTATGAAAATTATATTCAAAAAAAAAATTTTAAAACATTATTCCATTAGAACTTTTAAACTTAATTTTTTTAAATTTTATTAATATTATTATAATAATTATATATGTATATATTTTTTTAATTTTGATGGAACCAAAATTCATTTTCAGATTTTTATTGGGAAAAAGTTTCTTTTAAAATTATTGATTTAAATTTCCACTTAAAGTGCCGATTTTTCTTAGATTAAGGGAGAGATAACGATTTTTTTCTTCTAAAAGTTCATTTCGGAGTAAAACTTTTTTGTTGTAAAACTTTTTCCAAAGAAAATTTTCTTCATTTTTTTTTTTTTTTTTTAAATAAAAAATGTTTAATCTGAAAAAATACCAAAAAATTGTTGAGTATGGAAGAAAACGTTTTTTTAGAAAATAATATTTTTTTTTGAATCTTGTTCAGAGTCGAATTTCTTAAAATTTATTCAAAAATTGAACTTTTGAAAGTAATTCAACAATAAAATGATTTTATTGAGCTTCATAAAATTTTTGAAATGTTTTCCTAAATAATTTATTTTTTTAAATTCTGCTATGATGACATCCCCCGTGGAGAATTCCTAGGGTTTGAACCACCCCTTGGTGAAGTCGCCCAAGTGAGTTACTGCTGGGTCTGAGTATTAAATAAAAAATTTATTAAAATAAGAAAAAAATAAAATAAAAATAAAAAAAAGGTACTTATTTAAAATGAAATTTCTCAAATTTAACTCAATTTTTTTCAATTTTATCCAAAATTGACTTTTTTTGATACAAATCTCAAGAAATTTTTAATTTAAAAAAAACAATGCTACAAAAAATTGTTGAAATTTTAAAAGATCGTTGCAATGTTGAAAAACTGCCGGAGCAGAGGGCATCGTCGAACAGCTGAAAATGTGATTTTCGCTCAAATGAATGAAAGTAAATTTCGTTCGCTGAACTCAACATCCTTGAAACATTTCGAATGAATAACATGAATCTAGAGTAGATATAGGTAAAGTATACGTGGCTTCACGTTTCGTCGTTCAAAAGTAAACAAGTCATTAACAATTTTCTTCTCGACTATCCAAATAAATTATAAGAAAGTAAAGAAAGAAAAAACACACACACACATACACACACAGAAAACCTCTTGCTAATCCTATTGAAAAAAATAAATGTAAATTATGAGTAATAGCAGCTGATAAAAAAATCTGACTCAACATAAACACCTTTTTAATTTAAATATCAAATCAGGAACAAGGAAAACCAGGCCTTATAACATAGACATATACCAAAGACCGAAGTTGAAACTTTCCACTTGTCGCAGTCACACTACGTCTAGCAGCTCATCATTGACAATAGATACTTTCATACAATAAACCTACGTTGAATAATATGTAAAATTTGTTAATCATTTGTCATCGATGGTGCTACAAATTACACATGGGTACTCGAATTTGTTATCGTGATCAATTCGACATAAACGAAAAAATTTATCCATCTTAAGTTCTTAACTAAGGTTAATGTGATAATTGACATGTGCGACGTCAGCACGTTTGAATAAACGAAGAAGTCTCAATTAAAATTTACGTATTCTACTAAGACACTGCAATCGGCGCGACGTTCAAAGTGATACGGTTCACTGGTTCTCATACGATATACATATATTGTGAACGCTAACCCATAAAATCGACTGCATTATTAGTCGGACGATGAGTAGGTTTTAACGAAATGCTTGTTCGTTTCTAAAATACTCACCAATTTAGACCAGTAAAGCGGGGAAATAAAATTGCATTTTGGAAATAAGCACAAATTTTATGAATTTCTTTTTGAAATGTTTCCATGGATCTTTAAAAGTCATCCCTCGGTATATCCGTCAAAAAGAACCCACTCGTTGTCTTTCCTTCTTAACTCCTTAAATATGCGTTTAAACAAAAAAATAGTAATGACTAAAATTAAAGTGCATAAAATTTGCAACCAAAAAGTATATATAAATTTTTTCCGAAAAATGAACGGGTAGCGCAAAAACGCACGTCGAAATATACAGGGAGAAAAAAATGATTTCTTTCAATTTCCATATAATATAAATAAGATACAATGTCGCCTCAACAACTAATACCTACAATCTACATAGGAAAAAAAAAATGAAAAAAACAGTTTTGTTTGTACTTATAAAAATTTACGCACTTCAATCTTTACTCGAAATTTTTTTTAATTGAAGGCGTGGCTAAAGAGTTATTAGGCACTGAAGAAAAATTGGGTTCACATATTGTGTCCACATGGGTTTATGGAGAGAAAAAAAACGTACCTAGGATTTTGACCAAATCCAAAGTGGTGGTTAATTTTGAGTTGAAGATCCACAATATTTAAAGGGGATGGAGTTATGAGTGCTCAAAATGGAGTCACTTTTGAAAAAACAACGATTTTTTGCCACCTTTGAGTAGTGCCATGAAATTCGAGTTTTACACCTACCTAGACCAACGAGCTTGGAATTGATCATCACTTTTAGTCCTCAGGCGGTTGAAAAGTTGCAGATGATTGAAAAATTGAGATTTTCAAATTATAAAAAAATACCATTTGCTTGGTACCAAGACTGACCTGAAATGGCTTCTTTTGATGGAAAAAAATCATTTCGATAGAAAAAAAATGAAAACTTTTCGTCGCAGGGCTACCAACTTTTGATTTTAATGATGATCAAAATTTCGTGATTTTTTATGATGAAAATCGATTTTTTTGGGAAATCAAAATTTGGCAACTGTGCAATGAAGATGTTTTAATTTTTATTTAAATAATTTTTTTTGCATCAATAGTAATAGCAAGGTTTGGCAAAATCCAGGAAAAAAGGGATTTAAAATCAAAATCCAAAATTATTGTGATATTTTATATGTATTTAAAATCCAAGATCAAAAATCCTTTTTACGCCTGGATTTAAAAATTTCAAATCCAAAATTTAAAATAGATACTTTCCATAGGTAATTGAATTTTAAAATCCATTTTTTCCCTTTTACTCTGACATATCTGGCCCATGTTAATTATCCCCTTACTCATCTCTTAATTCTATTCAGAAATCTCAATTTCTTTATCCTTTCTTTTTGACATTAAAAATAAAAATCTTTCAATTTCTTTTCGAAAAAACCGAATTCTTTTGCAGAAAGAATTCGAATTTTCCTTGGTCCTGAAAAATTTCGTATTACCTAATTAATTTTTTTAGGGGGGGGGGGGAGTAGGTAAGCGTAATAAAAATATTTATTTCTTCATTTAAAAAAAAAAATTCAATTTTTTTGACTTACAAAATTTTTACAAATTTTCGAAGGAAATTTTTTTGAAATAAAATATTTCAAATTTCCAAAAAAAAAATCAATATTTAAAAAAAAATTGGTTTGGTCTCAGTTGAGAAAAATCTTGCAATTTTTTTTTTCAAATTTCCGAATTTCCTCGAAATAAAAAAAATAGATTTTTCTCGAGCCATAAGCTAAAAAACTATTCAATTTTTTTGAAAAAATTTCTATGAAGTATTACCTATCTAAGTATTAATTTTTTTTTTTTTGAGAGAGAGGAGAGAAAAAACCTCATTATTCGTCTCTTAATTTGTTTGAAAAAAACAAATCAAAAATAGCAATGTAGAAAATTTCTTAATTTTTTCTGAATTAGGTAATTTTTTTTTTTTTGAGCAAATAATATATTTTGCAATAAAAATTTTTCCCACTCAGGTAATTTTTGGGAGAAAAATAAACTGAATTCCTTTGCAAAAAAAAATGATTTTTTTTTTTACAATAAAAATTGACTTTATAATTTTTTTTTGCAGTCAGTGGGTATAGTAAAATTTTTAATTTTTTCGAAGTAAAAAAAATACCTACCTAGTAAAATTTTTTTCAACTTTATCGAAAAAAAAATATCTGTTTTTAGTAAGAAAACATAAATTATGTTGATTTTTTGATGAAAGAATTTTCAAGTGTTCTTGGAAGAATAAGAAAATCCTCTTGAAGTGCCCTTCGACGTCAACGTCGGTAAAACTCGTTCGGAGTTGCGGTTGACGCCAAATCTATTTTTTTGACGCTTAATTTTAAAAAATCTCATAAAGCAAGTCGCACTCTTGTATTTGTGGCATTCCATAAGAAAAGGGTCAACTTGGTCGCTCGGTTCGATTTCGAGTTAGGCACATATTCTGAATCTACATTAAATTCCCTTTAAAATGAGCTATTGGTGAGCCCTCTACCTACAAAATTCACGCTTGGGGACGCGTTTGAAGTTTGAACTTTGAAAAACCTAGTTTTGAGAAAAATAAGTTTAAAGTTTTCTGATCTGAAGTAAAAATAATTTTATAAAAGTTATCAAACCCCCAGAAAATATCAGAAATACCTAGTTTTACTTAACTTGGTGTTCCTTGATGCCATCTGTGCCAGAGACAAAGTTGACCCTTTTCTAAGTCGCTATCTCGCCCGACCTTCGATGGCATGTCACGATGTTACCACGGTGAAAAAATGATTTCAAGGGTCCCAACTACTCTCAGGTGAAAGTAGAAGGATGATAGTGTACGAATCCGTCAAAAACTAAAAATCGATATTTTTGACCCGAAATCACATTTTTGCGTTTTTCTCGAAAAGTTGTTTTTGCCAAAGTTGACACTTTTCTTATGGAATGCCACATTTATAGTTTCAATTGAAATTTAAATTTTTTTTCCAATATTGTTAGTATTTTTATATGAATTGGGTGTTTCGAGAATTACCGTTTGCAATGTCTTTCGAAATTTTTCGTTACTCACGATAGATGATTAATTTCATAAAAGTGTCATATTTTGCTTCCGATCCACGATCCACATAAACTCAAGCCACGCCACTGAAGCTAGGGGCTCAAAAATTTCCTATGGTAGATATTCAACTCAAATTGAACCTCCCCCTTGGATTTGGTCAAAATCCAAGCTATGTTTTTTTCGATCCACTCTAGTGTCCACATAATTTGGGGGAGGGGAGATGGAGAGTATTTTGTACTCTATGACATATCATCATTCGAGTATTTGTGGTCCCTTCTTAAAATTGTATCGTATTGACCCATAAATTTGTAGAGGGATTAATTTTTTTCTTCACCCTGTATACTTTGACTTGTGTTTTTGCGCCACCCGTCTACTTTTTGAAAAAAAATCTTACGTGATTTTTTATTGCAAATTTTATCGACTTCAATTTTGATTACGGTGACTTTTGTATTTAGACACATATTTTCAGAGTTATAAGCGAAAAACAACAAGAAGGATTTCTTTGATCCACATTTGGGGGGCCACGTCAAAATATGAGTTCGTGCTGGTCTTTTTGGTGATAATTAGGACACTTGAACTGAGCGTTTAGAAATAGAAACACATTTTCTCACTCAATGTGCAATTTTCTGTATTTTTATGGTTCAACTTTATTGTGCTGCATTGCATGCATACAAGGTGGCTAAAAAATCAATTTATTATTCTACACTTGAAAAAAATTACACAATATGTTTTTAATTAACCAAAACATTTAGTAAATCCAGATTATATAGGTACACGAATATTCGAAAATCTTGCTTTTAAAAAAAAAAATCTGTCAAGAGACAACAAAAGTAGCATTTTGATTAAAAAATTCTGCTGTCAAAATTTATACTTAACCTTTGATCCAAATGGTAAATTAAATTTGCCAATTGGAAATTAAATTCGTAATAAGTTCTATACCTGGGTATATTATACCTGAAACGACACGATAAAACGCTGGTTGATTAGCAAATTATGATATATCGACCATGAATATATGGTACACAAACTTTTTTCTAACGATACAATAATTACGTTTGATTTTTTTTTTTTTTTTGCGAATAGGTTGTTCTAAAGGTAATAGGTACATATATTCGACTGCGTATACGACCACAATTTTTTCAACAAAATCTGTTATACTCATTTTGTGATTTGTTTCGTATAAGTAGAAAGTTTAAAAACTTGAAAGTTACGTAGGAGAAATTATCGTAAAATCGATATGTTAATTTTTGGGTTATAGCATCGTGTAATTAATTGTCAGAGATAAAGAAATTAAGAGATTGTAATCTTTAGAGAGACAAGATTTTTATTTTTAAGCATATCGAGTTGAAAATTATCTGAAACATTTTTTTTTCTCCTATTGAAGAATATCAAGAGTACGAGTATGATTTTTCAAGCATTTTCTCTCCTATCAAGAATCGAAGATAATTTTGCATTTTCACTTGTATTCGTGTACCTGTACCTATGTGAGCTAAAAAAAAAAAAATTTTAAAAAAATAGCTAGGTAAATTGTCAATTTGTTGATACCACTTTAACACCGGAGAAAAGTTCAACTAGTCTAAAAGTCTTCAAAAATCACCTAAACGAGATTTTTCAAGGGTAATGATAATTTTTTTCAAAATTTCCTCTCGAAAGGAGATCAAGGCTACGCAATGCGTTGATTGTAAATTAGGAAAATAAAGCAATAAATTACTAAAATATAATTTGATAACAGCTTTAAAAAGTATTTAATAGGTATCCCGGTAAACACATTGTATGCGAATCGCGTACTAATAGAGCGCTAGATTCGCATTTATCGTATACGAATAGCATGCGAAAATAGCGTACTATTAGCATATCAAAAATGTCTGCTTTTTTAGCGGCTAATTTCTAACGCTAATAGTACGCAAAATTAGCAGCGAATGTAGCGTTCTATTCGCTGTTAATTCGCTTGCGATTAGCGTTCGGAATTCGCCTCTAAAAAGCAGGCAAATGATTTTTGACGATTTCCACTCAGCAGTAAATTAATTATTCGAAAATATATCATATTTGTGATCGCAGATCTGTGGAAAATGAAATTATGCCGAATCGTAAAGTTTTTGGAGTACCTATCAGTGGCATTTGATAAAGTAATTTTTAGGAAAATCAAAATTACTTCCAAGATTTCAATCTACAACTTTTATTTGAAAAATTTCTCAATTTGAGCCCTCCCCCCCCCTCCAATTATGCCCAATACTACGGAGATAGATAGATAGATTAGATAGGTATAAGTACCTACGTATATTTATTACTCTGAATTGTGAGAGGGAAGAAGGGCTGTCCCGCTGTCCCAAATGAAAATTTTTTCAAACAAAAGTTGTAGATTGAAATCTTAGAAATAATTTCGATAATTACAAAAATTTCGATTTGACTCCTCCTTTCCTTATAATTTCGCATAATACTGCGTTCAAATTGAAGAAGGTAGAGGAACAATTGAAAAATTTTATAGCACTGATAAGACGTCTAAAATTTTTACGATTTGATAAAATTTAATTTCACACAGATTCACGCGATCACAAATAAGATATAAATTCAAAATAATTAACTTACTGTGAGTGGAAATCGTCCAAGAAATTCTGCCTTCGTCTCCATTCTCATCACTTTGAAATCAAATCATTGGTGTTTTTACTTAAAAAGAAGAAAAAACATCAAACAAAACACAAAATTCCCCAACAAAATCAAAAAACCCAGAAAAACCTTTATTTTATTGTTTAAATGTCACTGCAATACATTCAAGTACACGTTCATGTTTGAAACTGACTTCTCTCATTTGTAAAACGTATTGAAAGAAGTTGTAGTGAAAATCGCATGCGATTCGCTAGCGAATATTGCGCTAATATCGTAAGAAATATCTGCACGTTTTCCACTGCGATTTTAGCATACGATTCGTTTGCGAATATTGTGCTAGTATCGTAAGAAATATTTGCACTTTTCCACTGCGATTTTAGCATAAGATTCGTATGCGAATATCACGCTAATATCGTACGAACTTTTTGCCTGTTTTCGATGTGATACGCAAGCGAATATCGCGCTAATATCGCACGAAACATCTACAGGTTTTTAAATACGATTTTAGCATGATATTCGCTCACGAATAGTATACGAATTTATCTGAGAAAATTTTCTTCGATTTTTGCTTTGATTTCGCATTCTATTCGTATGCGAATAGACCGCGATTTTCTTCTCTGTGATTTTAGCATACGAATAGCAGACGGTGTGTTTACCGGGATATTATTATAGCTGTTCACCCGCAAAAAGTAAATTTTTTGATCACTTTTTTCATGAGAAATGCGTAACATACCTTAAAGTTTGAATCTGAAGTTTTTAACTTGGTTAATTAAAATATTTCTTCGAATTGTAGCGGTCTCAGTTTCATCCTTCACATTCAGGGTACTCAGAAACTTTTAGAAAAATATAATAATTTTTTTTTTTATAATAATCATTATAATAAATTATTATAAAAAGAATGATACCTAATTCAATGGAATATTCTTATTTATAGTTTGAAATCTTTTCTTCTTCTTTTTCTAAGTTCAAACACTTTATACAATTATTAATTTTAATTTATCATAAATCATTTCTTTGATAATGATTGTTTTTAACATAAATTTTAAAGAAAATATAATTTTTAATTTAATTTTTTTTTATATTATTAATAAATATTTTTATTATAAAATGTTTATTTAAATTTTATTTTATATTTAATTTAATTCCATAGCGGATTGCATTTTTGTACACGTTTTTTTTCGTACAAGTTTTTAAAAATTTTTTTTCAAACAAATTTTTTCTTTCACAAAATACTCAAAATATTTTTTCATTCTAGGTATTTTTTATGTTTTAATTTTTTAATTTTTTTCTCTCAACAAGTCAGTAAGTAGTTAGTACTTAGCTACTTACTCAATTTTGAATATTAAAATTTTAGTGAATTTGAAGGGAAAAAATGAAAGAAATTTTTGAAGAAAAAATAAAAATTGGAATTTACATACTTGAAAAAAAAATTAGAAATTACTCAATTAGAGGACAAGACAATAATCTTGATGAAAATAATTGGAAAAATTCGAATGAGAAGTCAAGTTGTCAGTTGGGAGATGAAATAGGAACATTTTGATTTTGATGACCAATAATTTGAGAATGAAATCAATTGACAATTTTATTGGAAAATGGGGGGATGATGAACAATTTTCATGAAAAAATAAAAATGTCGGAAAAAATTTCAGTAGAAAGCTCAAACTTGAAAGAAATTTCAAAAGAAAAATTTGAAAAAGTATGGTAGAAATTTAGAAGCATTTTTTGATGAGAAAATTTTATGAAAAATGTTTAAAAATCTAAATGAAAATTTAAAACTAAATTATTAATTATTAACAATATTCATTAAAAAAAAAAAAAAAAAAAAAAAAAAAATGAATTTGAAAAAATATGATGAAGATTTAGTTGCATTTTGATGAAAAAATTATTGGTAAGTTGGAATGAAAAATAAAATTGGAAAATATTTTTTTTTTTTAAATGAATTTCAACTTTTAAATGACAAACAGAAAAAAATTAATGAAAAAATAGGAATACCTAAATTATTTGATGAATGATGAATAATTTCTTCAAAAAATTTTTTTTCAAAAAGGTAATGATAATTGAAAATGAGAATACCTAAGTGAAAAATTTAAAGAATAGAAAATTTGGAAAAATTTTAAAAATTGAATTTTTTATTTTAGTGGAAAAATCTCGATGAAAAATTTGAGAAAATCGTTTATGAAAAATTAAAATTGTATTAAAAATCAATTTCGACAAAGTCCACTTTGCAAATTACAAACACGACCACGACAACGAGTTTTCAAACAAGAATATGAGATGAATTCTCGTTCGTTCATTTTGGTGATTACTTGTTGTGGATTTAGCCACTCCCAAACAACTTGGGTAGTAATTTACCTGAGTCTAGGGACAGCTCCGCTCCTCGTTCATTTTGAATCATTTGCTCATACTATCAACTCTGTTCGTTCACATTTTATTGAATGTTTTATTTTTATCATCATACTATTTTTTAAGACCACTTTTTCTGAATAAAAATTTTCAAAATACAGTAGGAAAAATGAACAGAATATTTTTAATAAAAATTACTTTTCTTTGGGAAAGGAAAACAAGACGAACTAAAATAATAATTGGAACACGTAAGACATAAGTAATTTTTCTCAACAGACTTTACATTTACATCGATAAAATAACACTAAATTGGATAGGAATTATCAAAAATAGTATGTACATTGATTATTGACTACGTTTTGATTGGCATAGTAAAATTGGAAGTTCTCGACTTCATTATTTCAGTCGATCTTGGTTTGATAGGGTGTATTTTTCGAATTTGGTAGGATTCAACATTACCCACTGAAGCAAAAATGGGTCTTTTCCTTTTCTTTTGGCACAAGAGATCTGCAATTTCATCAGCAAGATCGACTGAAGTTCTATTCTACGAAAAAATACATAAACTGAAACGAGAACTTCCAATTTTACTATGCCCACTGATGCTGAAAAAGAAAATTTGAATCATAATAATATGCTATCAAATGAAAACGTAGGGATACTATTTTTAATCATTTCTATCCAATGTATGTGTTATGTTATTTTATCGTTGTGAAATCTGTTGAGAAAAATTTGGATTTGGTACATAATTATGTCTTACATGTTCTATATTATTTTTTCTAGTTTAGTTCGTCTTGTTCTAATATTATATCCCGAAGAAAAGTAATTTTTATTAAAAATATTCTGTTCATTTTTCCTACTGTATTTTAAAATTTTTATTCTGAAAAAGTGGTCTTATAAAAATAATCGTATGAAATGATAAATAAATAAAACTTTCAACAAAATAATCACTTGCAAATTGTAAGTGAACGAACAGAGTTGATAGTATGAGCAAGTGATTCAAAATGAACGAGGAGCGGAGCTGTCCCTAGACTCAAGTATACTAAAGATACCGAAAAAGTATCGATACTGTTTATCGATACAATCGATACTTTTGCGATCACTATTTTACGCACTGCTTTTGTGTTGTGTTTGTGACACTAACGTCTAGTTTGATAGTTTTGTTTACATTCATGGGGTGCAACTTCGATGAATTTTTACCAAGTTCAGTGCTACATAATACTTTATATTCAAAATTGGAAGAGAGTAAGGGGTTTAATCGAAATTTTTGTAATAACTAAAAGTATTTGTACAACTTCAAGCTACAACTTTTGTTTGAAATTTTTTTCAATCGGGCCCCTTACCTCCCCCCCCCTGTTTTTAAAAATGTATTTGAAGGAGTTGGATTATCCAAAATTGGTGGGGAGGGAGGGGTCCGATTGAAATTTTTGTTATTACCAAAATTATTCCTAGTACTTCAAGCTACAACAACTTTTGTTTGAAAATTTTTTCAATCGGGCCCCTTACCCTCCCAAGCTACAACTTTTTTTTGAAAACTTTTTCAATTGAGCCCCTCTCTCTCCACTTATTTTGCATAACACTCCCAAAATACTAATTAAAAATTGAAGGGGGAAGGGGAAATGGGTCCAATTGAAAAATTTTTGCAACAAACTTGTAGCTCAAAGTTTTAGGAAAAATTTTGGCCATGACAAAAATTGCGATTGGGCCCCTCCCTTCCCTCCAATTTGGATAATCCAACTCCTTCAAATACATTATTGAAAACAGGGGGAGGGTAAGGGGCCCGATTGAAAAAATTTTCAAACAAAAGTTGTAGCTTGAAGTACTAGGAATAATTTTGGTGATAACAAAAATTTCAATCGGATCCCTCCCTCCCCACCAATTTTGGATAATCCAACTCCTTCAAATACATTTTTAAAAACAGGGGGGAGGTAAGGGGCCCGATTGAAAAAATTTTCAAACAAAAGTTGTAGCTTGAAGTTGTACAAATACGTTTAGTTATTACAAAAATTTCGATTAGACCCCTTCCTCCCTTCCAATTTTGACTATAAAGTATTATGTAGCACTGGACTTGGTAAAACTTTATCGAAGTTGCACCCCATGAATGTAAACAAAACTATCAAACTAGACGTTAGTTGTTTGTGACAGAACTGACACTGACAGACAGGTACGCTGATAACAACTTGAGCAATTTTAAGGAGCGGATCGAGACCACTATAGGCCGACCAATCAAAACGCTCTATACAAGGTCGGCTCGCAACTTCTCTTATCACACATATTTTAAAATATATATTTAATAAAATTAATTAGAATATTCGTAAGGATATTTTTTGCAAAAAACTGCTCGAAATTCTTTTTCTCTTTTTTAAAAACAAAAAAAATAATTTTTTCTATAATTTTTTTTTTGAATTTTTTTGAATGTAGTGCAAAAACGGATTTTTTTAAAAGAAATTTCTTCTGATTATAAATAAAAACATGAATAATATTAATGAACATTTTTTTTTAAAATTTTAAAATGTGTCTTTTCATTTATTTATTTATTTATTTATTTATTTATTTATTCATTCATTTTTCTTGAATACAAATAGGTACCAATTTTTTTGGTTCAAAACTCATGTTTTTCAATTTTATAAAATACATATTTTCTGATGTTTCGAAGAAGAGAAAACCTCTCTCCCTTACCCATATGACGTATTTTTAGTGCAACAAGGAAACGGAGAAACGTAAAAATTATTCCCAAAAATAGAATCGAATCATTCCGACAGAAAGTAGTGTAAATTTCATGACGCGGCGACACATTACCAGTAAGCACGAGCAACTTTTCATCTTACAAAATATCCAAGTAAGAAGTTAGGTAAATGAAGGTTTTCACAATAAGCCCAAGTATCAACTACCTACCAATTTATTAGAAAAGTAAACAAAATCGAGCTTATCAACTTCGTACAAAACTTTCACCATTTTTATTCGTCTACTTGGATGAATCACACGCAGCTAATCAAATTAGTTAGGCAGGTAGTCGAACTTAATCAAAGTCGAATCGAGCTGCTCGAAACGACGCGAAAATATGAAAACATTCAATATTTTGGCCATACGACGCGAATCATTCACACCGTTGAAGTTTGTATAGTGCAAATTTGAATTTATGCCAATAAATGTGTATACGTAACCAGGAGATGCGAAATTCTAGCTATTGATATTCTCAAACTACTCAATTTAATCCATTGTTAACGTCACATAAGACGGTATAAAAGAAAAAGGAAAAAATACAATCAGACATAGGCACCTTTCTGGTAATAATTTAAATATAAATTATACGCGATAAAAATAAAATTCGCCAGTCACCTTGTTGAATATTATTTTTTTTTCTCAATAAAACGTGACAATTAAACATCACATCGTACATATGAACCATACTTAATCGGCTTATCTATTGCATAAGCGTTCAAATCAATTAACACGTCGTGGTTTAATTACCTTTTCAACGCAGATGTTAATTTTTGTTTGATATTTTTTTATTAATCAATTACGAGGGCTCTGAGGAGATGCTGGAAAACAGGTAGGTATAAACTTACCGAGAAAAACTCGCACACCCAAGAATCCTCTAGAGATGGATAAAAGCATAGCCCACGTGGACGTGGATCGTCCGCTGGCGAACACATAGTCAGCCTTGGTTTTCTCCTTTGGTCCGGCGAAATTGTTGTACACATTGAAACCCAAAGTAGCAAGTATCAACAAGCCAAATACCGCGTAATCCACAAACAAACTGCTCATCACTCGAGGGAAGGCGCCGAACCTGAGTACTTCTTATCTGAAAACAGAGGAAGAAACGCCGATAAACAAAAATAAAAATAAACCAAAATGAAAGAGAAAACTTTCCAAGTATGGGTAATTGGGTATAGGTAGGTAGGTAGATAGGTAGGTATAATCAATTCTTGAAATATTTTCCAAGCGCGATAACAATGTGTTTTACGCGAAACACGACTCAACAAAGAGTTGCCACTTGCCTGTCGTGTCGATTGCAAGCTTTGTACATAAATTGTTGCAGAAAATTTCCTCATTTTAACGTACTCTGCAGATCTAATTATACTAAGTCGTACCAGTATACCTACGCCATTGTTTGAGATTTTTTAGAAAACGAATTTAAAAGTTTGGTCTAGGGCAGGGACAGATGTAATTTTAAGTATGCTCAAAAATGCTCTGCCAGATGGACATAAAAATAATGTTTTGTTTTTTTCAAAAACATCCTCTTTATACTAAAAAAAAAAAAAAAGAAGGTAAAATCATCTCGGAAAGAAAACATTTTTTTTCGCGAAGGTTTTTTGCTGAAATTTTTTTTTAAATTTCCAAACAAGTTACTTTTGAAATAATTTTTTCGAAATTTTTCTGCAAAAAACTATTTCTAAACAATTCACTTTTTCTAGAGAACTTTTTCCAAAAATTGCATTTAGTATTTATAAAAATGAATAATTTTTCAATAAAAATAGTAGTTGTACTCGTAGGTAGATATTTGTTCAGGAGAAAAAATCCATTCAGGAAAAAAATTCGCTAACACAGGTATTTAAAAAAAATTTCAGAAATGAATTCAAAAATACCATCACAATAATGTAAATTATATATTTTTTTTTCAAAAAATTCTCTTGAAGTTTTTTTTAGAAAAAATGAGAAATCATTTCGAAAAATGCTTGAAATTTATTTTGATATAAAACATCCTCTTGGAAATAAATTTGCAGTTGAGAAATATTTTTTTTTAAATTTTGAAAAAAATAAAAACTAAAAAATACCTACCTATAATTTGTTTTGAGAAAAAGATTTGGAAACTCTTTCGAAAAATTCTCAAAATGTTCAGAAATTTTTGTAGGATAAAATGCAAGAGTTTTATAAAAAACACAAAAAAGTAATTATTATCTACTTTTTTACAAAAAATTCTCTACAAATTTTTATTTGAGAAAAATTTGAAAATTTTTCCAAAAAATTACAAAGCATGCTTCATATTGTTTTTTTTTTTGTTTTTTTTTTTTGTTTTTTTTTAGAAAAAAAGTGCAAAAAATTCTCTTAATTTTTTTTTTTGAAAAATTCTCATAGAATCAAATTTGTAAAAAAAGTGTGTTTATTTTTAAAATTTTCTGGAAAAAATGTGTTTATAAAAATTGTTGATGAAAGTTTAAAAAAAAATTATTAAGGTAGGTATAAAAGCTATACCTATATTCAGAGAAAAGCTCTGGTGAGGTAAAGGGAGTCATATCAACGATCCTTCACCTCACCTCTGGGGGCTGGTGCTTCGAAAAACATACATGATTTTAAGCTTAAAAATTTCACCTCCGCGAGTTTTTAGTCGATTTTCACCAAACCTGGCATGTATAGGTAGAAGTACCAAAGGATAGTGTTGGGAAATTTTTTCAGATTTTTCTGACCCGTAAAATGACCTTGAAAACGACTTCGAAAATTTAAAACCACCTTGGAGGGCATAATTTTGGAGCTGACCAGAAATTTAAAAAAAACACACACTTTTACTAAAAATGCAACATAAGAAAATGAAAAAAAAAAATAAATAGAAAATTCAATTTTTCAGGACGAAATTTGTAGATGAAAAATATTTCAAAGATTTTTGTTTAAAAAAAAAATAAAATAAAAATCTTGTAAAAAAATAGAAACAATTTTTTTTTTCAAGAAATCCTTTCAAGAGTTATTATCTTTTAAAAATTCTTAAATTCTTTCAAAAAAAAATATTGTTTGGCACTAAAAGTTCTTGCGGAATGAAACTTACAAATGGGAAATATTTTTTTAAAACTTCATGAAAAAATTTTAAAATCTTTCGAAGATTTTTAAAAATTTTTCCTGAAAAAAAAAACACTGAAATAAATCATTTAGAAATTTTTGTAGTGAAAAAATTCAAAAATCCTGTAAAAAGCTACAAAATCCAGTTTTCTTCTAAAAATTCCCATAGGTTATTATTTTTTTTGAGAAAAATTCTAAAATTCTTTCAACAAATTACAAACCTTATAAAATGCTCTTAAGAATAATTTTCTGTAAGAAAAAATGTCAATTTTTTTTTTTTTTTTTTTTTTGAATAGGTACCTATATTTTTCAAAAGTTTTTAAAATAAAAATTAAAAAAACATGAAAACATTTAAAAATTATGCTTGTCTTTAAAAAATCGATAAAAAGCATTGTTTTGCAAAGAAATTCAAAGCCTGTTTTTAAAAATTTCCAAAAAATGGTATTTTTCAGCAAAAAATATGCTACCTAACGAAATTTTAAAATCCTCCTGAAAAAAAATTAGCAGAATAGAAATTTTTTAGAAATTTCCGTAGAAATTTTTTTTTTTAATTTTTGCAAAAAACAATAGAAGCTATTTTTCTGCAATAAATTCTCCTGATTTTTTTTTTGAGAAGAATTCCAAAATTGTTCAAACAAATTATAAAAAATTAATGCTTTTAAAAACATTTTTCTAAAGAAGAAAAATATTGAAAAATTTATCCAAATTTTTTTAAATTTTGAAAAAATTGAATAAGTAGATATAATATTAAAATTTTTATTAAAAATATCCTATTAAATAAAAATTTGCGAAATAAGTAAATATAAGGAAACGATCTTAATTTTCAGCAAAAAATAACCCGAATTCGATCAATAATTCTATAATTCGAAATAGAAAAAATAAAAAATTGGCATACGTACGTAAAATTCGAATATGCCTAAAATTTGAGTAAATGTTACTGAATTTGTTGGAAGAGAAATAATACCAGAAAAAATTCATTAAAAAAAAGGCTAGTAATTAAAGATAACCGAAATTTTGAAAAATACAAAGGAAGTGTATTGATTTATAAAATATACTCACAAGCAAAAATTATTGCACTAAAAATAAAAATAAATTAAAAAATTGCACAATGAAACTTAATCTTGGAATATAATATCTCAAAGCTCTTCATATGGCAAATGAAGCCTGATAACAAGTTTGGCAATACTGGGTCTGGGTGTTCAAAATATATACATTATAGAATAAGAATTTAGAAATTCAACGAGTCTGTGGATCATTTGAGAACAAAATTGTTTAGTATAATTTTATCGCGAATTTTCATTCGATCAAAAATAAATTCTCAACGAACCTTACAGTGTTTCCTTTCACTCGATCACCGATTCTCGATCAATACAAAATTCCTCAAAGCGAACATAATTCAAATGGTAAAATCTGATATGGCAAAAATTCTGAACGCTTATCAGTTATCACATGGTGAGATATCTCATCGAAGCTATATCTTCTTAGGTACCTAATGAATCTTTATTAATCTTAATTGAAGATGAGTTAGATTTAAATTAGGTTACACCATGAATCTCATTTTAAAGAAGAAAAAAATCCAGCAAGTTTTTCCTATCATATATATAGACGATTTTGTCAAAGAAAATTTCGAATAATTGGTTCGAGAATTTTTTTTCGTAAAAATATTTCGATATTTGTTGTTTCTTTTCAACACCTGTACACCTGTAGGTGTAGCTAATTTGATATTGTTTTTTTGCCTTCTTCTCTGTAACGTAGAATTTTCATTATCACACTGTTCAAATATTGGTTCTAGGAGTACGGGGATTAATTAAGCTTCGAATACATAATAATGCCGTGCACGAATACGAAGGCGTGATAAAATTTTCAGTTCAGATATTAATTTCCGACTTGCGTATATACACTTATGAGAATACGAAATTCTGCGACAATCGACGAATCAAATTTTCCATACATCCTTCGAATGAATTGAAAATGAAAATAATGATACGCAAAAAAGCATCCTCAAAAATAAATCATATCGCAGGAAAAGGATAACCTTGAATGTGAACCGAGAGTTTAAATTGAGATTAGTAGGATCTATTCAATTTGTGAATCATTAGGTATACAGAAAAAGTAGAGCGAACATTGGAGCGCAGGGGCGAGTGCAAAACTGCAGAATTCTGAAAAAAGTCGTGTGTAATTAAACTTATACATTATGTACCTCTACCTATTTCCAAGAAAAAAGTTGACCATCGACTGAACGATGCGTCATACGAGTACATGATTCGCGTTGTCCCTTGAAATGTCATTCGTCTAAGTACATAGGTGATTATGTCAACGCGGGGGTTTCACTCTTATCAAGTATTTGCTCTAGGTTCGTGTATTACAAATTTACAAGTACCTCGTAGGTACTAGGTGCCAATACCTACATGGTTAAGCGATTTTATAGGATACATTTTTTGAAAACATGATCTCATTGGAAAACATTTTACGTCATTCGTTCATCTTTACACAAATTCAAAAAATTCCACCAAGAAAATCTGATTTTTCTAAAATACGTACAAATAGAATCACAAAAAATTTCGAGAACCGGTTCATCCAGTGCTCGAATATGTCAAAAAAAGAAATTGTAATGAAAATCGAAAAGAAAAATTTCAACTTTTTATCAAAATTGAATGACAGACATTTTGTCGGACTTAGCCCTTTTTTGCTTTAAAAAAACTGATAATTTTTTAAAAGATAACCCCTAACGAATAGAAGTATTTTTTATTTCAAAGAAATTGAAAAAAAAAATTCGAAAAAACTTCCCGAGCAATCGACAAATTATCGAAATAAAAAATCGACAGAATATCGAATTCGATAAAGTGTCGCGTTAGTTCCGCCTAAATCGTGAAATTATCTTTCGATATATAGATTGATTATCGACGAATTATAGTTAGCAAAAATTTCGAGATTATAGTAAGATATTTTATCGATAATACATCTATAATATCGAAAGATAATTTCACGATTTAGGCGGAACTTTTGCGACTCTTTATCGAATTCGATATTCTGTCGATTTTTTATCGATTTTTTATTCCGATTTTTCGTCTTTTACTAGCTTTTTTCTATAATTAAAAATCATTAATTAGCATAATTAATACATTAAACTATGCCTAAACACACTATTCATGTTACGGTAAGAGGATCATTTCAGAAAAAGTAAAAAAAAATTATAAAAAATCTGTCACCCGCGGAATCCTCTTCCTTAAGCACTATGCCATACCTTATCGTTGAGGAATTAGCAATGAAACGCTTATAATAGGCAGTTTTGTACTTCCAGACGTGTTGGACTTAGAAAAATTTTCACCAATTTGGAAATAATTTCAAATATCGTCACAAAATCGTTGAAAAATCGTTCGACAAATTTCAGATTATTTGTCGATAATGTAGTTTCAAATATCGCCACAAAATCGTTGAAAAATCGAATTCGAGGAATTTCATATTACGTGTCGATAATATAGTTTCAAATATCATATCTTCACAAAATCGTTAAAAAATCGAATTCGAGAAATTTCAGATTATTTGTCGATAATATAGTTTCAAATATCGTCACAAAATCGTTAAAAAATCGAAATCGAGAAATTTCATATTACGTGTCGATAATATAGTTTCAAATATCTTTACGCAATCGTTAGAAAATCGAATTCGAGAAATTGCATATATTATGTGCCGATAATATAGTTTCAAATATCTTTACAAAATCGGTAAAAAATCGGTTTCGATAAATTTAATATAATCTGTCGATAATATAGTTTCAAATGTCGTCAAAAAATCGGTAAAATATCGAAGTCGAGAAATTTCATATAATCTGTCGATAATATAGTTTTAAATATCTTTACAAAATCGTTAAAAAATCGAATTCGATAAATTTAATATTCTTTGTCGATAATGTAGTTTCAAATATCTGCACAAAATCGGTGGAAAAACGGAATCGATAAATTTAATATTCTTTGTCGATAGTATCGTTGACGAATATCGTCATAAAATCTTAATAATATCGAATTCGATAGTTTTTAGATTTTTTGCCTATGAAGTTGTACCGATAAATCTTTATAATATCGTGAGAACATCTATAGATTTTCAAACGATTTTTTATCGATACGTTACATCTTCCGATATTATCGATCGAGTGTGCCGCTCGGGTTAGATTAATTTGAAAAATTTTCTCCGAAAATAAAAGATTTCATTCTAAACGAAAGAGAGATTTTTTTTTGAAAAATCGACAATGACGAAGATCTCACTTACACAAAAAAAAAATGGTTTTCCTCCAAAAATTAAAAATAAAATAAAATAAAAATTCAAAGAAGATGAATTTTTTTCTTTGAATGAGAGATGTCATCTTAAACAAAAAAATCATTTCTTTCAAAAAATTGTAGATTTTCATCACCAAAAATTTGAAAAATACGTTTACTTTAAAAATAACAAGAAATTTTCTTGTTTAAAAAATTTAGTTCTTTTTTCGAAAAAATTGAGAATAATTTAAAAATTTTTCTCAAAAATGAAAGATTTCATTCTAAAAAAAAACAGAGATTTTTTTCTTTAAAAGAATTGAAAATTATTAAGATTACATATATTTTTCTCACTCCCACAAATTTTTTTTTTAATTTTCCCTCAAAAATTTGAAAAATATTTTTTCTTCAAAAAAAAATTTAATTTTTTTTTCTCTAAAAATGAGAGATTTCATTCTAAACAACAAAAAAAGTCATATAGCTGAAAAAAATCAAAATTGAAAGTATGAAAGATAGTATATGCTTTTACTCTCTGACAAAATGTCTAAAAGTCACGATTCACGAATATTAATTTCCATGGAAATTTAAAAATTAAAAAAGTAATAATAAAAATTAAAAAAATAAGTTTAAGAATGTCTGACAAAAAGCCTAAAAGTCATAAAATTTTTAAAAAATTTTCAAGTTTCAGAATGTCTGACAAAATGTCTAAAAAATGTCTAAAAGTCATAAAATTTCAAAAAAATTTACAAGTTTCAAAATGTCTGACATAATGTCTAAAAAATCAAATTTATTAAAAATTTTCTTAGTTTTTTATGTAATCCAAACCTAACCTAATGTAACCTAACCTAACCCAATTTGGTGTCGGATTTTGGTCTCGTTTTTTTCTATTTTGGTCTCCGTAAAAGCATATACTATGCTAATAGTTTTTTTCAAGATGGGAGGGGGGGGGGGTGGATCATTTCTTTCAAAAAATTGAAAGTATCAAATTTGAAAAAATTTTCTCCAAAAATGAAAGATTTCAAAAAAAGAGATTGTTTTTTCTTCAAAAAATTAACAATGATTAGGATTATATTTTTCTCAAAAAAAAAAAAAACATTGACAATTTTTTTTCCTGTAAACATGTAAACATGAAGATTTCATCCTAAATAAAAATAGATATTTTCTCCCAAGAAATGTAGTTTCTTTGCAGAAATTTTTTTCTTCATTAATTTATTTTCCAAAAAATTTAACGATTCTCTAATCTAAAAATTTTAGAAATTTTTTATTTTCTGAAAAAATTGAGAAATTGTCTCCTCCAGAAAATTGTAAGTATTTTTTTTTTTTCAAAAACTGAAAGGGATTTTTTTCAAAATATTCAGGAATAACTAAAAAAAATTTCTTAAAAATTGAGAGCTTCCTTTCTACATAAGAAATACCCTTTCCCAAAAAAAAGGCGTTTCCCCACCAAAATTGAAAAATTTTTCTTTAAAAATTTGAGAATAATTTTCACTTACTCATCTACCACTTCCGAAGAACTGAATTCTGATAAAATGGAACATCATTAAATTAGAGAATGAAAAATTTTAATTTTTCACGAACCGGATTACTATACGAGTATAATATTGTACGTGACCTCTTTTAGAATCATCTGATGAAAATGGTTGACGAAAATGTTTTTAAGTTTTTGAATTCTGAAAAAATCTAAGTAGATTAGACATGTCTAATAAAAATGTAAAAAAATTTTAAAAAACCACGCTTTTATTTAAAGTTGGTCACTTTGTAAAATGTTATTCATAGGGAAAGAGTAATGCCTTAAAAAACAAAAAATAAAAGGTTATCGTCTTGGGGATCAATTTTGTAAAGAAGATAATTTTTTCAATTCAAGTACTCACTGCACTTCAAAAAAAAAAAAAACTACAGAAAAATCATAACTTCTTCAAAAACATTCTTCATTGAAAAAAAATCATTCAAAATTTTTCTTAGTCAAAAAAAAAACAAAAAATTTTTTAGAAAGAAATTTAATTGAAAAGTTGATAAAAATGTAAAAAAAAATTTAAAAACCACGCTTTTATTTAAAGTTGGTCACTTTGTAAAATGTTGTTCATAGGGAAAGAGTAATGCCTTAAAAAACAAAAAATAAAATTTACTTGAATACAAAAATGTGTCATGAAAATTTTTTTTTCAAAAATTTTAATGATGAAAATCGTGGTGGGGCGTTAATCGAAAAGGCATTCGTTTGCTCCTCGCACACCCCACCACGCTTTTCATTATTAAAATTTTTGAAAAAAAAATTTTCATGACACATTTTTGTATTCAAGTAAATTTTATTTTTTGTTTTTTAAGGCATTACTCTTTCCCTATGAATAACATTTTACAAAGTGACCAACTTTAAATAAAAGCGTGGTTTTTAAAATTTTTTTTACATTTTTATTTAACTCTTTTTGTCGTTGAAAATATTTTAATTTCATAGTTTTACTCCTCGAAAACTAACATTTTGATATCAATGTTGTGAATTTTGAAATTTTCAAAATGGAACCCCCTCATAGGGGTCCAATTTGGGGTCAAGGGTAAATTTAAGTCCGAAAATCGAATTCAGCGGCCTCGAAAACCTACATTTCGATACCAATGTTGTGATTTTCTGAAATTTTCAAAACTGAACCCCCTCATAGGGGCTCAATTTGGGGTCGGGGGTAAATTTGAGTTCGAAAATCGAATTCAGCGACCTCGAAAACCTACATTTCGATACCAATGTTGTGATTTTCTGAAATTTTCAAAATTGAACCCCCTCATAGGGGCTCAATTTGGGGTCGGGGGTAAATTTGAGTTCGAAAATCGAATTCAGCGACCTCGAAAACCCCTAATGTAAGCACTATGTTCTTTCAATTCCAGTAAAATATTAAATGAGAGAGGATTGGTTGAAAACATACTCTTGGTTCCATGAGACATACATAGACATACATACATACCAAGTATATAAAAGCGTGGTAATAAAATGTCTAAAAGGCAGAAAATTTTGAAAATAAATTTTCATGGAAATATGAAAATTTTATTAATAAATTTGAAAAAAAAAATCCAAGTATAAGTAGTATTAAAATATCTGACAGAATACCGAAAAGTCAATTTTCATAGAAATATGAAAATTTAAAAAAAAATGTCTTAAAGTCATCCAAATAAAATAAAAATAAAAGTCAATTTCGTAAAAAAAAATATTTTTATGGAAAATGTAAAAAATATTGAAATTAAATTTTCTTTTGAAGTTTTAGAATATCCAAAAGTCTTTGACCCATCACTTTTTTTTTTTGGCCCTCGGAATATTAGGTACATTGAAGATTTTTTTGGGATTTTAAATTCACAAATAATGCCAGAAAGCTTATATGACGAATTGACGAGTGTTCGACGTGTTCGTCCATCACCCAACCTGACCTAACCTA
This sequence comes from Balanococcus diminutus, assembly GCA_959613365.1. Classification (NCBI taxonomy): domain Eukaryota; kingdom Metazoa; phylum Arthropoda; class Insecta; order Hemiptera; family Pseudococcidae; genus Balanococcus; species Balanococcus diminutus. The sequence continues at coordinate 29,693,549 of OY390718.1, read as the reverse complement.
ACCTGGTGTCTGAATTTCCTGTCGATTTTTTTTTCGAAATTTCGCTTAAAAGATATTTAAAAAAGTTGAATTTAATCTACGTAATTCAAAATAATATTTTACTTCTTTTTTGTTTTAAATAAATAAAATTACCCTAATTTTTTTTTAATGCGCAACTTTTTGCAGTTTCCCTGAATTTTTTCAAATTACGTTCAATTTTTTTCAAATTTTCATTTTAAAACAGAATAGGTAGTTAGGTATCAATTTTCACCTGATTTAAAAAAAATTAAAAATCAGCTAAAAAATCCCACGAACGATAGGTACAAGTCCATCTAAGATTTATTGGAACGATTTATACCTACGTAAATTTGCTCGCTATACATATACGTATAATCTAAAACAATACTTCTTTCATTGGGTAAGTAAGTAAATAAGTAATGGATTTCACAATTTCATTCTGATATTGAGTAACGAATCGTCGGAACGATATGACTTATATTTTCACTACTTTCACAATATACCGAAGATTCGTAAAAAAAAAAGTCAATAAAAAATTGCCTAGGTGGTAGTAGGTACTTATGTTTTGTTTTTAGGTTTAAAGCTGTCTAGTGTCTACATTTTGAATATTTAATTGGGAAAAATAGCGTAAATTCAAAAATAATAGAATTTTCGCACACGATGGTAGATTTAGGTGTCTATTGATCAAATTTTGAAATATTTATAATTTTAGCTTTCGACAATTGATACACAGTAAGTACACACGTGTAGAGTGTATTAGTGTATTAGACAAATAAATAAAAATAAAAATACCCAACTCACAAGATATTTCATTTATAATGATAGGTATTTTTTGTTGTCGCGTTTATGTCTCAAAGACGCGATACTCTGTCTCTTAAGTACCTACCTACCTATTATTTGTATAGTAAATCAAAGCTAAATTTTGTAACAATTGAATACCGTCACCGATTTTACTTGTATACGGTTAATGTTTCAATACAATATGGAAAACATTTGGAAGATTAGTACATTGTAATTAAATGTTTTAACTCTAGACAGGTATCCATTTGGTTTTTAGACAAAGCTTTACTATTCCATCACTTCAAAGACATACCTAATGAAGAAATAAGACTCACGAACTGATTAATTTTTTATAAAGTAATCAAATAACCAATTACATACTTGATATTGATTTTAGACAATAGGACAATATCGTTAGAGAAATTTTCGTGTTTCAAATAATTTACGTGTTCGGTCAATAGTTATTATATATTTAAGTGTTATCGTATACTTATAGCTAGAAATTTTCGTCAACTTGAAAAAAAAACTGGGTACTATGAACCGGTAGACATGGTTTTCAAACAAACCCTATGGCAACAGAAGTTAAAGTTAAATGATGGTGACCTTCGAAAAATTGAAGTTTCCAAGTTTCAAAATTGTTTCAAAGTAGTAACAAATGATTACGAAATTGGTGATATGAAAATTTTAAACTATTCTACGTAGATTAAAATGTGTTTTTATCATGACCAGCAATTTGGAAGTTGGCCGAGCTAATACACCTAAAATTGCTAAAGTTGGAAAAGTCCGAAAATGCAAAAATTAAATACACCGACCAATTAAAATAGATTTTTTTTTCCAGAAAATCTCTAAAATTTCTTAAATTTTTGCAGTTTTTTTTTAGAGTCATGTACAAAAAGGTCTCAATTTTTTCCAATAAAAAAATAAATAAAAACAACCACTTTGATCTTCTGGAAGAAAAAAACCTTTAACTAACTTTTTTGGAAAAAATGATAATTAATCTGTTCGGAAAAAATCTACCTAATTTCTGAATTTTTTAGAATGAAAAATTTTCTGTAGGTATTTCTTTAAAATGATGAAAATAAGTAAAAATATTTTAAAATTAATTTTCTAAAAAAAATTCAAAATTATTTTTGAGAAAATAAAATCTGAATTTTCTTGAAACAAAAACACCCAAAATTTTGGAGTCGGTGTCAAAAAATTCTTCATTGAAAAAAAAATTATCTTACGATATATAGTTACAGAAAAAAAAACCTCTCGATTTTTTGAGAAAAAATATGTACCTACCTACTAATTTTTGTATGTAGGTACCAGAAAAAAATGTTCAAATTCTTTTTTGATTAAAAAATGTATAGGTATCTTTCTTTTGGAAAAAAAACTTGATTTCAATTTTTTAGCAGAAAATAAAAAAAAATTCTCAGGTTTCTTTTGAAGAGAAATTTTTTTTTTTTTTTTTTGGTTGTAATTTTTTAGGAGTACCTAGGTAGGCTGATAAAATACCTTTAATTTTTTACAAATTTATACCTGGAGACATTTGTTTAAACTTGATTTTTCCATCTTCTTTTCAAATAATCTTGTAACAATTTTTTTGAAAGAAAAAAAAATCTCGTATAAAAATAGATATTTTTTGATCTTTCATCGGAAGAAAATCCCGTTTTAACTTACTTTTTTTGTGGAGAAAATAATCTCTTTTTTAATCTTCTGTTCGAAGAAGAAATCTTGCAATTTTTTGGGAGTAAGGATTTCTCAATTTTATGGATTAACAATTTTTGACAAAATTGCAGTGAAAATATTCCTCTTCATTTTTTATAAAAAAAATTTTGAATATCTTTTTTTGATTTGGAGTCATAACTAGCGTTAAACAAAAGAAATAAATAAATAGGTAAATAAACAGAACTTTATTTTTAAAAAATCTTTTGGGTGAAAACTTTCTTGTTTTTTTGTAGTAGAAAATTTCTCATGTTTGGAGAAAAAAAATCCCCCAATTTTTTGAGAACAAAACTTAATTTTATCCTGTTTTCGTAATTCTTTCAATTTTAAAAAAGAACACCATTCAATTTTTTCAGAAAAAACACTTCTTTTTTAGATCGAAAAAATTCTTCAATTTTTTGGAATAAAATATTACCTACCTACTTCTCAAAATTTTTGGGGAAAACAATTTTTCACTTCTTTTACAGTAGGTAGAAGATTTTTTTTTTTTTTTTTTTTTTGGAGTAGGTACCTATTTTATTTTATTTAATTTTTTGTAGTGAAAAAAGTTCCTAATTTTATGCAGACAGAATTTCTGTTTCTTTCTGAATGAAAAATCACAATTTTTTGTGAAGAAAAAATCGTAACTTTTTATCTCAGTTTTTTTTTGGAAAAAAATAATTCAATTTTTTCATCGAAAAAATCTCTTATTTTTTAGGGGAAAGGAATTTAATAAATAATTTCAATTGTAATTCCAAATTTTTTGAAAAAAAAATCTCAATTTTCTCAGGATAAGATCACATTGTCTTGACTTTTTTACAGTAATTTTTTTTTATTCTTTCAGAGTAAAACTTTTTCTCAAAATCTCAGGAGAAAAAAATTTCAAAATTTTTGTAAAAAATAAATTAAATTTTTTGAATTGTAATTTTTTAAGTCAGTGTAAAAAAATGGCAATTTGAAAAAACTTTCATTTCTTTGGGAGTAGAAAATGTTCTCATTTTTTTGAAATAAAGAAGTCTTCTAATTTATTTATTTTTTAAATAAAAAAATTTAATAACTTACTCTTCGGAACCAAAATGAAAAATTTCATAAATATTATTTGGAATTAACACCTATAGATACCCTTTTCCACTGTTTTGAAATATAAATTTAAAAAAAAATTGAAGTAGAAATAGCTTTTAATTTTATGCAGAAAAAATGTATTTCCATTTTTTCTGAGAGAGAAATTTCAATTATTTTGAGAATGATAAAATCTAAAACCTAGATTTATTTGTCTCAAATATTTTTGAAAAAAAAAATAATTCATTTTATTTTTCGAGGGAAAACGCTCATTTTTTAGAGGCAAGAAATTTCCTAATTCTTTGAGAACAAATATTTTCTTATCCCAAATTTTTTGAAGAAAAAAGCTTAATTTCAACTTTTTCAGAGGGAAGTTCACTTCATAATTCTTTGAAGTTGACGTAGGTAACAAAGTTTTTTTTTTTTGTTTTGGAGAAAAACAAAAAAAAAATCATTTCTTTAGAAGTGGAAAAGTTTCTATTTTTTGGAACAAAAACGAAAAATTTCATCAATTTTTTTTGGAATAAAAATCTTTTTCCATGTTTTAAATATTTAAAAAAAATTATAAAGTAAAAATAGTTTTTTTCAATTTTATACAGATAATTTTTTTTCTGAGAGACAAATCTTGATTATTTTGAGAATTGAATTTTGATTTTTTTTTGTCTCGAATTTTTATGAAAAAATCTATAATTTTTTAAAATAATTTTTGGAGGAAAGCCTTAAAAACTTTTTCGGATAATTTTTTCAGCTGTCACATTCAAAAATTCAACATTAGAAAAAAATCAACTCTCTCCCTTTCAGGAAAAAAAACCTGTATATCTACCCTCTGTCCTGTTTTTTATCACAAAAAAAAAAGATAAATGGGATGAATAGTTCTCATGTTCTCATCGAGTAAATATGCGATATCATTTCACTATCGAGTAACGAAAAAAATCAGTTTTTTGAGATGTTTACCTACAACGAACGAAATTTAAAAACGTACCTACAAGTTGATTTCATTTTTCTATGATTCATCATGAAAAAATACAATTTTATCTACGAACGTGATGAATTCATTATCAAAATCTCATCATATTTTATAGGTACACTTATTTTGAGATTTGACAATTTGTCCTTTCAATTAGGTAACTTGCTGAATTATTTTTTTAACGCCTGTGCCATTCTACTTTGAAATTTAAAGCCAATGGCAGACAGTATCAAATATTTTCTAATTACAAAATAATAATAAAAAAATTTAAAAAAAAGAGGAATAATGTAGAGACTGAAATTAAATTTAGTGAATAAAAATAATTCAGCTTTTTCTCGTATCACTTTCACAATTTTTTCACACGATTAATAATTTGAAATTTCACATCTGGGTAGGTATAAATTTTGCGGCGAAAAATTTGCATAATTCCTAACTTGAAACACTAAATAAAACTTTGCAATTGCAAGAGAGAGAGGGAGAGAACAACTTGATTCCAAAATTATACGTACTTTAACTCTGTCGCATATGTAATACGTAACTTAAATTACGTGCATCGAACCAACGTTGAAAAATGGTCAAACAAATGTAAACCAAACCAATTTTATGCAATGTGACTTAATTTTTACAGTTTTAAGTTTTTAGTAGCAAGGTACCCTTGAAATTTAAATAAAGTCGATAAAAGTTCTAACACATTGGGCAAAAATGTTGTATATAAATTTGCGAATACACAAAAATAAACGTAGGGGTATTTAATGAGGTTGATAATTACAATGGGAATTTTTGCATAATTAATCGAGCATTTGAAAAATATCACCAAAAAATTATAATTCTGAATTACATATGAAATTTAAAAAAAAACAACCAAACAACACTGTAACTTTTTAATGCCAATTTTTATCAGTTTCATATCAAAACACGACAATAATTATAGGTACAGAAAGGGTAAAAAACTCAATTTTGATAAAAATCTCTTTGAAATAATTATTTTTAATAAACATCGAACATTTATTATTAAAGCGTTAGGTGGCGAATCAATTTAAATTAAATTTTTTCCCCTCAAATTACACATTTCAGTCAATTAGACAAAACGAAACCGGCTACGAAGTGTATAAAATAAAATTGTCGAATTGTGTCGCAGTGTCGAGAATTTTCGTAGCATGCGATGATGATAAAATAACTTAAACATCCGGTAAAAATATTTAATAATGACACGCTACGTACGCTATGAAACTACAAAGATGTCTTTATCAAAAACCTGGGCAATTGAAGCAATACTATTTTCACAAATTTGGGCATTTCAATAATATTTTCTCACGACATTATGGTAAAATTAAAAGAAACGGGTACCACAAAAGGCCAACTTACCGAGGAAAATAAAAATGGCTCAACCGGAATCAAAACGTAAAATAATAAAACTGATTTTGAACGAAATTCGCGATATGAAAATTCAAAAAATACACTGCATCGAACACACGTGAAAAACTAAACACCTTCACAAATGAACTGATAAAACGCGAATGAAAACTATTCGTATTCGTTCTGGCGAAGTGCTGACTGCCGGCTATTTTACCTGTATCTACAATTTGTAGTACAATTCACCACAGATTATTGTACTGGTTGGTACTTCCCCTCCAACGTAAGGGTGGTTCGAGGAAGGTATTGTAATTTATTTTCACGCGAGATTACGAATACAATTCAATCTCGATGTGTGGTAGGGTAGGGAGTAGGGATGACTCGAATCGAGTTTAATATGTAAGTTACTTACAGATGATGATAATATTGATAATTACTACATGCAAAACATATGGTCATAAAGAGAGGAGAAATTTTCTATTGAGTAAGGTGAACGACAAGCTAATAATATTCGAGTTCGTGCACTTCAATAGGAAATTTTCGAAGCGCATGTTTAAAATTAAATACAGAATGTCAAATTTATTAGCGACCTTTTTGTTATTGAAATATTATATCCATATCCATGCGGCGGCTTGTGGTGAAAACACACTCGACGAATATTTAATGATTTCTATTATACGAATAATTAAATGGAAATTTACCCATAATAAACAATTCTGTAGAAGTCGCAAGAAAATCATACGCTAAATTATTGACGAGATTATTCAAGAAGATTTTGTTGGAGGGAAAAAAGTCAATTTTTTGTCTCGATTGACTTGAGAAAAAGCTTCAATATTTCGGTTGTTTTTTACTTTTTTGGAAAAAACCCAAACTACTCACTTTCTTACTTAGGTACTTAATATTGTTAATAAAAAATATCTACTACCTACCTAATTATTACTTTTTTTTTTGGAAATTTTTTTCAATTTTCTAGAGTAAAAATATTTTACAATTAATTTTTAAAGAAAACGATCTCTCAATTTTTTAGGAAAAAATTCCTCAATTTCGTAAAGTACCTACAATCCCTAAATTAAAATATCTATTTCTCAAAGTTTTGGAGAAAAAAAATCACTTAATTTTTTTGAGATGAAATTTCTGAATTTTCTAGGAATAAAAAATACAAAAATTTTTAGGGGGAAAGAAAATTTCTCAATTTTTTTGAGCATAAATAGTTTTTAAATTTTTGGGGAAGTAATTCTTAATTTTCGTTCTGATTTCTTTAGAAAAAATCCAAAGAAAAAAAATCATTCAATATTTTGGATTAAAAATTTTTTTCTAAAATTTTGGGAGAAACTTGATTTATTTTTAGAGAAAAAAAATCACTCAATTTTTCGGAGAAGAAAATTTCTAAATTTTTTTGGTTAAAAATATTTCTAAAATTTTTGGAGAAACTCAATTTTTCAGAGAATTTTTTTTTTCATTTTTTTGGGAGACGATTTTTTTTTTTTTTTTTTTTAATTAAAAGTATATTTTTCATACCTAACATTTTTAAAGTAATTCAATTTAAGAGAAGAGAAAAAGAAAACAGAATTTTTTTTCCCCAATTTTTCTGGAGGAAAAGCGTGAATTTTCTTGAAGTTGAGAATCTGTCAATTTTTTGGAGTAATCAAGCAGTCCGGTCGGACTGCCCCGCCAAGGTAAAATACCTATTTTCTCAAAATTTTCAAGATGTAAATTATTTTGTAATTTTATTATTATTTTTTTAAGCATACCTAGTATATTTTTTCTAAAAATAAACTTCCATTTTTTTGGGATAAACATGTTTTCCAATTTCTTGGAGCAAAAATATTTCTAAATTAAAAAAAAAAAAAAAAAACATGAAATCTAGAAAAAAAAAATCTTATTTTTTAGGAGACAAAAAACTTTATTTTTATTTTTTTGAAATTAGAAATCTTTCAATTTTTTAGAAAATAAAATTTCTTGATTTTTGGGAGCAATGATATTTCTCAAAAATAATCTTTTTTTTGGGGGGGGGGGGGGAGGGATTTTTAAAAAAAAATACCGAATAAAAATATTTTCCAAATTTTGCAGAAAACAATCTCTTAATTTTTTCGAAGCCAAAATTTCCAGTTTCTTTGAATAAAAATATTTCTCAAATTTTGGAGAAAAAGACACGATTTTTAAGATTTTTTTTTTCAATTTTGTCGAAGGAAAACTTTTTTTTAATTTTTCAGATTAGAATTAAAAATAGCAAAAACTTTCAAATTTTTTTTGGAAGGATGTTTTACTTACCCTTTTTTGACCAAAATAAATCGTTTAAAAAAACTTTCATTTCTTCAAAAAAAAACTCAATCGAAGAAATTTTTTTCTTAATTTTTTGGAGAGAGCTCTTTCAATTTTTTTGGAGGATTTTTTTTTTCTATTTCTGTTTGAGAAAGAAATACTTACCTAACAATTTTTTGGAAGTCGATTTTTTGAGGTAGGTAGAAAATTTTTATTAATTAGAATTTTTTTAAATAAAATTAAACAATTTTCTCAAATTTTTTGAAAGGAATATTTTTCAATTGAAATTTTTTGGGGCCAACGTAAAGAAATTTCCAATTTTTTTTTTTTAAATAGGTAATCTCTTAACTTCGTATTTTTAGCAAAAAATAGCACCATTATTTTTTTCCCAAAAAGAAATGTCTCAATTATTTTGGGGAAAATATAGAAAAAATCTCTAAATTTTTTCAGTAAAACATTTATTAATCAAAATTATGATTTTTGATGAAAAAATGTTTCTTTTTTTTTCTATAATTTTTATTTTTTTATTTTATTTTTTCTGAGAAAAATAATCATTATTTTATTTTTTGTCTTGATCTTTTTTTAAAGCTTTCATTTTTAGAAAAAGAACTTCAGAAATATTTTGAAGAAATAAAAATCTCTAAATTATTTTGGAGACAAAAATGAAAAAAAACTCTGAATTTTTCAAGGTGGAAAAAAATTCTTCATTTCTTTAAAGAAACATTTTCTAAATTTTTTGGAGAGAAAAAACTCATAATTTTTGTGCAGAAAAATGCGTCTTTCCTTTGGGGAAAAATTGAGCTTCACCTTGTAAAATTTCAAGTTGATCCTCTGCATAACCAATCCCAAATCTTCCTTTTTGAGTTGACTGACTTAAAAAGGCGTTTGGTAAATATGAGGATTAATTTACATAGTTAAGTAGGTAAATACATCTCAATCAAATAATAGTTATTTAAATAATTATTTGAACGATTTAAAAAATTATTAAATATTGGTATACTATTTCACGAATTTAAGAAGAAAAAATATTTTTCTTTTAGGAATAATTTTTTAAACGTCGCCTTATCGTGATAATTACGTTTCGTTTGCTCAATGAGATAAGTGAAATGAAATACGTACTTACTTAATAATTGAAAATGAAATTTAAATACAAAATTGATATGGAGAATTAGATGAAAAGATAATTTTGAATTTCACAAAGCCAAGAAATTTTTTATTATCTAATTATTCGGAGATCGAAAATTCCATGTACTTGCATCATAGGAATAACTTTAATGAATCTAATTCACTGATATAAAAAAAAAGTAGTCCTACTACCTAATAATTTAACAATTAAGATTAACGTTCATAACTTTTTTTTTCTTCTTTTTTTTAATGTTCAATGAGATCAAGTTAGCCACTGAAATTTCAAATTTTTTCAATTATTCTTAAAAATCCATTTTATTACAGAAAAAAAATATCGAGTAATAATGAATTATTTATTCAATGTAAAGTAATTACAATGATCATTATCAACAATACAATTCAACTATAATAATAACACTATTATATAAAATTTAAAATACATCTGTAAAATCGCCAAATTACGAATGATTTCTTTGAATTAAAATAAATTTCGACATAGCTTTAAAATCATTTTCATTTACATATTAAATAATCGATCAACAGTAACAGTTTATTAAGAAAGTATCTCGTATTAAGTATGTGCTTCACGCTTTCAGCATGAAAATGATACTCGATACTCAAGTTTGACTTATCAATTGGAATATTTTCAACAATATATTCGGTAGTAACATAATTTAACACGAAAAAGAGGACATTAAATTTTACTTTAAATAACGAATAAAACAAGTTACGATACGAAGCAACTACGATGAAGAAATCTTTCATATATGATCATGGAATGGTTGAAAAAAATATATAATACACGTTGGTAACCTGAAATAAAAGTTGTTGAAAACTCATGCCTCAATAAACTCTTTGAAAAAAAAGAAGGAAAAAAAAACAGTGACAACGTACTAAGCAAATTATTTAGCTTGTGCATGTCTTGAGGAATCTCTCGGATAAAATTCAGCCAAAGTAGCAGCCGGTATTCTTTTCAGCATTTCTTTAGGGAAAATACGTAACAACTGCCAACCAATATCCAACGATTCGAATACGCTACGATTTTCGTAATTACCTGTCGCAAAATATAACATCATGTAATTTAATGATGATTAAAAAGTGAAAAATAAATTTCCAACTTTTCACGTACCTTGCGAAATGAAATTCTTTTCAAACTTGGTTAAAAATTCCAGGTAAAGTAAATCATCGGGGGTTAAAGCTTCTTCTCCTACTACAGCTTTCATGGCTTGTACATCTTTACCAATGGCGTAACAAGCGTACTGAAAATGAAGATATTTAAATATTAGCTTTTTTCATTTTTTTTGGAAAAATACCAAAACCAGCAAGTACGTACCAATTGATTGGATACATCAGAATGATCTTTTCGGGTCATACCTTCACCGATGGCAGATTTCATCAATCTACTCAACGATGGTAAGACGTTAATGGGTGGATAGATTTGCCTATTGTGCAATTGTCGTTCTACGTAAATTTGTCCTTCGGTAATATAACCCGTTAAATCGGGGATAGGATGGGTAATATCTGCAATAAAAATCACACCAAGGTATACCAAATGTAAACATATGCGAAACACATGCATACACAACACAATCAACGCGTACCATCGTTAGGCATAGTAAGAATGGGGATCTGAGTTATAGATCCGTTACGTCCTTCGACTCTTCCGGCTCGTTCGTAGATGGTAGCTAAATCGGTGTACATGTAACCTGGGAAACCACGACGACCGGGTACTTCTTCACGAGCAGCAGATACTTCTCGCAAAGCTTCGGCGTACGAACTCATATCGGTAAGAATAACCAACACGTGTTTTTCACATTGATAAGCTAAAAATTCGGCAGCCGTTAATGCCAAACGAGGAGTAATGATTCTTTCGATGGTTGGATCATTGGCCAAGTTCAAGAACAAGCATACGTTCTCCATCGAACCGTTTTCCTACGGAAATAAAACACAGTCAACGTGCTGTCGTTTTTCAATAATAATAAATAATTCGAAAATAATTACTTCGAAATCTTGTTTGAAAAATCTAGCTGTCTCCATGTTCACACCCATAGCAGCAAACACGATGGCGAAATTATCTTCCGAATCATCTAATACGGCCTTTCCAGGTAATTTGACAAGACCAGCTTGTCTACAAATTTGGGCGGCAATCTATCGACAAAAAATAGATCATAAACCAAGTTCAAAAAATTCAAGGTCAATAAGCTTCGTTTCAAGTTTACTTCATTATGGGGTAAACCAGCAGCCGAGAAGATGGGAATTTTTTGTCCTCTGGCGATAGAATTCATAATATCGATGGCAGATATACCAGTTTGAATCATTTCCTGAGGGTAAGTACGCGAGTAAGGGTTGATTGGTTGACCTGTTGAAAAAATACAATCATTATTTCGGAATTATTCTCATCTTCAACTTGAAGGGAATTTTGCTCAACCTACCGTCGATATCCAAGTAATCTTCGGCCAAAATTGGAGGTCCTTTGTCGATTGGTTTACCACTACCGTTGAATACTCTTCCCAACATATCTTCGGATACTGGAGTTCTCAAAATATCTCCGGTGAATTCGCAAATTGTGTGTTTGGCATCGATACCAGTTGTACCTTCGAACACCTACAAGAAAACACCCTAGTTACACCCAATATCGTCATCTCACCGAATAGGATATTTCGGAAGGTTGAAACTTGCCTGGACAACAGCTTTCGAACCACTGACTTCCAGCACTTGACCGGAACGGATTGTTCCATCGTTTAATCTGATCTGGACGATTTCAGCGTACTTAGGGAACTTCACATCGTCCAAGATGACCAGCGGACCATTTACGCCCGAGACGGTTTTGTAAGCTGAAAATGTCAATGAAAATAGTTCAGAGCAATGAAGTAACCACAAGCCAAAAAGAACCCCAAAGGATATAGTGATTGAGGAGATACCTTGGGTAGATCTATGATAAAGGTGACGCCCATGAATATGCTATCATTCAGGACGTCGAATTTGACTAAAAATTAAACTGAAAGTACTTACTCAATCGGGGTTGTGAAATGAAATCCCTGTTTACGACCAAAGCATGCTCCATAAAAGCTTGCTTCGTACCCATACCTCCGTCGTAAGGCATTTTTCTAAAAAATTAAATAATTATTGCAGAATGATAAAACACATGAAAGAATCAGAAGATTTTTAGGAAAACACAACAACGCCCATTCCCTTCTCAAAAAAATTGCTATCAATTTTGCGAAAAAAATACAACCAGGAAAATCAGTCGATCGATAGAGAATTCGCCTTCGCAATAAAAATGCTCCGACATAAAAATGAAAATTTTGCGGTTTGATTACAAAGTCAACAAAATTTTCGGCTTTTTGAGTAAAAAAAGCTCATTTTTTTCAAACTTTCAAAAATTTAAACTTTCATCCGATTTTGAAGGGAATTTCGCCAAGTTATTACTTCTTTCTAATTTTCAAACTTTTGGGAGGATCGAGTGAGTATCTTTTTCATTCTACACTTTTTGCATAATTATTTTTATCTACTGTAACTTCACCATTTTTCGTGTTTCTTTCCCTCAAAATCTCAGTTCACTGTTTACGTTGATTTTTCTTTCGCAGAAAAAACTAAAAATCATGAAAGAAATACCAGATGTGGAAGACTCGATCGATAAAAATGTCGTAAAAAACAGAGAATTGTTATATAGATTGATAGTGAGGTAAGGACTCCTCCTGAGTAAACTTTCTTTGGATCAACTTATATGTATTACATTCTTATTTTTCAATTATTTATAGTCAATTGTACTACGATGGACACACCGGACTGGCTACAAGCTTATCAACTCTCATACAAGCGGATCCGCCATGTCCTCCCTCAGATAGACTATATCATTTGACAATGATTGGGTTAAAACACGAACCAGATAGGCAGAAAAGAAATGAACAAAATCCAGTTCTCGGATTGAACCCCATACAAGAAATTTTGATTGGTCCTGGATTGGGTTAGTGCTTTTATTGAGTTTTTGAAAATTAATTTTTAAAATGTTAATCACTTCGAATGTGTGTTTTTTTCAGATTTGGAATTCGAAACTGATGTAATATCTACAGCACCAGAACCAGCGTTATATGAAACTGCATATGTTACATCTCATAAAGGTCCTTGTCGAGCTGGAGCATTCAGTGTTGATGGACAATTGATAGCTACCGGAAGTGTTGATGCTTCCATCAAAGTACACATATTAAAAGTATAGGAGTTTTTTGACGAATATATTTTACCTATTTGTAAAATTTATCTACAGATTTTAGATGTTGATCGTATGTTAGCTAAGTCTTCGGCAGAAATCGATAACACTACGGATACCCAGAGCCATCCGGTGATTCGTACGTTATACGATCACGCTGAGGAAGTAACCTGTTTGGAGTTTCACCCCTCTTCCACAATTTTATTATCTGGATCGAAAGACTGTCATATAAAAATGTTTGATTATGGTAAAGCGTCGGTGAAAAAAGCTCACAAAGTCATCAGCGTAAGAAAATTCTCTTCGACGGATTATCTTACAAAAATCATATTCTCAATTGCGATGTGTTTTTTTAGGAAAGCGAGCACATTCGTTGTATGTCGTTTCATCCGTCTGGCGATTTTATCGTTGTTGGTACCAATAGTCCGATTATAAGACTGTACGATGTAAACACTAGTCAGTGTTACGTGGGAGCTGCCCCGACGTATCACCATACTGCTGCTATTACTTCCATCAAGTATTTAAATTTATAACCTACTGAATTAAAAAAAAAAAATTATAATTCATAAAATTTTTTTCTGTATTGTAGATTTTCACCTGGAGCCAAATATTTCACTTCGAGTAGTCGCGATGGTAGTATAAAGCTATGGGATGGTGTTTCAAATAAATGTGTCAACACGTTTCATAAAGCACATGGCGGCGCTGAAGTCTGTTCTGTTACTTTCTCCAGAAATGGAAAAGTAATGCCCTTGATTTTTCTATTCGTGATCTAGTTTTGTATTTTTCGATCGTTTATAAACTCGTGTATTTAAATTTTTCAGTATATTTTATCTTCTGGCAAAGATTCCACCGTGAAATTATGGGAATTGTCTACTAGTCGATGTTTGATTGCTTACACAGGCGCAGGAACGACAGGTTTGCTTAGTTGCATTCTATTTTATGATATTTTTGGCCAAAAACTTTATATAATTAAACTGTGTTAATCTGCAGGAAAACAAGAGCACAGAGCTCAAGCAGTTTTTAACCATACGGAAGATTACGTAATGTTTCCTGACGAGGCTACTACTTCTTTATGTGCTTGGAATGCTAGAAACGCTTCTAGGCAACAGCTTCTATCATTAGGTAATTGAAAAAAATAATAATATAAAAATATATTCAAATTCGAGATCAAAATCGAAATGAAAAATAGAAAGAAGCAACTGGAAAATTCAAAGCAATTTTTCTGACTAGTTGTGGTATTGCTTCATTTCGAAAGCAGTCCATTTTAAGAGGTCAAAAAGTCGAGCTCTTTTAATTGAAGTGTTTACTGATTTCCTAAGGCTTCGTGCTTCTTTTTGTGAATTAATTTAAATTCGTGAACGTCTAAAGACTCCACTTTTTTGTAAGGAAATTAACACCACTTTCACTTACAGGTCACAATGGTCCTGTTCGAATGATCGTTCATTCTCCTCACTCGGCGGCATTTGTAACCTGTTCAGACGATTTTCGAGCAAGATTTTGGTACAGAAAACACCTTCATGTACTTTAAAACGTTTAAAAAAATTACACATTGTTTTAAGAATTGAGCTGGTTTAAATTGTAAATAAAATATTTTATTTTCATTTTTCTTTCATCGATTAAAATTCATCTCGTAACTTAACCCATTTTAATGCACTTCTTTTTTCTTTAAATTAAAAAAAAAAAATTACACACAAAAACAAACAAACACATTTACAAACAGTAAACAATATTATGTAAAATATTATGTAGTTGTTTCTTTACATTTATGCATAAAATACGTATATTAATTTGTAAGTTTTCGAACAGGAAAAAGCTTTACAACATGAAAATATTTGGCTCTTGTTAAATAACGTAAATCATCACAATCCAATGTCTTAAAATAATTTGTATTAAGTAATACATAAAAGTAAAAATTAAATCACACGTAAAAGAAAAATGGAAAAAAACAACAAGAAAATAATACAAAAAAATACACGATGATTATCCGTTTCTTGCGTAGAGCTACCCCAATCGGCTGACAGTCACAACACTCCCAACTTGAGCCAACTTTTCTGAGGAATGATTTTCAAAAAACACCATCACATATAAAATTCCTCGGTTGATCCATATAAATACAGTCATGCTCGATTTATCATTGGTTGATCTAATATCACTATTTCAACCTGTAAAAATTAAAATATTCCTACAAACTGTTTGTTCATTCAAAAAGAGATTATCGAAATATAAAATTCATACCACTCTGAGTCCTCGTTCTAATGGATTCACAAGTAACAGACCCCTGGGTAAGTATACGCTTTCGTTTTGTTCGACGACAAATTTGCCAATTTTTTTCAAACTCTGCAATATCGTATTGTAATTAACCACTCGAAATAGTTAATCGATAAGGTGCCATCTAATACACACCCTTAAGAGGAAAACTTACTTTCTCATAATGAGATTCCATACAAATGAACATTAAGTATGCAGTTAAACAAGCGCAACAACCTTCACAATAAGTTTTACACGTTCCATTTTCGGCTTCTTCGAATAATGAGTTTAATTGGTTTACTGTATATTCAAATGCTGGTCTTTCAATCTACGAACATGTCAACATTTTAACAACGTAGGTTCTACGTACTTATGGGAAAAGATGTATCGAAATCTTACCTTATTCTCTAATTCATTTGGTAACTGTGTTTGAAAACGAACCATCGTTCCTTGCGTATAATCACGCTGTATGAAAGCTTTGGCACAGTTCTGGGTTGGTGAAATATTGGACGGTCTACCAGTAGACATGTTTGCTGCAAAGTTCCAAAATTATCATAACATTAAACATAGGTACAACAATCACACTGAATCGGATTAATTGAAGTATAAATTACTTGTCGATTTACTTCGAGTGACGAAGAGGTGTTTGAGGAAAATCAATCACTTGAGTTTCACTGATACGAACATAAGATATCTCGAGAACCGATACTTTCAACATGTGGATGGTGAATCATTTCAACTTTTTGGACATTCCTTCTGCACTTTAAATGCATAAAAAGATTTTATCGCCTCTTATTTCTTTAGTTATATTCATAAACTTCGATAATATATTATTTAAATTGATTGATTCTTCGAAGCTTTCGATAATAAACAAAAACAAACACATAATTAATCTGCCTTCTGCGAATTCGGATTCTCGAACGAAAACGAATGTGAACTTAGTCCGTCGGAAACTCACGACTGTTGCGCACCAAATGAACCTAACCGCCTAAGTGATAAACGCTACCGTCACGTTTTGCATTAGGCGGGTGCTATACGTATGAAGTAGTGTAGAATGGAAGGATTTCGCGTTTCAAAGTACGCACTATTAAGCAATTAAACGTCTCATTATTATTATTTCTTGCTTAAAAGGAGTAAAATACAATTAATTAAACACTTCTGGTGTTATATTAATTGTTTTTATTTACCAGAACACCATTTCCCAGTAGATTTGTAGGGTTTGACAGTTTCGGCGTATCCTTGTATTGTCCTATGATTTTTAAAATTACTTATTAAAAAATCTATCGCGACAGCATAGTATTTTTTTAATATGATCTTATAGGAAATTTTCTCCTCTTTCTGATGGAATAAAAATAATTGCTATCCGCGGAGATACTAAAAAGATACAGAGCTAAAACTTTCGCATAAAACTAATTTTTGTCTCGTTTCACAGCCTATCCGGATACAATTGAGCTTATAGCTTAAAAACTAAATCGAGGACCCCCCCAATTTTTTTTAATACTCGAGAAAAAACTGCCGCTTGGTTTGCAGTCCGTGAGATGTTAGCATTCCAGGTACACATTGAACGTGACCAGCAAATATATCTAAATTTTTTCCCGAATACCCCATAATATTATTTATGATTCTTATTGAAAATTTCGAGTTCTTTCCAATGGCATAAGAAACTTTTCGCTAGCTTAATTATTTTTTCCGCAATTTGATATTGTATTTCTGGAAAGGTAGCGCGAAGCGCGCATAAAGTTGTCGAGTACATTCCCCGGGAAAGTGGCCGCGTTGCTCGGGCTACTTGAAGCGGCTCGATTTTTCAGTACACATGAAATGCTTCAGCCTCTAGCTCAAAAACTAAATCGAGGAACCCCATTTTATTTAATACCATCGTGTAGCATATTTCATTCTCTTTCCAGTGGTATAAATTTCATCACATGCCTCAAACTTTACAAACGGCTTTAGGCTTTAGCGCTTAATAGAAGCAATACTCGAAAAAAAACCTACCACGTGGTTGCGAGTTGTGAGATGTTAAAAAAAGCCACATGTTTAAGGTTGTTTAAACTTTCAATGTATCGCCTCAAAAAATTTATCGCCAAGACCAATATTTTTTTAAAAGTAATCTCATTGAAAATGTACTCCTCTTTCCCATGGTGTAAAAATATTTTTTTTTCAGAAATTATTTCAGAAGATAGAGGGCCAAAATGTGAAATTTTCGTAATTTTTCTGCCTCTTTTTGGCCATAAATTAAAATAAGAATTTTTTTCTCTCATCATGTTATTGGATTTTTCATGCTCTTTCCAATGATGCAATCGCCATATCCGTACCTTTGCTCGTTCACTCACAATCGAGAATTTTCTCAAATTCAGTAGAGTTTTTGCTTGAAAACTGCGTGTTTACAATTACATTATTCAAAGCTTGGATTGATCGCTTCAAAAATTTATCCCGGTGACCTATCTTTTTTTTTTAAATTATCTTATCGGAAATTTACTCCTTTTTCCAATGGTGTAAAAATAATTTTTTTTTCAGAAAACATTTCAGAAAATAGGGGGCCAAAATGTGAAACTTTGGAAATTTTTCTACCATTTTGGTGTTCTGGTAAATAAAAACAATTAATATAACACCAGAAGTGTTTAATTAATTGTATTTTACTCCTTTTAAGCAAGAAATAATAATAATGAGACGTTTAATTGCTTAATAGCGCGTACTTTGAAACGCGAAATCCTTCCATTCTACACTACTTCATACGTATAGCACCCGCCTAATGCAAAACGTGACGGTAGCGTTTATCACTTAGGAGGTTAGATTCATTTGGTGCGCAACAGTCGTGAGTTTCCGACGGACTAATGTGAACTCGGAAGATTCGGAAAAACTCGTAATCGGATTTTCGAATAACGTAGTTTAGTGGAAAATCCGCTAGAAGTATTATTTGAATTTAGTGGTTTGAAAAAATTCCACTATAATCGTTATTTGAATTTCATTAAAAAACAAAAACATTTTCAAATTTTTATTTTTTTTAGTTACAAATTTTTTTAAATTTTCATTTAAGTATTTTTTTTTTAAAAGACAAAAAATCAAAAATTTCAATTTTTTTCAATGAAAAATTTTTCATTTTATTTTTTATTTCGTTAAAATTAAAAAATAATTTTCCACATATTTTTTTAAAGTGAAAAAATTAAAAAGTGTTCATAAAACTGTGGAAAATTCTCCGTAATTTTTTTTTGTTGAAAAAACTCCTATTTTTTTGAAGAGAAAAATGAGAAAATCAAATAATGATTTTTTTTTCTTCATATTTTTCATTTTTAAGCTAAAAAATACTCAACTAATAAGTAGAAAATTTCTCGATTTTTTCGCAAAAAAAAAGAAGGAAATTTCCGAATTTTTTCCGAAGGTAAAAATGCATATAATTATTATCTTATTAATTATTTTTTGGGGGGAAATCTTTCAATTTTTGAAAGAAGAAAAATTGTTTGCTTCAATTTTTGGAAGAAACGAAAAAAAAATCCAAATAAGAAATAAAAATTATCTAACTCATACCTAACTTAATTTTTTTTAGCACACGCGAGTTGATTTTTTTCCAAATTTTTTTTGAAAAAAAAAGAAAAACTCAATATTTCTGGAGAAAATAATTTTAATTTTTTCAAAACAGAAAAAAAATCATTTTTTCAAGCAAAAAAGACTTGTGGAAAAATATTCACAAAAATCTTTATAATTACATTTTTAAGAAAAGAATAAATCTCAAAAAAAATATCAAGGAATCCTCGTTTTTTTTTAGCCGAATTTTTTTAAAGAAATGATGGCTATTGTGTCCGACCCTGATTTAGAAGGAGGGGGGGGGGGCGGTAGAAAAGTTCTGACCCCAGTTGTTGACGTTTGGGACCGAAAGATGACGATCTGTCACATGTCACATATTTATATATATATATATATATATATATATATGAGTAATCTTTTGGGACTCTTGCGGGGAGTCTAATGGGTGATTGAGGTCAAACTTGCTATTCGGGGTCCCCTCCAATGCGGATTGATGCTATAGAAATTTTGGGACCTTGACTCAAAATTAGAGATATGACCCTTTTTTGAGGGGGTGCGGGGGAGCCCCAAAATCATGAAATTATTTGAAACTTGTCCCAGGGATGAGAACCCTAATTACCTCCAACATATTCAAATTTCAGCCCCCTAAGTCATCCCCACCCCATTTTAGATCCCAAAAAGTGGATTTTAGGGTAATTTTTTTCACGTTGACCAGGCTACAGACCCCCCAAATGGGACTGGGGGCCCAAATTTTCATCATACATCAAGTTCGTGCCCCTTATGTGCCTTCTGTAGGTTTCAACTTTTGGGCCCCCTTTGACCCTGGTCCAGGGTCAAAAATCAAGATTTTTCACAATTTTTCATGTTTTTTCTCGCTTCCCGGTACGTTGATCTGCCTGCAGCCCAAACCAAATGACCTTGGAAGCCAAAATTTGGTATTTATGATCGGTAGGGATCACCAAGGTGCCTTTTGGGTTTTTTGACCCTTGAGCCCCAAAATTGGGGGTTGCCCCTTTTTGTGGGGGGCTCTAAAGGAGCCTCAATGTGACAAAATGATTTTAAATTTTTACCAACAACAGTGACTCTGATTGTCTCCACTGTATTCAAATTTCAGCTTTCCAAGTCATTTCCACCCCATTTTAGGGGCTGAAAAGTGGATTTTGGGGTCATTTTTTCAAGTTGGTCGGGCTACAGTCTCCCCAAATGGGGGTAGGAAGTCCAAAATTTCATAGTAGTTTAAGTTCATATGGATGAAAACATTTTTAAAGTAGTACACTAACTTGGAAAAAAAAAATTCGGCTGTCGCGGAGCATCTTGACTGCTACGCGGTTTTTTTTTTAAATCTCTGTTTTTCTTACTCAGTTTGAAAAAATCTCTTGATTTTTTCAACAAGGGATCCCCGTTTTGTTGTTGTTTTTTCATTCCGCTAGGTATAGAAAAAAAACTTAATTTTTTATTTCAGTTTTGTTTTTTTCAATAATACTTTATACTTTCTGCAAAAAATCTTCTTAGACTAACAATTTCTTAATTTTCTTGGTGCAAAAAATTGTTAAAGTTTTTGGAAGGAAATATTCCTGAAATTTTTTAAAGTTGAAAATTATTATTTCAACTTTTGGGATGCCAATTTTTTCTAATCATCTTGGAATGAAAATTTTTAAGTTTTTGAATTAAAAGGAGGAGTAGAAAATTTTTCACTTTTTTTGATGTGAAAATATTTTTTAATTAAGCACTTAGGTATTTTGTTGTTTTCAACATTTCTTTCGGAGTAAAAAAATTTTGAATAAAAAAAAATTTTTTTTGTTTGAGAAAATAATATAATTTTGTCTCAATTTTTTATCTAAATAATATATTTTTTGAAAAAAGGAATTGACTTTTTTTATTATTTTTTTTAATAGAAAATCTCAATACCTCTATTTTATTTTTTCTCCAAAAAATTTTCAGAGATTTTAAAATTGTTACAGATCTGTAGCAATTGAAAAATTAAAAAAAAAAATTCCAAAAAAAGTTGCTTACTTTCTATTTTTTTAGAGGAAGAAATCATTCTCGCATTCGACGTTTATAAAAAATTCAACCTCCTCCTTTCCGGAAAAAATTGAGTCACACTCCGAGAAAATTCCAATTTGCTAACCCCTTCTCCACAGTATGAATTGTTTTAATTTTACGGATTCACTGTCTATGATTTAATAATTATTTCAGAGATCAGTCACGAACATCCATCTGGAGTAAATGGCCACAATCAGCGGTGGCAATACACAACAAAAAGATCAACAGTTCAACACCACGAACAAAATTTCTAATTCACATTCACGCATAGAAATTACAATAAACATTGAGAATTAAAATAAATATTGTTTAACATTTACAACTCTCGACAAACACAATAATACAAATAAATAACAAAAAAAACATATACAATTCGAAAACCTAACAAACACATTGTAAAAACCCGTCTTACAAAAAAAAAAAAAAAAAAAAAAATCATCCGACGTTCGGTTAAAAAGACAGTACGAAAAAAATTAACAATACTGATTTTACATTAATTTCTGCTTAAATTAACGCGAAACGAGTTAAAAAATTCTACTGGAATGAGTTAAACATTCATTAAAATGCATCGAGATTCAGGGAAGGGGAATGATAAAAGAAAAAATAATACTACGAAAAGGCAATGTCGCGCGATATCATTCGATAAAGGAAATACGCTTAACCTACGCAATGCTCCAGGCATTTTGTATTCTATATAACAAGCAATAATGCTAAACAAAATCGATAAAATTGTCGAAATAAATTTAAAAAAATAAATAAAAATTGGTGACTCGAAATATCTTACCGGAGTGATGACAAAATAAAATAAAAAGCGAGAAATGACTAGATGATTTCGAAAAGAAAAAAATAAATAAAAGATGGAAAGTATTACACGCCTTAAACAAAAAATTAATAAAAAAGTGATGGAACTGTAATGTTTGTTACACAGGAATAGATTAAAAATATTGTAGATTCGACGATCATTTTTTTTAATATAATAAATAGGTAAGTTATGATTTCTGTCTCATTTAAACTTATCTAATGTTTTTTTTTTCACCTTCCTTCTTTGAAACGATTATTATGAAGTCAGTTCTTATGAAATAACGCGAGAATAAATAAATAAATAAGTAAATAAATAGATAAACGCAAATATACTAAATGCAATTCTCGGCATTTTGATTGGTTACAGTGCATTTACGGCCTTTACCTTTCGGATCGGTCTTCACCGTAGAATCGATACTTATTTTTCTAGTATTACCGCCTAATGTAACTAAAGCTGAGGCTATTGCAATGCCTGTAACAAAAATATGAAAAATATTCGTAATTTAAAAAATATACTAATAAACCTAGTTAAATCAAGATGAAAAAAATGGAGCGAATTACATTTTGGATTGGGTGTAAAAAAATGTTTTGAATTCAAGAATTCCCTTTCGGTGCCCAGATTAACCATCAAAAAGTCCCAGAACCTTGACCCTCGAGAAATCCCGCTCCTTCATTGCCAAAGATAGACAAATTCTCACGAAAATTTCTCTAATGAAGTTACACCCATAATATGCTTCGATCTTAATATGTTTTACTAGTCCCCCTTGATAATTTTGAGGAAGGCATTATCAAGAATAAAAAATGTTTAGTTTTTTCAAAAATTTTTTTAGTAAAAGTAGGTAGTCATATAAATTATGCAAAAAACAAAAAAAAAATCCTC
This sequence comes from Balanococcus diminutus, assembly GCA_959613365.1. Classification (NCBI taxonomy): domain Eukaryota; kingdom Metazoa; phylum Arthropoda; class Insecta; order Hemiptera; family Pseudococcidae; genus Balanococcus; species Balanococcus diminutus. The sequence continues at coordinate 29,670,626 of OY390718.1, read as the reverse complement.
AAATTTTATTTTCCCTTGCCCCTTCAATTTTGAAATAGGCACCATTGCGTATCATTTCTAATTATTTTTATTTTTATTTTTTTAAAAAAAGAACCACTAAAATGCAGTTGGAGAAAAAAAATGAAAAAATTACGTATTGATGGAAAATTGTTTCTTCTATCTGTAACGAGTTCAGTAGCTGTGGGAGGGGGGGGGGGTGTCCGGAAACTTTTGGCAATTTTCAAAATAAGAATTAATCTAGTATACAGGGTGTCCGGCGAGGAGTCTGCCAAACTTGAAATTAGGATACTAACAAGAAAAAAACTTATGTACACAAAAAGCCTATTCCGATTTTGAAAGGGCAGTGGTTTGCAAAAATTCAAAATTTCGTCCAGATCCAGACACCTCATGAACCAGGCGCACCTTTTTGAACGGAATAAAAATAGCTGCAGTGAAAAATAGTATTTTCAAAATTCAACGCTATGTGGCACTCATTTTTTTTTTAAAGGCAACAAGTAAAATCCAGTTGGAGAAAAAATTAAAAATTGATAGAAAATTATTTTTTTCATAAATTCATTTCAAGTTGAAATTTTTAAATTTAAAACTGAGTTCATAATTTGAATTTTTTGCAAGTTTTTAAGCAATTTTGGTGATTTCGATTTTTTTTTTCATTTCTAATAAATAATAATACTTAATTAATTGTTTCAAGTTTCAACACGTTCTCATTTCTTAACTTGAATTTTCTGTAAATTAAAAAAAATCTCAGATTTGGTAAGAATGATTTCCACAAATTTTTTATTTAATTCAAAAAAAGTTTTATTACCTACATCAATTGTTTTCATAAATTCATTTCAAGTTGAAAATTTAAAATTTAAAATTGAATTTCATACGTAACTAATTTGAATTTTTTGAAAGTTTTAAGCAATTTTTTTTAATTTATAATTTTTGTCGTTTCAATTTTTTTTAGATCACATACATTTTTTCTTTCAAAACTTTCCACGATTTTTTATAAAAATTCCAAATATTGATTCGATCCATTTTGACCGATTTAAAGTAAAAAATTCTCAACTTTGTTAAGAACTCATAAGAAGTAACTTGATTTTTTTCCTTCAAATTTCAAGAAATTTTTCGTCATTATTGAAACTTGGAAATATTTTTCTTCCGCTTTATAGAAAATAATGATTTTTTTTAAACATTTGAAATCTGGTAACACAGATATTTTTCAGAAAATTTTCTGGCTTTTGCTTGGTCATCTAAAAAAATTATCATTTAATTAAAGTTTCTACAAATTTTGAGTAATTTTTCGTCATTTTCAGAATTTTCAATTTTTTTTTTCAAATTTGCCGATTGAGATCACTTTATAGATTGTATTTTTTTTTCAATTTTACTCAATCAAATTTAGAAATCTTACTCGGTACTTGAAATTTTTTAAAAAAATTACCACATTCGTAAAATTTTTCATATTTTGAGTTTTCACTGAATTTTCAAAATTTGGACAATTTTGAATTTTGGCTGAATTGTTACGTTAATTTTGGAATTATAATTACATTTTTTAAATTTGTCAAATTTTCTTTTTTGATAAATTTTCAAAATTTGTCAAATTTTTATTTTCAATGAATTTTTAAAATTCGTTAAGTACATCCAAATTTAAAGTTCGGCATACCTTTCGTCGGACACCTTGTATAGTGATGGGCGTTTTTGATTCACCCGTCAACCTGTTGTAGAAATGAATGAAGCGGTTTTCCAGGAAATTTCACGTAGGTACTTTAATATTTGCTTGAACTTTTTTTGGAAGTAAAGCACGGTTGAAGTTTTTGAAGTTTTTGAAAAAGGAGATTTCACACGTGCCCACATTTTAAACACTGTGGGGGGAGGGGGGACTTTTCGAAGTCTGTGGCGTATCCTCATTCACGATCTCTTCCGAAATTGTGTGTTATTCGCGAAAATGGAGCGCATTCTTCATTATTTCGACCTGTTGAGTGTATATTTTGACGCTAGTTTTTGCGCCACCCGTTCACTTTTTTGAAAAAATGAATATAACATTTTTTGTTGCAAATTATATCTACTTAAATTTTAGTTATGACCATTTTTCCGTTTAAACGCATATTTCAAGAGTTATAAGCGAAAAGCAACGAGAGGCTAAATTTGGGTCCACATTTGAAGGACTTCTCAAGGGGTGAGGTTCGGGAACTTTTTGTTGGTAAATCAGAACACCGAAAGAAACATTTTCAAGATTTCATGTAACAACCCAAAATTTCCTTATTTCACTGGGCTAAATGGGAATAAATTCACATTGTACGAACCTGATTGGCCATTTGGACTATGGGCATCGCTACCCGTAGGTAATCTAACAATTAACGAGAGCACAGCCGCTTTATTATTGTTACATGGTTCCATGGCAATAGGATTCGGATATTCCTAAAAATTTTTTTAAAAAATTGATCATCAAATCTCCAATCTATGCAGGTGTTAAAAATCTGCGTAAAAATTACTCACTTTTTTTCGCCGACTCAACGTATCCGATACAGAAATGGTCGTCACGTCTTCCGGCGGACTTTTCTGCTCAATTTCCAAATTAATGGTGGAAAAAGGCCTTCGAGCCATTTGTACCATTTCGACAAAAAGTCTCTGCGGATGAAAAACACGTAGGTATAAAAATTCAACACTTCAAAACCGATTTTTAAACCAAAATATGCGAATCGAAAAACAACAACAACACTATATACCTGACGTCGACGATATGTATCGTATTTTTGCTTAAGTTTCCATAAAACAGCCGCGACCAATAACAACAATAAAAAGCATCTGGAACATAATTCGGCGTAAATGAGAAAATCCATTGTAATCACCTTCACGCATTGATTAAGAACCTACTACTGAACTACTTACGAGGAAAACGTAATAAAAAACTGTTGTAAATTCAACTTAGGATATTGTGAAAACGATATCTGAATCCATAACGGCGGATGGAAATCGTAAACGTAAACATAAAATGTAGTCATCGAATCGTTATTGTCTAACCCAAAACTATGCTCGGTTTTGGAAAATCTGGTCCGAAAATTCGAACAGTTATGCGCTTCTAATAACACCTTTTCTTTATCTTTATCACCTGCCAAAGGAAAAAAAAATACATACGTGAAATATACACCCGAAGGTAACGGTGATTTTGTAGCACATATTTCAAATATCTTGCCTGTTTTCTTTGTAATATTCATTTTGGCCGGAACTGAACATAAAATGTTAAAATCGGCGTCTATTTCCGCTTTTGGCGGACTATTTTTGAAATTAATTTGCCTAAAATGGCGGTCTTCCTTTTTGGATAAATTAAACGTGAATTGGAAATCAATCGCTAATTCGTCTGCGTAAAAAAAAACACAAAAAAATTGAAATCGAGTGCTCAAACATCATTTTTTTCTAGCACCAGGAAACACTTACAGAAACAAGAACCGCGAGGTACCGTAGGATCTCCCAAATAATGATTCTGTGTATCGCATTTTTCGCAATGATCGCCGATAATACCTTTGGTGGTACAGAAACACCTTCCGGTCTCGGCGTGACATTGATTAGCTTGATTATTACATTCGCAAGCTATAAAATAACATCAATAAATATCGAATAAAAAAATAACGCGGAGGGAATCACAATAAACCACTTACGCAAACATGTTCCTCCGTTTAAAGGATTTCCATAATATCCGTGAATGCAACGTTCGCAATGAGGGCCATGTGTAAAATTACCGCACGGTTGACTGCAGATATTTGTATTACTCAAGCATACGCTGTGACCGTTGCATTGGCAAGCTGAAAGTGAGCAGAAAAACAATGTAATGCGTTAAAGTTAATAACATTGTTTTTTCGCAAATCAACGCAATTTACGACGAATCATCGGATTTTTTTTTCTTGTTTACGTATTTCCAATTAAAATATTCCAAGTTCTTAAAATTTGAGATTATTTCTTTTGTAGGAATTTTCTAGAGGAACTCGATTTTTTTTATGTAGGAGTGACGGATTGGAAATTTTTAAATGTTAAATATGAGACCAATTATTTATTTTCCCTCCAAAAAATTGATAATTTTTTTCTATGAAAGAGTTTGAAAAATCTTTCGATTTTAAAAAAATTTAAATAATTTTTTTCCTTCCAAAAACTTTGCAAAATTTTTTCATACGGAGAGACCCCCCCTCAAAAATGTGAGAATTGAGGAATAATGTCAAATTATAAAAATGATTTTTCATTTTAAAAAATTGAGAATTTTTTTCTACAATAAAATTGAGCATTGTCAGAATTACCCCCCCCCCCCGCCCCCTCAATAAACTAAAAAAAAATCTTCCCAAAAAATTTTGGATTTTTTTAAATTCAAAAATTGAAAAAAAAATATTACGAATTTTTCAATATCTAAATCTGAAAAATTAGGATTTTTTAAATTTGAAAAATTTTTAGATTTCAAAAAAAAAATTTTTTTTTTCCAAAAATGTGAGAAATACGTTGATTTTCATTCAAAAAAAATAGAATTTGTTTTATTCCCAAAATATTGAGAATTTTTTCAATTCCAATTTTTTAATCCACAAAAATCAAAAATTTTCGATTCCCAAAAATTGTGAAATTTTTTTTATTCAAAGAATTGAGAAATTTTTCAATTATTCCAACAAATGAATAGAATTTCTCCAATATCTCAAAAATTTAGAATTTCTTTTATTCTCAAAAATTGCAAATTTTTCAATTCCTAAAAAATTTGATTTTTTTCATTGAGAAAAAATTAGGGATTTTCCTTTTCTTTTCGATTCCAAGTATTCGGAGAATTGAGGAATTTTTCAACATTTCAAAAAGTCATAATTTAATTTATTCCCTAAAAATATAGAATTTTTTCATTTCCAATTTTCTAATCTCCAAAAAATTGCATTCATAATCCCCCCAAAATTGGAATTTTTTCATTGTGGAAAAAATTGAAATTTTTCAATCTCAAAATATTGTGAAATGTTTTTATTTGAAGAATTGGAAAATTATTCAATTCCAAAAAAATAGAATTTCTTCATCATCTCAAAAATTGAGAATTTTTTCATTTCCAATTTTTTAATCCCCAAAAATTAAGTTTTTCGATTCCAAGAAATTATGATATTTTTTCATTCGAAAAATTAGGAAATTTATAAATTTGTAAAATTGAGAAATATTTCAATTTCAAAAATTGAGAAATATTTCAAAATTAAGAAATGTTTCAATTTCAAAAATTAAGACATTTTTTAATTTAAAAAATTCAGTATTTTCCCCCAAAAATAAAAATTATAGCTTTCTTTTTAAGTTTTTAAAAAATGAGAATTTCTTCAAATTTCCAAAAGAATTTCTTTAAAAAATTAGGAATTTTCACATTTTCTGAAAAATGAAAAATTTTATACCTATTAAAAAAATGGATTTTTTTATGGCGAAAAACCGAGGAATTTTTTAATTCCGAAAAATTGAGAAATTTTTTGATTCCATAAAAATTAGAATTTTTCTTCTAAAAATATGAAAAATATTTTAATAAGAAATTTTTATCATTCTCAAAAAATTGAAAAATTTTTCCATCCAAAAGAATAGGAATTGTTTTTCTAAAAAATTGAAAAATGTTTACCTATTTAATTTTTCTTTTAGTTTTCTTTTTCAATTTACCAAAAAAGAAATTTTTTCATTCTATGGAATTATTCTCTCATTTCCAATTTTTTTATTCCAAAAAATTGAGAAATTTTTCAACTCCAAATTTTTCCCCTCCAAAAATGTGAAAAATATATTTTGTATTATTTTCAAAAAATTGTAATTTTTCATAGGTACTTCAATAATCTTTTTTTCATTCTAAAAAATTTAAGTACAATTTTATTATCACCGCTCGTTCCATGCCAACTAAAAAATATTTTTTTATTCTTGAAAAAAATAGAATTTTTCAGGTTGCAAAAAATTAGGAAATTTTTTTATTCCAGGAAAATGGAAATTTTTTCCTATTGGAATAAATTAGGAATTTTTCTTACTACATACAACGAAATTGAGATTTTTTTACTGCCTAAAAAAAATTAAAATCTCTTACGCGGTACCTAGAACCTAGCAAAAAATTAAAAAGATTGCTCTCAAAAAATTGAGAATTTTTTCCAAAATAATAATTTTTTATTCAAAAAAGTTGAGGATTTTCCTTACTACAAAGAAGTTTAGAACATCCTTTTATTGCAGAAAAATCTAAAAAATTGTTTTCTTCCAAAAACGTAAAAAATATGATTACTTACTTGAAAAAATGGGATTTTTCAATTTCCAAAAATAGGATTTCTTAAATTTCCTAAAAATATATTTTTTATTCCAAAAAAGTGAAAAATTCTGAATTTCTAAAAAATTTATAAATCAATTTTCCTAAAATGCAAGTAAAATTTTCAAATTAAACAAACTGTAATTTTTTCATTTCCAAAAAATATAATTTTTTTATTCCAAACTATTATTTTTTGAAATTTTTCATTTTGATTGGATTTTTTTCTAAAAATGTGAGGAATAAAAAAAATGAAAAGTCTTTCATTTAAAAAAATTAAGAATTATATTTTCCTTTCCCATTTTTTTAAATCCTAAAAAATTGAAATTTTTTTTATTCTCAAAATATGAGTTCAAAAATAAAGAAACTTTTAAACTTCAAAAAAATAGATCCTCCCAAAAAATATTTTCATTTTAATAATTTGTCACTTGATCATTTCAAAAAAATTATTAATTTGTTTTATTCGAAAAATTGAGAATTTTAATATTTCCATCCATTCACCCACAGAAAAATTTTGAATTTTTTTTTATAACTCTCGAAGAAATTGAGAATTTTTTTATTTCAAAAAATAGTAATTTTTTAATATTCAATTTTATCATTTTCAAAATGTTTTAGGGTGTAGCTCGTTCCCGAGCTCCTGTCAAGTTGCCGACAATGGTGGGAGAATATCAAGCGATACTTTATGAAGATCTTATAATCAATCATTAAATGTAATTTACGAGACAGTTTTCACGATAATTTCGTCACCAAGGATGAAATCATCCAAGGACGCAGATCCGTTTTTCTAACTCGAATAAATCAACTTACAAGGGCAACACGTAAAACACCAATTTCCACTCGAGCAGCTCTGCGGACTCGTATTTCCACCGGGTAAGCACGACCCTAATCCAGTTCCCGATCCGTCATCACACCATCCGCACTCCGGATCGGTTTGGCATTCTCCGCAAGATTTATAAAACGTACACGCCGATTTTCCTAAATCAAATTCAACGTTAAATTTCACTGTAGATGGGCTTTTCGTTTCGTAGCATCGATATAATTTATATATGTACCTGTCGAAGGCCGACACCGATTAGAAGAAGCGGTCCATTCGCGACATTGGCCATAAGGGAAGGTGGGGGAATAGCCATTCTTGTCGATGCATCGTTCTTCGGTATGGCACCACATGCAACTATTCTCCGTGCAATTGGAACACGAGGTGTAATCGGAACAGCTATTTGGGCACGATCCTACATCCTGTTGAATGAAAATCACATGCGATAAGTATCTATAGATACAGACAGGTACTTGGGTAATCGGTTTAGGTGGATGTTTCCGTTGATTAATTCCAACCTGTTGTTCTTCTATTGTTAAATTAGCTGTAGGCGTGCAAAACGATCCGCTACGATTCCAGTAACAATTCTGAACAAGTGAACAGGCTTGGCAAGTGTGCTGATTATGACAGTACGCGTTGTCGTCGGCGTTACAATTCTGATAGGGCTGCGTTGAAAAAAAAAAGAATAAATTATTACAAATTTAAGTATCTAGCTCAATCCTCGGTATGCTCATTGGCTGGCTGCTTACCAGTGATAAACATTGAATCACGATAATTACATATTCCATATTCGCTTATTTAAAATACTAAAATTTTAAAACCCAATTCAATTTCACGATATTATTATACGTACTCTCAAAGTAGTATATCCCATTGCATTGGGTAAAGGCTCTTTGCAGCGATTATTTTGCGTACAGATTCCTTGATAAGGACACCAGCCGCAATGCAAAGACGTTTGCACACACGATTGGCAATCGCGTAAAGACGAGCATAACTCCATAGACGTGGCGATTTGTGATCGGCTTTCTTCGGCGCATATACTGCAAACAAAAATTTAAAACTTTTAATTTTTCAAGTATTTTACGCGCACTATGTAAATTAAAAACAGATGTTCTCGTGCGATTCCACATTTGTTAATAATTTTCAGCGGTTTCGAAGTTTGCCAAAATTCAAGGTTATAAGATTCAACCAATATGTGCTGATGGGGCACTTCTCCACTTCTTCAGCTCGTAAGACGACTTACGTGTAAACATTTGAGTCATCAGTTCTGTCTAGAGAAGCGGTAATCTGGCTACGAGATATGGCAGTATTGGGAAGACATTTTCCTTGGGTACGATCCCAAATACATTTTAATCCTGGTTTCATATTCAGACACGATGATTGACTGATTAGTGCAAAGCAACTTCCTGGAGTAAATCTGAAAAGAAAAAACAATCATTAGTAGTGTTATATAATATTTTTGGCGAAATCCTGATTGATAAAAATTATCAATGATGACCTACTTAACACCAAAAAATTAATTAAAATGTATATTATCTCTTTCAATCATTTATGAATGAAATTGAACACAGTGAATGACGTCACGGAAGAATTAATTTAAACCGTCAAGCTTCGATGTAATTTTAATCCATCTATAGGTACAATACATAGGTACCATCTCAAAGTCAAATGACCATTAATAAAGAAGGCTAATTAAGATGAAAAAAATATCGTCGTTTTGGAATTATTCAAAGAGTTTGAGGTTTGTGATGCAATATTTTGTACTATGCACATCTGTATGCTCTCATCACAACACGAAGGGTAGTTTCAAATTTCCAAGAAAAATCACAGTAAATCATTTTAAAATGAAATTTGAAGAATCATAAATTCCAAAGTTGGTGTTTTCACAGTAAACGTGGCAATGAAAAGGGAAAATTAGGATTTTTTGCACAAATTTTTCAATCAAAATCAAAAGTTGCTTGATTGAATTCATGTTCCTAGGAATATATTGGTTATTACAAACATTTTTATTGGACCACTCCCTTCCCTCCAATTTTGTCCAATAGGTACTACGTATGTAGATACTTTACATCCAAAATTATAGGGGGAAGCAGGCATGAAATTCACTATTTTGATTCTTTTTTTAAGTACTTTAGTGACCAAAAATTGTTCAAAAAGTGACCAAAACTGTTAAAAAAGTGATCAAAAATCAAATCCATCAAGAGGAAATTTGAGAGAGTCAAATAAGAATAATTTTCAACTGGATTTTTTGAATTTTAACAAATAGTACATAATTAGCAACTTTTTCAGAAAAAAAATTACGATGAATTTTTTTGATTTTTTTTTCAAAATTAATTTTTGGAGTGTTTTGTCAAATCAAATTCGAAAATGAGTTTGTACTTTGTAGACATTTTTTTGAAAAACAATTTTTTAATTTTATAAAAAATCAATTTGATGCCAATTTTTTCAAAATGCCTTGTAATCTGTTTAAGGGGGGGGGGGGCATAATTTTTTTTTTTTTGTTGAATGCATAGAGTTGACAAGCGGAATTTTCTAAGACCTTTGCATGACGTTATTTTGATTTTTCATCTATGAAATTTTGAAGAAAAATTGGAAACTAATTTGATCTTGCTTTTTTTTACGAAAAAAAATTATATTCATTTTGCATTTTGATGATGTCATTTTGTAGAAATTATTGATAAATTTTTTGGAAAATGAAAAATTTTTAGTGTTAAAATTTGAAGAAAAACGCGACTTTTGCTTAATGCCCCGTTTCCAGGGAAACTATGCAACCCACCAAACTTTTTCTTAGAATGTTTTTTATTCAGTAGAGTTTGGTCTGTAATCTGACGATAGGGTTTTGGAAAATTCCTACTTTCCCTCCGATTTTATCAAACTTTCTCATAATTTTCATCGTAGTATTTCAGTCAATTCGAAAGAAAATTATGAGAAAGTTTGATAAAATCGGGGAATTTTCCAAAACCCTCTCGTCAGATTACAGACCAGACTCTATACTGAATAAAAAACATTCTAAGAAAAAGTTTGGTGGGTTGCATAGTTTCCCTGGAAACGGGGCATTATGCAAAAGTCGCGTTTTTCTTCAAATTTTGACACTAAAAATTTATCAATAATTTCTACAAAATGACATCATCAAAATGCAAAATGAATATAATTTTCTTTTTTTGAAAACTCCATGCATTTTATTTTTCAAAAATCAAAAATTAATTTTTTTTCGTAAAAAAAAAGCAAGATGAAATTAGTTTCCAATTTTTCTTCAAAATTTCATAGATGAAAAATCAAAATGACGTCATGCAAAGGTCCTAGAAAATTCCGCTTGTCAACTCTATGCATTCAACGAAAAAAAAATTATGCCCCCCCCCCCCCCCTTAAAGATTGGTGGCAACTTTTTTTTTTTTTGAAATTTCCTTCAAACCTACTTTTTTGAAGTTTTTCCAAAGTAAATTTTGTTGATTTATCAAAATATGATTTTTTTTTTGAAATTTATCCGAAATCGAAACTTTTTAAAATTTAGTTTCTAGGGATAAAAAAAACAACGATTTAATTTTTTCCGAATTTTTTAAATAAGTGACTTAAAAAAATTCAAATCGAAAGTTTTTCAAAAAAAAAAAATTCTTAAAATTTTTTGAATGGTTAGATAATTGATGTTCTTTAATAGTCAGCTAATGTTTTCTTCTCCAAAAATTCATTTATAAACTCTTTGTTTTAATTAATAAAAATCTCGCCAATTATAGAAAATCGACCCTTTCATTTCGAAATTCTTATCTTTTTAAAAAAAAAAATACCTATGTCTTAGAATAAAATATTTCAATTTCTTTTGGGGAGGGGGTGACGTCCTTGAATGTTTTGACGAAGCAGAAAAACATCTGTGTTTTTTCAAGAATTTTTTCCCCATTTTTAAAGAAAGAAATCTTAATTTCAAAACCTAATTAAAAAAAAAAAAAAAAAAAAAAAAACTCAACTTGTTTGGAGTTGAAGAAATTAAACTTCGAATTGACGTGAAAAAAATTTCGTCTTAAAATAAAATCTTTCAATTTTGCCGGGAAAGCCTTTAAAATTTTTTTACGTACCTATAGCAGCAGAAAAAATCGCTGTTTCTCTTCTTTTTTTTTTTTCATTTTATTTTTTCGCCCTTTCATTTTTAGAGAATAAATTTCTGGTCTTCATTATTTTTGAAAAAAAAACTTAATTTTTTTGGTGTAAAACAACTTTTTATTTTCTGAAGACAAAATAAATCTCTTAACTTTTTCAAGTAAAAAGTTTTCAAACTTTATGGAGTAAAAAACCTTATTATTTTAAGAAAAATAAAGCAAAAAAAGTTTTTCAATTTTTTGAAGAAGAAAAAATGTACTATTTTTTTCGATAAAAAATGCTCACAATTTTTTGAAGAAAAAAACTCATAAGCTTTTTGAAGTACATACAAAATTTTCTAAATTATTCTGAATAGAATCAGAAAAAATCTATCAATTTTTTTTTTTGAGAAAGGAATCTTCCACTCAAAAAAAAAAAAAAATTATTTGTCCCAATATCATTGAAAACAAATCAATTTGTGGAGTAAGAGAATTATTTTTTCATTTTTTCGGAAAAAATCTTCTTTTAATTTTTCATTTCTTTGTGGGAAAAAGTTTAGTCTTTACCTACATGCCAAGTTTGGTGAAAATAAATTGAAAATTCGCAGAGATGAAATTTTAAAGCTTAACATCAGGTATGTCTGGGCACCAGCCCCCCCCCCCCCAAGGTGCGATAAAAAATCTCTGATATGCAATAAAATTATCTTTTACCATTACAAATCGGAAACCTGAGAACATTTTGAAATAAGCAGGAGGCCATTTGACCCTCTTACTACGAGCCTTCTGGTCAAAATTCAAAAAATGCTAAAAAACAAACAATGCAACATATCGTTTGTTACATTTACATTTGAAGGAATTGTCGCTAAGCCCCCAAAACCCAACAAATTTTGAAAAAATTGACGAAATAAAAAAAATTCTGGTGACATATCATTGGTCAAGTTTTTGATACCTTGAGTTCGAATATAGCCTCACTTTTTTTCATATAATTTTCCCTCAGCTCCTCACATTTTCTCAAATATTAAAAAAAACTGGCGATCAGCTGGCGATGTCAACAGAACGGTGTGGCCTATCGTTTGATATGTTTTTGATGGCTTACTCTTGTGACGGTAGAAGCTCGTAAATTTTTTTTTGAGTAAAATCGGAGGATCTAAGGTCAAAATGTTGCCGAATTGACAAAAAAAAGATCCAACAAAATAAAAAATTAACGAAAGTCCACAGTTGTTTGAAACGATGACTCAAAGCACAAACCTACGATAACCTGAGGATAACTTGCAAAATATCAATACGTGAAATTGTACCAATATTTACTCACTTTAATATATCGTTCATCATTTGCCCATTGAATCCGCCATAAATGTACAAAGATCCTTCGAAGGTAACAGCCGAATGCCCAAATCGAGCTAAATCGCTATAAAACATCGACGGCACGGAAGACTTGACCCACGTATCGCAAAACACATCGTACATCAGAAATTCGTGAGAATAACATTTCATGAAATCGCCACTCGTCGAACCATTATACGTATTTCCGCCGAAAACCAGCATCAATCCGTCGATAAAATTGGCTGTGTGGAGGTATCGAGGACTTGGCGCCTTCATTAACATTTTCCTATACGAAACGATTGCATTAAAGTTGGTCGAATATTGTTGGTACTTGACATTATCAAGAGGTACTGCGAGCTTTACCACGTGCGATAGGTGGGATCATACGAGTATAATCGATCACTTATATGAGATGAGGCGACACTAGATGATATGAAACCTCCGTACACGTAAATACGCTGCGTAAGCGGGTCCCAAGCGCTCGTATGGCCATAACCGCCTTTAACAGGGAATCCTTTGGTTTTCACTATTTTCCATTCTCTTGTGCCTGAAAATTAAACAAGCAGTTAGATCACAATAATATGCGAAAAATAGAAAAAAAAATCTCGTCGAAAGTCTACTCACCAAAATGATACTCTTGGACAGTGTTCAAAAACCCAAATACGGGAGAGTATCCAAAAATAACGATCATTATCTCCGATTTACGCGATTTATTCGTAAACAGTGTGACAGTGTGGCCGACACTTTTCAAAGGACCGCACATGGCGGTGGCATTTGATGGAATACAAGGATCACTACGCACTGTGATGTTTTCCCACGTTTTGGCACTTACATCGAAAGCCCAAAGTTCGTTGCAAATTTGCCCATTCGCTGTTACTCCTCCATAAACGTATATTTTATCCTGTGAAATAGAACAAAAAAATTCTGAATACGTTATTTTGATGGAAATTTTTCTATTGGAAGGAAAAACTCACCCCGAATAAAACCGAAGAATGACCGTAACGTGGCATAGGAACATTTTTACTGTCCATGTGTGGAGTTTCCCAAACGTTTCCTAAAAAAAAAAAAAAAGTACTCATAAATTCAGCACAGATTGGTCACATTACACCGTAAGCAATCGATTAACTCACCGTTAAAATCGTACACATAAATCATCTCTGCTTTATTGAATGATTCTCCACCAATTACGTACATCGAATCGCGCCAAACCACAGCTGTATGAGAAGCAGATCCTTGTGGCAAAAAGTCTTTATGTTGTATCACTTCCCAGTACCCATTATCAGCAACTTGGCTGCAGTCATCTCCTACATAAATAATAGGAAAGTTTCGTAAAACAAACTCGAAACGAAAAAAATACTTTTGATTCAAGTTTACCTTTATACTTAGGATTACAATCACATTTATGCTGCTCTCGTTTACAAACACCATTGCTATAGCTGCAGTTATTAGGGCAAACAGGAACATCGCAAGCTTCACCAGTGAACATGGCGTCGCACGTGCATACACCCTCGATACAAATTCCGTTACCAGAACAAGGAACGGATGATAAACGACTTGGACATGAGTTAAGTCTAGAAAAACACCCAAAAATTAGTAAATTATCTCACGTACTCGACGTACAACTCGAGTAACATTTTCATTCACCTATAAGTTATATTAAAACCTGACATATTGATAGCTATGTCACTATAAAAATAAATTAAAGCGTATCCAGATGTAGTAACAATTTCTGGAAGTCTTCTAACAGCATAGCTGTCCGAATACATCAAGCCACTGAAATAAATCGCAAAATTCATTAATAACAAACACAATTGACCCAAATACAGCAGCAGATATCGAGAATACCTGAGAACGGCCACCAAAGGCGAATGAATACTGTCACCGTCGAAAATGTACAAATAATCCCATCCACATTCGGTGCCAAATTCTTCAATGTGTAGTCGAATTGTCGAATTAGAACTACCAGCGTCGATTAACCAACTACACCTGCTATCTATGCTGTAGTTTCCAATCCCGTCGTAAATGAATCCCGACTGATTCGATAGTCTGAAATTAGATCACATTCGTTAGTTAGGTTTTCAATGCATCGAGATAATCATCAACTTACCTTATCTTGCCACCGCAGAATTGGCAGAATGGTCCTTGCCATCCGTCGCGACATATGCAAGTGCCATTTATACATTCGCCATTCACGCACTCGATATCTCGACATTTTATATTGTACGAAAAAACCAAATAAACCGAGGAATAAATCACGATCAACAGTAGTATATCGTTACTGTACTTCCGCCTGTGCTTGGACGTAACAAAGAGTAGCAAACTACTCGTATAGAATGACATTTTCAATCGTACAGCAGTAACATATTTTCACTTGAAACAGATCACCAAGTGAAAAACACACTGTCGAGATATTTCAATCAGATTATTATTACGAACATTTTTGTTACAGGGCTGAATGTTCGATGGGAATGGTAAACTTTTGATTTGATAACCTGAATCATATAACACGAAAAATTTAAAACACTAATTAAATATACGATATCAAAAAGCGATAACGGTATAGGATATGAGTAATTTTATCAGAATGCGAAACATGAGTTACGAAAATTATTATTATTTAAAACGAGTAAAGATTAGGTAATAATCGAGATATTCAATTTGAATAAAAACTTGACAAACTATTTGTTTCCATTACAAAAAGTAATACAGTAATACTTTAAAATTAAAAGTTCAACAACCGACTACGTAGACAGACCATCTGATTGCTGATTACAACCTGCATCTCTTGTTTACCTCTCTTCCATCTTTTGCCCAGTGCGGTGTGTGTAATTACCGTAAATTTCTCAAGGTGTTTGAGTTTTTTGCGCTGGTTGATGATTACTGAGATGAGCATTTTAAGCAATTAAACCTTGTGCTTACCATAGAATGAGTCATTATGTCATAAATTTCATTAATTAGGTGAATACAATAATACACTAGGTAGGTAAATGTATCCTGCTCATGTCATCTCTTACGAGTACTTATACTTAATCGAGCTTTACCTTCAACACGACTGTAGTATAATTTAGAAATTAGAATCCATGTTCTTCTCGATGATAAATCATGTTTTGTAAGAGCACTTCATGTTCATGCCTAACAGTTCTGTTATAAAAAGAAAGGCAAAGCATAACTTAAAAGTTGAAACCATGATGACAACAAGCACTTCAGATCAAACACAGCCAAATTTACTTGTGCACATGAAAAGTTAAAGTCTACACAGTAGACATTGAACCACTTCATAGATAGGCAACACCTAACTACACTTCACATCGATACAATTTTCGAACCATTTACCTCAACAAGTAAGCAATTATTTCACGACAACGTAAATTATAAGGGAAAAACATTCATAAAAAATTACTCTCGTGTATTTTCTTATAATATCCTAGTAACATAAGTACAAGAAACACTTACATTTTTAATAGCAACAATCAGTTACAAAAACACTTACGAATACAAGAAACAAAATTTACTTTTAATAATAATAATTATGGGTAAATAGATAAACCGAATAGTACGACTGTATCCTACTTCATCCTTCATGTACAATATTAAAATTAGTACAAGTGTTTCAAAAGAATGGAAAAATAGTAATGATTAAATTTAAAAAAATCAAACGAATCGAGATAAAAAAAATCATCAGCAGTCTAAGAAGTTGGCAGCCATCAGCAATTCCAACGCGATTTGAGGAGCGATGGGAAATTCTGGAATTTCGGTGGAACTGTTGGTGTATCTGACTTTATAGGCGAAGTACATGCAAACTTTTTGCAAAACGTGCGACCTGATGACAGATGAAAGACAATATAATTTCATTTATCGTAAGGTATGTTTCAATGTAATGTAGATACTACTAACGGTATTTCTCGAAAATGTATCTCGTTGGTTTCGTTTTCGGCGAATTGTCCAGGACCGCTCAACATAGCTTTGATGGTACCAGACGTAAGCGCGTGTTCTCTTTTCACTACGAATTCGTGGCCATCGCTGGAAATCAATTTGACGTACATCGCATCTGGACCTTCACATCCACCATATACTTTATCTTCCTGCGAATTGAAATAAGTTACATTCAATACTACAGCCTATTAAACTTGGAAATGATTTTAACACGATATATTACCTTCTTAACATCTTCAACCATTCTTTCGTCACTCATTTTGGCTATTGATTAAACTGTAACAAAATTCAAAAATGCTCAGGCTAGAAAACCACGTCAAATAATTCGCAGAGACTCAACATGAACTCAGTGAAAAATTCAATGAATTTTATAACTTCTAGCGTGAAAATTAACACAGTTCGTCAGTCGTAGGCCATATGACTGATGAACTCACGTTGAGGGAAGTCCACGGTAAAACCCATGGAATTTCCTTACTTATAGTATCGATAGTGTTAGCTTACCTCAAGAAACTCTTGAATTGAAATTATAATATTAAAAAGTAGTTGGAAAAATAATTAACACACTATTCAACTTGAAAACTAGAAAATCTGAATTCGCGTTCGCCTCGCAGACTCGCAGTTTTCTCAGAAATTTTGAGTGAAAAAGATGAAAGAAATGAATGAATCGCGAAAAAATAAACAACATCAAAATGGCATCAACTCGACAAAAATCACATGTACGTACACAACACACACACACACACACACACACAACACTACACATTCGTGTAAACAAGGAAAAAGTGGGAATGTATGAGGGCGAATGAGGGAGTCCACCAGTAATTGTGTACCTGTACCACCTGTCTACTGCTTACCGCATTTACCGAGTTACCATTTTTTTGCTTTGACTATATACAACATGGACTGGTAGAACAGCTGGAATTCCTTAGCAGAAACCCCAAAAGCCTTGAGTGGAAAAAATTTTCACTACAGGCATGCTGGTCCGCCATTTTGTATAGCATTAAATTTAATATTTGCTCATAACTCTGAAAATACGAGTTTAGCAAAAAAATGTCAAGAAATATTTTTTTTATAAAATTGAAAAACCTTTCGATTGCAATAAAAAAATTTGAATTTGGTTTGAGATTGAAAATTTTGAAAAAAATATCAAGGCACAATATGGCGGCCCAGCGATTCTCAACTGTGATTTCGCGCATGTGCAGAAGATTTTTTTCCACTCTGCTTATGAAA
Organism: Balanococcus diminutus; assembly: GCA_959613365.1. Taxonomy (NCBI): domain Eukaryota; kingdom Metazoa; phylum Arthropoda; class Insecta; order Hemiptera; family Pseudococcidae; genus Balanococcus; species Balanococcus diminutus. The sequence goes on along the minus strand of OY390718.1, from coordinate 29,653,024 downwards.
TTGCATAATCAAAACGCCGGCATATCGGATCAAAAATTTAACATTGCTCTTATGGGGCTTTACCAGTCCATGTTGTATATAGTCAAAGTTTTTTTGTGATGGACTTCGACATCAGATTTTCAGGCAGCATAAAAAATTTTTAAAAAACACGAGTGATAAGAATTTTGAGCTTCCTTATCAGTTTCGTTTTCGAAATTTTTTTAAATTCAAAATTGCAGAAAAACGCGAAAATTTTTATAAATAAGTCATGAGTTTTTAATTCAATTATTCAATTTTCATTCTATTTATCAATAATTTATTTGGTTTAATCAATTATTCACCTCTGCGATCAAATGAGTGTTTCCTACCGTGAGTATTACGTTAAATATTAACTTCATAACTAAAGTGAAAAGTTTGAAGCTGCCCGGATTTTCTCACGATTCACGAACCTACGAAAACGTATTCTACCCACAGCTGCATTTCTTCGTACGATACTGTCACCATCTCGAGTGTGAATCCCCTCACTTTCACGTTGAAAAGTAAAATACTCGATTACCTAGCAAATTTCTTTGTACCTGCACTCACTCCAGAGTACGACTTTGAATTACATTACATTGTAAAATATCGGTAGCGCCAAGTGTTTGCAAAATGTCTGAAGAACCAAACGACGTTAGCAGTTTCGTTGTTTTGCCCGAACAAACGGAACAGACCTCTGTAAACGCGTCTCCTCCTCATAAAGTTTCGAAGGAAAATAAACCCAGCGACGCGAAAACTTCTCCAGAAATTACCGCTTCTAAAGAAAAAACTCCCAAAAAAGCGACAAAAGTAACCAAACAAAAATCCGGAGAAGCGAAGAAAACACCAGAAGAAGGTAAAAAATCGCCCGAAAGTATCACAGAAACCATAGAGGTCAGCGACGAAACTCAAGAGACGGTAGAAGCTGCTGCAAATGATGAAAATTCCGTAGACGTCAAAGAAATTTCGGAAAAAGAAGAGGATAAAATTCGCGAAACTCATGAAAGTTTGGAAGAAGCTGAAAAAAAAACCAAAGACGATTTCGCCGCTGCCACCGAGCATATTTTATCCAGTCCGTCCGATTTATCCGAAGTGGTCTCGTCGTTTGAAAATTTACAACCCATTTATGGCAGCGAAGCGTTGAATTTTCGAAGTGACGACGAAAGTGCTTCTACACCGAAGGAAGAAAAGGATAAAGTCGACGTTGATAAAAAAGTAAAAAAATCTCCGAAAAGCGATAAAAGTGAAGCGAAAAGTGACAAAAGCGATAAGAAAGACGCCGATTGGGAAATGAAACGAGATAGAAGGAAGAGCTCCGTTTTGACTGATGCAGACTTAACTCGTAAATCATCCGAGGATCCTTATCCTATTGGAATTCCACTTAGGAAAAAGGTCAACAAGAGTACTCGGAAAAAGTTATGGCGCGAAATACAGAAAAGAAAGCCTTTCATATCGGCAAATGTTTACGCCCATATACAACATTTTGCAAAACCACCGTTTCAAACTTGGGGATGTCATAATTGCAATTATAGAAAAGATGTAAAGTCGTACTCGCTTGCGTTTGGGAACGAATAGTATATTGCCGTCTAAAATAATAAAAAAATTATAACGTTGGTAGAACACACTCTCGCATCGATGTTTATTCGTTCGATAATTTGTGAATGAAATCGTATAACTTCGTGATTGATAATTTTGAACAATTATACATTTCCTATCGCTGCTCGTTAATTTTTGAATTTATTACGTAGTCAAATTTTCCATTACGTATGAATTAATTTTTTAAAGACTTGTATTGGTTTTCAGATCATTTCTAATGGATACTTGAGAAGAAAAAATCATGAATACCAGAGCCCATTTACCACTTTATTGTAGTATATTGTACCAAGAGGCACGAAGTTGGACCGAAGATTTACCCGTGTGCAAAAATTCCGGTAAACATGCGATAATTTAAAAAAAAAAAAAAAAATCACCGCTATTAATAAAAAACTAATATTATTTTTATTTATAAACAGGAGTCGGTTTATCAACAAATGTCGTTTATCGTGAAGACGATCACCGACAGGAAGACCACGAGTTCGAAGATCGCAGTTTTCATATTAAATATAACGACCAGATAAGTCTTTATGGTGTTTTCGACGGCCACGAAGGCGTTCAATTTGCTAAATACGCTGTTGATACGATAACGGCGGAAATATTACTCGAATTAGATGGCAAAAAATCCGATAAAGAAGTGAAACAAATTCTGAAGTAATTTTATTTTTCTGGATTCATTTTTTATCTGAGATGAATTTCTTACCACTGATGGCACTGATTGTATTTCAGGCAAGCTTTCAACACCGTAGAAAAAAACTATTTAGAAGCCATCGGTGATAAATTAGCTGAAAAGGCTAGTCTGCAAATGGAAATTCCAGAAGGTGTGACGCCTTACGAAGCATATCAGAAATTCCCAGCTCAAGTAAATTGACAAAGAAACCTCGCCCTGTTTCTATCTTCCAATTTGTACCATTTCACTTTTCGACAGATTGAGAAATTGAAAACAATAAATACTGAATTGTCGTGTGGTACTACGGCTGTCGTTTCGCTAATTTACGACGATAGATTGTACGTTGCCAATGTCGGAGACTGTCGAGCTTTAATATGTAAAACAGACGCTGACGGTGTACTGAAAGTAATTCCACTAAGTCAGGATCATAATTTGACCAATGAAGACGAAATTCTTAGACTAGTCAATTTAGGAATGCCTTTGAAAAATATTCGCAAAGGTAGCTAGATAATTTTTGTAAAAATAGTGTAACTTTCGAGCAATACAATCTGTAATTTTATTTATAGGATTTCGTTTTGGGAACCATGAGAATACTCGTTGTTTAGGAAATTATCTAGTCAAAGGAGGATACAAAGAATACGAAGAATTGAGTTGTGCTTCTGCCGAACCAGTCATAGCAGAACCTGAAATCACCGAAGGCAAACTACTCGATAAATCGTATAGGTAAATAAAATCGAAATACTCCATCTTATAATTTGTAAAAATACCAAATTTTCTAATTTTCTTTTCAGGTTCTTAATGCTGATGTCTAGTGGACTCTATCGTTCGTTAGAAGAAGCCACTGGTACTCCCAGTGTCAATAAAGATATAGCTCAGATGGTCGTAGAACAGGTAGATTTCTTCATAATAAGTATCCTGGTTACGAAAAGTATTCAGAAATTTGTGCTTTGAAAAATCTTTTAAAAATTACCAAAAGTGTTGGAAAAATGATCTTTGGGAAGGGAAAGTGTTTGGCTTCGTAAGTTTAAAAATTCGAAATAAAATCGCACGTTCGAAATTAATTCAATATCAATTTACAGTTCAGAATTCAGTCAACGCTGACTGGAGTAGCTCAAGCAGTGGTCGATAAAGTAGTCAGACTGCATCACGATGCTTACATGAGTCGTACCGGAAGTGAAGGAGCAGTGCTTAGTAATCGAGAAGATATTACGCTTCTCATTCGTAACTTCAATTTTCCCCTACCTCATGCCATCTCACCTGTGTCATGTCCTTCGGTAAATATTGAAATGCTGCAACCGAGGGAAGAAAGCATAGGTATGTATAAATTCACTCGCGTAATATTTACCTCTTGGAAAAAGACTTAATTATGGTACTTGCATAATTTATTTAGAAAGTTCTCAAGAGGATTCCAATGTCTCAATCGATTCCAAAGAATCGACGATTGATTCGTCGCAAACGAGCACTGAAAAATCCGTCCTTGTTTCTGTGAATTCTGTCAAACCATACGTAGATTTTAGTGGATATTTCGCAGAGGTAGAAAAAGCTAGAAAAAACGGAGATCTACCCCGTGGCATTGAGTTTTTTTAATTCAATGAAAGCTCTGTATCCTATTCAATTTTTTTGTGTACTTCTGTTATTTGTTGTAAATACACCGACTTGATTATTTTTTACAGTTGTATTTTTATTGTGGAAATTTACACGAATCTATCTAAATTCATCGTAAAAATGAACAACTCTTGACATTAAAATCGTCTAATTACCTACATGTATGTATTATGATTACAAGCGATTTATTTTATAAATAACAAAGTATACATTGAAAAATTATTACATTAATTTTTTTCTTGTGTAAAAATAATAAAACGACTTCTATCAACAAATATTTTCTCAAATTTTTGAATCAATAGTTTTTAAACTTAAACATACAACATTAAATAAAAATCGATAAAAAAAGAAGGGTTTTCACAATTATAATACAGAAGAAAAAAAAAAGAAAAGAGGATCTTAAGACTAACCGAAATTATAGCGCATTTTTTATTCGTAAAAATATTCAAGAAGAGTGGGAAAGGAGCAGAAAAACGCTTCAAGTTATTTAGCATTAAATGTACAATAATATGTAACAACGCTACGAAAGCTCGATTAATCGACGAAACTTTGTTCCACGCACATTTTTACTCTTTTCTCGTATTCTCTTCTATTTTCTTTGTATAATTGTGCAGCCATCGAGTTGGCCGGCGAATTAGGATTCGGATCACTAAGTAAAGACTGTAAACATTTGAAATAAAATGTGATAACAATTCGAAATTGGTTCGATTCGGCAAATGCGCAAGTAGGTACCTGAATAGAAGTCAATATCGCTGATACATCGTAGGTAGGACTCCATCTATTTTGTAAAATATCTAAACATATACCACCATCTGCGTACACATTTGGATGGAACATTTTTGATACAAATCGCACCGTGGGTGCTTTATTAGGATATTCTTCGGTAAATTCTATCGTTAGTTTAAATGTTCCATCTTCGAATGGCGTATCGTGAGGTCTGTAATAAATCGAATGATACGGTTAGTATTTTTCAACAAAACTTGAGCTAATTTTTACCATATGACTCATACGGACCCAAATATTACTGCATTCCATATCATGATATTATTGTCAGTTGGTGCACCACTAACGCCAGTAGGTGGATCTTCTTGTAATCTGTCGCAGAAATGAAATGAAATTTGATTATACAAAGAGTAAATTGGGGTAAAAATGTAATTTTGTATAGATATTCGTACGACATAAAGTAAACAATGAATATGATTGTTTTGTTCGAAACAACAGTAACAATGAGGTTCTTCCTGAAAGACTTATCATCTAGATCATTCTAAATGGAGCAATAATGATAGCTTGAATATTACATTAAATGAAAATTTTCAGTAACTTATGACGATTTGATGTGGAAGAGGGCCAGTGAAAGTATAAATAGGTACAATGAAAATCCAACTCGTCATACGAAACTCGTACCAAGGTTTATGCTATATAGACTAAAAAACATCTCAATGTTAGAGTAGATATACTTAGATAATTTATCTAATTACCTTTTAAAATCTCTCATTAATCTTCTTCTCGCTGGAGTCGACATTATAATCTTTAATGACGCACCAAATTAAAAATTGCACGAAAAATTGAAACAATGGTAACGATTAAGGTAATGGTATAAAACAAGGAGGGGTTTTTCACGAGAACTCGATAGAATGAAGAATGAATGGAAGAAAATTCTGACGAAAATTTTCGATGCTATAAATTAATATCGAACTTTTTATCAAGAACACAAAATAAAATGATTGAAAACTGATACATCGCCAAGAGGAAAACGAAGAAGTGGCAATGGATTCCTCAATTTAAAAATGAACCAAGTCGTATTTTCTAGTACAAATTTAAATTTTCTGCGAAATTTTTGACGAGTGCGCTGAAAGCAATTGTTGTTTTCAACGCACTCTTTGCGAAACTTTTCGAAGTTTGAATCACAAAACCAAACGCTAACTTGGCGAAATCTTCGATCCAATGGCCGTCCATAAAACATAAACACAACAAACATTTTCCTTCAACTTATGACTATTTATGGAATAGCTACCTATCGAACTTCAATTTTAATTAGAGTTCTATAAATCGTTTATTAAAAGAAATTGTGATTAAATGTATAATTCAAATTAATTCCAAGCTATTTTTTTCATTTAATGAACTTAGGTGAAGACAAACGAAAGAAAAATGAGTCTATCAGGGTGTTACGCGGTTATGAAATATCTGGTGTTTTTGATGAACTTGGTGTTTTGGGTAAGTTTCAAAATTTTCATTTACTTTTCACAAATGCGGCGTTTATAATAAACTAACATTATGCTCGTGATAATTCTAACATTGGACTTTTATTGGATTCGCAGGTTTCAGGACTTATTACCATAGTTCTATCGATATGGATGTTAATAGATCCAACCTTCTACATCAGTATGGCTCAAGATGAATCGAGCTATTATTCTGGAATTTGTCTTCTATTTCTGGCCGGTACCTTATTATTCATTGTTGGATTTTTAGGCTGTATCGGTGCCTACAACGAATCTCAACGTTTACTAGTTCTGGTATGCATTTTACTACGACGACATTGTACCGGAAGTTACTATCTCGGTATCATCTGCTATCTCTTTTATGACTGTTTCAGTTTTTCTGCGGTCTCTTACTCATTCTCGTGGCTCAAATTTCCGCTGGTATGTGGGCCTACTCTAATAGCGATAAATTGAACGATCTGTTGCGTTACACAGTTCGAAATACCGTACAGTACGAATACGGTAAACCAGATTCTCAACGGACTGATGCATTCGATTCTATTCAAAGTGGTGTATGTAATTTAGCAAATATTATCATGTCGTGTATAAATTCTCGATAAACTCATTTAATAGTTCATGTGTAGTTGAAATGTTGCGGAGCTGATGGTCCTGATGATTGGTCTGGAAGTTCCTGGAGAGGAGAAGAAAATCAATTAAAACTCACTATGAGATCCCCTTTGCAAACTTATGAAATTCCAAAGAGTTGTTGCAATTTGGAGGTATATACTGAAATTCAATGTAACGACGCTGTCAAAGTAAACGGCACTGCAGTGATTTCTCCTGCAATTTATGCAGAGGTAAATTGAGTAGAATTTTTAATTGCTGTAAAATGTCATTTGATGGTCGTTATAACTTTAAATGTTCTTGCAGGGATGTTTCGAAAAATTACGTGAAAACCTCAAAGAGCATATGAGCACTATAATCGTTATTACGATTGCGATTGGTATCGTGGAATTCTTCGCGTTGGTTATCTCTCTAATATTATGCTGCGCCATTAGAGCTGTGACCAAGTATAAATAAACAGGAAGTGCGAACCTCGACTGTTCTAAAATTATAGACGAATTAATAATCAGAAATTTAAGCATTTGCTTTTTTTGGGTACTAATTTTTTTACATACTTAAGCTTTTAACATGATTTTTTATTTTGTAATAATTTTTTTTTAGTTTTTTATTTGTTTTGTTAAAATTTGTTTTTATGACAATTTTTTAATTTTGTCTTTGTTATACGTATTTTTTATTTTTATGTTTTTTTCTTTCTTTTTTGACGAAATGAAATGTTTTAACCAAAATCATAACTTTAAAATACTGCCAAAGTACAAAACCATAGCATTTACTAAAATTTGGTTTTACCTAAATTGATATAATCTATACTTACGATTGTAGCTTTACTTTGGAATAACGTCGTTTTATTTTTCCTTAGCCTTAGTTTTATTTTTATCAAATGCCCGGTTTTAGTTTTAACATATTGTTTTGATTCATTTTCATTTTGAATAATTTACCGAGTGTTCTATTCGATATACTTTTTATTTTTAGTTTTATTGCATAATGTTTGACGTATATTTTATAACGACGCAGTCAGTTTTCTTAGAACTAGTCACTGTACTAAATACTAATTTAAGCGTAATATTCATTAATTTTATTCGAATTCTAAGCTGTTTATCATAAAATGTTCCATCACTGAAATGACAATTAACGAAGACTTTTTTAATTATTAAAGCTGCAGCTGCCATAATTATTGTGTATAGATCTTGAGCTTACGAATTTACACAGAATGCTGCGTGTATATTGACTATGCGTGGATCTTTATTTTTTATAATATGTAACTCATTTATAATATATCTACGATTTTTTAAAGAGATTTTTTATTGAACCATATTTTCATTCATTGTACTGGATCAAAAATGCGACGTTGCCTTTCTACGTTCATGGCTTGTATCTCTAGTGGTGGTTTTGACTGGATGCATTATTGTTTCTCATGATGAATTTTATGACCTGTCCGAAGCTTTCTTGTGATCAAAGTTATATAGCTTGTGATCAATCAACAATCAAATCAACATCAAAAATTGTTTGCTATCGAGCATTGAGAAAACTTCGAAAATCTTTGAAAAAGGCCATAAAAGGCCGAATCGCAAAATCAAAAATTCAAAATCGCCGAATCAGCAACTTTTCAAGGTGAAGTATTCGGATTATGGTGGTTGTTGCTTTGACGTCGTTCGTTATCAATAAAAATTATCACGTGCTTCTTTGAAAATTTTTAATCTTTCATGTTTAACCGTAAATTGATTTCGATTTTTAACTAAAATGGACCCGCCGAATATTCTAATTAATCTAGCTAGAGACAGAACATCTTTAACCGTCGCATCAACTGATCGAGTATGTCGATTATACACTCCCGGCGAAGTTGTATCTCCATTGAGTGATTTCATGAGGTAAACATTTTGCTTTACTTTTATTATACATTGAAACGATTCACTGTTTAACAACTTCATTTCTCTTCAGAGGGCATGGCACTTACCCTGAAGATGATCAACTAAAAGCCTCCGTAGCCGGAGTTAAAGAAGAAATCGGACGTTTAATTTGTGTCAAACCTTTGAAAGCACGATATAATGGTGAAGTCGGAGACGTAGTGGTTGGCAGGATTACTGAAGTTACCCAGAAACGTTGGAAAGTTGATACAAATTCGAGACTTGATTCTAATTTACTTTTAAGCTCTGTCAATCTTCCTGGTGGAGAATTAGTGAGTATTGTTTCTCCATCTGGTTACTTCGTAATTTGCAATTGGGATAAATCAACTTTGTTATTGTTTATAGCGAAGACGTAGTGCTGAAGATGAGCAGATGATGAGAAAATATTTAGTAGAAGGTGACTTGATTAGCGCTGAAGTCCAGAGTATATTTCAAGATGGCTCATTATCTCTGCATACGCGAAGTTTCACCTATGGAAAAGTAATATTTTTATCTACGATTTATTTGAATTTTTCTGGATGAGATTTGTTTAATTTTTGATCGTTGTTTCAGCTTTCTCAAGGAATTCTTATTAAAGTTTATCCAGCTTTAATTAAAAGATGCAAAACGCATTTTCATCATCTTCCTATCGGTGCCAGCGTGATATTAGGAATGAATGGGTTTATTTGGATTTGTCCGTCCAGCAGCGTAGTGAACGACAGTAGTGGAGGATTTACTCAAGATTTAGAAGAAGTAAAACTCATAATTAAATCCTTAAATTTTTTTAATCGAAAAGAAATCATTCCAATTATTTTCTTGCCTGTACAGAAAATTTCCAAGAACGATCGTGAAGTTATAGCTCGTTTAAGAAATTGTATTCTTGCTTTAGCTGCTAGTAAAATCCCTTTGTATGATACCACCATTACCAACGCTTATGACGAATCAATGAAATACGAAGATGTAAGAAACTTCATTTAAAATATGTCTATTATGTGTAGGTTGAAACCTATAATTTTTAAATTAATTTTCAGCTAACCGATCTCCTGAATCCAGAAGCGATGTTGGATATTGCCATATTAACGCAACAAAGAAATTTACAAATAATGGATGAGTCGTAATTTTTCTTGAAGACCTCAAGCTGTACTTAATTTTTGTATTTTTTGCATTCAATATTTGAATTTTGTTTCTGATTTTTCCAATATAAAATTTCTATGAAGTTGAATTTTTCAAATATTTTTTTGTTCATTACTTGGAAAAATGTTGTGTTCATATTTTTATAGCAAAATATTTTGGTGTTTTACATGCTGATGCGAGTACCTGATGCTCGGTTCTGAAAGGTGATCATTCGATTTGTCAGATTCAAGTGAGTGAGGTACCTACATAAATGTGTCATGTGTCATGTGTGGGAAAATATCATGATCCAATCGAATCAGTTTTATATTCGCAAGTTCAAAAATTATTTAATGCAAATTTACAAAATCGTAAAATATATCAAAATAAAATGAACCTCCCGTTCCCTCCTCTCTAACCCATTTTTCGGCACCACCATTCGGCCTCTGCACGCACCTCCACCTCCTTCCTAACCATCTGCAACTCTATTATCTATCTTGTTATCAATCTGAATCCGAATGAGATTTTCTTTCTAAAATGATTTTTCATAATTTAGGTATTTTTATCGTACAAGTTTGATGTTTCTTATAATTTTTGTACAAAAATTTTGTGTTGATTTCATGTGAAGATGAACTAAACCACGTTTGCTTATCTGCAAAAATTGATTCATCCATTCATTTGAAATAGGTTGTCGGTAAGCTTTATAATCCAGCTCAGGAAAAATTAATCCATCAACGAAGTATACCGGATAACAGATCGTGAATAAGTAATTTAAAAAAAAAATCATAGCCCATGGCTACCATACGGCATTCTTTACAAACGGAAATATTCCGGCCGATCGATGAACGTCTGATGACGTTTGTACATGTGTATAAACCGTTCAAGAAGAAAAAGACTTCTCATTTCTTATGTCTAACTGTTACAAAAGAAGCACCCATTGTCTTCTATATTCATCAGGTCAGTAGTTCTAATTATACACTAATCTCATACCGAATACCTCTTGAAATTACTCATAATTTGGTTTTAGGTTAAAAAAACGGAGAAAAATATATTGAAGAAAAAGAGATGTTGGACATTATCAGCGTTAAAAGTCGTAGATGGCATATCTAGTTTCAAAACTGTAAGTATTAAATCATTTCACCACGAATACGTTTATTTTTGTGGAATACATTTCGGAGAATCTTACTTTGCAGGATGAACAAGGTTTCGATTTACATTTCGACAAGGTATACAAATGGACAGCAGTGAACCTACAAGAAAGACAAACTTTCCTGGTTATTCTTTGGAAGGTACATTAAAGATGAATGAACATTCTACTTTTTGTAAAAACTTTGTCATTATTTTAAATGCAAATTTCAGCAATGTATGAATTCTATGACGGGAGCGAAACCTGAATTTAAGAACTTGCCAAAAGAATGGCTCATTTCCCCCGGAAGTAGTCTCCCTGCTAAACCTGTTGGAGCCATGGGTATGTCAAATAGCTTATGACTGATTGCCAAGAAATTGTTTTTTCAAAGTGCCTTCATTAGAAAATATTTATTGTTAATAAAGGTGACGTAGGAAGCACGGCAGATAACGTAGTAATAGCTGAACCCGAAGAATATCAAGCTCTTGGCGAGAAAGAAGAAAGTGATTTGGAAAAGATGATGTCTCAAATGGGCTTCTCTGCTAGTAATGCTGAAGAGTTTGTTGAAAAACTCACCAATCAGTTGTCCATTCTCGATGAAGTAATACAAAACTTGTCATTAAACTCAACCTGAAATCTCTAATAATGAATAAATTTCAACGATTTTTTTTTTTTAGGAAAATTTAGAAAGTGTTTTATCATCGGAACAAGAAGTTGCAGAATTAATAAATCAGTTAGATTTCGCCATCAACGAAGTCGAAAATTTAGAGTCGCAGCTCGACTCGTACGACGAAATTCTCAGCCATGTTCGTACAACTATCGAGAAAATGGATCAAAAAAATTTCCTCATACAAATGGTCAATAAAAATAACGATAAATTACTTTCGCAGTTGATAAAAGTCGCTGTAAGTGTTCTAATTTTTTGAGCAATTTTTAAAAAGAAATTAGCCCGTTAATAATGGCTTTTGAACTTGTTTAGAATCAATTGGAGCTTTCTAGTAAGCATCAAATAGCACTGATAGATGCAGATTTAACTAATCCAAATAGCCTAAGAGAAGCTATTGTAGCTGCTAAAGAGCTACAGGCTGTGATGAATGCTGAAATACATCCAGCTTTGGTTCAACTAACCGCTGTGCAAGAACAAAAGAAGAAATTCGACAAGTGGAAGAATAAATTTGCGCATATTCTATCTCGCCATTTAAATAATCTCTTCATTCATATTGTAAATAATTCGCATCTATCTAAGCTGTTTTACTGAGAAGAATTATTTTAAAATAATCTTTGGATTTTCTAGGGTAACGATACCAGTAAATTGAAGCTTTCCGGGAATGAGTTGAATTTACCTATTCGTTCGCAATTCCATAAAGAATTAAGTGCTTACACTCCGCTCATGCATTGGTGCAAAGTTATGGAAAGAAAGGCCTACATAGCTTTGATGAAAGTATACACATCTTCGATGGCCAAACTATACGAAAGAGATATAAAACAATTTATGGAAGAAGCCAAGCTTCGTGTTGTTGGAAGTACGTAACTTGTTTTCGTCATCTGTATCTCTAGTGATAACTTACGTCATTTGATACGGAATTATTATTACGTAGATCGAGCCAATTCTTTGGGTGAAGATTCCAGACGAACTTCTATCGGTACGAGAGGTTACAGTAATAGCGGTTTATTAGGTGTTGAAAGAGATCAATGGACTCAAGATATAGATCTAGAGGAACGCGCTAGATTTGATCAGATTTTAGAAATAGTTCTATCTCAATTGGAACCGGTGTGTTTATCTGAACAGAATTTTTGTATATCTTTCTTCCAACTTGATGTACTCAATCCTACCACGAAAGTAAGAGATACTTTATTGTGAAATATTTTTTCAAATGTTCTTGTCTGAAAAAATGTTTTTTTTTTTTAAACAGAATACTCAAACTACGCTTGATGGATTTTCTGAAGACACTCGTAAAATTGAGCAAGAAAGCTTACAAATTCCGCAGAAAAAAATCGAGAAAAAAATTAACGAAGAAGTGCGTCGCATGATGAGCGAAATATTCGGCTGTATCGAATCGGAATTATTAAATTTTATTCAACATCATGAGAAAATGGATAATGTGTTAGTTTGCCACCTGAAGAATCAATCATTACATTTTCACCATTGTGTGACCTAATTGTTTTTTCATTTTTCACAGATATTGTATGTCAGCTTTGATACGATTAACTGAACATGTCATGTCAGCCCAAGATACCGGTTCATTCTTGAGTATAACTTTTGGATCAGTATTGGTTCACGTGAAAAGAAGTTACGATAAATATATGCAAATTCAAGAGAAATCCATCATAGAGGCACGTCTGCCTCGAAAAGCAAAGTGCGGTATTATACCGTTTGTGGCCAACTTTGAAGTAGGTGTTCAAAATATGTCATATATTCGCAGTTCAGTTCTTACAGAAATAAATTTCAGGAATTCGCCACAACCGCTGAGTGTATATTCAAAAATACCGAAAGAAGAACTGATCTGGATAAATGGTACGTGCGACTGATGTCCACTATTTTCGAAACCATTGTGAATATCGCCGGTGAACACCCTAAAACACCTCCAGAAGTCGTAAAAATGGGTAAATAATATTTACTCCCATAAAAATTGCCATGTTCAACTTGATTTCAATTCTTGAACGTTTTCAGAAAACTTCCATCATTTATACGCCTTACTATCTCAATTAAAAATTAGCGTATTGGATGGCCATCGAAAAGAAGCCAAGCAAAAGTACAACGAAGCGTTAAAAGCCTACGTGACTCGATACTTCGGACGACCTCTGGAAAAATTAAATGTAAATTTTTTTACCCAATTTAAAATTCACCAAAAATTCGCCTTTCTAATCGTGAAACATTTTTAGTTATTTTTTGAAGGAGTACAAGCTAAGGTTGCCCAGGGAGTCAAAGAATCAGAAATTAGTTACCAAATGGCCTTCAGTAAACAAGAACTTCGTCGTGTGATACGTGAATATCCAGCCCGTGAAGTAAAAAAGGGACTCGATCATTTGTATCGCAAAGTCGACAAACATTTGTGCGAGGAAGAAAATTTATTGCAGGTGATTTAAAATTTTTGCTGAGTCGAGTTCGATCACGTAGCAAAATTTTGAGGGTTTTTTCCTTTCCTTTGTTAAAGGTCGTTTGGAGAGAAATGCAAGACGAATTTATTCAGCAATATAAATCAATCGAAGAAATAATACACAGATGTTATCCTGGATCGATGATATGTTTAGAATTTTCCATCGAAGACATTCTGCAATTTTTTTCTGAAATTGCCCGGTCTCATTAAGTAATTACTAACCAATACCTATGTAATATTGTCGCACTTCATTTAATGTATTACCTGAATAATTTTCATTTTGTTATTTATTTCGTTTCATTTTTCTGTTACGTAAACATTTTTTATATGCCCTTGTTATATAAATTTTCATGTACCTATAATAAAAATTATTGATTTATGCGAATATTACGATTACATTCGTTTATCATTTTCTCAATACGTTAAATTATCATCAGGCTACTTGAAAATTTCATGGTTGATAGACGAAAGAAAATTCAATTAAATCGTAAATGAAAAATCGATACCTTTAGAGCACATTTTCTTCTATTTACGTTGCAAACAAACGAAGATAAAATATACCGTATTTTATTTATATTATTTTACAAAGCAACATATTCATCTAAAAAAAACAATAACACTTTTTCGAATGACTAATCATCGTCTTCATCATCATCATCAGGAGCTTGCCAAAAGCTCTTGATTCTTTCTTCTTTCGGAGGTAATTCGGGCGGGTAGGCGTTGAAGAAGATAGGTTCGTACTCGTACATCTAAATATAAGGAGAATGTACCGTAGATGGTAGAAATCGACCATTATTTTCACTAATAACCAGATACTTACGTAAAATAAGGTTGCGGCTAATGAACCGACTCCGAAGAAGAAGTGAAGCCAGTATTTCTTCTGTTTTGCCCTGTAATCTTCATAATAGTCCAAATCGGGGTTGGGTAAATCGTCTAAAGTCTGTACTTTGAAGTTCAAGTGATCATTGGGTGGTGCGTTGATTGGAACTATTGGTTTGCCGTGATCATGAGAAAGACGTACGCTAACACCTTTTAAACCTGTACAAAATACAATGAAGTTGAAATTAAACTAATGTACAATGGAAACTTGGAAGTAAGGCGGTAATATTAGTCTGATAAGTGTGTGAGGTTTGGTCTTACCTGTGACAGCACCTCGAACAAAGAGTGGTCGCACTGCTTGTACGCTGGTTTTCAAATACGATGTCAATAAACTCATTTTGACGATCGAATTTTAAATAGAAGAATGTAATTAAGGTTAAATTTTCTCCGATATTTCAGGATTAAATTATCATAATTTTTGATCACTTATTTTGCCCTTTAAAGTGTTTTCATTGACTGATCGCACAAGAAACTGGATAGCGGATAAAAATAGAAAATCTCGAGTAGTTCGTTTTAATGAGAACTATCGTTCTTTTCTTTTTCTTTTTTTAAATTTTTAGTGCAATTACGTCAGCAAAAGTGAAACAAAATTCTCTACTCTCATCGAGGTATCGAAGTCGAACCATTGAAGTCGTAGGTGCATAAATACATAATTTTATATCGAAGACGTCCAAAATTAAGGGGAGAGAGCGAGAGACTGAGAGATGGCCCAATCGAAAATTTTTTAACAACCGTAATCATTCCTAATTCTTGGACCATTGATTTTACGAGCTTATTATTCAAATACAAAATCAAAATTGAAAGGGAGGCAGGGCCCAATCGAAATTTTTGTAACAACCAAAATCATTCCTAATCCTAGGCCTCCTAGGGGCTAGGACCATTGATTTTACGAGTGTATCTCGTAAAATTAATGTCTTGGCCTAGGACTTTGAACTACAACTTTTGTTTGAAGTATCTGCAGAATTAATATGAAGAAGGTATAGTAACGGTGTAACATTAAAAATGCCTAATGTTAAAATAAAACAGTTTAGGTTAAAAAGAGTGAAGATTGTATTGATAGGTACAATAAATTAATCAGAAATAAAATTATGTTTTTCAAAAACCTCTACAAAATAGGCATACTTATAATAACTAATCAATCTTACGACACAGCAGTTTGATCATAATAATTATTCAAGTTCAAATTTGACAAACAGACATAAAAGTTAAAACTGTCTAAAAAAATTCCTCAAAACTCATTCACGCATCAACTCTTCAGTAAATTCTAAGAAAAAGATAGAAATTTTTTAATCTTTTTCATTGAAAATTTTCTTTTCCATTAGGTATAAATATAATACGTTCTATGAAAAATACATTGCCATTGCAAACGAGCCTTTTAAATTTTTGTCATGACCAAAATTATTTTCAAGATTTCAAACTACAACTTTTTTTGAAAATTTTTTCAATTGGACCCCTTCCTACCTTCACCAGTTTTTAATAATAATTCAAGTACCTATCTAAGTCATACTATGCAAAATTTGAGGGGAAGGTAGGAGGGAAGAGTTTAATCGGAAATTTTATAATAACAAAAATTATTTCTAGAACCTCAATCTACAACTTTTGTTTGAAATTTTTTTTAATTGCACCCTTCCTCAATTCTGTACACTAAAGCACCGAAGATGGAAGTCACATTTTTCTCAACTGATTTGAGGTTTTTACGTTTTTTAAATCTTTGACACCAGTAGGTTCATAAACTATAAAAAATCTCGAAGTCGAAAAAAATTGGACTTCCATCTTCGTTGCTGTGTACAGAATTTTGAAGTGTTCTATATGTATGTATGTACCTGATGTTAATGATGTTATGTGAAATTGGAGGGGCTTCTATTTGAAAAAATTTTCAATTGAGCACTTCCTCCCTCACTTCTCCAATTTTTAATTACATAATTTAGTATACATTATCTTCGGAATGTTATGCGAAATGGTTGAGTAGGAAGGGTTCAATTTAAAAAAATTTCCTACAAAAGTTGTAGCTTGATTACTTGAAGTCCGAAGTTCGAAACACTTAACTATAAAGACGTTTCTCTACCTTTTTTCTAAGGAATATGGATGAAAGTTTCATTTTAGAATGCTTGCTCATTTCACTAGAGCCCTAATTTCACTTTCTTTCTGCAAACATTTTCATCTTCCTTCTCCTTCCGCTCCTTCCGATTTCCATCTTCGGATCATTCTCCTTCTGCTTTCCCCTCCCCGCCCCCTTCCAGAAGTTCGGCAATTACTAACGGCAATGGAATTTGGAAGCAAAACTTGGGCAAAAATGTAGAGGGGTGCGGTCTGAAATTTGATTACAGGTTACAGGCTTGTAAACAACAACTACTACATTTAACTTTACTTGTATTACTTGATTTTCATTTCATTGTAAACGTACGTATTATCATTGCGGTAGTTGAATCCAAAGAAATATCAGTCGTCTCGTCTACTGTTAGAGTTCCGCGTAAGTACGATGCATTTACGTCATTTAAAATGAGTTTATTACGTTTTGTTTGGTAACTCTACGTTAGATTAAATCATCCTCCTTTTACATTTTACATATGTAGGTATTACCAATATTTCATTCTATTTTGGTTACTCTTACTCTCGTTTGTTATCGCGTGATATCATTCAGAAATCAACAAGTTTTATCACACGAATACACTCATCTTTTAATACCTAATTTTTACAGTTTAATCAGCGTAATAGCTTTCAGTGGCAGTTGTTCGGTATCAATTCCATCACACATTTCTCCCAATATGTCCACTTTTACTCCGGGTACATCGGCGAATCCTACCTCGGAAGTAGAACTCTCCATATCGTGCAGGTATGTATTATTTTTAAATATTAATAGATGCATTTTGAATTTTTGATTCCGTTTGCTGTATTTCTGCTTGTTGTGTTTTTGCTTAGGAATTTATTAGATTGCGATGTATTCTCGAAATCAGATCCAATGTGTGTTGTTTTTTACAAATCAGCAGAGCTGCCGGATTGGAGAGAAATTTGTCGTACAGAAGTGATAGATAACAATTTGAATCCAAATTTTAGCAAAAAGGTACGTCCAATTTCTTCCCTTTACAATGACGTAACACTCGATTCAATTTCATTCTTTTTTCTTTTTCAGGCTGTTTTGACTTATCATTTTGAAGTTCTTCAAGAATTGAAGTTCAGCGTTTACGATGTTGATAACAATAGTCCAAATTTGGACGAACACGACTTTTTGGGTACTTGTTCCACTACTTTAGGACAGGTATGTTCCGAATAATAACGCTACCTTTGGCGCCGATTGCGTGTTTTAAAAAAATAAATAATAAATTTTTGTACCTACAGTTGGTGTCGGCAACAAAACTAACATTACCTTTGAAAGGGGCCCAGGCGAACAATAAAGGTGAATTGACGGTGCATGTTGAAGAACTATCATCGTGTCGCGACGAAGTTATATTAGAATTCAGGGGATGGGGATTGAAAAGAAAAGACTGGTGTGGATGGTAATATCTGTTCCTATTCATTATGTCAATTATTGTCAACCATCTGCTCTTTGTTTCACATTTTAATTTTTTATCTTCTATTAATAGGTTCCAGTCGATATTTCGAAGCACAAACGCATTTTTAGAAATGGCTAAATCTGGCGAAGATAGCGATTACAGAGTAGTACATCGTTCCGAAGTGGTCAGGTGGTCTACGAGCCCCAAGTGGAAGCGATTTTCTATACCGCTACGTTCGTTATGCGGAGGCGACTTGGATCGAGATATTAGAATCACTTGTTACGACTATAACCACAGTGGGAGTCATACAGGGCTAGGTGAAAATTAATTTTTTAATCTTATTTATGCTTAATTTCTACCTAACAATAAAATTAGTTGGTGGTGTTGCCTTAGGTGAATTTCACGTCACTGTTAATCAATTATCCAAGGGAGTCTGCAGCGAAAATGAATTCGACTGTTATCAGGTGGATAAAAAAAAGGTACGATTCGTAGTGTTTTACAAAAAAGATAAGCAATCAACTTGAGTTTTTACCTCCTATAGAAACATCACCCAGCCACCGAAACAAATGGACGAGTCACGTTGGAATATTTTGAAACTCGAAAAGTGCATACGTTCTTAGATTACATAACAAGTGGTACTCAACTGAATTGCACTTTTGCTATCGACTTCACGTGTAAATCATTTTTTTCTGTATTTATTCTATTTTAAAATTTTATTCTTGACAAAATTTCATACAAATTGTAGCTTCAAATGGCGACCCGCATATACCCAGTTCCTTACATTACTTCAACAGTGGATCACCTAATCAATACGAACAAGCTCTCAAAGCGGTCGGAGAAATAATTCAAGACTACGATAGCGATAAAATGTACCCTGTGCTCGGTTTCGGTGCCAGGTTACCTCCGGATGGTAGAATATCTCACGAGTTTTTCGTGAATATGCATCCTACTGATCCTTTCGTTGCTGGAATCGACGGTAAGAGCAGATCTCAGACACGTTATAACTCCAAGTTATTCGAAATAGAATAAAATTCGTAACGGTACTTTTTTTTAGGTGTTTTGGAAGCGTATCAAAAGTGCATTCGAGCTATTCAACTTTACGGACCAACTAACTTCAGCCCTGTGATCAATCACGTTGCTAAATTTGCTCAGACGTATCAAGATGGCTCTCAATATTTTATTTTATTAATAATTACTGATGGCGTAATTACCGACATGCAACAAACGAAAAAAGTAATATTCGTCATTCGAGAATTTTTTTATAATGAGAGATTTATTACGAATATTTCATCTTGACTCGATGAATTTCATTTTATAGGCTATCGTCGAAGCTTCGAGACTGCCAATGTCGATCATTATCGTAGGTGTTGGTTATGCAGATTTCACTGCAATGGATGAACTCGATGGCGACACCGTACCCCTCTCTTTTAATGGACAACACGTTGCTCGTGATATTGTGCAGTTCGTGCCATTTAGACATTTTCAACACATTGAAAATCCCATCTTAGCTAGAGCTGCCTTGGCTAAAGAAGTTTTAGCTGAAATCCCCGACCAAATTGTCGACTACATGAAAACTCATAGAATCGAACCGGGATCTTTTAAAAAACAGTAAATCTATAATTATAATTGAATTTACACAGTTTATTATACAAATTAAGATATCTAGTATAGCTTTTCTAGTGTAGTGTTTTTACTCCTATTTAGTTTCGATTTAAAAAATATTTCAATTTTAAAAACCTAGTCTTCTTAAGTCTTTCTCTTCAAAATAGGTTTCATTTGTTGAATTGTTTTTGTTTAATGCACCTAAGAATTTTACTCTTCTTGAATTGTGAGTTTCAAGTTCAAAGTATTAATTATTTATCCTAATTTCGGGAAGCAATTTTAAAACGTTTTGAATTTTCCAATTTTGTTTTATACTTACGTTATTTTCAACATTCTTTTTTTATTATGTTTTCAATTTTGTGATATAATGCCCACGGTTGTTTAATAATCGAGAGTTGAAACTATTCATCTGCCTCAATTTTTTTATTATTTTTTTGTGTAAGGGACACTTAATTTCAACTCGTATAATTTTAAGATGATACTGATTTTTAATTACGATTTATTTCTTTTATTAATTTTTTAATGCATATTTTGTACTTATCTATTTGAGTAATAAGTTAAGTATACATGAAAACTTGTTTAAAAATGTAATCAAACGCTTAGATTTATTTGTTTTTTTATCTTCAATTCTGCTTAATTTCGCATTGAGGTGTTTTCTTTCTCTTTTTCATATTTATGTTACCAGGTTCACTTTCATTTAATATACGTACAATCTTAAAAATAAATTCAATTCTGATCTCCAGCATCTTTGTATTTTACTTTCCTTTCCCTGTAGCCAAATATGCCGGTTCCAACTCTTACATTTGCGCTACCTAATTCGATCTACGAACATGAAACATGAATTAAATTTAAATCTACGAACTGCTTTAGGTAAAAAATGACGAATAATTTACCGCATGTTCGTAATCACTAGACATTCCCATAGATAATTCTACTTTACTCTCGATTAAATTCAATTCTCGACATAAGTCTTCTTTACATTTGACCAACTTCAGGAAATCTGGATTAGGGCCTTGACTTAAATCATATCCGTATTTACCAATGGTCATTATTCCGCAGAATTTCAAATTGGGACACTTTTCCAATATAAATTTCACTAAATCGGCAACTTCATCGGGAGCAACGCCATTTTTTTCTATAACTCAAATAAAGTTGGTAAATTTTCGAACGAATTTGTCGCAAATTGAGTAATAATATTTACCATCTTCGTCGCTCGTGTTCACTTGAACGTAAACGTTGAGCGTTTCATTTGGATGATGGTTGGGCCAATTTTCATTCAAACTTGTCGCAAGGTTGGGCGAATGGATGGTTTCGATGATGTACAAATTCGGTATAGAAATTATTTTAGATACTTTGTTTTTTTGTACGTGACCAATAAAATGCCATTTGATATCCGGGCAGTTGTCCAGTATCTGAAACGTGTCGTTAAATTGTCAAATCGAAAATGATATAAAATTTACAAATCACAGCTAGGTAGGTGGGTTATTTTTACAGCTTGATCGGAAGCCTTGGCTGCGAGTTCTTGGACGTAGTTTTCACCGAAATGTCTTTCTCCTTCTTTGTACGCTTCGATTATGAGATCTACTGGCTTAGTTTTACTCACAGCTACCAATCTTGGAGTGATATATCGTAAATTCTGCAATATGAGTGGTTTTAACGACGTAGTATATTATATTAATAGAAAGTAATTAAATGATCGTTACATCAGGTCGATTATTAGCCGCTCGCTGTATTTTTTCGTGGACATCTTTCAGCGCTTCTTTGATGAAGTTTTCATCGCCCATGATTCTGGAACAGGAAAACTTTCGACTTATTAGAGTTGAACTTGAGAAAATCGTTTTAAACATAGCATTTTAATTGAAAAAACGTTCGCAAATTTGAAAAGATTTGAAGTTTCAATCAGTTTCATTTCAACTGTAGTGGTTTTGCGAAGAGTGTTTGTCTAGGTAATCAGCTGACTGATAAGGATTTGATAAGAATTCTGAACTTTGGTTTCATTTCATTCGTGAAAAAAAATGAGCCGAAAGCTCGATTATTTTTTATTTTGTAAAATCATATGAAAAGTAATGAATGAACGATAAAATAAAATACCTACTCATCAAACCGAAAAATTAAAAGAACCATGCAAAGTAAAACACAACAAAACGAGGAAGTCATTTGGCTGTACCTATCTAGGTAAACAGGCATATTATTAAGGTCTTTAGTGGAATAGGAAATCATAATTATTGTGTATCGCATATAAAAATATTCATCTGAAAGTCTGAAACTTAATTACGACGATACCTACTTATCTAAAATTCATCGATATTAATATTTTTTATTCTCGACTCTCAAATCTCAACTTCTCAACCATCATAAAGATGATCGTTCCTTCGTTCCTTCTACCGATAACATAAGCAACCAATTCGTACTGTATGTAAAAACGATTGGATCTCCGTAGTTTTTTAGGCACCATCGAAAATTTGCAATGTTCAATACTGTATAGATGCGTATATTCAAAATTGGGATTTTTTGTTTACAAAACTGTGTTGAGAAGGTAGTAGGAATAATTTTTTCGCAGGTAGTATAAACATGAGAAAGATATCTTGATACTCACAGCATCAAATTCACTTTTTAGTTTGATGGTATCAATTAATATGGACAGTCAGGAAATTAATGCCATCGCTCGCCTGAAACAAGATTACATTAGTATGAAAAAGTATCCAATACAACATGTAGAAGCAGAACCAACAACACTTACTATTTTTACTTGGTAAGTGGGTAAGTCTTCGAACATGCCGTCGAATATTATGCATGATGATATTCGACTACATGGTCGAAGGGGCAAGGCAATTGAATTTCGTCATTTTTTAAAATAGTCTTTGGTATTACAATGAACTTTTTTTGTGTGTGTATGAAAGGTATTTCGTATTTTGTGGTCCAGAGAATACTCTTTATGAAGGAGGATACTATTTCGGCATGCTCGAATTCCCTAAAGAATATCCATTCAAACCACCTATTGCGTGTATGTATACACTTAATGGCAGGTAATGCGAAGTTAAGCTTGTCTTACTGTAAGTTGTTATTCATTTGATCTTGGACTATTATCATTTTATGTAGATTTAGAACATGTGCAAAACTGTGTCTATCAATCGGTGATCATGATTTGAACGACGACTGGAATCCGGCTTGGAATGCATCCACATTTCTCAGAGCACTTTTCTACTACTGGGTATGATATCCCATTCTTCCTGCGCATTTATTTGTAATGATTTCTCTTGTTACAATATTTACTATAAACTTATTTTTTTTAGTTGGATGATGAATCTGATGGTGTGGGTACCACTGCCTATACATGATGATGCTCGTCGATCCTTTGCTTATCAACGTTTAATAACGATCTTTAAATGTGATACGTTTCGTTATTTCTTCCCCGAACTGGCTGAGGTACTCACGAAATTTTTTTAATTGGATTGATCATCTCAATAATATTTAATTTTCATTTATTTACAGGAAATTGAAAGGAAACTCCATCAGAAAAATATTAGAACAGAAGGGTTGTTAACTTGCGAATGTGATTCACTTTCAGTTTCAGAAGAAGAAGATGATATTGACCAAATGACTAAGTGACTTGAAATCTAATTCTTTATCTGACTGAAAGATGAACTTGTAAAATAAAATACATAAAAAAATATCTAATAAAAATGTTTTCCTTGCAATGAATCTATATTGGGTCTGTATTATTGTTACTGCATAGACCATCCTCTATAAGATAAATCCTGCTAGGTGGAACAAATGAAACTTTTCTGTTTGATTATTTTTTTGTTGTTTTTATTAAAAAGTTGAAAATGTCAATGTGAGCTACGTTTCTAGGAATTTTGGAAGTTAAATGTTCATTTCGTTTTTTTTTTTTTTTTTTTTTTTTTTTAACGTAGCAAAATAACGAAATAATTTTGTTTTTTGTTTCGCCTCTTTTCGTTTTTTTTTGAAACTAGTGTTTTTTAATCTGATTGATTACTGATCAGATGAAATGCAACAGGGCGTATTTTTTTTTTTGAAGAATTTTTGAATTATTGGCCTGGGTTTCAACAAAAATTTAAAAGTTTTACTTTTCATTTAACATTTTTTTTATTTAGGAAAAACATTTTTTTTATTATTATTAAAAAACAGTAGGTATAACACACATAACTACTTTTTTTTTAGAAAAAGTTGAAAAATCTGACTTTTAACAAAATTTAAAAAAAAATGATTTTTCACAAATTTTTTTTTTTTTTTGAAAAAAATTTGCATGTTTGTATTTTTTGAAAAAAATCGCAGTTTCTAAATCAAATTTCTTTCTATTTTTAAAACTCATTTTTCATTAATTTAAAAAAAAAATTGTCGTATTTTTTTTTCAAGTAACCGCATTTTTTGAATCTATCCCACCCCATTACCTACATCAATAACCTCCAAAACTTTCAAAAACGCGCCAAGTCTTTTTCGTAGAGAACCCCTCAATAATCTTTTACAAAAAAAATCTCATAATAATTTTGGAAAACAATATCTCCAAGTTTTTCTGATTAAAAATTTTCTCAATTTTATTAGAAACTAGAAGAAGCCCGTCGCGAGATTCGCGACGGCTAGAAAACAGAAGAAAAAAGAATTTTTCAAATTTTAAAACTAAAAATTTAATAAATAATGATTTTTTTAAAAATTTTCAATTTTGATGGAAAAAAGTAATTTAAAAAAAAATTAGAATCATCTTATTTATCAATTTTTTCAAAATGAGAATTTTTCAAAGTTTTCTTTAAAAAAAATAATACTGTCTTATACTTACCTAAATAATATAATTTCAGAGTAACCGTTTTCAATGAATTCCATTATTTTAAATTTTCGTTAATTTTTTTGAAACAAAATTTAAAAAAATACATTTTTTAAAAATTTTTAATGTTCAAGTATTATGAAAATTTTTAAAATCCTGTTTGTTCGAGTTAAGAACGTTTAATGATTTTAAATTTTTTTCTTTTTGCAAATTTTACTCAAATAAAATCTTTCAAATTTTTATTTTTTGAATTTTGTTTTCAAAAAATTTATTTCGTTTTAAAAAATGAATACTTTAATTGAAAAATACCATTTAAAAAAAGAAATTGTTCAGAATTATCATATACTTTCCTTCAAGTTCTCATTCTCAATCACACCTCAAAAAAGCATTAATAAATTTTTTTTCAAACTTGGAAAAATAAGAAGACAGAATTTTCTTTAGAATTCAATGCTTGATTTACCTATAAAAAAATAAAATTTCCAGGTATTTTATAAATGTACTTACTCGTATTTTGGAAAAATTGATTTAGAACAAAATTTGGAACAATTCGATTTTTAAGTTTAAAATAGATTTTTGACCTTACATTGAAGAAACGTAAATTTGATCTTTCGCCGACGCGTTTTTATATAATTAGATAGATTAGATAGATAATATCTCTATTTTCTTGGAGTTGTAAAAAAGTCCTTTAATTTTTAAAAAAATTTTTGAGAAAAAAAATACTCATATTGTTTTCTACAGAAAAAAATTTCAATTTTTACAGAGAAAAAAAATTATTCCCACCCTTGAAAAATCTGAGAGTTTTATGGATTGTACAATCGGATCAAGATGGATTGCCTACGTTAAAGACGAAAGGAGTAATTCTTTGGCTGGAAGCGCATACTTATATGTTTACAGGTAATTGTAATATTCTTGTATGCGTAGATAGTTTGTTTATGTTTCAATGTAATACCGTCATGCTTCAAGTAAATGGTGTATGTACTATTACTCTTAAAAACAATTATCACATAGGCCTACCTACTTATCACAATGTTATGGTCATTTCACGCATCACGATGAAATTCAGCTCAATAGTTTTGCTATAAAATGAATTACATAATACAAAGATTATTTTTATTTTACCATTGCTATAGATAGGTACCAATCGTAATCATTCTACCTACGACTTTATAACGATATGCTCTACATATTATGAAAAATCTTCCACTGCTCCTCTACTGCTTCTCAAATTGAACTTCCTTTTTGTAGTACATAGCTCATTCATGTAATAGAAGTAATGACTGTTTACATTATTAGAGTCTTCTATATTTAATTTTTTAATTTTTTCATGAATGGAATTTTTATAGCACAAAGCTTTATGTAGGTAATTTATACGGATTTGTTTATATGCTAATTTAAGTTAGTGGCGCCCAGAGGTTTGAAAAATGCAATTGCAGAACTTTGTATAAAGAGCACCCAATCTTTTTCCTCTCTGGAGGAAACGCCTAAAAATTCTTATTAAAAATTTCCTCACAGAATAAAATCATTTTGGAGAAAAAAAATCACCTGAAATTTTTTTTTGCATAAAATTCTTTGTGCTAAAATCACAAAAAAAAAACACTTTTAGAAATCCTGGTTTTGGTACGGAAAGATGTTTTCAATTTATACCCATTATATTTTTATGAGAAATATCATTATACCCGAAAAATTGAGAAAATATTTCACCAAAAACTTGAACTTTATTATAAAAAAAAAATAATAATAAAAAAAAAAAACTTGAAAAATTTTATACTGTAAAAAATTGAAAAAAAAATCCAGAATTTTTTTCTAGTAGGTAGTCTAAAAAATTAAAAGATTTCATAAAAAAAAAACATTCTTTAATCATTAGAAAATAAAGCTTTCTTAGGTAAGTAAGTAGTATTCCAAAAAAATTGAAAAAATTTTCACATAAAAATACTTCCTTGAGAAATTTTCATTTTCATCTCCAGAAAATGAGAAATTTTCTCTCTAAAAATACAATTAAAATAATTTTTATTCAAACAAGAGAAAAAAAAACACTTTTGGAAATGGTATATATTTATGAGAAATATCATTACATACACCTGAAAAAAGGAGAAAATATTTCACCAAAAAATTAAACTTTATTATCAAAAAAAAAAAAAAAAAAAAAGGGGAAATTTAAAAAGCAACATTTTTTCTCCAAAAAATAAAATTATAAATTTATTCTGCAAAAAATTGAAGAAACAAAATTTTTTTCAAGTTATCAAAAAAATTAAAGATTTTATCCTCCAAAAAATAAAATTAAATACCTAAAACATTCTTAAATAAAAAAAATGAAGATTTGTTATTCCAAAAAATCGAGAACTTGAAGAAATAAATAATCAAAAATGAGAATTTTATTTTGTGAAAAAACTGAAAAAATTTTCACATGAAAATACGTGAGGAATTTTGATTTTCATTTCCAAAAAAACGAGAAATTTTCTCTCTAAAAATACAATAAAGGAAAAAAAAACACTTTTTGGAAATCGAACACATATTTTTATGAGAAATATCATTACCTACACCTGAAAAACGGAGAAAATATTTCACCAAAAAATTGAAAAAAAATCCAGAATTTTTTTCAAGTGGTCCAAAAAATTAAAAGATTTTATTCTCAAAAAAATATAAAACATTCTTTAATTCTCAAAAAATAAAGATTTCTTATTCTAAAAAAATTGAGAAATGAAAAAAAATAAATAACTGGTAAAATTTAAGAAATTTTTTCTACCAAAAATATTGAAAAATTTTGAAGAATTTTTATTTTCATCTCTAAAAAAATGAGAAATTTTCTCTCTAAATATGTACAATCCATAGAATTTTTATTCAAAAAAAAAAAGGAAAGGAAAATGACAAATTGCTTTACCCAGGTATTCCAAAAAAAAACCCTAGAAATTTAATAAATATTCCAAAATTTTAAAAGATTTCTTAATCCAGAAACAAAAATTGAGAAATTCCCCCCCCCCCCCAAAAAAATGAGGAATACTTGCATGCCAGAAAAACTGAAAAATTACCTTCAAAAAAATATATTATTTTTTTCAAAGCTTACCTATTTAAGAAAACTCGAGAATTTTTTTTTCAAAAAAAGTTGAAAACATTTGCTTTGAAAAACTGAAAGATTTGTTATTCCGAAAAAAAATTGAGAAAAAGACGTTTATCAAAAAAACAAGAAAATATTGTTATCTACTTACTCTCGGAAAATAAATACATTTTTTTCTCTAAAAAAAGGGTAAATTTTTTAAAATGCAAGGTATTTTTATTTTCAAAAAATAAAATATTCTGTTCTACAAGAAAATGTATTTTTTAATCATAAAATTGCTTTGAATGGATAGTGGATACTTTTGTCCATTAATTTTCACTTTGGCATATTTTTAAATGATAAAATTTGGAATTTTGGAGCTTCAACTTTTGGATAGGTACAAAAGTCTGTATGGGCGCATCTGTTAGTAGTACTAAAGTTTGGTAAATTTTTTTTTAAAAATAAAATAAAAAAGTATATTAGTTAGTAGTGTCAGTACTTAATTAAGACAGAAAAAAAAATTCCCAAACAAAAATTTAGAACACTTCTTCTACCGAAGACAAATAATAATACCTATCCAATAATAACCAATGTCACACTCTTCAATTTCCGCCTGCTATATTGGAATCGCATGGAAATAAATGCGAGTTTGGAATATATAATTGTGGAATTAAACAATTAACCTACCAAAAGTGGTAAAAACAAATCCGCACTATGCGGTAAAAGGATCTTGACTCGCATAGCGATGGACGGAACGCGTACCAAGCTCACACCGCGGTTTAAGGTTCTAGCGATTGGAATGTTTATATTGCACGATTTGTATACAAACGGTTACTATTCGTCCTGTGAGCAAGTCGTGCTTCCGAAGGGATATTTTTGTTGTGTTCGGCGATAATAGATCCTTGTCGAATTTTCAATAGTGTGTTTTTCATCTTTTTCGATGTTTCGCGAATATTATTGTGAATATTTTTTACATTGATTTTCGCGATATAAATCGTACGTGTTTTTTTAGTGTTTTCATTTCTCATCAGAAGGTAAAAACACTTATTCATTGTTCATTTTTTTTTTTTTTTAATTTTTTCAAGTAGACAAATACCCAATTACCTACATTAGAGATTTGTTCTGATTTTAAATTATTTTTTTTGAAATTTTTTGATCTGTTTGAAGAATTGCAGATCTTTGATATTACTTACTAATACCAACATTAACATTTTAACAAAAAATAAAATTGTCAAAATTCAAAAATATCAATTTAATTTATTTTCATAGATAAAATTGATGATTCGAAATAATCTTATCAAGATATAGATTATCGAGAAACAAGAATCAAATTAGGTAATTGGGTATCGTTCTAAATCGTAGTTAGTTAGTAATCATTTATGTATTCGAACGAAATAACATCAAATGCGAATTTTTCGAGTTTAAAGTACGGGCGTTGAATTCAAATGCGAGCTCGTAATTGTTCTACTCGATGCATTACGTTTGAAAAAAATTGCATAATACAATTGATCGCGATTGTTCATTTGAACGAGTTCTCTATAAATAAAACGTACTATACGTTTGCACATTTCCCATTTTACATTTGGTATGTACGTAATTTCACGTTCCTTTGGTATGTTGGTAAGAATTTCGGCGTAATTTGTAATAATTTCGAACTTATATATACTTTGATGCTGAGAATGAAGTAGTGGTTTTAAAAAAATTACGTTTTTATTATGGTAAAATCGTCCGGAGTCGTGATTTATTGAAAATTTTTTTGTACCTAATCAAAAATAAATTAGGTATTATTTGACGAAAAACACGTGCAAATTGTTACTTTGAATAATCTCAGTAATGAAATAAAATAACCTCAACTAATGAGCAGACATTAGATAGGTACCTTGCTAATCCACTGTTTACCAATCTATCTATCAATCTACTCCCGGTAAACACACTGTATGCGAATCGCGTACTAATAGAGCGCTAGATTTGCATTTATCGTATACGAATAGCATGCGAAAATAGCGTACTATTAGCATATCAAAAATGTCCGCTTTTTTAGCGGCTAATTTCTAACGCTAATAGTACGCGAAATTAGCAGTGAATGTAGCGTTTTATTCGCTGTTAATTCGCTTGAGATTAGCGTTCGAAATTTTCCTCTAAAAAGCAGGCAAATGATTTTTGACGATTTCCACTTAGCAGTAAATTAATTATTCGAAAATATATCATATTTGTTATCGCAGATCTGTGAAAAATGAAATTATGCCGAATCGTAAAGTTTTTGGAGTACCTATCAGTGGCATTTGATAAAGTAATTTTTAGGAAAATCAAAATTACTTCCAAGATTTCAATCTACAACTTTTATTTGAAAATTTTTTCAATTTGAGCCCCCCCCCCCCTCCAATTATGCCCAATACTACGGAGATAGATAGATAGATTAGATAGGTATAAGTACCTACGTATATTTATTACTCTGAATTGTGAGAGGGAAGAAGGGCTGTCCCGCTGTCCCAAATGAAAATTTTTTCAAACAAAAGTTGTAGATTGAAATCTTAGAAATAATTTCGATTATTACAAAAATTTCGATTTGACTCCTCCTTTCCTTATAATTTCGCATAATACTACGTTCAAATTGGAGAAGGTAGAGGAACAATTGAAAAATTTTATAGCACTGATAAGACGTCTAAAATTTTTACGATTTGATAAAATTTAATTTCACACAGATTCACGCGATCACAAATAAGATATAAATTCAAAATAATTAACTTACTGTGAGTGGAAATCGTCCAAGAAATTCTGCCTTCGTCTCCATTCTTATCACTTTGAAATCAAATCATTGGCGTTTTTACTTAAAAAGAAGAAAAAAAATCAAACAAAACACAAAATTCCCCAACAAAATCAAAAAACCCAGAAAAACCTTTATTTTATTGTTTAAATGTCACTACAATACATTCAAGTACACGTTCATGTTTGAAACTGACTTCTCTCATTTGTAAAACGTATTGAAAGAAGTTGTAGTGAAAATCGCATGCGATTCGCTAGCGAATATTGCGCTAATATCGTAAGAAATATCTGCACGTTTTCCACTGCGATTTTAGCATACGATTCGTTTGCGAATATTGTGCTAGTATCGTAAGAAATATTTGCACTTTTCCACTGCGATTTTAGCATAAGATTCGTATGCGAATATCACGCTAATATCGTACGAACTTTTTGCCTGTTTTCGATGTGATACGCAAGCGAATATCGCGCTAATATCGCACGAAACATCTACAGGTTTTTAAATACGATTTTAGCATGATATTCGCTCACGAATAGTATACGAATTTATCTGAGAAAATTTTCTTCGATTTTTGCTTTGATTTCGCATTCTATTCGTATGCGAATAGACCGCGATTTTCTTACCTGTGATTTTAGCATACGAATAGCAGACGGTGTGTTTACCGGGACTACTTCTTTTTTTTTGGAATGAAGTCAACAAGATAGGTAGGTACTCAAATTATGGATAAGATCGATTTGAAATTTCCACTTGATAATGACCGTCCTAATTGAAAACTTTTTTTTGTTTATTATAAGTCATTCAACCGAATAATTACAAGTTGAAAAGAATTAAGCGAAGTGTTATAATGAACTGTGTAATAATTTACGTCACTAATTCACACCGCATCTATGTGTATTACCTACCTAAGTAATATACATCAAAAGTACAGTAATTTATCATACAAGTATTTACCTACTACGTATTATTAAGAGCTGCGAATAGGTAAATAGAAATACTTAGACGTACGTATGTAGATAAACATGTAGTTTTATGGGCATACCTACCTGCAGGGTTAAATTTTTATCAGTTGAAACTTTCTTAGAAGTTCGTTTAATACGTAGAACTTGACAATGAAATGGCCACTATCGAATAACGTGGCTATTTTTTAAATTTTAAATTTTTTTTTTAACGTGAAAGTCAGTTTATCAATGGAAAATGTTTGATAGGTTTGAACTTCCTTAAAATTTTTCACCTTGAAATTCCACATTCAAAATAAATAAAAGGAGCGATTTTTTTTTTCATCTGTATTGAAAGTTAGATGCAAGTACAAACCTACAAAGGTATTTATGGTGCCCTGCAACCCGTGAAGCATTTGCGACAATAAAAAACGACGGTAGAACAGATGTCGAAAAAACGTCAAATGTGCAACCATAAAATGGACGTAATTTTGTCGTATATGCGATTTTTCAAACACGTCACAAATACGTCAATAAAACGATCGTGAAATGGACGTAATATTGTCGCATATACACTGTTTCAAAAACGTCAAAAATACGTCAGTAAAACGATCATGAATTGGACGTAATATTGTCGCATATACCATTTTTTATGAACGTCACATTCACGTCAGTAAAACGATTGAAATTTTTTTTTTAAATTTTCAAAGTTCAAAAGTTTGAAAAAATTTTGAAATTTTTTTTCTAGTCGAAAGCGATTTTTCATGAATGTTGCATATACGTCACAAATACGACAGTAAAGCGATCGAAAAATTTAAAAAAAATTTCCAAGTCCAAAAGTCTGAAAATTTTTGAAAATTTTTTATAAGTCCAAAAAGATTGAAAAAGTGTAAAACAATTTTTAACAGTTGACAAAAATTGAAAAACTTGAAAAAATTTTTATAAGTCCAAAATCTGAAGGTATTGAGTGGTCTATATGAGCGTTTTATGAGCATTCTTTCAACGTAAGGGGGTGGCTTAGGAGATAAATGGAGGACTCTCATGCGGGAGGTCGAGGGTTCAAGACCCAGTGGTGGCAGATTTTTAAATTATTTTTTCGATTTTTTTTGGGATTATTAGGTACAATATGTGTTTAGGGATTGTTCCAAGCATTAATTTACATTGGTTAAATGATTTTTAAAATTAAAAATTAGGTCAGTACTATGTAAATATTGAGTGGTATTATTGACGTACATGCGACAAAGATACAGTCGCAAAACGGTGGTACAAGGGGAAATTTACAGTGTTTTTACTACGCGTATTACTGTCGCAAAATTGACGTATTCCTATCGTTTTTTTAGCGTATTGTGGTCGCCAATGCTTCACGGGAAGTGGCTGGCAAAATTCAAGATTATTATTCAGGATTTTCCTGGAATCGTATGCAATATTAGAAGTTAGAACCACTGGTAGTTCTCGAAGAGACGAACCAAAACCGTTATTATGATCAGTTTCCTATCTTGAAAATTGAAGGGGCTACAAAGCTTTGAAATTTGATATTATTCCCAGCAAAATTAATTGACATCTGGCAACACTGCATTCAAAAAGTATTCCTACCCTGACAGAGGATAGTACTTCAAAAAAGTAAAAAAAAGTTGTGATCTTATTGGGGTGCCTATTTTTGAAATTAAAATAGTTATAGCAACAAAGAAATCCTATATGTAGTCATCAACCATAAAAATTCGCAAAATTTCGCGAAGACAATACATGAAATAGGAATAATTTTTTGAGAGAAACAAAAATAGTAATGTCAAAAATTTGCCTTTCTTTGAAAATGAAGGCTCTACAGATCTCTAAATTCCAAAAATACCAATTGAATTTGTACATTTTCAAATATTCAGAAAATGTATATTTTTTAATTAAATTGAAATTAAAAAATGATAATTTATTTGAGAATTTTTGCCCTCGCTTTGCTTGGGCAGCAATCACTTCTCAGTTTTTGATTAAATTCAGTTTTTTTTTTCTTTAGATGAAAAACCCCCTGGGGAATTTCTCGATGTTCCTGGAGTAAAAATAAGTTTAAATCTTTTTTCAGAAAAACGTTTCATTTTTTTTTTTTTTTTTTTAGTAAAAAATCTTCCCATTTTCTGGATAGGTATTTTTTCAAATTTTTTGTAGGGTAGAATTTCTCATATTTTGGGTGTAGAAATATTTTTTATTAAAAAAGGATCATTTTGGGTGGCGAGGAAGATTTCTCAATTTTTCAGTTGTGGAAGTATATTATTATGTATTTAAATTTTTTTTGGAAAAACATTTTTCTCGATTTTTTAAACGATTTTTCATTTTCACTTTTATTTATTGAAAAATCTTTTGAATAAAAAATCTTGTAATTTTTTGAATAAAATGTCTTTAGATTTTTGGAAAGAACATTTTTCTTTTTTTTTATTTGAGAAAAAAATTTCACAGTTTTCGGGATTAAAAACTGAATCGGTTAATGCAAAAACTGGTTGAGTCACATTTTTTTGAAATTTTAGAGGAGATGAAAAAAATGTATGCAATACACGTCTTTTTTTTGCCTCCTGTACATATTCGATGACATTTTCAAAATAGTGATTCAACCTGTTTTTGCATGAGCCGATTCAACTAAAAATACGTAGCATTGTTCATATTTCATTAAATTTTTTTATTTATTTTGCTTTTTATTTTTTGAAATAAGAATTTTTTTTTAACTTTTTAAATTATTGAAGAAAATTTTTGATTTTTTGAAAAATAATTTTCGTTTTTTTTAAGTAAAAATTTTTTCTGAGGTAAACGTAAGTCTACATATTTCTAGATTCTGGTACATTTTTTTTTTTGGAAAAAAATTAATTTTTATTTTTTGGGAGTAATTTTTTTTTTTTTGATTTCTCGAGTTTTTTTTTCTTTTATAAAAAAATTTCTAATTTTTAAAACAGGCACATTACAATTTTTTTCAATTTCCCCTTTTTTTTCCTTTTTAAAATTTAAACTTGAAAAAATTAAAAATCTGTATTTTTTGGTATGAGGGGGGGGGGGGGGGGGGTGTTTAAAATCATGAAATTTTTTAAATTAATGTATTTTCTAAAAGTGTCCACATTAAATTTTATTACTTTTTCACAGATTGGCTTACAAAAAATTTTGACTTCCAAATTTTATTTTTGATAAGCCAGCAGGCGTTCGAAAATTACGGTGAACATAAATTTTCATAGGTAATTGGTTTTTCTTTTCAAACTTTGTCGTTTAA
This sequence comes from Balanococcus diminutus, assembly GCA_959613365.1. Taxonomy (NCBI): domain Eukaryota; kingdom Metazoa; phylum Arthropoda; class Insecta; order Hemiptera; family Pseudococcidae; genus Balanococcus; species Balanococcus diminutus. Next base: position 29,618,409 of record OY390718.1, on the reverse strand, counting down.
AAAATGACAATAGAATTTTTTGACAGGGGTCCAAAAATATAGAATTATAAATTATTGTTTTCGATATGAAAAAAAAGATTGGTGGCACTTTTTCTGTTTTAAAAAGTCCAAAAATTATCCTCCAAAACTCTTCAACATATTATTAAATGTTTAAAGGTGATCGAATTTTTCGATTTTTTTTTTACTTGTGTTGGAAAAATTACCAAGTAAAAAATTTTAGATAGATTTGGGAAAAATGATAAATAATTAGTTATGCTACTTTCAGAACTTTTTTTCTATGTATATCGCCATAAAACGAAATAATTTGAAAATTCCGCACGTTAGTTAAAACCATTGCCAAAAATTCGTTTTTCAACTTATTGGAAAATGATATTTTTGAACAACAAAATCTGAGAAAAAATGTGAAAAATTTATGCACCCAAATTTTGGAAAAAATCTGTATTTTTAAACTTTGGTAAACATTTATATTTTTAATAATTTTTTTTGGTCTATCATAATTAACAACCTATTATTGAAAAACGAAATGGTAAAAAAATTAGTGTCAACAAAATTACAATTATACAATAATTTAAAAAATTACACACTTTTCAAATCCTCGTCAAAATTTTTATATAATTTTTTTGAGTACCAATCAATCTTTGAAAAAAAAATTAATGTCGACAAATATTTTTCGAACCCCTGCCAAAAATTCAATTTTCGACTCAAATTTTTTTCGAATTAAAATGTATGAAATTTTATGTGTATGTAGATAGATAATTTGAATCCATTTTAATAAAATTTAACATTTTGTAGAATAAAAACAACAAGAAACATTTTTTTTTAATTATGAAAGAATTTTCAATCGAAATCGAAAATAATTTAGGTAATTTTTGAAAAAGGGTTAACTGTATTGAGATAATTTTTCGTGCCCCATCCATGATTTCGAATATCCTAAAATTTGTTATTTATCAGGTGTAGAATTTTCGTCATCCTCGGAAGGAAATTGAAATTTTAAAATAGGTATTGTGTAAAAATCATACTTATTTCGAAAAGCTTTTCCAAAAGGAAAACATTGCGAATATTATGCAAGGCAAGAATTCTACATATTTTGCAATTTTCTGAAGTATTCCGAAATAATTTTAAAAACATTTCAAACAATTTTTTGATTTAAAAAAAAATTGATAGGTATAAAATGAGGAAAACTTTCATTCCAAAGTATTTACCTAGGTAGACTTTACAGTCTTTGTTTCTTTAAATGTAATACCTGGGCAGTGGCACCTATCAATATGTTTATGTTCTAAACAATCGTAATGCTAGCATACTAATTATACTCTTTATGACGTATCCTTACCTATCCTGGTATATCAGAGACGGTTAAGAAATAAGAATTTATTTCAAATATACATGGTATTTATGTCCATATTTACCACAGAGTATGTGCTATAGCTGTTTTGATACATTAATATCGAAATATCCATGTACACCAGGAAACCGCAGTCCTTGAAGTTTTTCCAACACTTGGCAGGTGCACATTATTATTGAAAGTTATTTAAAATAAAATGGTCAATTCATCTTATGTAATATGTCTCCTTTAACAAAACCTGTACTATACCCGGTAAACACACTGTATGCGAATCGCGTACTAATAGAGCGCTAAATTCGCATTTATCGTATACGAATAGCATGCGAAAATAGCGTACTATTAGCATATCAAAAAGTCCGCTTTTTTAGCGGCTAATTTCGAACGCTAATAGTACGCGAAATTAGCAGCGAATGTAGCGTTCTATTCGCTGTTAATTCGCTTGCGATTAGCGTTCGGAATTCGCCTCTAAAAAGTAGGCAAATGATTTTTGACGATTTCCACTCAGCAGTAAATTAATTATTCGAAAATATATCATATTTGTGATCGCAGATCTGTGGAAAATGAAATTATGCCGAATCGTAAAGTTTTTGGAGTACCTATCAGTGGCATTTGATAAAGTAATTTTTAGGAAAATCAAAATTACTACCAAGATTTCAATCTACAATTTTTGTTTAAAAAATTTCTCAATTTGAGCCCCCCCCCCCTCCAATTATGCCCAATACTACGTAGATAGATAGATAGATTAGATAGGTATAAAAACGTATATTTATTACTCTGAATTGTGAGAGGGAAGAAGGGCTGTCCCGCAGTCCCAAATGAAAATTTTTTCAAACAAAAGTTGTAGATTGAAATCTTGGAAATAATTTCGATTATTACAAAAATTTCAATTTGACTCTTCCTTTCCTTATAATTTCGCATAATACTGCGTTCAAATTGGAGAAGGAAGAGGAACAATTGAAAAATTGTATAGCACTGATAAGACGTCTAAAATTTTTACGATTTGATAAAATTTAATTTCACACAGATTCACGCGATCACAAATAAGATATAAATTCAAAATAATTAACTTACTGTGAGTGGAAATCGTCCAAGAAATTCTGCCTTCATCTCCATTCTTATCACTTTGATCAAATCATTGGCGTTTTTACTTAAAAAGAAGAAAAAACATCAAACAAAACACAAAATTCCCCAACAAAATCAAAAAAAACAGAAAAACCTTTATTTTATTGTTTAAATGTCACTACAATACATTCAAGTACACGTTCATGTTTGAAACTGACTTCTCTCATTTGTAAAACGTATTGAAAGAAGTTGTAGTGAAAATCGCATGCTATTCGCTAGCGAATATTGCGCTAATATCGTAAGAAATATCTGCACATTTTCCACTGCGATTTTAGCATACGATTCGTATGCGAATATTGTGCTAGTATCGTAAGAAATATTTGCACGTTTTCCACTGCGATTTTAGCATACGATTCTTATGCGAATATCGCGCTAATATCGTACGAACTTTTTGCCTGTTTTCAATGTGATTTCAGGCATGCGATACGCAAGCGAATATCGCGCTAATATCCCACGAAACATCTACAGGTTTTTAAATACGATTTTAGCATGATATTCGCTCACGAATAGTATACGAATTTATCTGAAAAAAATTTCTTCGATTTTTGCTTTGATTTCGCATTCTATTCGTATGCGAATAGACCGCGATTTTCGTCTCTGTGATTTTAGCATACGAATAGCAGGCGGTGTGTTTACCGGGTACCTACCTATTTGTCAAAATCTCAAATGGCCAGTAACTCACAAAAGACACTCCGCAGAGTCGAAATATTACAACCATTGTATGGGCAAAATGAAAATTTATTATTATCACGTATAATTAACCCAGCAATAATTACCTTCTATCGTAAACAAAAATCTTTTCAGTTCCGGAAATTTTTCTATCATTTTTCAAATCTTGTTTTCCTTTTTTATTTTGTACGTAAGACAATTATTATAAACTGATTATATTTATTTTTGTTCCGATTAATTGGATGTACATATTAGAGTACCTAGTATTTTTAAACGGATGGCGTCTCTTTGTTAAATTTTAATTGAATTTATGTTATTGTCGTACTCTGAACAGTGGACATGGATGATGAATTGTTCGTGTGAACAAGTATCTACTCGTGTAGTCTACCCATCAAATGCATATACTTTTTAAATTTCTCGAGTGTTGTTGGCATACAAAAATTTTCAAGTTTATATGTTGATTCATTGGTGTAAATTTTTTTTCGAATTTTATTTCATTTGTTTTTGTAAAAAAAAAAGCGTAGGCTGACAGAGGGTCACACGTAGAAAATGGTGTTAATGCGTAGCACAAATTCTATCTGGCATCCGATATAGTAATAATTTTTATAAGTATTTAAAATTAGAACTGGGATTCAACTTAATGTTTTTGTGAAAAGGTAGTTGTAATTTAAATATACTTGATTTGCAATTTTTTTCCCATGGCAAACATAATTTTCAGTGTCTTTTATATATTTTTGTAACTGCGCAAATGTAAAAATTCTACTTTTTGAACAAATTCAAATAAGAAAATACGTAGTATATACAAATTTTATGTAAAAATAAAATTTTAGAGCATTTGTGGAAAGTTTTCGATTTTTTCGGATATCTCTACATCTTATTTAGTTAAAAATGAAAAATTGGACCTTTTTTGTTTTTTGTTTTTTTTTGTTTTAAATCGAAAAATAACTCAAATATAAGGCAAAGTGTAGTTCAAAAAATAATTTTGAATTTAAAAAAAAATGAAATAAATTTCAAATAAGATATCTAAGTAGGTATGTAGTATTAACAATCGAAATTTGCATTACAAAAATTGTACTTAGTACATTTAGTGATTTCCAACCAAATAATATTAAATTTTTTTTTTATTCCAAAAAATTTAAATATTTTTCACTCTTGAAAAAAAATGATGCACAAAATTAAGATTTTTATTTTAAAATTTTAGAGATTTTTTTTATACCTACTTACCTACTTCAAAAATTAAAAAAAAACCTACCTACAAAAATGATTTTTTTCATTTTGAAAAAATTAAAAGACTTTTTGTTGAAAAAATTGGATTTTTCTCAAGAGAAATTAGAATATTTCTTACTGTCTTATTCTTCACTCGAAAAAAATAAGAGAAACTTTTTTTATACCAACTCCAAAAAATTAAGGATACGTACTACAACTAGGTAAGCATAATTTTTATTCTAAGAAAATTCAGATTTTCTTTTTCGAAAATTCAATCGAGATATTTTTTTCACCAACTACCTTTCTACATAAAAAGTTGATTATTTTTTTTTTTTAAATAAAGATTTTCCCTTATAAATTTTTTTTTTTTTTTTAATTTTAAAAAAAATGTCACAATTTGTGGCATTCCATAAGAAAAGGGTCAACTTTGTCGAAAACAAGTTTTCGAGAAAAACGCAAAAATGTGATTTCTGGTCAAAAATATCGATTTTTGGTTTTTGACGGATTTGTATACTATTATCCTTCTACTTTCACGTGAGAGTGGTTGGGACCCTTAAAATCATTTTTTAACCATGGTAACACCATAACATGCCATCGAAGGTCGGGCGAGATGGTGACTTAGAAAAGGGTCAACTTTGTCGCCGATACAGATGGCATCAAGGAACACCAAGTTCAGTAAAACTAGGTATTTCTGATAATTTCTGGGCGTTTTATAACTTTTATAAAATTATTTTCACTTTAAATCAGAAAACTTTAAACTTATTTTTCTCAAAACTAGGTTTTTTAAGTTCAAACTTCAAACGCGTCCCCAAGCGTGAATTTTATAGGTAGAGGGCTCACCAATAGCTCATTTTGAAGGGAATTTAATGTAGTTTCAGAATATGTGCCTAACTCGAAATCGAGCCTAGCGACAAAGTTGACCCTTTTCTTGTGGAATGCCACATTTGAAGATGAAAATAAGAAATGTAGGTAACACGAACGAAGGTAAATTTAATGAAATATTTAAAATTAAAAAATAGATATTAATCAAAAAAATCGCCAGCTTTAAATTTACGTCAACATTTTTTTTCATTTTTTTTTTTCATTTTTTTTTCTAAAAATGAGAAAGGTCTAAAGTTTTCACTTGGAATTAAGTTTAGAAGAAATGAAAAATTGGAAAATTTTTCTCACGAAAAGAAACAACTTTATTGCTAAAATGAAAAATGAAAGTAAAAAGTTTGAAAACTTCTAATTTTTCTTTTTTTTCGAAATTAGGGGGCATGGTAAAAGTATCACCTAGAATCATTTAGTGAAGGCGAAAAAATAAACAATTACCTAGAAACTATTTCTCATGAAAAGGAAACACTTTCTTCGCAGCTAAAAAAATGTAAAAGTTTGAAAACTTGATAATTTCTATTTTTTTTTCAAAATGAAAGGGGCTAGTAGCATTACTTAAAATTCAGGATATGGTGTCAACAATTTTTTCTCATTTTTTTGGTTTCATTTTTTTTTTGTTTTGAAAAATGGCGGGAACGTCCCAGTGTACTACTTTAAAATTAAATTAGGGAAAATTTGGGATATAATACTCTTGGAAATAAACAGTCTTGATGGGCTACAACCAAAAAAATGCAAGAATTTGAACATCAATTAATTTTTTCCCCCTAAAAAATGAATAATTCAATAACAATTTTGGATGTGAAAGTCCAAAGTGAGAGGCACCCTAACTTACGTAGTAGATAGCTAAGTAAAGGTACCTAGACCTATTTACTGAATAATTTTTATTTTATTGGTTCAGATTAAAATGTGATGAAATAGAAGTATGTATGAAAATCATTCAAAATATGTACCTACCTAAGAACTGAAACTTATTATTTTAAGTACACTTTACGTAAGTAGGTAATAATAAACCTAAACGTATTTCCCATAGCAAATATTCGGCATTTAACTCATGTAAATAATACATAATGCACGTTTGCAAAATGTAATCAAGGCACATTAATGATATGAGATTTAATGGATAATATATTACAACTTTGATAATGGTACTTACTACTTATCTCTTCGAAAAAACTCCCTTTTTCAAGTTCAGAAAAAAATTTAAGTATTCCAACATTGGCTGTTTTTATTGCATATTTATTTATTTTTTGGTGTAGGTAATCAATACTTCACTTCAACTATTAAATTTCATTCAAATTTCTTTTTCATATGGCATCATCAATCTTAAGACTGTAATTATAATGACGAGACTTGAAAACTATGCAAAAATCATAAACTAATCGTTGGAAATTTACGTATAGTTACTCACTTTAATGTGATACGAAAATCAAATAAAAAAGTTACTAGATACCATGTGTAGTTCATGCAAAGCAGTTAGTCCATATTTGTCATTAAGAAAAAAATTTAAAAATTTTACTACGTCTTTCTCTAATTCTCCTTCATCCAGTTAGAAAAAAAATTGCACATCTAATTGCGGATCCGTTTAGGTTCAATAACATATTTTTGCATTTCATCGAAGTTCATTTGGACGAGTTCGAATGCACATCATTAAAGGAAGTGATATCGACACAGGTGATGAATGATTAATCGTTAACAAATTAATTATCGTGCGTACATTCGAGGCCTAGAGTAGGTACAGATTTCAAACGATAAAATCACAATTAAATTTTTATTTTTTGTATTATATTACTAAGATAAAGAAGGTTTACTTATGCTCATACCTACTTAGGTATAATTTGTGTGAAGTCATTCGTGAAACGATTAAAAAATATCGCAACGTCAAACGTATTTATATTTTTGTGTATTTACTACTAGTACTACTACACATACGTCGTACACCTAGTTTTACGTAGTCGCAGGTATATCGTAATAATGAAATTAAACACTTATTCAGGCGTTAGTTTATTAATCACAATGAGTCGAGGCTCTAAGTAGGGAATTGTTTCAAAAAAAAAAAAAAAAAAATTGGGAATTTTAATTATTTAATTTTTGTTTCAGTTTTGATTAATTTTTTGATTATGGTTTATTTATATAATTATGTTTGATGGCATTTTTCTCTCACCCCCCCCCCCCCCCCAAAGTCGTTTTCTTTCATGAGAAAATTGTTTCCTATTTATTTGTATTTTTTCCTTGTTATACGTAATTTTAAAACCACTGCCTATTCTCTCCAATTTTTAAAAAGCTTTTGATTTTATTTTGTTCTAACCCATCAAACCGATTCTTTTAGCGAGAAAATTATATTCAATTTTTCATTTTCTACCAACTAAATTTTAAGTGAAAATGGGTCAATTTTTTGAACAATGGGGAAAGAACTGATCAGCACCAATTGAAATTGTTTTCAAGAAAAATTTAAAAATGCGAATTATTTTCTCAAAAAAAAAAAAAAAAAAGGAACGAGGGCTCCTAGGCAACACTTAAAATAAGGATTGGTGATATTTTGATTGTTTAGGTTTAACAACATTGAATTTTCTATTATTCTGCAAGAAAGTGAGAAATTGTTAGCTTTAAAAAAAATCCAAGTAAGTAGGTACCTTTCTTCATTTCAAAACAGTGAAAAAATTTTTAGGCCCACACTAAAATAATTAAGAAATATTCTAAACAAATCGAGAAATTTTTAATTCCAGAAATTTATACCTATAACTTTTATCCTCAAAAAAAAAAAAAAAAAAATGGGAATTTTCTACGTTGACTTGGAAAAAAATTAGGTATTGATGTAAGTATTTTTTTTTTACCCAGCAAAGTTCAAAAACTATTTTCTCCAAAATATTGTTGTTGTTTTTTTCTACGAAAAAAGTAGAAGGTTTTCTCTCCCATTTTTTTTAGCTTCTCAAAAAAAGGGTGATTTTTTAGTATAAGAAAATTAAAGAGATATGTATCTTATCTTCAAAAATTTTATTTTTTCCCAAAAAATTGAGTTTTTTTTTGAACAGAGGAGGTCCGCTTCAAAAAAAAAGAAGTTTTTTCATTCAAAAAAATCGAGTAATTTTTTCCTAAAAATATCCCCCAAAAAATCGAGAAATTTACCTTCAAAAATTCTTTTCTCTGAAAAAAATGTTTTTTTTTCTTCGAAAAAAAGTAGATTTTCTCTCTTAATTTTTTTTTAGAAAACGAGTTATTTTTAGTTTGAAGAAATTGAAGAGATACGTTTTCTTCAAAAATTTCATTTTTTCCCAGAAAATTTATTTTTTTTCTTCTCTAAAAAAACCCAGAAGAGGTTGTCTTCAAAAAATGATTTTTTTCAAAAAAATCGAGTAATTTTTTTCCAAAAATTTTCCCCAAAAAATAGAAAATTTTTTCCAATAGAATCGAGATCTTTTTCCCCAAAAAATTAGTAGATAATTTTTTTTTTTAATTTGGAAATTTTATAATAACTTTTCTTTTTTTTAACTTGAAAAATTATATACTTACACGTTTTTTTAATCAAAGAAAATGCAGATTTCTTTTTTTCCAAAAAATTTAGAAAATGTTTTACACTTTTCTATTATTACATTAGATAATATGTTTTCGTAGAAGTCATTGAGCTGGCTATTTCGTTTTGTCCTTTTTTATGTGAAAAAATAAGATAAATATAATTCAAATAGTTAATCTTCTAATTACGTTCTAAAATTAAATTTCGAAGGTTTGATGAGAAAAAAATAAATAAATTCGATATAATGAATTTTGATTTAAATACGAGTTATTGTATTTCGGAAACCTACCTACTTACCTATATAGCCTACACCCTACAGTATACCTATACGTATTTAAATTGAAAAAAAAAAAAATCTTCAGAAAATAGAAAATTTAAAATCATAACAAATGAGACAAGTAGGTAAATTCTTGTGAGGTTGGATAAACAATCGGAGCTTTGTGGCGATGGAACTTGTCCTAAAAATATTGGGCAGCCATCCAATCAGCTGAAAATTTTGGTCCAATGCCAACTTACGTACGTACAGAGATACACCCACATAATTACTGACAAGTCGCTATAGGTCATAAAATTCCACTATACTAATTGTCAATAAGGTATTTCGTTGTGGAATTCATTTAGATCATTGATTATATACTACGTCAAATTGTCGAAAATGTGATGATCGGACGTTGCTGTTTCAGCTAAACGAAAACGTTCATTCATAAACCTCTCGCATCCATGAATAAAACAGCGACGAGTTTATTAATAAAAATACTCACAATAAACCGTGTAAGGTTATTATAGCGACGCAGGCATAAAGCGTACCTACTCGAGCACGAATTTAATTATTGCATTTAAACTATCAGTAGGATATTAAACTTTCTTCTGTTTATTAAAAGCTTTCTTACGGCGCTATAGGTGGCCTTAAAAACCTATGTAATTGTTTCGGAAGTGGAAAATTACTTGCGTTGGTATTGTTGAAGAATATTTATGTAATTTGATAAAAATAATTGTTGAGCCCTATGTTTAGGTATTGGTATTTATGTAGTTTTTTGATTGTCATTTCGTTTGATGAATTTGAATTCAATTAATTATGCATTAGAATTGACCTGAAAAAAACACACCTACTTGCAAGTATTCTTTAAAAAATTTTAGAAGAAGACTTTCTATCTATTTTCCTCACAAAAAATACCTATTTTCAAGAATTTTAAATTAATAGTCGTGCCAATTCTAAAGAAAAAATTGTTTTCATTATTCCCCAATTTAATTTAATTTTACGATGTAATTACTTACCTAATAATTAGGTACGTTTTGATTGAAATGTTTTCATTTATAACTTAATTCTGAGCAAAAAAAAATTATTTTTAGGCGGCGATAAAATTTTCAATTTTTTTTTAAAACTAGTAAAAATTCAAAATTTAGGTATATATTATTATTATAAGCCTAAATTTTAAAATACCTAAATTTTCAAAAAATTTCAAAATGAGGCTAATTTTAAAAATTTGATAAATTCTTATCATCAAATATTAGGTATATCAATTTTAGAGATTTTGTAAAAATTAAAAATTCTATGTCAAGTCAATTTTTAAAATGCAGTCAAGTTTTCTCAAAATGCTTGAAAAATCAGTTTGTTGATTTTCTTTAAAAATTAGGAAAATTTTAAACACGTCTTGTTGAGTAAATTTTCAAAATTTAAAAATATTTTAATTTAGCAAACATTTAAAATTTGAATGATTTTTCAAAATTTTAATTTGACAGAACATTGAAATTAAGTAATTCCACAATATATTATCCAATTTTAAAAGTTGAATCAATTTTTAAAATTCAACGATAGGTATTTTATAAAAAATGTTAAAAGCTTAATTTTCAAACTCCGATTTTTTGCAATTTTTTAAATCTGACAAATTCAGCAATTCTTAAAATTTATTTTAAAGTTTTAATTTAGTACTTAAGAAAATTCAAAATTTGGTAGGTACAATTTTAGCATTTTTCAAATTTTATTAAATTTTTAAAATTCAGCGAAATTTAATAAAAAAAATTTAAAACATTAATTTCCAGCGATTGAAATTTTTTTTAAATTGGCAAACGTAACAAATCATAAAAATCTGTTCAAATATTCAAATGTAGAGTAAATTCAAAATTTGAAAAAAAATTCGAAACTTTGATAAATTTTTGTAATCTAAAGAATTCAGCAAATCTTGAAAATTCGTGAAAAATTTCAATTCTTAAAGTGAATTGAAATTTGAAAATTTTTTAAAAATTTGAAATTCTCAAATTTTAATCATTTATTACAGTGTGATCAATTTTTAAAATTGAATCAAATTTTCTAAAATTTATATTAGGTGATTTTCCAAGGTTTGATGAATTTTTGCAATTTTTCAAATTTTTACAAATTTTGGAAATAGTTGATTTCTTTAAGCAAAAAAAAAAAATCAAAAATGTATATAGAATCAATTCAAAGTTGGAAAAAATTGGAAAAAATAATGGAACATCCAAATTTGATAATTTCTCAACTTTAATAGTTGAATATGAGTAAATTTTTAAAATTCATACCTAACTATAAATTTTCTAAAATTTTTAAAAGGTAAATTTTCAAAGTTTGATATATTTTTTCAATATGCCTTATTAATACCTAAAATGTATCTCGAAAATAAATTTTCGAAAGTCAGTTTTTAGAGTTTGATAAGTTAATTTTTAAAAGCGAAAATTCAAAATATCGTGATGTCAAAATTTGACTAATTTGTGAAACTCACGTAAGCATATTTTTAAAGTATTTAATTTTTTTCAATGGTTCAAAATTTTTAAAATGCAGTCGAATTTTCTAAAAATGTTATACCTACTATAAATTTTCAAAACTTGGTGAATTATTCCAATTTTAAAAATTTGGCATTTGGCACATAGGAAATATTCAAAGTTAAACAATGTTAAAATTTGGCCAATTCTTAAAATTTACCCTAATTTCCTAAATTTTAAAATCCGATTTTCATAGTTTTATAAAGTTATACGATTTTTAAAACTTTATAAAATTTAACAAAAAAATATCTACTTATTTCAAATTTAGATAAAAAATTATCCTCACGTAGGTAGTGAAATTTTTTTTAAGAAGTTTCAAAATTTGGTGGAATTTTAAACTTGTGGTCGTTTTCAATGTTTTAATGTTGAATCAGTTTTTTTTTTTTTTTTAATTCACCCAGATCTTAAAAATTCTTAATAATGAATGATAATTTTCAAGTGTAAAAATAATGAAAATTTGGCTGATTAGGTAGGTTGGTACCTATTTTTGAAATGCAGTCAAATTTCCTGAAACTTTGAAAATTTTATAAATGCTATTTCAAAAAATTTTACAAGTTTTTCAAACAATTTCAGTAAAGTTTCAAAATTTTTAAAATTTGGTAAAACTTTAAAAATCAGATAATTTTTTCGAAATGTCAAGGGTTGCCCCTCTAAATATGATTCTTTTGGTGTAAAATCAACTCCCTAAGAATTTTTCTTCAAAAAATATGTTGAGTGGCGGCGCAGAGCTCCATTGAGAAAATGAAAAAAATTACAAAAAATTGGAATTGATTTTTTTTTTCAAATTTTTAAAAACAAAATTGTCACTACACAAGTACTTTTACCTAACAAGACCATTTTCGGTGACTTTTCATCGTTATCCCTGTTTTTAAGAGGACATAAAAAACCAAATTTATTTTTACGTTTTTTGATTTTTTTTTTTTTAAATCAGCTAGGATGAAAAAAAAATTGAATCGAAGTGGTCTTAACAAAATTAACATACACATTTTAACCCCCCCCCCCCCCCCCCCCAAAAAAAAATTAGGTATGGCGATTTTCAACTTTACCTCAGTTTTCAGGAACTTCATCTTTCTGGAAAAATGGCGCAATTCATGCAGTTCCTGAAAATTGAGGTAAAATTGGAAAGTTGCAATAAATGTGTTTTTTTTGTTTTGGATAAAAATGTGTATATTGTGTTAAGACCACTTTGATGCAAAAAATTATATTTTTAATCTAGCTTATTTTTTTTATTTTTTTTTTTTCAAAAACTCATAGGTAAAAAAAGTTTTTGTTATGTCCCCTTCAAAAACAGGGGTAAAGATGAAAAATCACAGAAAATGGTCTTGTTGGGTAAAAGTACGTATTTAGTGACCACTTTGTTAAATTTTTTTGAAAAAAAAAAAAATTCCAATTTTTTGATTTTTTTTTCATTTCCTCAATAAAAGGGGCTCTGCGGCTGCAGCTGCACCACCACTCCAAATATTTTTCTCGAAGAAAATTTTTCATGGAGTTGATTTTACACTGAAAGAATCATTTTTAGATGGCCGGACCTTGACATTTCGAAAAAAGTGAAATTATGAAACCCCCTATTCATGCCATTAATGATTAGATGTTAGGGCAGTTATCGAGACGATAAAATCAATGTGTAATTACTTCATATCAACTCTTACTATCTGGTCAACTTCAATAACTGATTTGTCGAAACTCGAATATCATCTAAAAATATTTCAACCACGTGAATACAACGTAGATAACCTACAGTAGCCTATAAACAGGGATGGGAATTATTCGAATGAAATTATTCGGATAACGAATAAACGGATGATTTTTCGGATAAAATTATCCGTTATTCGAATAACGTTAGGAACAGTTATCCGTTATTCGTTATTCGAATATACATACAACTCCAAAATTGGTTATTCATTATTGGAATAAATTCATCTGTAAAGTTACGGATAACGAATGAAAAAAATTTTCAAAAAAAAAAAAAAAAAATGAATAAAACATAACTTTTTACTAATTGCAGGTTCTCATTTTTTTTCGTCCACTTTTTTCCTTTTTCCTTTTTTTCAACATTCAATGTTTTCATTTTTTTTTAAATTTTGCATGTTCAAAAAATTCTTTATTCAATTTTCAATTTTCTTCTAGGTAATCAAAATGAGAAAATTATGAAATTGAAAATGCAAATCATTTTATCAAAATTTGAGATTTTTCCTTTTTTTTTTTTTTTTTGTTATGGAAAAAATTTTGAAACCTTTTTATCAGAGTAGGTAATTATTACCTAGATATTAAATTATATTCATCTCGAATTACTCTAAATTTTTATTTTTTCATTGGAAAGAAAAAATGTTGATTTGAGGCATTAATTTTTTTTTGCATTTTTTTATTCTTCATAATTTCTGATTTTTTTAAAATTCCTTCAAACATTAAAATTTTAAAAAAATGGAATAAATTACTTGACTAAAAATTTTCATAACCATAAAACAATTTTTTCTTCACTCATAAATCTCATTTATTATCAGTTTGTTTTCATTTTTTTTCCGGAAAAATTCTTGCATTAATATTTTTAATTTTTCGCAAAAAATTCATTTCTTTTGGTTTGATTTTTAATTTTTTTCTTAAATTATTTTTTTTTTAATTTTTTGTTTTTAGTTGCATGGAAAGAAAAAAGTTTGCATTGTGAATTAAAAAAAAAATAAAAATAAAAGTAGGTATTTTAAGTAGATCTTGAAACACAAAAAAAATTGATTTAAGGCATACCAAATTTTTTTTTTCAATTTCTGATTCTGAATTTCTTCAACATTAAAAATGAAAAAAAAGAAATAAAATAAAAATTTTTATATCAACTCAAAATTATTTTCTTGCAATTTGAAACTTTTTTATTTTTTATTTTTATCCGTTATTCGTTATTTATTCGTTATTCGAATAATGACAAAAAAATCGCTAAAAAATTATCCGTAATTCGAATGATTATATTCAACGGTTATTCATTCGTTATTCGGATAACCCTAAACCTAGGCTATCCGTTATTCGCTATTCGAATGATGAAGGCGTTATTCGTTCCCATCCCTGCCTATAAATCTACATAAGAAGCACGTGTACTGCGAGCATATTTTGGTATATGTATAGGTACCTACATATTTGAAAGAAAAAATGTCAATGTCGAGGACGCGAGTTGAATTATATTTACTTTACGTTAACGCACCGTATCCATATTGCTCTTTGATGCTAAAATTACGTATAATCCAATCCGCAACAATAAGTCGTTAATTCAATTACATAAATAGAAGAAAAAAACCAAAACAGTCGGCAATATAATTTATTTTCTTGCGTACAATTATGTACGAAAATTGCGATAGATTTTTATAATAAACCGACAAACGCGTAATTTCGAACAAAGACAAAGCATATAAATATTTTGTTGTTTCGATGTCCGCAAATAGTCAAATTTCAGGTTAATAAATATTTCCACGGATGCGTATTGTAGGTAATTTAGATTTATAGATTAAGGTACTATTTCCTTACAAATTCTGAAAAATGGAAAATTTTCGAGAAAAATTTGTCAACTTGATTTATTTTTGGATACTTTTTTCATCAAGAAAAAATGAAGGGGCTGAAGATACCTCGCAGATACTTAGACATTAGACAGCTGACATTTCATTCGATCCGGACCACCTTAATCCCATTCCAATTTGCCCATTATGTTGAAAATTATATTGAAAATTCGTTATCATTGTGTACACAATGGAGTAATCTCTTGCAGCAGGCGTTAAACCTACGTATATTTCACTATATCTCCCTTTACTTTTTTTTGTCAATGTTATTACGTTGCTGATTTAGCGGACGATAAATTCATTTCCAAGTGAAGTGGAATGACTTATGTGTTTTTTGGTGCCTACCTAAGGTTGCGGAAATTTCAGTACTTGTTGTATCGATTTCGCCTTTTCAATGATTTAAATTACTAAACGAACCTTTCATTAATGGTTTGTGACATTGATTTTGATATTATACGATATCTAATTAGTCGAGTTGGTGTAGATATTTGAAATCTCATATGTTGCTGCGTTCTCACTTCTCTCAATTTCCAAACTGGATGTTTGATTGATTTGAAATAATGTCGAAGGAAGAATTCGTGTCAGGTTATTATTTACGTATTTATTTTATTTTATTTATTTATTTTTTTTTAAGAAGAAATTTGAGTTTAGCTGAAAATAGTACTAACCTACCTACTTTTGTATTGCACATAGAACAATGAAATAAGGAAATTAAATTTGCGTTTCGAGCTAACATAATTATATAGATTTTTTACTTTGAAAAGTTCCTTTCTGTGTACTAATTAACCACCAAAAAGCTCCTGAACCCCAGCCCCAGAGCAGTCCCTCAAATCTAGCCACAAAAGGAACTCCGCTTTGTTTTTCGTTCATAACTCTTGAAATAGCCTATGGATTATAATAAAAAAATACTCAAGGCAAAAATTGAAGTAGATAAGTATATAAAATTTTCAACAAAAAAGTTAATTTTCATTTTTTTCGAAAAGTGAACGGGTGGCGCAAAAACATACGTTAAAACTCACAGGGTGAAAAAGTCGATTGTTCCCAACTTCAGCTACAGCAGTGCTCGAGTTGGGTAAAATTACGCAGTGAAACACATTTTGATCCAAAGTTTTGGCCAAATCATGCATGTCAAACCACCAAATTGAAAATTGTTCCAATTTATTTATATTTTGTTAATCGCCCCCTCCTCCCCATTTTAATCTAATTTAAACTTTCTTTTTGGCAACAAAACATGAGAATTTTTTTAAGGAGGCTATAAAAAATGAAGGTATTTTTTATTCCAAGAAAAGAGAAAGTTGTTTTTTTCAAAAAAAAATAATTGAAAAATATGTTTTTTTTTTTTAATGAGAACGCGAGATTTTCCTCTGCAAAAAATTGAAGTATTTTTTTCTTCGAAAAATCCCCTTTCTCATCAAAATTTAGTACCCAAGATATTTCCTCAAAAAAAAAAAAAAAAAAAAAGATTTAAGATTTTTTTTCTCTAAAAATGAGAGATTTCATCTCAATCAAAGAAGAGATTTCTTATTTCAAAAAAATAAAAGTTATTTTTCACTTTTTCTTTCTTCCAAAGGTTTGAGAAATAATTTTACTTACCTTCTTCAGAAAAATTAAGAAATTTTCTTTTCGAGAAAATTTAGCTTTTTTGTTGAAAAATTGGGATTTATTTACCCCCTCCCTCCCAAAATGAGAGATATTCATTCTAAAAAGAAGAACAGTTTTTTTTTACTCTAAAATATTTGACAATAATTAAGATTATTTTCTCTAAAAAAATGTAAGATTCTTTCTATTTTCAAAAAAAATATAATTTATTTTTTTTC
Organism: Balanococcus diminutus; assembly: GCA_959613365.1. NCBI lineage: Eukaryota > Metazoa > Arthropoda > Insecta > Hemiptera > Pseudococcidae > Balanococcus > Balanococcus diminutus. Next base: position 29,601,561 of record OY390718.1, on the reverse strand, counting down.
TTTCAAAAATTAAAGAAAAAAATTCATCCAAAAATTTGAGAAATTGTATTGTTTCAGAAAAATTGAGAAATTTCCATCTCCAAATTTTTTTCAAAAATTGGAAAATTATCCCCTTCGAAATATTTGAGATTAATTAAAATTATTTTCTTAAAGAAATGAGAGCTTGAATTCTTTCTGCATAAAAAAATTGGACTTTTTCTCAATGAAAAAACATTTAAAAATAAAATTGACCAATTTCCCTTTAAAAATTTGAGAATAATTTTCAAATTACCCATTTATCTATCTATCTATCTATCTATCTACCTATCTACCTACCTACCTACCTACCTGCCTGCCTACCTACCTACCTGCCTACCTACCTGCCTACCTACCTACCTACCTACCTACCTACCTACATACCTACCTACCTACCTAGTACCTACCTATACTTCTGGAAAATTGAATAAAATGAAAGAAATTTTTTTTCAAATTTTTGGTCGAATAGAACCTACTTACTCGAGATTTTTTATGAACCAGAACGATTTTTTTTCACGAACCGGAACTGTGTTCCACCTCGTTCCGACTTAATTCGAGCCCTGTTTCAGCCAATACTCGTATGATACATTTTCAGAAGGGACAGTGTGAATGCGAACTCCAAAAAATCCTCACTCTACCTCCTTTTCGTAGCGTCTCATATGTGAACTGGATTGCCCTTATTTTGAGTCCAAATTTGTTTCTTTTTATGGGAAAATAATTTCTTATATTTTTCCCTTAACTGAATTTTAAGTGACCCCTGATCACCCTATATTTTGGAAAAAATAAAAAATTGACCAAATTTTAAAATCCTAATTAATTACAAGTTCTTTGATTTTCTCCTAACTCCATTTAAAGTGATACTTTGGTAGTCCCAATTTTTCAAAAAAAAAAAAAAGAAAGAAAGAAAGGAAAGAAAAGAGAAGGAAATGAGTAAAAAAAATTTACACAGTATTTAAAGTTGTTCCTTTATGCTGGAAAATAATTCCCTTTATTTTTTTATTTTCCCCCAACTGAATTTTAAGTGCTGGTGTCACTGGTCTCCCCATTAAAAAAAAAAAAAAAAAAAATGGTGAAAGGTGCAGTTTAAGTTTCTATGGGTACCTTACGTACTTTCCTAGACCGTTGAGCTTGAAACGTGATATCACTTTTAGGACCCACCCGGGAGGTTGAAAAGTTGCACATCGCTGAAAAATAAAGATTTTCAGAAATACAATCCACTTGATACTAAAACTGGACTCAAATGGTTCCTATTGATGCAAATAAAAAAAAAAAATTATAGAAAAAATTTAAAAATTTTCATTGCAGGGTTGTCAACTTTCAATTTTTATGAAAAAACAAAATATACTTATTTTTAATTGTAAAAAAATATTTTTTAGAAAAATCAAAATTTGGCAACTCTGCAATGAAAAATTTTCAATTTATTCTATCGAAATAATTTTTTTTACATAAATAGGAGCTATTTCAGCCCACTTTAGGTACCAAGCGGATGGTATTTCGATTTTTTGTAATTTGAAAATCTTTTCAATCTTCTGCAAATTTTTAACCCTCTGGTAGGATGAAAAAAAGTGATACCAAATTTTTTGCAGTGGTTAACTAGGAGGACACTGAAATGAGCATTTTAAAATCAAAAATCTTTGTAAGTTAGGTTAAAATACAATTTACCCTATTTTTTTTGGCCTTACCTACCTAATTCAAATTCAAAATTAATTCTTTATCTACTTTTTTTGAACACGAAAAAAATAAAACAATAAAAATTATTTGGTGAGTTGAAACTTTTTTCATTTTACGTAAAGATAAGAAATTCAGCAGCGTGCATTTCACGGCCAAGGTCATTTTCCTTATATTTAACGAAGCTTCATATATTACGAGGATCAAGGCTAAAATGCTGAATTGTGCGAAAACGTAAATATGTCCGGTTTATTTCACGAAATAAACTACACGTTTATTATTTGAAAATTAACCAAGCGTAAAATTAATTAGTAAATTGAGTACACGTATACGTATAATTTTTTCGTAGATATTGTTGTTTTTATACGAATGAATAAGAACGAATTGAATTCATACTTAGCTGGATGATAAAATTAAAAACCAACATAATAGGCTTACATTAAAAAGGTCAATCACGTTTTAATTCTTATTTCAAGCGTATTTAGGTTGATGATTTTTTTGATAACGTGAACTCGGTGTTGAGTTGGTGCTGATCAACGAACTGTAAAAATATGTAGGTGCGAATGTAAAGAAAATTATAATATAAACTTCGGAAGGTTATCGATAAAAAGACATAGATGCATGCACCTACCTAGGAACTTTCCTAATCAGTTAATAAGTTAGTAGGTATAAATTTTATAGAACAAAAATAATGCCATTCCTATGCCAATGTTCTTGGAATACTTATATCTTCATAGAAATCGGAAGTAATAATGAAACCAATTTGCGCAAATTTTTCTCTCTTATTAATTCCTGGTACATGTTGAAAACCCGAAGGAAAGGGTATGAACACCTCGGTCCACACCTGTGCCAGAAACACCAACTTCATTTCCTGAAACAGGAAGGTAATCTTGTAAAATCACCTGTGTGTATATGTCTAATCAAAGTTTCCATTAAACCGAAACTAATCCTTGACCTGAGGTTATTGATGGTTTTTAATTTTACGTACGAGGTATTATCCTTCAGTGGTCATTAACACCCCAGAATCCATTGTAAACTCGCACTATGTGTAATGTCAATAACCATTTCACCACAATGATTGCACCAATGGTATTGTTGTGGGAGATGTTCTATAAATAAACGAATTAAGCTCGAGTGTATACCAATAACATCGATGATTTGATTAGTACGTTAGAATGATGTGAAATAATTAAGTATTGGAACACTTGATCGCTTTAGGGGATCGTACGATATAAGTACTTATTTAATTCTAATACGTGCGTGCACTTTTCAGTAAGACATTTTGTAATACCTTCCACAGTTAGTAGACTAAATAAAAATATACTTATAGCTGCACGTAAATACAATTAGATTTAGAAGTGTTATCAAATCGATACCTTTTTTCACCCTCATAACAAGGTATTCTTAATAACCGGGTTTTATCAATGAAATACAGCTACATTCTATGTATAGTGAATTGTCTGGTTAATCACTTCCGTAAACTAAAGATAGATAGGTATAGTGAATAGCTCAAGTACCGCCCTACTTAGATATTAAATAATATTATACCTATATACTGGAATTATAAAAGAAGCTGTCGTATTTATTCGACGTTTCAAGGTCACAAAAATATATCTATTCGTGTTTGATTTTAAATTTAAGTCGTCGATTGACTATATTTTTATTTATTAGAAAAAAAAAGGACAAAAGAATGGAAAAGGAATCTAGGTACATTTTATTGTTCAGTTGTATCACAAGTGTCTAGTTAACTCAATTTTACATGGACGTGGATCGTCTTTCTTTTTTCTTTCTTTTTTTTAGTCGTGTCAGTCATGTGTATAATTACCTATCTGGACTTGAAATATTTCTTTCAATTAACATTCATTTTATTTAAAATCGGCGGGGGGGGAGAGGTCTGATCGAAATTTTAGTAATAACCAAAATTATTCCTATTTCCCCCCAAAAAAATTATCGCAGAAAATTTTGAAAAACTTTGAAATTAGAATTCTTTTAGAAAAAAGTGAAATGAATTTTTGAGGTAAATTTCAAATTGCACTTCAATGTTTTTTTTTTTTTTTTTTTTTTTTTTGTTGAAAAATTGGAAACATTTTTTGAAAAAATATTATTTTTAATTTTTTACAAAAAATTGAAAAAGAAATCCGGCTACTTTAGAAATTATTTTCTAGAATTACCATTAAAATTACTTATAGGTAGGTACTTCATAAAATTTTGAATTACTAACTTTTCTTGAAAAAAAAAAAAAAAAAATCTTCGTAAAAAGTTGGATTGAAAAAATCTCCACAGAAAATTTCTAAAAATTTGATGAGGAACTCTTCTATAGTACCGATACCGAAGTATAAAAAGAATTAAAAATCAACTTTTTCTGTAAATTTTAAAACAAATTCACGAATTTTTTTCTGAAAAGCTGCGAAAGAATTTTTTTACAAAAAATTGAAAAAATTGCGTTTCTTAATGAATTGACTTTTTAAAATTTAATAAAATTTCAGCATACTTAAGTTAAATAAATTCTCGTGTTTTTTTTAACTAGAAAAAAATTAAGCAACATCAACTTAAAAAAAATTGCGGTGAATTTCACATTTCATTTCAATTTTCAAACTTTTTTGTATTTTTTTTTATCGCATGAAAAAGTACCTATGAAAAATTCTTGAAATAATTTTTTATATGTACATAGACAATTTTTAACTCAAATTTCAATTTTTTTAGGGGGGGGGGAGGGAAATGAAAAAATTGATTTTTTTTTTGCAAATCGAAAAATTTCTTTCAAGTAGAGAAATCTCTTCACGTGAAATTTTAAAAATTTTCTAACAAAAAATTTTCAATCTATTGTGGTTAGAATTTTTCAAAAAAAAAAAAAATTAAAGACTGAGAACTTGAAAATACCCCCTCCCTCCAACCGAGTGAAAAATTCTGAAATAACTCAAAAAAATTGATATGATATTAGATTAATCGAATTCGAAAAACCAGTCTATCAAAAAAAATAAAAATAATCGGTTTTACAATTTTCAATCCACAATTTGGTAGATGACTATAGTGTTAACGTCTAGTTTACTGGTAGCGGATCGTTTTTGTAGAATTTTATCAAGTTTAATAACACATAGGCACTTAATATTAAAATTGGGGGAAGGAGGGAGGGAGGGATGGGTCCTATAGAAATTTTTTCCAAGACTTCAAGCTACAACTTTTGTTTGAAATTTTTTTTCAATTGTACACCTGCCTTCACCAAATTTTAATAATAATTCAAGTATCTAAGTCATATTATCAAAATTGGAGGGGAGGGAAGGTCTAATCAAAAATTTTATAATAACAAAAATTATTTCCAAGACCTCAATCTACAACTTTTATTTGAAAATTTTTTTTAATTGGCCCCTTCCTCCCTCACTACTCTAATTTTCAACTAATATCTTCAGAGTGTTATACGGAATCGGTGGGAGGGAGGGGTTCAATTGAAAACATTTTCAAACAAAAGTTATAGCTTGAAGTCCTAGGAGTAATTTTAGTTCTTACAAAAATTTCAATTAGACCTCCCCTCCAATTTTGAATAAAATAAAATATGTTAATTGAAATAAATATTCCAAGTCCAGATAAAAGACACACGACAAAGAAAAAAAAAGATCCACGTCCATGTAAAGGTAAACACAATGAGTAAACTAAACACTAGTTTGAATCACTCAAAAACGCCATTGTATTCTTCAAGATAGGCAACTTATTACACATATCGTAGGCAGAGTAACGAGAGAGTGAATGGGAGGGTGGAAGGAAGTAGATATTTTCAATTACCCAGCTGCATTATAATAATTATGTTTTCTGAATGGATGACTTAATGATAAACTGATTTTCGTAAATGTTTAAAAATTTGAAAAAAAAAAACCATTACCTAAATGTATCCGCCTGCAATTTTCTCCTTCATTGGAATGACGTAGTTGCGAACGATTGAATTATTACGGTTATGTTTTTTACAACTTTTGCAATAGTGTGGGACTGCTTACGCTAATGAAAAATCAAGTTCATACTTTATGCATTATTTTCGTCCACTTCCAATAAAAAGCCATAAGTATTGAAACGTGCACTCGTAGTATGACTCGTATGTCAGGAACGATTTTATTTATCAATTTTATTGACAAATATCACATATTTGAACAATTTTAGCTGTCCAATACTTACGCAAAAAATTACTCGAACCACCAAAAAAAATTGGAAAAATATTTGTTTTTAAAAATTTGAGAAATTTTATTTTTTCTCCAAAATATTTGGGAAATTGTTTTCTTCGAAAAAGAGGAAATTGAGTATTTTTTGGCTTTAAAAAAATTGAAAAAAAAACGATGTATCTTTCTCAAAATAAATTAAAATCTCATAAAGTAAAAAATTAAGATTTTCGTCTCAAAAATTGAAAAATCATTATTCTTTGAAATATGTACTTACGTACATGAGTGATTTTTTTTTTAAATGTGTGATTTTTTTTTGTTTGAAGAAGTTTGAGAAATTTTCTACTTCAAAAAATAAAAAAAATATTTACTTCGTGATTTTTTTTCTTTCTCAAAACATTTAGGAAATTTTTTTTCATCGAGAAAAAGAAAATGGAGTATTTTTTTCTTAAAAAAAAAATTAAATTACCTACCTAAATTAAAAAAAAAAGAAAGATATATTATATATTTTTTTTTGAAAAAGATTTTAAGGCTGCCTCTAAAAAAGCTAAGACGGCTTTGATTCAGAGAAAATTCAGTTAGTTACATGTTTTTCTCTCCAAAAGAATCAAGGGATTTCTTTCCTCAAAATTAATTGAGGAATATTTTTACTCCAAAAAATTACGAAAATTTTTTCTTTAACATTTAAAAAGTAGGAAGTTATGTTTTCAGGAGTATAGACTCAAAAAATGAAGATGTTTTTCTCAAATTTCTTAAGGTAAAAAATTATGAAAATATTCCTAGAGTAAAAAATTGTTAAATTTTTCAATTACTGGACTTATTAATTTGTTTTTGTGAAAAAGTTTTCAAATCAATTTTTTTTCAATAAAATTTTTCAAACGTTTTTTGGACCAATTTCAAGATAATCTCGGATTTTCAAAAAAAAAAAAAAAAAAAAACATTTAAAAAAAATTCAGGTAGGACTTTTGATTTCTTTGATAATTTATAGTTTTTATTAACCTCTAAAAATAAAAGATTGGTTTCCTCCAAAAATGGAAGGTGTTTTTTCAAAAAAATTAAGTCAAAAACCTAAAGATTTTTTTTTTTTTTTTTTTAAATCAGAGACAATAAAATCATATTTTTCTCAAAAATTTTGAGAAATTTTATTTCTTTAAAAATACTTACGAGATTTTTTCTACAAAAACTAGAAACATAAAAGCATTATACTATGCTAATATTTTTCCTCCAAAAAATGGGACCAAATTAAGATGTTTTCCCAAAAAATTAAAAAAAAAATTCGTCGTGATGTTTTTTTTTTTTTTTTTTTTTTTTCAAAAAAAAATAACCTTAAATTAAAATGTTTTTTTGGAAAAATTTTCACAAAAAAATGAATAAATAAATAAGATGAAAAGTTGGGTAATTTTTCTACACCCATTCTAAAAATTAATTGAAAAGTATTTTTACTCCAATTTTTTTCCTTTTTTTCCTCTAAAAGAATTGTGTAATTTTTTTTTAAGAAAAAAAACGACATAATAAGTACCTATCAAGGTATATTTTTTAATTGAGACAAAAAATTGAGATTTATTTTCTCTAAAAATAATAAAACTTCAAAAAAGTAGGTAAATCAAAAATAAAATGAAAAGATGTTAAATTAAGTTGTTTTCCTGAGATTATTAGCTGATTTTTTCATAAATGAAAAATCAGCTATTAAATTTTACCCGTTGGCAAGAGTGGGGGTGAGGGGGGGGGGGGGTGGGAGTGATATTTCTTGACGTTTTATGACAAAATATGACGATTGACACCATTTTCGCGATTTGGTATTTCTTTATATATCCATATGTATATATTTATGTATGTATGTATGTATGTATGTATAGACCAAATTTGTCACTGCTATAACTCGAGTTATGATTGATGGAATTAGTTGAAATTTATATCTGTGGTAGAGGGTCATTGGGAATAGAAGCCTATTGAATTTGAGCGAAATCGGTTCGCAGGTTCGCGAGATATCCGCGCGATTAAAATTTTTGAAACTCGATAACTCCGCAAATAAGCTAGGTATATGATTTCTGCACATAACTTTTTTTATAGTACTCTTCAAAAATCTATCAGGGTACCAAATTTGAGCGAAATCGGTTCGCGGGTTCGCGAGATATCCGCGATCGAATGTAACTCCGCGAATAAGGTAGATATGCGATTTTTGCACATCATCTGTTTTATGGAATGTTACGATAACGGTATTTTAACGTTACAAATCAAATAAATCGGCGTTCGAGGATGATTCGTTCAATTGAATCAGTCGTTCGCGAACGATTTGTTGAAATGAATCAGTTGTTCGTGAATGATTAGTTCGAATGAATCAGTCGTTCGCGAACGATTTGTTGAAATGAATCGGTCGTTCGCGAACGATTCGTTGAAATGAATCAGTTGTTCGTGAATGATTAGTTCGAATGAATCAGTCGTTCGCGAACGATTCGTTGAAATGAATCAGTTGTTCGCGAACGATTCGTTCAAATGAATCAGTCGTTTGCGAACGATTCGTTAAAATGAATCAGTCGTTTGCGAACGATTCGTTCAAATGAATCGGTCATTTGCGAAACGAAAAAAATCAGCTTGTCTACCGTAGATGCTGCGGTAGAGTTTTTTTTTCTAAATTTGAAATTCTTTCTCTAAAAAAATTAGAGAAAATATTTCCTTCAAAGAAATGAGGTTTTTCCCCTACAAATGAGAGATTTTTTCATTAAAAATAGGAAAACTACATTACTCGTATATAGATACTTCCTAAAAAATGAGAATTTTTTTCTCCAAAAAAAAAAAAATTGGAGATTATTTTCTTCAAAAAAAAAGTCGGGTAGGTACTCGTATTAATGAGGAAAACTAACTGATCAAGATAGACCAAATTTTTTACATTCGAGTATTTCTAATGAATATCCATAAAATTAATAATGCTTCATAAAAAATTATAAAACAAAGAGATCAACTTACTTATCAGTTTTATTGGAATGTTGTAAATTTTTACCTTTTTACCCCTTGGCAAAATACGTAATTTGAAAACTTGACGTAAACCTCGCAAAGTAATTCCTAATTTGCGTAAAAAATGTAGGTAGCACCAACGATAACCTTAGATTAAAGTTTTGTAGAAAAACTAATCGAGCGGAAAATTTTAACGATTTAATTGATCTCTCAAATACATAAACTTAATTTCTCAACCAATCAGAAATGGAATACTCACATAATTTCTGAGGTTACCTGACGCAATAATTTAGAAAGATGAACAAGAGAAGACTGCCTCTATAGCCTGCCTACATGAAATTCTTTAGTTTCTGCTTAGTTACTGTACCAGCAAGTTTTAAAATAATCCATCATGGTACTCGTAGAATTTGTCATTCTTGCTAATGAGAAAATCGTTCTGCAGGAAGCATCAGCTTTGTTCCCAACAATGGTCGCCGAGAAAGTTAGCATCAGTCAGCAAGTTCTCGTTTCTCAGACGGATCTTTCGCAGTCTCGTCATAGCACACAGTATATTGGAGCACTAATAGGTTGGTACTTAACTACTTCATAAGTCAACTTATTTTTATCGCATCATGGGGATAATTTTCATTTTTTAATTTACCTGATTATTCTTTGATCCATTGTTAACGTGATTTTTTTTTTTTTGATTTTTCGACATAAAGCTACAATTGGAGCACTGATTGTTGGTACCACGTTAGGATGGACTTCTCCAACTTCCGATGCACTACAAAAAGGCGAATATGGCTTCAGTATATCGGACGATGAGATGGCGTGGATTGGCAGCTTTTTACCTTTAGGAGCAATTTTTGGTTCACTTTTTGTGGGCTCATTAGTTGACAAATTAGGAAGGAAGAATCTCATCTTGTTGTTGACTATTCCTAGTACCATCGGATGGTTAATAATTGCATTTTCTTCGTCGGTTAGTACTTTTAATTCAATTTTGTACTTTATAAGAAATTTGCGAATAGTATTTATTTTTTATTATTGAATTTTTAACTAAAAAAAAATTGACCTGTTTTCAAAAATTTATTAAAATTTGAAAACCTCCAAATTTTTGAAAAATTGACTTCTTAATTTTTTGACAAATTTTTACTATTGATCTGTTTTCAAAAAAATGATGCAGAAACTGTCATAATTTTTTTTTTTAAAGTAAAAATTAATTTAATAATTTTTTCAAAGAAAAAAAATTTATCCCTTAATAATACCCCATGTGCGTTCCTACTACTCACAAGGGACCCATGTGACCCATTGCATAAATCTAGGTGTACCTACTTAATTCTTGGATTTTTTTTGTTCAGGTTTTAATGTTCATCATAGGAAGATTTTTAACTGGAATTGCCACTGGAAGCTTCTGTATTATTGTCCCAATGTACACCGGTGAAATAGCTGGAAAAGATATTCGAGGATCTTTGGGCACATATTTTCAGTTGCAGATCACTATCGGAATTCTATTGGTTTATATTTTTGGAAGCTTTGTAAGTGTTAACGTATCATATGAAGTCATAGTCTTTAAAATGAAAAATAATTCCTTCTTTCTTTCTTTCTTTCTGAATTCAGATGAGTGTATTCAAATTAACGCTGATTTGCGCCGTTGTCCCAGTGATATACGCTGTTATGATGTTGCTGCTTCCTGAAACTCCCTACTACCATATAATCAAAAAGAACCTATCGGCTGCCAAGGATTCGATGATTTGGTATCGAGGATCTACCTACGACAGTCAGCCAGAACTTTTAGAGATCCAAAGAAACGTTGAAAAAGACGAAGTGGAAAAGGTCCCTTGTTTACAAGCATTCCAAACGAAAGCTGCCAAACGTGGATTGCTGATTGGTTTGGGTGTCATGTTCTTTCAGCAGTTTTCCGGCTGCAATGCTGTTATATTTTATACGAAATCAATTTTTCAGGTTAGTTTTAAATCAATTTTATTTTAGTGGGGAGCAGGCTTGACGATATGCGGAAGGACGGAGATGCAGATTTTTTAGCTTGCAATTTTTTGAGGACGTTTTGTTGCAGAGGGGCATTAAATTGAATTAAAAAATATATATATATGTATTGGCGTTTAAAATCTCACATATTTTTCCATTTAACTTCCTTTTCTTCAGAGATTTTGAAATATGCATATAAAACAATGTTTATTGCCAAAATAAAGTGAAACACCTGAGCAGCACACTCGACAAATTATCGAAATAAAAAATCGACAGAATATCGAATTCGATAAAGTGTCGCGTTAGTTCCGCATAAATCGTGAAATTATCTTTCGATATATAGATAGATTATCGACGAATTATAGTTAGCAAAAATTTCGAGATTATAGTAAGATATTTTATCGATAATATATCTATAATATCGAAAGATAATTTCACGATTTAGGCGGAACTTTATCAAATTCGATATTCTGTCGATTTTTTATCGATTTTTCGTCTTTTACTAGCTTTTTTCTATACTTAAAACTCATTAATTAGCATAATTAATACATTAAACTATGCCTAAACACATTATTCATGTTACGGTAAGAGGATCATTTCAGAAAAAGTCAAAAAAAATTATAAAAAATCTGCCACCCGTGGGGCTTGAACCTTCTACCTCCTGCATGGTAATCCTCTTCCTTAACCACTATGCCATACCTTATCGTTGAGGAATTAGCAATAAAACGCTTATAATAGGCAGTTTAGTACTTCCAGACGTGTTGGACTTAGAAAAATTTTCACCAATTTGGAAATAATTTCAAATATCGTCACAAAATCGTTGAAAAATCGTTCGACAAATTTCAGATTATTTGTCGATAATGTAGTTTCAAATATCGCCACAAAATCGTTGAAAAATCGAATTCGAGGAATTTCATATCACGTGTCGATAATAAAGTTTTAAATATCTTCACAAAATCGTTAAAAAATCGAATTCGAGAAATTTCAGATTATTTGTCGATAATATAGTTTCAAATATCGTCACAAAATCGTTAAAAAATCGAAATCGAGAAATTTCATATTACGTGTCGATAATATAGTTTCAAATATCGTCAAAAAATCGGTAAAATATCGAAGCCGAGAAATTTCATATAATCTGTCGATAATATAGTTTTAAATATCTTTACAAAATCGTTAAAAAATCGAATTCGATAAATTTAATATTCTTTGTCGATAATGTAGTTTCAAATAACTGCACAAAATCGGTGGAAAATCGGAATCGATAAATTTAATATTCTTTGTCGATAGTATCGTTGACGAATATCGTCATAAAATCTTAATAATATCGAATTCGATAGTTTTTAGATTTTTTGCCTATGAAGTTGTACCGATAAATCTTTATAATATCGTGAGAACATCTATAGATTTTCAAACGATTTTTTATCGATACGTTACATCTTCCGATATTATCGATCGAGTGTGCCGCTCGGGCATTGACTCAACTATCTTGGAAAACTGGAAAATTGTTTAAAAATTGGTGAAATTGGAATAATGGAAAATTTAAGACATTATTAAACATTGAAAAACTAAAAAAAAGTCGAAAAAATTAAAATCTAGGCTAGTTTAGAAAAATTTGTAAATTGAAAAAAAAACTGACAAATTTTATTGAACTGGAAATATTTTATAAAATTGGCGAAATTTCAGAAATGAATAAATCAAACAAACTAGAAAATTTTTGGGTAGCTGGGATTTTTTTTGTTGTAAAATTTAAATTTCAACTCAATAAAAAAAATACCACACTCAGAAAAACTAGAAAACTCTGATAATAAGAAGCTAGAAAAATTTTTAAAATTAAAAAAAATATATAAAAAATGAATTGAAATTTTTTTTTTAATTGAGCAAATTAGACTAAGAAATAGATACTCAAGAGTTGAAAAACTACAAAGTATTGTTATTATTTTTTTTTAAATGAAACCCCATCAGGCGATTTTTCGAAAATTTGTGTAAAATTTAAATAAACTCAAAGTATTTTATAAAAACGTCAAAATTTAAAAAATGGACCTGTGTATTTAATAAAACTATGATTTTTTTGAAAATAGGGATTTATTTGCAATTGGCAAACCTGAACAAAACCACGTAGAAAATATTTACTTAGAATAAATTGGCCAATTCAGAAAAAAAACAAAAACTGAAATTTTGTGATCGATAAAAAAAATTAAATTAGAAAAATTGATCTTTGAATTTAATAAAAATTTATGAAATTAAAAAATGTGAATAGGTAAATAAGCCAATTTTAGAAACTTTGAAATTTTTTCCTGAAAAAAAAAAAAAAAAAAAAGTAGGTAACTTATAAAGGTTAGTCAAATGTGTAATATTGAAGAAATTAGCAGAATTTTAAACAGAAAAAATTTTGCAAAGCTGATTTATTTTCCTAATAGAAAAAATTTATGGAATTTGAATTTGACAACATTTCTAAAATTTACAAACTTGGAACAACTGGCAAATTCTTAAAAATTGAGTTACTATGAAATTCGAATAGATGTAATATGAAAACTTTACTACGTTGGTAAACATTTTAAAAAACAAGAAAATATGGAAAGTTAGGAACAAAAAAATTGTCAAATTTAAAAAATGAAACTTTTTAAAAATTGGTACCTAACTACCTATACTTATAGTATCACGTATTGAAAAATTTAAGGCAGTGGTTCTCAATCAGTTTTGCTCATGGGCCCCCTTTTTGAAACTCTTGAAAAATTCTGCATAAAAATTTCTTTCTCATTAAAATCATCAAAAATGAAAAAAATCTCTCAGAATAAAATTATTTGGGATAAAATAAAAATCACCTTTTTTACATAAAAGCACATTTAAAAATCCTCTTTATGAGAAATACATAAGTACCTGCCTATTATACCTGAAAAATTGAGAATTTTTTTTTTCATCATAAAAAAAAACTTTTTTACTTAAAAAAAACTCGAAAAATCAAAAGAAAAGTTACACACTTAAAAACCGAGAAATTTCATCCTAGAAAAAATTTGTTTTTTAAAAATTGGAGGATTTATTCATGTTCCAAAAAAATCGAGAAATTTTTTCCTAAAAAAATGAGAAACACCTTCACTTGAGAAAAAAAACCTTCAAGTACTTGAAAATTTACAATTTTGTCCAATTTTTTACTTGAAAAAAATTAAAATATTTTATTTGAAAAAAAAAGATTTTTTGCTCGTAAAAAACGAAGTTTTTTCTTCTCCAAAAATCAAAAATATTCTTCAATCTAAAAAGTTGAAAGTATTTTTATTTCAAAAGAAAAAAATTATAGTTAAATGAAAAATACTACCTAGTACCTACATTAGTTTTTACTCCCAAAAAATGGAAATTTTTTTCTCATTTTTTGTTCAAAAGATTCTTCATTCAGAAAAAAAAAGAAAAATGAAAAATCGTTTTATTAAAAAATATCGAGAATTTTGTCTCAAAAAAATTAAAAATACTTGTAGGTACATAAATACTCTCACTCAGGAAAAATTGAGAAATCTCCCCAACTCCCAAAATTATTTTTTTTTATGAAAAATATTTCTCTCCCAAAAAAAATTAGATATTCTATCCTACAAAAAACTTGAAAAAATAATTACCTATCTAGAAAATTGGAAGATTTTTTGGTAAAAAAATTTAAACATTTTTCTGAAGAAAGATTTACAAATAATTTTTCTTCAGGAACTTCGCAAAGTTTTTTTTCTCAAAAAAAAAAAAATTATTAATGATTACTTACCTATATTTTTGATCCTGAAAAATGGAAAAATTTTTCCTTCAAAAAAATTGAAAAATTATGAAAAAAAGTCAGATTTTAAAAAATGAGAAAATTTAAAGGATTTTAAAATTTTTAAAAATTGACCAGAAATCATTTTACCTTCCAAAAAATCTCGTTTCGTTACTTCAGTTCATTCAGCATCGACACCCCTAAAAAAATTCACTTCCTCGCTGAAGAAAAACGACCGAAAAATTTCTTCGTCGAGCCAGAATTTTTTTTTTGGCGGACCTGATGGAGATATATAATTTGCTAGTATTAAACGAATAAAACTGTTTCATTTTCAGGAGGCTGGTGCTAAAATGGATCCGAATCATTCAGCCATCATCATTGGAGCAGCACAAGTGATAACTACTTGGATAGCTTCTTTAATCGTTGACAAACTTGGACGACGGCTGTTACTCTTAATGTCCATCGTCATTATTACTTTATGCACGTTCACTTTGGGCTTGTACTTTTACCTACAAAAAGACATCAAGATAGACGTATCGGATATCTCGTGGCTTCCTCTTGTTAGCTTATCCGGATATATAGTTGTATTTTCATTAGGATTCGGGCCCATTCCATGGATATTAGTCGGAGAAATATTCCCTTCTAACATTAAAGGAGCAGCCAGCTCATTAGTTTGCCTATCCAATTGGACTTTTGTATTCTTAGTTACTAAACTTTTCCCATTATTCATTAGTTGGTTCGGAATCGGTATTACATTTTGGTGTTTTACCGTTTGCTGCGGTATAGGCATATTTTTCGTTGCTTTGATTATACCGGAAACTAAAGGGAAAACTTTATCGGAAGTTCAAGTCATGCTAGGAGATGAAATCGGTGTGCCATCAAATCAGTATGAAGTTAATCCACCATTTGGTGAAACCAAAGTCAAGGTATAGCGGTATAATCGTGATTTACCTAGAGTGGACATTTAAATCCAACGCAACGGTTTCATAATCAATTTTGACCATGCATTTATTATCAGTATCAAAGAATTTTTTCCCATTTGAATTCGCGACGATGAGTCTTTTTTTTCTCTCAAGTTTTTAGTTTTATATGTACTATATTGTTATCATCATATCAAAAATTTTTACATTTTCGCCGATGATTTTAGTTGTCCATTATTGTTATTCAACTTTCATTTTATTTTCCTATACTTTTAATAACATGTGTATTTTTATGTTGAAAATAATAATTTATTAAACGCGAGTGTTTATTGAAATTGAAGTACACATACATCATTAATAGGTAGATACTCGCGTTTAATGTGATACATAAAATACTTTGGATTTTTATCGCTTATTTATTTATTTTAGAATGATCTGCGACGATTATTTCATTTAATCGAGTAGGTACCTAGACTAAGATTATAGATTTTGTACTTATGTTATCGATGCATAGTTACCATGTGTTTTTGTCATTCATTATATTACAATGTTTTTCGAAGTTTACATGTCTTTCGAAGTAATGGATTAATGATTAATGTAGATCGCTAGAAACAATGTTTATTTTTTTATTCCATGAAGATTTGCTTTGTCAAATATCCGTCCAGAGGAAGATATTGGAAATTCCGAAGTCTGCAATATTTATGTTTCATTTCATTTTATTTTTTGTAAATTATTTGCATATTTCATTGTTTTTATTGAATAAATTACGTACCTATATTTTATTCGTTTTTTACTCATTTGTAAAATACGTTATATTTTTTCATCAAAAATTTAACAAATTTTTTCTTACCAAAAACAGATATTTTTTCCACCGATAGGTGAAGTTGAAAAAATTTTTACTCATTTTTTTACTTTAAAAAAAATATTTAAAAATTTCAATTGTAAAACAAAACAAATCAATTTTTTTGCAGAAGAATTCAGTTTTTTTTCTCTCCAAAAATGAAGTGAGAAAAAATTCTTATTACAAAAAAAAAAAATATTTACTCCACAAAAATAGAGAAATCTTAAATTCAGAAAAAATTAAGGGATTTTCTTCTTCAAAAAATTTTTAATTTAAAAAAAGACCAAAAGTTGACATTTTTCAAACTAATTGAAAGACAAAATAATACCTAAAGAGTTTTTTTCTCAAAAAAAAAATAATAATAAAAAAAAAAAAAAATAATAATAATATTACGTATAATAGGTACTTAAGAATAAAGATCTTTTCAAAATTAAAAAAAAAATGGTAGCGTAGGTACGGTAGTAGGTACGTAATACGTACTTGGTAGAGGTCTTTTCAAAAAAATTGAGTGGTTCATCATTGGCTTGGCTCGAGAAAAATTGATTTTTTTTACTTCGAAGAATTCAGAAAATTTTCTAACAAAAAATTGAAAGTTTCTTATTTTATTTTTTTTAAAACTGAGACCAAAACAAAAATTTAGTTTTTTTTTTCATTTTTTTTTTTTTTTGAAATTTAAAAGTACCTATTTTTTTAAAAGAAAATTTCCCTAGAAAATCAAAAATTTGAAAAATATTTTGCAATTCAAAAAAGTTGAGTAGTTTATTAGCTTGGCTCGAGAAAAACAGATTTTTTTTACTTCAAACTCGAAGAATTCAGAAAGTTTTTCAACAAAAGAATTGAAATTTTTTTTTTTTTATTTATTTTTTTTTTTTAAACTTTGACCAAAACAAAAATTTAGTTTTTTTTTCTTGGAAATTTTAAAGTTTTTTTTCCAAAAAAATTTCCCTAGAAAATTTTTAAAATGTTTTGCAATTCAAAAAAATTGATAAATTTTTTTTTTCAAAATGAAGAAAAAAAGAAATTTTATTACGCTGACTCCAAAAAAATTAATTCCATATAATAAATGTTTTATCCCAGGAAAAATTGGAATTCTTTTTGCTAAAAAAAAAAAAATCAGTTTTTTTTTGAGAAGAAATTGAAAATTTTTTATTTTCAATTTAAAAAAAAAGATAAATAGTTTTTTAAGTAAATTTTAAAATATTTTCATCAATAATTATTAATTAGGTATTATTGAAAAATATTTAGGTATTTATTCCAAAAAATATGAGATTTTTTTTCTACAAAAAAAATCAAATGATTATTTTCTACAAAAAATTTTCAAAAACGATTTTTTCAAGCTTAGGAAAAAAATCATCACAATATTATTTTCTTAAAAAAAATTCGAAAAATTCTCAATTATTAAGAGTTAACTAAAAATGTTTTTTCTCTAAAAATACGAGATTTTTTTCTTCAAAATCTTTTTTAAAAATTCTCTACCCCTCAAAAAAATCAAAAACATGTCTTCTCTGAAAAGCAGAGACAAATTAAAAAAAAATTGATTTACTAAAATTTATGACCTAGGTACAGACAGACATAAAATTTTCAATGTACCTACTTAATTTTTCAATTTTTTGTTCAAAATATTTTAAGAATTGAAAAAACTTGAGTTTTTTTTAAATTGTGATTTTTGAAAAAAAAAAATTATTGAAAATTAAGAGACGAGTAAGGGATTATCTATGTACTCGAAAATTAATGTGGGCAAGATGCCAGAGTAAAAGAAAAAAAAATGTTGGATTTATGATTTTAAAATCCAAGTATGCACAGGATTTTAGATTTTGGATTTCAAATCAAGGCGTGAAAAGGATTTTGGATCTTGGATTTTAAATACAAAATATACACACTATAATTTTGGATTTTGATTTTAAATCTCTTTTTTCCTGGATTTTGTCGATCCTGCTTTGTAGGTACTACTACCTAGGTAGTGGACTATTGGTATAGTTATATGATTTCAAATTTTATTATCAAAAGCTGGTACCTAGACCTACCTAATTCATTTGTGAATTTTTTTCTTCGGAAAACATGATAAGTAATACTTAACTGATATGTCATAAGGTCATAACTCATGGGCATGAGTCATCAATTGATATTAAATTCTTCAAGCCTGAAGCCTGATGCTGAAATTATTTTACAACGTTCAAGTTCAACGCTGTTTCAATTTTCGTATTTTTCAGGTATAAAGGACAAAGGTAATTAATTTTGTGGAAATTTGTATTTTCAATTTGAACAATTTTTTTTGAACCAATTTCTTCAGTTTTTAGCAGATTTGACAATTTTTTCGTTTGTATGTTTGATTGTTTGAAGAATATGGTAGTTGATCATCAAGATTCTGTCACCCTCACTTGTCACTCTGAATGTCTGACTCTCTGACTAAGTGACTAGTGATTATAGGTAGGTACCAAATCCATTCTCCATTCCATTAATAAAATTAGGTGGATATAGGTACCCAAATAAAATTAATTATTATCTACAACTACAATAGATACAAATGCTTGAAGCTTGAGCTTGAAATTAATGAAATACACTCATGACACTCAAAGAATGAAATTCATAAAAAAAAACTAAAAAAGTTGCTGCGACTACCAAAACGTCAAATTGTTGAAGAGCGAACCCTGTGATTCGTTTTTCAACTACATAATTTCCCATTTTTTTTTGACGCCATATTATTGAGACGCCCATTATTCAAAACAATTCAAAATAAACAGAGATAAACTTATCAGTTTTATGAAAAATTTTGTAAATTTTTAATTAATAATAATTTTACCTTTGTTCCTTTCCTCTTGCTCTTAAAAAATCTAATTAAATTAATTTGAAAACTCGACACGAACCTCGCGAAATAATTTCTGAATTGCCTATAAAACATTAAGAGCGGTTAAATATTGATAATGTTTGATTAAAATTCTGTTCGGTTGAAAAACTCATCAAACACAATACTTCAACTTATTATACTTAATTTCTCAATCAATAGAAAATGGAAGACTCAAATAATTTCCGACGTTCAACACATGACGAAATTATTTACCAAGATGAACAAGAAGAGACTACCTCGGTAAGATATAATAATTTTATTGTTTCTGTATACTCTGCTAGGACATTCTATTATGGCAGAATTTATCACTCTTAACTCTTACTAATGAGAAAATTATGCTACAGGAAGCTTCTCCTTTATTGCCATCAATGTTCGCCGACAGAGTTGGCATCAGTCAGCAAGTTCTTGTTTCTCAGACAGATCTTTCGCAAGCTTGTCATTTCACGCAGTATTTCGGAGCATTTATAGGTACATATTTATCATCTTACGTTCATCGTGTTATACAGATTATTTTTATTTTTTAATTTATTCTCTAACGCATTTTCAACTAATTTATATTTCTGATTTCTCAACACGAAGCTACTATCGGAGCACTGATCATGGGTACAGCGTTGGGATGGACTTCTCCAACTGCAGACGCATTAAAAAAAGGCGAATATGGCTTCACTGTATCGGAAAACGAGATGGCGTGGATTGGCAGTTTTCTGGCCATAGGAGCGATTTTTGGTTCACCTTTTGTGGGCCCATTGGTAGACAAATTTGGAAGAAAGACTCTCATCATGTTGTTGACTATTCCTAGTACCGTCGGATGGTTGATAATTGCATTTTCTCCGTCGGTTCGTTCCTTTAATTTCGTAGATAATATTTTGTGATTGTATTTAATATCCTCACGACGCTTGAATTACATTTGTTTATGTTTAGGTTTTGATAATCATCGTTGGCAGATTTTTAACTGGAATCGCCAGTGGTTGTTATTGTTTTATTGTTCCTATGTACACCGCTGAGATAGCTGGAAAAGATATTCGAGGAACTTTGGGCACTTATTTTCAATTGCAGACTACTATTGGAATTCTATTCGTCTATGTTCTTGGAAGCTGTGTAAGTTTTTATCGTGAAGTTGTGGTGTTTAAAATGAGAAGTTGATTGTTTTTTAATTCATATATATATATATATATATATATATTTTTAGGTGAATGTATTTGAATTAACGTTGACTTGCGCCGTTCTCCCGGTGATCTATGCTTTTTTGATGTTGCTGCTTCCTGAAACGCCCTATTACCATATTATCAAAAAAAACATATCAGCTGCCAAGGATTCGATGACTTGGTATCGAGGATCTAAATACGACAGTCTACCAGAACTTTTAGAAATACAACGAACCATAGAAAGAGACGAAGCCGAAAAAGTTCCTTGTTTACAAGCATTCCAAACCAAAGCTGCCAAACGTGGACTACTGATCGGTTTGGGTGCTGTGTTCTTTCAGCAATTCTCTGGGTGTAATGCTATTATATTTTATACGAAATCCATTTTCCAGGTTAATTTTTAATCATTTTTTTCCCAGAAGAAATACAATTTTGGTATTGAACGAATTATATTTTTCAGGAGGCTGATCCTAAAATGAACCCGAATTATCCGTCTATCATTATTGGAGCAGCCCAGGTGATAACTACCTGGATAGCATCGTTGATTGTTGACAAACTAGGACGTCGACTGTTACTGTTGATGTCCATTATCGTTATGACTTTATGCACATTCACCTTGGGGTTGTACTTTTACCTACAAGAAGCCCTCAAGTTGGACGTATCGGATATCTCGTGGCTCCCTCTTCTAAGTTTATCCGGATATATCATCGTATTTTCATTAGGATTCGGACCCATTCCGTGGATATTATTAGGAGAAATATTCCCTTCTAATATTAAAGGAGCAGCTAGCTCGTTAGTTTGCCTATCCAATTGGACTTTTGTATTCTTAGTTACTAATCTTTTTCCGTTATTTAAAACTATGTTTGGAAGCGGTATTACTTTTTGGGGTTTTGCCGCATGCTCCGCTGTTGGTATATTTTTCGTTGCTTTCGTTGTACCGGAGACTAAAGGAAAAACGTTATCCGAAGTTCAAGCTATGTTAGGAGATGAAATCGGCGAGCCATCGAATCGATATGAAACTAGTCCACAATTTGGTGAATCCAGAGTTGAAGTATAGTAGTATAATTAGAATTTCCCTACGGTGGTTTTATAATCAATTTCAATCATGCATTTATTATCAAATCAAAGAATATTTTTCCTCTTTGAATTCCAGATAATTTTTACTTTTCTTTCGAGATTTTCAATTTTATAATATTGTTACTTATCATAATATCAAACATTTTATATGTACATCATTTTACAGAAGCTTTTAGTTGCCCATTATTTTTATTCGACTTTCATTTTATTTTTATTTACTTCATTTATGATTTATGTTTTCATGTTGAAATAATTTGTTAAACGCGAGTGTTCGAAATTGAAGCGAATCTTAAATGTGATTCATAATAAGTTCATAGTGTCCAGTTGACTTAATTTGTTTACATGGTGGCGGATCAGTTTTATTGAATCTTACCAAGTTCAATACTACACATGGATACTTGATATTGAAATTAGAGGGGAGAGAGGGAGGGGTCCTATCGAAATTTTTGTAATAACCAAAATTATTTCTGACTTCAAGCTACAACTTTTGTTTGATTTTTTTTTTTAAATAATTATAAGTATCTAAGTCATATCATCAAAATTGGAGGGGAGAAAAGGGTCTAATCAAAAATTTTATAATAACAAAAAATATTTCTAAGACATCAATCTACAACTTTTGTTCGAAAAAATTTTCAATTATACCCCATTCCCAATTTTGAAAAGTTATAGTATCTACCTGTTATTATGTGAAATCGGAGTAGAGGAAGGTATCCAATCAAAATTTTTATAATAACCAAAATTATTTTTAGGACCTTAATCTACAACTTTTATTTGAAAATTTTTTCAATTGAGCCCTTCCTCCCCCCACCACCAATTTTTAATTTGTATCTTCGGAGTGATATATGAAATCGGTGAGGAGGGAGGGGTCCAATTAAAAAAATTTTCAAACAAAAATTGTAAATTGAAGTTTTAGGAATAGTTTTGGTTATTACAAAAATTTCGATAGGACCCTTCCCTCCCCACTAATTTTGAATATCAAGTATCTATGTATGCAGTATTGGACTTGGTTAATTAAAAAAAAAAACGACCCGCCACCATGGCGTAAACAAATTTAGTAAACTAGACACTAGATGAGAGATTAATCGCTTATTTATTCATTTTTTTATTTATTTAAGAATGATCTGCGTCGATAATTTCATTTCATCATGTACCTAGATTAGATTGGTATTGTTACTACGTAGTTACCATGTGTGTATGTCATTCCTTATTAAAATATTTATCGAATTCTACATATCTTTCGAAATAAAGGATAAATGATAACTGTAGATCGCTAGGAGTAGTGTGTGTTTCCATTCCAATGATTTGCGCGGTCAAATGTCCGTCCATCAGAATAAATGTTGGATATTTCGAAGTCTTGCAATATACATTTTATTTATATTTTTTGTAAATTATTCGCATATTTCATTGTTTTTTTTTTGTTTTATTAAATAAAGTATACTTATTGATTGTTTTATGCCTTTGTGTTTTACTTACTTAAATCATACTTTTCCGTTGACACGTAGTAAGAAACCAATAATAAAATCACACAAAAAAATGAAAGAAATCAACGTACATACAAATTGAAAGATGATAAAAGATTTAATATCTAGATTATAAACAAATTAAATGAAAATAATAATATTTTAGTTTGCATAGGTATTTATCGTTTCAGTTCGTCGTAAATTTAACTAAAATCATACTATTTCGTTCGAATGAAAAAAAAAATGGCAAATATAATAACATTTCCAATATACTGGCGCCAATAAAATGTTATAAAATCAACAGATCAACTGAAAGGAACATTATTTCATACAGGATAACCTTTAAGTACACATAATATGTAATGTATAACATAGAATATCACATAATCAGCCATCAGATTTACAGATACACACGGTAATTACTTCTTTCTAGTAGATAATGGTCCACTATCCACTACCTACTTTTTGTCCTTTATGTATTTGGATAATTTGAATATCTCACGGTTCAATTTTCTCAACATTGCGATAATTTTAACGAGTTCTTTGAGCCTTTTCACGTTTCTGATGTAGTTGGCGATTTCTTTCCCTAAGATTCTTTTCTTGTTTTCGTCCAGTAGAGCTGTAAAATTTATTCGTGGATTACTAAACACTATTACAAATACGATTACTGATATAGGTACTTGAAAGTTGCAATATTTTAACGTTACATACGACTGATATTTCCTTGGGTCATACTTGAACGAATTTCTTGCAATGTATTCAACGCCTGCATAGTACTTTTTTGATCACTGCACGTTGAGACACCATTGTTCGAGGTGTCTTTCTTTGATAAACTGTAACGTAAAAATTGTATGCTGTTAATAAATGGTGAAGAGATAGGAAGTAGGTAAGTTTGAAAAATGAAAGCAAATTTAATTGCTTAGTCATAGTCTATATTTACCTATCAATTGAAAAATTGCTCTGCCTATGAAAAATCTTTCTGACTAATTAGATTCTGCGCAAAACTTAAATGAAGACAATACTTCAATTTTTTTTAAATTTTTTATTTGCAAAACCTGATCCTGTAACTTTTATAATCACTTCAAAACATCCTTTCCTAATCTACAAATATAAGAGGGGGTTTCTTTTGACACTTTCCCTCGTCGTTGAGAAGCTGATTTTTAGACAAATATGTATAATAACTCACTGATTAATGATGTGCTCGGTGATCGGATGTATCATAGGCAGGTTGATATCGTAATCGCGTACAAAGTCGAAGTAATGAAGAACATCTATGGTTATTTTCTCCACGGTTATCGCAAATGGAGTTGAGATTGGTGTATGTCGACAATCTACGATAATAATTACATAGTAGTTGAAGTTCATTTCTAGCATTCATTTTAATAAAAAATAGCAGATATAAAGGGTACCAAGACAGTACCATACTAACGTTTTGACTTCCTGTGCTTATTTCTTCTTCTACTCGTCGTACTAACAGATGGCAATCGAGTTTTCGTATGGAGACAGCTCTGTTGACCAGATAATCTTTTCAAATATACCGATGGATAGCTCAACATTATGATCGAATTTGGCAGATGAAATGAATAAACGACGAAAACACTAAAAAACAGACAAGTAACATTAGTATTACAAGCTTTCAGTCGAAACGTTCGCCAGGAACAGTACTCGAAAAACAGTACCGAACAGTTGATACACTTACTTCGATTTTGAATTTTTGAGTGATGCAAAAATATCATAAATTTTCAGCAGGTGGAGTAGGGGCTAAGGGCTGTGGCACCAAGTACTAGAACACTGAAAGTAGCTATCAAAATATCACTCATAAGAAGAAGTTGGTTGAATACCTGATTCCTTAATTGGTCACTTTTTAAATTTTTGAACAGATGAACCTAGAAATTTACTAAAAAATTGGAAAGATCGAAATTCACGACCATTATTCACAAAGGCATTTGATAAGACTGTAGAGTGTAGACAGGAACAAAATCCTGTGTAGGAGTTGGCACCAGCTGGAGAAGGGATGAAGTGAGAGGGGTGAAAGGGGTAGTGAAACATAAATAAAATATGTCCCACCACCCCTCGGTCTACAGAATTTTTTTTGTGACTTTGAAGCCTACTTTTTTAGCCAACATTAATGAAGTGAAAAGAAATGGATCCATCAACCATCCGACGAATCATACATCCTTGGATGAAATAAAAAATTTCACTCGCTGTTATGAATTTTTTGATGTTGATTTGATAGCAAAATTGTACAGAAAAAAGTTGTTTGACTAATGTAATTTGAAAAGTATCAAGCTAATTTTGTAGTCTATCGTACCATTCGAGTGATTCGCACTCTCCGGATAGTAATCTGCATCTCTTTCACGTAATCTTACTGACTGCGAGAGGCAATCATGGTGAGTGTCAATATAAATCTTGCTATACTCCCGCTATACATAGATTCTTGCCTTTTTCGTTTTACTATAATTGCTTAGCTATTTGTGCTGTTTCTACATTGGCTTGAATTTTCTCGCTGATACCAATGAACTTATATTTATAATAACCGGTGTTATTTGTTTCAGTCTCACACAATCTTACTCATTCAACCCGGTATCAAACCCGAAACGAGAACTTATTCCGATTATGAAAGCGTCAATGACTGTATGGAAGGTAATATTCGTCAAACACCGACGTATTGATAGATTTTATAATACTTTTGAGATGCTCGTTACACCATGTTGGATAATTTTCTTACAGGAGTTTGTAAAATTTACGAAGAACATTTGAAACGATTAAAACCCAATACTCCGTCTATAACTTACGATATTAGTCAACTGTTTGAATTCATCGATCAGCTAGCAGATTTATCATGTCTCGTGTAAGTATTTCATTGGCGATCTGATAATGTTAGGTTGCATTTTGTGATCTTAATTTTGTGTCGTTTGTTTACAGATATCAAAAAAGTACTACTACGTATGCCCCATATAATAAAGATTGGATTAAAGAAAAAATATATATCCTGCTTCGAAAGCAAGCTCGAGAGTAAATTGGCTTTTTTACATATTTAATTTACTGTTTCGCTTCGTATAGAATGTAAATTATTATTTTTTACTGAGGAAGTTCATATTAAGTTTAGGTATAAATATTATTTTGTTTAAGTACATACGATTTTTTTTTCTTTTCTTAATATCGATGTAGTTGTTCATGTTATATGAATAAAGGATTTTTATTATGAAACTGAATTTTTATTTTTATTTTATTTTGTGACAGAATCGAAGGTGTAGGTAGGCATAGGTATGTAGATATTTCAAAGCACGAATAATAATAAATTTATATTTTTTGGTTTCACATCAACAAGCTAAAAAATTTAGACCTTTTTATAAACAGGTTTGCGCACACACTGAGATAAAAATAAAAACTCTTCAGTCTGTTATAAAAAATTTAAATTATCAAATACAACGTAAATAAAAATAATATACAACCGTTAACATAAATAAAAAAAACACTAACTGTACAAATAATTAAACCTAAACTTATCGGAGGCTTACTTTACATGAGTTTGAAATTTAAAATAAAAATGATTAATACGATTTTATAAGTATGTGGTTAACAATTGTCTCAGGTCCTTCTCTAATAGTCTAGTAAAATAAAAGGAATAGCTTCAGCCTAGCTAAATTTCTGAAAACAAAAACGTAATTCGTCGTATGAATATGAATCGTCGCATTATTGGTTGGTAAATGTTGCATGCCGAATACAAATTTCAATATCCATTTTGTAGGTACTAACCAATTCGTAAAACTGATTTCTCAAACATTGCGAGAGATTTCCGAATCGTTATCCAAATCCAATGTTCTGACGATTTCAGATTCGATCGAAACAGTCTGACTGATGCCATCGCTGTAGACAATATTTTGAGGTAACTGAAGCGCATTCACCGACGCATGCACGGTGCTGTTGAACGAATACAAAGATCCGGACGTCGACATATCTAAAATAGAATCGTCATCGGCTGAATTTACAGAACGTACAGCTCGAGCTGGCATCACGAGACGAGATGTACCTTCGGATTCACCGACAGAACTTCGACTGCTGGCGCTACTGCTGGGATTATGTACACGTGGTTGCCAAGGTAGGAGCAGAGGCTGTAAAGAAAATTACGTTTTTTATGTCAGAGGGTTGAATGATTTCAATGGTGAGTCGAGTCCGATATAAACTTACCCTTCGGAATGGCCTTGGTTGGGCTTCAGATCTGACTAAGGGTGTTCGTTCGTCGTTATCGGTATCTGAATCGGAGTCAGATCCGTCATGAGGTAGTTCGTCGGCGGCGAATACTTTTCGTTTGCAAATTGGACAGACGCGACGGTTACGAGTTAACCATGGATCTATGCACTTCGCGTGATAGGCTGGTAAAATGAGAAAAAATTTGGTTAATTTTTTATTCAGGTAGCATTATCAAAGGAAGTAAGTAGGTACTTGCATTATTATTTGTAAAATAATTCAATTCATCGAGGTAATATTATTATTACTAAGAAAATGTAGCCATAGTCAATGTATTTGATATTTTCGTAGCCTCAAGATTCATTAAAGTTTTATCGAAACAGATTACGAAGCCAAATAGCGGATGTGATTCACTTTTATCGATGAATTTAGAACTCGTCTAGACAAAGACATCTACAGCTAATGACACACCACAGGAAAAGACTTCATATATCCATTTATTTTAATGTTCTGCCAAATCATTACGACTGTCAACATAAGAGTAGCTCCCAAAATTTTAATAGTGAAATGAGCTTTACCTAGGAAAACTTCGAAAATGCCATAAACAACCATATAAACTACCTAAACAAATCTCGTATAATGGAGGGGCACTTTTAACTTTTTGGAGAAAAAAATCCTAATTTTTTTGTAAAACGTAAAAATATTTTTCAATAAATTTTAGAACTTTTTTGGAATTGAAAATTTCTCATTTTTCAAGCAAAAAAAAGGTAAGTGTAGGTAAAATATTCTCAAATTCTGGAGTAAAAATATTTTTTAAATCAAAGAGAGAACACCTCCTCAACTTTTCCAAAAAAAAATCATAAATTAAAAAAAAATTCTTTAAATTTTTTGGATAAAAAATTCTAAATTTTGCATTGAAAATTTTTCTACACAAGGAATTTCTCAGTTTATTTCATAAAATAAAAATATATATAAAATAATTTTTTTTTCAAAATTTTTTGAGGAGAAAACTTCTTAATGTTCAACAGGAAAAAAACTATTTTTTTAGAAGAAAAGATTTTTCGATTTTTTTCAAGAAGAAAAAAAAGAAACCTAGGTAAAATTTTTTCTTGAGGAAGAAGCTTTCAATGCTTTTGGAGAAGAAGAATTCTCTATCTTTGTGAAATAAAAATATTTTTCACTCAATTTATAAAAATTGTAAAATACGATATATTCTTCAATTCTTTCAAAAAAAACCTTTCAAACTTTTTAGAGATTTTTTTCTTCATATTTTTGAAGATTTTTTTTCAATTTCTAAAGCGAAAAAATCTGTACCTTTCGGAGAGAAAAATCCTTCAATTTTTTCAGAGGAGAAAATTTTTCATTTTTTTGGAGAATTTTTTTTTACCACTGTTGAAAGAAATACTATGCTAAAATTCAATTTTTTTATTCATAACTAATTTTTCATAAAAAAAAGCAACAAAAAAAAAACAGATTTTTTCCAATTCTTCAATTTGTTTACTTTTTTAAGGTGGTTCTTCGCGTCTTGCGTTTTTAAATGTAGTATACCCAGTGCCGGAAGGGGCAATTAGTTGAGTTATCTAATTTTGCTTGTTTTTAACAATTTAATGCGTTTGGGAATAAAAAAATGAAGTAATACGAAAGTATTGGGTCCAATTCATCGAATAAAATAGCTAAAAGCTCTGAATTGCATTTAAATTAAGAGAATTCGTCATTTTAGTTGAAGGTGGAAAGTTGAAAACTCGTCATCGTTTTATGAATTTTTCTCAGGCTATTTTCGATGAAATTTGATGAATTTTGGATATGTTGTACATGAATGCACCCTTGAAACCCCTACAGAGCCCTTTTTTTCAATTTTCATTTTTTACGCCTAAAATATTAGTATCAAAATCTTTGACAATAAAATTTTGGGCATAAAAAATTAAAATTGAAAAAAAAAGGCTCTGTAGGGGTCTCAAGGGTGCATTCATGTACAACATATCCAAGATTCATCGAATTCCATCAAAAATAGCCTGAGAAAAATTCATAAAACGATGACGAGTTTTCAACTTTCCACCTTCAACTAAAATGACGAATTCGACCCAATACTTTCGTATTACTTCATTTTTTTATTCCCAAACGCATTAAATTGTTAAAAACAAGCAAAATTAGATAACTCCACTAATTGCCCCTTCCAGCACTGGGTATACTACATTTAAAAAACGCAAGACGCGAAGAACCACCTTAATAGGATTCATTTTTTGTTTAGAAATAAGTGTGTCTCTTTCAAGGGGGAAAAAGAATCTCTCAATTTTTTGGAGGGAAAAAAATTTTGAATCTTTTTGGCGAAAAAAAAGTCTCTTATTTTTTTAAAAGGAAAAAACGTTTCAATTTTTTCTAAAGTAACAACTTTTTAATTTTTTATAGAAAAAAGTCAATTACATTTTTTTGAAGTAAAAATATTTCTAAATTTTTCCAAAGAAAACAATATCTCAATTTTATGGAGAGAGAAAATCTACCGACCTATTAGTATTTTGTCTCAATTTTTTTGAAAGAATTTTTCCATATTTTATAGCTGATTTTACAGAATAATAAACAGTGATGCAAGCATCACGAACTTTTCGAATCAAAAAGTATTTTAAAAAATATTAACAAAAAAATATTTGAAAAAAATCGATCATCGAATATTATGTAAAAAAAATTGATTATCGAATATTTGTGAAAAAATCGACTATAAAATATTTTTTGTATTTAAAACGTCAGCAATTACACTGAAAAAAGTTAAACATGACACAAAAATATTCGGCAAAATCACACTTGCTCCATTATTATTAATCGTGAAAAAATATCATGATGATGTAAACAAAACAACCATTCGAATACCCGTACATCTTATCATGAATAAGACAAAAATGCAAAGCATTGCGCAATGCGCATGTTAGGGAAAGGAGAGCAAACCGGTACACCCGCGGACATGTCCGGATATAGATAAACACTTGAACCGTTCCCTTTATCGACATCTAAAACGCGACAAATGTGAAACTCGACGATTTTTCGCATAAATCGCTCGTAAAATTTTTTCTATTCAACGTAAAGGCCCCAAATTCTTGCGTAGCCTTCGTTTATATAAACCACTTCTCATCGCCGAATTTCAACGAGATATCTCAATTAGGGCGGTTGGAATCGTGTTAACAAATTTTTCGCATAAATCGCTCGTAAAATTTTTTCTATTCAACGTAAAGGCCCCAAATTCTTGCGTAGCCTTCGTTTATATAAACCACTTCTCATCGCCGAATTTCAACGAGATATCTCAATTAGGGCGATTGGAATCGTGTTAACAAATTTTTCTGCACACACATACACACACACACACATACATACGGAACATCATTTGGAAATTGTTCAAAACAAATTTGTACGAAGTCAAAATTTGTCTAAGTGCAATATTCGTGAAAACGCATTTCGCACCGAAAACAATACTTTCCTTACAACGCTACGCGCTGTTCGGAAAGTAAATAAACAGTGATGCAAGCATCACGAACTTTCCGAATCAAAAAGTATTTTAAAAAATATTAACAAAAAAATATTTGTAAAAAAATCGGTCATCGAATATTATGTAAAAATAAACGGTGATGCAAGCATCACAAACTTTCCGAGCATTAGTCCCTAATAAAAAAATATTTTGGTGCGCTATAAACCACCATGATCGTTTCCTTTTTGTAATCTTAAAAAAGGAAACATTGACCTAAGCAGATTCTTTTTTTTTACATTTTTTTTTTTTAAACTAAACAAAATGTCCGGATATAGATAAACACTTGAACCGTTCCCTTTATCGACATCTAAAACGTGACAAATGTGAAACTCGACGATCTTTCGCATAAATCGTTCGTAAAATTTTTTCTACTTAACGTAAAGGCCCAAAATTCTTGCGTAACCTTCGTTTATATAAACCACTACTCATCTCCGAATTTCAACAAGATATCTCAATTAGGGCGGTTTAACAAATTTTTCGCATAAATCGCTCGTAAATTTTTTTCTATTCAACGTAAAGGCCCCAAATTCTTGCGTAGCCTTCGCTTATATAAACCACTACTCATCGCCGAATTTCAACGAGATATCTCAATTAGGGCGGTTTAACAAATTTTTCGCATAAATCGCTCGTAAATTTTTTTCTATTCAACGTAAAGGCCCCAAATTCTTGCGTAGCCTTCGCTTATATAAACCACTACTCATCGCCGAATTTCAACGAGATATCTCAATTAGGGCGGTTGGAATCGTGTTAACAAATTTTTCGCATAAATCGCTCGTAAATTTTTTTCTATTCAACGTAAAGGCCCCAAATTCTTGCGTAGCCTTCGCTTATATAAACCACTACTCATCGCTGAATTTCAACGAGATATCTCAATTAGGGCGGTTGGAATCGTGTTAACAAATTTTTCGCATAAATCGCTCGTAAATTTTTTTCTATTCAACGTAAAGGCCCCAAATTCTTGCGTAGCCTTCGCTTATATAAACCACTACTCATCGCCGAATTTCAACGAGATATCTCAATTAGGGCGGTTGGAATCGTGTTAACAAATTTTTCTGCACACACATACACACATACACACACATACACACACACATACATACGGAACATCATCTGGAAATTGTTCAAAACAAATTTGTACGAAGTCGAAATTTGTCTAAGTGCAATATTCGTGAAAACGCATTTCGCACCGAAAACAATACTTTCCTTACAACGCTACGCGCTGTTCGGAAAGTAAAAATTGATTATCGAATATTTGTGAAAAAATCGACTATAAAATATTTTTTGTATTTAAAACGTCAGCAATTACACTGAAAAACGTTAAACATGACACAAAAATATTCGGCAAAATCACATTTGCTCCATTATTATTAATCGTGAAAAAATATCATGATGATGTAAACAAAACAACCATTCGAATACCCGTACATCTTATCATGAATAAGACAAAAATGCAAAGCATTGCGCAATGCGCATGTTAGGGAAAGGAGAGCAAACCGGTACACCCGCGGACATGTCCGGATATAGATAAACACTTGAACCGTTCCCTTTATCGACATCTAAAACGCGACAAATGTGAAACTCGACGATCTTTCGCATAAATCGCTCGTAAATTTTTTTCTATTCAACGTAAAGGCCCCAAATTCTTGCGTAGCCTTCGCTTATATAAACCACTACTCATCGCCGAATTTCAACGAGATATCTCAATTAGGGCGATTGGAATCGTGTTAACAAATTTTTCTGCACACACATACACACACACACATACACACATACACACACATACATACGGAACATCATCTGGAAATTGTTCAAAACAAATTTGTACGAAGTCAAAATTTGTCTAAGTGCAATATTCGTGAAAACGCATTTCGCACCGAAAACAATACTTTCCTTACAACGCTACGCGCTGTTCGGAAAGTAAAAAGGTCAACTACACTTTTTAAAAATCGTCAAATATTTCATCAATACCTTAGGTAAAAATATTTTACAATTTTTTGGAGAAAAAAGTTCTCGAAGATTTTGCAGAAAATGATTTTGTTCAGAGGAGATCTCTCAGTCTCATTTTAGGAAAAAAATCTTTCAATTCTTTGGAGGAAAAAAATTCTCAATCTTTCTTGAGTAAAAATATTTGGATCAAGAAATTCTCGATTTACTTAGGTGATATGTACCTAGCTACCAATAGCTACCTACTACCTACTTCAGGTAAAAATAATTTTATGCAGATGAAAAATTTATAAATTTTTTGTCTGAATTTTTTTGAACAGTAATCATCCTATTTTTGTAGTAGGTAGGTAAAAATATTTTTTAAATTTTCGGAATGGAAAATACTTCAAAGATTTTTTTTTTTTTGGAAAGAATGAAGTCTTTCAATTTTTCCAAAGTAACAATTTAATTTTTTCGAAATAAAAATGTTTTTGAAAAATTTTCATAATTTCAACATACTCGTAGTAGGTAAGTATCTATAATAATTGTTTTTTTTTAAAAAGAAAATCTAGTAATAAATTGTCTCTTTTTTTAAAAAAGAATTCCTTAATTTTTCCAAGCTGCTTTTTCAGAGTAAAAAAGTCAGCTATTTTCTTTAATGTCAAATCTTTTGCGGTAAAAATATTTTTCAATTTTTTTGAGGGGAAAAAATCTCAAATTATTAGCAGATACGAGATTGATTTTTTTTTAGATATAGGAATCTCTCATTTTAAGAAAAAAAAATCTACCAATTTTTTTGGAGAAAATATATTTTATTAATTTTTTAGGAGTAAAAAAATATTTTCCAAATTTTGTGTATAAAAACATGTACCTATTGTACGTATTGTAAGTGATCAAAAAATCTCCAATTTGTATTTCATTTTAATTTTTTTTTCTTTTTTTTTGAAAAAAAATCTTCCAATTTGTTGGAATAAAATTTTTTTAATTTTTGGAGTAGAAAGGAAAAATTTTAATTTTTTGTGGACAGCTCCTTTTTTTGGAGACACCATTTTTTTATTATTTTTTTTTTGGAAAGAAATTGTTCATTTTTTGTGAGAGCGAGGTATCTTGATTTTTTTCAAAAAAAAAAAATTTTAAAAATGTTTCTGTAGGTAGTGAAAATATTTCTCAACTTTTTGGCAAAAAATTCTCTATTTTTTTTGGTAGAAAAATGAAGTTTTTTAAAATTTTAATTTTTTTACATAAAAAGAAGTCTTTGTTTTTTTAGAAAAATAAATCTCAAAATTTCTTTTGGAGAAAAGTGATTTTCACATTCAACATTTCAACTTGAATGTAACGAAAAAAAATAAAAAATTAACGTGTTCTGTTCATAAATAGGTGTTCGAAACATTTCGAAATTTTCAATTCGGTCGAATTCACTATCAACGAAATATTTTTCCAAAACGAAAAAAATTCTCAACATTTAAGACCACATACGTATAAAATAATGAAACAAGTTTTCGTCGAAGGTTCTCAACAATATAATATCGTGAAGAACCGAATAGGTAGCATGTACCATACGAAAGAACCTTGCAGATTAACGTAATAAGACTTGGCAACAGAGCAGCGTAAATCATCGTCATCATTCTTATGCACATTAAATACTACGAAAACTAACCATGTGAGCAGGGTAAAATCCGTAATTTTTCTCCATCGATATAATCGTCTAAACAAATGGCACACGTTTCGTAAGGACTGCCTTTTGAGAACTTTTCAATAGGTAGCTTACGTAGCGATGACGTTGGTAACCGATGCCTACGAGCTCTTCTTCTGTCTCGTATACATTTACATATCTGCATCAAACATGCGTACAAAGTCAAAAACAAGGTATTATGGAAACCAAAAATCTCGAATTTTAAGTAGGAATAGTTTGATATAATTAATTACCATAAAGCTAATCATCGTGATAAAACAAACAGCAACTACTACGGCGAAAGGAATTATCAAATCGGCGTTTATATCGAAAGGGAAATTGGAATCATCTTCGATAACGACGTAAACGCTGTAAAAAAATAAATAAAATAAAAATCACCAAATTAGTTTTCTTCTTCATCGTCGGTTCATTTTCGAACCACAATTTCAACTTCCTCATACTTACCCGTTGGTGAATAAATAATTCTTTTCGATTTGTATCCCCGTACGTAAGTTAACGAACACCGAATATATTTTGATATCTTTACCATTGGCTGAATGCATTGGAACTGTGAAAAAATACATTAATGAATTTTATCTCGAAATAAAAAGTGGTATTTGCGATCGAAAGGTTAGAAAAGATTTTATGATCCATTCGTAGAGACGTTGGTATTCCCCGCTCTCCGGAATCGACTTTTTAAACGTATTCACCCTTTTCGCAGATCCACCCACTTCCAAAAAGTCTATCTCTGTTACTCAAGTCAAGACCACAATTGAAAAATAAAAGTTGTACATCGAGATTCAGGAATAAATTTGTCACTACAAAAATTTCGATTGGACCCCTATCTCCTAGCCAATTTCGCATAATATGTATACAAATCACCCTTGAATTTGAATTATACACCTTGCAGTCATCTCATACAACTTTGATTTGTCTTGGAGATTTCTCTTTTTTAGAGAAATAATCCTTCTTTATTTTTGAGGAAAAATCTCAATTTTTTGCCTAATTTTTTTGGAAAAAAATCTTTCAATCTTTTTGGCGAAAAAATCCAAGTTTTTTTTAAAGAAAAAAAAAAATAACGTAGGCTGATACAGATAGGTATTTTTTTGAAAAAAAAAACGTTTTTAGTGTAAAAATAATTTTTAGTTAATTTTAAGGGGGGGGGGGGGGATTTTCCCAACCCTTTTGAGATATTTTTTTCAAATTTTCTTGAAATAAGAATATCACAAGTTTTTTGAGCCAAATCTAAAAGATTTTTTTTTAGTATTTTATTTTTTAGCAGAAAGAAAAATCTGAATATTTGGAGTTGAAATCTCTTATTTTAAAAAAAAAATCCCAATTTTTTAAGAAATATGAATTATTGATTAATTAGCTGCAATTAATTTTTTTATCCCTCTTCTATGAAAAAAAACAACCATTATTTTCAATAGAAAAATCTATGTTTGTTCTGAGTAAAAATTTTTTTTCTTTATTTTTTTGAAAAATTTCATTTGTTTTTTCTTGGGCAGTTCTTTCAAATTTCAATGTAGAAATAAATATTTCAATCTTTTCGAAGAAAAACCTCATTGTTTTGGAGAAGAAAATTAAAATTTTCTGGGGGAAAAAAAAACTTGATGACTTATAAATTTTTTGGAATTATTTTTTTTGTAATTTTTTGGAAGCAAAGATTTTTAATTTTTTTTTTGTAGTGAAAAATGTAAAAATTCTTCAAGCTTTAAGCAGAAAAAAATCAGTTATTTCAGGAAAGAAGTGTCTTCTTTTTAGAGAGAAAAAAAAATGGTATTCGTTTTTTGAAACATGAGTTTTT
The DNA here is from genome assembly GCA_959613365.1 of Balanococcus diminutus. Taxonomy (NCBI): domain Eukaryota; kingdom Metazoa; phylum Arthropoda; class Insecta; order Hemiptera; family Pseudococcidae; genus Balanococcus; species Balanococcus diminutus. The sequence continues at coordinate 29,565,706 of OY390718.1, read as the reverse complement.
ATATAATTATTTTATTTAATTTTGATATAATTAATAAATTTAATATGAATTTATTGATTTTATTTTGTTTAATTTTAATTTTTATATTTTTGATTAATAATTTTTTTTTTATTTATTGTCAATGAATTTCTTATTTAATTCCCTTTTTCTGAAAAAACCTGCACGTTTTTCAATGAAAAAAAAAATATAAGGTAATTTTGAGTAAAAAAACTCGTTTTAGGGTATCTATTTTTTTGGGGTCAAAAAAATTTCCCTCTCTTTCTCAATAATTTCATTTTCCAACTTTTTAGAGTCAACATTTAAAAAAAAAATTGCAATAAAAATCTTTCAATTTTAATGCAAAAAAAAAAGTTCTGGAAAACTTCGATTTTAGAGAAAAAATCTTACAATCTTTGGAGAGAAAAATATGCCAATTTTTTACACTCCGGAGAAAAAATCTTTCAATTTTTTCAGAAATTAAAAAAAAAATTATGGGAATTATGGAGGAATAAGTGTAAGAAAATCCTCAACATTTTTAGGATAAAAAATTTTAATTAGTTTCGAAGAAATATATAAATTTTTCGGATTTTTTTATTAAGGATTTCAATTTTAATTTTAATTTTTATTGCTTTTTTGAGTGAACATCTTTGAATTTTAAAGCAGAAACAATAATATGTTTTTTCTGAAAAATAAATTTCTCATTTTAGAGGAAAAAAAGATTTTTGTTTCTGTTTAAAAATTCACAGATGTTCACTCAAAACAAAACAAAAAAAAATCCTTTTTACATAAAATTTTGATATTATTTTAATATCAAAGTTTTATGTAAAAAAGTTTTTCTTTTCTTTTCAAGGAAGCTCACAGAAAATACATAATTATGTCGTTGACTAGGAATTAGCAATAAAACCTCTTTTAAATTTTCTATCAAATGGAACTTCCATTTTCGACTGTATATTAATCGTTTTTTATGAACTATATTACTTACTAATCTCACTGGAATTGTTATAAACGATAGCCATATCGAACGTGGCATTTTGAGCGTTTCTCACTTTCACGTCGTAATGGCAAGTTCCTCTTTTAATAAGCGCGATCCAATTTCGAGTGAAGTTAATATCTCTTATGGAGGGAGGAGGTATCATAGCTTCACATCCATCTTCTGGGGACGCTCTTACGATCATACCCTGTGAAAATAAAAAATAAAATATACGTTTTACTCGTGTATAATTGATTGAAAATTGGTACAAAATTCCAAAATGGTCCGATTCGTACCTCGAATCCATTTTGTGGAAATGGCGGGCCGAATTTCGAAGCGACTGCCGGCATATATCCTGACTCGATTTGTCGATTTGTCTGAGCATCGTAGACTGTTATACCGGCATAACACTGCATGCTAAAAATGCTCACAAACGCTGAAGTCATGAATATCCATACATCTTGACAAGAACGTTGAAATATGAATAACATCTTTCTGCTTGAACAACGTAAATAAAAAAATAAAAATAAATCATCGACATCGTCGAACGTTTTAATTTTTAATGCGGAAATTATTAGCTAGGTACATTTCATTTATACGAAGTATTTAATTCTTTTTAGCCCAGATTACGCTGCGTTATGTAGCGTTTGTACAACGTACGTAGTTATTTTATACACTTACGCCACTTGCGACGATATAGTAATATTTTTTAAGGCTACTTAATATCATCGTAAATGGTAGCGCAGTGTGAATTTCCCTTTAAAATTTTTATCAACGCAAACATCGACTGGTAAATAATATGGCTCGTTTCTCTCGAGTGGGTTAAAAAACACATACTCTTATCGGAAGTACTTTTATGAACGAATGTCGCAAAATCGTTTAAGTACGTTATATACAATTTATTTTCACTTATTCAGCTTTCTGTGGTCGAGCGAATTAGAAAAATTCAAGTTTGTCGCGAGTCTACCCTGTCTTCCTCTTAGGTATCAATTCGTTTTCATCTTACGTCTTATGACTGGCATGGCATAGCATAATATTGTATGGTTACTCCTTCAATATCGTCTTGAACATTAAACATTCTGCGAAAAACACGCCTTCCTATACGTTATTACTTGATTTTTCTAGATTTTTCAAAACTAAAATAAGAAATAAGTTATACAGTCGTAATCTGACTACGTAACGAATTTTTCATTGCCTTATTTCATTCTTTATTTTTACTGTAAAAAATAAAATGGAAGGTTAAAAAAAATAAGAGTTCATTATTCATAAGAAAAATAAAAAAGAAAAAATAACTGACGCCGCGAATTGTTAAACAGAATTTTGCCAGGGTCTGGTTTCATATAATGTGGACTAAAATTTCAAAAAAAAAAATCCAGTCACGAGTTAATTTTTAATTTTCAGTCGATTTACATTTAATTTTGATTTTTTTTATCTTGAAATTTTTTAAAGTAATTATTGTCAAATCAAAAAAAAATTGCAGTTGGGGTAATTTCAAATTTGAAATATGTTTTCAATTTAAACTAATTTCTCTACCAAGTATTTTAGTATTCATCAATTTCTCAAAAAATAGGAACAACAACACGAAAAAAATAAAAGGAAGAAAAAAGAAAAAAAAAACACAATTTTCTAAATAAATTTTCTTTAAAAAAAAAACTTGTTTGTAAATATGACCGCAGAAAAACATTTTTTCATTCTTTATAATAGAAGAAAGTTTTGAAAAAAATTCAGGACGTTTTAAAAAGTATATAAAAAAATTGCAGCAAAGTTCAAATAAATTGGAACACTATTACCAAAAATTTTCAAATAAATTTCAATGGTAAATGTCAATTTGGTTGTTGTTGCTTTTGCTATAATATTGGGAGGGGGGATTTACAAAAAGTTTGATAGAATTTTCATGAGAAAATGAACAAGAAAAATTATCTTCATAAAAATTTTATACCTAATTTTTAATAATTTTTCTGAAGCATTATTACTTAATGTATTTTCAAAGTTTTCGTGAAGAATTGAAAAACTTCTTTGTAAAATAACTGATTTTTTTAATGTTTTTCTCAGAACATTTCAAAAAATACTGAGGAATTCTTCGATAAAAAGTTGAAAAAAATGCGGTGCAAAGAACGTTTCAAGTTTAAAAAAAAATTGCAGAAGGTTTATAATTTTTTAGATCAATTGAACAGATTACAAAACAAAGTTTTTGCATTAAACTCCGTTTTTTTAATTTGTCAATTTTTAATTTTTTTTTTTGGTTGAAAAATTTCTTCACAAAATATTATTTTTGAATCCTTTACCAACAATTAAAAAGATTTTTTTTCTAGAAAAACTTCTTTGTAAAAAAAGTTGAAATTTCGAAAAATATTAAAAAATTATTGGGGCAAATATCTTATGTCAGTGTAGGTAGTTTATTATTTTTTTTTGAAAAATTGGAAAATTTTCTTCATCAACAACCTCAACAATTTTTTTTGAAAAATTACCATGAAAAACTGAAAAAAAAATTGACTGTCAATGTTTTCTAGGAAAATTTTAAAAACTTCATTGTACTTAAAAAAGTTGAGAATTTTCAAGCAGAACTTCGAGAAATTTTGAAAAGTTATTTTGCAAAAATTTGAAGGAAAATAAAACATGTTTTGCAGAGAACATTTTTTCTATGGAACAAAAATAATGTACAGAAACTACAATAATTTTTTAACTTCTTATTTTGGAGTAGGTAATCACATTTTCAAAGTTTTCTTACAAAAATTGAGAAAATCTTCTCGCATGTAAAAATTTTTGAAAAAAATTCATTTTTTTACAGAAATTTTTGGAAGTTGTCGAAAAGATCTTTTACAGAAGATTTGAAAAAAAATTTCAATAAACGTTTCACATGTAAAAGTTGAAAAAAATTGCAACAAATTTACAAAAAAAAATTTTCATGAAAAATTTTTTTTACAAAAGTTTTGTGAGAATTTTTACTAGTAAATTTTAAATTTTTCTAAAAAAGAAATTATCGCAGAAAATTTTGAAAAAATTTAAATTAGAATTCTTTGCAAAAAATTAAAATGAATTTTTGAGGTTAACTTACAATTAGGTACACTGCTACACTCTTACCTAATTTTTTTTAAAAATTTTTTTTGAAATATTGGAAAAATTTCTTTACAATTTTTTTTTACAATTTTATTCATCTTCACAAAAAATTGAAAAAAATTTCAAGAATTACCATTAAAATTACTTCAAAAAAAATTACAATCATTTTCATCAAAAAATTAAAAATTTCATATCTTTCTGGAAAAACAAAAAAATCTTTGTAAAAAGTTGGATTTAAAAAAAAATCCCAAAAGAAAATTTCGAAAAATTTTGATGAGGCATTCTTCTAGTACCTATACTACCTCAGTAAAAAAAAAAAATTAAAAATGAACTTTTTCGGTAAATTTTAAATCAAATTCACGTGTTTTTTTCTGAAAAGCTGCGAAATTTTTTTTTTACAAAAAATTGAAATGTTTTTTAATGAATTCATTTTTTTTAAATGTAATAAAATTTCGGCATACTTTTTTTTTTTTTTTTTTTTAACGCCATATTCAGCAACTAAGGCTAGAGGCGTGTTGTGGCGAGTAGCGCCCCTATCCATTAAATTAAGAAGTAACCCCATAGATAATCAGCCGTTAGGCAAAATAATTTATAGTAGTAGTAAGAAATGAAATGTGACGAATGACGATTAAAATTAATTCGTTTAATTAATAAAATATAATAATTAAAATGTGCCGCATTTAATTTCTACTAAAAACACGTGTCGCGGAAGAGGATTACTTAGAGAAGGGATCGTAGACCAGTTTTGGATAATTACGTTAAATAAATTCTTGCTTTTTTTTTAAATTAGAAAAAATTAACCAACATCAAGTTTAAAAAAAATTGCTGCGAATTTCAAATTTCAATTCAACTTCCAAACTTTTTTGTAAATTTTTTTATTTTTATTTTTTAAATTATGCATTTAGGTACCAAATTTTATTATTTTAAACCCAATTTTTTTTTTTTTTTTTGTGAAGGGGAATTGAAAAAATTCAATTTTCTTTCAAGTAGAAAAATCTCTTTACGTGAAATTTTAAAAAGTTTCTAACAAAATTTTTTCAATCTATTGTATCTACGTTGGTTAAAATTTTTCAACAAAAAAAAAGTAAAGACCGAGTACTTGAAAATACACCACCCCGACCAAAAAATTCTTTTGATAAAACATTTTTAGCAGAAAAATCTTCTCAAATAATTTTTTTGAAATCATAATCGAAATTTTTATAATGACCAAAATTATTTTTAGGATCTGAATCTATTACTTTTAATTGTAATTTTTTTCAATAATCTTCGCCTTCCCCCCCATCACCAATTTTGAATTTGTATAATCGGAGTGTTATGCAAAATCGGTGAGGAGGTAGGGGACCAATTGAAAAATTTGTCAAACAAAAGTTGTAGATTGAAGTCCTACAAATAATTTTGATTCTTACAAAAATTTCTATAGGGCCCCTTCTTCTCCACTAATTTTGAATATCAAGTATCTATGTAGTATTGGACTTGGTAAAATTCAACAAAAACGATCCGCCACCACGTAAACAAATTGAGTAAACTAGAAATTAGTTAATTAGAGATATTTTGCATTACATATACGATAACTTGACAGTATAATTAAACACATATGGCTCAGAACACGAAGCTATTCGGTATTCAGAATTCATCTCAAAGGCTCAGAAGTCAAAACGATACATTGTATTATCATTATCAAAACTCATTAGCCTACAACTGCATCAACTTTTATCATTTTATATCGACCGATACGACGTCGTGAAATTTAGACCTCCCTCTCGCCGTCGACTCGTCTCTCGTCGCAGATCGTATTCGTAACCGTTCACCGTTCAGCTTTGAAGCTAAAATAAACAAAACTGCCGCCATTCAGTCTGTGTGCAGTGCGACAAGTCTGTATATACAATTTCGTGCCCAAAATATAAACACACGACGAATGACACGCGAAGTGAGAAATTCTCGTTCTCTCTCTCTCTCGCTCTACATTAAAAAAATCAATTTCTTAATTAGCGGGCTTATTTTTTTCCATCGTTGTGCGTATTTTGCATCAAAAAACCTCGTTAGGTTTGAACAAAACGACACGTAGCTGTAGGTACGAAGGCCACCGTCCATCACGCACTGCCCACTGACTCGAAGCTCGCGATTCGTGAGAATTGGACGAGTTCATTATCACTACACGCGAATACACCAGCAGAAAAAATTTGCACCTACCTAACGTCAGGTCGTCAGCTCGATCATGGACCAAACAAATATTTCGGAAGAGGACAACCAACGGTTTTTATTCATTTTTCAAAGGAGGATATCTTTCAAACATACGAGTATTTGATCGCGAGACCGAAACCGAACACTTCGTAAAAAAAAAAATCCCAATTGAATTCATCGATCAGTCTAATAATTCTGTACGGTTCATCAGTGTAAATATACACACACGCGATAAGATAACGTATAAGACTAATAAATCAATTTAAATTTATGTAGCGTATTATTCGAGGTAAAGACTTCCACACACGCCGCCATATTGTACTGAAATTGAAAAATCTATAAACGTTCGTTTGAAAAATTCACCGACTTGGAAAAGAGAAAAAATTCTACAAACGATTGGAGCATCGTGTTGAAAAATTCACACCGCTCTAGAAAACGACCTCGTGAAAATTTCACGAGCCAAAGAAATTTGCCATTAAACGGCACGAACTCATTTTCGTTGTTTTTTCCTCTTTGTTTCAATTTCAAACCGCATTACAAACTAACTCCATACGAAATGATCATCTCGAAGTCGAATGGGCATTTCAATGTAAATGCTAATTACGAAGGTATGTACCTATACTTTGAGGTGCTGTATCAGCGCACACGATGAAGACCACATTAGTATAGCAAACGACCCGCGACAAATTTTCTTCTCTCCATAGGGGGTCAACATGAACGACAATGTTCATCAGCGAGCTGACTACCGACAACATTATTTTTCCCATTTACCAGGAAGAATAATCGCTATGCTATTTATAAAACGTATGCAATGGGTAACAAACAACACTCGAAGGACACAAGTACCAACGAACGTTCGCAAAATAATTCTAGACTGGATGTTTTCTATAATGCGATCAATTTCATCACAGAATGTATTGGGCTTTTTGTTGATGGGATTCTTCGAGGGAATACGCAATGGAAATTTTATTGATAGAATAACAATAACTTCCAACTTGATTTGAAATTCATGTCTGGAAAATAAGAAATAATATTGTAGAGAAAGTAAAAAAAAATAAAATCTGAACAAATATTGTTGGGAGTGGCTAAATCCACAATAAGTAATCACATTGTAAGGGCGATCTCGTTCTTTTTTATTCATCTTCATTCTTCTTTATTCTTTGTATGATTTTTTTTTCGTACAAGTTTTTTTTTTCAAACAAATTTTTTTCAAGTTTTTTTCTGAAAACTTTGATGTTTTATTTAAAACAAATTTATTCTTTCACAAAATACTCAAAATATTTTTCATTCTACCTAGGTATTTTTTAGGGTTTTTTATGTTTTAATTTTTCAATTTTTTTTCAACAAGTCTGTACTGTCAGTAGCCTCAGTAAGTAGTTAAGCACTTAGCTACTTAGGTACTTACTCAATTTTGAATATTAAAATTTTAGTAAATTTGAAGAAAAATTGGAATTTATATCTACTTGAAGAAATTTAGAAATTACTCGATAAGAATTAGAAGACAAAAAAATAATGATGAAAATTATTGGAAAAATTCGAATGAGAAGTCAAGTTGCCAGTTCGGAGAAGAAATAGGAACATTCTGATGACCAATTTGAGAATGAAATGAATTGAAAATTTTATTGGAAAATGAGGGGAGTATGAACAATTGTCTTGAAAAAATAAAATTAAAAAAGTCGGAAAAAATTTCGGAAAAATAAACTTGATAAAAAATTTACTTGAAAGAAATTTCAAAAGAAAAATTTGAAAAAGTATGGTAGAATTCGAACTTAGAAGCATTTTTGATGAAAAAATTTTATGAAAAATGTTTAAAAATCTAAATGAAAATTTAAAACTAAATTTAATTAACAATATTCATTAAAAATTTCATAAAATGAATTTGAAAAAATATAATGAAGATTGGTTGCATTTTGATGAAAAAATTATTATTGGCAAGTTTGAATGAAAAATAGAAAAAATATATAATAATTTTTTTAAAATGAGTTTTAAGTTGTTTTAAACGACAAACAGAAAAAATTTATATTTAATGAAAAATTTAATTTGAGGAAAAAATAAGAATAAATAATTATTCGATGAGTGATGAATAATTTCTTCAAGAATTTTTTTTTTCAAAAATGGAATGAAAATTGAAAACGAAAAAAAAAATGAAAAATTTGAAGAATATAAAACTTGGAAAAATTTTAAATGTCCATTGTCCACGGCAACGAGTTTTCAAACAAGAATATGATATGAATTCTCGTTCGTTCATTTTGGTGATTACTTGTTGTGGATTTAGCCACTCCCAAATTGGGATATCAGAAAAATTTGAAAAAAATGTTTTGAGACGAAATTTTGAAAAAATAGTTTTTGAATAAAAAAATTTAAACCCGTTTTGGAACAAATGAATTTGAATGAAATTTGAGAATAAAAAAACTGTTCATAATTTCGTACCTACTTAATTTTCTTTTGAATGAAATTTGGAAAAATTGAAGAAAATTCCTTTTGATCAAAATTTGAAAAAAAAAAATTAATTAAAAATTGCACTGAACAAATAAATTGAAAAACTAGTTTTGAATGAAATTATGAAAATAAAAACATAAGGTAAAGTGCCAAATGTTGGTCGGGGTACCAAATGTTGGTCACTTTTTTCTGACGCTCTGACGTCACACCGAACAGTCGGCAGGTGCTGCCGCCTATCAAAACTTGTTGTTTAGACCTTGCTCTTCAAGTTAAAACACTCGGCCGGTAAAAAAGTTGTCTCGACTCTCGAGTGCTTTTTATCAGTGATTAAAAAATTTGTTTCAAAATAGGTACAAAATACGTGAATTTTTTTTACATCAAAAACTGAAATTTGAAAAAATCGAGATTGAGCGATTATATAGTTATTTTGGGTATATTTTTTGTTCATAATTTGAATTTTAAAATTTTTCCTTCATGTCTTAATCGAGGGGGTGACCAAGTATTGGTACCGGGGGGAAAATCATGGTTTTTTGGACCTTTTTTCAATCCCTGTTGAGGAGAAGAAGGGATGATTTTTTCCCCGCCAAAATCCTTTAACGAAGTAGATGAAGAGTAATATTTTCAATTGCATATTCAACATTTACTACCTAGCCACTGTGGCGCCTCTCAGAGGTCCTTGAAAAAACCCGATCAACATTTGGCACTTTACCTTACTGTTCTTATAACTTAAAAAAAATTATTTTCGATTAAAATGTGAAAAAACCTGAAAAATTGGGTTTGAATCAGATTTTTACAATTTTTTGAAATATCGAAAAACTTAATGTCGACAAAAATTTGAAAAGTTTTTATTGAAATGAAATTTGAAAAAAAAAACTGTTTATAATTTGGAAAAATTTTCTTTCGATCAAAATTTGAAAAAAATTGAGAAATTATTCTCAAAAAAAAATTGAATTAAAAATGGGTTTTAAAGGAATTTTGAAAAAATAAAAAATACTTCTAATACCTAGGTAATTCAAAAAAATTACTATAAGGTATCGATCAAAATTAAAAAAAAAAAATTGGAAATTTGGTTTTGAGTCAGATTTGTACAATTTTTTTGGACAGAATTTGTAAATAAAAGTTGTATTCAAATAAAATCAAAAAAATCTTTTTCAGAACAAAATTTCAAAAAAATGAGATTGTCCAGGAAAAAATCGTTTGACTGAAATATGGACAAATATAATACCTTCTAGCAAAACTCAAAAAATAAATAAATGATTAATAATTAAGTACAAAATTGTTCTGAACAAAAAAAAAAGATTTAAAATAAATTTTGAAAAAATTTAAAAAAAAGTTCATACGAGTAATTCAGAGGAATTCACTTTCGATCAAAATTTATTCTGAACAAAAAAATTTAAAGTTTGTTCTGAATGAAATTTGGAAAAAGGAAAAATTTTTTTCTTACCTAAGTAATTTGATAAAATACCTTTATTTGGGGGAAAAAATTAAAAATTAGATATTCTGAACAATGAAATTGAAAAATTTATTTTGAATCAGAATTTAACAATTTTTTTGAACAGAATTTGAAAATGAAGTTTCTTACAAATAAAAAGCAGAAATAAATGTTTTTTAGAACATATACAAAATATTTTAAGAAATATTAAAAATAAAAATGAAAAATTGGGTTAGACGTTGGAGTGATATTTATTCGAAAAAAATGAAATTTGGAAAAATTGAAAAAAAAAATGTTCATAAAGTTTCCAGTTTTAAGCAAAAATTTAAAAAAATGTAATACAAACATCGCTTTAGAGATTTCAGAGTTTGTGGTCTGTAGTTTACATTCAAATATTACAGCAACTCGGTGATTAAAAAATTACATAAAAATAAAAGTTTAATTTTAAGAAAAACTGAACAAAAGAAGAAATTAAAAAAAAAACTGTTGAGGAAAAATTCCGAAAATTGCTTTTGAATAAAATTTGAAAAATTTCACAAATACTTTTTTTATGGGAAACTTGAGAGCGGGAGTTGGCAATTTTTTAAATGACTGTTTAAAAAAACTTTTTGTGTAATTTTGATGAAAAAAATAAATAAATAAAAAAATGAATAAATTTATAATTTTAAATTTTTCCAAATTTTTATAGAGGATTCTTTCATAAAGAATTTTGCATTAGGTATTTTTGTTTTTATTTTTAAAATAATTTTCAACACAATTTTTTCTTCAGAGAATTTCTTTGGGATAAAAAAGATGCCAGGATAAGCATAATTTTTTTATCAAACTGTTTTTTACTCGAAAAGAACATTTCCACTACCTATCAATATGATTAAAATTCAACCATAATAACCAGTTTTGAATTGTACAACAAGATATGTATACTCAAGTCACTAACCATTACGATGAAAATAAACATTTCCAAGAACGAAATTTTTCATTAGTAACACTGCACATTTTAACGATTTCCAATTTTTTATCAATTTTTAATCAAGCTGCTACTACGATATTACGACGTATTTAGAATTATCTTTTTCAAGATACTGAATACACTACCAATTCGATAGATTTTTAAAACTGAATAAATTTTTAAAATTATTGAATTCATCACACTTGCTGATTAAGCAAATTTCGTCTAAATCCAACATAAACATAGAGGAGAATAAATATATTTTTTTCCAATAAAACTTTTCATCAATCAGGCACATATTCAAGTTGAAATTTAGTTCAAAAATCGAAAATTTCACATTCAATTCACAATTGGAAAAATTACCGAATGAATTTTATAACTACGAGTTCTTTTTTAAGGCCACTTGTTCCAATCAAAATAGCATATCTAGATAATTAATAGCAAAAATTAAGCTTATGCGATATCACTCGTGTGGGGGGGGGGGGATCGAAATAGAAACATTCCTAACAAGGAACTGTACGTAGATAACAGTGCGATTATTTTTACTAAATATATTTGAGCTAATAGGCATAATATACAGCAAAAGGGGACGTCACGTTTAATAAACGTTTTATTAAATTGATTGCTAGCCTAAAATAGAGAATTTAATTTCTTTTTGCATTATTTACGATAAGTACGTAAATTTACTTACATACATTCCATTTAATCTCATAATTCCCTCGCACCCTAATAAGTAAATTCACACAGACGCACTTACACGTATTCCTATAACTCGCACGTGGTGTAGGTACATCAATTTTTCAAATTAAAGCACCCATCGGACCATCACCCATTGCCAATCGACTTACGACAAAATAAACCTAGTAGGGTATTAAAATAAAAAGACTCTACTACTTTTAACAAAGCCACACGTTCACGATGTTATTTTTTCCATGAATACGAAGATGGGCTTATTTTATTAAAACGTGTAACAAGTGATAGTTTTTTTAAATTTTTTAAATGAACCCTTTTAAAACAATTGACTCAAATTCGCCTCAGTCGTATAATTTTTATTATTTCTCACGTGCTGAAAATTCAACTTTCAACGAATAACGTAACCTTATCACTCTGGCAGTCTGTAAAAAACCATTCGATCGTAAAATTCATTAATGAAAAATAATAAAAGTATGACTGAAATATGAAGCCCGAGCTGACGTTTGCTAAAACGTCATCTTTGTACTTGGTGCATTAGAAATACCTTCATTAACCGATGTTATCGGTATTACTATTTATAATATTGACCATACAGTGTGGCTACAATTTTTTTTTTCTACTTCAAATATAATTTCTCAATCGAAACCAAGGTAACGATTTGTATGTTAATGATAAAGCGCGCGGAACGACCTTACAAATTTAGCGATTATTGATTTCGGACCACGATTGATTGGTGTACTGTTTTTTTTTCTTCTTTCTTTCAAATCTATACCTAGTAACTTTGATGCACTGAGGGTTTTGTTTTTGAAATTAAAAATATAGTAGAAGTGTGTTTTTGATTTTTAAAATGATGAAAATTGAAAGAAAATTTGATTCCAAAAATGAAGGTATGAAAAACATCCTATGAAAAACATGAAAGATGAAGAGAAAATAATCATATTGGCCCCAAATGAAGAATTTTTCAAAAAAAAAAAATAATAATAATAAGATGTGTATTCAGAACTCAGGAATAATTTTGGTACTCTAACAAAAATGTTGATTGGGCCACTCTTTCCTCTCCAATTTTGCATTGTATGTATGAAAATCGCATATGTATAATGCAAAATTGGAGGGGAGAGAGTAGTCCAAGCAAAATTTTTGTAATAACCAAAATCGATTTAAAGACTTTGATGTACAACTATTGTTTGAAAATTTTTTCAATTCGGGGCTCAAGTACAGAGATAGGGAGATTTTTGGAAAGGGAGTTGAGCCCTCTTTTCTAAAAAAAACTCTATTTCGGTACTTAAAGCCCCAATTGAAAAAATTTCAAAACAAAAGTTGTATATCAAAGTCTTTAAAACAATTTTGGTCACTAGAAAAATTTTGATTGGACTTCTTTTTCCTCTCCAATTTTCCATTTTATGTATACATGTATAATAATTTTGTATTCTACGTACGTTTCCAGGGTGTCTAACTGGATTTTTTTTTTTTTGAAAATTCATGACTTTTTCATGAACAATATTTTTCTACATTTCCTTTATATTTTGTGGTACCAAAATATCTATTAAAAAATATATTGAGGGAGGGGAAGAATGTCCCTTGAACCTCCTAAGTTATGCATATGCCCTCTGAGACCCCCGTTTTTGGAACCAAAAAAATCTATACAATTTCAAAAAAAAAGTTAAATGAATACTTGGAATTTTCAAGTGTGTTATTCGATTTCTTCCTTAAAAGGTGGATGCTTGAAATTGTTTTCATGTTGTAATGTGAGAATGATTTTTTTCCTAAATGAAACAAAAAATTTTTACGCAAAAAATTCTCCAAAAAACATTTTAAAAATTTTTTTGCTTCCCAAAATTAAAAAATATTTTACTAACAAAGAGAATAAAATTGATCCCCAAAAAATTGAAACTTTTTTATTTCAGAAGAATATTTAAAATTATTGTTCGAAAAAAAATCCCATGTTTTTTATGAAACAAAGTTTTTTCTTCACAAAGAAAAAATTAAGAAAATTTTCCACTGAAATTCAAAAAAATATCTTCACATAAGAAAATTTTATAACATTTTTTCTCCAAAAAAAAAAATATATATATATAATTATATATATTTTTGGTTATTTTTTATTCCAAAAAATCCTGAAACTTGTTCCTCCGAAAAATTTCTACTTCAGACGATTTGAGATTTCTCTATTTTCAAAAAAATTGAGTAATTTTTTTCATTCCGAAACAATTTAAAAAATTTTTGAACTAAAAAATTCGGTTTTAATTTTTTTTATTCCAAAAAATGAGATTTTTTTTCAAAAAACAGAGACCCTCCTCCACCCAAAAAATTTATTTTTCAGAAAATTGAAAAAAATCCAAAAAATGAGATTTTATATTCAAAACAATTCAATTCCAAAACGATAAAATTAAGATTTTCGATTTAAAAAAAAAGAGAATTTTTTCGGGACAGTTTAAAAAATATTTTTACCTACTTCAAAAAAATTGAGATTTTTTTTAACGCCTTGGTTTTTTATTCCAGAACAATTTTAAAAATTTTTTGTACCAAAAAAATTGTTTTTTTTTTCATTCCAAGAAATGGGTATTTTTTCCAAAAAAATACTTATTGAGATTTCCCTCCCCGCTTGATTTTTTTTCAAGAAAATTAATTTTTTTCTTCATAGTAGGTAGAGGTACCTAATCACAACATTTTATGCATTTTTTTTTTGAGAAGATGCAATAGTTTGAAATTTTTTACTTTTAAGCGAATTTGTAATTTCGCCCGGGTATATCAAAAGTTCATGACTTCAAAGAGTAAAATTCATAACTTTTCTTGACTGTGGTTTTTTTGAAAAATTCATGACTTTTCCATGACTTTCATGACCAATTTTCAAATTTCACGACTTTTTCACGACCTTCATGACCTTTAGGCACCCTATGGTTTCATCAAGTTGCACCCTATTGTCGTGAATTTTTACCAATAGTATTGCAAATACCCTGCATACAACAAACAATTAGTTTTCAAGTTCATTACGCTATTTATACGGTTTCAAATTCAATGAATCAATAACCAGAGTAGACGTTTGCAACACTATAACGTAACAGCCATTTACAAAATTAATGCATTAGTTTCTTTTTTCTATCCAATGTAATACTTAGCTGCGTTCACATCGTCGTAAATAACGAATAAAAACAGCAAATAAGAAATTTGCGCATAGGAAATCATAAACCAAATATTTCTTATTTGTTATTCTTATTCATTATTTTCGATGATGTGAACGCAGCATTACAGGCGTGTGATATTTCGCATCTTCGATTTTTAAAAATTCTCTTATTAGATAGATTCTTGCATTTATGACTCAAAATTTACCAGCTTCCAATATCGTTATCGATTCAATTTTCATACATTTTTCGTTTATCTAATCGCCTTGATATTTTAATAACTTCAAACAGAACTAATAATTTTCAGCTGCTAGTCGACCACAACATGAAATTAGTATTGCATCACTCTTTATGGCTAATTCAACGATAGAATTTTCCCCCAAGACTACTTCAAACGATAATAACATATACTTGATATACCACTCGAGAGATGTCTCTTTGTATGTAATGTTTTAAAAATAAATTTTTCAAAATCTTACTTAAACAATTTTCCTGTTCAATTTGCAATGACGAAAGTTAAACATGCTTGGTAACTGATCTTCTAGTTGATGGAACTGTATCGACATCGTTTTCAATATTGATAAAGTAACTTCATCGACCTAGAATGTGAAAAATATACGAGATGAGATGAGAATTAGTAATACAGAAGTAATTTCGTAAAAATGGCAACATAGTTTGGTTGATAATACATAATATAACACTTCTGCAACTAAGTAAGTATTATAAGAGCCTAAGAGGTCTTTTTAATTGACATTTGGCCCGATATGGCTCAATTTAATCCATCGAACAATAAAATGCAACGGCCTTGACTATACGTTGGATATCGCAAAGCTGTGAAAAACTTATTCAGCAATTGAACGGGTAAAAGGTCAATCAGTCGAAGAGAGAAATTAGAAAAAACCTACGTAGCATTGGAAGCTTCAAAATTCAGCCATGTTAATAAATTTCGTTTATGGTGACTGTGATGTACCTACTCAACTGACAATGGAAAACAAAACAAAGCATAAACCGATCATCGATCAACCTACCTAATAATATCAACAGGCATGCATAATAGCGAATATTTTACTAAATAATTTAATTCTGGATTGAGATTGAATGACATCACCGTATAAAACACTCGATCATAGTGACAATCAAACAACGAATTATATAATGCAAGTTCTAGAAATAGGAAATCAACCGAAGTGATATGTATACCATTAGCAACTCGTTGTACTTTGTCTTCGTGCAAAATAGACTAAAAACAAATGCTTTCCAAGTAAATACAACATTGTACGTGACCAAGTTTAAGTACATAAACGTTTGAAAAATTATTACGAACTTGTATTTACTTTAGATCGTAATTTTAAATTTGAAAAAAATAATAATAGCTCGTCTAAAGAAGAAAACAAGATTAAGGTTTCAAATGTTACAAATACGTAGCAGATAAGAATGAATTGTTTTTCACCAACGAAATGAGATCTCATGATAACAAATTCACAAGTTGAAAAAAAATTAATCGAGAAAACACGATAGAAGATTTTGAACCCCGGACAAGTAGATAGTTTTTCCTAAAGACGATAAAAAATATAGCTTCGGATAAATACCACGTGACGTTTATTAGCGTAGATTTTTAACCAGCAAGTGAAATTGAGCCGAAAATACACATTAACGGTGAATCGATACGTGCAAGGTATACTAAGTAATAAATTATTACGTCTATGACTCTTCTCGCATCACATCATACCAATGACATTGTAAAAGACAATTGGAATTTTATCCGATGCTGCTGAAGATTCGTTGGAACTGTGTGGAGAAGTTGGAAAGGATTCGAGAGAATGCTTTTGTGTTTTTTTAGCTCGCTCAATTAAGGATATTAATGACGATGTTGTTAATGACTAACATGATGACACTTACGTGCTACATTTTTCATATAATGGGTTATCAACGATGTATCAAATCCAACAAGATGATTAGTTCAATTTTATAACATAGTACTTTGAAAATTTACTCGAATCGAACCCAATTTTAATACCGAACATGTACACGAATACGTAAAACGACACTATTTTATCAAAATTACTACGCCATAGCCATTGTTTGTTGTTTTAACATGAACACACGAACATGATAACTAGTGTTGAAAACAACAAGCACAAAAAAAACCATGTTTTTGTTAGGTGAGGAGTAGAGGGGGATAAATCATTATTTAAAAAATTCTCAATAAAATCATCTGTGAAATTCAAATAGTTCACATGTCAAATCTTAGAGGCGCTAGTTGACTTCACACTTATCAAGTTCCACTATCCAGTTACAGATTACAAAGTATCCATGAACCTATCCGTTGAAATCAAATTCAAGTTTTCAAAAATAATCATGAAATCTTTTCAATTTCTTCAAATTTCTCTAGTTTTCTTTTTCAATTTTCATAAAGTTGTACGAGTGATTTAAAAAATAGAGAAATCAACTTCTAAAAACTGCCTGACATACGAAGCAAGTTGTTGGAAAACACTCGTCAATCCGAGCTGTTTTAAAAATCATGGATTCGGCAGAAACGGAAGATACCGGTAAATATTAATTTATTACTATCAAATATCGACGATACCGTCGATACGAGTGAAAAAATTGGTCATATTTTTAGAATAGAAATATATTCGAGTTTCGTTTCAGGTGTTTTCTCACCAGAGGCGACTGAAACACCTATAACAAAGCAATTGGAAGATTTTGATAAAAAGAACGTCAAAAGGAAAAGATATTTTTACGATGCTTTGAATGCACAAAATTCGGACGATGATTCGTACGATCAATGTGTTGTTGATGGGGATAGTTTCGATAATTTCGAAAAACAAATTAACAATGAAAAGCGCGCGAAACGATTTCGATTGAGTCTCGAAGTACCCTCAAACGATTCGAATGGCGAAGATACGGGTGAGAATTGATTATTGAATGTTATGAAATTTTTCATTCGTATGATTTTATTAATTTTAATATTTTTCTGTTAGGAGTCGGTTCTTTGGCTTCGCAAGAGGAAAATCAAAATAAACGAAAGAAACGTTTCGTCGCGACTTCGACGCAAAAGAAAGACGACAGCACGTATTCCGACATATTCAAGTCAGCATCGCAAGGTGAAAATATTAAGCGAAAATCACGTTTCGCTCCTCCGAGTTTTGTCGAAAGTGATGACAGTCTTCTCCTATCCAATGTATTCAAGTCGAGTTCGAAGGATAAAAAACGCAATGCTGGTTTTAAAGTTCCCAAAAGTCCTGTGGGAAGTCAAGATAGTGAACGTTATTCTGATGTGTTTAAGCCGCTATCACAAGACGAGAAAAATAAGAAACGAAAACCGCGTTTTGTTTTGGATCAAGACAGTTGTGATAATTCAGGCTATTCTGACATCCTCAAATCGTCGACGAAAAAGAAAGAAGTAAAACGAAAGAATCGTTTTACCATTCCTTCCTGCTCTCAAGATACCGAAGACAGTCGACAGTATTCTGAGATATTTGAATCTGTTTCAAAAAACGTAATCAAGACAGAACGAAAAAATCGTTTTGCTGTGCCTTCTTTTCAAGACTGCGAAGATAGCTTACATTATTCAGATATATCGATCGAGCAAAAAGATAATAAAAAATTTCGTTTCGAAGATCCAGTTTCACAGAGAACTGAAGATAGTCTACGTTATTCGGATATATCGATTCAGCAAAACGATACTACTGTTGATCCATATTCTCAAGATAAAGGAGAAAGCGTACAAAATTCTAATGTATCGATTGAAATGAAGGAAAATATCAATCAAGAAAACAGTCTCGAGAATACGTACGATAGAGAGCAAATAAATGATGAAAAAACCAGCAGTTCTGTCGCCACTTCCATTCGATCCATTTGCATCGATACGATTGGTAGCTCGTTATCGATTTTAAAGGAGAAAAATACCCATCAAGAAAGTCGTTTTGAAAATACGAATGATAAAGAACAAACAAAATGTGAGAAAACAAGCAGTACTGTTTCCACATCTGTTCGGTCTATTTATATCGATATGGTTCGTAGCTCGTTGAATGCTTCGGATTTGCTTTCTGTCACAGAAGAAGCGAATAAGCCATTTAACCAAACTTATGATGTATCAACTTCGGCGTTTTGTAACCGCCAGGATGTTTCATCATTGGAGAACGTTAATATGTTAAATCTAGATGAATTGAAAAATCATTCAATTCATCAGGAAACGTTTACTTTGGCGAATAACGCACCGGTTATCTCTTCCTTAAATGCATCCAACGAACAAACGTTGATCGGTTCTCAAGAAGATGCCGATCAAAGTGCAACTTTGATCGAATCCAAAGACGAGAGTTCGACTGTTAACGAATCTGTTCCGGTGACGACTGATGAATCGAAAAACGGAAGTTCCACTGTCAACGAATCCATTCCGGTGACAACTGATGAATCTAAAGATGAAAGCTCAGCTGTCAACGAATCCATTCCGGTGACAACTGATGCATCTAAAGAGGAGAGTTCCGCTGTTAACGAATCGAAAGATGAATCTGAAAATGAAAGTTCCATTGCTCACGAATCTATTCCGGTGGTCGATGAATCAAAAACTGAAAGTTTCAACGAACACGAATCTGTTTCAGCCAGTAGTAAATCCGAAAACGAGAGTACTAATACTACTACTCGGAAGTCTGTACCGGCTTTGGAAGGTATTCCCGATCTCATTGAAAATTTCAACGATAAATACGATAAAGTTGTCGAATCGAATGTTACTCCGGCCATGTCAGTGCATTCAATTATGATCGATACGATTCCTAATTCATCGAATGCTACATTACCGATTGAAAAAGTCGTCGAAGAATCTGTCTATGTTGGTTTCAACCCTTCGAGCTTAATGATATCCGTGACTGAAATGGTTGAACAAACGTCGAATTCCATTAATAACAACGTATCGGATCGTTTAGAAGAGCTGCCTAAATCTAACGATTCTCAAAGCGGTGAAACGCCACCTCCTGTCATTTCGTCACCTGTCGTCGCTTTGAACGAAGAAAATATAAAGGAACATGATTACGCTATGGTCCACGTTACTAATGCCGAAGAACCTGTTAATGAGCTTGTTGTAGACCCTGTTAGTGCTCCTTCGGTCGAAGAAGTTTTAAAAGAATCTACAACTAAAGAAGTAATTATTTCCGATTCCGGTGAAATCGCTAAGGAACCAGCCACAGCTCCGGTTAACGTTCTGCCCTCTGAAGAAACTCCGCAAGAACCTAAAACCCAGACAGAAGCACTGGAATCTGAAAGTGCATCGAATAATGTTCCCAGTGCCGAAGAAACTGCCAAAGCACAGGACGAAATACAGGTTGATGTTCCATGCACCGAAATTATGCCAGAGTCTAGTATCATGCCACCTACTAATGACGAGCAGATTTCGAAGAAATCGCCACTCTCAAATGCTTCCACTCAGTCTGCTAATTACCCGTTACGTAGACGAAAATCGCGTTCGAGTGTCTTCAATGAACAAAAAACTCCAGTCGATTTGGCGAATCTACCTCCTTCATCGCCTAGTGCTCAGCAACCGTCGGCTAATAAATCTTCAGCTTCGATACCTCATTCCAACGTTGTCGAACCTCATGAAGAGTCTAATGCGTCAAACGCTCTCGCATCAAAATCGAATTATTCTCTACGTAAGAGAAATTCACGTTCGTTCGTTGGTAAAAAGTCTCCCGAACCTGTACCTACAGCTGCTAAAAAATCCCCCACACCTGTACCTACAACTGAGCAAAAATCCCCCGCACCTGCACCTAGTACTTCTGCTACCGCTCCTGTTCAAAAGACTCCAGAACCTGTACCCAGCAGTTCAGCAGCAGCTTTAAATAACGATCGATTGGACGATACCGGTGATGCACTTTTCAATTTCTCCAATTCGATGAACGACATCCCTTCGAGAAATTTTTCGGAAATTCCTTCGCAAGCTGCAAGTTATTCTTCGCGTTCCCGAAATTCCTCCTCGTCCCAGACGTTCGGTTCGAAAAGCTCAGTAAGCGTGTTTTCGATATCGAAAATCGGCCGCCGTTCGTCCGCTCCCAAAGAATTCAAAGTACCACAGGTACCCAAAATTGTTCCAAAAAAGAAGAAAAAGACTGATCCGAGTTTAAAACATTTACCATCTCGGCCGAATTTCCCGCAATTCGATTTCTACTGCAATAAAAGGTTTTACGATTATTTAACTAGCAAAATGCAGCCTAAATATGGTATAAGGACCAACAATAAAGCTGTCGAACTGGCCAAGTACATTAGTGAAGTGGTGAAAGAGGTTATCGCTATGAAGACCGGAAAACATCACATTTTGATCGAAGAAATGAAAAAAGTTTTATTTAAAGCTGGCATCGTTACTACTCATTATAATTTCTACATGTTTTGTTTCGATTATTTACCGCCTTGGTTCCGACGAAAAGCCATTCCGATGATGCAACCTGTTAATCGCCCGCCGAATGTACAATTTGATGTATCACTTGTGTTCAACTCGATTGGTTAATTAAATTGAGAAAAAATTATTTCGCATCTTTTCGTGATCGGTTTCGGTGCCATGTTTTTATTTTTTTATTTTTAATGGTTATTTTTCTTCGTATTTTTGTTTCCGGATTCTATCTAAAGATGAAAATTGTACATAATGAATCAACTGTATACTTTGTATAAATATCATTCATTAGAGAATATTTTTTTATTTGTAAAACTATCTCTTACAATATCTCGATGAACTGATGAAGTTGTGCGTTGTACAGTCATCGGATTTTTTATATTATTTTCATATTATTATTACTTACACGAGAATTATACGTTCGGTGCATTTTGAAGTAGTTTCGTCTTTCATAATTTTTTCTTTTTGATTTTTTTTCTTGAAAAACCCTCCTTTCGAGAGTATCAATCAACGGACCAATAGGAAACGTGTTATTTTTTCAGTGATAACAGAGTGTACCCCTCCACTTTGTGAAAAAGTGAAAATGATGCAAAACCGTTTTGATAAAGTACAAACTATAAGATTTCAAGAGTACAGTTTTATTTCCATAATTTTTAGAGATCGAATAAATTAAAATCAACTTTTCATTTATTATCGAATTCAATCTCTGTTAAATAGAGATACATCATGTCGACGCATACAGATAAAGAATTGGATGTAAGTAACTCATCAAGGGGTATATGGCTGGTGAAGGTGAGTTGAAAAATCAGATATTTATTCATTTTTCACCCAAGATTCATTTCCCACACATAATTTACACGAACATAATATGTCTAGGTTCCAAAATACATCGCCAGTAAATGGGAAAAGGCCCCGAGTAGTATAGAAGTTGGAAAATTGAAAATAAGTCGGTGAGTACGTGTCATCGAAACAACTCTGAATTATTCATTTTGATCTATAACGATGTATATTTTATAACAGAAATGCTAATCAGAAGGTTCAAGTGACGTTAAATCTTTCAGAATCGATGTTATGTATGGATAGTGATAATCAAGAGGCGATTCCTCGTAATCACAGACTGGATGTCACTCCTGTTAATAGACAAACGTTGGGAGTTTTCTCTCAGGGTCCGGGTACGTTGTACTTGGTTGTAATAATTTTTATAAGTAGCACATTCTATTGAAAATCATTTCCTCTCATTGCACAGGTGGTCAGAGACTCGACGACAGTATGCTGGAACCAGATAAACTAATTTTAGAAGGAAAAATTGCCCAGCGACTGGAATGTCGTCCAAATGGTATGTATACATAAATTGTAATTTCTTCGAAATCTTGGAATTTTTGATCCCCATATTGCATTTTGGTAATAATTCGGTTTACATTTTACAGCTGATGACGAGTACATGAAGTTGAAAATGGAAAGTTTTAGAAAAGCTCATCAACCAATGAGATTAGTTCAGCGATTAGATAGAGTAGTACAAAGTTATAAACCAGTATCTACTCATAAACATCTGGTATGTGTATTATCAGAAATAATACAAATATTATGAGTTTGCTTTTCATTAAAATTTGAATAATTACTTTAGAAAGAGTACGAAGAAAAGAAGAAAGCTGAAGGTAAACGTTCTCGTGACGATAAAAATGCAGTTCTCGATATGTTGTTCAAAGCTTTCGATAAACATCAGTATTATAACATTAAAGATTTAGTCTCCATTACGAAGCAACCTGTTGTAAGTATCTGTCAGTTCGACTTTGAATACTTATAGAATATTATTGCTCTGCTGAAGTGATATTTGTCCAAAGTTTGATTGGTTCATCTATTAATGCTTGTAATAAATTACGAAAATGAGAATTACTCGACAGGTTCATTTACTAGATAAACGTACTTACCTCGTTTTCGTAATTTAGAACATGCATTTTGTACTTGTCTTTATTCGAGTATTACTTTTAATCAAAACTCGTCATCTTTTACAGGGATATTTGAAAGAAATCCTTAAAGAAGTATGCAACCACAATATGAAAAATCCTCATAAAAATATGTGGGAATTGAAGCCCGAATATCGACATTACAATAAAGAAGAATCACAATCTGGCGAACCTTCTGCAAGTTCTTCGACTACTTCGTAGATTTGACGAAAGTTACTTTGTGGTCGTGACCGATGATATAAATTCAACCATGTTCATCAAAATTCCCTACAAGTAATTATGTTGAATGTGAGGTTTTGTTGATGTCGGAAAGTGTGTTGAAAAAGTATGGCGCGAAGTGAATTATTATTCTACCTCTTTTCGAATTTTTATTATTAGTTTTATGAAGATTAAAAAAAAAAATTGTTTTCGTTTCTAATATTTGTTTGTGGTTTCATTCTTAGTAAATTTTCATTCCATCGTACTCTTAGTATTTTTCTCCTTATTTCGCTGTGTCAGTTTTTCCAACTGAGTAAGAGGAGCAAAGGTACGACATTAGTGAAACGAAGCAAAGAAACTGAGGAAGTTTCACTCATCATTGGTATCAACAAGTTGACTTTCTACATTTTTCAGTCAAAAGTCAAAGTAGGGAAATATGTATACTCAAATGTAAAAGGCTTCAACTCACTCAACAAACATGCTTGGATAGGTAATTAGGTATCTGATTACGATTTCGTAACTCACTCCCAAACCGGTTCAATAATTTATCAAGAAAGAAACTTATTCTCGTGTTCGGCACTTCTGAGGCAATCGAAAAACTTACTTCATTGAGCAAATTTATTTCATACCTGAGAAAGAAGTTAAAGAATCAATGCCTGTTTTTGTGTTTATTCAGCACTTTTCAGAATTTACCAAGCACCTTCTGTCAAAGCAATATTGTGTACAAGTTGATGTTTCGTATCTCTCTCAAAAATTTAAAAAAAAAATATTTAGCATGAAATATTACGTACTTTTTCCCATCCAATAAAACAAATCAACTCATTTCAGCTGAAAAATCCAAGTACTCGATTTTTTATAATGAAATACATAACAACTTTTACTTGAGTAACTTTTATTCAACTGAAGAGCATAGAAAAATATGATTATGGAATAGATTTTAAATATATAAGTAATATAGTTCAGTAAATCCGTTTGGCATTTTTATAATTTTCATCAATAAGACTAAAAGGAGCCTTAATCAAAATGACGTTTTTTAAATAAAATTATATTACCACAGAAATTAAAAAAAAAAAAAAAAAAAGAGAACTTAGGTAGGTATTGAGAAAAATTAATCTATGAAAAGCACTTCTACAAGAATAAAAAAACTGATCTATCGTCAAAAAATATTGCAAATAGGTATAAAACGCCAACTAAATTACACCAAATTTTCACTTTGAAATTTCAGCATTTGGAACTTTACAAAAAAAATAAAGTCCTTGTCAAACGAACAAAATTTAAACATATTAAATAAAAAAGATATTACAATTTGGACAATATAGATACTTAATGAACGTTATAAAAAAAAAATAGAAATTAAAACTGAGAACTACAAAATATAACAAAAATGAAATGTAATGAACACCAAAGGAACTAGGTAATTTCACTTTATAAGACGTTCAACTTCTATAAAAAATTCATACGTATACAAGCTCAATTTATTTCAAACGAGAAATACCGTTGGATATTAGAAAATAAGACGAAAATAATAAAGGAGTATTTAAATGCTAAATAAAGTGCATAAAAAAAAAGACTTGACAAAATGAAAATTATAAAAGATACTTAGTATATGTATTTTACACATATACATTCAATTTATACAAAATTACGAAAAGTGTAAAAAAAATGATGAAATTTTTCCAGGTATTTCCACCGTACGAAAAATTTGGAATTTTTCCGAGGATTAGTAGTTATCATTACTACGTTGATTGCCACCGTTGCAATCTCTCCGCATATGACCGACTTCGCCGCAATCGTAACATGTTTTTTCGGAAGATGGACATTCACGTGCTAAATGACCCGGCTTATTGCAGCTGTAACAATTACTTTTGATAACACGTTCGGTGCAGTCGCGAGCCATGTGGCCGGTTTTGTTGCATGTATAACATACATTTCTAGGAGGACCTCCCCTTTCGCTGTTCGAGCAGTTCTTCGAAATATGTCCGTATCCATTGCACGAATAACAACGGTCTTCGTTCTCTTGGCAGTCTCGTGCAAAATGGCCCGGTTTGTTGCACTTGTAGCACTTATCCTCGCGAGGTTCGCGTCTTTCATTCATCGGACAAGATCTAGCGTAATGTCCGGTTTTGTTGCAACGATAACACGAACCATTGTTTTCCATTTTGAAGTACTAACAGTTATAATTACTTAATTAAAGAGATATTTACCAATTTAAATTCGCCGACAAATCAATTACACACCGAACATCGATCGAACAAAATTCAGAATGGAAATAAAAATGGGAATCTGGATGGTTGCACGTTGCATACCATGTGAAAAAATTTATTCGACTTTTGACTTTGAGCTTTTTTTGTAGATTAGCAGATGGGTGAAGAAATTTTGATTTTATTTCTAGTTTTTGTGAGAATTGTTAAAATACTTTGAAAAATTGAAAAACACAAAGATGGAAATTCAAACAAATAATCAAATTTTCATTTTAATCTCTTGAATCTTGTTAAAAAAATGAAAAAAATGTTCAAGTTTGAGGATTAAAAAAAAAAAAAAAAATCATCATTATTTTTCAAACTTTTAGATAAAAAGCGCTAGTTGACAAATGAATCAAAATTTCGAATTACAACTACAATGAACCAACTACCTGGCTAGTTTGCATTACAAATAAATTTAATCAATTTTACAAAAAATTGATAAAATTTTCCTTTCAAAAATTTACGCGTAAATGCGGCATAATTAGTTTTTTAATTTAATTTGGAATTAGTAATTAAGTTCGGTTATGTATTAAAGTGTATCGAATAGCTTTGTGCTCGGTTTCTTGTTCGAATATGCAAAAATTCTATTCAAATTTCTTTCCCATATTAATCAGCTGATCGAAATTGTAAAGAGGTGAATAGGTGAATGTTAGATAACGTGACGTCATGAACTTGTAAATATCCCATTTCCCGACGTTATAGACAGTCAAGAGGAAGACGGAAATCTTCGTGCTAGCAAATCCGTACCCAAAGTTGTCCGGTCCATGTAGAGCGCGCTGCTTGTCAAACTCTCCCTCGTACTTCATGCGTTTTATACGCGTTTATATGGGGAAGGATTTGAAAAACACGTAATTTTTCATTTTTTAGGGGTTTAATTTTTTTTTGAGATTTTTTTTTCTTCAAATATATTTTTAATGCAATGTATACTAGCATTTACAGCAGAAAACTCATTAAATATGATTAATTTGTACATCTATATCCGTATTAAACAGTACAATACTACATAGGTAGGTACTTGATATTCAAAATTAGAGATGAAGGACACGTCCTATCTGAATTATTGTGATGACCAAAATTATTCCTACGACTTTAAGCAACAACTTTTGTTTGAAAAGTTTTTTAATTGGACCCTTCCCTCCGCCAATTTTTATTTTTAATAGCATAATATTATAGATAATTAGTATGCATAATCATGTCATATTTGATATTATTAAAATTGGAGGGGAAGGAAGGGTCTAATCGAAAATTTTATAATAACAAAAATTATTTTCAAGACCTTAATCTACAACTTTCGCTTTGAAAAAATTTCAATTGGACCCACCCTGTCTCCCACCACCAATTTTTAATTTGTATCTTCGGTGTGTTGTGCAAAATCAGTGGGGAGGGAGAGCGGGAGAGGTGCAATTGAAAATATTTTCAACCAAAATTTATACGTTGAAGTCCTAGGAATAATTTTGGTCAATATAAAATTTTCGATTAGACCCTTCCTTCCCCTCCAATTTTGATGATAGGCATGACCTTGGATACTTTATATGCTATTTTAAAAAAAAATAAGTGAAGGAAAGGGTCCAATTAAAAAACTTTTCAAACAAAAGTTGTTGCTTGAAGTGCTAGGAATAATTTTGGTCGATGTAAAATTTTCGAGTAGACCCTTCCTTCCCCTCTAATTTTGATGATAGACATGACCTTGGATACTTTATATGCTATTTAAAAAAAAAATAAGCGAAGGAAAGGGTCCAATTGAAAAACTTTTCAAACAAAAGTTGTTGCTTGAAGTGCTAGAAATAATTTTGGTTATTATAAAATTTTGGATTAGGCCCTTCCTTCCCTTCCAATTTTGATAATAGACATGACCTTGGATACTTTATATGCTATTTTTAAAAAAAATAGGCAAAGGAAAGGGTCCAATTAAAAAACTTTTCAAACAAAAGTTGTTGCTTGAAGTCGTAGGAATAATTTTGGTCATCACAATAATTCAGATAGGACATGTCCTTCATCTCTAATTTTGAATATCAAGTACCTACCTATGTAGTATTGTACTGTTTAGTACGGATATAGATGTACAAATTAATCATATTTAATGAGTTTTCTGCTGTAAATGCTAGTATACATTGCATTAAAAATATATTTGAAGAAAAAAAAATCTCAAAAAAAAATTAAACCCCTAAAAAATGAAAAATTACGTGTTTTTCAAATCCTTCCCCATATAAACGCGTATAAAACGCATGAAGTACGAGGGAGAGTTTGACAAGCAGCGCGCTCTACATGGACCGGACAACTTTGGGTACGGAAATCAGTTATTTCTCCCATATAAGATTTCCGTCTTCCTCTTGACTGTCTATACCCGACGTACACAAAAACTATAGACAGTCAAGAGGAAGACGGAAATCTTATATGGGAGAAATAACTGATTTCCGTACCCAAAGTTGTCCGGTCCATGTAGAGCGCGCTGCTTGTCAAACTCTCCCTCGTACTTCATGCGTTTTATACGCGTTTATATGGGGAAGGATTTGAAAAACACGTAATTTTTCATTTTTTAGGGGTTTAATTTTTTTTTGAGATTTTTTTTTCTTCAAATATATTTTTAATGCAATGTATACTAGCATTTACAGCAGAAAACTCATTAAATATGATTAATTTGTACATCTATATCCGTACTAAACAGTACAATACTACATAGGTAGGTACTTGATATTCAAAATTAGAGATGAAGGACATGTCCTATCTGAATTATTGTGATGACCAAAATTATTCCTACGACTTCAAGCAACAACTTTTGTTTGAAAAGTTTTTTAATTGGACCCTTTCCTTTGCCTATTTTTTTTTAAAATAGCATATAAAGTATCCAAGGTCATGTCTATTATCAAAATTGGAAGGGAAGGAAGGGCCTAATCCAAAATTTTATAATAACCAAAATTATTTCTAGCACTTCAAGCAACAACTTTTGTTTGAAAAGTTTTTCAATTGGACCCTTTCCTTCGCTTATTTTTTTTTTAAATAGCATATAAAGTATCCAAGGTCATGTCTATCATCAAAATTAGAGGGGAAGGAAGGGTCTACTCGAAAATTTTACATCGACCAAAATTATTCCTAGCACTTCAAGCAACAACTTTTGTTTGAAAAGTTTTTTAATTGGACCCTTTCCTTCGCTTATTTTTTTTTAAAATAGCATATAAAGTATCCAAGGTCATGCCTATCATCAAAATTGGAGGGGAAGGAAGGGTCTAATCGAAAATTTTATATTGACCAAAATTATTCCTAGGACTTCAACGTATAAATTTTGGTTGAAAATATTTTCAATTGCACCTCTCCCGCTCTCCCTCCCCACTGATTTTGCACAACACACCGAAGATACAAATTAAAAATTGGTGGTGGGAGACAGGGTGGGTCCAATTGAAATTTTTTCAAAGCGAAAGTTGTAGATTAAGGTCTTGAAAATAATTTTTGTTATTATAAAATTTTCGATTAGACCCTTCCTTCCCCTCCAATTTTAATAATATCAAATATGACATGATTATGCATACTAATTATCTATAATATTATGCTATTAAAAATAAAAATTGGCGGAGGGAAGGGTCCAATTAAAAAACTTTTCAAACAAAAGTTGTTGCTTAAAGTCGTAGGAATAATTTTGGTCATCACAATAATTCAGATAGGACGTGTCCTTCATCTCTAATTTTGAATATCAAGTACCTACCTATGTAGTATTGTACTGTTTAATACGGATATAGATGTACAAATTAATCATATTTAATGAGTTTTCTGCTGTAAATGCTAGTATACATTGCATTAAAAATATATTTGAAGAAAAAAAAATCTCAAAAAAAAATTAAACCCCTAAAAAATGAAAAATTACGTGTTTTTCAAATCCTTCCCCATATAAACGCGTATAAAACGCATGAAGTACGAGGGAGAGTTTGACAAGCAGCGCGCTCTACATGGACCGGACAACTTTGGGTACGGATTTGCTAGCACGAAGATTTCCGTCTTCCTCTTGACTGTCTATAACAAAAACACTAGTATAATTATTTGTTTTCATTTTCGGAATTCGCATTACACTCTTTAATCACAAAGAAAAGAGTTAACCCACGTAGTTTTCGTCGTTCATCGTACGCGTGAAAATGTGGACTACGTTTTTAAATCAATTTTGGTGTTTTTTGATTACTTGATTACTAATTAAAAGTATCTACGAATGTAATAATTGTAAAATAATACTGCGATGATGCCACCAAGAAGGCATCGAATCACATACGTGAGCCCCTGCGTAAAATATATGATATTTTTGTTAAATTTCATATTATGGGTGAGTTAATTGATTACACTTTGATTTAATACAAAAAGATTATCATTTACCTTATCGTTGACTATTTTAACGTGCCTAATTTTCATGGTTCAAATGATATTTTCAAGGTAACAAGTTTTCTTACCAGCGACTCAATTTATTTCCTTTGTTTCAGCTTTTTGGGTGTATTCTCATCGGAATAGGTGTTTACGCATTTCACGATAAATGGCAAGAAACCGGAGTCAGAGTCGAAACAATTTTGGATATCATTCTGAATATTTCATTAGTGTTGATCATTCTTGGAGGAATAATATTCATCGTTAGCTTCGCTGGATTCATCGGAGCTTTACGAGAGAATACATGTTTGCTGAAATTCGTAAGTTAGCGTTGAATCGTACTTATGTATTTTTCTCGCTCAGTTTTCGAACCAATCTTGAGTACCTACTGAAGCCTAAGGTAGGCTAATTAGTCGATAGGCGGTGAAAAAAACCACTCGAAATTTCTCATTTATTGCATTTCTGGTTTTTACACGTGCGATAAATCATCGCTCTTGAAAATTTCAAGAGATTTTTGGAGTATCTATACTTGATTTTTAGTTCCCGTTGAACAGACGATTGAAAATTTCACGCATGGGGAATTTTTATTGGTCAGTAACCCGAGCATGTGGGTTTTTGCACTCTTTATTTCCTGTTCACGCGTTAAATTTGTTCCCGTTCTTCGTCAAAACAGTTATGTTATTTCTACGTAGGCAAATGTTGGTGCGTCATAGGGTATTAATCGCTCGCTCTTTGCTCTTTGTCATTTTCATATCTGAACAAAATTTTAATCATTATTTTACGAAAGATTTTTATTTCGTGACTAATTATTATCATCATTCTTTATCTGTTTTGTTCGCAGTATTCGTTATCGCTACTGATATTTTTCCTTTTGGAAATGGCGGTTGCTGTCGTTGGGTTTGTTTTCCCTCACGCGATGCAATCTACGCTAGAAGAATCATTCACCGATAAGATAATACATTCGTATAGAGAAGACGACGATTTACGAAATTTAATAGATTTTGCTCAACAAGAGGTTGGTTATGGTCGAGAATATGTTCTCATAAAAGACTGGCTCCTATATAAATAAAAATAATATGTTTACAGTTTCAATGTTGTGGCCTGAGTTCTGATGGGTATACAGATTGGTCAAAGAATGAATATTTCAATTGTAGCTCTCCGAGCGCTGAAAAGTGCGGAGTGCCTTTTTCGTGCTGTATTAATGCCACCGAAATTGCGGTAAAAAATTTAGTAAAATATTCTAAGTATACTTTAAAATTGTTCTATGATTAATTTTGTTCTTTTATAGGGTAATCTGATCAATAGTATGTGTGGAAACGGAGCCCAAGAATTACCAGTAAGCATATTTTCATTAGAAATGAAATCGTGTTATTACGAAAAACTGAAAATTAATTACTCTTTTTAGGTCGCTGAAGCTAGTAAAAAAGTATGGACCAGCGGATGTATAGAAGTAGTCAGACTATGGGCTGAAAGAAATTTATATACTATTGGAGCTGTTGCACTCGGTGTGGCCTTATCACAGGTAAAGTTACCGCCTGCATAAGCTTAATAAAATTCTAAAAATTGATCACCTTCATAATTATGATCTTATTTTTACAGCTTTTAATTATAAACTTGGCGAAAACACTGGAAGGCCAAATCGAATTACAAAAATCCGGATGGTCATGAAATATAGCCGCCTACCGTGCGGCACTATTTGATGGGTATGTTGAATCATCGACGATAAAACAATTATCACTACCTCGATAAATAAAAATCTGTACTTTGATTTTCTAGGTACGGAGTTCTATAAAAATACAGTCCGATTCAGTGCTCAATGGTAGGCTAACTCTCTATCAAAAGGGACCATTTCATCATACGTATTTTATTACAACATCACGTTTAATTGAGCTATTACATTGAAACTTACCGATATTTAAATTTATTTTGTGATTTATTTATTCGCTATAACGTATTATTCAATTACGTCTCTCTTTTTTTTCTCCTCCTATTTCGTAGAGTACAAAAAAATGTTCACATTTTGTGAATCGTTCAAATGCTTTTATACAATTTTTTTCCCCGAATGCTCTATCACTGCTTTTTGTTGAAGGCCATCGTAACTAATTAATTTTAAAATTGCTCGTTATCTCTGTAAAAAATACTCTTCTCAGATACGTCAAATTGCGAAGATAACAAAACAAAAAAGTATATAATTATGTTGTGTTCATTTTTCTGCCCTCTTTTTTTTCCATGTCATTTTAAAATTTTACCTACCTTCAACGTAATAATTTCAGTGTGATTTTTTATTTTTTATGTGATTAACTAAAATTTTCGCTTTGTATATATGTAATGTCGATTATGTGTTCTATATTATTCTTTTTTTTTATTGTTTTTTTTCGTCTTTTTTTTTCTATTTATTTGATTTATATTTATTTAATCATTGAAAACAGTCATTGTATATTGCCTGATTTAATTGTACTCGTTGACATCATTACTCTTCCCAGATAATTTATATCTAAATCTGTGATTTTGTGATTTAGTATTTTTATTATTATTATCATTATTATTTTTTTTTTTGTAATGTATCTACGTCGAATGCTTCTCATTTTGATCATTTTTCGATTTTTTTTTCTCGATTGTTTTAGCCTACTTAAAAGTAGTTGCTCGAACGATGGTCAAGTGCAAATTGTAGTATATTTACAAAACTCGAACGTTTTACGTAATATTGTACGTAAATATGTAATTAAAATTTTATATTGTTTTTTTTCCACTGTTTTGTTTAATTTCAGTAGTGTACTCGTTGTGTTTGTACACAACAGGCGATTGGAATGTACGTGTACGTGTTTTTGGGTTGAAGTTCGAAAGATAGGTATCTTTTCTACCTATGGTATAAATGTACGTACATAAATGTTATTTTCTGATCAGGGCACGTATTCACGATAGCCAAGCCAATTGAGCACAAAATTCGATGGCGAGAGTCTATTATTCTCTCTTTTATAAATTCACTTTTTTTACATTTTTTTTTTCAAAATGGAATGAGAAACTGCCAAGTTTTTAAAAAAATTTTCAACTGCACATTTTCTCCCCTCAATTTTGAATAAATATCTACATGGTAAAAATGCAAAGTTGAAAACAAAAGAGAGGTCCAATTTGAATTTTTGTTATGACCAAAATCATTTTCAAGATCTCAACCTACAACTTTTGCTTGGAAATTTTTTCAATTGAACCCCTCCCTCTCCCCAATTTTGAGATCGGAAGGAAGGGTCCAATCGAAATTTTTGTGGTAACTAAAAATATTTTTATTAGTCAAAAGTGGAGGAGAGGGAGGGGTCCAATCTAAATTTTTATAATAATCAAAATTATTAGTAGGAACATCAATCGACAACTTTTTTCGAAAAATTTGTGCAAAAATGTCCCTAGATACTTGATACTCAAAATTGGAGGGGAGGGAGGGGCCCAACCGAAATTTTTGTAATAACCAAAATTATTCCTAACACTTCAAGCTAAAACTTTTGTTGGATTTTTTTTTAAATTGGACCCCTCTCTCCCCACCGATTTTGCAAAACACTCCTAAGATACCAATTAAAAATTAAAGGAGCGAGGGAGTAAGGGACAAATTGAAAAATTTTTCAAACAAAACTATGTAGCTTGAAGACCTAGGAATAATTTTGGTTATTACAAAAATTTCGATTGGATCCCTCCCTCTCCTCCGATTTCACATAACATCAGGTAGATACTTTTTCAAAATTAGGAGAGGGGTCCAATTGAAAAACTTTTCAGATGAAAGTTGTAGATTGAGGTCCTAGAAGTAATTTTAGTTGTAATAAAATGTTAGACCCTATGACTTAGATACTTATATTTTCAAAAACTGGTGAAGGTAGGGGTCCAAATGAAAAAAGTTTTAAACAAAAGCTGTGGCTTGAAGTCTCAGAAATAATTTTGATTATCACAAAAATTGTGATTGTTCCCTTCTCTCCCCTCCAATTTGAATTCAAATAGATAAAAATCTGAGTAGGTATGTAAACCAGTTCAACCGACGAGTTTTGTGCAAAATAGGAGATCGTCACGTATTGTGGTAAATATGGTGAGAAAATACATAGCAATGTACTTTTATGTAATGTAAACATTTATTTCAGAATGGAATTTATCTAAAGATGTCGATTAAGCTGTTGCTCAACATTTCTTCAAACGATGAGAAAACAAACATGTATTTTTCTTCAAGAACATCTTTCATTTAAAAAAAGTATATTTAAAAAAAAAATTTCTTACGATCGTAAATAATTAAAGTAGTGATCAGTCAACTTATCACAGAGAAAATAAAACTTTGCAGCTATAAAAATACTCGTATAAAATATATCACTTTTTCGATAATATTATGTTTCAAATGCAAGTTATTCTGGAATAAAATCGACCATAAACGATCCTAATGCTAAAACTAATCGTAAAAATAATTTTATACAATACGTAAACTTAACATTCAGGTAACAATTTGCTAAAGAATTAATAAATTTATCACATATTTTTAAATGATAGGCAAAGGACACGCGTAAATATGGTTAAAAATTCGATAGTCAATATTACAGCAGGTAAATGAAAAGGTAAAGGAAAAGTAATCCTACAGCAGATGATAACTTCGAACCACTGTTGGTATTTTGTAGTTTGATGAAGTATGGCAACGTATCCAAACTTACAGGATATTTACGAAGCCACTTCGGACCGTTTATTTTTTTACCTTTTTTATCATTTCCATCCTGCCAAATACCTTTGGGTAGGTAAATATCTCGATTTTTGGCACCTTTGGTTACTACAGGAGCCGCTATTATGTCTTCTCCCAACATGAATTCTACAAAAAAAAAAAAAAAAAAAAAATATGACAAGTTTTGAGAATGGAGAAATTTACAATAGAATTGGATTCGAAATAAAACTGTCGAGTCTTACGTGAATCTATGGTAAATGTAACATTATCATTAGGATCTATCCACCATAACGGAGGGTTGACCGGAACTCCTGTCTTGGTGTATCGCTTCATCGATTCCAATATACGGTTGGAAACTGAATTATGTATTTTCATCATTCTCAAGGCGATTTCGACAGCCTAAACGAATAAAAGGATAATT
The DNA here is from genome assembly GCA_959613365.1 of Balanococcus diminutus. Lineage (NCBI taxonomy): Eukaryota > Metazoa > Arthropoda > Insecta > Hemiptera > Pseudococcidae > Balanococcus > Balanococcus diminutus. The sequence continues at coordinate 29,530,672 of OY390718.1, read as the reverse complement.
TTTACTTTCTAAAATACAAAAATACGTACTAAAGTAGAACAGGTGCTCACGTTTTTTCCATAACTCCAAGGAGGAATAGAAAACTGCATCGTTGGCATGAAGACATTAACCTGCAACCATCTTATGTATAATTCGTCATCGGGATCTTGATCGTTGTACTCGTTACCTCCAATCATATCAGGTAAAACGAACGGGTAGCCAATTACATTCATCTGGAGTAAAGTCGGTATCAACGACTTCAATCCCAAGTTCTGATCCCAGTTGCTTTGTCGATCCATCATCCTAACAAATACCGGATACTGCTGGGTACCTTTGCCAACTCTAACTTCAACCATGTTACCAAAACTAGAAGCTAATTTCACGTAATTCTTCAACGACGAATCCGGATAGTTGGCATCGCGGTTTTTAAACACAGGATTATCCGGTGCCCAGTCACTTTCTCCGGCGTCGAATTTAAAAGCGTCTACTCCGATAGAATTCTTCAACTGGTCGAGTCTTTTTCTATACCATTCGTAAGCGTCAGGGTTAGTGAAATCTAAATAACTACCATTGCCATTCCACCACTTTACAATATTTCCAGCATCGTTTTTCACAAAATAATCTTTCTTCTGGGCGTAATCGTGTAATTCCTTGCATTCAGTATTGATAAACGGATGAACCCACATAGTAGTTTTGATTTTTTGCTTGTGCAAAGACGCTAGCAACTTTTTCATGTCTGGAAATCGATCCGGATCTACGGTGAGACTGCCGTAACACGTTTCCCATTTATCGTCGATTTCAATATGACTTATGGGAAAACCGTACGTTTTGATTTCATTTATGAAATTGCCAACCACCTTTTCGCTTATGTTGGTTTTATATTTGGCCCAAGTTGACCATATCGGTTTTCGTATCGTGTCAGCATCCAGTATAGCTTTCGGTCTGCGAGTCAGGTTATTATTGGCGTGTAAGTAAGCTGCTTTAATATCGGCCAATTTACATACTCTGTACTTCAACAGTGTATAGTTTTTCAGCAAATATGGGTCTTCGTTTTTGGCAATTATGCTAAATTTACCATCGTTTAAATTCGAAGAGACGAACAAAGGCGTTTGTTTATCGACGTAGACGTAAATTCCATTCGAAAACAGCCACAAAGGTTCTAGAACCGCTTGACTTTCAACTTTACTCGTGACAAATGGAAAAGCCTTAGATGGATAAGACGACGCTTGAATGGGCCACGTTTGAATGCTTCTTTCGGCGCCACCGTATACGTGCGTGTTTTTAAGTACGAAGGATACCGTTACATTTTTCGCTGAAGTTGATTTGTACTCGAAATCTTTGCATACGTCATCCTTGGAAACGTTAAATTGAGCGTAATCGTGCCATTTAACGCAGTAATACGAATTCGAGACCGTGCATACGGATAAATCTGATTTATTCAACGATGATATGTCGATCCACTGTTCAAACGAAGGCGTGAAGTCTGAAAAATTTGTAAAAGAATTACGTGAGTGATGGAGGCTTGAAATGTGATGTCAAGTTGGAGATGAAAGTTCACCTTTGACCACTATGAAGTTCTTTTCGATGTGGATGTCATCGCAAGCGAATTGGTGAAATACCACGAGCAGTAGAATTACCTGGACGGTTCCTATAAATTGAGTAAATTTAATTTAGAATTTATTATATTTAAAACTGGTGTTGTTTTGGAAATACTCACTATCACTTATGTAACACATATTTGACATATTGAGGAACATTTATTTTATCGTGTGATGCACTTGACTGTTTATAGTGTGATATTCTATGACATTAGTGTTTTCTTGCAGATCCTACGAAATATGCTATATGAATAGGAAACAATGACATCGTCGTTTGAAACTTCATTACTGTAGTTATCGTATTCTACCAAACAAGCGGAAATTTACGGAATTCGGGAATTGAATAATAATTTATAAATATTTGTACAAAATGATAACGATAACCGTGGAACCTTTGAACTTTTCATTTCATTTTTCCCGCTGCTTGTAGAATCCCATTTTGAAATTCGAAATTGTGCCAAGTGCCAAGTGTCAAAAATGTGCAAATCTGAAATGATCAATCAGCGATCCTGTTATTTTTATTTTCAAACAGAAAATTAAAAATCGTCAGGTACAAAAATAAAATGGGTGGGAAGGTTCGTAGTTCATACTTCCCGCCAAAATTCTAAAATGAAGTTGACTGATAAGAAGAGTATTTTTTTATTTTTTTTTTCATAGATCTATGATTTTTTAGTCCCAAAAATGATAATTATTCAGTTATTTACATTCAATGATTCAAAGATCTATGGTCGCATTGATTTATTTTTAGTTTGACGTGAAAACATGATGAAAATCTAATCAAAGTTCAGTGAAAATCTGATGAAAAATATGAAAGGTGTAGATAGAATACATGGCTGCAGCCTGCAAGTGAAGAAGTGACACGAGGTCATTCAAGATGATGTCAAAGTTGATTGCATTTTGATTTTAGAAAAGTCCTGCATTCTTCAATTTTTTATTAGTGCTTATTTCGATCTGCGTCATTTTTACAAAGATTTATCTAGATAAAGTTATAAACTTACAAAAATAGTTTCAATTTGAAATGGCTAAAGTGAAAACTTGGAAACAGTGTGTACAAGTAAGTTATACTATACTTAGATATAGTAAATTTATATTACTAATAGTTAACTTAAATGTAAAACAAGCGTAATGAGTTTATAAAACTAATTTTAAATTACCATATCATCTAGGTATATATGAAATAAATTCAAAATAACCAACAGAGTGACACAACAACTACGAGTAAATGTATCGACAAAAACTGCATATTAGCACTGCCTTTTCCATCATCTATGTCTTTGATTTTGGTGAAATATGGCAAAGTATCTAAATCCGCTGGGTAATTGTAAAGCCACGTCGGACCCTGCAAAAGTTCGCTATCTCTATTCACCTCATCTTGCCAGATACCTTTAGGCAGGTAGATATCTCTACTTCTGACATCAGCTTCAAGAACTGGAGCAACTAGAATGTTTTCTCCCAAAAGAAATTCTGAAATTGAATAATATTCTTGTACGTGTATACCTAATCAAAATTCTAACGCAATAAAAAAGTAATATCTATGTAAGTGTTGATCATACCATTGCCAATGTTTTGTGCAATAGGATCAGTCGGATCAATCCACCAGATAGGAGGATTAACAGGAGTACCAGTTTCTTTAGCATGTACCATGGCCTCGATTATTTTGTCAGAGTATTTGTAATGTAAATCGATAAACTTATGTGTCATTTCAATTGCCTGCATAAATTTATAATATTGTTAACAGTTTCTGCATCTTTATAAAGGATGTTTCGTAGCTGACTGAGTTCCTTCCATCAGGAGAATACGCAACCCATAAGGAATAAAAAATGTTATAAGATAAACAATAAACATTGCTGCTTATCTTGAAAATTCAAGGGGCAAGGGAAAATTGAATTGAGAAAAAATTATTTTTGATTGGGCCAATGAATAGTAGGTACTAAAAAAATAACCTTTTTTTGTTCCAGACATTTTTTTCCTATCTTTGAAAATGAAAGCGCAAGTAAGCTTCAAACTTTGAAAAAATAAACAGGGTTTTCAATTTTTAAAGATCTGTTGCTCTGTAGTTCCTTCATTTTCGGAGATAGGCAATGAATTTGCCTATCTTCGAAAATGAAGGAGCTACAGAGTTTTGAAAATTGAAAAACCTGTTCTTTTCAAAGTTCAAAGCTTGCTTGCGCCTTCATTTTCAAAGATAGGGATAAAATGTCTGGAACAAAAAAAGTTCATTTTGTTAGTACTATTCATTGGCCAAATCAAAAACTATTTTTTCTCAATTAATTCTCTCTTGCACTTCAATTTTCAAGATAGGCAGCATGTTTATACGACATTTTTTGTTCCTTTTGGGTTGCCTATTCACCCGGCGGAAGGAACTCAGTCACCTATGAAACTCCCTGTAAATCATCACTTGAGAATAAAAACCTATCGTTTGATTAGTCTACATACTTACATACTTACTTCGGTTCCATATTCCCAAGGTGGAAAAGAAAACTGCAACGATGGCATGAGCGCATTGATCTGCAACCATCTGATGAACATTTCTGGTGTGACCACATCAAGGTCGTACCCATTTCCACCAATCATATCAGGTAGTACGAATGGATATCCAATGATGTTCATTTGAAGTAACGTGGGAATTATAGTAGTTAAGCCTAATTTACCGTTCCAGTTTGTATCACGATCCATCATTCTTACAAAGTTTGGATTTCTTTGACCACCCCTGACAGCTCTCGTTTCCACCATGTTACCAAATCTCGAAACGAAATTCATATATTCTCTGAGATTCGTTTCCGGATGATTGTCAGATACTCGGTGGTAGAGTGGAACTTGTGGATTGTAGTTGCTCTCCATGCCATCAAATTTATACGAATCTATTCCAGTTTCAGTTTGCAATTTTTTCAGTTTTTTATACCACCACTCTGCCGCTTCGGGATTGGTGAGATCTATCACGCTAGCATTGCCATTCCACCAAACTACCCTAGTATCACCAGCGTGATTTTTTACCAAGTAGCCGGCTTGCAAGGCTTCAGAATAATATGGCTGGCAGTTTTCGTTGATGTACGGATGTACCCAAAATGTTACTTGAAATCCAAGTTTTTTTAACGTTTGCACCGTATCTTTCATGTCAGGAAATCGCGTTTTGTCAACTTCCAAACTTCCATAGCACATATCCCAACGGTCATCAATTTCCAATTGACTGTTTGAGAAATTGTGTTTTTTAATCGAGTAGGCGAATTCCATGACAGTAGTGTGATTAATTTTGTTTTTGTATTTAGCCCAAGTGGACCAAATTGGATACTGGATCATTCTTCTGCCGGGTATTCCAGAAGGTTTACCGAATATATGCGCGATGGCGTGCTTCTGCGCTTCTTTCATATTCCTTAATTTACAAACGGTGTACCTGAGGATGGTTTCTTGACCTTGACGAAGATACGGTGCTTTTTTTTGGGCTGTTAGTTCAAATATTCCTTTACTTTTTTTTTGAGTTATAAATAAAGGTGTTTTTTCATCTACGTACAAATACATTCCGGTCGATGTCAGCCAATAAGGCTCTAAGACACCTTTGGTGAACTTGTCCGTCGAAACATAAGGGTATTCGTCGTACTCGTCGAAATCTATTGGCCATTTTTGAAAATCCTGCTCAACTCCGCCGTATAAATGGACGTTGGAAATATCGAAAGTTACTTTTAACGGTTTATCTTGTTTTGTAACATATTCGTATTCTTCGCAATGATCCCTCTGAATTAATTTAAATTGGGCTACATCTTCCCATTTCAAACAAAATGTGAAAGCGTTAGTTGAACAGTCTGAGGGTCGGATGTCTCGCAGCCTTGAGATGTTCACTGCTTGATGGAATCCGGTGTAATGTCCTGGAATTTTTTTGTTAGGTACAGGTTAATTTCATGCGAAAAGGATGAGCTATAGTGATTTTACAGGATTATTTTTCTCAAGTACGCACCTTTTAGTTCGTGTTTGTATTTTATGAAAATTCTATTTGGTTCTATTCGTAATCTTTCTTGAAACGAGGTGTCGCCTTGAGTGATCAAAAATGTGCAAATGAGGAGAAGCGGGACGAGTTCTGTGAAAATTCATTTGCACTTGAAATATTATTACAATTGATACGACATTATTTCTTATATTTTGTAATTTTAAAGTGTAGCTATCTAAAAGATATAAATGTACTTATACCTACTTACGAGTATAAGAAGAGCCCAGATTTTTTGGCAAAAACCTGAAGAATTCGGCGATAAAATGTTTATATTTCCGGCATAATTTGGTAAAGGTAAAAAGAGGTCATAAAAACGGCGCATCGTGAAAACAATAATTGTTTGCAAAACACAGGGTGCAGGGTGTTGGAGAAGAACTTTACGACAGAGCTTCAGATTTGTATGGAACCGGGCACACACATGCCGCCTATCTCAAAAATTGAAAAGGCAAAAGAAAATGAAATTGGAGAACAAATTTTGATTGGGCATATGGGCAGTATTGAAAAAATACATATTTTACACATACACTTTTGAGATCTTCAGTCTGTTTTTAAGAATGAAGGCGCTATAAAGCTTTGAAATTTGGATAGTCGATTTCAGTCGATTCGATTGAAAATTTTATAGTGAAAAACAAACCTAGGTCGAAATTGAAAATTTATTTTTGGTAGCCGCACATTTTTATTTTTTGACCCTCCAACCGTGAAACAAGTGGAGATTTTTTAAAGGTTCCTCTTTTTGAAAGTTCACACCTTTCCTTGGAAGTCCCTTACATCCATTCATAAAGCTAATTGAGGAAAAAATTTTCAAACAAAAGTTGTAGATTGAGACCTTACGAATAATCATCTCTACGAACAGAGATAAGAGTCTTTTTACAAGGGAACCTCGCCAACTCGTCACCTCCGATTGAGCTGAAATTTGGCTTACTGAAAGAACATGCAACCCAGACTTCACAACCAAATTTTTAGCTGCCGAAGTTGATTTTTAGATTTTTGGCGAATTTTTGAAAATGGCTAAAACCACCTCCTAAAAACCATTTTTTGAAAAAAATGTAAATTTCAAGATAGAATTCTGAAAATTGGTTTGTACACTAAAGTCGACCTCCTGAGTCGATTAGAACTATTTTCGAAGCGATCTGGAGCTTCCAGAAAAAGTTGTCTTTTCTCCAGCGCACTGGAATAGCTCCAGACGACGCTGTAATTAACTTCGGTAGCTGAAAATTTAATCATAGCGTTAGTATGATGCCATCTATCGATTGACGTAGTTGAATCCAAGATCCGAGGTTAAGAGTTCGCAAGTGTTTTTTTTGACAACTTGAAAATTCTGCATTTTTAAAAATTTTCCAAAAAAACAATTTCTCCAGCATATCACCCGAAACTTCGTCTACCCCCTAAAGTCGACCCCCGAGTCGATTGGCACCAGTTTCGAAGCGATCTCGAGCCTCCAGAAAATTTCGACTTTTGCCGTCTGGAGAGATTCCAGTATGCTGGAGAAAAGTCAACTTTTCCTGGAGGCTCCAGATCGCTTCTAAAATGGTGCCAATTGACTCGGAAAGTCGACTTAAGAAGTGTACAAACCAATTTTCAGGATTCTATCTTGAAATTTTCAATTTTTTTTTTCAAAAAAAATGTTTTTTTGGAGGCGGTTTTAACCATTTTTAAAAATTCGTCAAAGGTCAAAAATCTAAAAATCAACTTCGGCAGCTAAAAATTTGGTTGTGAGGTCTGGGTGGCATACTCATTCAGGGAGCCAAATTTCAGCTTAATCGGAGGTGACGAGTTGACGAGGTTCCCTTGTTGGTAAATGAGAGTGCATCCTCAAAAAATGAGAGGCCTAAGAAAAGGCATTCCGGCTCACTCTTTGTTGCTAAAATAATGCAGTCGTACATAAGTTATTTTCGAGGCTACAATATTTGCAGGGAGGAAACATTTGAAAAGTTTTCTAGAAAAAAAATAATACTTGATTCTCGCAATAAATTAAAAGATTAAAAAAATCTCTATAGACTATAATGAAGTTTTTTTGAAAAAAAAGGAAAATTGAAAATCCTATCAAAAATAAAGTAGGTATACTTATATCAATATAATTATGTTCATTTTCTTAAGATGTGCTTCTTGCTGGAATCGTTTGGCATTTTTTGGCATTATAGCTTCTATATTCTTGACATTATTCAGCAATGCGAAATGAAAAAAAAATCCCAAGCTCCCTAACCTATAATAAAATGAACTTCTTTTTGAGTTTTAGCAATTAATTCGCTTTTCAAATATAGACCACACAAATAATCTCAGAATAAATTTTTTAACAACTATTTGCCAAAAATGCTAATTAACTACCTACCCGTGTAGCAATTGTCGACATCGACATTTATGTCGACAAAATTCAGACACATTTTTTTCTCGGTTAACGATGAATTAAAAATGATATTTGAGATTTAAAGTAATGTTCTATGTTAAACATAACTGTTCAATCAAAATTTTTGAATTTTTCTCAGTATTTTCCTATAATTTAGAAAACGTTGTTTTTCTACATAGACAAGTCGATGTAAAAATCGATACTCGATAAACGCATCGACATTTATGTCGACAATTTCTGCCAATTAAATTTACAAATTTTATATCTAAAAAGAACTAAAAACAATTAATAAGAACATTTTAAGCTCAGGAATAAATAATTTTTGAAAGAATCACAAAATTTTCTTATTTTTCAAAGTTTTGAATAATACAACGACTTGTCGAGTTATTGTCGACATAATTGTCGATGGTCGAATAATGCATCGACTTCACTGTCGACAGTGTCGACCAGAGGAATTTTAAGTCGAGATAGTGTCGATGTGATTGTCGAGGGTCGAATAATGCATCGACTTAACTGTCGACAGTGTTGACCAGAGGAATTTTAAGTCGAGTTAATGTCGATCTAATTGTCGAGGGTCGAATAATGCATCGACTTGACTGTCGACGTCTTGAGGGTGATTGTGATACTCGCAGATAAAGTGTGTTGTGAATTAGTACATAAGGTCTAAGAATCATCTCTATGTTAGTTGGACACTCGCATGTGTCCAGCTACAAAGGTGGCCTCAATGCCGCATATCTGACAAAAAATGTCAAAATGTTGGCTTGAACACTATTTTTGGTGTAATTTTAATATATACATATATTGAATATTTGAACTTAGCATATTTTTCAAAATCTCACCATTGCAAATGTCGATGTGGGTGTCGATATAAATGTCGACACTTCGAAATCGGTCACTTTTCGATCGTACATGTCGACACGATTGTGGATGGTTTGTCGAGCTTATTATCGACATGTTTGTCGATAATAAGCTCGACAAACCATCCACAATCGTGTCGACATGTACGATCGAAAAGTGACCGATTTCGATGTGTCGACATTTATATCGAAATTAGCATCGACTTTGCTACACGGGTACCTGCATTAAATGAATATTGTTGATTCCTTATCAACTTGGGTAGGTAGCTAGGTACATACATAATTTAATAGTGCTTTGAACTACTCACTTGATATCACAATTTTGTTGAAAGTGTCGCACATATTGAACAAATTTTCACTTTTTTTCGACATCTTACAGCCTGTTGTTTGGAAAATTTAAAAAAAATTTCATAAACATGTATTCATTCTTAACTAATGTACTTCGAAGCTTTCACCGAATGTTTTTCCTGCTTTCAAGAACCATATTCGTGATTTTTTTTCTCTAGTCACAACTCCATTTGTACTCGTATTTTGGGAGTATCCCTAAATAAATGTTCTTTAATCGATTTTAATCCATGTAGATATGCACTTAAAGGGGATTAGAAGAAGTGCGCATCAGCAGATTGAAATCATTACGATAAACATGTCAAAAGAAATTCAAGTCAATGCCTTGGCAAACGTTTCAATTTGTTTGTTAGTTATTTCGCGATTGTCATTGTGCTGATATGACCATTCCTATGAGTACCTTAATCACGTATTTAGATTTCTAAAAGTTTATACTTTCAATACTTTATAATGAGCTTTGATAGGTAGCCTTGCGTAGGGAGTACCTACTTACCTACATGATAACGCTTATATTAGATGAGTATTAAGTAATTTTTCGAAAATTTTATGGTTCGAGAGTTTTGTTTTGTAAAATATTCAAAGGATTAGGCAGGTACTTAAAATATCTTGCGACGTCAACATAAGCTATAACCATCAGTAGTGATAAAGGCATTGATGAAGGTTAGGAAAAAAAATGTAAAAAAATTTAAAAAACCACGCTTTTATTTAAAGTTGGTCACTTTGTAAAATGTTATTCATAGGGAAAGAGTAATGCCTTAAAAAACAAAAAATAAAATTTACTTACTTGAATACAAAAATGTGTCATGAAATTTTTTTTTCCAAAAATTTTAATGATGAAAATCGTGGTGGGCGTTAATTGAAAAGGTATTCGTTTGCTCCTCGCGAACACCCCACCACGCTTTTCATCATTAAAAATTTTGAAAAAAAAATTTTCATGACACATTTTTGTATTCAAGTAAGTAAATTTTATTTTTTGTTTTTTAAGGCATTACTCTTTCCCTATGAATAACATTTTACAAAGTGACCAACTTTAAATAAAAGCGTGATTTTTTAAATTTTTTTTACATTTTTATTTAACTCTTTTTGTCGTTGAAAATATTTTAATTTCATAAAATTGAACCCCCTCATAGGGGCTCAATTTGGGGTCAGGGGTAAATTTGAGTTCGAAAATCGAATTCAGCTACCTCGAAAAACAACATTTTGATATCAATGTTGTGAATTTTGAAATTTTCAAAACTGAACCCCCTCATAGGGGCTCAATTTGGGGTCGGGGGTAAATTTGAGTTCGAAAATCGAATTCAGCTACCTCAAAAACCAACATTTTGATATCAATGTTGTGAATTTTGAAATTTTCAAAATGGACCCCCCTCATAGGGGCTCAATTTGGGGTCAAGGGTAAATTTAAGTCCGAAAATCGAATTCAGCGACCTCGAAAACCTACATTTCGATACCAATGTTGTGATTTTCTGAAATTTTCAAAATTGAACCCCCTCATAGGGGCTCAATTTGGGGTCGGGGTAAATTTGAGTTCGAAAATCGAATTCAGCGACCTCGAAAACCTACATTTCGATACCAATGTTGTGATTTTCTGAAATTTTCAAAATTGAACCCCCTCATAGGGGCTCAATTTGGGGTCGGGGGTAAATTTGAGTTCGAAAATCGAATTCAGCGACCTCGAAAACCCCTAATGTGAGCACTATGTTCTTTCAATTCCAGTAAAATATTAAATGAGAGAGGATTGGTTGAAAACATACTTTTGGTTCCATGAGACATACAAACAAACTATAGACAGTCAAGAGGAAGACGGAAATCTTCGTGCTAGCAAATCCGTACCCAAAGTTGTCCGGTCCATGTAGAGCGCGCTGCTTGTCAAACTCTCCCTCGTACTTCATGCGTTTTATACGCGTTTATATGGGGAAGGATTTGAAAAACACGTAATTTTTCATTTTTTAGGGGTTTAATTTTTTTTTGAGATTTTTTTTTCTTCAAATATATTTTTAATGCAATGTATACTAGCATTTACAGCAGAAAACTCATTAAATATGATTAATTTGTACATCTATATCCGTATTAAACAGTACAATACTACATAGGTAGGTACTTGATATTCAAAATTAGAGATGAAGGACACGTCCTATCTGAATTATTGTGATGACCAAAATTATTCCTACGACTTTAAGCAACAACTTTTGTTTGAAAAGTTTTTTAATTGGACCCTTCCCTCCGCCAATTTTTATTTTTAATAGCATAATATTATAGATAATTAGTATGCATAATCATGTCATATTTGATATTATTAAAATTGGAGGGGAAGGAAGGGTCTAATCGAAAATTTTATAATAACAAAAATTATTTTCAAGACCTTAATCTACAACTTTCGCTTTGAAAAAATTTCAATTGGACCCACCCTGTCTCCCACCACCAATTTTTAATTTGTATCTTCGGTGTGTTGTGCAAAATCAGTGGGGAGGGAGAGCGGGAGAGGTGCAATTGAAAATATTTTCAACCAAAATTTATACGTTGAAGTCCTAGGAATAATTTTGGTCAATATAAAATTTTCGATTAGACCCTTCCTTCCCCTCCAATTTTGATGATAGGCATGACCTTGGATACTTTATATGCTATTTTAAAAAAAAATAAGCGAAGGAAAGGGTCCAATTAAAAAACTTTTCAAACAAAAGTTGTTGCTTGAAGTGCTAGGAATAATTTTGGTCGATGTAAAATTTTCGAGTAGACCCTTCCTTCCCCTCTAATTTTGATGATAGACATGACCTTGGATACTTCATATGCTATTTAAAAAAAAAATAAGCGAAGGAAAGGGTCCAATTGAAAAACTTTTCAAACAAAAGTTGTTGCTTGAAGTGCTAGAAATAATTTTGGTTATTATAAAATTTTGGATTAGGCCCTTCCTTCCCTTCCAATTTTGATAATAGACATGACCTTGGATACTTTATATGCTATTTTTAAAAAAAATAGGCAAAGGAAAGGGTCCAATTAAAAAACTTTTCAAACAAAAGTTGTTGCTTGAAGTCGTAGGAATAATTTTGGTCATCACAATAATTCAGATAGGACATGTCCTTCATCTCTAATTTTGAATATCAAGTACCTACCTATGTAGTATTGTACTGTTTAGTACGGATATAGATGTACAAATTAATCATATTTAATGAGTTTTCTGCTGTAAATGCTAGTATACATTGCATTAAAAATATATTTGAAGAAAAAAAAATCTCAAAAAAAAATTAAACCCCTAAAAAATGAAAAATTACGTGTTTTTCAAATCCTTCCCCATATAAACGCGTATAAAACGCATGAAGTACGAGGGAGAGTTTGACAAGCAGCGCGCTCTACATGGACCGGACAACTTTGGGTACGGAAATCAGTTATTTCTCCCATATAAGATTTCCGTCTTCCTCTTGACTGTCTATAAAACAAACAAACAAACATACATACCAAGCTAATAAAAGCGTGGTAAAAAACAATCAAATATTGCGCCGAACATAATATAATCTAGGCTAATTTTGTTGTTTAATTTAAAAAAAAAATTGTGCCCATTTCACGATCTAAGGAACATCTATAATTTTGAGAAAATTCAAAAAATTACCACTACCATTTTTTTTTAAATCACGCTACTTGAGAAACTTTCACAAATTTTGCAAAGGAGATGATTTTCCCCCATTTTGAAAAATTTGATTATACTGGGGAAATCTTTTGTTCGAAAAAATTTTTCAACTCATGCAAATTTTACCTAATAGGTATCTCCAGAATTTTTGTATATCTGTCAATTTTCATAACGAAAAAATTTAGAATTTTTAGCAAATCTCACCAAACTTGTATTTAAAGAAAATTTTAAAATTTAAACGATTATCGCAATTGCGTGCAAGTTCTCTATTTTAGGCAATTTTAACGATTTAGGTAGACTTTTACCTTTTTTTTGTTGCGATTTTCATGACTTGAAAAAAATCACGATCTGGTTAAGCTTTTTAAAAATTTCTTTAACTGACTTGGCTATTGAAAAAACGGTCCTTAGTTCAAAAAGTACATTTATTTACTTATTCACAAAAAATGTACATTTTTATTTTACACGCTTCCCTTAAATTTATCTACTTAAATATTAAATAAAATACTGTGACACGTGGACAACTGGACATATGTTCAGTAAGTAGGTATTACCTGTGTTTTACTCAACTTATAACCTAAAGTTGAACAATTTACCTACAACCAAAGCGATTTCAACCGATGTCAAAGTCGGCAATGTGCTGATACCAGCGCTAGGTTTCTTATCTTCTTTGTCATCGTGGTTAGGAGGGGCAGCTACCTTGGTAAAATATGGCAATACTTCTAATTCAGCTGGATAATTAAAAAGCCACACAGGCCCTTTGATTATTTCAGCATCCTTGTTTACTTCATCTCTCCAATACCCCTTGGGTAAATAGATATCTCGACTTTGGACACCTTGCTTCACCACAGGAGCTACTAAGACATCTTCTCCCAATAAAAATTCTGAAAAATTAAAGCACAAGTACGTTTGTATGTTGATTTCGTTGTTCGTGTTTTGAGGCAATAGTATTTTCATTTATTTTGAATAGTTAGGTACCGTCATCAATTATATAAGTTTCTGGGTCTGTAGGATCAATCCACCAAATAGGAGGATTCACTGGAGTGCCATATCTTATTGACTTTTTCATCGCGTCTAATATCTTATCGGAGTATTGTATGTGCAAATTGACAAATTTCTTGGTTAATTCAACTGCCTATTGAATTTTTAAAAATTCAAAATTTTAGTAGGTTCATGAAAGTGACTGTGTATGTTAGCCCTATATCATGTAATTGCCAAATTCATCCAATAGGCAATTTTTTGCCGATTTCGCGAAGTTGACAGAAATTCCTTGCTTGTTGCCTATTTTATGTTAGGAAAGCGCCAAAAAATCAAAGTTTCTCTGTTTGCTGAAATGGCAATATATGATCAATATCGAGTTATCGAGTTGAAACATGATTTTCAGCCCCCCCCCCTCAACTCGTAGGTCATTGTGGGTCCTCAAAATAAATATGAAAAAGTAGAAAAGTCGTCAAATTTCATCCGAACTGTGGTGTTTTCCGTGGGGTTGAAATGAGATGACAAACTAAAGATTTAAGGGAGGGGTGGACTATTAGGATCAACTTCCACTTCTTAGTTTCAAAATTCTTGCTGATGGCCAAATCACTTCTCCTTACCCGGATACTTTTTTTTTTTTGAACTAGACAAAATGAAAATGAATAACCCGAGCGGCACACTCGATCGATAATATCGGAAGATGTAACGTATCGATAAAAAATCGTTTGAAAATCTATAGATGTTCTCACGATATTATAAAGATTTATCGGTACAACTTCATAGGCAAAAAATCTAAAAACTATCGAATTCGATATTATTAAGATTTTATGACGATATTCGTCAACGATACTATCGACAAAGAATATTAAATTTATCGATTCCGATTTTCCACCGATTTTGTGCAGTTATTTGAAACTACATTATCGACAAAGAATATTAAATTTATCGAATTCGATTTTTTAACGATTTTGTAAAGATATTTAAAACTATATTATCGACAGATTATATGAAATTTCTCGGCTTCGATATTTTACCGATTTTTTGACGACATTTGAAACTATATTATCGACAAATGATATTAGATTTATCGAATCCGATTTTTTACCGATTTTGTAAAGATATTTGAAACTATATTATCGACACGTAATATGAAATTTCTCGATTTCGATTTTTTAACGATTTTGTGACGATATTTGAAACCATATTATCGACAAATAATCTGAAATTTCTCGAATTCGATTTTTTAACGATTTTGTGAAGATATTTAAAACTTTATTATCGACACGTAATATGAAATTTCTCGATTTCGATTTTTTAACGATTTTGTGACGATATTTGAAACCATATTATCGACAAATAATCTGAAATTTCTCGAATTCGATTTTTTAACGATTTTGTGAAGATATTTAAAACTTTATTATCGACACATAATATGAAATTTCTCGAATTCGATTTTTCAACGATTTTGTGGCGATATTTGAAACTACATTATCGACAAATAATCTGAAATTTGTCGAACGATTTTTCAACGATTTTGTGACGATATTTGAAATTATTTCCAAATTGGTGAAAATTTTTCTAAGTCCAACACGTCTGGAAGTACTAAACTGCCTATTATAAGCGTTTTATTGCTAATTCCTCAGCGATAAGGTATGGCATAGTGGTTAAGGAAGAGGATTACCCCGCAGGAGGTTGATGGTTCAAGCCGCACGGGTGGCAGATTTTTTATAATTTTTTTTGACTTTTTCTGAAATGATCCTCTTACCGTAACATGAATAATGTGTTTAGGCATAGTTTAATGTATTAATTATGCTAATTAATGATTTTTAATTATAGAAAAAAGCTAGTAAAAGACGAAAAATCGAAATAAAAAAAATCGATAAAAAATCGACAGAATATCGAATTTGATAAAGTTCCGCCTAAATCGTGAAATTATCTTTCAATATTATAGATATATTATCGATAAAATATCTTACTATAATCTCGAAATATTTGCTAACTATAATTCGTCGATAATCTATCTATATATCGAAAGATAATTTCACGATTTATGCGGAACTAACGCGACACTTTATCGAATTCGATATTCTGTCGATTTTTTATTTCGATAATTTGTCGAGTGCGCTGCTCGGGAAGATATTATTTTTCAAGTTTCCAAACTATTTTTTTTTTTTTTTAATTTTTGAAGAAAAAAAGATTATACTTAATACTTTTTTCAACTAAATCCTGGAAAAAAATAATTTTCTCTGTCTGTCTGGTGCATGAAAGAGGCAACTTTTACCCTTTCCCCCCTGATATTTTCATTAATACACAAGTAGAGAATTTCTGCCAATTTTGTCAACTCGACAAAAAAATTGCCAATTTCAAGAATTAGGAAACTACAGGTTTTAGTTGTAACATGTAAGTACATACATATCAAATAATGTGATGCAGCGCCCAAGCTACATTTCTGTCACTTGAATTTCTGCATTCATTACAGTGTAGGAGTAATCTTTAGTAGTTATGTCGATAAATTACCTCGCTTCCATAATCCGAGGGCAAATAAGAGAACTGAATCGAAGGCATGAATACATTGGCTTGCAACCACCTAATATACATTTCGCTCGATATCTTTTCGTTATATGCATTTCCACCGACCATATCAGGCAATACAAACGGATACCCCAAGACATTCATCATCAATAACGTAGGTATGAGTGTGGAAAATGCCAAACGTCCATCCCAGTTCGATTCACGATCCAACATTCTCAAGAAAATGGGATGCTTCTGCGTTCCTCGAGCCGATCTCACCTCCACCATGCCTCCAAATTCTGTTGCAGCTTGGATATAATACTTGAGATTGGTTTCGGGATGATCTTCAGATATTTGATGGAACACTGGCAATACAGGACTCCAATCACTTTCACCAGCGTCGAATTTATAAGAGTCCAAGCCAGTTTCGGCTTTTAATTTTTTCAGCCTATTTACCCACCAAGTAGTAGCTTCTGGGTTTGTAAAGTCAATCTGACTGGCAAACCCATTCCACCATTTTCCTGTAACCGAACCTTCGCGCGTTTTTACAAAGTATCCATTTGCAATGCCTTCTGAATGGTAAGGTTCGCAGCCCAAATTTACGAACGGATGTGCCCAAAAGGTTACTCGATAGCCTACTTTCTTCAATCTCTGAATTAAATTACTCATGTCGGGAAACCTATTCTTGTTCACTGTTAGACTACCGTAGCATGTTTCCCACATGTCGTCGATTTCCAACTGACTATTTGGTAATCCACTTTCCGAGATCAGATTCGCGTAATCCATCACAACAGAGGTATTTATTTCTGCTTTATATTTTGCCCAAGTCGACCATATCGGATATCTGACCATTCTTTCATCCGGCAAACCAGTCGGCTTGCCTAGTACGTTCTCGACAGCGTGCAGATAAGCTTCTTTCAGGTTATCCAATTTACAAAGCGTATACTTCATCTCGGTCATACCACTGGTCCTGACGTAAGGCGGTTCTCTCGATGCGATCAGTTCGAAAAACTTCTTATTTTTGTTTTGAGTAATGAACAAAGGTGTGTTCTGATCAACGTACAAGTACATCCCATTGCTGACGAGCCAGAAAGGCTCTACTATCCCCACGTCATCCTTTCCCGCGGTTACGAAAGGATACTTCTGATAATTCACGAAATCCGCTGGCCAACTTTGGTTGTCATGTTCAGCACCCCCATACAAGTAAACATTCGACGTGTCGAATCGTACTAGCAAAGGTTTTTCGTATTTTGTCGTCAGCTCGTATGTATCACATTTGCTGTCCTTTTTCGTCACTTGAAATTTCGCGAAGTCCGACCATTGCAAGCAGAACGTGTCTCCATCTTTTGTGCAATTTGATGGCGCAACGTGGTCTAATATTGAGATATTGATCGAGTGATGGAATCCGGATTTCTCTTCTGTAAAAGAAGTGCTTAGTCATAATGATTTCCGAGTTCGATAAAAATGAAATTCTTATTTTACCTTTCAGTTCGTGTCCATATTTTATAAATATGTAATTTGACTCTACCGTGATTTTTCCTTCAAACGCATTCACCCCTTTCAAAATCAACATCAGTAAATGAATCAGTAAACATGTTGATGTAATTTCTGAAATGTCAAGAGTACGAGTATAATGGTTTAGCCAACTGAAGTGTAGAGGTGATTTTTGCTGGATTGTATAACCAAGTGTCCTTACTTGAGTGAATTAAGCTGGATTTGATTTCTGGCATTATGTTGTCCCTAAAAAAAATTCAATGTGTAAAATTTCTTATAGGACCACTTCTTTTTATGATTATTTTATTTATTGTGTCCTCAATTCATCATAATTATAAAGGGTGTCTGGTGAGTGGTCGCCAAACTGTAAATTTGGATATAATCGACATGGCCATGGGACATGGCAGAAGTGCCAGGAACCGATTGAAATTAAAACTTGTTTAAATTATTGTACTACTCGAGTAAGTTACAAAACCAAAATTATAGGTGCCCGTTTCCATTAGAAATTTTTAAATGAATTTTTGAAACTTAAAATTTTGAGGAAATCAAAAAATTTCAAAAAATCAAAAATTCAAAAAATCATTTTAAAAACTGTTCAAATTGTTGTACTACTCGAGTAAAGTTACAAAACTAAAATTATAAGTGCCCGTTCCATTAGAAATTTTTTTATGAATTTTTGAAACTTAAAACCTTGAAATTAAAAAATTTCAAAAAATCATTTAATTTTTTTTTGCACACCACAGGATAGAACTTGAAAAAACAAACAAAATTTATTATTACATATTTTTGCCAATTTGCCTATCTCTGAAATTGAAGGGGGTAGAGAAATTTATTTTAATTTTAATTCATTCAAAAAAAGTCGAAAAATTATTAAAAATTATTTCCTTGAATTTATGGTTGTGTGTATCCCTTCCATATGTTACGTATGTATGTAAAGCGCCTACGAAAGGGCGATATGCTATTTTTTCGAACACACAACTATAGTACGTTCGGCGAAAGATTAGACCTGGCAAATTTTGGCGCGAGAAAGGCGGAGCGAAAATGAACCAATCAACGCGCCGAAACGAACAATTCTCGGCTTCTAATTGCTTCATTTTTTCACTGCGTCCCCCACTTTTTATTTTGCCAGGTTTAATCTTTCGCCGAACGTACTATAAACTCGTGCCAACAGAAAGGATACACTTTTTTATAATATCAAGGAAATATTTTTAATATTTTTTTGATTTTTTTTGAGTGAATTAAAATAAACCCTCTAGCCCCTTCAATTTCAGAGATAGGCAAAAACATGTAATAATTAAAATTTGTTTGTTTTTACAAGTTCTATCCGGTGGTGTGCAAAGAAAATTTTTTAAATGATTTTTTGAATTTTTTTGATTTCTTCAAAATTTTTAGTTCCAAAAATTCATAAAAATTTTTCTAATGGAAACGGGCACCTATAATTTTGGTTTTATAACTTACTCGATTAGTACAACAATTTAAACATGTTTTCATTTCAATCGGTTCCTGGCATTTCTGACATGTCCCATGCCAGTTCTACCGACAAAAAATTGCATGTGCACATTGTGCCTATCTCAATTTTGAATGGGCAGTGGCCTACAAAAAATAAGTTCAAAATTTTGCTAAAAAAATACATGAAACAGGTGTAACTTTTTGAAAGGAACAAAAATAGTTTAATAAAAAATTTGTCCATCTTCGAAAATGAAGGAGCTATACAGTTTTGAAAATTAATATTTTCGAAGTTTGAGGCTCCACAGCGCCTTAATTTTCAAAGATAGGCAAACTTATCACCCAACTTTTTTGGTTCCTCTCAAAAAGTTATGTACATCTATTATTCATTTATATTGCTCTGATGGAATGTTATCGTAACTCCTTCAATTTCAATGATAGGCACCCTAACGTGATTACAACTTTTTAAATTTTTCAAAGTGCTATACACAGCTGGCGTCGAACATTTTTTTGGACGCAGAGTTGCCAACCACTATGGCTAGGAAAATATAGATTTTCGAAGTTTGGTAGCTCCTTCATTTTCAAAGTTAGGCAATATGTGTACATAAAGTTTTTTATTAGTCGTACTAAGTTATATTCAAATTTCAAGTTTTCACAGACCACTCGCCGGACACCCTGTATACCAACAGTCCTACACCTACCACTTGTTTGAACTAAATTGTCAATTTATTTCGATCTTTTATCGCGTGTTTTTATCATTTTTCTTTACAAAAAAATTAATTCAATTGATACTTAGGTACGCATGGATATGACTTGTAAAAAAAATGTATTATAGAATAATTAGATACTGCCTAATAATTCATTATTTTTTGAAGTAAGTACTTTATTCGAAGAAGCATGCAGAATAATTGTATAGATAAAATTGTCGAGCATTTTTTACCATCCATTAACAATCAGATACAGTTGAATGTATACTCATGAGTCTAGACGCTCGACAAATATTACAGATTTTTTTCTTTCAGAACAAAAAATAAATGAAGATGAGAAATGAAATGGGAAATAGAAGCAGATAAATTTCTGATTTTTTGGACTATCAAAGTTTGATAAAATTATTCGCCAAAAAAAAATTAATGGGCAGCAAATTGAATATTTATGTATCTGATGTGACCTGCAGAGATGGGTTGAAAGTGGGCACAATGTCACCAGGACCAGACTTTTTGAGGGTCCCAACTTTTAAAGGAATGATCTTTACCTACCATCTCCTACGAGTTATCTGGAAGTGGAGGGGCTAAATTCGATATTGGTCATATGTTCATTGCAATTTTAGTGAAGTTGATAAACTTCTATTTTTTTTACCCACTTTCATATTACATATTTTTGACTTCCGAAAATTGTATGTACTTTACATAATGCGATGAAAAAAATGGCGACACTCTTTTTTTGAAAAATTCAAAAGTCCTACATATTATAAAAATATATTTTTTAAAAACTCCAAAAAAAAGTCCTCTATGAGCACAAATTTTTTTGAAAAAAATTAACTACACTCGTACTTCAAAATTCGAAATGATATCAAAATTTAAAAGAAAAATAATTTTTAAAATATTTTTTAAAAAAACTTTTAAAAATCTCATTTTGAAAGAAAATATTTCGAAATTTTACTTGAAAAAAATCACAAAAAAAGTTTACATTTTAAAGTACCTACATAAATACAATGAACTTACCTCAAATAGTATAACTCAGCAGTGAAAAAATTTCTTAAAAAACGCATTAATTAATTAATTACTTAGGTATGCATTGTTTTCACACAGGTATGAAGTAATTTTCACGAGTTTTGAATTTTGTTTGAATTTTTAAAGTTTTTCAGTCATAGATAAGGTACCTAGGTATTATATTTTCAAGCACATTAATCCATTTTGTTCGTAAACAGATTAATATTTGAGCAAAATAAAGTATTGTACATACATACGAATTTGATAAGAATAGTGGTGCTTTAATTGTAACGAGAACATCTACCTCGCATTGGATTAATTTTTTTTAAAAATGACCTTTATGTATGTGAAAATGAATACGAACGTGCACTGATATGCAAAATTTTTACATCGTGTTCAAATATTAATAAGTACGAGTATAGGTATCATAATACACTCGAAAAATTGTACTGCTGAAACTAGATAGATTATACCTACATAATGGGTTTAACAACACACATCACCAAATTAAATCAGCATTTAACATCCGAACAAGAACATAAAATTGTTTCATTTGTTGGGTACCGATTAATAAAAGAATACTTCAAAAACGTCCTTGACTTTTTTCCTGAGATACCGACAAATTTTCCAATTTTTTACGCTTCGTTGGATATATTATTCGTATCCATTCTAGTGGGATCTGTAATGAGGTTATTTTAGGGCATGTTATAATTGAACTCGTGTTTGTAAAATTATTTACCTAATTGGTATATTATTGGTTTTTTAGCCTTGTTTTTTCTCAATTTGTCAAAAAAAACCAAGGCTATTACGCTGTATCATGATGTTGGAGTTGAGGGGGGGGGGGAGTAAGAACAAAATCCGTTTCATGACTCCAAAAGTCCATTTTGACCATTTTTATCAATGTCTGTTTATATATATATATACATATATAAATATCGATCTAAGGACCCCAAATTGGGCTTCTAGAAGGAAGGTCAGTTTTGAAAATTTCAAAATTTACAACATTGGTATCAAAATGTAGATTTTCGAGGTCGCAGAATTCCATTATATGGAACTTAAATTTACCCCCAACCCCGAAATGAGTCTCTATGAGGGTGGTCACTTTTGAAAATTTCAAAATTCACAACGTGAATATCAAAATGTAGGTTTTTGAGGCCGCTGAATTCGATTTTTGAAGTTATTAAATTTACCTACCACCACAAATTCGGCCTCTTGGAGGGGTCAATTTTAAAATTTTCAAAATTTACAACATTGATATCAAAATTGAGGTCGTTGAATTCGATTTTAAAATTTGAATTTTTCAACGACAAAAAGAGTTGAATAGAAATATAAACAAAAATTCGATGTAATTAATCCATAACTACTAGTTCCTGAATGGAGGTACTACTAATTTTTTTGAGTGAGGGTTATCTGCGAGTATCAAAAGATGCTAGTTACTATTAGTTACTAATAGTTACTATTAATCACCAATAGTGACCATGTGATTGTAAGTGTAACCATAAAATATTTTGATGGTTACTATTCATCTTCGATTGTAACCATAAGATTACTTATGGTTACTATTCATCTTCAATTGTAACCATTAAAATACTTATGGTTACCATTCATCTTCAATTGTAACCATGAAATTACTTATGGTTACCATTCATCTTCAATTGTAACCATGAAACTACTTATGGTTACTATTAATCACCATTAAAATTGTAATGTTTACTATTGGTTACCAATGGTATTTTATGGTAACCATTAGTTTTTTTTTATACGGCCCGAGCAGCACACTCGACAAATTATCGAAATAAAAAATCGACAGAATATCGAATTCGATAAAGTGTCGCGTTAGTTCCGCATAAATCGTGAAATTATCTTTCGATATATCGACAGATTATCGATGAATTATAGTTGGCAAAATCCATCAACAGATAAACTTTCGATAAAATCGAACGATTTTTCTTTTAAAAATCTCAAGATTATAGTTAGATACTTCATCGATAACCTATCTATAAATCGAAAGATAATTACACGATTTATGCGGAACTAACGCGACACTTTATCGAATTCGATATTCTGTCGATTTTTTATTTCGATTTAGTTTCGATATTCTATCGATTTTTTATTTCGATTTAATTTCGATATTCTATCGATTTTGTATTACGATTTTTTGTAGATTATCTAGTTTCGATATTCTATCGATTTTTTGTAGATAATTTAGCATATATGGGTATATGCGCGCGCACATTTTCAAGACCGGCTGGCGAGTTTGAAGTCGTAGTTACGCTTAAGGCTGGCGAATTTCGTTCCAAATACAGCAGTTTCTACCAAAACAAGCGTCTGTTGCGAACATCGGAGTTCGTTCGCATAATACGAATTGGATTATAATATTCAAACATCTTATGCAAAATTGGAGAAGAGGGAGGGGGTCCAATTGAAATTTTTATAATAACTAAAATTATTTCTAGGACCTTAATTTACAACTTTTGTTTGAAAATTTTTTCAAATTGGCCCCTTTTTCCTCCGCTCCTCCAATTTTGAATAAGTATCAACGGAGTATTATGCAAAATTGGAGGAGAAGGAGAGGTCCAATTGAAAAAATTTTCAAACAAAAGTTGTAGCTTAAAGTTCTAAGAATAATTTTGGTCATTACAAAATTTTCGATTGGGCGCCTCCCTCCCGTTCAATTTTAAATACTAAGTATTCACATAGTAATCGTAGTATTGAACTTGGTAAAATTTTATTTAAGAACAACGATCTGGTTTCAAGTAAAATACCTAGGAAACCAAAAAAACTAGATAACTTGTTTGAAATTTTTTTCAATTTTGATTTCGCATATTACTGTTACACGTAAGTAGGTAAATGCAAAATAATAGAGGCTAGAGATGAGGTCCAATTGAAAAAACATTTCAAACAAAAGTTGTAGAATAATATTCTGGATTTAATTTTGGTTATTATAAAAATTTCGATTTGGCCCTTTCTTCCCATCCAATTTTGAATATAAAGTAGGTATTTTTTGACTAGAAAAAAATCAATATAGTTTCAACAACTATCGTTACAAAATCGTTGAAATATCGAAGTCGATAAATTTCATATAATCTGTCGATAATACAGTTTTAAATATCTTCACAAAATCTTTAATAAATCGAATTCGATAAATTTAATATTCTTTTTCGATAGTATAGTTTCAAATATCTTCACAAAATCGTTAACAAATCGAATTCGAGAAATTTCAGATTATTTGTCGATAATATAGTTGTAAATATCTGCACAAAATCGGTGGAAAATCGGATTCGAGAAATTTCAGATTATTTGTCGATAATATAGTTTCAAATATCTTCACAAAATCGTTAAAAAATCGAATTCGAGAAATTTCAGATTATTTGTCGATAATATAGTTCTAAATATCGTCACAAAATCGTTGAAAAATCGAATTCGAGAAATTTCAGATTACGTGTCGATAATATAGTTTCAAATATCTGCACAAAATCGTTCAAAAATCGAATTCGAGAAATTTCAGATTATTTGTCGATAATATAGTTCTAAATATCGTCACAAAATCGTTGAAAAATCGAATTCGAGAAATTTCAGATTACGTGTCGATAATATAGTTTCAAATATCTGCACAAAATCGTTGAAAAATCGAATTCGAGAAATTTCAGATTACGTGTCGATAATATAGTTTCAAATATCTTCACAAAATCGTTAAAAAATCGAATTCGAGAAATTTCAGATTATTTGTCGATAATATAGTTTCAAATATCTGCACAAAATCGGTGGAAAATCGGATTCGATAAATTTAATATTCTTTGTCGATAGTATCGTTGACGAATATCGTCCTAAAATCGTAATACTATCGAATTCGATAGTTTTTAGATTTTTTGCCTATAAAATCGTACAGCTAAATCTGTATCATATCGTGAGAACATCTTTAGATTTTTAAACGATTTTTTATCGATACGTTTCAACTTTCGATATTATCGATCGAGTGTGCTGCTCGGGGGGTTATATTTTCCCAAAAATAATT
Source organism: Balanococcus diminutus (assembly GCA_959613365.1). Lineage (NCBI taxonomy): Eukaryota > Metazoa > Arthropoda > Insecta > Hemiptera > Pseudococcidae > Balanococcus > Balanococcus diminutus. The sequence continues at coordinate 29,505,801 of OY390718.1, read as the reverse complement.
TATTTAAATTAACTATACCCCAAAACATTTTTTAAAAATTTTACTAAAATGGATTTTTTTAGATTTCATGCAATTTTTTCAAAATCAAGATTTTTTATGTTAAAATTTCGTCGAATCAATTTTTTTTATTTGTAATACTTAATTCCTCCGGAATTTACTCAAAAGCAACTTTTATTAGTTTTATTAAAGTTTTTTTTTTGATTTTGTGAATTCTTTTTAAAACCCAGTTTCTTAAATTTTCTTAGATCAAAATTGGCAGCCTTTGTCATTAATTAAATTCAAATTACCATGTTTTGAAATTTACTAAAAATTAAAATTTTTAAAATTCTGTTAGAGGAGGATTTTGCATGGAAACATAGGGTAGCTTTTTTCATTGAATAAATGCATTTTTGCAAAAATTCTAATTTTTTGAAATTGTTATGCCATTTTTTGAAATTCACTGTTTGCATTTTTTTGTTTTCAATTTCACTAAACAAATATTTTTTCATTTTAAAAAAGTAATCGTAGGTGTTTTTTTGGAATTTTATTTAAGTGAACATCTTGGAAAGTTTATTTTATTTTATTTTTCATTTTTGTTTGAATTTTTCTTTTAAATTGAAAACATTTTTTTCAAATTTTATAAGGAGTAATTTTTTTGGACCCTTCAAAATTTTTTCGAAATCAATTTTTGAAAATCATTTTTGAAGAAAAAAAATGAGAATTTTGTCGATTTAGTTATTACCTACCTACCTACCTACCTACTTATTTTTTACTTTTTGGAATTTCTTTAGTTTTTTTTCTAGCAGATTTTGTTTTTAATTTTGTTGTTAAAATTTTCTTGATTTTCTTGCCAAGAAAATTTTAACATCTTTGAATTTATTTCAAAAACAATTTTTCAAAAGTGGTGTTGGAGTGCAATTTTTTGGTCTAGTGTATTTTTTCCGAAATCAATTTTCAAAATTTTATTTGAAATAGAAAACCAGAGTAACTGTTTATGTACCTAATTTTATTTAAAGATAATTTTCTATTGCAGAGTAATTTTTTAAATATTTTGTGCATTTTTTTCAAAACTAAAATGAAAATAAAAGAATTAATAATTTTTTGCTAGAAAGTCATTCTTTTGAAGTTGAGAGAAATCTGATACAATGTTTAAATTTTCTTTTTGGTTTTTGTAAAAAGTGGAGGATTTTGTGCAAGTTTTTTTCGAAAGATATTTTAAAAAAAATTTTTAAAACTAAAAAGATATAGATAAATTTTTAACATTTTTTTTTTTTTTTTTTTTAGAATTTCGTTTTATAAATTTTTCTTATTTTTGAATTTATTTGAAAACATGTTCAAAAAAAATGTTGAAGACTGATTTTTAGATTTTGCTGTAGAATATGTTATAAGTTTTTCACCAATAATTGAAAAAAAAATTCACATACCTTTCTATATAAAAGTTTATAGAAAAATACATATTTCAGTCGTTTTTATCACATACTTATTTTTGGTGCCCTTTTAATTACTTATACCTACATTGATATTCCGAAATACTTTTCAAATTGATGGACTTAAGCGAACAATTAACGTTTTCGCCTTAGTACCAATTCTACCTATAAAATCGCGTCAGATCAGGTACAACACTTTTTTCTCACATGTGAAAAAACCTCTACATAAAATAATACCTACAAATGTATTGAGAACCCATCTCCCATAAAAAAAAAACTTTGAAATGGAAAATGTATCGATATACGTACGTACGTAAAGGGGGTTGCATTACATTTATATCGAAAAGGTTTTTTTTTCGAGCGTTTTAAATATTCTTGAAAAAAAAAAACAAAAAAAAACCACTCAGATCCATTTACGTTTTTGCATAGGTTTCACATAGAAAATTAATGGAAAACATTTTATTTCCTGCCTAATTCAAAAACATTGATACGCACTTACATTTACATAGAATTTATATAAAACCGAAGATATTTTTTGATATTATTCTATATAACGAGAGTATTTTTATTTTATTTTTGTTTGAAAAAATAAAAATAAAAACGAGAATGATTGAAACGCTTAATTTGAATTGCTACATATGAATCGAGTGAATATGGAAATTTCCAACCGTGGAATTTTTTTTTTCTAAATCGAGGTATGTATTCGAAAATTTCTTTTCTCGAAGGAAATACATGTGTTCAACTTACTTGTATTATTCATTCATCATTCCAAGTAACAAACATTACACCTTGAAATCTGTTTTTGTATAATTATGCGACCATACGTTCGTCGTACGTACACAATCAGCACGAAATAAATATTCAACAGAGACAGTTTTTGTATTCATCTGCGACAAGGGAGTAGGACAAGTAGGAAGAGGTACGTACGAGTACGTACACTTCGAGAATATTCGATTACTTCAAAAATAAAAATTGTCACGCGTTCAACTAATTATTATTATTAAAAAACTAGTTCAAAGTTTACCTTTCCATTTATAAATGCAGCAGATAAACATTGTAGAAGAGTTGGAAAATTTTCTAATACTTCCTCGCATGTCGCATGTGTAATGAAAATTTCAAATTTAATCCTACATATTTCACGTGGTGCGCTGCATAGTTTATCTGAAAGGTAGCAGGATTTTATTACCTCATCTTCGAGATGATGTTAGGGGCTCTGCGATATCAAAATTTGACAACATAAACCTTGTCAGTTATACGAAGGGTGAGCGCTTTTTAAGCAATTATTAATCACTCGTGTCATACGAGTGGTTTGTTTCGAAATTTCGAAAACTTTTGCCACCGTTTGTAAATAAATGATGTGTTGAAATTCGATATAACGTTCGAACAATTTTTACCAGCCATGTCCTCTCCTATATGCATATATCGTAGGCCTATCGCTGTCGTGTGTCTGTGTAATGTGTACGAAGAGTGAGAAAAAGCCAGCGAACGACAAGAAGTTCGCCAACTGTCTGTTCTTATTGATACATTTTCTCATGCTAGAAGTTATCCTTCTAAATGTACAACTTTGATAATCTTTTAGACTATTCGGAACCAGTAAGGTCTTTTTTAGACCAAATGTATCAGAAGTTGTAAATATCAAATGTGAAAAATACTTTCGCTTATTCGGATAAATATGGAGGGAAATAGAAAACGACTTGAGTTTTTTCATATGCGATGACATGTTTTTTTTCTCTCATTGACATAATCTATGTAAACTTCTCTCGCAGAGAAATTTTCATTTCTTTCAACAGATATTGCTTTATTTCGTCAAATTTGTCAATAAAATTTTTGCTCGTTGTCGAAGTTTGAAATTGAATTACCTACACGTTTTTTTGTCAAGCAGAAAATAAATTTACTTTCTTATTTATATGATTTAAAGAGAACCCCCTAAATTGGATTAGATATTAGGGTAGATCGAAAATCGAAAATTTTCGATTTTCAAAATGTAATACCGCGGAAAAGTTGCGTCTTGGGGATACATGAAAAAAAAAAATAGTAGTATACCCGGCACTCCATGTAGTTTGACCTCTGGCGGGGTCAACCTAACCTAAAGTGCCGGTTGGTAGGTAAACCTAACCTAAGGTGGGTAGGTGGGTGGGTAGGTAACCTAACCTAAGTAGGTAGGTGTTAATCTAACCTAGGTAGGTACCTACCTACCCAACCTACCTACTTACCTACCTACCTACTTTTTTTTTTTTTTTTTTTTTTTTCTTAAAAATTTTTCAACTTTTTTTTTTTTTTTTTTTTTTCTTAAAAATTTTTCAACTTTTTTTTTTTTTTTTTACTCTTCAAAATTTTTTCAACTTTTTTTTTTTTTTTTACTCTTCAAAATTTTTCAATTTTTTTTTTTTTTTTGTTGGTTTTAATCATAGCAATATCCGTAACCTTTTTTTTATCCCTGCATAACATGCAGTTTTCGTAACGTTCGCCGGGCCACTGTTCGTAGTACTCGTCACCACAGCATACACATGTCCTCAATTCATATTCGCTGTCATCAGACTCTGACCCTGACTCTGGCTCTGTCCAATGACTGTAAGTGTCGCAGTCACTAGGGCACTCTTCATCATCATCATCGTTCTCGGTGGATGATGATGATGATGATGATGATAAATAGGTAAAACTTTCTTCACTATCGGTGTGACAGCTGTTTTCATCGACTTGTTTGTCGTCAGACATCTCGAAATATAATGAATATTATAAGGCCCTGCGATTATATTTATACCTTTTGAAAGTGGTGGTGGTGGGGGAAGCAGTTGTACCAACTTTTTTTCAATTTTTTAATTTTTTTTACATTTCTTATTTTCTATTTTTTTACATTTTTCATTTTTCAAGAAAATAAAAGTTAATCAGTTATGAATATGAACGAGTATGGCTTTACCGCGAATACCGTCGTAAGTGATTTTCAAATCTTTAATGCTATTCCAGCTGGCGAGCTTTTCATCTGTATCGAACAAATTAAGGTAGCGAGCGGGTAAGTGAAAAACGGATTCAGGTGGAGTAGATACTCACGTCACGCGTCGCGTTGTTTGGTTTCAAGTATGTAGAGCGCGCGCGCGTGGCCGTTTTTGTAACTATAAAACCGCTCGACGAGTCTTGACAAGTTCAGTCGCTTCAGACCCGCGACTCTAGCCAGTTGTAAGGTCTGGTGACTGCTGGCGGTATGAGTGTCGCAGTCACTAGGGCACTCTTCATCATCATCATCGTTCTCGGTGGATGATGATGATGATGATGATGATAAATAGGTAAAACTTTCTTCACTATCGGTGTGACAGCTGTTTTCATCGACTTGTTTGTCGTCGATGGCTTCTTGAATTCCAGCTTCGGAAATTGGAATAATTTCTTCATCAACAGGTAGTGGAGTCAACAAGGGTGGTAATAAATTCGTCATTTCGTTTAAAATTTCTTCAACTGATGATGGCTCATTTAAAATTTTGGAAATAGTGTGACGGTAAGAAGTGGATTCATTTTTCAAATTAGAAGTCGAAGGTGTTACTTTTTCAAATTGCGGGTGTTTGAACCAAGGTTTAATTTCCCTATCAAAAATGTCGTTTTTAAACTTCTGCTTCTCAGTTACTTTAAAATCGATATGTTCTTCTTCATATCGTTTAATTATAGTGATCAAATAACTTTTTTTCAACTTATAATAATACTTAATATTTAAATTCTTAGCCTTAATTCTTAATTCTTTCAAAGTTAACTTATTTGATACACTATTGATACTTAGAAATATTGTCTCAACTGTCTTACAACTATTTTGACTAAGATTACTTTTTAAAATAATTTTAGGATTATTACTTAAAGTCGAGCTAGGCTCAACTACTGACTTATTACTGCTTAGAATATTTTTCTTATTATTTAATGCGGCGATTAAATCACCTCTACTTAACTTATAATAATACTTAATTTTTAACGTACCCGCTAGCTGGCGTAAAACGCCTATTTTTACCTTCCAAAAATCTACCTCTCCCGCATCCTCCAATATATTTACACTTACAGGTGGTCGAGGTGTAGGTATATCTTCTACTCATACATTTAAACCTTCCAAAGCGGTGATCAGTTCCGCTTTTTTCAACTTCCACGCTACTTTCACTCTTTTTTCTTTCGCAGCATCTCTTAATACCATCACACTATAGCCCTTAAAAGGACTGTTTATAAAACCATTTGTAAAACTAGCCACCGCAAAAAGATACAACACAAAATAGCAGGTATAGTCGTTGTATTATTTGTTAGGATAGACGTGTAGAGCAGGAGATCCTGTCGGCACGAGAGTCACAAATGCAACAAAATTCTATGCCACCATCTCCTCTATATATACTTTTTTGGTTAGGTCACTGCTGTTAGCTCCGCCCCTTTTTGTGTAAAACTTCGAAATGAGTTAAAATTTGTTATGTTTTGTCTGGACCAGTTTGACACCCTTCGAATTCTTGCCCAACTATGTTTCTGAATTTTATTTTGATAAATTTGACAAATCTAAAAATGATTTAATTACTGAATTGCAAAATATTGTAAAATCACATGTCGATAAAAATAATATTCTTGACGTACAGGGCCCGGATATGTATGAAAATGCATATTTTTCTGTGTCGATTGAAAAGTGATATATTCAAGTTACTTTTACGTTTCAGATCTTTCTGAGCAAAATGAGCCATATTTGTTAGCGCATATTTTGGCTATAAACGCATATTTTTGCATATGTTGGCCATTTTTAGCACATATTTCCCTATTTTACAGCATATTTCCTCAATTTTCTGATTTTTAGTGCATATTTATGTGATTTTTGATATTTCTTACCCAAAAAGACAAAAAATTTCACTTTTTTCAATTTTTCACATCTACTACTTTTACAAAATTGTTTCGAATGAATTATTTTCAAATTTATTCAGAAAATGTATGAGTTTTCGTTCAAAATCTCTTTTTTTCAAAATTTTCGTCATCGCTTCGCTCGGTCAGTGTTTCGTTATTTATTTTTTTTTTTTTTGATGAAATGAGACAGAAATCTCGAAAAAATACGAGGAATTCAATTTATTTCAATTCTAACCTTACGCCTCACGTTGTACTGTGTGAAAAAACTGGGGGGAGGAAAATGAAATTATAGAGAATTTTAAAGAATTTACGAAAACGGATCTTTTTACAATTTTTGGATCTTGTTTTGAATAATTTTTTCATTTCAAAACGGCAACATTGTCAAATGAATGACAATAATCTGATTCTAATTTAGTTTTTGCCTTAAATAAAGCACAGCTCATCGCGCTCTCTAAAACGATACCCATGTCGGTTTTTGCATATTTTCCATAGTTGGCACATATTTTACATATTTAGCGCATATTTTGCGTTTTTTTTTAGCGCATATATATGCGCATATTTCACCTTTTTTAGCGCATATATATCAGAGGCCTGTTGATGTACTTTACTCTGCTGAAAATCAAGCAGAAACGAAAGAACTTGCTAAAAAATATGTTCAGGACAATGAAAATTTGCGAAATGATCTTGAACTTAGTTTTGATTTCAACTCAGCTGATGATGATGATGATGATTGTAACTGGGACTGTTCATGTAATACTTGTGATTGTTCTCGTACGGATTCTCATACTGATTACTTGGACTCTGAAAGTGACTCGGACTCGGACTCTGACTCTTCTAATAGCGATTCTGACTCTGAAAGTGACTCGCACTCGGACTCGGATTCGGACTCTGATAGTTCAGACTCTGACTCTTCTTCTTCTTCTTCTTCTAATAATGACTCGGACTCTGATAGCTCTTCTAATAACGACTCGGACTCGGATAGTTCTGACTCTTCTAATAATGACTCGTATTCTATTTCTTCTGCTTCCGACTATGAATTTTTAGATAGTCAACCTGTGTATATTGGTGGTGGTGGAACGACCCCTTTGAAACAACTGGTGAGGACGACTTGAAATACATAAACATAAGCGAAGTAAGACGGTCGTCATATCAATAGATTTAACTGGAAATTTCGCAATTATAAAATAACTTTAAAGAAAAACATTCTTAAAATGACCAATGACGATATAATTACTAAATCTTTAAATGAAATGTTGACTTTTGCTAAAAAAAAACGTACAAATTATCAAGAAGGCGATGAAATTAACTTGGTGGTGGAGAATCCTAAATTTTTCCACGCTATATCGACAAGCTATCATTGTGATGATTATGTAAAAAAAAATAAAAAAGATAAAATGTTGCAAATCTTGACCACTGACGAGAGTGTAGGTTTGTTTGACTGTACATTTAGCATCCACACTATAAAAATCCCTCGTGGACAGGGACGTAAGAAAATTATAAATTTAAAAGAAGATATTCGTACAAAACATTGCATTATTGAAATTAACAATGATGATAAGTTATGCGGTCCTCGTGCTGTTATTGTAGGCTTGACCTACCAAACAAATGTTATATTGGGATGTACTCTAAGTACAAATGAAATTGAATATATACGTAGAGGACGTTATTTACAAGGGGAGTTGGTTTGAGAACTCTGCTATAGACTTGGTGTATATAACGAAGAAGGGTTTACTTTGCATGACTTTAAAAAATGTAGAAAAATTATTAGACATACAAATTAATATAGCATGTGCTGAATATTCGAATGATTTTATATATCACGGTGAAGAGAACCCGATTAAGGTATATTTGTATAAGGGTTAGGTAACCATTTCCATACCATTTCAAAAATGGCTGCATTCTTTGGTGCAGTTTACTTTTGTGAAAAATGTCTCAAGTCTTACCAAAATAAAAATGGTCATGTATGTAAAACGGAGAAAAAACCATGTCTCCTGTGTATGGGTAAGGAACACGCTGATGACACGATTAAAAGAATTTATTGTCCCAACTGTAATCGATACTGTCTAAATAACGAATGTATGGCAGAACACATCAAAACAGTGTGTCCTACTACTTATAAATGTAAAAAATGTAATAAAGCTGTAAAACGTAACTCTGGTCACCAGTGTGGCTTTAATAAATGCATGAATTGTAAGAATATTGTAAATACTTCTACACATCAGTGTCACATGCTAGATAGGGTAGCTAAAGGTGGAAAATGTGAATTAGGATGTAAAAATTGTGTTGTAAATAATAAGTGTATGCTCGGCACCGAGGCTGAACTCGACGAAATTGTAAAAAAGAACTATCGAAGACTGATTTTAACGCATTACCCTGATAAACAGGGAGATAGACATATATTTGAAAAAGTCCAGAGTTGAAAAAAGGTTACTTCCCACACTTGTTCAATACAGTAGAAAATGCAAATTATGTTGGCCCAATTCCGGATAAAGAATTCTACTCATATGACCGTATGGAAGAAGATGAACGAAAAAAAAAGTTCATTAAATGGCATGATGCGAAAGTTGCAGAAGGCTATGTTTTTGATTTGAAAAAAGAACTTTACGAATACTGCAACTCTGATGTTGATATTTTAAGACGCGGATGCCTTCAATTACGCGAGCAATTTTTAGAAATTGCAAATATTGACTCCTTCCAATACTTGACTATAGCTAGTGTTTGCATGGCCATTTATCGTAGTAAATATTTAATAAGTGATGCCATAGCTGTGTTGGACACAGAATTAAAAGACCAATGTTCTAAAGCTTCGATTTCGTGGTTAAGTTCATTTAATAATCCACATATTAAACATGCTACAAATGGTGGCGAAGTAAAAAATATGTGGTGCTAAAGTAGATGGTTTTGATGGGACTTGTAAGACTGTGTACCAGTTACATGGGTGCTTTTAGCATGGCTGTCCCAAGTGTTACCAAGAAGACACTATAAACAATGTAAATAAAAGTTGTATGGGTGACTTGTACCAAAAAAACTGTCGATCGCACTGCCCTGCTTGTAAATAATGGCTTTAAGGTGATTGAAATTTGGGAATGCGAATGGACAAAATCACCCTTGTATAAAAAATGTAAAAATGTTCAAATAAGAGAACCTTTAAATCCTCGCGATGTCTTCTTCGGTGGTCGAACTGAAGCATTTAAATTGAAAAAAGTTGTAGAGGGTCAATCTGAAAAAATTAAATATATCGACATATGTTCTTTGTACCCTACTGTAATGTACTACGATAATTACCCTATTGGCCATCCTAATAAAATAATTGAACCTCAAACTTATGATAAAAACTGGTTTGGCATGGCAAAATGTAAAATTTTAGCTCCTCGTAATTTGTGCATGACAGTTTTACCGGTTAAAGTTAAAATTAATAAAAAATGAGAAGTTAATATTTCCCCTTTGTTTGAAATGTGCTACTGATGATGTAAGAAAATATAACCATTCGATCATGGAACGTGCATTTATCGGTACTTGGTCAACTATTGAAATTAATACGGTTTTGGAAATGGGGTATAAATCTGTAAAGTTTACAAAGTTTGGACATTTGAAAAATCTACAAAATTGTGGAAGGGCTATATTGAAGACTTTATGAAAATTAAGTTAGAAACAAGCGAACATCATTACCCCTCAAACGAGGAGTATGCTCATGATGTTAAAGAATGTTTGGGGATTTCTCTACATCTTGATCAAATGGATGAGAATCCTGGAAAACTTGCAGTTTCTAAGTTATGTTTGAATTCTTTATGGGGCAAATTTGGACAACGTCAAAACATGGGAAATACTGAATTTATTACTGAGCCTGCACGATTCTATGAAGTCTTTCTTACTCGACGACCTTCTACAAGATTTGAATATTATTTACGTTTCTGACAACATGGTGCAAGCTGATTATAAATTTAAAGACCAGTATGTAGAAAATAATCGTAATACAAATATTTTTGTGGCTCTGTATACTACTGCTAATGCTCGTCTTCGTCTTTACGAAAAATCTTTCAAAATTGAACGAGTCTGTAATTTACTGCGATACCGACTCTATTATACATATATATCGATGATGGTAAAAATTCAATTAAAACTGGGCATATGTTGGGAGAATGGACTGATGAGCTTAAAGGTGCCTACATTACAAAATTTCTAACTACTGGCCCGAAATCTTATTATTTCAAAGCATCTAATGGTAAAGAGTGTACCAAAGTCAAAGGGTTCACTTTAAATCATAAAAATGCATTGCAAATAAACGAGGCAGCTATGGAAAAATTAATTGATGGTACCGAAAAAAATAATAGAAACTTTAGATACCGACCTAATTAAAAGAAATAAGACAACTAAAGAATTGCTAAGGATAAAGGAGCAGGAGAAGAAATTGAGTTTTGATTTTGATAAACGTCTCATATGTCAAGATTACGACACTTTTCCTTACGACTATTAAACACCTAGGTACCTATATCTGTGGCGCGACTAGAGTCGCGGGTGGTTGGTGGGACCACTGAAAGTATAAATAAGAATGTGTGTATTTTATTTTTTCTATCCCATAATCCTAAACATATTCCTATTCAATATGAGGATTTTAGTATTTTTAAAAAGTACGATTAGGAGGAACCAATTATTTTATAAGTTAGGTAGTTGTAAATATTTTTTCTAAAATTTTATATAAGTTAGGTACTAAAAAAATAAAAAAATAAAAAAATTATAAGTTAGTTGTAAATATTTTTTATAAAAAAATTAAAAAAATAATTTTATAAGTTAGCGCTACTAAAAAAAAAATAGAAGAATGAAAAATGAAAAATTATAAATCAACCAATCAGAGAGAAGATGCGCGCACATCAACATCTGCTGAGCATCTACAATCTCTGAAAGAGTCAATTTTTCCATCCTTATGATAAGTTTTGCAGGAGTGGGGTATTTTCAGCCAATCAGAGTATAGGTGCGCGCGCATTTTACATAATCATGCTCAAACACACTCTCAAAGAATCGATTTCCCCTCCACCTACTGACAATCATTCCCAAAAAAACTATAAATACAAGTAAATTCTCATTTACAATTCACTTGTGATCCGGACGTGGTCCTGTACACATCTTGTTTCTTCAACATATACACACACCTCCCAAAAATAGGTGAAGTAACTGTGTAAAACAGTCACCCTTCACCACCTCATAAAGCGGAGGTTCGCTTAGTTGATAAAATAGTGTGTAAAAAATACACACCACCGTCAACTGTAAAATAGCCAAGTCGCACCTCCGCATAAACGAAGGTACTCAAAAATAAGCGAGGTAGCCTGTTAAAAACAAGCCACCATACCGCCAGCAGTCACCAGACCTTACAACTGGCTAGAGTCGCGGGTCTGAAGCGACTGAACTTGTCAAGACTCGTCGAGCGGTTTTATAGTTACAAAAACGGCCACGCGCGCGCGCTCTACATACTTGAAACCAAACAACGCGACGCGTGACGTGAGTATCTACTCCACCTGAATCCGTTTGTGCTGAAACTAGATAGATTGTGTGCGCGCATTGTTAAAAAATAATTACCCCCAACCCACCACCAGGTTGCGCACGCAACATTGCAAAAAGGTATCCCCTCCAGGTTGCGCGCGCAACATTGCAAAAAAGGTAACGCCCCCCTCTTAAAAAATACTATAAATACAGCTGAACGTCGTTCAGTTAGTCATTATTGCTTCTTCACTCATTCGAGATGGACGTCTCCGCTTACTTGCAAAGTTTCAACGATATTGCTAATCGCAAACCTTTCGAGCACTTCAAAGATCATCAGCCGGGTACCACATTCAACATTGTGGCATTTTCAAAATGCACAACGAAATTCGGGCCGTCGGTCGTAGTCGAGACTGAAAATCAACTTTTTCACTTACCCGCTCGCTACCTTAATTTGTTCGATACAGATGAAAAGCTCGCCAGCTGGAATAGCATTAAAGATTTGAAAATCACTTACGACGGTATTCGCGGTAAAGCCATACTCGTTCATATTCATAACTGATTAACTTTTATTTTCTTGAAAAATGAAAAATGTAAAAAAATAGAAAATAAGAAATGTAAAAAAAATTAAAAAATTGAAAAAAAGTTGGTACAACTGCTTCCCCCACCACCACCACTTTCAAAAGGTATAAATATAATCGCAGGGCCTTATAATATTCATTATATTTCGAGATGTCTGACGACAAACAAGTCGATGAAAACAGCTGTCACACCGATAGTGAAGAAAGTTTTACCTATTTATCATCATCATCATCATCATCATCCACCGAGAACGATGATGATGATGAAGAGTGCCCTAGTGACTGCGACACTTACAGTCATTGGACAGAGCCAGAGTCAGGGTCAGAGTCTGATGACAGCGAATATGAATTGAGGACATGTGTATGCTGTGGTGACGAGTACTACGAACAGTGGCCCGGCGAACGTTACGAAAACTGCATGTTATGCAGGGATAAAAAAAAAGGTTACGGATATTGCTATGATTAAAACCAACAAAAAAAAAAAAAAAATTGAAAAATTTTGAAGAGTAAAAAAAAAAAAAAAAGTTGAAAAAATTTTGAAGAGTAAAAAAAAAAAAAAAAAGTTGAAAAATTTTTAAGAAAAAAAAAAAAAAAAAAAAAAAAAGTAGGTAGGTAGGTAAGTAGGTAGGTTGGGTAGGTAGGTACCTACCTAGGTTAGATTAACACCTACCTACTTAGGTTAGGTTACCTACCCACCCACCTACCCACCTTAGGTTAGGTTTACCTACCAACCGGCACTTTAGGTTAGGTTGACCCCGCCAGAGGTCAAACTACATGGAGTGCCGGGTATACTACTAAAAATTCAAATCGAATAAAAGTATCTTCCAATCGCGCAAAGCCCTCAAATTTGTAAAAATTTGCAAAAATTCAAAATTTGAAAAAAAAAATCCAAAATGTTACAGAATGGATTTTATGCCTTTGGTTGGCAAGTATTATCATCGTTATTATTATTTTTTGAAAAAAAATCCAGAATTCATCAGATCATCGCATTTATGAGACATTTAAAAAACATCATATTTTACGTTTTTTTTTTTGTTTTTTTTTTTATTTATTGAAAAAAATAGATTAAAAATTGAGGAAAAAATTTTTGTAATTAAAATGGGTTGGGTTTAACATACACAGTTTCACCCAAAAAGACAATTTACGACGATTTTCCATCTTTGTCTTCATTTTCAGGAACCATCATTTTCCTCATTTTTTTTTTCAATTTTTCGTGGTTTTTGAAAAATTTTCAAGGGTACGAAAAAGATGAAAAATTGCTGTAAATTGTCTTTTTGGGCAAAACTGTGTATGTTAAACCCATTTTAATTCCAAAATTTTTTTCTCAATTTTTAATCTATTTTTTTTAATTTAAAAAAAAAATGTAAAATGACATTTTTTTAATGTCTCATAAATGCGATGCTCTGGTGAAATCTGGATTTTTTTTTCAAAAAATAATAATAACGATGATAATACTTGCCAACCAAAGGCATAAAACCCATTCTGTAACACTTTGGAAATTTTTGCAAATTTTCAAAAATTTGAAGGCTCTTGCGCGATTGGAAGATATTATTCGATTTGAATTTTTTTTCATGTATCCCCCAGGGACGCAACTTTTCCGCGGTATTACATTTTAAAAATTGAAAATTTTTGATTTTCGATCGACCCTGTTAAATATCCCATTTTTCACAAAATTTCAATTCAACTGAATTTTGAGCATCGATTCGATTTCAAAAATTGCTGAAATTTCAATTTTTATAAAATTTTACAAATTTAAAAATTGATTCAACTTCAAAAAATTTTAAAAAATTTAGGAGATTTTTGAGATTTGATTCAACTTTAAAAATAGCGAAAAATAAATTTCAATTTTTATAAAATTTTACATATTTTTTGCAACCGTTTGAATTTACTCAACTGGCTAAACTTTTTTACGTAGTTGAAAATTTTCAACTGTTTAGAAAGGAAAAATTTTCAACCAGCTAAAAAGCTCCACTCCAAAGTTAAGTTAAAGAGAAAATACGCAGCGCGACCTTGATACTCCAAAAAATGCAGAGTTTTTTCCCTCGAAAAATCTGAGAAATACAATTTTTGTCATTCCAAAAATTTATGAAAATTTTTGCCTTCTCCAAAAAATTTGGAACATTTTCATTTTAAAAAAATAAATGAGAAATTTTTTAAATTTCAAAATAATGAGAAATTTTATTGGTCTATTTAAAAAGAAATAAAAAAAATATGTAGGTAGATATTATCAGGTAAATATTTCAAAAATTTGAAAAAAATTTTGTTTTAAAAAACAAGCGTTTTACTCTTAAAAATATATAGGCAGGTACACAATAATAAAAAATTCCACACGTTTTTTCGACGTTCTCTTGAAAGAAACAAAACAAACAATTAAAACCAGAGATGGGCAAGACCCTTTTCAAGGAGGATCTAAAATCTAATTAAGATCTCTGAAAAAACAACAAAAAAACAATCGAAGCAGCGTCTACTTTTTCAGTTCAACTTAAATGTGTACCTATTATTCAGTTAGATATTCTACAAATTTTCCAAATACCGAATTTTTAAAACTCTTCAGCCCCAGATAAGACATTATTTATAAAACACAATATAGCAATCAGTTTATACCCTTCACCAAAATTTGACAACATAAAATCTTGTCAATTATCGCTACCTAAGAACAGTGAGCAATATTTTAACAATTACGAGGAAATCATTTGGGTTATCTTAAGTGGTATATGCTAATGAGTTTTTTTTAAAATAATATTTTCTTTATATTGTAGAATGTCATGCTTTTTCCAATTGGATTGGGTATCTCAAACTTTTCTAGTACAGCAAGTTTTTGTTCTTTCAGTGAATGTTTCATCATTTCGTAAAATTTTTAAATACATTTTTTGTCGTTTTCCCGAAGTTTGAATTTCAAATTTTTTGTCAAGTGAAAATGAAGTAAGTACGTAACGAGATTTGAAAAGAAAACTCACAAAACCGGATCATCTATTTCGTTTCAAAAATGAATATTTAATTTTTACGTGTTTTTCTTCATTTTATATTCAACTACCTACAATACTGCCGTCCACCGCGTATTGTAAATATGTAGGCATTTAAATTTTAAATAAATAACTAGGTTTAGGTACAGTGTAAAAGTGAAATTATTTATACTCAACTTGAAACCTGAAATTATTTAACAATTTACCAAAAATTAAAGCGATTACAACGGATGTCAAAGTTGCTAATGTGCTGACGCCAGCACTTGTTTTTTTCTCTTCTTTGTCATTGTTGTTAGGAGGAGCACCCTCAGCAACCTTGGTGAAATATGGCAACACTTTTATATCAGCCGGGTAATTATAAAGCCACACAGGTCCTTCAATTATTTCCGCATCCTTGTTTACTTCATCTCTCCAATACCCCTTGGGTAAATAGATATCTCTACTTTGGGCACCTTTTTGCACCACAGGAGCTACCAGGATGTCTTCACCCAATAAAAATTCTGCAAAATGGAAAAACGTTAGTAAGTTTATTTGTGGTGTTATACGTAGTTTTGTGCAAAAAGTATTTTCTTAGATTTAATGATAGGTCTAGGTACCGGAATCAATCAAGTGGGTTACTGGGTCTGTAGGATCAATCCACCAAATGGGAGGATTCACGGGGGTGCCATATTTCACTGAATTTTTCATCGCTTCTAATATTTTATCGGAGTATTGTACGTGCAAATTGACGAATTTCTTGGTTAATTCAACTACCTATAAAAAATTTTAAAAACACAACGAGGTTAGGGTATTTTTATGAAAATAACTCGAAGTTGAATTAAGTGCATAATTATTTTAAAAAGTCTGTTATCAAAAAAAAAAAAATTGGAAAGTGTTCCTTCTTGAGCTGTTTTTTATCATCTTTCATCTAAAATCATTCTCAGAATTTTCAAATTTTTGAAATAAAATAATAACCAGACCCGCCCCTGAACTTCAGCATTTATCATGAGATTTACTCAAGAATTTTATGTTGAATATAGTGAACAGTTGAACACTTTGTTTCTAAAAAATATAATATATTAATTTTTTTTTTTTTGAAAATTTATCTCAATTTATAAACAAAAATTTTCAATACAATGTGTGATTACAAAAGAAAATTCAAGTCAAAAATTGGAAAAATTCAAATCAACAAATATTTTTTAAAGTCTGTATTTTTCAAATGCCAACAATATTTTTATTTTCAACATGAAAAGGATTTTTGACTAAACGGCCACACCCTGACCTCCCCCCCCCCCCCCCTCCAAGAATACGTCATACAAAGGACGATGAAACATTTTTGAATCTAACACTTCATTTTTCAACACAAATTTTTTTGGTGTGAAAATATTGGAAATTCTGTATTTTTTTCTTATTCCTATGTTAAATATTCAGAAAATTGTTATGGGTGATGAAGAAAAGACCTAGAGGTAAAATCTCAAATTTCAAATTTAAAAAAAAATAACGGACACTCCAGTGAGTATACAGGGTGTACCGGATTAATAGTAAAGTCTTCCAACCAGTAACTATGTAACTTATGATGAGTCGATGTAAGTAGGTTTGCCTAATCTCCGGACTGCAGGAGCTGAGTTGCGCTCATCGAAATTTTTGTTTCCTTTTTTGGCAGAGTGTTTTCCACCTTGGGCTGCTGAATAACAATAATAGTTAAAAAGTTGCATTTTGCGGGATCAAATGACAAATTTTGTCTAGAATTATTTTTATGAAACTGGTAATTTTTTTTAAATAATTTGACAAGGAAATCTTCACCGTGCAAAATATTTAAAAAAACTTGTAAAAAAGTGACATTATTATTCTTATTTTTCTGTGATAACTCAAAAAGTTGTCCTTTGACCAAGCTTTTATTATTAATTTTTATAGACGAAAAAAAGCTACCGATTTTATTGGCGCAAACCCCTCTCCTCTATCTTACTCCAATCAAAAGTTATGACGAATAATTAATTGGAAAACGTCTGAAAAAATCATACCTACTTAATTGAAATTTTTGTCAATTCATTTTTCTTAAATAATTTTTTCATAGGTACTTATGTTTTTCTAAAAAAATTGACTGCTCACAATTTTTGATACATTACAAAATAATTATTCAAAAAAAAATATAATAATTTGAAAAAATTGAATTATGAATTTTTTCAGATGTTTTTCGACAAATTATTCAGTCATAATTTTTGATGGGAGTCGGACAGAGGATGTGATTTTGAAAAGAGCAGCCTATTTTCATCTAGAAAAGTTGATAAAAACAGGTTGGTCTAAGGACAACTTTTTCATTTATCACAGAAAAACTTCAGAAAAATAAGGAAAATTGTCACCTTTTTTTATATGTTTTTTCAAATATTTTTCTCGGTGTAGACTTCTTTGTCCAGTTATACCATAGATTAACCTATAAATAGATAGCCAGCCTTCATGTGAAAAAAGTCTTGCTCTATGCTTTTAGTCAACCTTTAAAAAAAATCAAGTTCCACAGTTTTTGTGAAAGAGGGCGTCTTAAAGTGAACATGTGTGAGTGCGTGATATGTCTGCATCCTTCCCCTTTCCACCTTAAAAATTCTGCTACGTAACTGCCATCTCTGAATGAACTCTGTAACTAGACAAAAAACGGGCTACTTTTTAACAAAATAAGCGAGACTTTTTTATGCATGGGCTGGCTACCTACTTATAGGTTAATCTATGGCAGGCCCGTAGTCAGGGGGGTGCTAGGGGTGGCTAAGCCACCCCTAGCATCAGACTGAGCCACTCCTAACCAGGGATGAAAAGTTGGCAAAAAGTTGGCAAATTTGTGGTGTTTGTACAATGTACATAAGTTGAAAAAAATTGTAATTTTACCAACTCAAATTTATGCTAAAAATGCATTTATTTTCTGTCAAAAATCATATGTTTTTCAAAATTTTTGCCCTCGCTTCGCTCGGGCAGTATTTTCTTCCAACGTTTTGTTTGAAAATTAGTAGTGCGAATGAAGAAAAAGCATATTTTTCCTTAAAGAATCGTATATTTTTTCAAAATTTTCGCCCTCGGGCAATATTTTCTTTACCACTTTTTAATATCGATAGTATGAGTTGAAAAATGTCTGTAATTGAATTGGCATTTTCAATGATTTTGCACCCCTCAAAAAATCACGTCGATTCGTCTCTGCCCCTAACAAATTACGAAATTTCGTCAATAAGCAAAGTTTAACAGGAAAAACATGCAAAAAAAGTTTAAGCCACCCCTAAAAAATGACTCTGACTACGGGCCTGATCTATGGTTGTACAAATTACCAGTTTCATGAAAAAATTGTAGACAAAAATTGCCATTCGATGCCGCAAATCGCTCCTTTCTAGCTATTATAACGTTGTTGAGAAGTGCAAGGTTGAAAACATTTGGCCATAACAAAAAAAAAATTTGATGAGCAGAACTCAGGCTCTGCAGCCCGGAGGTTAGGTAAACATACTTACATCAACTCATCATAAGTTGCATAGTTGCTGGTTGGAAGGCTTTACTCTCAATCCTGTACACCCTGTATATAATATAGAACAAGATGCAGCAACTCAAATAAATTGAGTATCTACTGACCTATGCTGCATTCAGTGTCTTAAAGAGCAAACTTCAGTAGTAATTTCGAAAGATTACCTCGTTTCCATATTCCGAGGGCAAATAAGAGAACTGAATCGCTGGCATGAATACATTAGCTTGCATCCACCTGATGAACAGTTCGCTGGATAACACCTCGTTGTATACATTACCACCAACCATATCAGGTAACACAAACGGATACCCCAAAATATTCATAAACAATAATGTTGGTATGAATGTGGAAAATGACAAACGTCCATCACCATCATCCCACTTTGATTCACGATCGTACATACGTAAGAAAATAGGATGTTTCTGCGTGCCACGAGCTGACCTAACTTCCACCATACCTCCAAATTCTGCCGCAGCTTGTATATAATACTTGAGATTAGTTTCAGGATGATCTTCGGATATGAGATGGTAGACTGGAAATACAGGAGCATAACTACTTTCACCAGCGTCAAATTTATAAGAATCCACGCCAGTTTCAGCTTGTAACTTTTTCAGCCTGCTTTGCCACCAAGCTGTAGCATTTGGGTTTGTGAAATCAATCTGACTGGTTCGCCCATTCCACCATTCGCCGGCCACAGAACCATCGTAGTTTCGTACAAAATATCCCTTTTCAACACCTTCCGAATGGAACGGTTTGCAGTCTAAATTCACAAAAGGATGTACCCAAAATGTCACACGATATCCTAGCTTCTTCAATTTCCGAATTAAATCACTCATGTCGGGAAATTTGGTTTTGTCCACCGTCAAACTGCCATAGCATGTTTCCCAATTGTCGTCGATTTGCAACTGACTATTCGGTAATCCACTCGCCGAGATTAGGTTCGCATAATCCAGCACTATTGTAGTATTTATTTTGGTTTTATATTTTGCCCAAGTCGACCATATCGGATATCTGACCATTTTCTCATCTGGTAAACCAGTCGGCTTGCCTAGTACATTCTCGACAGCGTGCAGATAAGCTTCTTTCATGTTGTCCAATTTACAAAGCGTATACTTCAGTTGGGTTATATTACTGCATCTTAAGTAAGGCGGTTCTCTCGACGCGATCAAGTCGAAAAATTTCTTATTTTTGTTTTGAGATATAAACAAAGGTGTAGTTTGATCGACGTACAAGTACATTCCATTACTTACGAGCCAGAAAGGCTCTAGTGTCGATGCGAAGTCATTTTTCAAGTACCAAGGGTATTTTATATCCTTCCAGAAATCCACATTCTTTGTTACGAAAGGGTATTTATCATAATTCACAAAATCCGCGGGCCAACTTTGAAAGTTATTTTCAGCACCGCCGTACAAGTAAACATAAGTCGTGTCGAAACGTACTTGCAAAGGTTTTTCATATTTTGTGGTCAGCTCGTATACATTACATTTGTCATCCTTTCTCGTTACTTGAAATTTCGCGAAGTCTGACCATTGTAAGCAAAATGTGTCTTCTGCAGTTGTACAGTTTGATGGCGTCACTTTGTCAAATATTTTAATATTGATCGAGTGATGGAATCCTGATGTCTCTGCTGTAAAGAAAGGGACCGCGCTGAGTTTTGTGGCTTACAAATTGGATAAAAAGAAGATACCTATTGTATCTACCTACCTTTTTTAAATTCGTGCTCATATTTGACAGAAATGTAGTCAGGTTCAACTGTGATTTTCCTCTCAAAGGCATTGGCCCAGTTTGCAATCAATATCAGTAGGTGAATTAGTAAACACGTTGAAATCATTCCTGAAATTTTAAAAATAACTAACTACACTACTTGTTTAATCTACTAGCACCTTACTTGAGTAAATTAAGTTGAATTTGATTTCTGTCATCATTTCGTTGTCACCAAGAAAATTAAATTATACCTCTTGCAGGTAATTATAAATTTGCATTCGAGCTCATCAACAATAACCGATTTATAAGTTCGAAAATTATATTATTTGCATATATAAAAATGCTTCAAACTTACCCAAAATAATTATACTGAGCCTTGAGCAGAGATTTTTTTTTTTTTAGAAAAATACGTGTTTGGTAAATAGAAAAACAACTTTTCATTCATGTAGGTACCTTGTACATACTGTTCGAATTATGTTGTAATTTTTCAAAGCATTGAATTTGTAAAGCATAAAGCTTTTCAATTATAGATAAGATATGGACTGCTTAATTTTATTACGAGTACCTTGTAAAGTTGTAACCCTAAAAAATTGAAAATTAGGTTTTAAATGATTTGAGTACCTATAAGTTATTGCGGGGTCTTCATCGGATAGTAAAATCTTATAAATAACAGATTAAAACAAAATCATAATTAAGATAAATGAATATGATTTGAGTATATCGCTTTAGTAAGTATTCTCTGTAAAATTTTCTTTGTGAGGGTTACGAGATCCCTGTTGAAACTTAGCAGTAAATATTTGTACTAAATTAGGCAATAATCAAAAATCACAGAAATGTGACATTATACTTATTCCTTTTTTTAGTAAGTAACCTTTTTAAAAAAAAAATTATTCTAATAAAAATGATTGTAGGTATATATATATATAACCTTTTTACATAAAATTTTTAAAATTTTGAATACTTAGACTTTTTTTGAAGAAATAACTATAGCAGGATGAGCATGGTGATTTGGTACCAGACCCAGGAGGCCAAGACCCAGATTTTTAGAATAATAAAATATGATTTTTGAGCGTATTCGCGATTTTTTATCTCACCTCTGGGAGGGGTGTGGTAAAACAATGAAAAACAATAAAAACATACTTTTTGGCATTTTTCACGTTGAAAATTATATCTCTGCGAGTTTTCAACCGATTTTTTTCAAACTTCATATGAAAGCGAAGGTACATTAGAGGGAGTACCGTGGATTTTTTTTTTCAGATTTTTTCGATCATAAAAATGACCTTGAAATTGACCTTGAAAACTTCAAATCGCACTTCAATGATGCCACTTTTGTAGGGATAAGTTGGAAGATTTATAGGACGTTATTGGGAGTGATTTAGAGTGTTTTGCACCATTTAAAATTTTTTATTTTTATTTTTTGACTTCATGACTAGGGTGGAACGAAAATCAAAAATTTTCGATTTTCAAAATGTAATAAACGCGGAAAAATGCAAAAAATCTTTGAAAAAAATTCCAAAATGTTACAGAATGGGTTTTATGCCTTTAGTTGGCAAGTATTATCATCGTTATTAATATTTTTTGAAAAATAATCCAGAATTCATCAGATCATCGCATTTATGAGACATTAAAAAAATGTCATATTTTACATTAAAAAAAATAAAAAATTTGTAATTAAAATGGGTTTAACATACACAGTTTTGCCCTAAAAGACAATTTACAGTGATTTTTCATCTTTTTCATGCCCTTGAGAATTTTTCAAAAATTACGAAAAATTGAAAAAACTGAGGAAAATGATGGATCCCGAAAATGAATGTAAACCGGGAAAATCGTCGTAAATTGTCTATTTGGGCGGAACTGTGCATCAGGGTGCAGCGAAAATCAAAAATTTTCGATTTTCGAAATTTAATACCGCGGAGAAGTTGCGTCTTTGGGAGACATGAAAAACAAAAAAAAAAAAAATTTTCAAATCGAATAATATCTTCCGATCGCCCAAGAGTCCTCAAATTTGTGAAAATTTGCAAGAAATCAAAATTTGAAAAAAAATCCAAAATGGTACAGAATGGGTTTTATGCCTTTGGATATGGCAAGTATTATCATCGTTATTAATATTTTTTGAAAAAAAATCCAGAATTCATCAGATCATCGTATTTATGAGACATTAAAAAAATGTCATATTTTACATTTTTTTTCTTTTAAATGAAAAAAAATATAAAAAATTGGGAAAAGAGTTTTTGTAATTAAAATGGGTTTCACATACACAGTTTCGCCCAAAAAGACAATTTACGACGATTTTCCATCTTTACCTTCACTTTTTCCTAATTTTTTTTCAATTTTTCGTGGTTTTTGAAAAATTCTCAAGGGTACGAAAAATATGAAAAATTGCTGTATAAATTGTCTTTTTGGGCAAAACTGTGTATTTTAAACCCATTTAAATTCCAAAAATTTTTTCACAATTTTTAATCTATTTTTTTCTCTTTTTTAAAAAAAAAAATGTAAAATATGACATTTTTTTTAATGTTTCATTTCAAAAAATAATAATAACGATGATAATACTTGCCAACCAAAGGCATAAAACACATTCTGTAACATTTTGGAATTTTTTGCAAATTTTGATTTTTTGCAAATTTTCAAAAAAAATTGTCCCTATTTCGCCAAAATAATTTTTTTTTGAGCTAAAAAATTTCCGTTTTCCGAGCCTCAAAATATTTTATTGTTTGAATTTCTAAGCTTGCAAACATTTTTTTTTTTTTTTTTTTTGCAAAACAATGCTCTTAAAGTATTGGTCGGTTATCGTAGAAAACAATTTTGGTAATTAATAGGTAAACAATTAAACATATGTACTTCGTTGGTACACTGTAAAAAGTGCAAACGAATCGTGTTTGCTAACTTTTTCCTAAAAACCAGAGAAAATCTACTGTATATCCAAAGGGGAGGGATTTTGCAAAAAAAATTAATTCACTTATCGCGCCGCCTCTCTCATGTATGTACTTTACTCAGATACTTACAAGCAGCTTCTTAGAAATAGAATTCCGGTGTGGAATGTTAACCTGTTGTAAACAGAGCGCGGTTTCTTATCAATCGTGCTAACTAGTTTACCTCAGTAATCGACGTGGTGCGGTTTAGTGTCGAGTAATCGTTGGATTTCCATTGAATACGCGTTAATACGAACGCGAATTTTCAACTGTGATAAGGTAACGTAATTTCGATTGAAGTATTTCAAATTCATTATCCTCTTGTACATATAATTGTTTTAAAATTTTGTATTTTATAACCCGGTGTGTCAATTACCTAATTGCTCAGATAAGGTTAATACTCTGCTTATCAATGAATTATCTAATCAGTGATAATTTTACGCGTGCTTTTTGAGCGACAAGCATGGCGCTTGTAGGTAGATAGACCGGGTAATGAACTTGTCAAAAACTCGTCCAATTAATTGCCGAATCTCGATTCCGAAAATTTTCTTCAGTTTAATTAATTATTTGCTTACGAATACGACAACTTTTATTATTTATGAAGAACGAGATGACTTTTTGATCGGAAATTCGATTTAAATACCTATCAAATGCCAGTACACATTGGCTCGTAATTCGTAGGCAGATGCAACTTGGAGAAAAAATCCCTCGTTTGCGTTTAAATTGCAAGTGTTCGCTCTGTATGAAAATTACAGGAGATAATAACTCGGCCTTGAACGTAAGGTTCAACGGTAACAATTGAACAGTGTAGAATTGACGTTCTTACATAAATACTAACACGATGGATGAAGTATTATTATGTTTTTCATCTCGATTATAATATTTACGTATTTTTAACACGTTTGCGAATTTTTAATCTAGCCAAAAGAAATAGGTATCAAGTAGTTTGGTATTTTCTCAACATGAATACATTTCTAACGAACTCGTAGCAATGACTTTGAAAAAGTAAAATCCCAAAGAGTCATTTCCTATATTTTATTAAGGACGAAAAGCCCCAAGTATTTGTAAGAATTTTTCTTCGAAAAATACCATTTTTTACGAGTTTTATCGGTCGATAGGCTTCAAATAGGAAGCAAATTTTGATATGGTTGCGGTTAAAAATAGTTAGCAGATCCGATTAACTCGATAACGTGTAATTAAAATTCATATAGTAATATTTAGCTTCGAACGACGTGTTCGTTCACACGCAGAGTAGGGAGCTATAGATACTAATTCTGTACACTAAAGCACCGATGATGGAAGTCACATTTTTTTCAACTTCGAGGTTTTTACGTTTTTTGAATTTTGGACACTTGTAGGTTCATAAACAATAAAAATCTCGAAGTCGAAAAAAAATGGACTTCCATCATCGGTGCTTTAGTGTACAGAATTGTAAGAAGGTCCAATTTTTTATTAGGTAGGTACTCGTGTGTTTGTTATTCGTGTTCTTCTTAATTTTTAGTTCGTGTTATTAATTTGTTGAAAGATTAGGATGTTGACAAAAAAAATTAATTACCTGGCCACCGATATTAGCATAAAAATTGAATGCAGTGTTTCGAAATCGATGTTTGATTTTTTTTTTTGGATAATTCCTTATTCTTTCTAACGTTTTTTTTTTTTGCAAGTTTTGGAACTTGGAAGTAAACAAATCGAAATTATGTTTTCTGAAAGTTTAGGAAGATGTAGGGTACCTAGTTCATTTGCATACTACATACTTTTTTTTAAAATTAATAAACTGCGTTTAAATTATGGTTTATGAAAAAATTACGTAAGAGGAGATAGATGTGTAATTTGGTACCTAGTTGGGATTGGTAGAGGAAAAAAATAAATAGGCACGATATTATACTGCTGTCTGCGTTATTTTGGAATTTGAGGAGCAGGAGTTATCCAATTCTTAATCTTGAAAAAATAATCTATAGAATTTTTGAAAAATTTGAAATGAAATTGAAACTTTTTTGATTGAAATGTCGATCAATTTTTTCAAAAAAATAAATAAATAAGTAAATAAATAAATAAAAAATCAGTCCATTGAACATTCTAAAGAAATAGAATTCCATTTTTTTTTCTGAAAGATAAATAGATTGAATGTATTTTGAAAATTTGCAGCGTTTAATCACAATTATTTCATTAGGTGCCTAATTAATTTGGACTTTAAAAAAAAAAATTTATTTAGGTATAAAAAATAAAGTTTTTATTAGGTCCCTATATATTTGTATTGGCTTCTTTGAAAATGAATCAAGAGATTTTTTAATAAAAATTATTATGATCTTCTATTTTTTTTCAAAAATAAAATTTTTGACTTGCTTTTGATCAATAAAAAAATTGAAAATAAGTTTTGAATTAATAAAAAAAAAATATTTCGTAGGTATTTTTATCACATTTTTTAATTTTTTAAAATTGAATTTTGCTCGATTCATTTTGTTATATTTCCTAAAAATAAATTGTAAGAATTTATCAAACGATAAAAACAGTTGTCAATTTTTGAAAATCAGTTTTAATTTTATTTCCGAAAATGAGTGGAAATCATTGACAATTTTTTACTAATTAGAAAATAAATAACATTTCACTTAAGTAGGTACCTAGTTGGTTTTTTTGTTAGGTTTTTCTGTAAAAAAAAATGAGAATTTTTGGAAAAAAATTAATTTTGATTTTTTTCAAACAAACAAAAATATACTTAATATAATAAAATACCTACATTAAAAAAAGAATGCTCTAATTGAAAATGAATGCATCTTAATGTTTTTATGAAATAATCTTTTTGCAGAAACTGATTTTGAAATTTTTATCAATCATTAAAATTTTTAAAAGCTAATTTTGTTCTTGTTTTTTTTCAATTTGGTTTTTCTTTTTCAAAAATTTTGAATAATTTGCAATTTTTGTTAAAAAGAAGTAATAAACTTATGATTTTTTTTTTTCTTTAAAAAAAGTATTGAAATTTCCATCAAGGTACAATTTTTTCAGAAATTAATTTTGTTATAATTTACTTTTAATTATTTAATTTTTCAGTTTATTAAACAAAATGATAATTTGAAAAAAATTTTAGACAATAATTTTTTATTCATTTTGAATTTAAAAAATTTAATCTAAACTTTTTAAAACGTTAGGTGAAAAATTGCCAATTTTTTAAATTTTAAAAAAATATTCAGTTTTTTTTTTGTTGTTTTTCTAAAAATGAATCATCTGAGAATATTGCAAAAATACATATATATTTTTTCTGTTTCCATTTGAAAAAAATGAGTTTTCACTTTTTTTAAAAGCAGTAAAATAATTTAAAATTTTCAAAAATCAGCTTTGAACGTTTTTTTAAATGTTGAAATTGAAAAAAAAAATAAAAATAAAAATACAATTCGACTTTTTTACAAATGGAAAACTTTTTCAGAAATTAACTTTGTCATTTTTAAGGTGACCAAAATAACAAAAAAAAAACTGTATTTTAATTTTTTAAAACAATTTTTTTTAAATGTTGGTATTTAGATTTCTCGTTTGCTTTTTTAAAAATGAACCATGAACATTTTTCATTTTTTTTTATCAGTTACATTAAAAATTAAAAAAAAAAAATCTACTATTCATTTTAAAAATTGAAATTAATTTACAACAGTAAAGCTTGTGAACTGGTTTGGAACGAATTTGTCGTCCATTTAGAAGACTCTAGTAGGAGATACAAGGCAACGTTACCCATTAGACATTTTCAACATTGTAGAAATACGTTAAACTTGGATTCTGAAAATTCCTTGTCCTTCCTAAATGTCTCGAAATCCGATCCAATTGGTTATTTTTTCTAAATAATAAAGTATACAGTTTAACAAATGAAAATCCTAGACAGAGTAAAACCACATCATGACATCAAACATCAATTAGGTAACAAAAATATTCCACTATGGAACCATATACTTACTATGTATTGTTTAAAAATTTCCATTAAATCGTTATATGCCTACGAAATATATAAAAAAATCATTTTACATAAATCTTTCAACTTCAATAGGTTCTTAATTATGCAAATAGATAGCTTTGCCAACGTGGTTGATTTTACGTAGCAAATCACGAACTCGAATACAGTTTAAAATTGAAAAAATTACCCCATACCTAGGTACTCATATTCGTGCCATCGAAGTCTCGTATTGGGTATTTAAAAAAAATTGATGCATTGACCTAGGTATTTATCTATAAATAAATATCTATACTCAATTTTTTAAAAGTTCACTCGCGTTAAATGACCTCTCCCCAATTGTCCGTTTATTGTTGTTGATTTTTCTGTCTAAAGTATTGATAATAATTTACTGTAAAATTTCCACGTTTGGATCAATGTCATCCACATTGTATTTTAACGGCATCCGTAATAAAAGCGTTAATCATCATGCAACAATCATGAACATAATCTTTAAATTACTCATCACCGTGAACTTGGCATCTGTAAAATTAACTAGGTACAAATAGTTGGTAGGTATATTTGGCTAAATAAAAAAGCATTAGTTTTCTAATATTAAAAAACCTGATTTCTGGAATTTACCGCAAAGCTCACCGTGTCGCCCACCAGGTTGGCTTCATCTGCAGTCGATCGTACTAGAAAATTATGGAAAACTAGAAAGATTACAAGGTCAACGAGTTTGAATATGTCGGCTATTGGAGAACCGCAGCGAGTTCAGCAGGTGGCAAAAATATACAAATTTCAATCGACTTAAATTTTTTTAGCACATTGGGTTTTTAATTATAATGATATTAATATGGGCAACCTTGCTAGCCTAATAATTGGTCATTTTCCGCGTGTAGAAAGTGTATATCTTCCGGTTTTGATGTATAGCCCAGTGAAATAAGGAAATAAAATTGCATTTTGGGGTCGATGAAATTTTTGAGATTTTAAAATTTCCTTCTGATGTACTGAACTGATAAACCACCAAAAAGTTTTCGATATTCACCCTTCGCGGGAACTTCCCGAAATGTATACCCAAAGTTACTACCTCGTTGTTTTTTGCGTATAACTCTTCAAATATCCGTTTAAATATAAAATTGGTCATAACTAAAAGTGAAGTACATAAAATTTGCAACGAAAAAGATTGTATTCATTTTTTTGAGAAGTGAACGGGTGGCGCAAAAACAAATGTCAAATTATGTAGGGTACCTATATTTAATCTATTTGGAATTTAAATTTTAGAATTTTTATTTTCAATTTTTTGAAGTAAAAAAAATTTGAAGAAAATTTTTTTCACTTTTCAATTTTTATGCGTGAAAATATTATGTTGATTTTTTTCTGAGAAACGAAATTCTTATAAATAGATATCAATTTATTTGTTGGTATAGGTACTTTTTTTTTTTTTTTTTTTTTTTTTTTTAATCTTTCTATTATTTTAGAAAAACTTCTAAATGTTTCGTAAGAAAAAATCTCATTTATTTTTTGGTAAAAAATCTCTGTTTTTGAAAAATATTTCTGAAAATCTTAAAGGAAGAAATTTCATTTTTTTTTGTCGAAAAAAAAATTTCTGATTTTTCTTGGAATAAAAAATGTCTTCATTTTTTATAATCAGGGAAGCATCAGACAATTTTGAATTTTTTTTGAGTAGTTTTCAATATCTTTTGGAAGAAATCTTCTTGATTTTTTGAGAGTAGGTACAAAAATCTCACAAATTTTCTATTTTAAATTTTTCGAGTTTGAAAAAAACGGAGTAAAAATCTTTCAATTTTTTGTCTCCATTTTTTTTCTTTCTTTCTTTCTTGAAAGAATCTCGATGTTTTTAGAGAGAAAAAGTCTTCGTTTTTTAAAAATATTTCTGAAGTCTTTGAATGAAAAAATTTCAAATTAGGTACGCATATAAGACAATTTCTAAAGTTTTTTTAGAATAAAAATTGAAATTAGAAAAAATTCTTCCCGATTTTTTGAGAGTAAGTAGGTACAAAAATTGTTCAAAACTTTTATTTTTAATTTTTTGTAGTAAAACTCTTACAATTCTTAATTTTTATGCATAAAAAATATTATTTATTTTGATTTTTTTGAGAAAGGAATTTCTTATTTTCAGATAAAAATCTCAATTTTTGGTCTTTTTTTTTTGAAAAAAATCCTGAATTTTTTAATTAAAAGTTTCTGTTTTTGAAAAATATTTCTGAAATTCTTTTGAGAGAAGAAATTTCAATTTTTTATAATAAGTTACGCATAAAATAATTCTAAACTTTTTTTCGAGTAAAAAATTTTTAATATTTCTCGAGAGTACAAAAATTTACCACATTTTTATTTTCAATTTTTTGGAGTAAAAAAAAATTGAGTAAAAATCTTTTAATTTTTTGTGCATAAAAAATATAACATTGATTTTTTCTGAGAACGAAATTTCCCATTAGATAACTCATTTTTTGAAAAAATTCTTCTATTATTTCAGAAATTCTTTTTATGTTTTTAGAGAGAAAAAAGTCTCAATTTTTAAAAAATATTTCTGAAATTCTTTAAGGAAGAAGTTTCATTTTTTTGCTCGTAGAAAAAAATCTTAATTTTCTTAGAATAAGAAATGTCTCAATTTTTTATGATGAGGTTGAGGTTACACATAAAAGAAATCCAAAAATTTCTTAGATTAAAAAATTTTCAATTTTTTTTTTCGGAAAAAAATCATTTTGATATTTTCTTTCTAATTTTCCAGTGTAATAATTTCCAACATTTTTTTTTACAGTAGGTAAAAGTATTTTAATTCAGAAAAGAACTGTTTTTTTTTTTCTAAAAAATAAATTTAAATTGTTTTTTTAGAAAAAAAATGAAGGAAAAAATCAATTTTTCCCACAGTCTATTTTTTTGTAGGTATGTTAAAAAATATACAATTTGTCTGGATAAAGAATTTAAATTGTGCAAAAATCTTTCATTTTTTGTGCCAAAAAAACTCTTGTTTTTTCGGGAGAGGGCGGTATTTTTAGAGAATAAAATTACTTTTTGAACCATTCTAAATCACCTCCAAGTTCGTACATTTCATGAAAACTGGACATATAAACTTGCTCAAAATCATTTCTATTACTAGCATTTTGTGTGTTTTATGCAAAAGCACCCAGGGTTTCACATTCTTCAACTTTTATTTGAACTTTTTTTTTGAGTGAGGGTATGGATCGACCGCTTCCTGAATAGTAGGTATGTCAGGTATTCTCAGAAGTGGGACAACCTTCATTTTTTTCACCTTGCATATTTTGATACGTGTTTTTGCACCACCCGTTCACTTTTGAAAAAAAATTTATATGAGCTTTTTTGTTGCAAATTTTATGCACTTCAATTTTAGTCATGATCATTTTTTTGTTTAAACGCATATTTGAAGAGTTATATAAGTGAAAAACAACGAGTAGGTAACTTTGGGTATAATACATTTTGGGGGCTTCCCGAAGGGTGAGGATCGGAGACTTTTTTGTTGGTAATTAGAACTCTGCAAGGAACATTTTAAAATCGAAAAAATTTCATGTGATTTGAAATCCAATAAAACTCCCATTTTTTGGATTTGTATGACAAGTGTCTCTCATATCACGAATTTACGAAAATATACGAGAATAATCGACGGTTTAGAACTTGTTCTGTCTTGTTGTGATCGTCATCGCGGTGTGCTTTTCATTAATAAAAAAGCGCGACGTGGAGTTGAAATAATTACACATGAGTCTAGTTAAATAGTTGTCTTGACTAGGTTTCCGGTCTATCTTTTAATTATGACGGGCACCTCCGAGGTATCTCGGGTACCCATATAGATAATAATCGTATAAATTCGACAGCCTTGATGAGACTATGTATTTTAGCGATATTTGACATAATTATATTGTTACCATTATGGTCGAGATTACGCCGCCGATGCGAATATCGCGTAGTTGTGGAAAAGTACGAAACTTTTATTTTATTTTTTTGTTTTTTGCTTCGTCTGGTTTAATACGGTGGAGGTATTTAATTTAGACGTTCATAATGTCATATTCGTATATATACACTATGTACATATAACGACGTAACATTCGAATAACGATGTGAAAATACTGCAGTAATTCCTTTCATTTGACGAACACGATTTTATTATCGTATCATATCCTCGAAAGCTTTACAGGATCGAGTACCTACTCGGAAATGTAATACCTCGTTTTTATTTCATTTTAACAAAAGTGTATGTACAAGCGAAGACCTTGAATACTTACTGTACGTATCGCAATTCTTATTTATAATCGTTATCTACATTTGTGCGGTAATGGATTAGATGGCTCTGGCTATTCAATACCGTTTGAGTAATCTATGACACTTGTCTCTAGAATCGATTTGTTTATCGGTGTGTTTTTGTTCTTCTTTATTTTTATTTATTTATTTTTCGTTTTCATTTTCGATTGTTATGCACATTTACTCATGTAATGAGCTCATGTAGATGTACATAGAATGTAGCTTTTGATTCATTAATACTTAATGAACAGAGCGAAATGTATGGCTCGCAGTTCGTATTACTTCGAATAAATACCTATGTAAATTTTAACCGATACTCGTGGTCATTATTCTCATTCAATTTATTATTAGTACCTTCTTGGATTGGTTGGTATGGAGGTGCTTATGGAAACAATAATGAAATTTTATGTGTGGTGGAGTAGATGGGTAACCAAAGAAACATGTATTGGAAGGGAATGAAGATTTGAATAGTTGGATTTAATTTATTTGATATCTTCGATAAGATAGGTAGTTGAAGAAAAGGGCTACCTATCTAAAACCACGTCAATTAGAAATCGTATATCTGATCAATTTTTATTTGACGATTTAGAATTGTTTTGCATAAAATTAGGAAACATTTGTGAAATACCATTTATTTTGCTTGTTGAAAAAAAACTACAAAAAATTATGCATAAAAAAATGTTTTTGAGAAAGAGATTGAAGGAATTTTTTTAAATCAAAATTTGAAGAAAAAAAACAATCAAACAAGTACACATAAAAATTATTATCTGGAATATTGTACAAAATTTTGGCAAGAATGTGAAAAATTGCATTACAAAACAAAATTTGAAAACATGTTGTAAAATATTTGTTTAAAAATAATATTGAACAACCCAAGCAGCACAATCGACAAATTATCGAAATAAAAAATCGACAGAATATCGAATTCGATAAAGTGTCGCGTTAGTTCCGCCTAAATCGTGAAATTATCTTTCGATATATAGATAGATTATCGACGAATTATAGTTAGCAAAAATTTCGAGATTATAGTAAGATATTTTATCGATAATATATCTATAATATCGAAAGATAATTTCACAATTTAGGCGGAACTTTTGCAACACTTTATCGAATTCGATATTCTGTCGATTTTTTATCGATTTTTTATTCCGATTTTTCGTCTTTTACTAGCTTTTTTCTATAATTAAAAGTCATTAATTAGCATAATTAATACATTAAACTATGCCTAAACACATTAATCATGTTACGGTAAGAGGATCATTTCAGAAAAAGTCAAAAAAAATTATAAAAAATCTGCCACCCGTGGGGCTTGAACCATCTACCTCCTGCATGGTAATCCTCTTCCTTAACCACTATGCCATACCTTATCGTTGAGGAATTAGCAATAAAACGCTTATAATAGGCAGTTTAGTACTTCCAGACGTGTTGGACTTAGAAAAATTTTCACCAATTTGGAAATAATTTCAAATATCGTCACAAAATCGTTGAAAAATCGTTCGACAAATTTCAGATTATTTGTCGATAATGTAGTTTCAAATATCGCCACAAAATCGTTGAAAAATCGAATTCGAGGAATTTCATATTACGTGTCGATAATATAGTTTCAAATATCGTCATAAAATCGTTGAAAAATCGAATTCGAGAAATTTCAAATTACGTGTCGATAATAAAGTTTTAAATATCTTCACAAAATCGTTAAAAAATCGAATTCGAGAAATTCCAGATTATTTGTCGATAATATAGTTTCAAATATCGTCACAAAATCGTTAAAAAATCGAAATCGAGAAATTTCATATTACGTGTTGATAATATAGTTTCAAATATCTTCACGCAATCGTTAGAAAATCGAATTCGAGAAATTGCATATTATGTGTCGATAATATAGTTTCAAATATCTTTACAAAATCGTCAAAAAATCGGATTCGATAAATTTAATATAATCTGTCGATAATATAGTTTCAAATGTCGTCAAAAAATCGGTAAAATATCGAAGTCGAGAAATTTCATATAATCTGTCGATAATATAGTTTTAAATATCTTTACAAAATCGTTAAAAAATCGAATTCGATAAATTTAATATTCTTTGTCGATAATGTAGTTTCAAACATCTGCACAAAATCGGTGGAAAATCGGAATCGATAAATTTAATATTCTTTGTCGATAGTATCGTTGACGAATATCGTCATAAAATCTTAATAATATCGAATTCGATAGTTTTTAGATTTTTTGCCTATGAAGTTGTACCGATAAATCTTTATAATATCGTGAGAACATCTATGGATTTTCAAACGATTTTTTATCGATACGTTACATCTTCCGATATTATCGATCGAGTGTGCCGCTCGGGAATAAACACTCGAGCAAAATAAAAAATAAATATTAAAATAAAATTAAAAAAAAAAATTGAAGAAATTATTTTTAAAAAAATGAAGATCTCGTTTTCGAGAAATTAAAAAAAAATTCTTGAACATATAACATGGGGAAAAAATAGATGAAGTATAAAAAATTAACCTACCCATCAATTTAAAATATTGAAAAAAAGTTATTGCAATAAAATTTTAAAAACCGGATGAGAAAAAAATTTGAAAATCTGTAAAAGATTATGAAAATTTTTCAGTTAAATTGAAAAACTCGTGAAGATTGATTCTCAAAAAAACTAATTGTGAAATTTTTTTTGGAAAAAATTCAAGAATTAATTATTTTAGAATTCAACTTTTACAAAATTTGTAAGTAAGATATTTGTTTGTTGACAAAAAAGAAGTGCTCAAACAAAGTCTTAAAAAACTGATTGAATTAAACTTAAAAAAGAAAAATTTCAATTAAAATTTGAAAAAAATGTTTACTGTTTTACGACAAAACTGAAAAATTTTTTGCAAAATACGTATTTCTTGAAAAAATAATTACGAAAATTCATACAATCAGCAAAATTTCAATAAAGTATACCTATTCTAATGAACTTTTGAGCAATGTTTTTAGTAAATTATTTTAAACAAAATAAAAAAAAAAGTTTTTGAGGAAAAAATGTAAAAATTTGATCTTAAGAAAAATAGGGTGTCTATAAAGGTCATGAAAATCATGAAATTTGAAAATGATTCGTGAAATTCATGAAAAAGTCATGAATTTTTCAAAAAAATCGCTAGGGGTCGAGAAAAGTCATGCGAATTTTTGATAATATTACCCGGGCAAAATTATATAAAAAAAAAAACGTAAAATATTGTGATTTTTCTGAAGAATAAAATTGATTTTCTTGAATAATTTTTTTTTTTCGAGAGGAAGGGAAATCTATTTTTTTGGAAAAAAATCCTCATTTCTTGGAATAAAAAAAAAAGAATTTTGTGGAATAAAAAAAGGGAATTTTGTGGAATGAAAAAAATCTGTACAAAGCGTTAAAAAAATTAGCAATTTTTTGAAGTAAAAATATTTCTAAAACTTTATTTGCAAAAATTTCTCATTTAAAAAAAATCAAAAATCTGAATTTCATAGTTTTGGAATTGGATATTGTTTTGAAGTAAAAACACTTTTCGAACTGTGGAGTATAAAATCTCATTTTTTGGGGGAGGATTTTTTTCAATCTTCTAAAAAATCAATTTTTCTATTTTTTTGGAAGAGCGTCTCTGTTTTTTGAAGAAAAAATTCTCTTTTTTAAAATAAAAAAGATTTTAAAAATTTTTGGTTCAAAAATTAAAAATTGTTTTGCAATATCAAAATAACTCATTTTTTTGAAATAGAAAAATCTCAAATATTCTTGAGCAGAAATTTTTTCGGAGGGAGAAATTTCAGAATTTTTTGAGTAAAAAATATCCATTTTTTTTGTAAAATTTTCTAATGTGAAGATATTTTTTAAAATTTCTGTGGAAAAGTTTCTTAATTTTTTCTTTGTGAAGAAAAAAATTAGGTAGTTTCATTTTCGAAGAATAACTGGAATTTTTTTCGAACAATTTAAAAAAATTCTTCAGAGATAAAAAAAATCTCAATTTTTGGGGATCATTTTTTTTCTCTGATTGTAGGTAAAATAAATAAATAAAATTTTTTTAAAACTTTATTGGGACAAAAAAACACGAAAAAAAAGTTTTTCTGTAGAAAAGTTATTAAATTTTTTTCCTTACAGATAGTAACTATATTGTTTTTTGTTTTTTTTTTTGATTTTTAGGTATCCCTCCTCCCATGACAACTGAAAAAATTCTGAGTAGGTAGGTACTTGGGGTAAAATAGTTTGGGAAAGAAGTGAATTTTTTTCATCTTGTCAGCTGCCAAATTGTGCCTTCCAGAACGATTTGAAATTTTCGAATTCATTTTCAAAGTCATTTCAGGAGTCGGAAAAATCTAAAAAAAAAATCCCAACATTTTCCTTGCGTACTTGTACCTACATGCCTAGTTTGGTGAAAATTGATGAAAAACTCGCGAAGCTGGCATTTTCAAGGTTAAAATCACGTATTTCGAGGCACCAGTTCCCATAAAATTTTTTTTTTTTAATGGAAATTCGGCTCTGGGGCTGATTAAGCCTCTTATCATACCAGAGCCTTTCCCAAAAATATTCTCCCATGAATTAAATAAGATAAAATTATTGATTTGAAAAATGAAAAAATTGTTAAACATTGCATTTAAAATTATTTCTTCATATTCGTCAATTCCAACGATTCCGAATAAAAAATAAAAATAAATCTCTGCGAAAAAAATTATTTATCAATAATTCGACATGTGTTTTGCTTCCTTCCTCGTCCCTCATTTCCAGTTTTTAAAATAACTGGAATAATACTATAGGTAATACCGCAAATCTATATACGTACCTACAAATATTACGTAGGTACCTTCAAACCACAAACTTCGTCTTAAAGGAAGTTAATCCCATCGACCAACGTCAACCCAGCTTCGGAACTCGTTCTCATTGTCGTATTTACCCATCTTCAAACCACTCAAAAGGTATTATTTCGTAGAAATGGGAAATCCCGTGAAAATTTTCCTCCTACTCGAGTGAATGACCTCGACAACAGAATGAAACCAATTGAAAAATACATCGCGTATTTTATTTGGTTTTCTGCGATGCATCGTGCCATAGATTAGACCTAGACGACATAATTCCGCGACGATTTAGTCTCAATAGAACGTCACTTTGTCGTGTTATCGCGTACCATTATATTAATTATGCTAATGAATATATTAAAGTGAATTATTGGCCCATTACCTGCCAACATAATGGACGCTTTCGTGTCGCAGCTCAACAGAATTAAAAAATGCAAATCACCGCAGTCATTACTTTTAACTAGGAAGCCTGCGGTATATTGCGTAGTGTTCGGACACTCGACACTCGTTCTGAGACTGAGAGATTTCAATGAAAACTATAAAATCATCAAATAGGTATACTGTTCGCTCATAAAATATACCACATATTATGCTGACCTGGCGTGAAACAATTTTTCTTATTTTTAACACGATTTCGATTGTTATATTTGTTGTGTTCAAATTTCGTAATTTAAGTAAACCTCATTCACCTTGATGTGGTTGAAATTTGATTTTTCGTCTAAAAAAATTCACCAAAAGTCTAGTAAACTAATTTAGTTTATATCGTATTAGGTTCAAGGTCATTAACGTAAATCGACACCGCACACGGTTTAGATTTTTTTTTCCCTACCTTATATCTTCAGGATATGTACGTAATTACCGAGTGTCCGAAAAATGGGATGTTTTTATAAATTTTTTTTATTTCATTTTTTAGGAAGTACATACACGCGGGTTCATTTATGTATTACTCATTTACTTAACTATTAAAGCACCTTTCGAAGGTAATTCAAAGATTTCGTCAAATAAACACAGAAATGTGTGAATGACCGTGACTGATGTTGTAATGTTTTTTCTAAACGTATTTATCGAGTTCTCATTGTAGAATAAATTATATATGCACACTACACGTACCTGAGCCAGATCACGCTAATTCAAATTACTACCATTTTACCGGTTATTAAACATTTTTACGGATTCACGACGTTGTACAAAATATCGTAACTTTACGTAGGAAAGGAACACATTCGCATTCCGTAAGCATTTCATTCCCTACCTAAATGATTTTTTAATGGTTCGGCGCGTTTTTGTGACAATTTGCTCGGCTGCACTGAAATGTTTCGTCGTGTGGTATAAATAAAAATTTTCAAATTTTTTACCCTTTCTACGAATTTAATTAAGCTTATTTTATGCCTTCTTATACGAACTTAGTGCGGATTTGCATATTGTTATTTAACGCATCCGACTGCTTAAATTTCTACTTCTAGCCGTTGTTTTCTTCTTTTATTGCTGACTCGATGCTTTCACCGTAAGCGTCACCTCCCCCCCCCCACCCCCCGAAGCGATGTGAAAAATTCGCGTGGTGGCGATTACCATAGAAAATACGTCGTCGCTTGAAATATACTTACGATGTCATCGTTTTTCTAACCACGTGTGTACGAATTAAAGAGTTTTCTTCGAGCGAGGTATACCTATTTTAAATATGTACTACGTACTAAACTAGAGTACCTAATTTTTATAGACGAATTTTCTCGAAAATTCTATACACGAATAATTATTCGAAAATAGGTAATACTTTTTGTCAGGAACTGAAGGGGAAAGTGCTCAGCCCACTGAAAGAGTACCTGGAAATGAGTACGATCTCACCAGGCCCAATTTTTTTTTGTTGATGATAATAGCACAAATTTTTTATTTTATAATATTTTATAATTTTTTTTAAATCATAAAATTAATTATAAAAACTGTTGAAATGGCTGTATAAACATTATTTTGATTATTTTTAATCAATGAAAATCCATTCGAAATTTTTATGAAAATAAATAAAAAGTACCTACTCGAAGATTAGGATTCTATAGGGCATATTTTTCAAAAATTAAAAAAAAATACCTACTGGAAAAATTTTCAAAAAAATTTAAAAAAAACTGAAACTTGAAGAGAAGAAATATTTTTGGAAAAATGTTCATTAATGAAATTAAATTTTTGAAAAATATTCTGAAAATATATTCTTGTAAGAAAATTGCGAAAATTGGAAAAATTCCACAATTTGAGCGATGCAAAAATTTCCAAAACAACAAAATAATAATAATAAAAATAAATAAAGGGAACAATGTTTTGCAAAATGTTCACAATTTTGTAATCCAAAAACAAAAAAATATATATATAATATATGGATGATATTTTTTGAAAATGTTCTTAGAATATAATTATCACCACAAGTAAATTGTGAAAAGTAGAAATTTTATTGCAAAATATTTCACAAGGTTGGCTTTGCAAAAATTAAAAAAAATGTTTGCGAAGTAGGTACCTATTTTTTTAATCGATGAAATTTTTATAAAATATTACCAAAATTGTCTTTGCAAAAAAAACAAAAAAAAAAAAAAAACAGAAAAGTTTTGTACCAATTTGAAAAATAATTTTTTGAAAGATATTCACAATTGACTTTGCAAAAATTAGAAAATATTTTTATAATATTATATGAATAATATAGCATTTTTTTTCTTCATTTTTTCGAGACTTTCTCCGCAAAAAATTGCGAAAATCAGATTTTTATTATGAAATACTCGCAACTACTCGTACCTATATGCACAATTTTGACATTGCGAACAATTTTGTAAATTGGGAAATAATTTTTTGCAAAATATTAATAATTTTGACCTTGCAAAAATTAAAAAATATGCAAATAAATAATATACTTAGTGCTTTTGCCCTCATAAGGACAATTTTCCAAAAAGTAAAAAAAAAATCAAGAAAACAAAATATTTTGTAAAATAGTCCCAAAATAATAAATGTCTTTGCAAAAATTGTAAAAATCAAATTTTTGTAAAATATTAACAATTTTTGACCTTAAATAGAACCCTTTTAAAAAATTTTAAATACGGTATAGTTTTTTTTTTCAAAATATTTGCAATTAGGTAAGCTTTTTTAGAAGTAGGTACATAACATTTTCATAAGATATTCTCAAAATTTTCTTTGTAAAAAATTTTAAAAATCAGGGAGTATTTTTTCATTGTTTGTAAGTAAAATATTAACAAAGAATATTAACAATTTTGACTTCTATTTCACAATTTTGGTTTTACAATAGGTAACCTATTTTTTTTTTGCAGAATATTTACAATT
This sequence comes from Balanococcus diminutus, assembly GCA_959613365.1. Taxonomy (NCBI): domain Eukaryota; kingdom Metazoa; phylum Arthropoda; class Insecta; order Hemiptera; family Pseudococcidae; genus Balanococcus; species Balanococcus diminutus. Next base: position 29,466,155 of record OY390718.1, on the reverse strand, counting down.
TTGACATTTTCAAGAAAATTTTCAAAATTGTAACAATTTATATTTAGGTAGAGAAAAAATTGTATAATTTTCTCGAAATTAGTCCTTGCAAAAAAATAATTTCTGAAATTGCAAAAATTTAAAAAAGAACAAAAAATATTTTTTTATAAAATACCTATTAACAATCTTGGGGGGGGGGGGGGTCACATGGCCAAGTGCGGGCGTACCTAACTTTTTAACTCTGCATCTAGAAAATTTTTCGAATTTATAATTTTTTCAACCTGTAAAATATTCACAATTTGGCCTTTTTAAAAAAATCAACTATCAATTTTTTGCAAAATATTTTGCAATTTTGCATTTTTAAACAACCTTTTTATAATTAAAAAAATTTTAATTTTTTTTTTGTTGAAAAATTCAAAAAAAAATTCTTTTTTTAAATAATGAAAAATTCCTGATTTTTTCCTTGCAAGAAAAATATCAAAAAGTTCTTTTTTGTAAAATATTACTTTTGGTATTGCAAAAATTTTTCAACAAGTTCAAAAGAACTGAAACATAATTTTGCAAACTATTTGCAATTTCTGCCAGATTTTTTTTTTTTTTTGAAACAATCTTTGTAAAATATTTTTGGAAATACCCTTAAAAAAAAGTAAAAATTAGAAAGTTTTTTACTTTTTGAAAAAATATTTATAATTTTGACATCGAAAATTTTTTTGCTATGAGCGAACTGAATTTTTTTTTTGCAAAGTATATTCATTCGGGCTTCGGAAATTCTCAAAATGAAATTTTTGTGGAATATTCTCAAAATATGACCTTTAATAAATTGTGAATGACTTTGGAAAAATTTTGTAAAAATTAACAAAAAAAAATCAAAAATGGAATTTTTGAAAAATATCCTCAGAATTGTCATTGCGAAAGATTTCGAAAGTCAAAAATTCATTTAGCAATATATTCGCAAATATTCAAAATTTTCCGTCTTGCTTTTTTTTTTTTTTTTTTTTGAAAAATATTTGCAATTAGATTAGAAAAAAAAAAATCAAAGTGAAATTTTTGCAAAACATTGAAAATTGACCTTGCGAAAATTTGGCACTGAAAAATTGATAGATTTTTGGCTTGTCAATTTTATTTTCTCTTGGCAAACCTGTATCAAGTTCATCTTTGCTTATGCAAATGATTAAAACATGAAATTTTATTACGTAATGTAAGACTTATTCGTTTCCATGTGAAATTTTCGTTCCAACTTTTTCGAATAAATATAATAACCTTTCAACCTTTCTTTAACCTAATCATTTCTACGATTTTCGTGTTAAAGATGTTAAAATTTTACGATTGGTTATTTTAATAACGTATTCGAGGAAAAGTAAAAATGCACAAACATAAAAAAATAATTAACACGTATCTTGATATTTTATGCAAATTTCAAAATTTGTATCCTCAGCAATTACACTCTTTAATAGTCTTTATATGAAAATACATACTTTGTTATACTTTAGTTAATCGAGTTTCTACAAGTTTTTATGTAGATCGCGCCAGCGTTTTCGGTTATCCTTGACTAAACATAAATGTAATAGGGACTTCCGAAAGTGACGTCAAATTTCTCGATGGTAAGAAATTGGCATGAAATTGGTTACCAAAATTTCGACGATATTATACTAAAGCTTTTAATGAAACATCAACGTTTTGGGAAAATTGATGAAAATTCTTACCAGCGAGAGTGTAAACAAACAAAAAAATCACGTGATTGGAAGTCCCTATTCATTTCAAATAAAGTGCGTGTATTTGTTTGATTACATAACACGATGACGCCGATAAAGAGATCAGCAGAACAAAATGATATTTTTTATGACGCTGAGTCAGCACATTAGTCAGCAATTTTCCAACGTACAGTTTCGCACCCGGCCTTGATCTTGGCTCTGTTTCCACTTAAATTAGCCAAGGTAGATTTGTGGGTTCGAATTTTGCTTTCGCACTTATACGTATATCGGATGATTTATTCCATTTTAAAGACATTATAGAATGAGTAATTTAGTCATTGGGGTTATTTCGCTGGCTGATTTCGGTTCAAAATATACGTCCATGTGTAGCTTATATTAAACGAAAGCAGTTGGAAATTATTTTTGTAACAAATCGTACCAAAGGAGGCAGATAATTACTTGTTATTATGAGCTGTAAATTTTGTTTTTCTTCTTTTTAGTCATTTAAACTCATTATATGTTCTATCGACGATTATTATATTTTTAGTTTGTTTAGTGAGCATGTCTAATGTGGTTTTTTCCTTGATTTCTTTTTCTTACCAAGTAAACGGCCGAGTTTACTTGCAGTGTAAAGATACTGCAGTGTAGGTGATTTCGTATTTTTGTTTCTTTAGTTTGGTGAGTACTTTTTAAAATACTAACTTTAATTCTAATTTTCGTCAATTTTATCTTATTTAATTTTTTTTTTTCATTTCATGTTTAAATTTATAACACCTATCAATATGTTTTTGACAATTTCTGAATTTTTATTTTGAAAAAATCAGCTTTTAAAACTGATTTGACTGCGTAAACGACTTACTCAGAAGAACTTTTATTGCTACAAAAAATGCTCTATATTTTTTTCGTCTGTTACAAAAAAAAGAAAAAAAAAAAAGAAAAACAGTGATACCTACTTTGAACATTTTTGACAAATACTTTCACATTTTTCCAAAAAATTCTATTTAAATTTTTTTTGATAAGAATAATTTTGAAATTTTCTTTTAAAAAATTTAAAAATGCCATTTATTGAAATTTCACAAAAAAGCATCTCATCTGAAAAAATATTTGTCTAAAAAAAACCTACCTACTTAAAATGTTTCAAAATTTTTATGAAAAAAATTTTCCTAAAAAAAATTCATAAGTTCTGTAATTTGTTTTGTAGGTATCAATTCACAAAACCTTCTCTAAAAATTTTTTTCAAATGAAATACATTTTTCAAAATTTTCCAAAATATGAAAATTAAAAATTAAAAAACACATAAAATCGTCAGAGAATTTTTTTGATACCTAGGTATATTTTCTTTTTAAAATTTAAATTGGAAGTATATTTTTTTTAAATTGGGGTCATTTCAAAATTTTCCTTTAAAAAAATTCAAACATCTTATCAATTTTTCTTAAATCTCACAGAAAATCGTGTTTTTATTATTATTATTTTTTTTTAAGAAAATACATTTCAAAAATTTTTTGAAAAAAAAAAGAATCAAAAATTTCAACATTGAAACAGAATTACTAAAAATCTTGTAATTTTTTTATTATTTTTTTTCAATAAGTAGGTACCTACATAATTATGTATAACATATCTACCTATTTGAGAATTATTTTGAAAAAAATTTAAATGTAATAGGTATCAATCTAAGTAATCCTATCAAAATTGAAAAAAAAAAATCACAAAAAAATCGTTAAAGAAATTTTTTGATATACCTACTTCCAAACAAACAAACAAACAAACAAACAAATGTAAAGGACTTTATTTCAAAATTTTTTCGAAAAAATTCTGAAATCCTTTCAAGTGTGTTAGATAGTTACACAAAATTTGAAATTTTTTTTTAATGGAAATTTTTCTTGAACGATTTTTTTATGTCTATCAATTGTAAAATATTTTTCCTTTTAAATATTTTGTAAATTAAAAAAAAAAACAATTGATTGACAGTTTTCATGTTTTTTTTTACCATTCTTTTATATACTTGGTATGTATGTATGTCTCATGGAACCAAGAGTATGTTTTCGACCAATCCTCTCTCATTTAATATTTTACTGGAATTGAAAGAACATAGTGCTCACATTAGGGGTTTTTGAGGTCGCTGAATTCGATTTTCGAACTCAAATTTACCCCCGACCCCAAATTGAGCCCCTATGAGGGGGTTCAATTTTGAAAATTTTAGAAAATCACAACATTGGTATCGAAATGTAAGTTTTCGAGGTCGCTGAATTCGATTTTCGAACTCAAATTTACCCCGACCTCAAATTGAGCCCCTATGAGGGGGTTCAATTTTGAAAATTTCAGAAAATCACAACATTGGTATCGAAATGTAGGTTTTGGAGGTCGCTGAATTCGATTTTCGGACTTAAATTTACCCTTGACCCCAAATTGAGCCCTATGAGGGGGTTCCATTTTGAAAATTTCAAAATTCACAACATTGATATCAAAATGTTGGTTTTCGAGGTAGCTGAATTCGATTTTCGAACTCAAATTTACCCCCGACTCCAAATTGAGCCCCTATGAGGGGGTTCAATTTTGAAAATTTCAGAAAATCACAACATTGGTATCGAAATGTAGGTTTTCGAGGTCGCTGAATTCGATTTTCGGACTTAAATTTACCCTTGACCCCAAATTGAGCCCCTATGAGGGGGTTCCATTTTGAAAATTTCAAAACTATGAAATTAAAATATTTTCAACGACAAAAAGAGTTAAATAAAAATGTAAAAAAAATTTTAAAAACCACGCTTTTATTTAAAGTTGGTCACTTTGTAAAATGTTATTCATAGGGAAAGAGTAATGCCTTAAAAAACAAAAAATAAAATTTACTTAAATACAAAAATGTGTCATGAAAATTTTTTTTTCAAAAATTTTAATGATGAAAAGCGTGGTGGGGTGTGCGAGGAGCAAACGAATACCTTTTCGATTAATGCCCACCACGATTTTCATCATTAAAATTTTTGAAAAAAAAATTTTCATGACACATTTTTGTATTCAAGTAAATTTTATTTTTTGTTTTTTAAGGCATTACTCTTTCCCTATGAATAACATTTTACAAAGTGACCAACTTTAAATAAAAGCGTGGTTTTTTAAAATTTTTTTACATTTTTATTTTCAAAATAATTTTAAAATATATGAAAGGTATGAAGATTTCCACAGTAAGAAAGTCGCTGATTTTGATCAAAATCGACAAACCAGTTTTGGAGATAACCATATAATGAAAATTATATAAAAATCCTTATTCCGTTTTTTTCTCTCTTTATGGGAAAGGTGTGTGAAAATTTTTCAGGAAAATTTTGAAATATTGCTCTTCAAAAAACGTTTACCAATATTTTTGGCGATTTTCTTTTTTTTGAATCTTTTGATACAATTTTTGATTTTTTTTTCAGGAAAATTTTATAACATCATTCTTGAAAAAAAAACATTATGGAGATGATTTTTGGGGAAATTTGAACAAAAAATAATGGAATTTTTTAAAATAAAATTTAGAAATTTTTTTTTCTAAAATGTTCAAAGTATCTTCATTTTTTAATTTTTTTTGTAACAAACAAAAAAAAAATTGGAGAATTTTTTACAACAATAAAATATTTTGAATGTAAAATACACCAGATAAATAAAATTTGCATATAAAATTTTTGTAAGCCTCAAAAAACCTACCTACAAAAAGATATTACGCGCTGATTTCACCTCGGTGAACTGGTTTTAGAAATATACGCGGTGGAAATTTTCAAATCACTTTAAAAACTTTGAATACAGCAGATGCATAAAATTTGCAAATGACCTTTTTCCCAGCACTTAAAAAGACCCAACGAGAAAAGTTCTGTGCTAATTTCATCTCGATGAACCGGTTCGAGAGATATGTACTTATTTGTTATGGAAATTTTATTTGTTTGTACGATTGTAACTATAATACTTCTGAAAAAATAAATCAGCTTTTCTACCGCGAAGTTGAGGTAGAATTTTTTTTTTTGATTTTTGACGTTTTTTTCCTTTAAAAATCTAAGGAAGTATATCCTGTTTAGAAAAATAGATTTTTTTTCGATTTCAAGTCGTTACTAATAATCATTATACTCGCGATCTGACGCATGAAAATTTTTCGAAATGATTATTCTAAAAAACCGCAAAAGTGAATACCGTGGATGACTAATGGTGTTAAATGAGTTCGGTAATTTTATTGTTTTTTTCATTCGCGGAGACTGAAATTTTTGGAAAAATGCCATTTATAAAGGAAACGACTAGCCACTCGTTGAACGTAATTTAACACGAGGGCAAGTTCATTGTGGAAATTCGACTTGTACAATATGAACCTAGTATAGTTTGGAAACTTAATTACCTATCTTATTTTTTCGATGTTGAGCAATACTATAGCTCGTATAACGAAATCACAGACGTTTTCGAAGCTTTTACGTAGTAGTCGTAGGTAATGGAAAGTATCACGTTGCAGATTACACTTCATTTTCTGTTAACAAATTTAATTTTCTTACGGTATAGTTCGATAAATCGATAGGTTAATCTTAGTTTTATATTTTGAGTTAGTTTTCACGTGTATGTGCGTTTGTGTAGGTAACTTTTAACCTGCAGAATTCGCAGCCAACCAGGCAGAGCAGCGTTAATTAATCTTATGAAGTATTTTCTCGTGGCATTTCACGTCGAAATCTAATCTCTTTCTAGTCGACGATGAAGTACACACAAGATGGTGTTAATCTCTATCTATACTTTCCATACTTAGGTTTCTGGAGATTTACACGAGTCTCCGAGTACGTTGTACGATTTAAAATTGACCAAGTCACCGGTTTCGATTGGAAGCTGTAGTTGAAAAAAATTTTCCTTCGAGAATTAGCTTCTACACTTTTCAGGCCGCGTCGTTCACCTTGAAAAATATGTGTACGTCCATAACAAAAGGGCCCATTCCGTCGATCACAGTTTTCGAGATATAGCCGTTTTTATGAAGTTAGGTCAAAAAATACGATTTTCGGTTTTTTGGATTTTTGGGTGTAGGTAACACTGGTCTATCACCTCAACCCGGCAGAAGGCCTCGGTCGCGTTTTTTCTCAGCAGTGTAGCAACTTGAATAAAACTTTAAAAAGGGTCCATTCTGTCGATGTTAAATTTTTCGTATAATTTTCCGATTTTTGGACATTGGGTTACTGGAAACACTGTTTTTTCACTCTCCACTTCGAAAAATAGTTTCATTTCTACTCCTTTTTGAAAAAAAAATCACTGAATTAGTCTGGAGAAAAAAAAAATTAAAATTACTTTTTGATAATCTTCCATATTTTTCGTTTCGTTTTTCAATTTAATTACAAGAATTTTTAGATGATGAAGAATTTTAAGGGAGGAGGGGGATTTTAAAAATTTCAAAATTATGACCAAAAACCACTCGAATGATGGCATAACTTCAGTAGCCATCGAATTTACCTCATAATTATTTCAATTCTTAGAAATATGAAAAAGGGCCCATTCTGTCGTGTTTGAATTCAAATTTCTGTAACTCTGGGAGTTTTTGAGCTAGGAAGCTCCTCTTAGTCTCATTTCACGTCAAATTTAATGTAATTTTAGGATCTGGTCTTAACTCAATACCGACAGAATGGGCCCTTTTGTTATGGACGTACACATATACTAATATACGTCAGTCTCGCCTGAGAAGGTGTTCGTCCTCTAGAGAGATTCGCTAATATTAATTAGACTATCGACGTCATAGTCTCGGTAATGCACCCCATTTGTATAAGGCGAATTTAGAAAAAAAAAATTTTGTAACTCGTATCATCGATTCTTAATCATATTACGCACTTTTGATTAGAATTTCAAACCTTGAATTTCAAGTTTATACTTATTCGTGCATATACTTAGACTTACCTACTCGTACAAATACCTACATATGTAAGTATCCATACTTGAAGTACTTAACATTGCGTAATTACACGTATATTCATAGAGAGTCATCGTTCAATTTGAATTACCACGGAGGTTACTATGGTATTGTGCAAAGTGTAGCGGAAACTTCACAAATTTAGTACGACTGTGTTTTGAAATTGAAGAAAAATGAAACAAGTAAAATTAATTAGTGATCGTGTAATTTTTTTAAATTTTATTGACGGCGATTGTTTGATCTTGAGAATGTGTATCGTATACTTACTCGTACGCAGTACTACGATTACGATATAGGCGATTTGATTTGAGAAGTACGTTTATTTTGATAAATTTATTGCAATAACCTGTTCGTTTGCATTTTTATTTTTACACTCGGATATTTCTTTTGGTCTTCTAGATTCTGGGAAAATTTTTCTTCGATGATGTGAACGAGTTTGACTGGGAAAATCCAAAGGCGAGCAGGAATCGAATACTTGAGTAGGTGCATGAAGGTGCGGAAAACATTACGTATCAGTTCTAGTTTGATCTAAGTCACACGATTGAATGTTGAAATAATTTTTTTTCTTAATTTCTTTTTCGATTTTTTTAAAAAATCTTTTAGAAAAAAAAAATGTTGAAAAAAGTTTAGGTAGATATTTATTTTTTCAGAAGGTAATATTTCAAAAAAAATTCCAACAAAGAAGAAATTTTCAATAAAAAATACCTACATCGAAAAAATCATCATGAAAAAATTCGTTAAAAAATAATAATTATAGATAATAATTTTCTTGAAAGAAATTGCAAGAGAAAAATAAGAGCTCTCTATAAAAAAAATCGAAAACTGAGAAAACTGATCGTGAAAAAAATTTAAAAAGTCAATGGACAATCTTATCAAAAAATCTAATTTCTTCAAGCAGTAAAAAATTAAAATAAATAGAGCGGATTTCTTGGAAAGTTAAAATAACCCTCCCCCCAAAAAATGAATTTTTATTGTAAAAAAAGAAAACTCTTACAAGAGAGATTTTTTTAGAAATCAAATTATTTTAAAATTAATATTCATTCCTATGTAAATTAAAAAAAAAACTTCGCCCCCCTGGACCCCCCCTGGTTGGCTCTATTTCCACACTACGTTTGAAAGTATGAAACATAGTATATGCTTTTACTCCGTGACAAAATGTCTAAAAGTCACGAATATTAATTTCCACGGAAATTTAAGTCTAAAAAGTATAATAATAAAAAAAAAATTCCAAGTTTCAAAATATCTGACAAAATGTCTGAAAGCCATCTTTTTAAAAAAATTTCTAAGTTTCAGGATGTCTGACAAAATGTCTCAAGTTTAAGAATGTCTGATAACCTAAAAGTCATAAAAATTTTAAAAATTTTTCAAGTTTTAGAATGTCTGACAAAATGTCTAAAAGTCATAATATTTATTTTAAAAATTTCTAAAATACTTAATTAAATAAAAGTTTTAAAATGTCTAACAAAATGTCAGAAAGTCATCTTTATAAAAAAATTTCCAAGTTTCAGAATGTCTGACAAAATATCAGAAAGTCATCTTTCTAAAAAAATTTCTAAGTTTCAGAATGTCTGACAAAATATCTAGAAAAATGTCTAAAAGTCATAAAATTTCAAAAAAATTACAAGTTTCAAAATGTCTTACATAATGTCTAAAAAATCGAATTTATTGAAAATTTTCTTTTTTTTTATGTCGTCCAAACCTAACCTTTTTTTTTTTTTTTTTTTTTTTTTTTTTTTGGTACCCCAATCCAGAATCCTGGTGGGGAAGTTTATTTTAAATTATGGGGAACAGTAAGCCTTTACACGACAGCCCTTGACCTTTCGGTTTATCAGGAACTGCCGCGGAAGGGTGGGGGGTAATTAAATTATATCTAAGACTTAATTATTAAACCTTTTATCCAAACCTAACCTAATGTGCCCTAACCTAACCCAACTGTCGGATTTTCCTGTCGGATTTTGGTGTCGTTTTTTTCCATTTTGGTCTCCGTAAAAGCATATACTATGCTAAAAAAAAAAAAAAAAAAACAGAAAGTCTAGTCTCTTAAAAACCTACCAAAAATCGAATTTTCAATAAATTCTTGGAAAAAAAATGTCGGCTCGTAACTAATTTTTTTTTTTTAAATTCTTAAAAAACAAACTAACAAAGAAAAAAACTTGCCTAAAAAGTTTGGTAAAGAGTAATTCCTATCCCCCCCAAAAAAAAAAAATTACAAAAAAAAACAATTCTGTAAACATGAAGAAATATCCTTCACATGGAGCTTGAAAAAAGAAAATGGACGAGTGGACGAGTAAGTTCTGTGAATAACTGAATATTTCCAAAAAATCGTATTTTTCAATCAATATTGAAAAAAAGTTTGAATTTTCGGGAAAAGTACTTTTTTTTCTTCTAAAAAGGTACAGATTTTTTTAATTTAATTCCAAGGAAGAAAAAAGTACCTATTAATCTTCAAGAACATCGTTCCAAAAAAAAAAAAAAAAAAAAAAAAAAAAAATGTGTCAGGAGAAAACTTTCTTGAAAAAATCTCAATCGAGGCTATCTCTCGGTAAAAAATTTCCAAAAATTGCATTTCTCCATAGATGATTCTTCAAAAAAAAAAAAAAAAAAAAAAATTATAAATTATTTTAAAAAAATAAACTATGTTGATCATTTGAAAAATTTTCCTCTTAAAAAATTTACTGACTTGGTAAGTAAAAAAAATCATAAAAAAATGCTTTAAAAACTTTGAAACATTTTTGCACCAGAAAAAAGTTTCCTCAAAAATGAATATTCTAGGTAAAATTAAAAAAAAAAAAATTTAAAATCTGTTCCATTTTTTGAAAAAACTTTTTCTTGGATAGAATGTTCATTTTTTTCAAATTTTATAAAAAGAATTTCACGAAGAATTAGATTTTTACAAGCATTGTCACGAGATTTTTCTAATTGAAAAAAATTGATTTGAAAAATAGTTGCACCCGAGAAGAAAAATTCTTCAAAAATAATATTCTGGGTGCTCAGAAAAACAAAAACAAAACAAACTGGCAAATCTTCTTGAAATTCTAGGGAAAAAACCTATAAGTATACTCGTATCAATAAATTCTTAATAAATTTTTACAGCAATAAGAATTTGAAAAAAAGTGATGCCGATTTTTTCAAGATTATTTGCAAGAAAAAAAATTAAAGAAATTATTTTTGAAGAAATAACTTATAAAATGAAGTCTCTTTTTAAAAATTCCCAATCAGGAAAACGTCTCAATAATTCTCCCAAAATAGCATTTTTTCAATTTTTTTTTTTTTAAGAAGTTAGAAAAAATTAGGTATATGTAGGAAAGAAGAAAATTTTCTTTGAATACATTTTCTTGGATTAAAAAACGAAATACATAAAAATGATTTGTTTTAACAATAAATTCTCGAGAAAATTCTTTGAAAACGTACTGTACCTAGCTACAAAAAATTAGGTGCCCCAAGAAAATTAAAAAAAAAACAACATAATCCTGTTCACAACTTTATAAAATAAAAGTAATAATCAAAAAAGTATTTTGAAAATCTTCACAAAAATATAATTTTTAAATAAATTTCTTAATAGTAATTTTCAAAAAAAAAAAAAAAAAAAATCAGAAAAATCTTTTGCAAATTCTCTTAAAAATCGCATTTAAAAAAAATTAAAAAATCGAAAAAAAGTTTGACAAAGAAAACATTTCCTTGAAAAAGCATTTCATAAAAAAATAATCATGAAACATTAAGTAGGTATCTCTGAAAAAAAAAAACTTTAAAAATGTGTTCTTATTTTTATGCTCTCTCGAAACAAAAGTTATCTTGGAAATTGATCTTGTGATATTGACTGATGAAAAAAAAAATCATAATAAATAGATATAGTAATTAGGAAAATCGATGGAAAATGCTCACAAAAATCGTATTCTTCAATAAATTCTTCAAGATAATTCCAGAAAAAAAATCCAGCAAATAAAAAAATTTTCTTAAAAAATAATACAATTTTTTTGGGAAAATCTATTTTAAAAAATCGAATTAAATTAGGTACTCAAAAATTTATTGTTCAAAGTCTGTAAAAAAAAACCTTTAAGTACTAGTACTAAAGAAAGTACTGATGACAATTTTTTCTTTTAAATGAATTTTGAAGCCAAGCTAATAGGGCAAAAAAAAATTTAAAAATTAGGAAATTCCCATTTTTGGAAACATTTTTTAAAAACTTTCTGAAAATTAAAAAAAAGTTCTCAATTAAGTAGGTATCAAACTTTTTCATTCAACACCAACAATAGGTATTATTTTATATACCTACCTAATCTTTTTTTCAATTTAGACGGAATAAAAATTTTTTTCAAAAAAAATCAATTATTTCTTCATTATAAAATTAATCTAAAAAATTGTTTCTTGCAAAAATTGTAATTGAAACATACATCTTCAGCCCTGCTTATTTCTTCACAAGGTTATTTAATTCTTACTTAATTAAAATCTAATGTTAGATTGGCCAGGGCTTCCTTTTAATCTCCGTGATCCGAAGCAACCCCCCCACCACCCCGCTTCTCTACGACTATGTTAGGATACGTACGACCAGAATTTGTAAAAATTGTAATTTAAAAATTCCTCTGTTTCCAAAACTTGATTTTATAAGCATGATTATGTAATATAAATTTCTAACGGTACCTCTTTTTTTGCACTTCTTTTTCAAAGTCAAGTATTACACTATCTAACTGATAGAAAATTAAATAAAAAATATACAGGTATACTTAATTTCAGAATATTTTATCAAATTTAGTTTCCATTGCCAAATATACGCGAACATCACGTTGACAAGATGAAAACCGAATTCTTCGTTTTTTTTTGTTTTTTTGTTTCGACGACTGCGATTCGACGTGACGAAAAAGTATAGCCACCCATAACGAAAAGGTGATAACTACTCTAGGAATATAAAACTTTACCGAGTCTGAGTGACATTTACCGAGCAATACGATCGTAAAAAAATCGATAAATTCCATCACCATATAATAAACGTGTACTGATTACAATGAATTTCATTTCGATTTTATTATTTCGAATGAAAGAATTCGCTACGAAAAATAGCTCTCAGTTAACAATAAAGTGTAAAATGGAAAAACTATTTTCAATATGACAAGCTTACATTTTCATTTGTGTTTTCGTCTTAATTTTCAGTTTACCCAGTTGCGTATAAATTGTTTTGTTACAAAAAAATCCCCCTTTCTTTCTACATCGCAAGTGGAACTCGCGAGGTTCGTATTGATTTTTTTTTTTTTTGGCTGCGAGGTGTTTGTCCTGTAACATGGTATATCTGGATAATAAATCTTCTTATTTCGCGAGTCATTCGAGTACTTGGAGAAATATTTTCTAATCGAATCGTCTCACGAGTGAAAGTATTCATCGAATAGGGTGCATTTTGAAAACATATGAATGCTTTCGAAACTCGCCAAAGATAAATTAGTGATAAATAGACAAGTATGGAATATTAGAAAAAATAATGACAAGCACAAGATTACAGCTCAGCTCGATAAATCGATAATGTAAGGAAAGATTGATTATCTACCTTTAAATATAACTCTTTACCTCATCTGGTTTTGTTTCTCTGTTTGTACCTGGCACAGTAAAAAATGAACGACCAAAAACGATTCGCCCTTTTCTAAAAAAAATTTCCCATCGAATGAATAAATTCTCCGTGAATTTCAAATCGCCATTGTACGAGCTAGCAAAAGAATAAATTCACTTTAAATAGCCGATCCAATGAATTTCACGTGATTGAAATGCCAACATAAGAATGTCAAAGTGCTACCGTTTCTTTCGCCTTTGTTTCTCATTCCTCTTCAATATAAACGAGCTTTTTAGCTGTAAAAGTTCCTTTTATAAATGATTTTTTTTTTCAAGGTGCATCGGTAATTTTATCATCTCTGCCTGCAAAAATGTCGATTACTCGAAATAATGCAGATTCGAGTTTTCGAGTAGAATTTGTAATAATAATAATAGGTATTTGTTTCGGCCGTGAAATTTGTACGTGTACCTACCTAATTATCACGTTACAATTTTGATCTAAAGCGTGTTTTTTCTTTCTTTCCTGTTTCAGGTAGTCCGTGCGTACTTGCCAGAAACGCGACCATGTCGAATACTGATCTCATCAGGGAATGGATCGAAAGAGGATCGAGTCCATTTTTTCCACCTACACTGGGTAAGTTTTTCTATAGGTAGGAAGTAACTACATGTTGCGTTTAACTTAAACTTTGACTGATCCTATGCGTTTAATTTCTGGTTTTATAACTTGAAATTAGTGAACATGGTAATTTTATTTTAATTATAATTTTTTCGTGAAGGAACAAATTTTAAGCCTCTAGCTACGATTTAAAAAAAAATCAAGATATTATACACTTATGAAAAAAAAGAAAAATCTTGAAAAATCAAAGTTTTACATGCTCGAGTCCGTTTTTTGATTTTTGAAAAATTAAGGTAGCGAAAATATAAAGTGATAGGTAGGTACCTATTTGAAAAAAAAAACACTGAAAAAAACAGTATCCAACTTCTACTTAATTATTTTATAATTTTAAAACCTACAAATCACATACCTACTTAGAAGAAACTAAGGTAGAAATAATTAGAACTGTGGTATAAAAAACACCTGGGATGCTTTCGTATAACGTGAAAAGAAAATACTTAATTATATATTAAGACGAGATGAAAATTGAAAAAAAAATCTTACACATTTCAAATGTACTTAATTATTGTTGAAGAAATAAGACACGTATGTACCTATAGCTTGTAAATTTGGTTCGACAGAAATTTTTTCTAAATTTTACTCGAAAATAATTTTTGACGAATTTTGTTTTACCAGAACTTTTTTGAAACTCATTAAAATTTAATATTTGGGTGGAAATTCGTTTAATTGCATTTTTTCAAATTTTCTCAATAATAAAGTGTTGTCGCAAATTTTCAAAATTTTGTTAAAAAACAGTTTTGGTCAAATTTTGATTTACTTACCTATAGGACTTTTTTTTGAAATTTTATTCAGAAATAATTTATTTTACATTTTGTCAAAATGAAATTTCGCAAATTTTGTTTTGCAGAAATTAAAAAAAAAAAGTATAAGTAAAAAATTTTTAATAGGTATAACTATTTTGCTGTAAAAATATTTTTGTCATATTTTGATTGACATAAAATTGTTGGTAATATTGCTCGAAAGTATTATTTTATTGGTAGGTATCATTAGAAATCAATAATTTTAGTGAAAAGTTTGCAGCAAATTTTCAATTTTTTTTAAAAAGTAATTTTTGTCAAATTTTGATCGGCAGAAATTTTCCAAAAATTTTATTCAAAATTAACTTGTGTCGAATTCTATTAAAACAAGATTTATCAAATTTTGTTTCAAAAATTTTTTTTGGAAATTTTATTCAAAAATAATTTGTGCCAAATATTGTCAAAAAATAATTTTTGTATTTTTTTTGAAAGAAAATTTCACAATTTTTTTCAAAGAACTATTTTTGTCAAATTTTGATTGGCTGAAATTTTTCACAAATTTTATTCAAAATTAATTTGTGTAAAATTTTATTGAAACACAATTTTATCAAATTTTGTTTCAAAGAACATTTTTGGAAATTTTATTCAAAAATATATTTTTGTCAAATATTGTCGAAAAATAATTTTTGTATTTTTTTAAAAAGAAAGTTTTACAATTTTGTTCAAATAATTAGGTAGGTACCTATTTTTGTCAAATTTTGATCAGCAGAATTTTTTTTTTAAATTATTCATTCGTCGAATTCTATTAAAACACAGTTTTATAAAATTTTGTTTTTAAAAAAATTGAAAATTTTATTCAAATATAATTCGTGCGAAATATTGTCGAAAAATAATTTTTGTAATTTTTTTGAAAGAAAATTTCACAATTTGTTCAAAGAACTACATATTTTTGTCAAATTTTGATTGGCAGACATTTTTCACAAATTTAATTTAAAATGAAGTTGGGGGTAAAATTTTATTAAAACACAATTTTAACAAATTTTGATACAAAGAAAAATTTTGAAAATTTTATTCAAAAATAATTTGTGTCAAATACTTAAAATACTTACCTAATGCTGAAAAATTATTTTTTCTGAATTTTTTTCGAAAGAAAATTTTCCATTTAAAAAAAAAATAAAAATACTTTTCAAACAAGAATTTTTCAAAATTTAACTCAAAATTGATTAGTAGGTTAGGTATAAAATTTTGTTAAAAACAACTTGTTTAAATTGCATTTCACCGAATTTTTTTAAAAATTTTATTCAAAAAAAAATTGTGTCAAATTTTATTGAAAAACAATTTTATCAAATTTTTCTTCAATAAAAAATTTTGAAATTTTATTCAAATAATTTTGTTTTAGGTATAGAAAGTTTTTTGATTTTTTTTTTTCAATTCAAGAAAAATTTGTGTGCCGTATCTCATCTTACTAGATAATTTTTAAAACGTTTTTTTTTTCAAATTTTCAAAATTTTGCAGAAGAAAATTTTTTGTCAAATTTTTATTGATACACTTTTTCTTTTTGAAATATTATAATTATTGTATCACATTGTGTTGAATACAATATTTAAAAAAAATTTTGTTCAAAATAATTTGTTTGAAATTTTACTTTACCTACCTATAAAATCAATTGTTATCCGTGTTTTTTTTGAACATTTTTTCGGACTTTGTTATCGTATAAATTTTTTTGAAATGTAAAAAAAAAAATATATTTTATTACCTATGTAAAATTTTGTGGCAAAATAATTTTTCATCAGATTTCGTTAAAAAACAATTTCTTGTTTATTCAAAAAAATTTAATCAAATATTTTTTAAAAACGTATTTTTTCAAATGTTGTCAAAAAATATTTTATTACCATACGAGTAAATGGTTCACTTCTTTCTTTTTTTTTTAGAAATTTTATTTAAAAGTAATTCATTGTGTCATTTTTTTTGAAAAATAATTTTTGAGGAATTTTGTTGGAAACCAACTTTTTTGTCAAATTTTGATTGTTAATTGTTTTTTTTTATCCTTTTTTATTTTATTTTTTTGTAAATAATTCAATTTGTTGAAAAATAATACCTATGTGTAGTCAAATATTATAAAAAAGCATTTCCCCCTAATTTTGTCAACACTTTTAAAAGTAAATTGTGTTAATTTACTGAAAAATTCAATGATTCGTATAAAATTTTGCCCATAATCGTCTTAACTTTTAAATTTGATCAATAATATTGTGTCAATGAATAATATTTGAAATTTTATTCAGTATCAATTAATAGGCATCAAATTTTTTCAAAAAATAATTTTACGACAAATTTTATTTGAAATCATATTTTCAAAATTTTATGCAAATAATATAATATTGGTATTTAAAAAAAAAAAAATTGAGAATTTTTTTGAAATTTTATTCAAAAATATTTGTTACCTACTAATTTTATTGAAAATATTTATTTAAAAATTTAATTTTTCCAGTAGGTACTAGGTACCTATTAGAAATTCTCCAAAACGACTGAAGTTTAATTCTTAAAGTCTAAATTTAAGTACGGGTTTGAGTAAATTAATCCGAAATATCAAAAGAATTATAGTTGAACGGTTCAAAAATTTGCCCCAATTTGCAAGAATTTAAAAATTTGAAAAACTCAAAGAATTTGTCATACCTACGTTCTTCTTTAATTATGTTAGAGACAACGAAATCAACTTACCTTTGCGTATTTAATTCGGATCATCGCCCCGTAGTCGTCTTTTGAAATACGAGTACATTTTTGATTTCGGAAAAAAGCCAACCTTGAGCTAATTTTGTACGAATGAACCAATGATTTATATATTTTTATTTTACCTACCCGGTAAACACATCGCCTGCTATTCGTATGCTAAAATCACAGAGACGAAAATCGCGGTCTATTCGCATACGAATAGAATGCGAAATCAAAGCAAAAATCGAAGAAAATTTTCTCAGATAAATTCGTATACTATTCGCGAGCGAATATCATGCTAAAATCGTATTTAAAAACCTGTAGATGTTTTGTGGGATATTAGCGCGATATTCGCTTGCGTATCGCATGCCTGAAATCACATTGAAAACAGGCAAAAAGTTCGTACGATATTAGCGCGATATTCGCATAAGAATCGTATGCTAAAATCGCAGTGGAAAACGTGCAAATATTTCTTACGATATTAGCGCAATATTCGCTAGCGAATAGCATGCGATTTTCACTATAACTTCTTTCAATACGTTTTACAAATGAGAGAAGTCAGTTTCAAACATGAACGTGTACTTGAATGTATTGCAGTGACATTTAAACAATAAAATAAAGGTTTTTCTGGGTTTTTTGATTTTGTTGGGGAATTTTGTGTTTTGTTTGATGTTTTTTCTTCTTTTTAAGTAAAAACGCCAATGATTTGATTTCAAAGTGATAAGAATGGAGACGAAGGCAGAATTTCTTGGACGATTTCCACTCACAGTAAGTTAATTATTTTGAATTTATATCTTATTTGTGATCGCGTGAATCTGTGTGAAATTAAATTTTATCAAATCGTAAAAATTTTAGACGTCTTATCAGTGCTATAAAATTTTTCAATTGTTCCTCTTCCTTCTCCAATTTGAACGCAGTATTATGCGAAATTATAAGGAAAGGAAGAGTCAAATCGAAATTTTTGTAATAATCGAAATTATTTCTAAGATTTCAATCTACAACTTTTGTTTGAAAAAACTTTCATTTGGGACTGCGGGACAGCCCTTCTTCCCTCTCACAATTCAGAGTAATAAATATACGTTTTTATACCTATCTAATCTATCTATCTACGTAGTATTGGGCATAATTGGAGGGGGGGGGGGGCGGGCTCAAATTGAGAAATTTTTCAAACAAAAGTTGTAGATTGAAATCTTGGTAGTAATTTTGATTTTCCTAAAAATTACTTTATCAAATGCCACTGATAGGTACTCCAAAAACTTTACGATTCGGCATAATTTCATTTTCCACAGATCTGCGATCACAAATATGATATATTTTCGAATAATTAATTTACTGCTGAGAGGAAATCGTCAAAAATCATTTGCCTACTTTTTAGAGGCGAATTCCGAACGCTAATCGCAAGCGAATTAACAGCGAATAGAACGCTACATTCGCTGCTAATTTCGCGTACTATTAGCGTTCGAGATTAGCCGCTAAAAAAGCGGACATTTTTGATATGCTAATAGTACGCTATTTTCGCATGCTATTCGTATACGATAAATGCGAATTTAGCGCTCTATTCGTACGCGATTCGCATACAGTGTGTTTACCGGGTATCATATACAAGTATACGTACCTAGTTCAAAAAATCAAACGATTTTCAACAAAAAAAGTATACCTACGTATATAAGGAAAATAATTGAATATCGAATTCAAAGGGAAATCCCGAATACAATGGAAATATAAATTGATATAAAAATGTCATTTTAGCGAATTTAAGCACTTTTTTTGAGAAATCAGCTTTAAACTTTCAATCTCTTCGCTCTTACCTTGAATTGGAAACCCATAGGCTATGAAATAAATTTGTTGAATTTTCTCTTTTTGTTTAGACGACTACATGATTGAAAGATTCCTGTTTGTTTGTGACAACGATATCAAAAGAACTAAAGAAGTGATGCAGTTGTTTTTCAAATTCCGAGCAGAAACGCCAGAATTTTTCACGAATCGCGACCCGTTATCGGATCATTTGAAAAATATTCTTGATACTGTGTGAGTACCTCTTTATAAAATAAGATATCATATCTGAACTAAAAGTGTAGGTACCTACATACGTAAGATCAATTTCATATATTTTTATCCTCCCACAGATACGTTCTTCCACTACCGAAAAAAACCAACGACGGATACCAAGTATATATTACTCATTTAGCAGACCCAAACCCGGATAAATTCGATTTCATCGATTACTCGAAAATGTTCTTCGACATGTCCGACGTACGAATGAAAATCGAAGAAAAAATCCCCACCGGAGATGTACCAATTTTCGATATGAACGGATTTACATTTAAGCATTTAATGAAACTCATGTTCAATCTGGGCTCCGTTAAGAAATATATGAGAATAACTCAAGTAAGAATTCTAAAAACTGGCCCGACGAGAGTTTATCAAATTTTGCCAAATATTTTTCCATAAAAAATCGACTCGCTTTCATGTACAAAATTTTTAATAAGAATTTCTTTTGTTCTTTCCAAGTTTCGCTTCTATTTTATATGGTACTGTTGCGTCGTATTAGAAATAATTTATGAACGATGATTTTTATTTTGGCAGGAAGCACATCCGGTATCTTTGAAACAAATTCATGTTATCAATACGTCCTCTCTTTTAGAAAAAGTATTAACTTTACTGAGGCCATTGATGAGAGAAGAAGTGAAAAAAATGGTAAGCTATTGGATATATATCGTTATTTGGTATTTTATTATTAGTTCGTAGGGCAGCTTGTAATTTTAAAATCTTCGCTATCTATTTCATTTTTGATTATCGAATTAGTTCCGATGTAATATTTCTCTGCCTTTCATATCGACGATAGACTATTCTTCCTGCTCTTGTGTATACGTAAGGGAATGCGATACCCATAGAGTTAATTTGAAGCTATATTATGTACGTTCTATTTTTGTTTGTATAATTTTTTCACATTTTACTCGATGTACTAAAAATTAGGTAATTTTTTTTCTACAATTTTGACCCATTCTTTTTTGCTGTTAACTAAAAATATTGAGAAATTTCCTTTTTGATTTTTACGGTAGTGCCTTTTTTTCTCTCTCTTTTTCTTGCCATATCCATAATTTTACATATCAATATCGCATGACTTGCTGTTTTAGATTCATTTTCATACAGAAGGATCTGACACATTGTATCAATTCATTCCACGTGAGGTCATTCCTGTAGAATTTGGTGGCAAAGGAGCTTCCATTCAAGAAACTAGAAGTATGTTCCTATTTATAAATTGAAATTAAGTTGAGTCAAAGTGTTCGCGGTTTGTTCTTTGTTGATGATTGAGTACTTCAAGTTAGAAAAAATCGAAGTAGATAAATCTATTTTGAATTCAGTTCGAAAAAAAAATAAATTGTCATCGATGGAATATCAAAATATTATAATAATTTTATTTGAAAACGATTTTTCAAAATCAATCTTTCCAAATTTGTAGAACATCGAATTTAGGTATTTTTCTGATTTGTTGTTGTTGTTGTTTAATTTTATTCTACTTGAAAATAATTTTTTTCTAGTTTCGGAATCAAAAACATTTTTCAAAATTTTTTGAAAGTAAAATAGTTTCAAAAACTGTAGCATTAAAAATACCAATTTTTTTGATTTTTTAAAAATGATCTTAAGGGGAAAAATTTTATAATAAACGATAAATTCTCAGAATTGACCTTGATTTAAAGTGACCGCCCAGAGTTTTGCATTTTGGGTCATTCCATGTCAATTTGATCTCGTTTCGACCTTAAATCTACCAAATCTGCTCAATTTTTTTTTACGAGCATGGACGATAGTTTTTGGGTATTTTGTCAGAAATAAAAAAAAAAAACTTGGAATTTAAAAAAAAATGATTACTAACTTTTAGACATTTTGAAACTTGGAAAAATAAAATATTAACGACTTTCAATTTTAGACATTTTTCATTTTGGACAAAAAATTTATGGGTACCTATTCTAAAACTGGAACAAATTTCAATTTTGATTTTTTCAAATTTCCATGGAAATATTAGCTGTTTAAAAAAAAATAAAATTGACTTTTTTTAATTTTTTTTTTTGGTGACTTCTAGACATTAAAAAAAAAAATCATATTTCATGATTTTCTTGGTAGGTAAGGTACTCGTATTTTGCCAGACATTTTAATTTGGATTTTTTTTTTACTATACCTATTAATTTTCATAATTATTTCCATGGAAATTTATTTTCGAAATTAGATGACTTTTAAACATTTTATTAGACATTCCAACTTGTTTTTTTTTCAAATTTGAAAAACTTTTAGATATTATTTTGACAGATATTTTAAAACCTGGATTTTTTCCCCAAAAATCGATAATTTGAAGACATTCTTGTCAGACATTTTACCTAAAACTTTTTTTTTTTTTTTTCAAAACTAGATAACCGTGAGACAGTATATCAGACGATTTTTTTCAAATTCAGAATTAAATAATTTTTAAACATTTTGTCAAACACTTGAAAACATTTTTTTAAATTTATTTATATTTTTTTATTCATCATGTAAACTTTTCAATATTTTGTTAGACTTTTATTTATAATTTTCATATTTCCATGGAAATTATTATTTTTTCAATCTTAGATGTATTTTCAAAAAAGAAAAAAAAGAAGAATGAACTTAGGTTCCATTTTTTTCTACCGAATTCATTGGATCTATGCCCCTTTTAAAAAAGTCTCCTCATTTATATATCTAGGGCTCCAAATGAAAAAAAAAATCGAACAAAATTTGTAGATTGAGAGTGAGACCATGAATTTCGATTGGACCTAATTTTTAAAAATAATGTAGGTAGGTGTGTTTTAACAAAATTTGAAAAAAATTCACAATTATTTTTTCAAAATTGCATTTTACTATGATTTTTTCAAAATTGTACCTTAAAGCTAAACTTTGAAATTTTTTTCATTAAAAAAAAATGTTTTGAAATTGTTGTTTAAATGAAAAATTTCCATTGTTTTTCAATTTTTTTTCCTAATTTTAAATATCTATTTTTTTAAAATTGCATTTCAGAAAAATTTTGAATTTTTTTCCAATATTCATTTTATTAGGTATTATTATACCTACCTATTTATTTATTTCAGTTGTTATTTTTTGAAAATTTTAGTTTGATCTGAATTTTTTTTTTTTTTTTTTTTTGAATGACAAAATTTCAAAAAATTTAAGTGTTGACAAGAAAACATTTTTCAGAGTAAATTAAAAAAAAAAAAATGTGTTCTTAGACAATTAAGATTTTTCTTTGAAAAAAAAAATTAGAGTAGCAACTCGGACATTTTACGTATCGAATAATCCGGCATTTTCCCGCCAAATAATTTGTATTTTTGTATACCTATTTTTTTGCAGATTACTGGAGAAAGCAACTCGAAGCGAACAGAGACTGGTTAAATTCGTGTCCATGGACAAACACGCAATACTCGGAATCGAAAAAATCTCAATCTGTTGTACCTCCAAGAGAATCTTTTCAGTCGTTGAATCTTGATTGATACCTTCCGAAGGTAATTGTTACGTATGTGGTGTTATGTATTTCGTATCGCTTTAATTTATAAGGAGAATCGAGTAAACTGAAAGTTTATTTTAAGTATAGCATTTATGTCTGCAAATATTAGACATATTTTCGCACGAAGCTGAAGTCGTCATCTAAAATCAAATGTCTGAAATAAACTTTTTTTTGATCGTTTTTAAAAAAAAAATTGTTATACTAGAATGAAAATTACGAATTTTATTAGTGGTTGTTTTTTTTTTCTTATCCAGTTGTGTAATGTATTTATGTATTTGCCGATTATTTTTATTAATTTCGTTGATATGAAGTTTTTGTAATTTGTTTTTGGAAATAAAAAAGAATATCGCTCGAGTGTTGTTCATTTTATGAAATAAGACGACCTTAATATGTATTATGTACGAGTATCATTTCTATCTCGATGCCTCATTCTAAAATAGAAGACATTTGAAAACGCCAATTTTCAGTATTATTGTGCTTTCTCACCGTGAATAATGTAAATAGCATTTTAGATACATAAATACGATGACGCATGTCGTGGCTTGTTAGTTTTGTACACATATTATTCATCTAAGTATGTTCAAAATGTAAGCACAAGAAATGAAGATTCGGTTTTCGGTTTGCTTTTCAATTTCCTCTCTTTGTTCGTATAACTGTAGCCCGACGAACGCGGAAAAAGAAAAATTCTATGCAATATTCTTATCGAATGAGAAAAAAATAAGTAAATGGAAACATCTAAATCCGTAAGAATAAATACGCTTTAAAAACTTTCCATTTTATTTTCGTACTATAAAAATATAAATTTGATATATATATATATATTTTTTTTTGCAATTACCTTGTTTTTTAATTATCTTACCTAGCTTGCGTATACTTAGGTACCTTATTGGCAAGATTCTTAGCTTTTATATGAAATTATACAAATATCTTGAATGTAATTCCAAGATGTCTACGCGCCTTCGCAGCTTCAACGTTGTAGTAAATAATACGATGCATTTCGAGTTCGAGTTTAAAAATATCTATGTAGGTAGGTACCTAGGTACATTACATACGTAAGATCTGAAGTATCTACGTTGAAGTTGTACGTAACTTGCGAGTTTCAACCTTTTACATACATAAGCTACAATTTCATTTCATTGCATTAGGATATGTTTGGCGGTATTTTAGTAAAACTATAATTAACAGTTCGACTAGTACGCTTAACGTTCCATCCAACCTTTACAACTTAAGCTTAAAACTCTCCGAGGAACGACGTGTTACCAAGCATCATATACTTTAAAACAAAAGTATTCGGGTAAACCGTTTTAATGACTCCATGGAGAGCGCCATTGTTTCTTAGTTAGTTTCGCCAAGATTTAAACGTCGGTTCTATAGTTTCCTATTTTCTCAATCAATGTGAAAAAATTACACCTTTTTGAATATTTGAATATATGTATACTAATATGTGTAGGTACCTACCTAATACCTACCTATTAATGTATATTTTTAATATTATTTTTGAAATTTATAATAACTAGGGATGTGACAAATATGAACCGCAGTTTATTTAAATGGTAAGTAGAAGTCCATTTAAACTGGATATTGAAATGCATTTGTCAGAAATTTTGAAACTTATAAAATTTAAATTTTTTCAATTTTTTTGGATTAACTAGGTACTTTTAAACATTAATTTTTCAAAAAAAAAATATTCAATTTTTATTAATTATGTAATTTTAATTTTTTCAATTTCCATATTTTCATGGAAATTCTTTTAAATTTTTATTTTATTTAATTTTTTAAAATTTTCTCTTTCTTTGCAGTTTTTTTTTTTTTTTTTTTTTGTAGTGTTTCTGCAGTGGAATAAGTATTTATAGCGTCTTGTAGTTTTTTTGGTTGTTTTTTGTAAGTAGTGTTTTTGTGGCGAAAAATTTCCACTTTTTCAATTTTTTTTTTGTAATGAAATTTTGAAAAGAATTCCGATAGTCCAAAAAAACAAAAATCGACTGACGAAATTACGCCAGAACATAGTTAGTTACGTCAAATCGACCACTGAAATCGACTAGCTTTTTACCGATTTCATATCTGAAATCGACGTCGATTTTTCGTAGATTTAGTACTGCCCATTTCGACCATCTTTCGACTCATTTGTGGCATGAAATCGACATTGACAATTCGTCGATAGATATTATCTATCGACGAATTTTCGATGTCGATCAAAACTCAATTTTTAGACGTCCATTGTATACCGAATAATCCTTATATATTAATTATGTATTAAAAAGAATATACCTATTATTTAAAATTTAAAAATATTATAATATGTATTAAATTAAATTTAAAAAATAACAATAAAAAAATTGTGCAATTTTGGACAAGAAGGGAGTTATGAAATAACAATGAAGTGGGACATTTGAGTGTACTGAAAAATAGAGAAAATTAGGAGTTCATAAACAATTAAAAATTTTAAATAATCCATTAGAAATAAGAAAAACTGATTTTTCGAAATTTCCTGAAAATAAAAATTTTCACTATTTCAGTTAGAGGAGGATTTTGCCATGGATCAAATGGTAGCCTTTGTCATTGATTAAATGCAAATTGTCATTTTTTGAAATTTAATGGAAATAATTTTTTTTTACAAATTTAGCCATCAGAAGAGGATTTTGCATTGGATCTCAGGGTGCCTTTTTCATTGATTATAATATGCAATTTTGCAAAACCTCCTATTTTTTGAAAATTACTGCAAATAAAAATTTTAAAAAATAAGGTCAAAGGAGGATTTTGCATTGGATCTTAGGTTAGTTTTTTTCATTGATTAAATGCAATTTTGCAAAACTTCCGATTTTTTGAAAATTACGGCAAATAAAAATTTAACAAATTAAGCAAAAGGAGGATTTTGCACCGGATCGTAGGGTAGATTTTTTCATTGATTAAAAAAATGCAATTTCTCATTTTTTTAAGTTTAGGTACCTACTATTTAAAAAAAAATATATAAATTCAGTTATGGGAGGATTTTGCATTGGATCAAATTGTAGCTTCTGTCATTAATTGGATGAAATTTCTAATTTTTTGAAATTCACTGAAAATAAAATTTTTCATGAATTCAGCCAGAGGAAGATTTTGCATTGGATCTTAGGGTAGCTTTTTTCATTGATTAAAAAAATGCAATTTCTCATTTTTCAAAAATTTCTGACAATTTTTTTTTCATACAAGTTTAGTCGAGGGAGGATTTTGCATTTGTTCAAATGGTAGTCTTTGTTATTGATTTTTAATGCAAATAATTATCATTTTTTGAAATTTTCTGAAAATAAATTTTTTTCTCAAATTCAGCCAGAGGAGGATTTTGCATTGGATCTTGGGGTAGCTTTTTTTTATTGAATAAATGCAATTTTGCAAAAACTCCCATTTTTTGAAAATTACTGTAAATAAAAATTTAACAAATTAAGCAAAAGGAGGATTTTGCACTAGATCTCAGGGTAGTTTTTTCATTGATTAAATGCAATTTATCATTTTTTAAAACTGAAAAATAAAATTCGAAAAATGAATAATTTGATTGCATAAGTAAGTAAGTACCAAAGTACATAAATAAATAAAATATTTTGAAAATCAAAATACTGAAAAATCAATTGAGCAAAAAGTTGAATAGGTATTTTAAAAATATAGTAAGTAGGTAACTAAATCAAAATTTTTATTTCCATTGATTAATAATTTTTGCCATTTAGGTCCACTAATAAATTTATGTAAAGAAGTAATGAGGAGCAGACCTCGAAAAAAAAAAAAAATTTACACAAAAATTGAAAAATTATTAAGTAGGTATAAAGAAGACTAGATTTTTGTAATACAGATATCAGTTGACAATGTTAGAAATATGATTTCAATACGATCGATATCTCGATTTTTAATATCACAAATAAGATCCATCCGTGTTTGTAACAGAAGTGGCGATAAGCCCCTCCCCCTCGGGCCATAAATAAAAGTCACTATATTTTTTCAAATGAATTTGTGACGGTTCAAACATTAAAATATAATACTAATTTTCTATGTCAATGAAAAAAGCAACAGTTTCGAAATTTATTTCGTATTTGTACATGTACCCTAAAAATACTCGACTGCGATTTTTTTTTTTTTTTCATGAAACGCTCACCATCCTAAATAGAAATAAGTTGCCCGCACCACAAGGTTGCGGGCATTGCCGAATTTTCAAGTTTCATTGTGAAAGATTCATTGAAAGAGAAAATTTACTATTTTTTGAATTTTTATGAGTTTAAGGTAAAAGTATATCATTTTTTTAAAAACTTGATAATTTTTTGAAAATTTATCATTTTTGTAAAAATTTACCAATTTTTAAAAATATGTTATCATTTTTTAAAAAATTCATAAATTTTTTGAAAATTCAACAATTTTTATAAAAATTTACTTATCTAATCCATAATTTATTAAAATCCATCAATTTTTGAAAATTTGTTAGTTTTGAAAAATTTGAAAATGTTTAAAAATTTATTAAATTTTTTGAAAATCAATCAATTTTTTGAAAATTTACTTACTTAATTCATCATTTCTTAAAAATTGTCAATGTTTAAAGAATTGTCAATTTTTAAAAATTTGACAATTTTTTAAAATATTTTGTCAATTTTTGAAAATTTTGAAAATTTGTAAATTTTTCAAAATCGATTATAAATTGTCAAAAAGACAAAGTTATGATTTTTTAAAAAATTTTCAAAAAAAAAGTTTATTTTTCTTCAAAAAACAAATTTTATAGAAAATTCGGCTAAAAATTAACAATTTGCAAAGTCAATCGCTTTTACAAAAACGTTCCTATCTAACGAGAAATCGTTACGTAGAATATTGAGAAAAAATTTCTAGCTATACATAAGGGATACCTACCACAAAATAACTACAACGAAATTAAATTTTCTACCGCGATTTCACCGAATGTTTATTGATTTAGATTTTTACATTCCCGAGCAGCACAATCGACAAAATATCGAAATAAAAAATCGACAGAATATCGAATTCGATAAAGTGTCGCGTTAGTTCCGCATAAATCGTGAAATTATCTTTCGATATATAGATAGATTATCGACGAATTATAGTTAGCAAAAATTTCGAGATTATAGTAAGATATTTTATCGATAATATATGTATAATATCGAAAGATAATTTCACGATTTAGGCGGAACTTTTGCGACACTTTATCGAATTCGATATTCTGTCGATTTTTATCGATTTTTTATTCCGATTTTTCGTCTTTTACTAGCTTTTTTCTATAATTAAAAATCACTAATTAGCATAATTAATACATTAAACTATGCCTAAACACATTATTCATGTTACGGTAAGAGGATCATTTCAGAAAAAGTCAAAAAAAATTATAAAAAATCTGCCACCCGTGGGGCTTGAACCATCTACATCCTGCATGGTAATCTTCTTCCTTAACCACTGTGCCATACCTTATCGTTGAGGAAATAGAAATAAAACGCTTATAATAGGCAGTTTAGTACTTCCAGACGTGTTGGACTTAGAAAATTTTTCACCAATTTGGAAATAATTTCAAATATCGTCACAAAATCGTTGAAAAATCGTTCGACAAATTTCAGATTATTTGTCGATAATGTAGTTTCAAATATCGTCATAAAATCGTTGAAAAATCGAATTCGAGAAATTTCAGATTACGTGTCGATAATAAAGTTTTAAATATCTTCACAAAATCGTTAAAAAATCGAATTCGAGAAATTTCAGATTATTTGTCGATAATATAGTTTCAAATATCGTCACAAAATCGTTAAAAAATCGAAATCGAGAAATTTCATATTACGTGTCGATAATATAGTTTCAAATATCTTCACGCAATCGTTAGAAAATCGAATTCTAGAAATTGCATATTATGTGTCGATAATATAGTTTCAAATATCTTTACAAAATCGGTAAAAAATCGGATTCGATAAATTTAATATAATCTGTCGATAATATAGTTTCAAATGTCGTCAAAAAATCGGTAAAATATCGAATTCGAGAAATTTCATATAATCTGTCGATAATATAGTTTTAAATATCTTTACAAAATCGTTAAAAAATCGAATTCGATAAATTTAATATTCTTTGTCGATAATGTAGTTTCAAATATCTGCACAAAATCGGTGGAAAATCGCAATCGATAAATTTAATATTCTTTGTCGATAGTATCGTTGACGAATATCGTCATAAAATCTTAATAATATCGAATTCGATAGTTTTTAGATTTTTTGCCTATGAAGTTGTACCGATAAATCTTTATAATATCGTGAGAACATCTATAGATTTTCTATCGTTTTTTTATCGATACGTTACATCTTCCGATATTATCGATCGAGTGTGCCGCTCGGGTTGTGTGCCATTTAATGACAGAATGTATCGAATGAACTTTCCAACGAAAATCGAAATGTGGAATTTCTCCAGGTGAGCAGCTAAGTAGTTTTGGATTTTATACATTAAAAAATTGTTGATTCTCGAGCACTAAATGTTTGCCTATTTAAAAAAAGTTTCGAATAAGAAGCTTTCAAATAGGTATAGGTATTTAATTCAAAATAATTAATGCCTGCGTGTTTCATTTCGAAAATAATATTTCGTAATTTAGAAGAAGTTTGATAAACATCTTAATAAAATTTTTAAAACATTTTTATTGAATTTTTTTCCTCATAGGCTAACAAATTTAATATGGTTTCATTAATTAGGTACCTACCTGAAGAATAAAGACATCATAGGCTAATTCAAAACAATTGTTAATTATGGCATAACTAATGACAAACATTATTCCACGAATAAGAAATTAATAGGTATGGTACCTCCATAAATATTATCTTGGTACAAGATAATTTGTAAAATTTTCATTACATACTTTTAAGAGATGAAAATAATAATTAGAAGATTCATCAAATAAAAACAACTATGTTTGATGGCTGTCTATGCTGTTGTTGATGTGATTAAGAAATTAACGATACGGCGATTTGACGTTTTCGTAATTAATGGTGAGCTTGGCTGGCGAAAAGCCGACTTTATTTTGTTTTTCGTTCTATCTAAATCGTCTAAATCGTTTCTCATCATGTTCTCGACATCGAAATATACTATATATATATATATATTTTAGAACACAATAGAGGTAGGTGATATTAATATAAAAATACATCACTCAGTTCGTCTAGACTGATCATATCTCTTCCTAGTGAAGTAAAATTACTGCATTGTTTTAATTTTCATAAGATGTGGCGTCAAAGATTGCAGATAAAACGCGAGCTCTACGAGTTCACAAAAAATCTGCAGAAATAAATTGCAACGTAATTAATCAATAATCACTCTTTTGTACTTACTAAATTCTCGAATCATCAAATTTTTCCTTTTTGAAACAAAGGTGTCAAATCTTGATTTGAAAATACGTACGTGTCTCGCTTAAAATTGGTTGATACATCTTTTGATTTTTTTTCTCGGTCAGTTGGCAATTGTTCAGAAATAGGCCTAATAAGACGACATATTTTTTTAAGTACCCCGTTTAGCGGCACGTACCTACACAGCCACACTTTACGAAAGTACTTACCTATAGCTGGAGAAAAATAATTTTTCTTTACTTTCCCGCAGCTAAAGCAGAAGGCCAATAAAAAAGCAACTGAAAACCCATATTATTTTTTATGAAATGCAATATCATTCCGAACGTTTATTATCGATCAAGTATGTAATATGAAAACATATAAAATGCTCCAATGACTGAAACTAAGTACGTTTTCAGACTTCATCACCTTTTATCTTCCCGTATACTTTTGCCAGCTACAAAAAGCGCTCTTTTTCCATTTTATTGCTTCGTTTCCACTTCGCACGTTGAATTGTTCGCTCTGCTCCGGGGTGGTAGATATTCAAATTGTTTTAAACCTTGGTTGTCGTTCGAGGTTTTTGTTTTTCATGTCTGGTGTGGCAAGTATATCTGAACCCTATTTATATACCTGATACGAAGAAATAATATCTATTGTATTCGTAAGTGAGCAATGAGCATGGCATGCAACTCAGCAGTATAGCTCAAGTGCACGAGCTACACTCTAAATTTCAAAAATGTAATTAGCTCCACATTAGAAAGCTCTGAAAGAGAATTTAGAATAAAAAAATATCTAAATTTTTTTCAAATAGGTAAGTAGAAAAAATTGTCAATATTGTTAAGGCAAAAAAAAATAATAGGTAGATACCTATAAAAAAATTATTAATTTTTTTTTTGAAAAAGTAATACCTAATAATACCTAATAAATAGGTAATAACGAAAATATTTATTGGAGGAAATATCTGTTATATTCACGAAGAAAAAAAAGTTGAATGGATAAAAATTTTAAGAAATTTTTTAAGAAAAAAAATCCATGGTTACTCTTACTGAAAGTTGTAAAAAAAAAAAAAAAAATGGTCGAAATTGAGAATATTGAGGCGCCCCTTCCTATGATGAAGGGGTGAGGACCTCAAAAGTACCGGGTGCCCAATTATATGTGGCACATATCTTATTTATAAAGACTGGTTGGTACACGAATGTCGGAATGTCGCATTGGAAATTCGATTCTTACGGTTTTCTTCGATGTATGGGCAATAAACCTCGATTTTCATTTTGCCCAAAATTGAAAAAGTTCAACTTTTATCTATATTTTTTTCATTTTACCAAAATTGGATTTTTTTTGGTAAAAATGTAAACTTTTTCAATTTTGGGCATACATGGGCACGTTCAAGTTCGCAAACGCGAAGTTCGCGAACTTTTCACCCATTTCAAACGAACGTGAACTGAACGAAGTTCACCTTTTTCCGCGAACTTGAACGAGGTTTTTCTTCGTTCACTTTTAAGTTCGATTCTGTGATGAAAATAGTACATTTCAAAGTTGAAATTGCAATTATTTTGTAAAATATTCACTTTACCCACAAAATGACATGACCATCGGATCCTGCCTCTGAAAACCTTCATTTTGACACCCCACATGCCTATATTGCCTATAAAGGAAATGAACGTGTTCGTGAACTTAAGTTCGTTTTAAAATGAACGTGAACTTGAACGAGTTCACATTTTTTTCGGTTGAAAAAGTTCAGTGAACGAGTTCATTTTTTTAAGCGAATGAACGCGAACTTGAACGAGTTCACATTTTTTTCGGTTGAAAAAGTTCAGTGAACGAGTTCAGTTTTTTAAATGAATGAACGCGAACTTGAACGAGTTCACATTTTTTTCGGTTGAAAAAGTTCAGTGAACGAGTTCATTTTTTTAAGCGAATGAACGCGAACTTGAACGATTTCGTTTTTTTGTAGAACGTGCCCATGTATGATTTTGGGTAAAATGATCGCTGCAAAGGTCTATATCGGGGTAGTTGGACCTGCCGAACTCGAATCCGCGATTAGTTTTTTCATTTGATCATTTCGTGTGATTACTCAATTTTATTTTAATCACATAAAATTAATGAAAAAACCTCAATTCACGAAAAATGAATCAATTGGGGTGAAATTCGGGCAAAAGGTGTATAAAGGAGTGTCTAGTGATGTTCCTTGAGGAAAAATTTTTTTTGATGAAAAATGAGCGTTCAGTGGGGGGGTGGGGGGGGGGGGAAGCACGATTAATTGGCTTTTTGAATATTTTGTGGAAGTTGCACCAACGATAAAAATTTGAAAAAATTCTGGGTAGTGTAGGAGGGTGTGAAAAACTAGGAAATTTTTTATCCGCGGTATGCGCTCTAAAATTGTATCCTATAGGGTGATTCAAAGTGTTAAAAGTCGTTTTCAAGGTCGTTGGACGAGTTGAAAAAATCTGAAAAAATTTCACAACATCTATCTTGGGTACCTCCACCTACATGCAAAGTTTGGTGAAAATTGGTTCTAAACTCGCGGAGATGGAATTTGTAAGCTAAAAATCGCATTTTCGAGGCCCCAGCCCCGGGGCGTGAGGTAGGTGATCGCTGATTCGCTCTAAAATCATATTTTACGATACAAACTCGGAATCTGTGAAAAAAAATTCGAAGTTCGACCGGGGGGGGGGGGCGATTGACCCCCTTATCACACCAGAGCCTTTGAAGGAAATTAGAAAACAATATAGGTAATTATTTATTCATATATTTACATAATTGGTAAATATGGTAAAGCAAAGAATACTTAACAATAATGTAACAGTGCGTAACTGCAAAATCAAAACATTGTGATATTGCAAAAATAATGAAACAGCCATAAAAATTGTATAAAATTAAGATGTAATTATGTATTTTTTGTACTTATAGTTGTCTATGTACAAAATGGCTTCGTTTTTATATTCCTCAAATAGCATCGTTTTAAAAATTTACGATATTATGATGATCCTATGGATGGTTCATTATTCAACATTTTACATTATTGAAGCCATATCAACCATATGTGACCCGGCACGTTAAAAGGGACCTAGTTGACAAAAAATCGATTTTCACTTTTTTGGTGTTCTGAGGTCCACTTACCAAGGTCTATCACCTGAATCACTAAAAACTTCGAAAAAGTCAATATTTTCAATCGGCATGTTAAAAGGGACCTAGTAGGCAATGTAGTTGTTTATTCAATAATTTGAGTAAAAATGTATAGTAATAAATTCTTTATTTGTTCCAAAATTACTATAATTTATCAATATTGAAACAGAAATAACATAACAATTGGGTATTTATCTTGTTTCACTTTTTTGGGGCACCATTGGGGGTGGGGGGGGGTCTCTGGTTCTAAATTTAAGTATACATAAAATCTATAATCATTGTGATTTTCGATGTATATTTCATCTTATGATCACCTATGAAACGAAATCTTCATAATTTAGCCTAAAATCAATGTTACATTTGTTATCAGTAAACTTCAAAAATTTACTTATCACAATTTTTTCCCCCTTTTTGGCAACACTGAGTTTGGTCAAATTTCCCTTGCGCCATTATACAAAAATGTTCGCCCATAATTATTTTTTTAATATTGGAAAATATTTCACTTATACCCAGTAACAATTCCCCAAAGTTTTAGAAAAATCGGTCCATTCGTTCCAGAGATATTCATTTCCAAAGTTTGTTTTTACTCTCCTGAAAAATTTGTAAAATGTCAACTAGGTCACTTTTAACGTGCCGGGTCACATATACAGGGTACTCCAGATAGAGAATAAAAGCCTCCAACCAGTAACTATGCAATTTATGTATAGTCGATGTAGGTATGTTTGCCTATCCTCCGGACTGCAAGGGCTGAGTTCTGCTCATTGATTTTTTTTTTTTTTTTCGTTTTGGCAGAGTGTTTTTAACCTTTTGAGCTTCTCAACAACTACAATAGTTAGAAAGTTGCACTTTGCGGCAACGGATGGCAAATTTTGTGTAGACCTTTTTCACGGGACTGGAAATTTGTATATGTGGACAAGGAAGTCTACACCGAGCAAAATATTTTAAAAAACATGCAAAAAAGTGGAAATTTTACTTATTTTTCTGTGATAACTTAAAAAGTTGTCCTTTGATCAAGCTGTTCTTATTAACTTTTCTAGATGAAAAAATGTTGCTCTTTTCAATGACGCAATCCCCATCCCTCTATCTCACTCCAATTAAGAGTTATGAGCGAATAACTTGTTGAAAAACGTCTAAAAAAATAAAATTATAATGAAAAAAATTTAAATTTATTTTTCTTGAATAAGTAATAGAAAAAATAAACTGCTTACAATTTTTGACAGGTACATTTAAAAAAATATTTAAGAAAAATTTTTTAAACAAATTTTAAATGATGATTTTATTACAGAAGTTTTTCAACACAATATTCGCTCATAACTTTCGATTGGAGTGAGATAGAGGAGTGAAGGTTGGACCACTGAAAAGAGCAGCATTTTTTCATCTAGAAAAGTTAATAATAATAATAGCTTAATCAAAGGACAAATTTTTGAGTTGTTACAGAAAAATAAGAATAATTTCCACTTTTTTGCATATTTTTTAAAATATTTTGCTCGGTAAGTATAGACTTCCTTTTCCACTCATAAAAATTACCAGTCTTATGAAAAAATTCTAGACGAAATTTGTCATCCGATGCCCGCCAAAAGTAACCATCAAGTACATAGCCGGCAGATCATTCTTTTCTCAAGTGGTGCTCACATTATGGGGTGGGGGGGGGGGGTGAAGAATATTGTAAATTTTTTCACAAAAAAAGAGACTTCATTATACACTATAAAGTAGAACCTCGATTATCTGATGTCCAAAAATCAGTTAGTTTTTTATTACCAGATTTCTCTTCAATTTTGTCCTACGTACAACCGACCTCATGTTGTTGTTTAAAATTTTCTGGAGAAATTTGAGATATCATTTTTTATTTCAAAAAAATAATATTGAAAAAATGTGGAAAAACTAGTTTTTTTATAAATGAGAAATTATTTAGGTAGGTACTTATTTCATTAAAAAAATAAAATAAATAAGAACTTGAAAAATTTAATTCCAAAAATTAGAATTTTTCATCCCGAGCGGCACACTCGATCGATAATATCGGAAGATGTAACGTATCGATAAAAAAATCGTTTGAAAATCTATAGATGTTCTCACGATATTATAAAGATTTATCGGTACAACTTCATAGGCAAAAAATCTAAAAACTATCGAATTCGATATTATTAAGATTTTATGACGATATTCGTCAACGATACTATCGACAAAGAATATTAAATTTATCGATTCCGATTTTCCACCGATTTTGTGCAGTTATTTGAAACTACATTATCTACAAAGAATATTAAATTTATCGAATTCGATTTTTTAACGATTTTGTAAAGAAATTTAAAACTATATTATCGACAGATTATATGAAATTTCTCGGCTTCGATATTTTACCGATTTTTTGACGACATTTGAAACTATATTATCGACAAATTATATTAAATTTATCGAATCCGATTTTTTACCGATTTTGTAAAGATATTTGAAACTATATTATCGACACGTAATATGAAATTTCTTGATTTCGATTTTTTAACGATTTTGTGACGATATTTGAAACTATATTATCGACAAATAATCTGAAATTTCTCGAATTCGATTTTTTAACGATTTTGTGAAGATATTTAAAACTTTATTATCGACACGTAATCTGAAATTTCTCGAATTCGATTTTTCAACGATTTTATGACGATATTTGAAACTATATTATCGACACGTAATATGAAATTTCTCGATTTCGATTTTTTTACGATTTTATGACGATATTTGAAACTATATTATCGACACGTAATATGAAATTCTTCGAATTCGATTTTTCAACGATTTTGTGGCGATATTTGAAACTACATTATCGACAAATAATCTGAAATTTGTCGAACGATTTTTCAACGATTTTGTGACGATATTTGAAATTATTTCCAAATTGGTGAAAAATTTTCTAAGTCCAACACGTCTGGAAGTACTAAACTGCCTATTATAAGCGTTTTATTTCTATTTCCTCAACGATAAGGTATGGCACAGTGGTTAAGGAAGAAGATTACCATGCAGGATGTAGATGGTTCAAGCCCCACGGGTGGCAGATTTTTTATAATTTTTTTTGACTTTTTCTGAAATGATCCTCTTACCGTAACATGAATAATGTGTTTAGGCATAGTTTAATGTATTAATTATGCTAATTAATGATTTTTAATTATAGAAAAAAGCTAGTAAAAGACGAAAAATCGGAATAAAAAATCGATAAAAAATCGACAGAATATCGAATTCGATAAAGTTCCGCATAAATCGTGAAATTATCTTTCGATATTATAGATATATTATCGATAAAATATCTTACTATAATCTCGAAATATTTGCTAACTATAATTCGTCGATAATCTATCTATATATCGAAAGATAATTTCACGATTTATGCGGAACTAACGCGACACTTTATCGAATTCGATATTCTGTCGATTTTTTATTTCGATAATTTGTCGAGTGTGCTGCTCGGGATCCTAAAAAATTGGAAAATCTTAGTATTTCATTATAAAAAATTGGAAAAAAATTCATTACGTATAAAAAAATGAAGAAAAAAAAATCATTCTAAAAAATTGTAAAAAATTTTTATTATAAAAAATTTAAAAAGAGTCCCAAATCTCAAAAAAATTATAATTTTTTTATTGAGTGTTTTTTACACATAACTACAAAGAAATGGAGAATTTTCTAAAAACTCATAAATTTATTTACCTGTTTGACTCTTGTGAGCTCCTTCTTTCCCAGTTGAAGTGAATTCACCTTCCATTCATCCTGTGCACGTAGAAATTAAAATATTTCATAAAAATACAATTACACAAGTACTTATTAGAAATGTCATCATTCTGGTGGTTAATTGTCTTGATCGTCACATCTGCTGCAGAAACAGAAAAATTTAAACTTTCGACGTAATAGTACTTACATATTTACCTATACTTGTACCAGCATTAAGGTATGTTAGCCTTTCAAGTTACAAGTAGGTAACATATTTTGAAAATCCCTGCCGCGGAAAACTTTATACCACTTTTAGGATAGAAGTGAAATTTTTGGAAATTAGGACGTCGACAATAATCTCGGAATATTAACGTCTTTTAAACGATAAACCGAAACGTCAAAAAATTTTTCGCCAACGGAAAAACCTTAACGCTTGGAAACAGCGCACTTTTCCGTATACTAACTCTGACAATAATTTTCAATGTTTTGGATATATGAAATTTGCTTAGCACATTTCGGCAAGATGGTAGGAAAGCGAAAGGTAGGCGGGGGTGCGGGATACCGAACAAAAACGAATCCAACCATTTGAAAATTTTTGTGTAAGTTTGGAATCTGTTTTTTACTATAGTTTGCGAATCTATTTTCGCGTATTCGGGCCCGATATAGGAGTTGGCTTTTTTTACTAAAGAGTATGATACGGTTTTTATTACTTTATTTTTGGCGCAGAAAGTGTAAGTAATGGTTACGTAATGGCGAATAAGCGTAGTTTAAAACGAAAAGGACTCGCTTAAAGAAAGTATGTTATAGGGTGAGAAGTGAGGGTGAATGGAGTATAATGTCGGTCGCCGCAATTTAAAGGCGTATTATTATAATAAAAGTACATGGCGGGAGAAAGATGTTAAAAACGTCGAACGTTAGTAATTTACATAATGTCCATCAGTAGTAATAAAGACATTTCTACGTATACGACGGAAATGGCCGGTATCGAAGTACAAATTTTACATCGAATTGTTTCGAGAAAAATGATTGAAATCCATGCGATACGATAATCAATGCGCATTGCCATGCATCCTGTAATATTCTCCGAGAGCTTTTTGTTTTTCCTTTTTTTCCTTTTTTTTTTTTTTACTTATAATGAAAACGCGTGTACGAATAAATATTCCTCGGCTAAAATATGGTAATTTTTTTTCTTTCCGCAAAAGTACTACTTGATCCGTTCATACGCGATAAGCAAAAATTATTATTTGGTTTCTTAGAAATGAAAATTAGCCAGAGTCGCGGGAAACTTATCATTAAATATTTCTTATCACTGAAGAAAATGTGATGGGGATTATTTGTTTGAATTTTGACTGCAAGGGGGAGGGGTACAGGGGGCTTCGGTAGGGTCCAATGGACAAAATGAGGTCATATTCATGTTAAGCACCTCCGAAAACTATCATTTCTTGTGTCACATTACCTACTGAAGTTATTTTTTTTTTAATTTTGAGCACGTTAGGGGGGTGCTAGTGCCCTTGGGTGAGATCTAATCGAAAAACTAAGGTCATTTTCGTGTTCAGCACCTCAAAAAACATAACATTCGATATATAACACACCTAGATTATTTTTTCGAGCTTTTCGCCCAAATTTGGAGTAAAGCTACCCCCTTTTCTCTAAGACTAAGAGTGACCATCTTAAAAATGCTTTTGTTCAAAATACTATTAAAAGCAACGCCTATGATAATTTTTGCATAATTTTTAATTATAGCTGCCACTTACAGCGCAATTTTGAAAGTTGAGCTTTCAATTCAAAAGTTCAACTTTCAATTTTTGAAGACTTATAAAAGTTTCTGAATTCAAAATTTGATACACTTTCGAACTATGAAATCAGTTTTGAGCCAAGTATCACAGGGTCGGAGTTATATGCCACGGAAGTTGAGTACTATGAGATATAGCAGAAAAAACACAACCCCCTCGCTCGCCCCCCCCAGGGGGCTGAGGACAAACTAATGACTTTTTTTCGAGTTGTTTGGTGAGTAGATCGTGTAAAAAAATTTGAGCGAAATCAAAAGACATGAGGTCGAAACCCTGGTCGAATTGACATGGAATGACCCAATATTTTTTCCCCAGAAAATTGAGATTTAATAAGATTTTTTTTTTCAGAATTTTTTCTCTAAAAATGAAACATTTCATTCCACACAAAGGACATTTTCTTTCAAAAAATTGAAATTTCATCACTACCTATTTTCTTCTTTCTTAAGAAATTGAGATTACTTAATTGAAAAAATTTTCCCCAAAAAATGAGAGATTTTATTCCAAAAAGACAACTGATTTTTTTGCTCCAAAATACTTTGCAATAATCAAGATTATCCATTTTCTCAAAAAATTCACTTTTTTCATACGAAAAATTGAGATTTTTCCACCAAAAAATTGCAATTTTTTTTCAAGATATTTTTTCTCATTATTTTTTGTTCCTATAAAATTGAAAGATTTTTTATCCAAAAATTAAAAAAATACCCAGCTATTAGATAACTATTATTTCAGAAAAACTGAGATAAATTTTCTTCTACAAAAAATTGTTTTTTTCTCTTTCTTAAAAATCAAAAGAGGGTAATTCTAAAAAAATGAGAGCTTTCTTTCTGCATAAAAAATAGACTTTCCTCAAAAAAAAAGAAAAAGAAAAAAAAATTGAAAAAAATTTCTTTAAAAATTTGAGAATTCTTTTCAAATTGTTATCTATCTACTACAGAAGAACTGAAGGGTGGGTCTATTTTTATATTAAATGAAATTGAAAATCGAAAAAAAGTTTCAATTTTTCTTCAAAATTGGACGACTTTTAGAGAATAATTTTTTTTTTAAATAATATATTATGTAGATATTTTTTTGCATCATAATAACTGAGTGAAGATTTTTCTGAAGATGACTCAAAAAAATTAAGTTACGTACTTATACTTTTTATCCCAAAAAAATTGAAAAAAAAAAAAAATTCCACGAGAATGCGAGATTCTCTTCTGTACAAAATTGAAAGGTTTTCCAAAAATTTGAAAAAATAAATTTTCCATAAAAAATTGAGTTTCGTCAAGATTATTTTTCTCAATAAAACTAGAATTTTTCTTTCTGAAAAGGAGAGATTTCGTCTTAAGCCAAAAACTGATTTGTTCACTTTTATTTTTATTTTTTTGAGATCGAGGTTTTTAAAAAGTTTTCTCCAAGAATGAGAAATTTCATTCTATGAACAGTAGAGGAGGATTTTTTCTCCAGAAAATTGACAATTTTCTTTCTCTCAAAATGAGTGATTTCATCCTACATAAAAATGGAGATTTCTTTTGTAAAAAAGATTGACTTTTAAAAAGCAACAACAACAGATAAACAAACATTAATTTACCTACTCTCCAAAAAATTGGAAGATTTTTTACCTAAAAATTTGAGAAATATTTTTATTTCAGAAAAACTGAGAAATTTCCTTCTCCAAAGAATTGTCTTTTTTGTTCTTATTTAAATTGGAGCCCCCCTCTCCCTGTTTAAAACATTTGGGATTAAATTATTATTATTTTTTTTAATGAGAGCTTTTTTTCTACGTAAAAAAGACTTTATCTCAAGAAAAAAAAATTCCTTTTTTTTCAAGAGAATGGAAAAGATTTTCTTTCGAAATTGTACCAGAACCAACTTATTGACACAATTTTTGAAAATTAAAAATTCTGTAACGCCTTCAAATATCAAGCTAGACTTTTTAGAGGAAGATTTTCTCTATAATCTACACTAATTGAACCTCGTTAAGGAATATATTTTTAACTAGATATAAGGCAAAAATTTTTTTTTTTAAATCTGAGAAAATTTGAATTTTTTTCATTTTTTTTTTCAAATTTTTCCAATTTTAAACTTCCATAACTCATTTAAAAATTAAGCTAGACTGGATTTTTTTTTCTGTTATGTAGAGAAAATTTTCTCTATAAGTTCCACTATCCAAATTATCAAGTAGAAGGAAAAGTCTATTTTTTAATTTTTATACTTCCAAGTATATGGAGAGTTGCCTACCTAAAAGAGTTAAGAAGAGTTGCATTTGACGCGTTGTACTCGCCGCGGTCGTGTAACACTTCTATTCTACCTGTCGCGGATTTAAGAAATTTTATTCTCAATTATTTGAAAAACATTTTAATTGAATACTGATTTAGGTGAAATAGAAACGACGAAGAAAAAAACAAACCAACAAAAAAATGTTTTTATTAAAATCTGTGTGGTGTGTGCCTAGAATGATGCAGTTTCAATCCCATGTCATTTTTTTCTCATCATATTAAAGTTTTCAAACGCTACGAAGAAATTAACAAAATTTTTTAAAAAATTTAGTAAAAATATATCCTCTGCTCTAATTAAAATTTGCACTTTTTACCAAAAAAAAAAAAAAAATGAACAGAAATGCATAAAAATGATCATTGGAAAAAAAAATGCGCTTTGAGATGATATTTTTACAAATCTTTGAACGACCGAAAATTTTCATGTGGGCGAAAATACATAGTCACCGGGGAAAGATGAGAAAAAAATGTAGTTGAAATATTTTTGCACGTAGGGCACGCTTTGTTACACACAATTCTCGTTATGTTTTTGATGATTAATTTCCTACTAGGTTTAGCACGTCTACTTAAATTATTATACTTCCATAATGCAAACAGATGGTGACTGAAATCGTTATAAGTTAAGATACTTTACGGCATTTTACGTTCATTTAATACAAAAGTAAATCCATTTTAGTTGTTCGAGTTTCATAACTTGAAATATAAATTAAAGAAATCGTTTTATAAAGTTGAAAAAAAAGAAAAGAAAAAGGAATGCGCATTTATAGCGAATTAGATCTATCATTCGGGTAGTTACGGGGTAGATCTTGCTACAATGCGGGGGTATCGGGGTCACATAACAAGGAACTCTTTCGTTTTTGATTTTGCGGCTCGATTGAAAGATTCTGCAAGTAAATCTATCAAGATGTCAGGAATAGAATTTAGTTTTCTTTAAAATTAATGGATGCTTAATTCTTCTCGGTGGACGGTTCGTAGGTCTCCCTCTCTTTCTTCCTCTCTCCAGCTCGAATGCTTGTAGCCAGGGACGTTTCCAATGTCAGTAGCTTGACTTTTTGAACTAACCGTCGTGACTGTGTCTCTTCTCTATCAAAATAAATGACAGTGATAAGTTTTCTTTGCTAGTGATTTTTCCAGCCTTTTGTGCCAAAAAAGTGGATTGTAAGAGACAGCTGTGGTCTGCGGCTTCGCTGCTCCGTACATCGCCTTGATTAATTTCATTAATACTTTTTATCGTGACAAACGATATACCTAAGAGTAGGTCTCCGTGTATACGAGTAACCTGTATCGACAACTGTATAAACGTTTCCCAAACATAAACAATTCATTGATGTACTACGTGTTAAGAGAGCATGTTCTTTTTTTTTATCGCGTGTTTTTCTATTTCGGCTTCACACGACTTTAAATAACACGCTATAAAATATGAAAATAACTTAATTATACAAACGAGTAATGGGCCGAGTACAAATAAGGCCTAGGGTGAGAAAGGGGTCCTCGATTCGTTGTTGAAAAAGTAACTGAAATATACCTTAATTACAAAGAAACAGAACGGAGCGTGTATTAAATCTGATTTTTTTTATAAACGAATGCTTACCATTTAACGACAATTTTCCTATACATAAAATTTATACCTAGTGGCGCAAAAAAAATCGAATTTAATTTCGACGAGGAGATAAAGGTTCATCTTTTTTTTTATAGCGCAGTCGTAAATTAAAAACATCCATTTTATGATTGATTCGTAACTTTAAAGTATTTTCAAAAAAATGAGCTGAGGTTAATTTTTTCATGTACCCCGGATTATTCTCTTTTCTAATGATCTCTTTATTTCTGTACCTAAGGCTTAAATTGAAAATGTTTTCAAACAAAAGTTGTAGATTGGAACCTTTGGAATAATTTTGGTTCCCATACAAATTTGGATTTGGCCCTTGCCTTGACTACAGTTCTGCATAATACTTATGAAAATCCGGGATACATGAAAAAAATCAACCCCATCCTATTTTTTCAGACATTCTGAAACTTATACTTATTTTTATAAAGATAGATTTTTAAAAATAAATTCAGCTCTTTATTTTTTGATTCATAAAAATTGAGAATTTTTCAAGTGACTTTAAAGAATGGAGGTATTGTTTTAATTTCAAGGAAATTGAAGAATTTGTTCTTCTTTTTCTATGAAAATATGAGATTTTTTCGTACAAAAAATTTGAGATCCCCCCTCCCCCCCCAAAAAAAATTGAAAAATATTTTTTCTTCAAAAAAACTGCGAATTTTTTTCTCTAAAAATAAGAGATTTCATGCTAAACAAAAAAATATTTCTTTTAAAAAATTGAACATTTTTTTCCTACAAAAATTCAGAAATACTTACTCTCAAGTTTTACTTCAAAAAAATGGGAAAATTTTATTCTGTAAGAAAAACTTTTTATTTCAAAAAAATTGAGATTAATTTAAGAAATTTTCTCTAAAATGAGAGATTTTATTCTATAAACAAAAAAAAAAAAAGATGTTTTCTTTAAGAAAATTAACAATGATGATGATTATATTTTTTAAAGAAAATTGAACATTTTTTCAATCTGTAAACCTGAGGGATTTCGTTCTGAACAAAAATATAAATTTTCTCCTAAAAAAATGTGCCAAGTTTTTTTTTCAAAAAGAAAAAAAAGTAGGAATTTTATTTTTTTTATTTGAATAATTTTTCATCTAAAAATTTGAGAAATGTGACCCGGCACGTTAAAAGGGACCTAGTAGGTATTTTACAAATTTTTCAGGAGAGTAAAAACAAACTTTGGAAATGAATATCTCTGGAACGAATGAACCGATTTTTCTAAAACTTTGGGGAATTGTTACTGGGTATAAGTGAAATATTTTCCAATATTAAAAAAATAATTATGGGCGAAAATTTTTGTATAATGGCGCAAGGGAAATTTGACCAAACTCAGTGTTGCCAAAAAGAGGAAAAAAAATTTGTGATAAGTAAATTTTTGAAGTTTACTGATAACAAATGTAACATTGTTTTAGGCTAAATTATGAAGATTTCGTGTCATAGGTGATCATAAGATGAAAAATACATCGAAAACCACAGTGATTACAGATTTACTAGGTTCCTTTTGTCATGCCGATTGGAAATTTTGACTTTTTCGAAGTTTTTAGTGATTCAGGTGATAGACCTTGGTAAGTGGACCTCAGAACACC
The DNA here is from genome assembly GCA_959613365.1 of Balanococcus diminutus. Taxonomy (NCBI): domain Eukaryota; kingdom Metazoa; phylum Arthropoda; class Insecta; order Hemiptera; family Pseudococcidae; genus Balanococcus; species Balanococcus diminutus. The sequence goes on along the minus strand of OY390718.1, from coordinate 29,422,078 downwards.
AAAAAAGTGAAAATCGATTTTTTACCTACTAGGTCCCTTTTAACGTGCCGGGTCACAAATATTTTTATCTCAATAAAATCTGAGAAATTGTCATCTCTAGAAAATTGTATTCTTTTGAAAAATTGAATAGGGGTTTTCCTCAAACATTTGGGGTATAGTTAAGTAAAGTTGTTTTCTTAAAATGAGAGCTAGGGTAAAAGTACCGGTTTGTGACAGTGCTAAGAAAATTTCAACTTTGAATCAATCTTAAGCGGTTTTAAAGTATTGAAAAGTAGTGATGTTTATATTCAATGGATGAAGAATTTTATAAAGTTTCCAAAATACAAAAAATATCAAAAATAACTAGCGTCTAATAATTTTGGCGTTAATTTTTTTCAAAAATGTCCAAAGTTCTACTTTGTGACACCTTATGCCCCAGTTTGTGTCGTATGATGTACCAGTTTGTGACAGTACAAAAATCGAGTAATAAATTGCTAATTAAAGTGAAAAGTAAATATAATTATATATTAAGACTGTGTCTGCTCTTCTTCATAATAGATATTCTTTTTTGTTAATTTTTAGTTCGAAATACATTTTTTCTAATTTTGCACCAAAAATCAATATTCTTATATAATTTCTTCATTTTGGCTTCAGTACATCAGTAGTACATTTTTTTTAAATTTGTGTTTTTGATAATTTTTGCTGCAATTTATTGACTAAAAGGTTCCTACGCACAATAAATTCAATAAAACATACCTAATACACCTTGATATGAACAGAAAATGCTTCAATGGGCTGATTTTTGACATGTCACAAACTGGACCTCAGCATGCAACAGTTTGTGACACCCATGTCACAAATTGGTACACCAGCCTATTTTTGAAAAGTTGGTGTACCAGTTTTGTCAATTGTAAATAAAAATTAAGCAATTAATCATTTTTGACCAACTTGATTAAAAAACAACTCACTTAGGACCCACAAATGTAAAAAAACATAACCTAACTTCATCACTTTAGTTTAATGCTGAATATAATCGATCAATCAATCACATCTCATTTTCACATTCTTGGAAAAAACCACACATGTACAGAAAATTCACAGATACAAATCTTTGAGAAGGCATTCGTAACATATTAATGCCTTGTGATTGAAAGGTTTTGGTTTCAGTGATTTCCATATGGATGAGAGTTTCACAGAAAAATATTACTACGTTGTAATTTACCATAACTTCCTTAGTAATAACATTTTTTAGCGTAAACTGTCACAAACTGGGGGTACTGTCACAAACCGGTACGTTTACCCTATGTCAGAAGTTTTTGAAACTGATTGAAATGAAAACATGTTTAAATTTTTGTACTACTCGAATAAGTTACAAAACCAAAATTAAAAGTGCCCGTTTCCATTAGAACATTTTTTTATGAATTTTTGAAATTTAAAATTTTGAAGAAATTCAAAAATTTCAAAAAAATCAAAAATTCAAAAAATTAGTTTATAACCAAAACTATTTCAAAGATCTCAATCTACAATTTTTATTTTAAAACTTTTTCAATTGAGACTTTAGGTACAGACATGGGAGATTTTTTGAGAGTGGGTGAGCTCACAGCCTTAAAGAAATATAATCCGAGCTTATTTAAAAAATGTTAGTCCTAGATTAGGAATGAATCATAAAGCCGTTTCAACCTGTCATTCGCACAAAACTTTTATTTCCGACTATACCGTTAAAAAAAAAAAAAAAAAAAATACATCATAATAATATAGCGAATTTTTAATATTTTTAGCTCCAATTGTCAAAAAAGAAAGTAAATATCTTTTGTTACAGGCGTTTGTTGCGATAACGTTGCCAATTCGGAAAATTTTCACTCTTACTTTTATTTAGTAGAACCGAGAACGTTTTTTCAGCAGCAGACTTGTAACAAAAGCTCGAAATCAATACCACTTTAAATACTAATACACTATAATTCATCGAGAAAGAGAAAAAAATTCACTGGGCCTTGTCACTTCACAAGACTCTCGTGTTAACATTCGACTCTTCGATAAATTTACTCCCTAGCACAGGGAAAGGAGAAGAAAAGTGGTGCGGGGCGAGAAAAAACACTCGAAAAACTACCTTTTTTTCTTCGTCTTCGAGTGAACGATTTTATACGATGTTGTAGAACACACATATTATAGATCACCCTGTATAACGGTATAAACCTATAAAAAGCATAGAAACGAGGTTCAATTCGTGAGGTATTGTTATTTTGGGCCGCGCCGCGTTGTTTTTCTCGTTTGTTCGAAATTAGGTACGGGTTAAGCTTTATCAAGAAACGAATCATGTGATTTGGAACCGCCTTTTGGTTTAGCAATTACCTCGTATCTGCGGGTATAAAAGCTCCGCCAGTGTAGAAAATTCTTTTACGCAGAATTTATTGTTTTCACGTTCAGTATGGAGAATAATTTTAAATTATTATACATACATTGTCGTAGAAAGCAAGCGCGTTAATCAGATTTTCCATCGTACTCACGAGAATGTCTTATGAAAGCAGCCGCGAATTAAACGAAATAAAACCAACAGTACAGTACAAAAAAGTCGACGTTAACAATAAAGCTATAAATCAAACCGTATGTGTATTGTGTTTTGTACTGTACTTTTTGAAAAATTACTCCCTTCGGAACTATATTATTCTCATAATTTGTCCGTTCGACGGATGCCGAAAATTCCTATATATTTTTTTTCTATCTTCCTTACGTCCTATCGTAATATTATAGGAATGGTAATTCAACTCCAAGCTGTCGTTGCATAAAAGCGATAAAATATAATTTAATTTTTTTTCTCGCAGTAATTGATATAATGTAAATAATTTATTGGATCGAGGGATCCCTTTTCCTATGACTGGTTTTGTATTACCTTTTACGAGTATACATATAGGTGAGAGCAAAATTTTTTACGTAGGTATTATTGATCAAAAACATCAGAAAAAAAAATTGCCCAAAAAAGTAGCATTTTTATTGTGATTTATGTATCAAATAAATGATATTTTCGTTATTGATAATTAATACGTTGAGCTTTGAAAAAAAATTGATTCATTTTTTTAGGAAGCGAGAATCAAGACGAGGTTTATCAGCAAGTTTTATTAGTTTCATGGAGAAAAACGTTGAAAAAGAATTAGAAACAAATTTTTAGAACTCCTATTTGTCAAAGAAAATTGATTTCATTAAAAAAATATGTATATATATATTTTGAATTTATTTTGAATTTTCTAGAAACAAAATTATTTATATTTACGTAACTAGTCAATTTTCTCTAAAATGTTATTTTTTACCATATTTTATAAAACTTTTTTGCAACTTTTTTTTTCAAAACTACCTAAGTAAGTATATTCAAATTTACGTCAGGTACTTCATTCAAACGTGATTTTCTACAATTTACTGTTCAAAAATTCATTTGTTAAAACATTCGGTATACATTTTCTTCAAGTTTCACTCAGAAGCAATCTTTTGAAATTTTGTCCCTATTTAGTAAAATTTTCAAAATTTTATTTGAAAATTAAAAAAAAATTAAAACATTTTTTTGTATATTTTGTACACTGAATTTTCTTTAAAAAATGTACCTACATAGTTCTATTATCACTCTATTGTTCAAAAACTTTTTTTTTTTTAAATTTTGCTCAAAATTAACTTTTAAAATTTTATTAAGGGTTTAATTGAAGCAAATTTTTTTCAGCTGTTTTTTTTTTAAATTTATTTTTTGAATTTCTCAATAGCCAGACTTTTTATGACGAGTATTCAGTTTAATAAACTTTGTTTTTGACAATTTTTAAAATCAGTTCTCATTGTTCGGAAAAATTTTTATTTGGAACTGAATTTTATTAATACATTTTTCTTCAAGATTTTGCTCAAACAAAATTTAGCCTAGTAAAGTTTCGTTCAAAAACAAATTTTCAAAAATTTTGCTCGAAAATCATTTTTTTTACAATTTTTTTCGAGGCCAGATTTCAAAAATTTTTAAATTATTTTTCGAAAATATATTTTTTAAAATGTTAGGTATTTAAACCCAAAATTTCAATTTTTTACAATTTCCTTCATTTTTCAAAATATTTTCTAGAATTTATTCAACACTTTGTTCAATGTCAGTTTATCAAAGTTAATTTTTTTTATTTTTTTATTTTTGTCTAAAATCTAATTTAATTTCTTATTTCTTATTTTTAAATTAAGGCGATTTTTAAAAAAATTTGTTGAAAATAATTTTTAATCTTTTGTTCAAATCAATTATTGTTTTTTGAATTACGTTTAATATCAAATTTTAAAAAATTAAAACTTTTAAAAATTTTGTCAGAAATTATTTTTTAAAAATTTTGTATGAAATTATTTTTTAAAAATTTTGTATGAAATTATTTTTTAAAAATTTTGTATGAAATTATAATTTCGTCACCTACTTACGCTAAAAGTCAATTTTTTATGTCTTTCAAAAATTATTTTTTCAAGAGTTTGTTTACCTACTGTCAATTTTTTCATATTTAGGTAGTTTAATTTTTAAACACTTCGCGCAAAACCATTTTATTTTTCAAAAGTTTTGAATAATTTTTTATTAATATCATTCAAAATAATTCTACTTTACCTAGGTATTAAATTTAGTTCAAAATAAATTTTTTAAAACCTCTGTTCAAAAAATTTTGCATTTCAAAATTTTTTTTTTTTTTTCCCTTAAAATTTTGGAAGTTTCTTCATAATTATTTTATTAAAATTTTGTTCGAACAAATCATTTTTTTTATTTTATTAGAAAATTAGAAAAATTTTGTTGATACCGTACCTAATCTATAATTTTGTCAGATAAGTCTATTTTTCATCATTTTAGTTAAAAATCTCAGTTTTGCAGAATTTTGTTAAAAGTTCAAATTTTTTCATTCCAAAATTCAATTTTTAAAAGTTTTTGGTAAAAATTATTTTGAAATATTTTGTTCAAAATACATTTTTTAACGACTTTTTAAAACCAATTTTCAATCAATTTTTTAAGTTTCTGTTCAAATTCTACTTTTTCATATTTTTTTTCCAAAAAAGTTTCAAAGGTTTTTACAATTTTTTTTCAAGTTTTCTGAAATCTATCTATTTGAATTTTATTCTAAATCAAAATTTTCAAAGTTATGTTAAACATAAATTTTCAAGAATTTTTGTTTGAACTTTTTTCTTTTTGATCAAAATCTACGTTTTCAAAATTAAGGTGATTTTTTTTATAAAGTTCTGTTCAAAATTATATTTTTAAAATGTTGTTAATTTTTTTTTAGGAATTTCTAGTTTAAAATCTATTTTTTAAAATTAGGTTGAATATCATTTTTATAAAATTTTTTCAAAATGATTTTTTTGTTGAAATTTATGTCGAAGATTATGATGTTTAACGTTTTCAAGCAATTTCTCACAATTACTTCTAGGAAATTATTTGAAATTTTCAATTTTGGCTAATGAATGTAATTTTCTTAGGTTTTCAAAAAACACATTAAAACGATTTTGTTCGAAAATAATTTTTCTTGATTGAGATCGATTTTGTTTGAATGATAGGTACAGTACACCTACCTATAAGTATTTTTATATTCACTTAAAATCTGACAGCATTATAATTCAATTCTCTTGAATTTTGCAATTACAGTCATTCGAACTTACCCATTAAAATAAATTCTGAAAAAAAAAAGAAAAAAAGAACGCCTTCACCAAAGATAAAATAATATATTTAATCGTTAAAAAAACAAACTGAAACAAAAATATTTACATTATTACGAATGGTTTTTCAACTTATTGACCAAAGAGAAACCATCAAACATATTCACATAAATCAATCTAGGTTTTGTTTAATTGAGAATGTCTTTATTATTAAGAATTTATGATATTATCGAGTACTGCGATAATATTTCCACAAAAAAGTAAGTATGAAATCGTACTCATGCGTATAAAAAAATTATAATTGCTAGATAAAAAAGTTATATACGCGATAGTAAAATATCTACAACTTTGTACAAAATAATAATTCTAAATATTTAAAATGGTAATACGTATCGTATTGTACATAAGAAGCTAAAATATAGGTATATTACATGAGAAAAGCAGTCTTTACAACATATCTTTTTTTGGCGATTCTATGACGCACAATTTACATAGACCGATCATCTACTTCTTCTGTGTATTATGATTGTATCTTGCAATAGGAACAATTTGGTCACTTGGCATACTAGTATCAGCAAAATTGGTAACAAATTCGATACACCGCTGGTACTACTGTTGCCATGTTGCATGGCAGCAGGATGTTCGCCTGTTGGGTAATAAATTCAACACAATGAGCACATGTTGTTTCCTAACAGTTTATACAGAGTGTTCTGATAGTATCTCTTGACCTTCCTCGTGACATGTTGCAATTTAAACTGCGTCAGTGCTATTAGAATTGCCTATTTTGAAAGTTTAAGGGGTACGTGTGACAAGTTATTTGTGTTATCTTTGGTAAAAATTGAAGGAGCAATGATGTTAACAAATGAAATGAAAATTATTCTGTTCCTCGTCTTATAATTCTAAAGTGCGATTTAGAGATAAATTCATTCGAAAATGCAACACAATAGTATTTAGGTATCACCAAGTACTAATACGGGAATCTAAATAAGGCCATATTTTTGCACGTTGGCAGTTTAAGTAGTTGCATGTCGGCAAAACGGAAGGCGGTAAAATACCACCGAAACACCCCGTATATGTCACTTTATGGCTTGAGAAATGGTTTGAAATTACCGTTTAGAACGTGAACTAAGACACTAGCCGATTCTGATGTTGATGGAGAACACGTGTAATTTCCCGAATCCGGGGGTTGCGCCCTTGAAATTAATAATCTGCTGGTTTTGGTTTGTTTCTCGGTTAATACGTTGATGCCGCCTCGAGACGAATAATTAATTACGTTGTCATTTTTGTACCAATAAATAAAAGACGGCGGTTCCGGACTTTGTACGACGACGCACGTTAAATTAATATCGCTGCCGCTTTTTACGAAAATTTCCGAATTACCGACTATTTGCGCTTTCGATACTGCAAAAAATTAACAAAAAAGAGCGAATTAACCTTTTTCCCCAATAACTTTTCTTATAGGTGTGCGACATTTATCTAAGGGTTAGTAACTTATCATGGGGAGTGAAAGAATCAGATATAGAATCCTACAGTAGATTCATTACCAACTTCATAATATTTTGCAATATTTTCTTCATTTTTACAATTTTTAAACATTTATTTTCTTTAAAATTAAAATTTTTTGAAAGTTCCATACTTGAATAAATATTTTTTAGTTCAGAAAATTTTTCCTCACTTTTTAAAAAACCAGTTTTTTAAAATTCTAATATTTCTTCTTCAAATTTTGTCAGAATTCAAAACTTGGCAACTTTGGCAAATTGAAAGTTTAGTAAGAAATTAGGAATACAATTTAATTTATTTTTTTTGGAATTAAGATTACCAAAAACTTTTAAACCCTGTGTGGTCAATTTTTGGAATTCAGCTAAATTTTCGAGAAAAAAAAATGTAGATAAACGTTTATTCTCGGAGTCTAATAGATTTTCAAAATTTCAAAACTGGCAAATTTTTGAAAGTGACGTTGAAAATTAGAAATTTAAATTTATTAATTAAAAAATTAAATTTTTTGAACCTATCAAACGTTGTGAAATATTTCATCAAAACTTTCTAAAATTTTCAAAATGTCAATTTTACAATCTTGTAAAAATTGAATATTTCGACAAAGTGAAAAAAAGTGAAACTATTTTTTTTAAAATTGAAATAAGTAAATCCTTAAAATTCAGCATTTTTTTTTTTTTTTTTTTTTTTTTGAAAATCCTAAAAAAGTCGATTTTGAAAATTTTTAAACTTTTTTTTTTCAAAATTTGTCAAGGTTGACAGATTTAAATTTTATCAACTGCTTTTAATTTTAAATTTTCTGGAAGTAAGCTAAATTTTTAAAACTGAGCAAAACTTTATAAAATTTTCGAAAGGCTAATTTTCAAAATCTCAAAATTCAAAATCTTGTCAAATTTGACAAAACTGAAATTTATTATTTTTTTTAAAAAAATTTGGAAAAGAGATCAATTTTTAAAATATTGTCAATTTTTAAAATTCATCAAAATTTTCCAAAATTTCGAAGAAGTAAATTTAGGGAATTTTGTCAAAATTTGAAATCTTGTCCAATCTGACAACACTGAAGTTTAATACCTTAATTAATTTTTTCCCAATTTCTCACAAACTAGATAAATTTTTAAAGTTTTGACGAATGTTAAATGGTGTCAATTTGAAAAATTGAAATTCTGTCATTTTTTAGTTTTCTTAAGAGACGATTAATTTTAAAAATTCAGCAAATTTTTCTGAAATTTTCAAAGAGCGGTCAATTTTAGAAATCCAGGTACCTAATAAATTTGTAAACTTTTTCCAAAATTAAAAAATTGACAAATTATTTAAAATGAAGTGAGATGTAAGTTTTATTCACTTATTTATTTATTTATTTATTTAGGTACCCATTTATTTTATTTTATTTTTGTAAATGAGTTCATTTTGAGAAATTTGGAAAAATTTTCCAAGATTCACGAAAGATACATTTTGGAAATCTTTGAAAATTTTAAAATTCAGTATAATTTTTAATTTCTTTGGAAATTAGATGAGTTTTTAAAGTTTTGCTAATTTTTGAATTCCAATTTCCAGCAAAGTTTTTGAAATTATTGGAATTATCAATTTTATTAAATCTACCTAATAAATTTTTTGAGTTTTGTCCAAATTCAAAATTTATTACTCAATTTCTACAATTTAAAATTTTTGGAAATAAGACAAACTTTAAGAAAATTGGTCTATTTTCAAAATTCACTAGAATTTTCAGAAATTGTTGAAACGTCAATTTTCAACCTTCAATGAACATAACTTTTTTTTAAATTAGTAAGTTTCAGAAATACATAAATTATCAAAATGTAGAACTGTAAATACCTACCTAATTTGAAAATTTTAATTGAAAAATAAAACAAGAGCAATTTGACAAAATTTTTCAAAAATTTAAAGAGGTCCCCAACTATTGTGGAAATAAAATAAACTTTTCATCACTTAAATTCGAAATTCGAAAAACCTGACATTGAAATTAAATAATTTTTCAGTGTTAAATGTTTTCGAAAATATGTTGTGGAAACTTTTAAATTTTAAGGAATTTTAAAGATTTTAAAATGTCCATTTTCAAATATTAATAAATTGTCAAACTTTTAAACATCAACAAAATAATTTTAAAAAATCATCAAAATTTAGAATCTTAAATTTATTTGAAGTTTCTATTAAAAGATGGTCAATTTTTGGAATTAGGTATCAATACTTTAAGAAGCCAATATTCTGATAATCCAATACTTATTTACTATTATTTTACATATTTTCTAAAAAAAAATTATAACTGGACAAATTTGGCAAATTTAAAATAATATCAATTTTTAAAATTCCGTAAAATTTTCAAAAAAAAAAAAAAAAAAAATCAACTTTTAACTATTTATACCTGCCTAATAAATTTTGTAAAAATAAATATTCGACAAATTTGACAAATTTGAAAAGCAATTTTGAAGTTTTTTAAAAGGTCAACTTTTAAACTTTGATCAATTTTTAAAATTCAATAAATGAAAACGACAATTTCTAAGTATTAAATTTAATATCAAAAATCTGATAAATTTTTACACCTAATTCAAAAAATTCCTAAAAATCAAAATTTCGAAATTTAAAAAAAATGTGACGAAATTTTATTTTTCATAACATGTTGAAAACTACATAGATGATCTTTTATTTTAAATTAGAAAAATATTCAAAATTCGATAGAAATTTTAATTTCTTGAAATCAAATTAATTTTAAATCTTTGGCAAATTTTAGGAATTTTCCAAAATTGAAATTTTTTTTAAATTTAGCACCTATCTAACTAACTATTTGTCATGTCAGGTGTCTCATTTACTTAGATGCGAATCATCGAGCTCATCAGCCTCACTCATAGCCCCGTCGAGTCGAATTTTTAATACCTGATTTTTCTTCTCTTTTATAGAAAATCAGCTAAAATATATCAATCGAAGCGAATGTAATTTTAAAATAATTGCTCCAATTTGTGTGTACGGAAGTTGTGGGTGGAAACCTAATACGTCCTTAGAAAGTAACGTTGTAATTAAAAACTTATGACAAATTACCGAGCTTGTATGTAACAATTGAAGCAATACAATCGGTACAGGGTACCTATGGCCTCGTGTGGCCAACATCGATACAGTATACAGGGGGATAATTAACTTTCAACTTCAAGCTGTCAGATTTCACACGCAATTTCCCTCTTTACTTTATTAACTCCGCGTCGCTGGTACTGGTATGCTGGCAAAAGTTACCGTACTCGTTTTCTTTTTGCAATTTCCTATATTTTTTGCCAGTTCAGTTCGGCTGTACAGTGTTCAGACTTTCAGTGTTCACGTTGCCTTTCTTTTGGTTAGCGTGCTCTCACATACACATAGTTCCTCTAGTTCGCTATTACTTTAGCAGATGTTTTGAACGACGTATAATTTTTCTTCCGGTCGTACACGGCGCAGCACACCCTCATCATACTTGAGTGTTTTAACTTATATTACTTTATCAGAGCGAAGGCGTACGTTGAAAAAATCTACGCTTTGTTAGCGATTTCTTTTCGGCCTGCCTTATTCAAAAGTCTCACTTACATCCTTCTGTACCCCCTAGAGAACGGTGAAAACGAGAGTATCGGGTAAATTAAAAAATTTACATAATTGTATAACCGCACAAGCTGCACAGTAAGGCCGATACTTACTCACAACGTTTAGTTTGAATCCTAAACTAATCTTGGGTTCGGTGCTGACTTGGCATTCGTACGTCCCACTGTCGTGGATTTGAGTCGATGTGATACGTAACGTCCATTCGTCTGTGCCGTCCGAATGTAGGGTTTGAAATCGCTGATCATTCGTGTACGTTAGGATGCCCACTGTTAATATGTGCAAATCTGTTTTTCGGATCCACGATACCTGTAACATAGACCAGAGTTCGAAGGGTTTAATACGATGAACGCATAATGTACCTAGTAAAACTAAAGTCGAAATCATGTACATTGGAGTATATTTTATAGGAATTTTTTGAAACTACAAAAATTTGAAAAATTTCTGGTACATCGAAGGGTTTGTTTAATGTTTAAAAATTTCATTGCATTAGATATTTTTTTTAAATTCATATGTTTATAAATTATAATTATACAAAGATGATTTCGTATAGAAATTCACGAGAAACAGAGTTTGAAAAATTTTTACTTCAAATGAAATAGAAAAAAAAGTTAACTTGAAAAAACATTTTAAAAATTTATAGACCTAAAATTTTTTTTCTATTTTTTTGTCGACAAAATTGATTTTTTTTTTTTTTTTTTAAATGACGGAATTAAAAAAAAATACCCGAGCAGCACACTCGACAAATTATCGAAATAAAAAATCGACAGAATATCGAATTCGATAAAGTGTCGCGTTAGTTCCGCCTAAATCGTGAAATTATCTTTCGATATATAGATAGATTATCGACGAATTATAGTTAGCAAAAATTTCGAGATTATAGTAAGATATTTAGAAAAAAAAGTTAACTTGAAAAAACATTTTAAAAATTTATAGACCTAAAATTTTTTTTCTATTTTTTTGTCGACAAAATTGATTTTTTTTTTTTTTTTTTAAATGACGGAATTAAAAAAAAATACCCGAGCAGCACACTCGACAAATTATCGAAATAAAAAATCGACAGAATATCGAATTCGATAAAGTGTCGCGTTAGTTCCGCCTAAATCGTGAAATTATCTTTCGATATATAGATAGATTATCGACGAATTATAGTTAGCAAAAATTTCGAGATTATAGTAAGATATTTTATCGATAATATATCTATAATATCGAAAGATAATTTCACGATTTAGGCGGAACTTTTGCGACACTTTATCAAATTCGATATTCTGTCGATTTTTTATCGATTTTTTATTCCGATTTTTCGTCTTTTACTAGCTTTTTTCTATAATTAAAAATCCGTAATTAGCATAATTAATACATTAAACTATGCCTAAACACATTATTCATGTTACGGTAAGAGGATCATTTCAGAAAAAGTAAAAAAAAATCATAAAAAATCTGCCACCCGTGGGGCTTGAACCATATACCTTATTGTTGAGGAATTAGCAATAAAACGCTTGTAATAGGCAGTTTAGTACTTCCAGACGTGTTGGACTTAGAAAAATTTTCACCAATTTGGAAATAATTTCAAATATCGTCACAAAATCGTTGAAAAATCGTTCGACAAATTTCAGATTATTTGTCGATAATTTAGTTTCAAATATCGCCACAAAATCGTTAAAAAATCGAATTCGAGGAATTTCATATTACGTGTCGATAATATAGTTTCAAATATCGTCATAAAATCGTTGAAAAATCGAATTCGAGAAATTTCAGATTACGTGTCGATAATAAAGTTTTAAATATCTTCACAAAATCGTTAAAAAATCGAATTCGAGGAATTTCATATTACGAGTCGATAATATAGTTTCAAATATCGTCCTAAAATCGTTGAAAAATCGAATTCGAGAAATTTCAGATTACGTGTCGATAATAAAGTTTTAAATATCTTCACAAAATCGTTGAAAAATCGTTCGACAAATTTCAGATTATTTGTCGATAATGTAGTTTCAAATATCGCCACAAAATCGTTAAAAAATCGAAATCGAGAAATTTCATATTACGTGTCGATAATATAGTTTCAAATATCTTTACAAAATCGGTAAAAAATCGGATTCGATAAATTTAATATAATCTGTCGATAATATAGTTTCAAATGTCGTCAAAAAATCAGTAAAATATCGAAGTCGAGAAATTTCATATATATCTGTCGATAATATAGTTTTAAATATCTTTACAAAATCGTTAAAAAATCGAATTCGATAAATTTAATATTCTTTGTCGATAATGTAGTTTCAAATATCTGCACAAAATCGGTGGAAAATCGGAATCGATAAATTTAATATTCTTTGTCGATAGTATCGTTGACGAATATCGTCATAAAATCTTAATAATATCGAATTCGATAGTTTTTAGATTTTTTGCCTATGAAGTTGGACCGATAAATCTTTATAATATCGTGAGAACATCTATAGATTTTCAAACGATTTTTTATCGATACGTTACATCTTCCGATATTATCGATCGAGTGTGCCGCTCGGGTATATATATTTCGACAAGATTTTGAAAAATGTAATTTTTTAGAAAATTTAATGATATTTTAGAAAAATGAAGAAAGAAACATTTCAGTAAAAATTTTAGAAAATGTTTTTTTTTTTAAATAAAAAAATTATTTTGGACAAAATTTGAAAAATTTATTATGAAACTACTTTTCAAAAATTGCATTTGAAAACAATTGAAAATTTTTTAAAATAAAAGTTATAAAATTTTATAAAAACAAAATCTGATTTGTTTTTTGAAAATTTTTTAAAAATTGAGTTCAGAAAAATGAATAAAAAAATTACTCAGTTAAAAATTTAAAAAAAAATAATGTTAACAAAGAAAATCAAAAACTTATTAAAGTTCTTAATTAATCTTTTTTTTTTTTTTTTTTTTTGCAAAATAAAGAAAACTTGTTGTTTGACTAAATTCTAAAATGTTTTCGTTTTCTGACAAAATTTTGTAAAATTTGTTTTGCTTAAAAATTTTGAAAAATTCAGCATTGGCAAAACTTTGAAAAGTTGAGCTTAGAAAATAAGAAAAAAATTCCTCAATCAAAACTCTTAAAAAATGTTAAAATGAAAAGTGAAAAACGCAATATTGATCCAAACAAAATCACAGTAAAAATAATTTAAAAATTGTGCTTGAAATAAATTATAAAAATAATGTAGGTAAGCAAGACTTTTCAAAAACTCATTTTAAAGTAGGTAATAAATGTGTTTTTTTTTTCAAGACAATAATTGTGTTTCGAAACTTTTTGAAATAGGTAGGTATCTTTTTTTTCTGCAAAATTAAAAAAATTGTTGTTTGACTAAATTCTGAAAAATGTTGGTTTTTTGACAAAATTTCGTAAAATTTGTTTTTAGGCAAAATACTTACAAAGTAAAACTTCGTGTTGCGGAAATTTTTTGAAAAATTCTGATTTGGAAAAAGTTGCGTTTGCAAGCACGAGAAGAATAATTATTTTATTTGCTAAAATATTTTTAGAAAATGTTCATACAAATAAATTGAAAATTTTGTTTTTTGACAAGATGTTAAAAAATAGAATTTTCAGAAAAACGTAGAAAATTTTTTTTTTTGCAAAAATGTTCGAACAAATAAGAAAATTTTCAAAAAATTTAAGGTAGGTAGGTACATTGAAAGAAACTTCAAAAAATCATTCAAATAAAATATTGATGTTAGTATAAGTATAATTCTAAAAAAAGTTCAATTCTAGATAAAATTCTAAAAAAAAAGTGTTTTTGGAAAACTCTGTTTTTATAGAAGAACAAAAAAACAAATTGCCTGAAACATTTTTTTGAAGAATTTTAACAAAAATTATGTTTTTAATTAAAACGTTGAAAAGATCTAAGAGAATGAAAATACAAGTACCTACCTAAGTTTTATCGACAAATTTTGAAGAAAAATATCGTATTGGAAATTAAAAAATATGTTTTTTGAAAAGTGAGGAACAAATTAATTAAACCAATGATTTAAAAATTCGATTTCCGATAAAACTTGAAAAAAATCACTAATTAACCAAACAAAATTTCGAGAAAAAATTGAGAAAAATGTTTCCAATACTTTTTTTAAATTACAGACTACAAAATCAAATTTGTTTTTCGACAAAATTTTGAAAAATTCATTTTTTGAACAAGTGTTTTGAGAAAATGAGTTACGGAAAATAAGGAAAAAATCATTTCAGTAAAATTTTTAGAAAATGTTCATCTAAACAAAATTTGAAAAAATATTTCAATGAAAATTTTAAAGTATCTATTTAGGAAAATTGGAATTTAAGTACTTGGATTTTCAACAAAATTAAAAAAATTGTGCTTAGAAAAATAAATACTCAAAAATTCTCTCTTTAAAAAATTCACGAGTACCTATATAATAATTGAACAAAATTTTTAAATATCTAGATAATGGTACGTTTGAAAAAAAAGGAAAATTATTTCAATAAAATTTTTCAAAAAATTAAAAGAAAGCAAAATCAGAATTTGTTTTTTAGTAACATTTTGAAAAAAAAAGTTTTTAATACCTAACATTTAAAAAAATATATTTTTCATTAAAAATATTTTTTAAAAATGGTTTTTATTAAAAATTATAATTATTTTTAAAAAAATTGGAAAAATTTCAATGAAGTAAAAAATAATTTTAGTATACATATTTAGAAAATGTTAACCAAAATACAAAAATTCAAAAAATCCATGATGAAACTAAATTCCAAAATCTTTGTTTCCTAATACAAAATGTTTAATGCTTCAATTAAAACTTTTTTTTTGAAAAATTCATAGTCGATCGAAATTTAAAATGATTGTTCCTAACAAGAATTCATTATTTTTCAAAAATTCAAATTTAAACAATATACACGTTAAAAAATGTTTATCAGGAAAAAATTTAAAATTCTTTTTGAAAAAAAAAATAGGATGAAAAAAATTATTTCAAATGAACTTTTATGAAATTAAAAAAAAATCATATTTAAGGAAAAAAAACACTTGAAAAAATTTATTGTGAATCAACATTCCAAGGGACTACGGTTATCAATGCTTGAAAAAATATAATAATGGGGAATTACATAAATATTATGTACCCACATTTTTTTATTTTTAGAATTTTTGAAAATTTTATATCGAACTAGAAGTTATACTTTTTAATTTTGGAACATGATTTGAAAAAAAAAATTGTATTTGGACAAAATTTAGAAAAATTGGTAAGTATTTCATCAAAAATTTGAAATAAATACTTGGGATAAAGTCAAAAAAAAACTTCGTATTTTTAAACAAAATTCTATTTTTCCACGTTATGTTTTTCAAGATACACGCTGAAGTCATGAATAATGTCACGTTGTAAGTAGGTATATAGCTGAGTAGGTAGGTACGTGGGTGGATATTTTCGTGCAACGTGGATAATTGACATTATCAGGTCACCTTTTCTATACATATTCCGGGTAATATACATATTATATACTATACTCTACATATTAATACCCAAGAAAACGACTCTGCACTATTGTCTTATCTCGTACACCATAAACGACCAACTTCACATAAATATCTGCCAACGATGTACGCTTAGTACACCAATTACATGTATCTCTTCGAGAGCGAGACTGCGGTACACCAGGTATGCCATGTTTTATTACATCTAATGGGAAATTTACGGCGACCTTTATAAAACCTCGCCAAATTTATCCATCGCGTCTTACCACTAAGGAAGAGGTAAAAACTAAGTAGAAATGATCGCCATAAACGCGACATTAACACTGGGCGATTACATGTCGTATAAATATTCATATCTGGCTAAATCTTAATCAAATTATGTCTACCGAAGCCATCTTATACAAACACCCTTCGGATATGGTATCGCCGACGCCGACGGCGTCAAAATTATTAAAACGACACGAGCGTGTTACGTGGCTTGGGCTATACCAGTCGACTCATCATTCTGGCCTATTCCACCAGTACGTACGTACTTCCACTTTCCAGTCCCGATATATCTTGTCGTCTACTTTATAGTCGATTTTAGCACCGATGAATACTAAAATGATGGTCGCGCAGCCTACATAGATAAATTCGCTCGAATTTGGGCTGAATGTAGATGCCTTAAAACTTGCTGCAGAGACATTAATTCTACGCTTCAGATTTTGTCGCGTTTATTTGCATTTTAGAGAAATAGCAGAAGTTTCACGTTCAGGGAGATCTGACGTGAGTATCTTGCCGAGAATGAGTTGATATGGAAGACGTGAGGAGTAGCACAAAATAACGAAAAATCACAAAATACTTTTCAAATTTTGGTGGATTTTTGTTTTATTTTTGGCTAATTTTTGCGCAAAAATAAAATTTTATTTTAAAGCAATTTCTGAAAATTATTTCAAAAAATAATTTTCAAACTTTCATTTAAAAAATAATCATTCAAAATTTTACCAATTGAAACATAAGACACGTTGAAAAATTTTGTGTTTAAGTTTTTTAAAATTCCGTTTAAAATCAGTTTTCTTTCATTTTTTCAAAAAATTCATCATTATTTTATTTATAAATGGAGTCTCTCTAAAAATTTTGCTCAAATGTATATAAAAGCTTAGTTCTATTTTTTTTTTTTTTTTATAATTTAGTAAAAGAATCAGATTTTATTTAGAAACTATTTTTAAAAATTTTGTCAAGAAACGAATATTTTTGTTTTTTTCTTTTTTTTAAATAAAAAATACATTTTTCAAGATTTTGGATGAAAACAGATTTGTTTGAATTTACTCGTATTTTCTCAAAAAAAAAAAAGTATTCCTACATAAGAAAATTTTCGTTTTATTTGAAAGAGGTTTTTTTTTTTTTTTGAATTTCGTCAAAAGATAACTTTTTAGAGACTTTGAGGGTGCTAAGGAGGGGAGAGGGGGTTAATCGGCCCCAATCCGAATTTCAATTGTTTTTCTTCAAAATTTCGATTTGGAATGGTAAAAGATGATTTTAGAAAAATTTATTTGTTCAAACCGTAGAAATGGTCAATCATGTTTTTACATACTTCAAAAAAGTTAAGAGTTTTTCAATTGTAAAAGTTATTGCAAGAAAATAAAAGATTTTTTCATTTCAAAAAATTGAAAAAAAAATTAAATTTATAATTTTTTAATTTCAAAAATTTTTGGAAATATACTTAGGTAGGTAATCATAATTTTAAAAAATTGAGAATTTTTCCATTCCAAAATAATTAAGAATTTTTTCATTTTAAAATTTATTCCAAAAAAATTGAGAAATTTTTTATTAAAAAATTTATTCTGAACATTTGGGATTTTTTTTTTCAAAAAATCATTACGAAAAAATTGAAGATGAGAGTAAGTTTTTATTACCTAGTTACTTAAAAATTAAAAAAAAAATATTATAAAAAAACGGAAATTTAAGTTAAATGATTATTCTCTTTAAAAATTTGAAAAATATTTTGTCCTTCAAAAAAATTGAAATAGTTTTTCCCTTAAAAACAAAAATTTTTTCTCCAAAAAATTAGGATACTTTTTATGTAGGTAGTTTTTTAAAATGATTTTTTTTGGAGAATTAGGAACTCAGCCCTTTCGCATTTTTTTTTCGAGATTTGATGTCGAAAAATTTTGTGCTTTCAAAAAGTATAGCCAGTTCGAACACCAGATAGCTGAAACAACCTCTATTTCAATTTTTAGAACCAGAAAATTTGAGGAAGAGTTGCAAAAGAGTTATGAAAAGAAAGAGTTAACCTCAAGTTGGAGTTGAAAAAAAAAACTAGTGCCCATTCCTGACTGAACTTCAGCTTTTGGAAAAAATTAAAGTTTTGAACACTTTTGAGTTTTGGACTTTGTTGCAGAAAGTCTCAATTTTTGAGCTTTGAGCTTTTGAAGAATACAAAAATTAGCAAAAAATAAAATCCATCACAAATAACTGTGGGTAAGAACTTGATTTTTCTAAAAAGAAAAAAATTGCTAAAAAAAAACCAGTTCCACAAATATCTCATTTTTGAGCTTTCTAGGCCTTTGGAAAAAATTTATTTTGTTTAAGCTGTGAAAATAGCTATAGTCGGCCATGTTTTTATACTCTGTCGCGTAGCAAAATTTTTCTTTCTCAAGTAGGTACTTAATATGTTTCTAGATTGTAAAATCTACCGATTTTAAAATTCACGAAAATCTCAAAAAAATTTAAAAATAATATGAGTTTTAGCATTTATTTTTTTGAATATTACATTTTTTTGAAGCTAAACAAATGTTAAAATTTTTAAAAATTGCGAAATTTTTACTATTTTTGAGGTTTATGGGTTTAATTATATTCTTACAAAATTCGGTGAATTTTAAAAATTAATGAAATTTGGAAAAAAATTATGGTCTGAATGAACCTGAAATTCTTGAGCTTTAAAAAGTAATCAATAAAACCTTGATATGTACTATAAAGAAAAAAAAAAGGACCTGAAATGGTGCAAATGGACCACTAAATACTAATGTTTCAAATGGACAACTAATGACCCAAATATGAACCACTTATGTTTCAAATATACCACCAGTAGTCCAAATGAATGGTCCAAATGGACCACATATGGTTCAAATATCAAATGGTTCAAATGACATTTTTGAGCTCTGAGATTTTTGCAATTTTTTCTATTTTTGAACTCGAATTTACCCCCAACTCCAAATTGGGCCTCTAAGGAGAAGGGGGTAATTTTGAAAATTTTGAAATTTACAATATTGGTATCAAAATGTGGGGTTCAGGTCGCTGAACTCGATTTTCAAACTTAAATTTACCTTCGACCTCAAAATGGACCCCTGAGAGGGATTCAGTTTTTGAAATTTTGAAATTCACAATATTGGTATAAAAATGTAGGTTTTTTAGGTCGCTCTTCTTATTGTGCTGTTTCTTAAATTTTACAAGAATTTATTTTAATTTAGTAAAATTTTAGAATTCAAATATTTTCAACGACAAAAAAATTAAATAAAAAAGTATTTAAAAGAAACACGCTTGTATTCAAAGTTGGTCGTAAAATTTTTTGATTATTTATTCATATATTTTTTTAAACAATGTGGAAATAACTACATAAACAGTATTATTTTTGATTTATTCTGTCAATTTTAATTAAAAAATTTTTTATATTCAATTTTGAAAAATATTTTAAATTTATTTTGCTCAAAAACAAAATGCATAAGAAACTTTGTTTCAATTTTCAACTTTTTTTTCAAGTTTGAATTTTGTTTCATTTTTTTTTTTTTTTTGGCCTTAATATGATTCAACACATCGGATTTCAATTCAACGCTATAAATTTCAGTAAAGCCTGCCCATGAGTACGAATTTATACAGATTCCAAACGCCATGTTCGTGTTCGTCTTAATATTCAGCACCAAAACTTTGAAAATTTTCATCAACTTTTTCCATATTTAACCACCTAACACAAAAAACCTGCGAACAATAGCGGTGCACAATAAATACGTACGTGTGTATAAATAGGGAAAATTTATACGTTATTACAGAGTATGACAAGGGTTAGCCATTATCTGAAAACGATACAATACCAGCAGCCAGAGCAACCATCACACCTTAAATATACATCGCGAAAAGCTTGTACTTGGAGAAGAAATTCCTTAAAGCGAGTCGCCGAGCAAAATTTAATAATAAATTCAACCATACCGCGGTACACCGCACCATAGATAAAACAAAAAGAAGAAAAAAAAACTTTCAACATTATCTTAGTCTCGCTTAATATGTATTAATTTAATTAAATCATAACTTTCGAACTCGTATCATCCCCAGGGTTTTTCTCGATACGATAGAATGAAAAAAATTCCCTCCACAAACTACACCCAGGTAAGTATAAAGGTTTCACGATAAAACGCACGTAGATATCGAACAAAGGTTGTAAGTTGCCTGCTTCTACATCCACCTTCAGATGTGTACTTTTGGAAGCTGTAAATTTTCGTTACTCGCCGATATTTAAGTTGAACGAAAATTCAACAGACCTTAGGGATTTTCGTACGCCAATATTTAAATCCGAACTATCGGTATTCCACAGTTGGTGCAATTAATTTATTTGCGAGTCGAATTTGCAACTAGGATGGCACATTGTACCTGCGAAATTTACTGCACCAGTCTAAAGAGTCGAATTCGTCAAACGAAACTTCCCCCTTCGTTGCCTGTTCATTTCTCACTCCCAACGTATACCTACGCAGCAACACTATTCAATAACAATAATAAAAACAAACCGGTGAAAATTCCTTTGAATTTAAATCCTTTATACGTATACGAAATTTTGCCATTTTCGAGGATTACTTTAAATGTCAAATGAAGTTAAAATCGAGATTCGAGAACGAAGCAGGAATAATATCAACTTTTTAGGATTTTTTTGGTAACTCCAGAAACTTCTGGATATGGATGTCAAAAAAGTAAACAAAAATCAACCAACATTTTTGAAAAAAGAAAATTCAAGCCCCCCCCCCCCGTTTTTCCAAGAAAAAAAAAAAAATTGACATAAAATGAATAAATCTACTTATATATATTTTTAGATATAGGTAGGTATTTTATGTGAATTCTCTAAATAATCCCCGGAAATTTGTAAAATAAATTTCTGAAATTTTTTGATAATTTTTTTTAAAGAATCTGCAATTTAGATAATAGGTAGAATACTTTATAAAAAAATCTATGCCTTTTATCAATTTTTTGAGAAAAATTTCTCTCAAGTTTCGCGAAAATTGTTTTAAAAATGTTGTTCAAATAAATATTCTACCAAAAAAAAATCAATTTTTGAACCATTGGATACTAAGTATGTGAAATCATTTAACAAATTTGCGAACAATTCTCTTAAATTATGAAGAAAATTCATTATAAATTCAGTAACGTTGTGTGAAAAAAATTTCGACAAATTTGCAAAAACATTCTCATAAATTACGTTAAAAATTCTTTGTAAACAGTAAACAGTGTGAAAATTTTCCAGCGTTTTATGAGATGAAAAATCGAAAAATCTGTAAAAATTTCCTATAGTAAAATATTTTAGAAGTTTTTGTAATTTTTTTTTCTTTTGAAATTGGATTTGTGAAAATTTTTCCAAAACTTTGTGAAAATCCTCCGACATTAAAAAAATCCACTTTTTTGTTTTCCTTTTTCAAATCTTCTGGAATATAATAACTAAGAAATAAAAATAAATTAAAATTTTTGTGGATTTTTTGCGAAAATTTACCCTTTTTTCTTTTCTGAAATTCTCAGAAAAATTATACGAAGATGTAAAGGATGATCTGATTTTTTTTTTTTTAAAAAGCTGGGAGATTTCAAAAAAAATTTCTAAAGCCTATTTTGAAAATTTTGTTAAAATTCTCCAACGTTTTGTGAAAATTTTTCGTGATTTTGTAAAGAATTCTCTGAAAATTTTATGATTTTTTCTGAAGGTTTCAGGTTTGTAATGATTTTCGAAAAGATTTGTAAACGTGTTTTTGTCATTATTTTTTCATCTTTTGAAGCTCTGTAAAAAATTTCCACGATACGTATATTTTTAGGAAATTTTTATTGAGATTTTTGAGTTTTTTCACAAAAAAAATTAGAAACATTTTTTTTCCAAAATAATTTGGAACATTTCCTTTAAAAATAAAATTTATTAGATAATATTTAGCGACATACTTAGTCAAAATTTGTTATTTAGGCATGATTTTTGAATTTTTCGATACCTAATAACTAATAATTTTTTTTTTGATTTTTTCTGGAAGATATTGAAGTTTATTTTTCAGAAAATGTTTGATGACATGACATTTTTGATTAGAAAAAAAAAAATGTAATTTCTCCTCTCACAAAATTCTTTGTGACATTTCAAAAACATTTTGGTAGAAGATGTGAATTTTTTTCATCTTTTAAATACTTAGTATTTCTTTCCTATTCTAAACAAATTATACAATTTTTTGTAAAATTTTTAATAGAATTTCAGATAATTTTTTTTTATTTTTTCAAAAAAATTTCAAAGCCACTTCTGACAAGACAATAAGTATTTTACACGATTTTTCGTGACATTAAATGAATAAGAAAATTGACTTTTTTACTTCTCTACAGAAAAATGACCAGATATTAACTCTAATTTTTTTTTAAATTTATTTTTGGCAGAATTCTTGAATTTTTTAAAAAAAAGAAAAAAAAATTAATGAAATGAATCAAAATAGGTAAGTAGGTATGTAGGTATAAGATCTCCAATTGTTTAAACATACTCGGATTTTTGAAAATTTTATTAGGATAGGCCGGATAACAAAATTTTTCAATTTTTTGACAATTCAAATTTTCAAGGATTTTAATGGGGTGAAAGTATTTTCATTTCTCGACAATCCCCAATTTTTAAAAGTTTTATTAATAAAAATTTTCCAAAATTTTGCCAAAAAACAAAATTTACATAGGTATTTTTAAAATTATGTTCAAAAATTTTTTTATATTTTATCTAAGTAAGTATTCATTTTTTTTTTTGAATGAAACATACTTAAGTAGGTAATTTAGAAAATAAAAAATGAGTGGGACGAGCATTGCTTAGTATTTCTTGATAAATTAATTTCGTCTTATAGAGTATCTTCTGACGAGTGCTATCGTGTTTCAATTTTTATACTTTTACAAAGGGGTTGAATAATGTAAATATTTTATTGATTATTATGTCATCTTAAGTTTTTTGTTTATTCAAACATGCTTAAACCTTTAAAATAAAATATATTATTACACACTTACGCTATACTTAAGACTTCTTATTGTAGAATATATCTACTACATAGAGTACCTACACTTACTAGGCAGTAGGCATACTTATGTTTATAGAAGAACTCATACTCAAGTTAAGAGGAGTAGGCATACATATAAAAATAAAGAAACCATTTTACGTGGGCGGAAATTTCATGACATATATGGCTTTATTGAAATTTTCATTTTCTTTCTCGATGTGCAAAAAAATACAGTTGATCCACCGAAAAAATTACTAAACGTATGTAGGTGGGCACGACTCGGCTCGAGCGACGTACCGCATTTTAGCAGATGTACGAGTACGCATAGAATAAAATACTTAAATCGCTTCGGAAGCTCCGAACTTACTCGTTTGCCATTTTGTGTGCCTAATCGAAATCTCAGTATATTTAGCAGAAGGTACAAAAGTACGTGCGACAATCGAGTGTGGGATGTAGGCGTAAAATGAAAGTTTGTGCGAATTGAAGATTTCCGACTGTTAAGAATTACGTATACCTATTATAGCTTCGTTTCCCACGCAATATTCTAATCCGTACGGTAAGAATGATGATGCCTATTCATTTATTGTCTCAACTGGTGATAAAATAAATGTAAAGTTTAGCATACAATTTTTGAAGCGAATACTTCTTTAAAAAATGTTTTTCAAATTGTATATACCTACTGCTCGCAAAAGGGAGGGATACTATCACCAACAGCAAAAAACCCACTCCAAAAATATAAAAAATTATATTAGCGTTCCAAAATAAAATTCTTAAAATTCATTTCCGCGGCTTTCGATCCATATGCGAAAAAATTAATAGCTACGAGCGAGAAAAAAAAAACTATTAGTGATTGAGTATTTTCGACAATATTATAATCACTATATTAGTACTACTAGTGACTCATAACGATTATTAGTGACTAGTAGTGTTCAACTAGTGACTAATAGTGTCAAAAATACTATTAATCACTATCGTTTATTTTTATTTTTTTACTTGTGATTATTTATTTTTCTATGTAGGGATCACAACATATGGAATAGCAGTAGTTAATAGTACTAAATAACCACTAATTGCGTTAGTGCTCATTAATATCAACTAAGAATGCATCCATTTTGTGATCAACACAAGTTCATCCTTCAGCTTATATACATTTTGCATCACAGTTTACCTGCGAGTATAAAACTATACCAATTCACCAGTAGTTACTGTTAATCACTATTAGTTGTTATCCTTAAATTAGTAGTTATCATTGGTCACTTATTCATCATAACTATTAATTGACTATTTATCAATTACTTATTAGTTACAATTACTATTAGTCAATACTTAACTTTTTACAAAGTAACTACGAGTATTAATCACTGTTAAAATTTTAATTTAGCGATTAATAAAAAACTAATTAGTAATTAATAGTGATTACTACTTTTTCATACCTACAGGGGCGAAGGTGCTGAATACATTGTTTCATGGTATTTTGACTCTAGCCTCAAGGAGAACCTCAGGAGGAAGGGGAAAAACTCAAAATTACCAAAACTGTCATGTGTGTGGTATGGAAATATAGGGAGTTTTTCCTGCCAAATCCGTTAGTGATATTAATTCTGACGAATTCTGAACAGGAGCTGTAAGAGGAGGGGCAAAAATTCAAAAATTCAATAGAAATCTAGATTTTGTATCTTCCAAACCCGTTTTTGAATCACTTTTGAGAAATTCTCGTAGAGGCCTAAAGGGATGGGCCAAAATTCAAATTACAAAAAGAGTCATCATAAAGGATATTGAAATTAAAGTTACTTTACCTCCTGTATGGTTTTTGATATCTTTATTATAGAGGAGTTCTCAACAAAGGCTCCGAGGAGGAGGGGCAAAAAATTTAAAATTACCAAAAACGCATAAAATGTAGTAGGTATGGAAATCTAGGTTTTATTACAACTTACAGCTTTAAAAAAAAAATCCCTATTTTTGTTTTCTCGAAATTATTGGTGTTATCTACCTACACTCCACACTCTACAGGTATCTACTTGAAATAATTATAGATAATAGTAAGTATTTTCATTCTTCCTTCATCCTCATTCCTCATCATGAAAGTCACAAAATCATACTTATTCCAACCAAATGTGTTTGTATCTCCGGCAATCTTGAAATTTCCTGTACGAGAAGTAAAAACGCAGAGATACGAATATTAAGAATTTTAAACGAAATGATCTTAACAAAGTCTACTCGGAAACGTTTCCATCAAATAGCCCGAAGTTAAATCCAGCTCAGTGGATATTCTTCAACGGTTTTCTCGAGGGTGTTTTTTGGCGCGGCCTGCCCCTAAATACCTCATATTATACTGGTAGTCTAAAAAGACAAAAATTAATTCAGTTTTCTTCTCGTTATAAGAAGATATGGTTTGTGGTCGTTCGTTAAACTGCGAAAAGATTTGAATTGTCGGTTCACTTGAGTGGTGTACCGCTAACGAATGTACGACTAGTTTTTACGCGACTGATGCGCGTTCTGCGTCCGGGTAAATGACGAAAAAGTTAACGTCGTTAAAAAGTTTAGTGTTTTTCGACAGCACGGAGCTTTAGTTTTACAATATTTATCATCAAATATCTCGGATGCGAAATTATACACTTCTTCCAGCTACAGTTACTCGTATACTCTTAGATCCGTAAAGTAGAGAGTGAACCGAGTTGAAGTTTACCGGCACGATTAATATTTCAGTTGAGATTGTGTCTGTGGAAACGTTAAGCTTTTGATTTAATCGCATCTTAAAATATGGCTGACAATGGCGAGAATTATTTATGGACCATTGTAACTCAGAAGTTACATTCAACCTTCTTTTTGACTTTAACTTTATTTCCCGGTCATATAAATTGTAACGGTTCCAGGTGTAGGTATTGTTTACCGATTAAAATAGTAAAAATTGCATAGGTACCCGGAAATTTCTTCTTCAGGCGTGGGATTTCGTTACTAAAAGGTAACTTTGATTACAGTTTCACGTGTGGGTTATTTTCTCTTAACGATTCAGAGAATTTTCACGAAATTTCAGTAAATTCTTTACAAATTAGTAAAATATTTATACAAAACTTTGAAGAGTTATCAAACTTTTGGAGAAATTACAAAATTTTCAAAGAAGCTTGAACAAAATTATGGGCACTTTATTTACTCAATATTGGAGAATTTTAACAAAAATTTTAAAGAATTCACAAAACTTCACAGAAAATTGTTTCGTTATCTCCATTTCTTTTTTTACAAGACTTCAGAAAATTTTTCATAGGTATAATTAAAATTTTTAAAGAAGTTTTTGTCAAGTTTTAGAATTACTGGTATTGCATATATTTTTTCAAAACAAATTTTTGGTAAATACTAGGTAACGATTTAAAAAAAATGAAAAAAAAATTTTCGATAAAAAAATATTTAAGTAGGTAAATGCTTCAAAGGACGAGGAGTCCACAAAACATCTTCAAAAAAAATTCCCAGGAGAAATATTATAAAACTTTCTAAGTTTAGTATAGGTAAAAAATCGTGAAAAAAATTGAGAGGAAACATTACAAAATTGTGCTGAAAAACTTTCAAAAACCTGAAGAAAAAATTCACAAACGAACCTTTATAAAATTTCGTTGAAAGAAAATATTTCAATATTTTAAAGAAAGAAGAAAAATCTTCAAAAAATATTTTGAGGAAAAAATCAAAAATCATTAAACATTTTTTAAAGAGGAAACTAAATATTTCAAAATTATACTGAAAAAAATCAGCTAAAAAAAATGTATAAGATTTGAAATCCCATTAAAAAAGTTTTACTTTTACTTTGATTTACAAAAAATTTTCAAAAAAAATTTTTAGGAAAGAAAATACTTACCTACTTTAATAATATTTTGGTGAAAAAAAAAAATCAAAATTCCCATTTTTATTCAAACATATCATAAAAGACCTATGAAATATTTGTTTGAAAGAACATTCAAAATTTTCTTTGAAAAATTCAAAAAACTTTTGAGTTTTTTGAGGAGTATTGTCAAAAAATTTCTAAAAAAATTCACGAAAATTAAAAAAAAAATCTGAATAAAAATCAAATTCCTATCAAAAATTTTCAATGAATTAAAAATTCAGAAAAATCTTCCTTTAGAAAAAATTGTGATAGGAAATATTTCAACATTTTTCTGAAAAATTCAAAACTTTAATCAAAAATGTTTAAAAATACTCACAAAAAATTTAGGAATATATCAAAAAGAGCTTAGTAAGTATTATTTAAGATTTCAAAATTTTTATAAAAAAATCAAAAATGATATTAAACTTTTTTGAACGTTATAATGTTTTAAAGTT
Source organism: Balanococcus diminutus (assembly GCA_959613365.1). Classification (NCBI taxonomy): domain Eukaryota; kingdom Metazoa; phylum Arthropoda; class Insecta; order Hemiptera; family Pseudococcidae; genus Balanococcus; species Balanococcus diminutus. The sequence continues at coordinate 29,394,438 of OY390718.1, read as the reverse complement.
TCTCTAAAAATTTCAAAAATTCTATTCTATCAAATTTTTTACCAACGAAATTGACTAAAAACCGTCTTAGAATTTAAAAAAAGAAATACCTATTCATTTTAAAGTTAAAAAAAAAATCAAACATTATCTTTCTTTTTTTTGAAGAAACTTGTTTTAAAATTTTTCTGAAAATATTCAAAAATTTTGTCAAAAAGTTCTGAAGAAATACTTGTAGAAATTTTGTGCACAACTTCAACAGAAAAAAAAGATCAGAGGCGTAGCGTAATGATTTTTTGAGGGGGGAATATACCTTCAAAATGCCAACTTTTCAATTTTTTCAGTAACATAATACTGAATTTGCCAACTTTTCGACTTTTTTAAAATCTCCGAGGGGGGGGGGGACGTCCCCCCCTCGGAAATTTCAGGAGACTTTACATAAAATTCAGATAATAAGATAATGTCACAAAGATTTCAAGGAATTCTCCACAAGAATTTTAATACAATTTTAAAGAGTACACTTAACAAAATTGTTTCGATTAAATTTATTTATTCATTTTTTGCAAAATATGGTAACATTTCTTTAGAACACTATTATTAGGTATGTACAAAACGTTTTGAAAAAAATCATATTTTATTTTTTAGAAAATTTTAGAAAATTTCTTACAAAGCTTAGAGTATTTGGAAAAAATTCATATTATTCATCTACTAGCGGAGTACCTGTCGTTCCGACGGGTAAAAAATTTAAAGATAACATACTAAAATTGTTTACCCGTGCAGTCACCCAGTTACGGTAGTTATTTTCAATCTTTAACATTCATTGACATTTTAAATTGAAAAATTTATTGGTAGGTACCAATTTCCAATTTTCTTCATAATTATTAGGCAATTTTTTCGTAGGTTTTTAGTTTTTACCCTAACTGCCGAACTTCTGGAGTAATAGGTACTTCCTTAATTTTGTGGAAAATTCAAAATTATGAATTGAATTATTTTTTCGAACAAATTTTTCCTATTTTTGGCACATTATAAATTAAATTGATCAATTCGAGAAAAAATTCATTCATTTTGTGAGAATTGAAATCTATCAGTCGAACATCTTACGTCGAATATGCCTGTATAGGCTAAGTTCCTGTAGACAGCACTATAAAAAACCGTACTTTTGAACCATTTTCATCAACTTTTATCAGATTAAAACTTTTTTTGCTGAATTCAACCCCACAACTCTTAAGATTCCTTAAAAGACCGAAAAAAATTCATCCATTTTGTGTAAATTTAAATTTTTGAGCTGAATAATTATTCTGAACCAATTTCTTCAATTTTCAGCATATCTGACAGTTTCTTCTTCGTGTGATTCAATCCCACGTTAACTGTAGAATAATTAATTTTGAAAAAAAAAATTAATAATTTTGTGGAAGTTTGAGCAACTTGTAAAATTCAAAATAATTCAATTCCAAAAAAATTGAAAAATGAAATCAAAAAAAATTTGGAGCTTTCTCAAATGTTTTAAATAAGTTCGCAACTTGAAAAATTAATTCCAAAAATTTCCAAAAAATTGTCATAAAAAATTTCGCAACTTTAAAAATTGACAAAACAAATTCAAAAATTAAAAAAAATTCCTCCAAAAAAATTGAATAATGCAATTGTCATGTCATAAAAAATTTCGCAACTTGAAAAATTCAAAATAATTCAATTCCAAAAGAATTGAAAAATTCCCAAAAAATTGAAAAATGCAATCAAAAAAAATTTGGTGCCTTCTCAAATGTTTTAAAAAAGAGTGCAACTTGAAAAATTTATTCCAAAAAAATGTCATAAAAAATTTCGCAACTTAAACAATTCACAAAACAAATTCAAAAATTCAAAATTTTTTTAAAAAAATTGAAAAATTCAATCAAAAAAAATTTGGAGCTTTCTCATTGTTTTAAAAAAGTTTGCAACTTGAAAAATTCAAAAAAAAAATTTGTTTGCCCGGGGCTCGAACCGGGGTACCCTAGATGAGGATCGGGGCTCTTAACGACTCGTCTACTACCCATGTTTTGAAATTAAGTCGAATTTCAAAATACTCGATTCTTCGAAATTAATAAACTTTGAACGGGTTTTTCTCAACTTTCCGGGCAACTTTTTTCAAACTTTTTGCGCCTAAAACCTAGTCCTCGTCGAGCTCTATACGACGCTATTCGCGGATTCAACGCGTATTCAGCGGTTTTCGAGAACATGCGTGACAAAAAATCCGGCTTCTCTCTTATAATATATATTGATATTGATGATTGATGATTAGACACAGTTTTCGAAAAATTTATGTTTAAAATTTTTTTGAAAAAGCCAACTCCAAATAAAATTCTTAGAAATTTAAATCATTTTTTACCATTACAATAAATTTCATACTTCCATTATAAAATATTCCACAATTTAGTGTTTTCGTTTATATAATTAAAGTTTGCAACACTAATCTCTCTCTATAATATATTCAAGTGACGTAATCAATCGTCATTTCCAAACTATACCTACATGTAAAACCATGCTTGAACACAGAACACGAACCTACTGGCGATATATTTTATTCATAGTTCGAAAAAGGGGTTTAAAGTTTAACCAAAGTTAGCCATAATGTATTGATTTTTATGGTACGAATAATATAAAATATAAAAGACTTACCGCTCTATCCCCGAGATTACGCACTTTGCATGGCAATAGAGCTGTCTGACCTGCGGTTGCTGTTAGTTCTCGTTCGGTGGACGTGTCAAAATATGGTTTGCTAAATTGTTGTTCCCAATAGTTCATTCCGTGTTGATCTATTGCACATTCTGCAAAATGAAAAAAAAAAAAAAAAAAAAAAAGGGTAAACATAAAAAATGCATACTCATTAATGCGATATCAATCAATGCAATTAAAATTATTTTGACGCTTCGAGTTCCATCATTGTAAGGCACGTGCCTTTGAACATTTTTTTTTTTTTTTTTTTTTTTTTGTTATTGTAGTAGGTACGTGTAATGTAATTTAGGGTTGTTGCATTATAGGTATGGCTTTCTAAAGGGGTGTAAGAGAGTAATCCATCTTCGAAAGGTGGCTCTTGCTGTTAATCTATATAGCCTTATTTAACGTCATTGATTAGGCAACCCATCCATCAACGTGTATCGCTGCCGATACACCGAATATATCGCTTTTCGGCTTTATTCTCTTTTCGGTGCGGTATTTTTTGGCTGTTGAAAGATACACAAACAAGCTCTCCATTACCTTTGACTACGATACTCTGGAACAACGACGAGGACAATGTTATAGCCGCAACGTTGATGGTATTCTATTTATATGAAAATGAGTACATCGTATGTATGAGCACGGCACGCACGTACGGTATATTTCATCACAACACTGCGATAACATACCCAGGCTTATGCAACGATAAAAGCCTGCAAAAGGCGGTAATGATTTTAAACCGTCAATTGCAATTCGACGTAAACTACGTAACGTATCATTTATCGTGCAACTCGATCGTATAAAACAAGTTAATTTATTATTCTGGATACTATTTACATGAAATTATGGGTAAAGGGCGAACGCCTCTTCGCCAACGTCTCTGGATAATTCCGTACCCTCGTTCGCGGTCCAACGTAGTACACGTTTTGCAGCCTGCTAAAGTTACAGTACTCAGAGGAATTTCTTCCAGCTAACCACCCTCTTTATCTCTTCCAACTCCACCCTATGTATACGCAGTACGCTTCCATTTACCTAAATACCTTATTTTCATGGTCATCTCAGCGAGTAAAGTTCGTTTACTTTTTTTTAAAACCAATCACACGTCCCAAAACATCTCTTCTCCTCTGCCCTACCTAAGCTGTGGCCTCTCTATTCGTGCTTTGCATTAATTAAACAATATTACGACTTCGACTATAGTAACTAATTAAAAAATAACCACATTGAGATTTTATATGATTAAAAAAGTTCAACGTGTTCTTTCAATCTACGACATACGAGTAGGTAATAGGTATACTGTACTCGTGCCCAGCTGCGCCTTCAAAAGCGTACCCACCAACACCTTAGAGACGACGTTCGTTGCAAATTACCTCATTTTTCCGACAGCTCGACCGAACCACTGGTGCAAATTTCGAAATTCCTAATTAGAATCATTCCACGATGTACCGTGTGTTCGGGAATTATTTACTTTTTCTTATATTGAGCCGAATAACCCGTTTTAATCTCTGGAGATAGTTTCATCTTTTGCGGTACATCGTCATGTATAAGTAGATGAATTTTATATTATGATTATGAACAAAAAATCAAATTTTTTATGAAAAGCGACGCAACAAGACGTGTATTAGGGTGTTCCATAATTTTATTTTTTTCGAAATGTCAGGTCCGACCTTCTAAAAATGATCCTTTTGGTTTATTATCAACTGCCTGAAAATTTTTCTTCAAAAAAAATATTTTGAGTGGTGGCGCAGAGCAACTTTTTTTGAGAAAAGAAAAGAAAAACTCAAAAATCTGGAATTGATTTTTTTTTTCTTCAAAATTATTAAACAAAATGGTAATTTTTCATATTCCCTTAAAAACAGGGGTAAAGTTGAAAAATCACCGAAAATAGTTTTGTTGGGTAAAAGTATTTATGTACGACCATTTGTTAGAAAATTTTGAATAAAAAATTCAATTCCAAATATTTGATTTTTTTGTTTTCTCAAAAAAAGTTGCTCTGCGCCGTCCTTCAAAATATTTTTTATTGAAGAAAAATGTTTAGGTAGTTGATGTGACACTAAAAAATTATTTTTGAGGGCCATACCTCGATATTTAGAATAAAATGAAATTATGGGAAACCCTAACGTGTGTAATGTGTATGAAAAGAGCACGGATAATACAAGCCCGACAAATTGAAATTTTCTAAGGTGTAGGACGTAGGTGTAGCTCAAGTTTTCTCCCAAGGGGTAGTAGGTTAAACTTTTTAAATGTTGAATGTAAAAATGATTTTATACTCCAAAAGGACAACATTTTTTTGGAGAAAATAAGAGATCTCTTCTTGAAAAAAATTACCTACTCTGACTCCAAAAAAAATCGAGGATTTTTTTCTCTAAAAATTTGAAAAATAGCGCCTCTAGAAAAAATTGAGAAATTTTTTATTTAAAAAAGTCACTACAGAAGATTGAGATTTTCTCCCAAAAACAAAATTACCCCTCCACCAGAAAAAAATGCTTTGCTCGAAAAAAAAATCTAAATTTTTTCCCATGCAAGATTTTCTTTCAATTTTTTTTGTAATTTTCTCCCAAATTCTTTTGAAATTTTCTCCACAAAAAATTGATTAATTTTTTTTCTTCCGAAAAACATAAATACCTACCTATACTAAGAATTCTTTTTCTTACCAAAACTTGAAAATATTTTTACTTCAAAAAAAATAGTTGAATTTGTTCTTCCAAACAAATTAGGTGATTCCCTCTCCACTTGAAACATTGAGAAATCGTATGTACAATTTTTTTTATTATTATTTTTATTTTATTTTTACAAAAAGGTGAAAAAATATTTTCATTTTAAAAAAATTGAGAATTTTGAAAATCAAGTAATTCCCCCTATTTGAGAAATATCTTCCCCAACATATAAAGTAAGAAATTTTTTCTCTCAAAAACGTAAAAAAATTTTACACCATAAAAATTTGAGAAATATTTTTACATCAGAAATATTGAGGAAATGAAGTTGTTTGGTACTTTTTTTCTAAAAATAAATTGATTTTTTCCCAAGAACCACCCCTTCCCCAGATTGGAACATCCCACCCATAATAAAATAGGAAAATTTTCTACAAAACGGTTCGAAGATTTTTCTCAAATAATTGAGTGTTTTTTTTTTGTTGTTGTTAAAAAAAGTGAACAATTTTTCAATTTTGAAAAAGTTGAGAAATGTTTTTACATCATAAAAATTGAAATAGTAGGTCTAGGTACCTATACCTAGGTAAATTATTTTTCAAAAATTTGAGAAAAATTTTTAGATCAGAAAAATAGGTAATATTTTTAAAATCGGTATTGTTACCTACTAAAAAACAAATTGGGTGAATTTTTTATTCGGAAAAATTAGTAATTTTTCCTCGCAAAAAATTGATAATTTTCCTCTTCAAAAAATTGAAAAGATTTTTTTTTTACATAATTTGAGAAAAATGTTTTTCACCAGGAAAATTGGGCATTTTTTCTTGCAAAAAATCAGTAATTTTTTCCCCCAAAAATTAGAAAATTTTCCTCTCCAAAAAATTTTAAAACTTTTTTACTCCATAAAACAAAATATAGGTATTTTTTTCAATACCTACCTAATTCGAGAAATGTTTATACACCAGAAAATTGAGATTTTTTCCTAAAAATTTTGGAAAATATTTTTACTTGAAAACATCGAATGAATTTTTTCATCCAAAAAATAATTGAGTGATTTTTTTTTCAAAAAAATTAAAAATTTTGTTCCTAAAATAAACTTGAATTTTCGCCTTAAAGTTTTGAGAATTTCATATTTTTTTTAAAGTTTCTCCATCGAAAAAAGTTGGATTTTTTTTACTTCATGAAAACTGAAAAATTTCTTTCCAAAAATTTGATAAATTAATTAATGGTATTTTCTTTTCCAATAATTTTAAAAATATTTTTTTTTGTTTTAAAATATCTAATTGAAATTGAGTTTCTTATTTCCACTTTCATTTTTCAGTCAATACATTTTGAGAGTAAATTTTTTATTTTGTATCAGTTACCTACCATTTTTTTCATATGATTCAATAATTTTAAAATTATAAATTTTATTTTTTTATAATTTTGGATTTGAGGGTTGTAGATAAATTTGTACTTCATTTCAATTTTAATTTTTTCGATCATTTTATTTGTTGGCTGGTTTGCTCTTTTTTTTTGGTTTTTGTCTCCATTAAGTTTTTTTTTTCCATTATTCAGTAGATGGTACGTCATTTAAAAAGTTGCAGTTGAATTTGCCATTCTCGAAGTCGTAAAATTTTCTAAATTCGCATGCTACATTTTTATATTCTCATACCGTGAATTTTTTTCAGCAAAACAATTCTTTTTCTAAAAATAGGTATTTAGCAGTAACTCTTTCGCTTTCATTTCTCACACGCTTCTCATTATTTATTCTTTTATTTCCACCTCGTATTGCTACATTTTTACTTTCCTGTTCTGTGTGCACGTTTCCTTCGTATTTTGTTTTTTCCTTGCAAAATCAGCTCACACAGGTCTTCTTTATGTTGTTTCCGTTATAAATATGCAAAATATAAAGAAAAAAGTCTTCAAAAAAATTATACGTGCATGCGAGTGAAGGTTTATGTTTACCCGTTGTTCGCGTACCCACACAGAAACACGTAGAAAAGTTGGTAGGTATTTGGAATTCATTAGCTCATCGGGTAGGGTAGCTATTGATATGCAATTATAATTAATTATTCATAACTGTAACTATATATCCGACGATATAACGTTCACTTCGACGTCGTGCATAATATTAATTAATGCTGGTTTAGTAAATTTTCTATTTTTTTGCTGTCGCCTTTGCTTGCGCAAATGAAGCAATTTTTCAATCGAGGTAAGGTAGGTAAAATTTTACTGGTGTAAGCAAATTGAAATTTTGATTAGAAAATCTAGCTACCTAAGTATACTGATTCAGATATCAACAAATAGTTTTTGTCTCTCTCCAATCACATCAGTTCACATACAGATTCAATCAGATTAGATAGGTATTTTTTGTAAGACAAGAGCGACTCTTTTGAACCATTTCTACTCGCATCAATGACGAAGGGGAAGAAATCCAAAAACTCTCGCCTTGTTTTTCAAGAACGAAAAAATTGAAAACCCAATACTACGCTCGAACCGATATAATATTAAAAAAGGACGATTTCGGAACGCCTCTCCGCCTATTCTTAGCTCTCGTACCAGTGAAATGGAACACGAACATTTAACTTTTCTCATAAAACAGCGCCAATTCTCAAGAATCAAGAATAGCTTTCATATGCAAGTTCCAGTCTCGCTTTGTTAGTATAGAGAATTCTGTTGTATAAACTTTTCACGCGACTAGGTCCTCGTCAATGGCATTCGTTCTTTTAGCAGTGTTCTCTGATGGCGTTGTATAAATACGAGCGATATATATCTATCGAGAGCGACAAAGAGACGAGGTAAATGGGAACAAGCATAGCGGTTGGTGACATTTTGCACCGGTGTTACATGCCATGAAAACTATGAAAAGTTTATTCGACTAGTTCTATATACTCTTTGTTTGCGAGGACGATTGATAACGTTACCAATGTACCTCTGCACTTTTACCCAGTTAATCTCAATCTGATTGAGATTGACACAGGGCTAATACAATTCATCGATTAATGCTTCCAGATATTCCGAATCAATGAATTTCTAGATGAGATCCCTTACTGAAACGACACAGGAAGTCGTGAATGATGAATCGGACAAGTAGCCCGATATAGAGGTACTTGAGTGGTTTAGGTACAAGTTAGGTATTCCTCACATCTATTTTATGAAATATCGATGACCACCAGCTAGTCGTTTTTGAGAAATTATTTAAAAATAGAAAGTATAACAAATTCATTCAAAATGAAAATTTTAAAAAATTATTAAAAAACAAAATTAGAAAGTTCTATGGTTAAAACTAAAATTAGAAAACAATTATTCCAAATTCAGAAATTGAAAACAGTCGAAAAAAATCTAGAGCAAAAGTTGAAGAAAATAATGTTTTGAAAAATGAAATTTGAAAATTTGTTCAAAATAAAAATTTTGAGAAAAAAAAACTGTTCAAAATTTAAAGTCAAAAATATTACCTACTCAGAAGCAAAATTTTAAACAGATTTAATTGAAATAAAAATTAAAAAAATTTGTTTGTTCAGAACAGAAAATATTGTACTTAAAAATTTTCAAAAAATAATTTTATTTTTTTTGTGAGGTCACGAAACCAAAATTTGAAAAAAAAAGTTCAAATTCAGATGTTGATTTATTAATTAGGTACTTGAATTTTGAACAATGCTTTTCAAAAAATACGATAAAGGTGCATTTAAAACAACATTTTGAAAAAAAATTGTCCATAAGCAAAAGTTGAAAATGTTTGAAAAAAATATCTGGCTATTTGAAAAATAAATTATAGTAATTAAAAAATTGATTAAAATGTAGAATTGAAGAAAAATTGTTCAAAATCAAAAGTAGAGAAAAAATTAAATCAGAAATTTGTTCAAAACAAAATTTGAAAAGATTTGTTAAAAATTAAAATTGAAAAAAATCAAAAAGTAAAATTTTAAGATTCTTTCCAAAATCATAAAAACGAAGTGTGAAAAAATGGTTGCTCAAATTTAGAAGTTGAGCAAAATTATTTAAACAAAAGTTTCGGAAACATGCTTAATTGAGGAGACGTATTTGAGAAAGAAACTATAAAAAAAATCAAAAACCAATGTTCAAAAAAATGTTTAAAATTTAAATTTTAAAAAATTGCAAAAAATAAAAATAAATATAAAAAAATGGTTCAAAAAATATGATTTGAGAATAAAAATCAAAAACAAGAGTTGAAAAAATTGTCAAAAAATTGAAATTGAAGGAATTTGTTTGAAATAAAAATTTTAAAAAAGTTGTTCAAAACTGAACTATTTTGAAATTCATATTCACATAAAAATTTTAAAAAGTTGTTTCAAGCAGAAATGTAAAAATGCTTCAGAAGAATATTTTTTTTGATATAAATACTTGAATTAAAATCAAAGTTTGAAAAATTATTCCAAACCAAATCAAAAAACAAAATAGAAAGGAGATTTATTTAAAATGAAAATGATGATATTATAGGTATACTTATGTGAAAAAATTTTCTAGAGAATATTTTGAGAAACATATTTTTGATCAAGGTTTTTCAAAATTAAAAACATTGAATTTTAAGTTTTTTTTTCAAAATCAAAATTCAAAATAAAATAAAATAAAATTTGAAAAAAATTATTCAAGAGAAAAATTTATACCTAGAAAATTTCGAAAATAAATGTTTTTTGAAATATTTTACATCCAAATGTGAAACAAATTGTAGAAAGCAAAAGTTTCTACAAAATATTTCAAAAGCCAAATTCTAAAGGATTATCTAGAATCAAAATTATTTAAAATTAAAAAAAAATGTTTTGAATGAAAACTGAAATTAAAAAACAAAAATTGTTTAAAATTGAAATATCTAAAAAATTGATCAAAATCAAAGTTTAATAAATTAGTCAAAATCAAAATTTGAACAGATTTGATCAAACAATATTTCTTAAAATATTTATTTAAAAAAATTCTAATGAAGTTAATTAATTTTTTTTTTGAATTAGGTAGGTACATTTTTGAACAGTTTTTCTTGAATTTTCCATTGCGAACAATTTCTTCAAATTTTGATTGTGACAGATTTTTTAACTTTGGTTTTGATCAATTTTTGAAAATTTTTCGCGTTTATCAATTTCCATTTTTAAATTTTAATTCGAACTTTTTTTAAATCAAATATTTCATCCAATTTTTTTTCAAAAATGTTTTTTTTTTTTTTTTAATTTCCATTTTCATTAATTTTTTAAAATTTTTACTTATGTAAAAAATTTCAAAAAAATAAAAGATTTTACTTAGAAGAAGATTTCTTTAAATACTTATTTTGATAAATTTTCTCCAGATTTTGATTTGGAGAAAATCTTTTCAAAATTTTGATTTTTAGAATTTCCTTAGAATTTTGGTTTTTAAAAATTTTTCTCGAATTTACATTAAAATTTGTACCTATTTTTATTTCGATGCAAATGTATAATTTCCATGATCGAACAAATTTTTACAAATTTTGTTTTGAAAAAATTTAATTTTGAAATAAAAATTTTAAAGAATTGTTCAAAACTTGAAATACTAAAAAAGAAGTGGATATAGTCAAAATTTCAAGGGATTTGTTTACAAAGAAAATTCAATGAAAATTGATTCATGTACGAATTAAAAAATAAATTGAATTTTTTTACATAAAAATTTGGAAAGATTGATAAAAACGAAAATTTTAAATAAATTGTTCAAAAGCAAAATTTAAAAATCTTTTCGAAAATTTGAAGAAAAATTTTTCAAAATTGAAATTTTTTTTGAGTTTTAAAAATCCACATTTGATAAAATTTCTGGTTCAAATCAAAATTAAAAACAAATTTTCTAAATTAAAAATTTTCAAATTTCATTTTTTTGAAATTTAAAAAAATTAAAATCTTAAAAAAATTTATAACCAAAATTTAAGTAAAATATCGAAATCAAAATTTTAAACTGATCTGTCCAATATGAAAATTCTAGATGAATTGTTCAAAACACTTCAAAAACAAAATCTAAAGAACTTCGAAGATTCGTTAGAAGTAGGTAGCGCTTTTCAAAACTGACTCAAGTAAAATATTGTTCCTTTTGGCAAAGCTATTCCATCTTTCCAATAACATAAACGCGTCAATGATGAAAAATTTCAAACCGAGCCAGAACAAGTCTAATTAAATAAATCGAGATAATTTCGAAAATATCGAATGCGAGAAATTTATTAAATCATCGGAGCAAAGTACCCTTACAACCGTTAATAGGTACTTAAAAAAGGGAAACTTTCGCCATTGGTTTTCTTCCAACAGACTCGTAAAAATTAACGAGCGATTTTTAATCGACCATCCGGTCGCCATTATCCATTATATTGATTACCCCTCAACATCCAAATGACTATTACGAGTAAATAAGTAATTTGAATCTGGTATAAGATTATCTATCTCTACGAGGCAAGAAATTAAAAAAAAAAAAAAAAAAAGCAAACGATTGTAACGATCGCAATGAGTGTCAAAATGAGGCTACAATTTTCTGAAAATAAATGAACTAATTTTTGTGTAAAATTGAGTATTCTACAACGATGCCTTTCTTATTAACTTAATTAACATAATAAAAGTCCCTTTGCATTCAAATTAAACTTCCTGCTCTTTGAAAAAAGAAAAATTGCACGTCGATAGCAAAGGCTCGAGAGTTTTTTACGCTGCATTTTGTCGCTAGCAAAAAGCAGTTTATCCGATTTCGAAAAGTGCCGGTAACAATGAGGTTTAAAGCTCATTTGTAAACTAAACCCTTGGGTATTGCGGAATACAAAAGTTATGCCTGTTTTCTGCGTTTTTTTTTCTTTCTCGCCTCTTATACAGTTATCAATTCGAATTATACGACGTTCTACATTCTACGGAGAAAAAGAGCCTCGTTTCGATTAATTTGTACTCTCTACCCTAGGAAACACACTACCATGTCCCATGTTTTGCTCGTGCTCGAGCTGGTAGTTGTAATCGACAGCGGCGCGGCGGCGGTGTATTGAAAAATTGTATTTTATTGTCGGCGATTTTTCTTTGCCAGTTGGCGTAATGCGTTGTTATTAAAAGAAATCGGCGGAAATATTATGAATTTATTACTTTTCGCCAGTTCTTACAAAGATTACACAAGGTGCACGAGTAAGATGCCGGCTCGGTTTTTGCCTTTTTTCATACGTCACGATACAACATAATAATACGAATTGGCATTTAACAGCGATATAATTGGACAGCTCGAATAAATTAGACTCGAAAGCGTACAAATAACCGGATAGATTAAGTTGAATATTTCAACATCTATTTATATTTTTTACTTTAAAACGTTATCATAATCATTTTTCACTGTCTGCGTTAATTTATAATTCCACTCCGTGTACCTAGCTTATGCTGCCGCATGCTACGAATATCTGTATCGCTCAAGAAGAACCCGTTTGAATTTGTTTGTCATTTTTTTGACGCGTGCAAACAGTAAGACTCGGTAGAAAGGTTGAAGGATCTTAAATGGCCGAGCTACTGTAAGGATTAATATTTGATGAGAAAATGAGATAGGAGGATAAAAGTGATGAATCTGCCTTGGAGCCAAACTGCGATGATATTTGAGTGGTAAAAGTAAGTCCCTTCGAGAAACATCGATGGCCAAAATTTTCAGACTTAAGCTATATTATTGCTTTTGAGAAATTAATTTTTAGGTGAAAAACGAATAAGAATTTTTAAAGTTGATCGATTTGATTAAAAAATTAATATTAAGTATGTTGTCTCTCCCGATTTTTTTTTTTTTAAATAAACATATTATTATTTAGAATTCTGTATTCTACCAATTTTTTCATTTTTTATGTTGAACAATTTTTCAAATTTTAATTTTGAACAAACTCTTCGAATATTTTTTCCAAACTTTGTTTTTGAACGATTTTTCAACTTATAATTTGAATAACTTATCCCTCATCCATGCAAATTCAAAAACAATATTTTTTAAAATTTCGATCAATTTTCTCAAATTTTGGCTTTTTAGATTTAAAAACAAAATTTTTTAAAACTAAAGTTTTAAAAATTTTGATTTTGAATATTTTTGAATTTTTGATTTCAAGCACATAGGTAGGTAGTTTTTACACAACAAACTCAATATAAATTCAAATTGTGTTTTGAATAATAATCGTTGAAAATTTTGTTTTTGAATTTTTAAAAAGAATGAAAAAATAATAATGTATTAAACAAAATCTCTTTGTTATTATTATTAATTATTATGGATTCGATTTTTTTTTCCAAATTCTGTTTTTTGAAACATTTTTTTCAATAATTGATTTTGAAAAATTCTATCAACTTTTCATTTTGTAAGTATAAATCTCCTTAAATTTTGGTTTATTTTTTATTTTTTCGAATTCCATCTTTCGAAGTTTTTTTTTTCAACTTTTGATATTGATGTTGAACAATTTTTCAAAATTTTGTTTTGTGATTTTTTTTCAAATTTGGTTTCTTAATTTTTTTCAATTTTTGATTAGAAAAACTGGAGCAAAATCACATTCCAACATTTAAAAAAAATTTGAATGCAATGGTTTTTTGAATTTTTTTTAACTTTTGATTTTAAACAACTTTTCCTAAATTTTAACCTGGAACAGATCACTTCAAAAATCTGGTCTCATAATTTCTTGAGCATTTTGTTACTCAGAATAAATTTTCTTTTAATTGTTGATTGTGAAGAATTTTTTCAAAATTTTTGCCTTTATCAACTTTTTTAAACTTTTTTAAACTTTTTTTTTTTTTGAATAATTTTTTCATCTAGGTATTGATTCTGAATTTTTTTTCTAAACGTTAATTTTGAATCATTCTCTTCAAATATTGATTTGGACAATTTTTTAAAGTGTTGTACCTACCTAAGTAAGTATGTAAACAATTTTTCTCAAAATTCAGTTTTCAAATTTTTAATTTTCGAATTTTGTCTTCAATTTGTTTTTAAAACAATTTTTAAAATATTTTTTCAACTTTTTATTTTAAATAATCGAAGACATGATTTAAGAAAAACTGAAAATAAAATTCGAAAAAAAAATTGTTTAAAAACGTGATTAAAAAAAAAATGTTCAAAATTAAAATTAATTTTTCATTAAAATTTTTAGATTACAATTTGAAAGTATTGAGACTAAAGTTCAGGAAAAATCATTATTCGAAATAAAATTAAAAAAAAATTAATTGAAAACTGAATTTAAGAAAAATTGGTGGCATACCAAATTTAAAAAATTGTCGAAAATTTGGGTTTCAACAATTAATAACTTTCTTGAAACATGGTCCCAATTTTCAGTGTTGGAAGGATTTCTTTAAAATTTTGCTTTTCGCCAAATTTTTAAAATTTGGGATTTGAATAATTTTTTAGCTGATTTTTTTTAAACGTTTGATACTGAACAGTTTTTTCGAAATTCATTTTCGACATTTTTTTTTTTTAAAATCAAATTCTGGTTTTAATTTTTTTAAAACAATTTTCTCACAAATTAAATTTTCAAACAAACTTCCAATTTAAAATATTGTTTATTATTATTTTTTTTATTACTTTTTCTTTTTTAAATAGTTTTTCCATTTTTTAAATTTTGAACCCGTTTTTTTGAAATTTATTTTCAATTTTGTTTTTCAAATTATGTTTTAAAATAATTTTTCAACTTTTAATTTTGGAAAGTGCAGTTTTCAAACATTTTTTCTTCTTCAAATTCTATACTGAAAGGAATTTTTATTTTATTTTGTTTTTGAACATTCCTTTTGAATATTATTTTTGAACAAATTTCTTCTAATTTCTTTTTCAATTCAAGTTTCATATTTACAATATTTTTCAATGTATTAAGAAACAAATTGAGGAAACAATTTATTATTTGGTTTTTCAACAGATTTTTAACGCTGTTCTTTGAATTTTTCTAAAAAATTATGTCGTTGACGAATTCTTTTACGTTTCAATTTTAAACAATTCTTTATGAATGAATGAATGAATGAATGGTTTATTGTAGTATAGGGTATTACCCCAAATTTCTTTTTCAATATTTTATAAAGTGAATTTAGTTTTTGAACAAATTTATTCAAATAAACGTATTTTTCAAAGATTGCTTGAAATCATTTTTTAAATTATTGATAAAAATTTTTGTAAAATAATACCTAATAAGTAAGTTCCAAATTTTTCTTTAAAATTAAATGTATGAATTTTTTTAAACAAAATCATTTCAAATGTTGTTTGAAAAAAATATTTTTTCATGTTTTGATCACAGAGAAATTTTTAAAATATTTTTTTCATTTTTTTTTTACTAACCATATTTTTTTTTTAATTGGAACTTGTTTAAATAGATTTAGATTTTTTGCATAATAAAAAAAACAAGAGTGTTCTCAAAAAAATGTTTTTCAAGTTTGTGTAATAACAAGTTTATTCAACAACTTATCAAAAGAAGTTCACCGTCATGAAAATTTTAAAGCACTTATTTTATGCCGGCAGGTGGGTCTTTCAAGAAAATGTATGTACGTATGCTGCCTCAAAATTTTGCGGATTCGATAAATTAATCTGTTAAGCCACAGTAGCTTAATTTACGTCGCCAATTCATTACCTATAAATTACTGCAACTTTTAACCACTTGAATATAGTATACTACGTTATTTGTTATGAATAAGTGGTCAGTGCTGCGAATACATGTGAAGTTACCATAGATAATCCTACATACATTGTCACCGCATTGGTCACATTTGCAATTTAATTTCGCGTTAAAATTGGACTAGAATTATCGGTTGCGGCATACAAATGGCCTAGTTTAAAGCACAATCGACTGCAAACACCAAACAGTTGGAATTTAAGACGAAACAAAGCTTGTATACGCTCTTGTCCCTGCAAATGTCGTCTGTGATAGTAAATGTGTATATTCCATACAGCAAAGCATACGAATATGAACGAATATCATACCAAGACACTCGTCTCTTGTCTCTGGTGTAAAAACTTACAAAGTTTCAGGCCCAAGTTGTGCCTAGTCTTTCACATTGACCGTATATATTTGAGCTGCGGTCCTTCATCGTCGTCGCCGTCGTCGCTTTCGCCCCTTTACTTTTGTCCATATATTATCTCATTACAAGGGAAAGTCTTTTGTGTCGTTTTAATATAACCCAAAGAGAGAAAGACAGTATTCTACTGTCGTTAATATAAAACAAATATATCACTCCTTTCTTTTCTTATTACGTATTAAAGTTCTTTGAAAAGGCGAAATTTATCATCTATTAAAACTTTATAGTAAAGAAAACCCAAACTATTTAATAACTTTTCAGCTGTTATAGTCGTTTTTGCTCTTAATTTATTTATAAAATGAGAATTTTTCTTGCCGTGAACTTATTAAAAGCTCATTTATTATTCTTTCCAATGTATCACGATGAAAGAGGATGTTATGTATGAAAGAATGTAATTTTCGATATGTTACTAATTTTTTATTTTGTTTTTTAACCGGACTTCATTTACCTATTCATTTTAATTGCCTACTCCTTCCCCATTATAGTAACTATTAAGTACCTATTATATTTCTTGAATCCTAATAGATACTGCTTTCTAGTACAGTTTGTTGTCATCTAGTTACAACCATTCTCAAACTATCGGAATCTTAATTCCCCTTTTTCATTCTTTCTCCACAATAAGACTTCCATTTTGTCAACTCACCCATACACGATCGTCGGCATTTCCAGTTTTCTTTCTCTTATTTGTAATTTAAGTAGATACCGAATATTTTCTTTAAGGTACTTGAATTTCATCTGTCTCGTAATTCGTCAACCTATCTACCTTAAGTATCTATTTTGAAAGAACTCTAATAACCGTTTATTTGTGTGGGTTTCTCTACGGATTGTTGCATAATGAATTGAAAAATTCAACGAGCCTTATTAGATGTACTTCAATTCACGTTTCAGTTCACCTTTGTGACCTTGAATTTGATACTAGTACAAATTGGGATCCAATTATGTTTTACGAGAAATTCACATTGAATTATCCACTTGGCTGAATAACACGATGAAATGATATTTTCGATACTACTTATTATTGGAAAATAAACTGTTTTTATCCTCTTTGTGACTTTTCCTCTTAGCCTTTGTGTTGTTAGAAAAACCCGACTGAAAGATATTTTGGTTGAGGAAGTTTTTAAAGGTTGTTTATTTAGAATGGTTCGTTTCAGATCTTGAACAAAACGACGAGTTCAAAAATTAGACAAGAAAAATAATTCGATAGAAAAAGTTGAAATTTTTTCATTGCCGGTGTGCCAACTTTTGATTTTCTGAAAAAATCTAAATATCCCAATTTTCAATGACAAAAATCCTTGCTTTAAGAAAATCAGAAGTTGGCACACCTGCATTGAAAAATTTTCAACTTTTTCTATCGAATTATTTTTCTTACATCAATATGAGCCGTTTGATCCCAGTTTTGGCGCCCAGAAGGTGATATTTACCTTTTTTGAAATTTAAAAATCTCGATTTTTCAGCAATCTGCAACTTTTCAACCCCTTGTAGAGGGCAATAAGTGGTATCCAACTTCAAAATCGATGGTCCAGAGAGGTGTAGAAACTCACTAACGTCTAGTTTGATAGTTTTGTTTACATGCATGGGGTGCAACTTCGATGAATTTTTACCAAGTCCAGTTCTACATAATACTTTATAGTCAAAATTGGAAGGTAGGAAGGGGTTTAATCGAAATTTTTATAATAACTAAAAGTATTTGTAACACTTCAAACTACAACTTTTGTTTGAAATTTTTTTCAATTGGGACCCTTGCCTCCCCACAGTTTTCAATAATGTTTTTTGAGTAAGTGTGAAAAAGTTATATTACTCAAAATTGGTGGTTAAGGAGGGGTTCGATTGAAATTTTTGATATAACCAAAATTATTCCTAGTACTTCATTCTACAACTTTTGTTTGAAAATTTTTTCAATCGGGTCCCTTACACCCCCCCCCCCCCAGTTTTCAATAATATATTTGAATGGGTTGAATTATCCAAAATTGAAGGGGAGGGAGGGGTCAAATCGAAATTTTTGTAATAACCAAAAGTATTAGTGAGACTTCAAGCTACAACTTTTGTTTGAAAACTTTTTCAATTGAGCCCCTCTCTCTCCACTTATTTTGCAAAATACTTCCAAAATACTAATTAAAAATTGATGGGGGAAGGGGAAAGGGTCCAATTGAAAAAGTTTTCAAACAAAAGTTGTAGCTTGAAGTACTAGAAATAATTTTGGTTATATCAAAAATTTCAATCGGACCCCTCCTGCCACACCAATTTTGAGTAATATACCTTATTCACACTCATTCGAAATACATTATTAAAAACTGTAAGAAGGTAAGGGGCCCAATTAAAAAAATTTTTAAACAAAAGTTGTAGCTTGAAGTGTTACAAATACTTTTAGTTATTACAAAAATTTCGATTAGACCCCTTCCTTCCTTCCAATTTTGAATATAAAGTATTATGTAGCACTGGACTTGGTAAAAATTCATCGAAGTTGCACCCCATGCATGTAAACAAAACTATCAAACTAGACGTTAGTGTAGAAACTCAAACTGCACTTTTTCAGAGGGGTGCGGTGGGGGGGTAACTCGAGTGCCACTGCCCGAAAATAGCGAAAAACTGCGTTTTTTCAAAAGTGACCCTACTTTGAGAGCCCCTAGCTCCACGCCCCTGAGACGTAGGGGGCTCAAACTTTTTTTGGGAGGTTCTCAGCTCAAAGTAAATAACATCTGTGAGTTTGGTCGAAATCCGAGGTATGTTTTTTTGTGCTCCACCCTAATACCTATACAATAATTTAGCAAATAGGTGCAAACATAACTGTCAAATATAAAAGGTAGGAGAATCCATCTTGGATTAAAAAGAGAACTGTATTCGGCACGTTCAAAAACATACAGTTTTCAAGAACATCCCGAGCAGCACACTCGACAAATTATCGAAATAAAAAATCGACAGAATATCGAATTCGATAAAGTGTCGCGTTAGTTCCGCATAAATCGTGAAATTATCTTTCGATATATAGATAGATTATCGACGAATTATAGTTAGCAAATATTTCGAGATTATAGTAAGATATTTTATCGATAATATATCTATAATATCGAAAGATAATTTCACGATTTAGGCGGAACTTTATCGAATTCGATATTCTGTCGATTTTTTATCGATTTTTTTATTCCGATTTTTCGTCTTTTACTAGCTTTTTTCTATAATTAAAACTCATTAATTAGCATAATTAATACATTAAACTATGCCTAAACACATTATTCATGTTACGGTAAGAGGATCATTTCAGAAAAAGTCAAAAAAAATTATAAAAAATCTGCCACCCGTGGGGCTTGAACCATCTACCTCCTGCATGGTAATCCTCTTCCTTAACCACTATGCCATACCTTATCGTTGAGGAATTAGCAATAAAACGCTTATAATAGGCAGTTTAGTACTTCCAGACGTGTTGGACTTAGAAAAATTTTCACCAATTTGGAAATAATTTCAAATATCGTCACAAAATCGTTGAAAAATCGTTCGACAAATTTCAGATTATTTGTCGATAATGTAGTTTCAAATATCGCCACAAAATCGTTGAAAAATCGAATTCGAGGAATTTCATATCACGTGTCGATAATATAGTTTCAAATATCGTCATAAAATCGTTGAAAAATCGAATTCGAGAAATTTCAGATTACGTGTCGATAATAAAGTTTTATATATCTTCACAAAATCGTTGAAAAATCGTTCGACAAATTTCAGATTATTTGTCGATAATGTAGTTTCAAATATCGCCACAAAATCGTTGAAAAATCGAATTCGAGGAATTTCATATCACGTGTCGATAATATAGTTTCAAATATCGTCATAAAATCGTTGAAAAATCGAATTCGAGAAATTTCAGATTACGTGTCGATAATAAAGTTTTAAATATCTTCACAAAATCGTTAAAAAATCGAATTCGAGAAATTTCAGATTATTTGTCGATAATATAGTTTCAAATATCGTCACAAAATCGTTAAAAAATCGAATTCGATAAATTTAATATTCTTTGTCGATAGTATCGTTGACGAATATCGTCATAAATTCTTAATAATATCGAATTCGATAGTTTTTAGATTTTTTGCCTATGAAGTTGTACCGATAAATCTTTATAATATCGTGAGAACATCTATAGATTTTCAAACGATTTTTTATCGATACGTTACATCTTCCGATATTATCGATCGAGTGTGCCGCTCGGGATACAATCAAAACAACAGAAAATGAATTGAATTCCTCTCTCAACTTACAAAAAAACTTAGGCTAGAAAACTTGACAAAACAGCCAAGTCATAATATGTCATAAATGCCTACAACGTATAGGCCCAAGAGAATGCACCAAAATGCCATAAACGAGAATCGAAATGTACCAAGAATCTACGTTACAGCTAGTCCCTCGTTGACTTTGCTAAGAAGACCAAGGAACTCAAATAGATTATAAAAATATAACAATAATTTCAAAAAAATTTCTACAGTTAAATATTTTCAAATTTCAAATTCGCCTAAACATATCAACTTGAACAAGTAAAAAGGCATCCCGGCCTGCCATATTAGTAACTTTCTTGCTAACAAAGCGAAAGAAAATATTGCGTAAATAAATGGAGTACAATCCGTTACCGCTGTGCGAAATTAATTACAATATAAAAATGGTATCGCAGGGTGCTTACGACGCTAAAAATCGCAAACCGTAACGATGCAATTTGTCTAAGTATTCGTATACCTACTACAACGTAATAGGTATGTGCTAACCGAATAAAATCTATTTCAGCATTTTCTTCGAAAACTTGCCATACTTTTTTCTCTTTTCTTTCTTATTCTTCCCTTTTCACTCGTTTATATATACGAGACAAGAAGTAATAATACATTTGATATAGTGAAACAGAAACAAACTGTTCGAATATCGCCTTTTCATATTTTTCCAATATTACATCGCGGGGTTCTCCTGTTTAGTTGGCGAATTTGCACGACTTGGGTGAAATATCTTCGTCAGGCAATAAAGCCACTTAATCACTTTACTTTGCCTGTCTCATCTATAGCGCAACACACCGTGCGGAAACAATCGGACTCGAGAGCAATTGCAGCGTGTCTTGCTATACCGGCATATAATAAATTCTTTATAACCGTTTGGAAAATGATACTGCTTATGAAAGTGGTTATGTAGCAGGGTCATTATTAAGCCCCGAACGATGGAGTTCCAAATTGGAGACCTTTCGCTTTCGCAACGACCCGGTCGCGCGCCGCCTTTGGTAATTTTCACCCGCTGCACACAAAATAAAAAGAATAGAAATTGCGAGATATTACCAGCAGATCCATAAACAAAGCAGTAAAAAGAATTTAAAAGGGCAGGCAATTTTGCCAGAAAAGAAAAAAGTTGCCGGATTGAGCGGTTGCGGGCTGCCATTTATGCGAACACCGCATACAGTGTGATACTATGTTCTAGTAGTTTTATTGTAAAATATAATCATATCGGAGGGACCGCGTTCTATTGCGAATAACACAAGGAGTTATAGCTGAATTTTCGGCGATACAGCAACTACACTCTTCGCATCACGTATCCATTTCTAGGGCAAAAAATTATACATACTCTTGTATACGCGGCATACTTAAGCATTTGAAATACAAGCAACCTTTTTTCAACTTTTTTTTTCGCATAAAAATTATAATTATACGTAAAACATTCTACATCGTACCGTCGACGAATAAATTTCCTTACTAATTAACAAAGCATCTGCTCTATTAATTTACTGTATACTTTTCTTGACACAATCTATTACAAATTTATTAGTCACTTTATCAAGCATGGTAAAAATTTTCCATTAGTTAAAAATTCAATATCTTCAACGTCACAGTTGTCACTGTAGTGGTACGCTTATTATACACTCTGTTCTTTACTTTCTTCTACAATAATTTCAAAACATGTCAAGAATTCTCCAAATTTCTATCACGATATCTCGCTTTGGTATTTTCTTCGACCGTATACCAATAAGTAGGTACTGTGACTACTCTTTGGATTTTAACAACTTTTCCCAAGTTGATATTTCATTTTCGTCATTGACGCAACGATGACATGAACGTTTCTTTTTAAAATAATCATTTACCAAATACTGAAAAAAAGTAATATAAATGCCAATCAGCAAACCTTTTAAAGGGTTTTTTCACAAACCCTCGAGACATAATTTCAAATACTTGGATTAAGAATACGAGTGGCAAGATAAGAATAACTTGGAGTTGGAATAAGATGTCTTTAAAAAAGAAACCAGCGGCATACTAGCATAACTTTTACGAGAGCGTAAGCAGCAAATTTGCCAATATCTCTACATCAAGAGTAAATGTTTAATCCACTTTTTTAACTTATCCAAAAAATATACCTATATTCAAAAAAATTAATAATCATGAATAACATTAACAGTATTTTTGAGACCATTAATCATTATTAGTTTTTTTAAATATTGTGACTATTATTTTTTTGAATACGGGTCACCCTACGAAATAGTTAGTAGTTATAGTTAATACTAGTAAGTACTAATAACCACAGCTACTCCCATTAATAATTATTATAGTATTTACTACAGATTAATAATCTCCATTCTCTGTGATGACTGACATGAGAGTCCGAATGGATTAAAGCATCAACACAATTCATCTTTCAGGTTCAGCTTATGTACATAGTTATATATTTCTTGCACAACAGTTTACCTGCGAGTATGAAACTATACCAATTGATTAGTAGTTACCATTATCCACTTCTAGCTATCATTCTTATTTTTTTTTTTTTACTTGTACAGGAGTAAAAAAATAACAGAATTTTTGAGACTATCAGTCATTATTAGTTTTTTTTAAAAGTATTATTATTTTTTCACTTTATGACTATTATTTTTTTGAATACTTACGGATCACCAAATGGAATATAAGGTACCGGCGGGTAATATGGGGCACGGACCATATTACCTACCCTATGTTATTTTGTTCTGTTTTAATTTTTTTTGAAATCTGATTTCACTGGGTAATAAGGTTTACTTCCCTTTAAAATATCACAATATATGAAGTGTCTTACCAAAAAATGGCAATTCTGTGACGATTTTTTAAAAAATGGCGAAAATATAGAATGTGGTCGTGGGAATTGTGTATTTTCATTGTATAATAAACTATATTTAATTAAATGAATTCGGGGAAATTTTATATCAAAAAGATAGGAAATTTAATGAGCTTTCCAAATATGTGCATTAATGTTGTTTTTGAGATCGGAGTCTTGAAGTAATTCCACTTCAAAAAAAAAAAAAAAAAAAAAAAAAAAAAAAAAAAAAAGCATGGTAGGGTAATATGGGACATTCATAAAAAAGTACTGGTAGGGTAATATGGGACACGTAATTTTTTGTTCTGAAAAATCAATTTTGGCCAAAATTTATTCAGAGGGGTGTACTGTATCCACATTTCCAATTTCAGCCGGATCGGATGAAAGGAAGTCGTTCTACAGCAATTTTTCAATTTTTTAATGGAAAATTCTACTCTTTTCCACCTAAAATAGGTTCTATGGGCCGGATCTGGCTAATTTTTGGTATGTACATTTATAGAGACCTAACACACTCTCATACCAAAAATGAGCCGCATCCGGCCCATAGAACCTATTTTAAGTGAAAAAGAGTTGAATTTTCCTTGTAAAAATTGAAAAAAATCGCTGTAGAACGACTTTTTTATAAAAAATGTGGATACGTATGAGGCGTACTGTATCCACATTTATAAAATTTTAGCCGAATTGGATAAAAAAAAGTCGTTCTACAGCGATTTTTTTTCAATTTTTACAAGGAAAATTCAACTCTTTTTCACTTGAAATAGGTTCTATGGGCCGGATTCGGCTCATTTTTGGTATGAGAGTGCGTTAGGTCCCCATTAATGTATATACCAAAAATGAGTCAGATCCGGCCCATGGAACCTATTTTAGGCAGAAAAGAGTTGAATTTTCCTTGTGAAAAATCAAAAAAAGTGCTGTAGAACGACTTTTTTTAATCCAATTCGGCTGAAATTTTATATGTGGATACAGTACGCCCCCTGAATAAATTTTCGTAAAAATTGAATTTCTTGTGAAAAAATTGAGTTTTGGTGCTTTAAATTTAAAAAAATGCATGTGTCCCATATTACCCTACCGGTAGGGTAATATGGGCCGTTTTTGACTTTTTTTCAATGGACTTTTTGGACATGAAGGGGCCGAATTTTGAGACTTTCAAGTAGATATTCTGAAAGAGAATAAAATTCTCCACAAGATGAAATTTTTAGTTTTTCAAAAAGAATCAAATTTCAGTATGTAGGAGCGTTTTGAAAAAAGTGTTCCATATTACCCGCCGGTACCTTAGTTTAGGTAATGCTAGTATTGCTAGTACTTACTAATAATCACAGCTAATCCCATTAGTAATTATTAGTATTTACTACAGATTGTATTATAATCTCTATTCTCTGTGATGACTGAGAGCCAGAATAGGAGCATCAACACAAATCATCTTTTACCTTATATACATTTTGCACGACAGTTTACCTGCGAGTATGAAACTATACCAATTGATTAGTAGTTACCATTAGTCACTTCAACATATATGTAACTATTAATCAGTAAGTAATAGTGACTATTAATCAATTATGAGCTACTATTAGTCAACACTTACTTTTACAAAGTAACTATTGATTACGGTTAAATTTTTAATAATGACTAATATTTTTTTTGTATATGGGAATAGTTCTGATTTTTTAGTAAAAATTTAATTTATTCGCAATTCATTCGAATTTTGCAATTAAATACAATTTCATTATGAACCTTTTTAATCCTGCAGTCTAAAGCAGTTAAATTTTGATAAAATTCAACTTATTATATAGTAAATAGGTACATCCAAACCAGAATTATCGCATATCCAAACGTTTGAAACACCCTATACCATTTTCGGATCTATAGAAGATGTAGGTAACGAGTAAAAATTGCCAGAAATGTAACAGGTACCTACCCAAAGCGATGTTTGTTTAGGTACCTAATTCTATCAATAAACGTAGAATAATGAAGTCGATAAGAATTTTATTCAATTACGCGATCCGTTTTTTCGACAACGTAAAAGCTCCGCGCTTTGTTTTTCCTATTCCATTTCAACATCACGTTGGTCTTACAACCGAGTTGAATGAAGCGATGAGCGAAGAATTTCAACGATGAGATGCTCGAATCGTCTATTGTTTTTTCATTTTCGTGAAAATATTATTGTTAGATTACCAGCATTTAGAAGGGTGCTCGTTGTATTGAATTTTAGGTACCTCCTTCGAGTTTATGTATCGTTTCCCCATGAGGTAGTTAGAATAGCACTCGAAATACAGCTCTCGCTATTAGTTTAATTCGAACCGGAATAGACTGAGGTAGGTACCTTTTGGAAATCTAAATAAGTACTAAGTAGGTATATGATTTTTGTATGAATGAAAAACAAAAGATCCGTGGGGTCTAGATGAGATCCGTGAATATTAATTTTTAATGCAACTGTCTTCGAGAAAACATGAAAAATGGTAATTTAATTATATTTTTTTCTTTGTGATGTTTGAGAACTTTGACATTTTAAATACGAAGTAAATATTTTCGACAATTTCAATTTGATATTAAGTACTGTTACTCACTTTAAATTGTAGGAAACATACAACGTAGAGATTATTTATAAAACAGAATTTTAATGGTACCCACTACTATTAAATTCACTCACTCCGATACATTGGATTTTAACAAAAAATTATTGAATACAAAATAAAAACCCGATAACTCGGAATAACCCTTTGAAAGCGAATAATTAAATTTTGAGTTGTACTTCTTTACCTCAGTTCATTTTTTTGTTAAAACTTTACTAACCCGCAGCTTTATAGTTATAAATGAGAAAAAAGCACAAAAGCTGAAACCACGTCAATCAAGAACACAATAACCGATAAAATGTATTCAAAAAATTGAACGTTTTCCTTATTCGAAATACTTCAAAAACACCCGAAGCGCTCTCCAGTCCACTAAAATCTCTTTGAGGTTTTGTAACTTACCACTCGCAGTATTTTGAAATACAATCGTTTTGACGTCAAACATATACACTACATAAAAATAAATTGATCGCGTCAAATAAACAAATTCCTCAGTAATTCGGACTCGTTGGGAAAAAAATAATCGTCTTATGTTTCGCTGGTGCGGTTTCTAAATTGCTATACCAACGTTCATATATCGTTATTCTCCCTTTTGTTGAAACTCCCCTTTGTATTTATTTGATTGAAAAATAAACTGACAAAGAGATAATTACCACGTATGTTTCCCCCTTATTTCAATGTCAAATTTGTTCAAAACTGAAATGAATGTCAACTTAAATGTATAAGCTATGAAGCTGTTTATTCGTTTGTGCTTAATATGAAAACATGCACTGTATTATCAAATCAAGCGTTGTTTTTTCCCTCATAAATAGAATATTCAGACTTGACGATGTTCCATCCTTAAATATGTATAAACCCTGCTGAATATGCAATGCAGACTATATGTAAGCTCGGTATTCAAATGCAGATCGAATACTGGTATGAGAGAATGTGAGAGATCATTGTACGGATTTTCTTATTATTACCTAACTTATGAATTTAATTGATTAAAGACCAGAAGTAGCAGGATTTTCTGGAGCTTCAAGACTCCAAGTCCAATAAGAATATGACAGGATAGTTTAAGTCTGGAAATTCGATAATTTCATATTTGTATTGTATCTCAAACCGTCCGCGGAATATTAAAAATTTTAATTATTATCATGTTGTTGTCAGTTGCGGGGTAAAGGGAAACATACGTACAACGCGCAGCGCTGTGATAGTTCCATTGTAAAGGGGTAAAGGGAACCCTGCATGAGTGTAGAACGTGAATCCCGGCAGAAACCATACATTACCTACCTAATTTCGCTTTTTCAAATTTTTGGAATTTTTAAATTTTTTCAAAGAAACATTTTAAAAGTCTTTTTTGAAATAAAAAATGTAAAATTTTTTAAAACAGAAAAGTATCTAAATGTTCCCTTTTTTTTTTTTTTTTTTTTTTTGTTTCAAAAACCGAAGTTCTTCCTTTTTTAAATCCGAAATCCTCATTTTTGTGGGTTGAAAAATCTTAAATTTTTTAGAACAAGAAATGTTTCAAACTCTGGGGGAAAATCTCTACTACCCTTTTTAAAGAAACAATTTTTCATTTTTTTTTTTTTTTTTTTTTTTTTTTGGAGTTGGCAAAAAAATCCTGATTTTTTTTTTTTACTTGGGAGAAATTGTTAAAATATTTTTGGAATGAAAAATTCATTTATTAATGTTCTAGTAGTTAGAATTTTTTCATTTTTTCCAAAAAAAAAATTCATTTCATTTCATTTAAAAAAATCTAAATTTTTTGAAAAAAAGAAATTTTAATGATTTTTTGCAATGAAAAATTCCTCATTTTTTGGAATACTCGTAAAAAAGTATCTACCAATCAGTTTTTTTTTTCAAATACTTTTTGGAACAAAAAATTTCGAGTTTTATGGGTTGACAAGAAATGGTTCAAATTCTTGGAGAAAAAAAATCTCCACTTTTTTGAAGAAACAATTTCTCTACCTTTTTGTACCTAGTAATTTTTCGGAATGAAAAACTTGATAATTTTTTGACAGTAAAAATGTTTCATTTTTTTTTTCAAAAATTTTTTTTTTCTTAGTTTGGGAAACAATTTTTTCGAAACTTGACAAACTGAAAGTGAACTTGTCCAGCTTGCTCAATTTCTCTCAAATCTACAGTTCACACCTGCATCCTTCATGCTCCCCCTACTTTTCTCAGGAGGGACGCCTAATTTTAAGATAGGTACCTAATATAAACGGTTGGAAATACAATTTCCCGAGCGGCACACTCGATCGATAATATCGGAAGATGTAACGTATCGATAAAAAATCGTTTGAAAATCTATAGATGTTCTCACGATATTATAAAGATTTATCGGTACAATTTCATAGGCAAAAAATCTAAAAACTATCGAATTCGATATTATTAAGATTTTATGACGATATTCGTCAACGATACTATCGACAAAGAATATTAAATTTATCGATTCCGATTTTCCACCGATTTTGTGCAGATATTTGAAACTACATTATCGACAAAGAATATTAAATTTATCGAATTCGATTTTTTAACGATTTTGTAAAGATATTTAATACTATATTATCGACAGATTATATGAAATTTCTCGACTTCGATATTTTACCGATTTTTTGACGACATTTGAAACTATATTATCGACAGATTATATTAAATTTATCGAATCCGATTTTTTACCGATTTTGTAAAGATATTTGAAACTATATTATCGACACATAATATGCAATTTCTCGAATTCGATTTTCTAACGATTGCGTGAAGATATTTGAAACTATATTATCGACACGTAATATGAAATTTCTCGATTTCGATTTTTTAACGATTTTGTGACGATATTTGAAACTTTATTATCGACACGTAATCTAAAATTTCTCGAATTCGATTTTTCAACGATTTTATGACGATATTTGAAACTATATTATCGACACGTAATATGAAATTCCTCGAATTCGATTTTTCAACGATTTTGTGGCGATATTTGAAACTACATTATCGACAAATAATCTGAAATTTGTCGAACGATTTTTCAACTATTTTGTGACGATATTTGAAATTATTTCCAAATTGGTGAAAATTTTTCTAAGTCCAACACGTCTGGAAGTACTAAACTGCCTATTATAATCGTTTTATTGCTAATTCCTCAACGATAAGGTACGGCATAGTGGTTAAGGAAGAGGATTACCATGCAGGAGGTAGATGGTTCAAGCCCCACGGGTGGCAGATTTTTTATAATTTTTTTTGACTTTCTGAAATGATCCTCTTACCGTAACATGAATAATGTGTTTAGGCATAGTTTAATGTATTAATTATGCTAATTAATGATTTTTAATTATAGAAAAAAGCTAGTAAAAGACGAAAAATCGGAATAAAAAATCGACAGAATATCGAATTCTATAAAGTGTCGCGAAAGTTTCGCCTAAATCGTGAAATTATCTTTCGATATTATAGATAGATTATCGATAAAATATCTTACTATAATCTCGAAATTTTTACTAACTATAATTCGTCGATAATCTATCTATATATCGAAAGATAATTTCACGATTTAGGCGGAACTAACCCGACACTTTATCGAATTCGATATTCTGTCGATTTTTTATTTCGATAATTTGTCGATTGTGCTGCTCGGGTTTTATTGGAATAATTATACTTTTTTTAGGACCTCACTAGTACCTCTTGTATCTTAAGATGTTAGCAGTATGGCTATTCAAACTCGTAGTGTGCTCATTGAAGTCCTCAAAAAGTAATTTAGTCGATAATTCGCATTTTCATCAAAGCAACACGAGAATAAATATTTGAAAATGAAGCATGCTGGCAAAACGATGAACTTGAAATCACGTGGCGCCTTTGAATGCCATGCTTAGGTACCAGATGGCACAATATAAAATGGAATATATAAATTAATATTTTTTTGATCTCGTTTAATATTTTTCATCCGTCACGATAATATTTTACGAGCACAAATAAATAAAGAGGGTAATACTTCCAAAAGAAAAAAAAACTATGAAGATTAATTTTTACAAAAATAATAGCGTCGTTTGTACGACATTTCGAAAAAATAATTACGAACTATTTGTACAATTAAATACACGAGAACGCGAAAAACTACCAAAATAAGAAACTTATTACGAATGGAACTCGTGTCGAAAAAGCGGAAAATACTCGGCGAAGGTATTGACAAAGTCCTCATACACAACTTACATTTACAGTCGACTGACTATAGCAAATTATCGTTATTTTGTCGGAAAATCTTCATTACACTTACCGCTCTGGTTCGAGCTTTATCGAAGACGTTGTTGTCACGACAAACCAGTCTATTGTGCAATTGCCAAGCTATTCAGTTGATTAACCTTTCTCCATTTGATCGGAAAATTTTCTTAAAATCTATTTTGTAATCTCTACGACGATACAAGTTCATCCAATTTAACGATGGTATTGCGTGCGTATCTTTTGAGTGAGCTTTTTATCGCGGATAGAATAACATTTTTTCCTCCCCGCTCACTCGGTGTACTTTATCTTTGACGAGACTCGTAAATTCGGCGAGCCAAATTCGAAATAATTTAAGTTGGTCGTTAATTCTACTCCATATAAGCCACACAGTATAACCCGAACGTAATTAAATGAAAAACGAAAACTTGTTACCAACAATATTTCAAATTATCGCGCGCTTAAAATTACACTAACATATTCGCGTGAAAAAAAAAGAAGAAAAATTAAAAAACTAAAACAGTTAACCGCAAAGTTATATAAATTTTAATAAAATGCAAATTATCAACGCCAGTATTCTTTGCTTAATTCCGCTGCGGATAACTTTTGACTAGCCTTTCCTCTCTCTCTCTCACTCTATCTTTTTCACATCACAGATGCGTAAAGGAGAGAAAAAATGTACGAGTTGTTGTTTTTTTTTTTTATTCTCTAGCGTTATAATAAAGCTCAATTATTAAAAAAGATAAAATGCTCGTAATTATTATAATATTGTCTCAGTAAATATTAATTAATTGAGAAAAACGATCGCAAAACCCAAGCACAGAAGTTTTTCTCGTCTGGTGTGGAAAAAAATAGAGAGAAAAAAACACACTTATGAAAATAAGACGATAAACATAAACGATTTTCAGGTACGGTGTTTATTTTCTCATCACTTGAGAAATTGCATCTTTTAAAAGGTCATTGATGTGACAGAAAATATCATTCCTTAATTAGTAAAAAAATATACGACTGCTTAGCTATAGCTCCTAAGCTATTCACTTTTTTTTTTCGAGTTAATTAACTATAAATTCACTTATGCCTTTTCATTTCACAGTTTTCTAAGCCTGCCTTGAGATGAAATGTAAAAAAAAAAAAAAAAAAAAAAAAAATGCTGTCGCGTATAAATTAAAACCAACCAAACGTATAGGTTTCTCAACTTAAAAAAAGAGTTAGCTTGTGCCCGTTGGCTCGAAGAAACAAGGTTTATCTAAAAAAAAAAGGTTATTCGAAAAAAAATAAAAATTAGATAAAAAAAATCTGAAAAATAGAAACGTAACTTGTGAAAATTATTCACACATACGAAAAATAATGCATCGCATGTAAATGAAAAAAAAAATCACAAACATTTTGATTAATTTTCATGAACTAAAATAACAATAATTTCGACTTAGCCGAATCGAAATTTCATATATTTTGAGAATACAAATAGGCTGAAAACTATGGAATTAAATCTATACGAATTCGCTGTACTTTGAAAATTCCAAAAGGGGACAGTAAATTTATCAAATTCAATAGAATCGGTTTAGTGGATTTAGGCATTATACGATTTTAGCTCAAATAGAGAGGTTCCGCTCCTATACCTCCCTTGGATATGGTCCTGCTCCCAAACCCCGAGTCTCAAGTTTTGGTATTCTTAGTCATTTGGTTTCGGCTAACGAACTTATTAAAAAATCAGGGCCCAAGTGCCCAACCTTGCTGTCTAACTGGATTTCTTTTTGGAAATCCATGACTTTCCCATGTCCATTAAAAAAAATATTTGGTCAAAATGTTGAGTGACAGCCCAACATTTTTTTTCCTGTCAGAAGTAACATTCTCAATTCTTCATCAGTAACGAGAAAATAAAACAATTCGAAAATAATTTGTGAAAACATTAGGTATAAAAATGAAAAATTGTGGCTGATTTCTCCTTGTACAAAAAAAAAAAAAAAATTATTTCACTATAAAAAAAATGAAAATTCAATGAAAACTTTTGCTATTCAAAGAAAGAAAATGTTCGAAGGGATTTGGTACAAAATATAGTAATAAAGAGCAAGGATGTTTTTTCATGGGGTGGGGGTGAAAATCACTGAAAATGCCAACTTGAACTACTGAAAATTTCCAACTCTGTTATCAAAATCTAGAAAATGGAAATCTCAAATTTCTCCTAAAACCCTCCCCGTGTAGCAACGTCGATGCTAATTTCGATATAAATGTCGACATGTACGATCGAAAAGTGACCGATTTCGATGTGTCGACATTTATATCGACATCCACATCGACATTTGCAATGGTGAGATTTTGAAAAATATGCTAAGTTCAAATATTCAATATAAGTATATATTAAAATTACACCAAAAATAGTGTTCAAGCCAACATTTCGACATTTTTTGTCAAATATGCGGCATTGAGGCCACCTTAGTAGCTGGACACGTGCGAGTGTCCAACTAACATAGAGATGATTCTTAGACCTTATGTACTAATTCACAACACACTTTATCTGCGAGTATCACAATCACCCTCAAGACGTCGACAGTCAAGTCGATGCATTATTCGACCCTCGACAATTAGATCGACATTAACTCGACTTAAAATTCCTCTGGTCAACACTGTCGACAGTTAAGTCGATGCATTATTCGACCCTCGACAATCACATCGACACTATCTCGACTTAAAATTCCTCTGGTCGACACTGTCGACAGTGAAGTCGATGCATTATTCGACCATCGACAATTATGTCGACAATAACTCGACAAGTCGTTGTATTATTCAAAACTTTGAAAAATAAGAAAATTTTGTGATTCTTTTAAAAATTATTTATTCCTGAGCTTAAAATGTTCTTATTAATTGTTTTTAGTTCTTTTTAGATATAAAATTTGTAAATTTAATTGGCAGAAATTGTCGACATAAATGTCGATGCGTTTATCGAGTATCGATTTTTACATCGACTTGTCTATGTAGAAAAACAACGTTTTCTAAATTATAGGAAAATACTGAGAAAAATTCAAAAATTTTGACTGAACAGTTATGTTTAACATAGAACATTACTTTAAATCTCAAATATCATTTTTAATTCATCGTTAACCGAGAAAAAAATGTGTCTGAATTTTGTCGACAATTGCTACACGGGTCGTTACAGTTTTTGTTTGGGGGAGGGGTTGGGATCTAAAACGCAAAAAACAACTTTTTTTCAAAAATGAACGCTATATGTTTAGAAACTATAGCTCCCCTTCTGAGTGATCTAGGGGGCTAAAAATTGATATGGAGAGTTTTGAATTCAAAATGAATATCACATTCAAAAACGAAGGAGAGGGGCCAAAAAGTTCAAAAACGCAAAGAAAGTGTTTTTTCGGAAATGAGCCCTCTTTGAGAGACCATAGCTCCCTTTCTGAGTAACTTAGGGGGCTAAAGGAGATTTTCAATTCAAAATTAACATAATATTCAAAAATGTGAGGTTGGCTCAATTTTTTTCCTAAAAATGACATGAACCCTGTTTGAGACACCACAGCTCCCCTCCTGAGAGACGTAGAGGGATACAAAATTAATATGGAGAGTTTTCAACTTGAAATAAATATTATATTCAAAAATGAGTAAAATCAGAGACCATAAATTTTTTTCACTCAACCCCACTGATCAATGTAAAAAAAAGACCTCAAAATTTAATTTTTGAGGGTTTGATGAATATACCGAGAACCATCAAAAAACATTGCTTTAAAATAATATTTTTTCCCAAATTGGCTAAAAGAAATTTTCTATTTTTTAATTTTTTTTTATTATTTTATTCAAAAATTTGTTTCCCGAGTAATTTCAGAATAAAATTTTGATAGATTGAGGTGAAAAATCCAAACATCTCGAAAAAGTAAGTGATTTAACCAAGTGATTCGAGACGTTTTATATTTTTCAAACTATGGAAAAAATTTAATCACTTAATGGTTTCGGTAGGCATTAAAAATTTCGCCACTGTACGATTTATTTCTAAAATTATACGAAATTTCAGTGTAAAGATTTGGTACAAGTGTCATGCAGCGCAAAACTTTCGAAACATAACGACCGAAATTATTCCTTCCATAAACATAAGGCGAGAACACGACGAAGAATAAAATTTTCCTTCTCGTATTATCGTAAATTCGAATTAAAATTTTTATTTCTTTTTTTTCTGCATGTATGTGAATACGTAATCGAATATTTTATCGAACTGCTTTTATAGGTACGACGCTTAGGAAAAAAGTTGGATTATTTTTTACGACTGACGTTTCGATATAATGTCTGGTTTTTTGACCGTTGCTGCGGTACCGGGGTAACCCGCAAGGGTCGCGGCTGCAGATGGAATTTTTAAATCAATTTTTTTCTCATAAAACATTACCGAACGTAAAGGGCTTGTCGTAAATGTTGAGTTTTGATGTAATAATCTAAATTGGTCGGAAATACCATATACCATACCATACCATACCGTTGATATGAAATATTGAAGTTGATGCGATTTCCTTTGATTACGTTTTACGATGACCAGTCGGTCGTAATTTTATTTTGACGCTTTTGTGAATGTTTGGCGGCGTTCGAGGGTATGCAATTTGAATGGATGATTCTCGGATGTTGATTAAATTGCATAAGCAGTTTGCCGTTTATATGAGTTCTTCATGTGAATCAGGCGCCACGATATGCAATTTGGTTAGCGTTTAGGTATAATGCACTGGCAACTGTACTGTACTCTCTCAGTGCGGCGCAAGTGTTGCGAATATTTTCACGCTAGTTTTAATCAGATAAGTGCGAAAAAGAACCCGGATGGGGCTGAAATATTGTCGTCATTTCAACCACCTCGGTTGAGTTGAATTAATTAAATCGCGTTGATGTGATTTTCGGTGTTTGCTTCGAGTTCATTTGAAATCGTTTAAATCTAGGTATAAATGCGTATTTGTTCATGATTTTTTTTTTTAACGGAGTAATATTTTTGAAATTGTTTTCTATTTCGAATTTTTGATTTTGACGAATCGATTGATCTTTCCACAACTGCTTCGATTTAGGCGAATCGTTCGATTTTTAAATCTCGATAAATTATCAGTTTCATTGGGTAAGTTTCATTCATTTCCCATCATCGAGGTTTGTTTTAGCTGTTTTCATTTTTATTATTACTGCTCGAATGTTAATTGGTTGTCATTTTTTCATCTTTTGATCATTTCTTCATTTTTTTCGCTCCTTTGGCTTTTAAAATTTAATTTGATAAAAAAAAATGGCTGCAGGTACATGGCGTTATCAAACGAAAAATAGTAATAAATGCTGTTCATAAAAAATTAATTTAAAAAAAAAATATTATAGGTAAACAATGCTTTCACTCAAATAGAAAATCTTTAAAAGAAATCAGGAAGTTTTTTTTTTTTTTTTAATAAGTATCACAGAAAATTACTAATTCGCATTTTAATAAAAATTTTCGTTAATTAAAAGTTTAAAAAAATTGAAACCAATTTTTTGAAAAAAAGAAGGAAATGATATGAAAACCTTTAAAAGAACTCTAGAAAAATAGGTAGGCACTGATCAATTCTCTTGAAAAAAATCCTCCAATATAATAAATGCTGAAAAATGATTTCAATAATTTTTTTTTGTTGAAAAAATAAAAAAATTTATTTTGAAAAAAATGAAAAAAATTTATTTTTCGAAAAAATTTTCAAATTGTTTTTTTTAAATTTTATTTCTCACAAAAAAACGGTCCAATTTAGAGAAAATAAATGAAGAACTGCTAAAAAAAAGAAATTGTGTCGAAAAATTATCTAAGTATAAAAAATGAAGCTGAACAATTCACTTGTACCTACAAAATCTTCTAACAAAATAAAATACTGAAAAAAATAATTTTATTCAGTTTCTTTCACTTGAAAAAATAAGAAAAATCTCATTGAAAAAAATTGGAAAAATTCCATCATTCAAAAAATTTTCTTAATTTTTTTTTAATTTCGAAAAATGTTCTTGTACAAAATCCTTTGACAAGAGAAATGTGAAAGAAATGATTTCATTACTGTTATTATCTATTATTATTAGGTATAAATTTAAAAATTTTTAATTTTATATAATATAATTTTTTTAAAAGTTTAATTGATTAATTTTAAATTTTTATATATTTTTAATAATTATTTTTTTTTAATTTCATTTAAATGAATTTTTTTATAATAGCCCGGGAAAAAATCTCATGGATCAAGTCATATCTATTTGGATAAAATCTGATCAGATTTGATCAAGTTTGATCCAAATGTTGATCTGATTGGATAAAATTTAGTCAAATTGGATCTAGTTATATCAGAGAAAATCCACTGATATCTAAAATGATTATATCAAAATAGATCAAAACATATGAACTAGATCAAGTCATATCAGTGAAAATCCAGTTATATAGAAATGCTTATATCCGAATGGATCAAATTGGATCAAATTAGATTCTCTCATATATAATTTGATATTATTGGATCAAGTTGAATCTGTAAAACTCCAGTTTTATCCAAAATGGTTGTATCAAAATAGATCAAATCATATCAACCAGATCTCCTCATATCTACTTTGATATAATTAGATCAAGTCATATCAGTGAAAATCCAGTTATATAGAAATTGTTAGATCCGAATGGATCAAATTGGATCAAATTAGATTCCCTCATATATAATTTGATATTATTGGATCAAGTTATATCTGTGAAATCAAAATGAGTCAACCCAGATTCATTTCAAAATTTTAGGGGCTACGAGCAGTGCCAGAATAGGGTTCCATCAAAAAAGTAAGGCAAAATTCGGAGTAGGCACTATTAAAAATGTAACAAACGACATGCTACATGCTTTTTTACATTTTTTTTTGGATTTGGTCAAAAATTTTGGGGCGCAGTGCCTCCATGGGGTCCTGAAGGTATCACGACAAAAATCATTTCTGAATTAAAGTTGAAATTATCTACTCACAGGAATTTTTCCTGATACTTTTAGTTATACAACCTTGAGTAATTGTTATCTTTGATTGTGTGTCACATAAATACAATTAAACTGTCTTATTATATATGAAATGGTTCGTACCAAGTTGAGTGCACCATCATTGATCTGATTGGAAAAGTTAAGCAGCATCGGGTTTGGTTACTACATGGATGGGTGACCGTTGAGAAAAATTTGGGATGGGTATGGTCAGATCTAACCATAATAAATGGGAAATGTACCTATCAAATATGATCCAATCATATTTAATTTTATCTCATCATACATCATTGGATCAAATTGTGTATAGTTTGATCAAATTATATATGATTTGATCAAATTAAATATGATTAGATCAAATTTGATAGGTATAAAATTCATATATGGTTAGATCTGACCACTTCATATATGGTTAGATCCAACAGATTTTTTCCCGGGAGATTTTTTTAATTGAATATTTATTTTACCTATTATTCTTGAAATAAATTCAATAAATTCATTTTTTTTTTTGAAAAAATAATAAAAATTCCTCTTGAAAAAATTGGAGATATTCCATCTTTCAAAAAAAAAGTACCTATCTCAATTGTATATAATTTTTTTTTTTTAATTTTCAAAAAAATTGGATTAATTTATGAAAATAATAGGTATGAAAAACAGCCAAAGAAAAAATAGCGCAAAAAAATATTTATAAAAAAGGATAATAAAAATTTTTCTTGTACCTACAACATCTTTTGACAAGAGAATTTTTTTTTAAAAAAAATTTCACCATTTAAAATTTTTTACAAATTTTATTTTTATTTTTTCAAAAAAAAAGAATCCTGTTTAATTTATGAAAAAAAAACAAAGGAATTGAAAACAAATCTTGAGTACATTTTTGAAATCTGGGAAAAATTTTGTAACATAAAAAATAGAAAATTTTTGAAATAAATTGTTTGAATCACAATAAAAAAAAATATATAAAAAATCGATTCTATATGAATTTAGAGGAATATTACCCCAAAGCAGAAATACTTATGGAGAAAAAAATAAAATCTTTAAATTTTCATGTTTCAAAGTAAAAAAAATTAAAAATAAGGTTAAAAAAAATAGAGAAAATTAAAAAAAAAAAATATTATGAGATTAGGTATGAGCTAAATTTCAGCTCAATTGGAATTGACGAATTGACAAGATCTCTTTGTCAGTTTAAAAGAAAAAAATCCAATAAAAAAAGTTGAAAAAAAGTTGATTCGAATTTATACCTATATATTTTTTTAAATAATTACAAAAATAACAAAAAATAAAAATAAAATAAGTTTTGAAAAATGAATAAAATTTTAATCAAAAAAACTTTTTTAAACCAAGTAAAATTCAGAGAAAGTAGTATGAAAAAACAAAATACTATTTGTAGGGGAAAATAGGGAGGAAATTATATTAAAAAAATTTGTTCAGTTCTGAAGTAAAAAGTTGAATTGAAAATGATGTTTAAAAATGTTATCTATGCGCACCTAAATTAGAGTGAAAAAATTCCATAAAAAATTTAGATAATAATTTACAAACCATGACACCAGTTTTCAATCCCTTTCCCTCCAGCAAGCTCCACCTCCAAAAAAGAAAGTGAGTACAATAT
Organism: Balanococcus diminutus; assembly: GCA_959613365.1. Classification (NCBI taxonomy): domain Eukaryota; kingdom Metazoa; phylum Arthropoda; class Insecta; order Hemiptera; family Pseudococcidae; genus Balanococcus; species Balanococcus diminutus. The sequence goes on along the minus strand of OY390718.1, from coordinate 29,355,798 downwards.
GACGAATTATTACGCACTTTTTTCTCACACACACAAATGCCATCGATGTGAAAAATTCAACGTCCATAATTCCAGACTCGTTTTTCATTCGGCAATATTTAGTGTACAAGGCGAGGTCGCTGGTCTATGTGTGCGACAAATACGAGCCTTTAAATTGATTAAGCATATTTATAAAGCGACTTTTTCTCCGTCATACTCTGTAGCTGGTTTCATACAGTAAAGCTTTTGAAAATCACTATTCAAAAAGCCGCCTTCGTAGCGTTGGTATAAAAAAATATTATCTAAAAGGTAGTGACGTATTCACACACAAAAAAAATGATTTATAATCGCATTTCCCGGACCCGACATTAATGGTGTTTTCGTATCGGTCCATGTTTATTATATGTATAAAATACTATTTTCTTCTTTGTTTTATATTACACCGTGTGGCTTCGCTGCGGCGCGGCGTCGCCTACGTTTCACCTCGCGAACGCTATCTATAATAAAGGTGAAGATTAATTTCCAACGAGTTACTTCTCTAATGCGTGCAACGTATTTGTAAAACGTGTCATACCTTTGAATTAATTGCACGGTTGTATTAACGATCGATTATAGAATATCCTAAAAATAGATACAACACTGCATTGCTTTTTCTTCCAAACTTTTGATTCTCTTCGTGGAAGCTCTCTTTGAGGTTAAAAAAAATTAACGAACTTTTGTTAAGTAACTGGCTGCTACCGAAAAGGTCTAGAAAATGACTTGGTTCTTCGACACGATCATATTATCATTCACCTGTCACTTTCTATATAATAACAGGTACATTGACATTTTTTTTGTAAGTATTATTTTATTTTCTCAATATAGTACAAATCACTAATTTAAATTTTCCAACTCTTTCCACTGTGAAAACGGTTAGGTACCTACTTGAAGTTATTTTATTATTAATCAAGTTGACTGGTTGCAATGTTAAAATCTTTCTTCTATAAATTATTGTATTTAGAAAATTTATACTATTGTGTAATACCTACTCATACATTTAAATACCTATGACAAAACTTCAAAAATTGTAAAAATTTCACATATAAAAATCCTTTTTTTTTTATTTTAAATTTGACTTAATTTCAAAAGGTGACCTAATTTCAAAAATTTAATAAATTACGGAATTCCAAATTTTCGCAAATTTCTCAAAAATTGAAAAATAAATCAAAATTTGAAAAATGTATTTTTTTTTCAAAAAATATCTAAATTTTAAGAGTTGTTACAAAAATTTTTGGAAGCTACGAAATTCTAAATTTGACTAAAATTCAAGAATTGAAAAAAATTATCAAAATTTATGAAGTTTGCAAAATTTATAATTTTTATCAAGTTTTTGAGAAATTGTACAGATAAAAATTTGAAATCGATCTTCTAAATTATTTTGGAAATTAATCAGAATCTTTAATGTTAATTAAAAGAATTACCTGAGGTTGGAAAAATATAAAAAATTTTGGAAATCTTGAAAATTTGGTAAAATTTTCAAAATCGATCCAACCCCAAAAAATTCTTCACAATTTGATAATTGCAAAATTCTAAAATTTTCACCAAATTATCAAAATTGGAAAAAAATTTCAAGTGATTTTTTTTAAATTGGCCGAATTTTAATAGTTGATCCAACTTCAAAAATTGGAATATCTTATCAAACTTTGAAAATTAATGTTTTATTTTTGAATTTGAAAAATTATTTGAATTTTGAATATTGATATAAAACTCAGGAATTTATCAATATTTGAAAATTACGTATTTTTACATTTTTACCAAATTTTTAGAATTGTGAAGAAATTTATCAAACTTTGGGAACCAATTTAAAAAAAAAAAATTTTCAAAATTAAACAGAAGTGTAAAAGTTGATCAACTTCAAGCATTTCTTTAAATTATAAAATTATAAATTTTTATAAAATTGAAAAATTGGAAAAATTTTCAAACATTGAAAGATTATTTCAAAAAACTTTATTCGAAATTTGGTCAATTTTCGAATGCTGCGCTGATCAAAAATTACGTGAAAATTTATTAAAATTAACAAATCATCAAATTTATATTTTCAACGAATTTTTAGGAGGGGAAAAACTATTCAGCAAACTTTGTAAATCAATTTTGTAGAACCATTTTGAATGTAGAATTTTACAATATGTATACCTACTTAATATTCGACTTCAAAAAATCATTAAAATTTTTTTACCTAGGTATCATTTGCAGAATTTTGAATTTTTGCCAAATTTTCGAAAAAATAAAAAATTTATCAAACTTTGAAATTTATTCTTTCAAGTTAAAAAAAAAGTTAAATTTCAAAATTTGCTAAAAATTTGAAAATTGTCAAAAATTAAATTTATACCAAGTTTTTAATTTTTCTGCTTACCAACTTGAAAAAAAAATATATCAAACTTCAAAAATTCATTATAATTTCAAAATGAAGAAATTTGCAATTTTTACCAAATTTTCAAAGACATACATTAAAGGAATTCAATGAACTTTGAATGTTGGCTTTTTTTTTGTTGCAAAAATCAGAAGAATTATAAAATGTTGATTTAATTGCAAAAATTCATTAAAATTTGGAAATTGTAAAATTATGAATTTTTACCAATATCTTAAAACTGAAAATATTTACCAACAATGAAAATTATCAAAATTTTATCAAATTTAAAATATCACAAAATATAGAGTATTTACCAAACTTTTTAAAAATTGGAAAAATGTATCAAAATTTATAAATTGTATAAATTTAAATTCTTACTAAATTTTTAAAATTGGAAAAATTTGCCAAAATTCTGAGAATTAACTACCTATTTTTTTTCTTAATTTGGCTAAGATTTGAAAAATTTATTCAGCTAGGTATATTGTTAAAATTTGAAAAAAGTTCATATAAATTTCTAAAAATTGGAAAAATCTATAAAACTTTGAAATTAGACAGCATTTTTTTTTTTTTTTTTTTTGAAATACATATAATCAGAATTTTAAAAGTTTATTCTAGTAAAAACATTCATCAAAGTTATAAAATTGCAATATTTTGAATTTTTACCAAGCTTTTTTAACAGAGGAAATTAATCTCAATTTTAAAATTACAAAGTTTTTAATTATCATGAAAATTATTCAAAATCGAAAGAATTTACCAAACTTTGAAAATAGAAGTTCATTTTTCAAGGGGAGGGAGGGAGAGAGGGAGGGGGTTCTATGAAACTTTAATAGTTAATTCAAGCTCAAAATGTGACCAAATTTTGAAAATTACAAAATTTTGAATTTTTACTAACTTTTTAAAATTGGAAAAATTTATGTATCTTTGAAAGCTGACCTTCATTTTTTTTTTTTTTTTTTTTTTAAATATTTAGAAGAATTTTATAATTTTATTAAAGTACCGTAACATGGGGTTACTTCGGCCCACTTTTTGAGACCTTTTTTTTGAAAATTCATCCTGATTCTTTCAAAATCGAAGTAAGGGGCTCGGTTTTCACTCTAGATAGTGTCGGACACTTGTAGGAAGCTCTGTAAATTTTTTCAAATTTTTTGTCAAACCCCTTCCCTCTTCCGTGGTTAGTCAAAGTCATGGGCCAAAGTTACCCGGCTCTGAGGTTATTTTGGCCCACTTCTTTTTTTTCGCAAAAAATCGATTTCTCGACATAATAATACCTCGCCGAAGGCATGAAACTTCAAAAAACAATTTGTTCAGTTTAAACCATATGATCAAACATCGGTATTTTAGAGATTTCCTGACGATATTTATGCTTGAGCCAAAATAACTCAAAAAACGACGAAAAACGGTACTCTGACGGGTAACTTCAATTTATTTTACAACCCCTTCGCCAAACCGGAATTTTCATGATAGATTCTGACTCTACGTTAAATTTTCGATCGATTTTCGTAGGAAAAAAATTTTTTCCTCGATTTTTTATAATAGTTATGCGTGGGTCAAAGTAATCCCAAAAACGACGAAAACGGTTCTCTGATTAGTAATTTCAATTTATCTCACAACCGCTTTACAAAATCGATTTTTCTATGCGAGATTTTGGATCTACATAAAATTTTTGATCTGTTTTCATAAAAAATTTTTTTTTGGACCATTCATTATGCTTCGTTTAAACAAAAGTTTTGAAGATGAAAAAACCAAATGAACAACGTACTAATAAACAAAAAATCAGGTTTACCAAACTTGCGACACAAAAAAGTGACAATCGCATAGAAGTGAAGTATGAAGGCCCCTCTATCGTTGACACTCATTACAAACTCCCTCCACTTCATATAGTTGTGGTTGGACAGGCAAATATCTTTTTTCCGAGAGTGGGCCAAAGTTACCCCCTAGGGCCAAAGTAACCCCATCTTACGGTACAAAAATTTAGGACCAAGGTATCCGAATTTCAAAATTGCAAAATTGCAAAATTTTGAACTTTTACCAAACTTTCAAAATTGGAAACATTTTTCAAACATCGTAATCTATACTTTTATTCTATTTTTTGTAAATTCAATCTTAAAGTTTAAGTAGGTACAATTTTTTAAATTACGAAATTTTAAATTTTTATATAACCTAAGTATATCTAGGTTATTTAAAATTGGAATAATTTACCAAACTTCGAAAATTAACTCTCTGTTGTACGAGGGTATTTGACTAAATTTTAAAAGCAGATCCAACTTTCAAAATTAATCAAAATTTGAAAATAATTATGAAATTTTGAACGTTTAACAAATTTTAAAAATTGAAAAAATTCATCCGATTTTAGAAATTAGTTTTTCAATCGGATTTGAAAATCATTTATTTTTTGAAAAAGGTTTTAAATAATTTTATGTGTATTTATTTACCCGTGTAGCAACGTCGATGCTAATTTCGATATAAATGTCGACACATCGAGATCGGTCACTTTTCGATCGTACATGTCGACACGATTGTGGATGGTTTGTCGAGGTTAATATTGACACATTTGTCGACTGTCGACATGTCGAGCCATATTTGGACGGTCGACAAACATGTAGATAATAAGCTCGACTAAACCATCCACAATCATGTCGACATGTACGATCGAAAAGTGACTTATTTCGATGTGTCGACATTTATATCGACATCCACATCGATATTTGCAATGCTGAGAAGTTGAAAAAAATGCTAAGTTCAAATATTCAATATTGGTATATGTATTAAAATTAAACCAAAAATAGTGTTCAAGCCAACACTTCGACATTTTGTCAAAGATGAGGCATTGAGGTCACCTTTGCAGCTGGACATATGTGTGTCCAACTAACATAGAGGTAATTCTTAGAGCATTATGTACTAATAATTCATAATACACTTCATCTGCGAGTATCAAAAGCACGCTCAAGACGTCGACAGTTAAGTCGATGCATTATTCGACCCTCGACAAATAAATCGACACTAACTCGACTTAAAATTCAATTCTGAAAATCTGGTCGACACTGTCGACAGTGAAGTCGATGCATTATTCGACCCTCGACAATTACATCGACACTAACTCGACTTAAAATTCCATTCTGAAAATCTGGTCGACCCTGTCGACAGTGAAGTCGATGCATTATTCGACCCTCGACAATTACATCGACACTAACTCGACTTAAAATTCCATTCTGAGAATCTGGTCGACACTGTCGACAGTGAAGTCGATGCATTATTCGACCATCGACAATTATGTCGTAAATAACTAGACAAATACTTGTATTATTTAAAAAAATTTAAAAATGAGAAAATTGTGTGATTCTTTCAAAAATTGTTTATTCCTGAGCTTAAATGTTCCTATTAATTGTTTTTAATTCTTTTTTAGATGTAAAATTTGTAAATTTAATTCGCAGAAAATGTCGACATAACGTCGATACGTTTATCGAGTATCGATTTTTACATCGACTTGTCCATGTAGAAAAACACTGTTTTCTAAATTACAGGAAAGTACTGAGAAAAATTCAAAAATTTTGATTGAACAGTTCTGTCTAACATAGAACATTACTTTAAATGTCATCTATCATTTTTAATTCATCGTTAATCGAGAAAAAAATGTGTCTGAATTTTGTCGATGTCGACAATTGCTACACGGGTAACTCCCCCCCCCCCCCCCCCCCCACAAAAAAAAATTAATAATAAATTCTATAAAATTATTTTGATAGAAAACTTAACGAGAAATAGTTTTTGTTTGGAGATTTTGTTCCTGAAAACAGCAGTTCTTTTGGAATAATTGGAAACACTTCAATTTCTTTTTTCTTTCTTCTTCTTCTTTTTTTTTTTTTTTTTTTTTTTTTTTTGAATTTTACATTTTTAACTTTTTATTTTTTGATTTCAAAAAAAAGTATCTAATACAAAAGTGGTTTCTATTTACATTTCCTCGATACAAAGAGTCATTTTTTTTTCCAGGCGTGTTATTGAGGTAGTAAGTACAATACAGCTCGCCTTTCTCTTAGTTGGGAGTAGGTAGACGTCGTCGGAGCACCCTGCACATGTCTACAGTCTATCGTAGCGTCGTAAATAACACGCAGAATTCACATTTTTATAGATGAATTCATAAATACTTTGAAAACCGAAAACTAACGTTTATCATAATCCCCTGCAACTTCTCGTACCCGCCTTTTTTCTCTATAATACGTTTAAATTCATAAAATCACGAACGTGTACCTCTCGATATGGGATAAAGTAAAGTACACGATGGAATAAAGGTACACGTTATTTGATTTACGATGCCATACCCTCTCAGAAATGAAAACATAAAACACAAAACCAATATCGTTAGCAGAGCAGCAACATTACACCAAACAAGCGAATCTATTCGCCACAAGTAAGATGCACATTCTTATGGTACTAGCGCGACTTTTTTTATTTTGCGCTTCCTTTCTTTTACTTTCCATTGAGGAAAAAAGTTATGTTTTCTTATGTACTAGCTAGTAAACTCCTATACCTACCTATTCTCCCTCACTCGTCGTGTGCTGGCGATACTCTCGCAACAAATCGAGTATACGTGTAAATATAAACGCGTTTCCTTTTCTTGAAGGGGCGAGATTACACGTCAGACACTGATCTACTGTTCTCTTCACTTTGTAGACGCAGAATCGTACTCACTGTACGTGCGAATGTTTCATTAAAACGGAAGAATGTTTCGAAGCTTTGCAACGTTAATACAAAGGCGTTTGGCTTTTACGGTTCCACTACGTTTTTATATCTATTTCTGTTCTTTTTGTACGAGTAGTATGTTAACACAAAGTATTATTTTAGTATACATACATGGCGCAAATCGTGCAGCTTTTAGTACAACGCACTACACATAAATGTGCCGGCAAACTAGCCGAGATACAAAGAAACCCAAGTTGGAATAAGGAAAAGCTTCGGTTTGGGCATTAATAAAAATATATCGCGGCAAAGAATCCATATCAAAAGAACTTATGGAATGGTTGCTCCGATGTAAGGAATCAGTAAAAGGAGGAGTTGCGAGAATTCAACCGAGAGTCGACTTTTTGTTTTTAGAGAGCTGAAGTAGTCTTTACTATGTGTCTGTACCTCGTTCTTTGTAGACTTACATTAGATATGTGCCTGAAATACTCACACACACGAGTAGTACTCTCGATTAGGCCATATTTCGGGTAATTGAATTTATAAATTACTTTTTCACCATCTTCGATGATTGTGAAGTTCGAAATACGTTCAAAAAGATCTGAAAATTAGGGTACCTATTCAATTTAGTAAACAATTTAAAATAAAATTTCAACAAGAATATATATTTCAGGTCAAAATATTTTTTTTTTTTCTAGATTACAAAAAATTACACGAAAATTATGTGTACCTATTTACAAACATGTAAAATGAGAATTTTGGAGAAAAAAATGCTGAAAAAATTCGGGTCCTGATATGTATTTGCCAAAAAAATTAATGAAAAAAAAATTCTAATTTCCATGGAAATGTAAAAATAAAAAATCAGCTAAAAGTCTAATAAAATACTAAAAAATTGAAATTAGGAAAAAAATTTTAAGAAATGCAATTATTTTATAAGTTCTAGAATGCCTGACAAAATGTTTAAAATGCATCAAATATTTAACAAAAAATTTCAAGTTTTTTATGTCACCCAAAAAAAGAAAAATTTCACGTTTCAGAATGTCTGACAAAATGTCTAAAAGTCATCAAATTAAAAAAAAAAAAAAAAATTGAATTTTTTTATGTAACACATATGTGCCACGGAATAAGAAAAGGGGGCTAGTGACCAAAATTTCGATTTTCATTTTTTTATCGATTTTCGTGTAAAAAAGTGTTTTTTATATGAAAATCGATGAAAAAATTTTGATAAAAATTTTGGTCACTAGTCCCCTTTTCTTATTCCGTGACACATATTACCTAAAAGTGGTTCATTCGCACCTTTTTTCCACAAATTAAAACTGTGATATAGACTTGCAAAGTTTAAAACGTTCATTACCAAAAAACAAAATTTTTCCTGACTAGGCACATTTTCTCGTCCACACTCACATATATTGAAAATTTTTTGGGTCCAAATTCTTAGACAAATACACTTTATAATGAAAATTTAATGTTTTTTTTTGTACCGGTCACAAATTTTTTTGAATTCCAAGAATAAAAAACTTAACAAATTTTCGAGTGACGATCAAAAAATAAATGAATATTCGTATGTATAGTTCCCCAATTGAAGGAGAAAATAAAGTTGATATATTTCTTAAAAATCTGAAAGAACTAAAATATAATACTATAAAAATTCTTGTTCATAAAAAAAGATCACCAAGTGATTTAGGAGTGAAAAAATGAACAAAATCCATTCAGTACAGTCTACTACCTAAGTATTTATTATAAAAATTCAGAGAAGAAGGAATTTCGAAAAATTCCATGATCAAAATTTGAAAAAAATTAATTTTACGATAAAAATGTTCTAAAAAATTATTAATAGGTAACCTATTATAAATATTTTTTTCGATTCTAAGAAAAAAACCAAAAAAATCATTTCAAAAATTCGAACAACAGTCAAATAGTCAAAGAACAATTTTTCAATACAAATATTAAATGAGAACAGGAATTGAAATTTTTGGGGAAAAATTCTATAAAAACAAACTTACATAATTCTGAAACAAAAAATTTGGAAAGAAATTTCTGAAAAATAGATTTTTAAAAAATGTCTAAAAAAAACATAGAAAAGAGCAAAAAAAAAGTTTTTAAATACAAAAATTTAGCAAAGAAAAATTGATCAAAATTTCAGAAAAAAATATTGAAAAAGTTTCAAGCTCAAAGTTTTAGTACGAGGAGAAAGAATTTTTTAAACTACCAGAAAAAAGACAAAATTTCAGAGAAGAAAATATTTGAAAAATTTTAATCACAAATTCTGAGATCAAGGATTTTTAATACCTAATAAAAATTCTGAAAAATTGTTTGGAAAACTAATTTCTTAAAATTTCAAGAAAAAAAATTTTGAAGCAGAAAAAGCACTAGAAAATCAGTTGAAAAATTGGAAGAAAAAATGTGTTGAAATTTTAAAAAAAGAAACAAAATTGTTGAAGAAAAATTCAACGAAAAATAATAGGTAGATTTTTCTACATAACTACAGAAACACCCTATAGCAGAATTTAAAGAAGAATAAAAGTCAAAATTCCAAAGAAAAAAAAAATGCTGATTTTTTTTTAGCCTAAATCCTAAAGACAACGGATTTTTAGTATTAAAAATTCTAGAAATTTTTTCGAAAATCAAATTCTTGAATATTTCAAGAAAAAAATATCAGAGAGAAAAGAATAATGAAAAATCGATTAAAAAATTAAATGAAAATTGTAATTAGTATTTTTGAAAAAAATAATTTCCATATAGGTAATTCAAAAATATAAGTAAACTACAAAATTCGGAAGAAAAACTTTTTCAAGAAATTTTCAAAAAAGAGGTCGTTGACCCCCTTTACCATACCCGAGCCTACAGAAAACTATAAATGTAATCAGTAACCACCTACGTATTTTATTGAGCTTTACAAGTTGAACCAAATTGGTAGTTCATTCATCATTGACTGAGTAAATGAAAAACGTCCAGTATAACGAAGAATAACTTCGTATTTTTTGATTCATTGTAAATTTATAAAACAGTATTTAGGGTTTTTATACGTGTCAACAAAGTGGAAGTTTACAGAGAAATAGATTAGGTATAGGAAAATAAATCTTCATCAAATTAATTTCGAGTGTTCTTAACAAACTTTCAAGTAGGAACAAGCTACCGAGCCGGGAAAATTCCAAATTACCTAAACATCGATGTAAACATGATTTTAAAAAAATCGGTAGAACGAAATTAACAATTCCTATCCGGAAGAAAAAATGCCCCGGTAATATTTCCTCCATCATAACGATCTAAATACCTTCACTTTAAATGAAGTAAAAAAAACGTGCCTCCAAGCGGAACAAACAAATAATCCATACCTTGAAATATTCTCAAAAACCTTCACTTCATTCAAAGTTCCTTTACCAAAACCAGGTCAAAACGAATCCCATTTCATCAACTGGCCAATTATTTACCGTACAAAAATACTAATTCGAATTTTAATAATGAAATGAGAGAGAGCAATAAAATTAATACTAAAAGTCTAGAGTAGAAACAACAAGCAAACTTCCAACTTGTTGCAAATATTTTTCTTTGTCGAAAGTTAAACGAACAAAGGAAATTTCTTTTGTATAAATCTGGCGGAATTAAGCGAAACGAAGTTATTTTGTTTGGATTGAGTTATAAAGCTGCGTTATATCTGCGTCTAACACGAAGCTTTCTCTCTTTGAAACGAGAGGTAAAAAAGCTAAAGCTAAAAAATCAAAAGATTGTACGAGTCATGACGAGTGCTGCAAAAAGTATTCTGATTAAAATCTTCATCTGCGAGGGTGTTTATTCTATTTTTTTCCTCACTTTTTTCGCCTATAATGGTTATTAGAGAAGCGTCTGCGTTTCTCGGGTTATTTAAAAAACTTACTCAAACGAAATCCAATTATTGTTGCAGGTTTATTATTTGCACTCGCAGATTCACAGCGAATAAATCTTACCTGAGAACAAACAATTAAAACGAATAATTAAACTAAAATCGTAGCGAAAAAAGAAGAATAAAGTCACAAAAGATAAAAAATCAAACAAATATTGCCGTTTCGTACGCCAAAGGTAATACTCTATAATCTTATAAAATAAAGTACCCAATTTCAACTGCGACTTGGCTAATTACTCGGTGTTTATCTAAAGCACGAGTTTGCTACAAAAAAAAAAAAAAAAACTTGAAAAAATCTCTCGAAAGCCTCGTATTGTAAATTAATGACTTAAAAGTCTTCGAATAAATAATTAACTTAAATGCTTAATGTTACAAAAGCTGCTCGCGAGAGGCTATATTTAAAAATGTGTCCCCGCTGGCCCGCTTCACTATCCCTTTCGCGTCCTAATAAAATTAATTTTCAATTTAAAAATTTCGCCGATAGCCGTACCTTTTGAAATTCTACATTAAGTCGTAATTACTTTTTTCTTGAAAAGTTTACGTCCTCAGATGGAAAAAAAACCTTCTCGTATCGGAATTCCGTAACGGAAAATTTAATTATGAGAGTTTACCTTTTGCGAAAATTGACAACATAGGTAAAATCGCACATCCTTATAACCCTCGTCATCGCATCAGCAATCTCAATGCATCTATAATTAAGTTCTAATTTTCCTTCAGCTCTTTTCTATCGTCTGCATAAACCCAGGAAGATGAATTCCACCTACGTACATATTCCATAATTGAATTACCATTTCCTATTGCTACAGCAGCTCGAGCTCGTACAACTCAACCCTTTGTAAGCACTAAGTACCCCTTGTCACATGGTTAAAAATTTTCCCACCGCAAGGTAAAGACCATTAACTCTTTTGATTCGCCAACTTAACGAAGCGTGCAGCTCTTATCATAATGAAAACGGTGGATAGGCATCCATTGGGAACAAAAAATCTAGCATAAATATGGTGCATATCTTGAAAATTGAAGGGACAAGCGAAAACGAAATCGGGAAAAAGTAATTTTAGTCAGGTACATGGATTGTACTGAAGACAATAAACTTTTTTTGTACTTGACATTTTTTGCCTACTTTTGAAAATGAAGGCACAGGAGAGCTTTAAACTTTAGAAAACCGGTTTTTTGATTTTCAATGCTCTGTAGCTCTTTCATTTCCGAAGATAGACAAATCTATCACATGACTTTTTTTGGTTCTCTCGAAAAGTAGCACCCATTCCATACATTTTCATAACATAATTTTGCAATTTTCATGTCTCATCTCAACTTGTACATCAAAATTGCAGAATTTCGTCGAGATAATGTATGAAACGGGCGTAACTTTTCGAAAGGAACGGAAAACGTTATGTGAAGAATTTATCGATCTTCGAAAATGAAGGACATACAGAGCTTTGAAAATCGAAAAACCGGGTTTTCAAAGTTCATTGCTCTCTTGCGCCTTCATTTTTGATGGCAGGCAAAAAATTCCAATCACAAAAAAAATATTTTTCTCAGTACTATCCATGTACTTAACTAAAAATTACTTTTTCTCAATTTCATTTTCCCTCGCCCCTTCAATTTTCAAGATAGGCAACATCTTTATAGTATAATAGTTTTTGTTCTTTATGGGTTGCCTATCCACTTAGTGGAAGGAACTACATCAGCTACGAAATACCCTGCATAGAGTTGTACACCTAATTGCCTAGGCCTGCTTGTTTAATGTCTAACTCCGCTAACGCGAATCGTCGTCTAAGAAAAATCATTCCTAATAAATAAATGCAAATCTTTTCTCAAGGTTTGTAAAACACTTTGTACTCGTAGAGCGACCATGTCACCTTTCCCACGTAGAATTTCCTTCCAACTTAGGTCGAGTTTACCTTTAGGTTTTTCGATTGCGAAAATTTCCAAGCTTGTTTTTATACACACCTAGTACCTAAGCTTGTTCTTAATTAACGTAGCTCGTGAATGAAGAATTTTATAAATGATTATCTTTTGTGGAAATACGTAAACGTGGCCTATAGGAAAACTGAACAAAAGCTTGAGAATTAGTGATACGATAAATACTCGCAGATATAGATAATTATAGCCATTCTGATTTTCGTTCGTCATTCGTTCTACAATGTACACCTGTCTTTGTGCCAAATTGCGGCTCCTTTCAAACGTAAACTACCCACCGTAGAATTAGTCAGTATTAACCACTCACGTATAGTTATAATGATGGGGTTATTTTCACCATTCAAATGGTGTATCGACCTTTCTATCCAAAGTTTTGTTGTGATCGTGAATCAACTCGAAAAGAACTCGCTTCGAATTTGTTTTCATTATTTATCTTATCAAAAAATTTTAATATGAAGAAACATCGAAAAAAGTATTTCTTGGATTGGTTTTTGAAATACATATTATTTAAACATGTTTTTACGGGTAATTTGTTGAATCGGGTTGAGAGGGCGGGTGTGAAACGACCGAAACGACCGTTTCACTTGATGAACATCCAATTATAAAACCTTTGGTCCTCAGTCTTGGTGTGCCGCCTCCCTCAATGAGTGAAATATGCCTCAATGTTTCGTTTTTCGTAAATTACACAAAAAGTTTGTGAGATAGCTTGAAATAAATGTTCTAGAATACCTAACAATGTTTTCAAATGAAAAATTTAAACCTACTGAAAAAATGATTTTCAAGAAGTTTCTGGTTTTCTTAGAGTGGAAATCCCGAGCGGCACACTCGATCGATAATATCGGAAGATAACGTATCGATAAAAAATCGTTTGAAATTCTATAGATGTTCTCACGATATTATAAAGATTTATCGGTACAATTTCATAGGCAAAAAATCTAAAAACTATCGAATTCGATATTATTAAGGTTTTATGACGATATTCGTCAACGATACTATCGACAAAGAATATTAAATTTATTGAATTCGATTTTTTAACGATTTTGTAAAGATATTTAAAACTATATTATCGACAGATTATATGAAATTTCTCGACTTCGATATTTTACCGATTTTTTGACGACATTTGAAACTATATTATCGACAGATTATATTAAATTTATCGAATCCGATTTTTTACCGATTTTGTAAAGATATTTGAAACTATATTATCGACACATAATATGCAATTTCTCGAATTCGATTTTCTAACGATTGCGTGAAGATATTTGAAACTATATTATCGACACGTAATATGAAATTTCTCGATTTCGATTTTTTAACGATTTTGTGACGATATTTGAAACTATATTATCGACAAATAATCTGAAATTTCTCGAATTCGATTTTTTAACGATTTTGTGAAAATATTTAAAACTTTATTATCGACACGTAATCTGAAATTTCTCGAATTCGATTTTTCAACGATTTTATGACGATATTTGAAACTATATTATCGATACGTAATATGAAATTCCTCGAATTCGATTTTTCAACGATTTTGTGGCGATATTTGAAACTACATTATCGACAAATAATCTGAAATTTGTCGAACGATTTTTCAACGATTTTGTGACGATATTTGAAATTATTTCCAAATTTTAAAAATTGGTGAAAATTTTTCCAAGTCCAACACGTCTGGGAGTACTAAACTGCCTATTATAAGCGTTTTATTGCTAATTTGGCATAGTGGTTAAGGAAGAGGATTACCATGCAGGAGGTAGATGGTTCAAGCCCCACGGGTGGCATATTTTTTATAATTTTTTTTTACTTTTTCTGAAATGATCCTCTTACCGTAACATGAATAATGTGTTTAGGCATAGTTTAATGTATTAATTATGCTAATTAATGATTTTTAATTCTAGAAAAAAGCTAGCAAATGACGAAAAATCGGAATAAAAAATCAATAAAAAATCGACAGAATATCGAATTCGATAAAGTGTCGCAAAAGTTCCGCCTAATTCGTGAAATTATCTTTCGATATTATAGATATATTATCGATAAAATATCTTACTATAATCTCGAAATTTTTGCTAACTATAATTCGTCGATAATCTATCTATATATCGAAAGATAATTTCACGATTTAGGCGGAACTAACGCGACACTTTATCGAATTCGATATTCTGTCGATTTTTTATTTCGATAATTTGTCGATTGTGCTGCTCGGGTTTTTATTTTTTCAAAAAATGATCACCTTTTGTAATAATTTAATTTATTTTCTTTAAAAAACCGAATTTTGTTGTCAAAAAAATAATAAATTGAAAAAATTCAATTTTAATTTGTTTTAATTTAAACTTTGTAATTGGGAAAAAATAAAATGTTTTTTTTTTTTTTTTGAAATTAAAAAAAAAGAAATCAAAAGAAAAATCTCCAAATAATTTTGTTTTTGAAAATGATATGCCTTAGTTTTGTTTTACCAAAAAAAAAAAAAAAAACTTTTTGGTTAAAAATAGGTATTGTACCTGTACGTATTATTAATAAAAAAATAATTCAATTTGAAAGAAACATTAATTTTTAATCTATTTTTTTCAAATATTTATTATTTTATTTTAAGCAGAACTTTGTTTCAGAGAAAACACAGAAATTTTTGGTCAAGCAATGAAAATTGTAAAAGATACTTAATTTTGTTTTTAAAAAATAAAAATGTTTTTGAAAAAAATCTTGAAATTTAAATTTTAAAAATAGGTATTTCTCACAATTTTTTTTTTGAAAAAAAATATGAAATTTTTTTCTGAAAAATCTTTAAATTTTCTTTTGGATGGAAAAAATTTAAGTTTTCTTTTTTTCATCTCATGAAAAATTAGGTAGACAGGTAGGTATAAGTAATTATTTTTTTTTAAATTTTGAAACTTTTTTTTTTAGAAAAAAAGATGAAATTCGGTTTTTGAAGTAATCAATAATTTATGTATCATTGTACCATAGAATTTATGTACCCTATATACCTACTTATTGTTTTTTTTTTTTTTTTTTTAATTGAACTGGAAAACAGAAAAAAATGGAAAAAATATACGTAGTTTTCTTTTCAAAAGAAAATTGAAATTTATTTATTTTGATTGAGTAAATACTTCGGTATGTTTTGAAAAAAAATTGAAATTATGTTTTTGGATAAAGTCATAATTTTTTCTGAAAAGAAAGAAGTTCTGAAAAAGTACATACGTAGTCTAGGTAGATACCAAGTGTAATTTTATTTTCAAATAGGTATAAAGTTTGTTTGAGATTAATAAATTATTGAAATTTTGTATTAGAAAACATGTTCATGTTGAAATTCTGTGTTTGAAGAAGTTTGGAAGAAAACAGGGCATAAATTATATAGTATTGGAGAAAAAAACTTCTTAATAATACTTAACGTTTGAAATAAAAGTGACCAAGAAAAACAAATCAATAAATTCGCTAAGAAATGAAAAAAAAAAATCAAAAAATTACTTAAAAACACAATTTTAAAGTTTATTTTTATAAACAAAATTTCAAACTTTTTATTTCATCACCTCGTTTCGAACCTGAACTTTGGCAAAATAAGTTTACATCATCTCCCACCACCCTCCAAATTGCTGAAAAAATACAAGAATTCTACAATTCAACAAAGTAAGTTCTATTTCCAGTTACCAATTCTCTCTCCCTCCGCACACTTAAAAGTATCGAAGAAGTATAATACGTTCAAAAAAAAATCACGTTTAATGTCGAATAACTTTCACGCCTTCAAATCTCTCAGGATTGGCAACCCTATTTACACTTGTGTAGTTTAGGTTGTTGCGTTGCCAGATGGAACACCGAAGAATACCTATACCTACTGAAACATCATGTACATAAGTAAAATTTTTGGAGAGCAAAAAATCTAAATGTTGTCTACCTAGCCAATTTGATATGTGAGAAAAATCACGAAGAACACGAGAATTTATTACCTACAAACATAGGAAACTTTGTAGGTAACTCACCTATACTCCAAGATGAGACAGATTAGCGGTCATTTTGTGGTTATATGATTGATGACATCGCATACGAGCGAAAATTCGAATTACCGATGACTCGAGGGGTTTTCTCCAGCGACCTTATTGTATAATATACAGTTTAAATGATCGATTCGTATGTACGCCTGTAGTATGGCCGGCTTATCCCAAAAACTTGCCCATTCTACGCATATAGGTGAAGACGACGTAACATTTTCTCCTTTTCGTATTTCAAACATAGAAGTAAACGAATAGCTTTGAGAAACCTATAAGGAATATCCCGCAACAACCTTGGAAAACGGTGTAGAAATAAAAATATAAAATAAATATTTTATCTGTGAAGGGAGCAAAAGCGACGAAAACTCGACTATAACGAGATAAAACTTGTACCGCTACGAGAATTATTACTTTTTCCGAATAATTAAGTTTATATTTCGACTTGGTGCAAAATTTTAATCTAACAGTTGTTCGAGAATTTTTCTTTCATCGAATTCATTCCTTGGAAAACCTTTGCCAAGCATTCGTCTTTTCTTTGCCTTGCTCACGCCGCGTATAATTGGAAAATTATATTTTTACGACAAATTTACTTTTTTCTCTCGCACATAATAAGGCGATTTCATTCCCCCGCTGTTATTTATTCGAGCGAGAAAATATTCTCATCTTCAAAATGACTACGTAACAACGTGTTCCAGGTCAACTGAAAATGTCCTGATGTCTCGTGTCAGCTAAGGCAGCTACGAGAAAAAAAAATCTATTCAAACGTGTGAAAAATCTCAACACGCATTTTTAATCTTTTAATTCTTCACTCGACGATGTTCTCAGCCACCTGAAAACACCATTGTGCTGTTTCTGTCCGCTACCCCCGATCCCCTTAAGAGCCATTCTCGAATACCCTTTTTCTTTATAAATAATTCAAAATGTTAAAAGCATCAAAATTACAAACAACAGGATGACCGAAATTTGCATACGAAAGTTTATCGTAATACAAAGTCGCAGTCGCCGCATTGAAGGGAGGGTGAGGGGGTGTTGAAAAATACACAGACTTGTAAGAGAAAAACAAAGCGTAACGTAATGTCTTTCTGAGTAAAATGAAATTTGAAGCAACAGTTTGTGTAGTGTTTTTACTTCTCTTGACCACATGTCGTATTCGAATGGTAATTACTTTATAAAAATTGCACCGAGAAGAGCATATCTCGTACGAATACAAACTACTACATTGAATAGCGAATTAAAACATCTACAAAGTTGAGCAGAAAAAAATATACGTTGGTTTTTTGCGCTCTCTGCGGACAAGGACGAGACAAAAAGTCATCTCGATAACGATACTGTATTTCTAATGGAATTGCTTTATACAAGGTGTCCCTGGAGTGGTGGACATTTTTATGAGATTTAGATAGAACCGAGAGCAACTAACAAAAAACTTCATGTACACGTGATGTCTATCTTTGTAAATAAAGCAGCTACGAAGGTTTGAAGATTAGTATTTTCTAAGCAAAATTGGTTGGTAACATTGTGTTCAAAAAGTTCTTCGACTCCAACCGAGAGTATTACTTTTTAAATGCAAGAAATCCTAACCACATTGGAAAAGTTATAGGTAAGCAAAAAGATTTTTAATTTTCAAAGGAAATATTGGAAAAAATTATTTTAAAGAGATGGAGAAAATTTTTTATCCCAAAAAAAGATTAATTTTAATTATTCCAAGAATATTCAGAAATTCAAAAAAAATTTCTACATAATTATGTATTAAACGTAATTCCTCTAATGCTTATTTATGGCGAATCGGGTAGGCAATTCTATTAACGTCGAGAATGTTGTGTCATGCTAATGAGGAGAGAAGTAGGCACTTAAATTGATGTTGCTCTGCAGCTCTAGCGATTCCTGATTATGAAGGATCAGTAAATAGGTGTTTCAGCAAAGAATGTTCTACTTCAAAAAATTGGAAAATTTCCATTTTCACAAAATTAAAAAAACTTATCAATTAAGAAAAAAAAAAAAAAAAAAAAAAAAACATTCTCAATTGGAAAATTTTTTGATTCCAAAAATAATTTATTTTATTTCATCTCAAATAATAAAATTAATTCTTCATTAAAAAATTTAAAAATAATCGATAATTCTTCTTATAAATACACATATGTATAATAGGCAATTCGTAGGCATGTATTTACGGCGAATCTGGTAGGCAATTCTACTAGCGTAAAGAATGTGAAAATTAGGAAAACAAGTAGGCAACGAAATTGAAATTGCTCTGAGTATGTCTGAGTGCTTGAGCAATTTCCATTATTAAAGAATTGGTAGGTAAGTGTTCAAGCAAACATTTTTCTTCTAAAGATACTATAAAAAATTGGGAAAAAATTATTCTAAGAATAAAAAAAATTAATAATAAAAAAAAAACAAGAAGTAAGGTTATTCTATTCCAAAAAATTGAAAAACTTCTTGATAAAAAATAAAATAAAAATTAATTATTTCAAAAAATTAAAATCTAGTTTTTTCCATACAAAAACTTGTAAGTACAATTTTTTCATTAAAATAATTGAGAAATATTTTTTCTACATGTACTTTACGCAATTCCTCGAATAAGTAGGTTTAATAGGTACGTATTTACGGCGAATCAGATAGGCAATTCTATTAACGTAGAGAATATCGTGAAATTCGAAAAAAAGTAGGCTACCAAACTGATATTATGTTCAAGCAAAACCACCTAGACACTACAAGCCATGAAGTTAAATTTGGCAACCTTGCCGAAGACGGCCGACTTGAGCAATTGAAAATACGTTTTCTGGGCAAACGAAGTGTTTTTCGAAAAAATTGATGGGAACCAAAATTGTAGAGGGAAAAATTAACTTGAGTTTAGTTTATTCGGAATTTTGATTCGACTAATATTTCTCGAGTTACGGTCAAAAAACTATTTGAAGATGGGCCGTCTACCAGATTTTCCCTATTTTCCCGGTCAAAGAAGCGATTTTTGTAAAAATTGATAAGAACAAAAATTGTAGAGCAAAAAATATCCTTTCATCCTAAAATCATTGAAGTTTTGATTCGACGAAAATACCTCGATTCATTAGCAAAAACTGTTTTCTCAGATATGCAAATTTTCATATTTTCCTATTTCGCGGATAAACAAAGCGTTTTTCATGAAAATTGATAAGAACTAAAATTGTAGAGCAGGAAAAATCCTTCAATTTTAGTGCTTTTAAAATTTTTGATTCGACCAATTTTTTGAGTTATCGTCAAAAAACGATTTATTTTTTCATTTTCGAGGTCAACGACCCCTTTTTTGTGAAAATTGATAGAAACCACAATTGTAGATCAAAAAATTAACTTTTGTTTGGTGTAGTCGGAATTACGATTTGACGAATATTTCTTGAGTTATCGTCGAAAAACTGATTTTGAAAGTTGGCCGTCTACCAAATTTTCCCATTTTCCCGGTCAACGAAGCGATTTTCGTGAAAATTGATACGAACCAAAATTGTAGAGCAAAAAAAATCCTTTTACCCTAAAATTATTGAAATTTCGATTTGACGAAAATACCTCGATTTCTCAGCGTAAAATGTTTTCATGGATATGCAAATTTTCACATATTCTCATTTTCAGAGCGAACGAAGCATTTTTCGTGAAAATTGATCTGAACCAAAATTATAGAGCAGAAAATTTCCTTTCGTTAGTGTGTTGTCAGAATTTCGATTCGATGAATATTTCGCGAGTTATCGTCAAAAAACGAAATTGGAAAGTCGGCCGTCTACTACTCGAAAATGCGACGTTGCCTTTCTACGTTCATGGCTTGTATCTTTAGGTGGTTTTGGTTCAAGTAATTTCTTAAGACTTAGACTAATAGATAGGTGTTTCAGTAACAATTGTTTTTTAACGTGCCACATGCAGTAGCAAAGGCAGAGGTACAACTTTTTTTAATTCCAAAAAAATAGAAAAAAAATTTCAATCTGAAAAAAATGTTTTTCGATGACTTCCAATTAAGTTGAGATATTTTTTATTCTAAGAAAATTCAAAAATTTCTTCTTTCTTTCTCTAAAATAATTATCTAGATATTTTTCATCCATGAATTTTTTTTTGTACCTACAAAACAAAAAAATATATATATATATTTTAAGGACATGAGAATGTTTTTATGAAAAATAAAATGATGAAATAATTTATTAAAAACTGAGATTTTTTTTTTCTTATTTAAAAACATAGAACAGGTAGGTATTTTCGTTTTAAAATTTTGAGTTTTTATGTTTAAAAAATAGAGAAATTTTTTAATTCAAAAATTGGGAAATTTTCAATTTAAAAAAAAAACAGGGAAATTTTTATTGGAAAAAAGAACGATTTATTTGTTCGAAAAAATGGCGATTTTTTTGTTCAAAAAAATTACGATTTTTTTTTTATTTGAAAAATATACCTACAGTTTTTTATTTGAATAAAATGACAATTTTTCATTCGAAAAATGACACTTTTTAGTTTGAAAAATACAAAAAAATTTGAATTTAAAAAAAACGACAATTTTTGTTTATTTGAAAAAAAGGATAATTTAAAAATTACAATTTTTTATTCGAAAAAATGACAATTCTTCTAATTTGAAAAAACGTCAATTTTTTGAAAAAAAGTTAAAATATTGAGAAATTTTATATTCGAAAGAAAGTGAATTTTATCATTCAAGAAATTAAGAAATTTTTTACGCCGAATACAAAAACTTGATACACCCTCTCCCCCGAATAAATCGAGTTCTTTTCAAGTTTGGCAATACGTAACGTACCCCCATTTTCAACGATAGACAAATCTTTTACGCTGTTTGATCCTCTCGAATGGTAATCCCTGTTTTATTCATTGTTTTGATGAAATTTGAAATTTTTGTAAACCACTGCCCCTTTAAAATTATAGGCACCATGTGTACATTTCTTCTTTCAGTTCGACTCGATTATATCCAAACCTCAAAAGGTGTTCATCACTCCTGAGACACACTATATTTTTCACCCTTCTTTGTAACTTCGCTGTCTTTCCAACTAATCCTCCGAAAGCGTATGTCCGGTAGCTTATTTCCTGATCTCAAAGAAGGCGTTCTGGAAATCAACTCAACACCACAAGTAAGGTACATTACGTACACACACCTGTTTCGTATCCGCACTATATTTCAGGCCTATATTGCTCCTGACACATATAACAACTCCAGAATGAATAGCAAGATTGCCTATTTTAGCCGCATTAATATTACCTTCACGTACGAAATTGTCTCGACAAAGCCCGCGTCCGACTGCCGCGCCGAATAACGCAGTAAGTTCGAACCCGAAGAAATGCACGCATTGAAAATTATTCTCCTTTCGCGAAAAGATTTCTAGCACGAGTCCTCTAGAAACCAGTAATCCTTCAGTTCCGTATCGAGGCAATACTTTACGATCTCGAAGTAACAATAGATTTCAGAATAATCCGTCGGGAATTTCCGAATAAAGCGCGCACAAACGAAAAAGAATAAAATGTTTTATCGGCCGCCTTTCACAAACGACCGTTTTGGTATTTTTTTTATTTTTTCTTTTCAATTTCTAAATTGAATAAAAATGGCAGCAATCAAAAGGCGTCCCAAAGGTGAATGGACTATTTGATAACGATAAGCTACACCGTGTAACCGTGAAAACCATTACCGCGAGGTGACTTTGACAAATAAAAGCCAGCTAAGTAAACGATAAAACCTATTAAAACTCGGGTAAAAACCTGGGTGTGGTGTATATATTTTTAATAAATTTTATATCTACGATTCAGTTAATGTGAGTGAGCAATTTTGTCACGAGAGCTAAAAAAGAAAATATTAAAAAAACACGGTAAGTTCGAAAATAAGTTTTTTTTTTTTTTAATATGTTGATGAATAACTTATCAAAAATAATTTCTCTAAAAGTTCTTTGGTATGTTTTTGTTCAACTTCTTAATCTTTTGACAAATTTTATAAATTAAAATTAAATTATCTGATGAAAAAAAAAAATTGCAAAAAGGAAATCAGAGGAAACCATTCCTCTCAAACGAAATCGCCAAATGACCACACAAAACCAGCTGAAAAAAAAACGCCCTCGAAAATCACTCCTTTAGAAAATTTAACTCGTCCGAAAACATTTCTGCTCGAGTGATGCTGACGGTGCACCGCAAAATCATTAGTATAACATGGCGTCTTTTCAACTAATCTTAAAGTGTTTAACAAATTATTCGCTAGTCTATACTTATAAAGGGTGGCGTCGAACAGACAAAACATTCGTGAAGGGTTTCCACCGAAATTAAACCAGCCAGTATAAACGCGAAAAGCCAGCCTAGTAATAATTACAGTCTGGGTTCCACGACAGCGAAGCATGTGGAAATAATACGAGCTGCGGAGCGCAGTTCTTATAACCATTATAATTTTATTCGCATATCATAGTATACTATACACCATAGTAGTAATTTACGGCCACAGTTAGCCGTGCAGCGTAATAAAATTTAGACCCTCGTAAAGCCTCAAAAGATGCATTGCTGTGAGGCCGGCATCGGCAACTCTTCACCCCGCTCACTCTCTGGATACATAAGTATATAGCAGACAAATACTTATGTAGAACTGAAACTTGCCCGAGTTTTACGATATGATTTGTACAGTTAGCAACTACCTAAGAGTACATCGTTCTTGGTAAAAGTTTGCCCATCAATCATACTCATCTGGATATTTTATTAATAGAGAACGTCACGAATGGTAATTTTGAATTTTCAGAGGGATTTTCATTACAGAAAAATCTCGAAGCAGGGAAACAATTGGATAAGTAGCCCAGTAAAACAAGATCAAAAAAATAAAACAAATTCTATACCTACTTACTGACTTACAAGGAATTTTTTTACTTTAATTTTTTTTTTTTTTTTTGATCCCGAGCGGCACACTCGATCGATAATATCGGAAGATGTAACGTATCGATAAAAAATCGTTTGAAAATCTATAGATGTTCTCACGATATTATAAAGATTTATCGGTACAACTTCATAGGCAAAAAATCTAAAAACTATCGAATTCGATATTATTAAGATTTTATGACGATATTCGTCAACGATACTATCGACAAAGAATATTAAATTTATCGATTCCGATTTTCCACCGATTTTGTGCAGATATTTGAAACTACATTATCGACAAAGAATATTAAACTTATCGAATTCGATTTTTTAACGATTTTGTAAAGATATTTAAAACTATATTATAGACAGATTATATGAAATTTCTCGACTTCGATATTTTACCGATTTTTTGACGACATTTGAAACTATATTATCGACAGATTATATTAAATTTATCGAATCCGATTTTTTACCGATTTTGTAAAGATATTTGAAACTATATTATCGACACATAATATGCAATTTCTCGAATTCGATTTTCTAACGATTGCGTGAAGATATTTGAAACTATATTATCGACACGTAATATGAAATTTCTCGATTTCGATTTTTTAACGATTTTGTGACGATATTTGAAACTATATTATCGACAAATAATCTGAAAGTTCTCGAATTCGATTTTTTAACGATTTTGTGAAGATATTTAAAATTTTATTATGGACACGTAATCTGAAATTTCTCGAATTCGATTTTTCAACGATTTTATGACGATATTTGAAACTATATTATCGACACGTAATATGAAATTTGTCGAACGATTTTTCAACGATTTTGTGACGATATTTGAAATTATTTCCAAATTGGTGAAAATTTTTCTAAGTCCAACACGTCTGGAAGTACTAAACTGCCTATTTTAAGCGTTTTATTGCTAATTCCTCAACGATAAGGTATGGCATAGTGGTTAAGGAAGAGGAATACCATGCAGGAGGTAGTTGGTTCAAGCCCCACGGGTGGCATATTTTTTATAATTTTTTTTTACTTTTTCTGAAATGATCCTCTTACCGTAACATGAATAATGTGTTTAGGCATAGTTTAATGTATTAATTATGCTAATTAATGATTTTTAATTATAGAAAAAGGCTAGTAAAAGACGAAAAATCGGAATAAAAAATCGATAAAAAATCGACAGTATATCGAATTTGATAAAGTGTCGCAAAAGTTCCGCCTAAATCGTGAAATTATCTTTCGATATTATAGATATATTATCGATAAAATATCTTACTATAATCTCGAAATTTTTGCTAACTATAATTCGTCGATAATCTATCTATATATCGAAAGATAATTTCACGATTTAGGCGGAACTAACGCGACACTTTATCGAATTCGATATTCTGTCGATTTTTTATTTCGATAATTTGTCGATTGTGCTGCTCGGGATGTTCTGATTAAAGTAATTAATAATCAAGAAGTCCCCAAACCTCATCCCTCGAGAGGTCACCCAAATATGGACTCAATTATTCCAGAGTTTCTCGCTTATAACTCTTCATACATCCGTTTAAACAGAAAAATTGTCAAAACTAAAATTAAAGCATTATATTGAAAAGCAATCGGGTCGCGAAAAAAATATGTCAAAATATGCAAGGTGAAAAAAATGAAAATTTCCCTTTCTCTTTTTTCGCAAATAACATACCTACCATTTTGCAAAGGATTGATACATACGAATGAGGACACACCAAAGAGTCCAAAATTATTCCCTACCTTTCTCCTCCTCCCAAAGTGTCTAAAATGAGCAGTTCCTCAATTAAATAAAAATTCAAATTTATGTTGAAGTAAATAAAATTTTTGACAAAAATGCTTCATTCAACTCTATTCAAGTTGACAGAGGTATTATACCCTATGTATGGTATCATAAAATATATCAGACAAAGTAATCATAAATTTTGAATAAGGTTATCATAAGTTTCAGATGATGTTATCATGAAATATCAGAAAAGATTATCATTCATAATTAGGGGAGAGTTCATCAAAAAAAATTGTTTAAGGTTATCATAATTATAAAATTAGGATCAAGTTATCATGAAGTATCAGATAAAGTAATCTTAAATTCTTGATATGGTATCATAAATTGGAATCAAAGCTTGTCTCGAAATATGGGATACAATTATCATAAACTTTTATTAAGTTTATCATGAATCCGAGATAAAGGGTATCATAAATCAGGTCAAGTTTATTAACATAAATTTGGGATGAGGGTATCCTTAGATATGTGATAATGTTAATTTGAGATAAGGTTATCAAGAAATTATCAGTCAAGTATATCATAAATTTGAAATAAGGTTATCATGAAAAAATAGTTAAGGTGATCATAAATTTGGAAAAAAGTTATAAATTTTGGAACTGGTTAACAAGAAAAATCAGTCAAAGTTATCATAAATTCGTGATAAGTTTGAATTTATGTTAAGTTTATCATAAGTGCAGGATAAAGTTATCAAGAAAAATCAATTTATGTTAATTTGAGATAAGGTTATCAAGAAAAATTAATCAAAAATTATCATGAGTTCTGAATAAGATTAGATACGTATCATGAATTTTGGATAAAGTTACCATATTAATTAATTCAAGAAGATGTCAAAAGATCAACAAGAAACATGTGGTAATTCAGGATACTTAAGGTTACCTACAAATATCGGGCAAGGTTTGTCATAAACTTGGTTAGGATTATCATAATTTGGGATGAGGTTATCATAAAATATGGGATAATGTTATTATAAATTTGTGATGAGGTTATCAAAAAAATCAGGTAATCCTATCATAAAGTCAGGATAAGGTTATCATTAATTCTGGATACATGCAGTTGTAATATTTAGGTTAAGAATATCATAAAGTTTGGAATTGGTTATCAAGAAAAATTAGTTAAACTCACAGGATAATGTTATCACGAAATACTTATTAGTAGATGGGATTATCAATATTTTTAGACAAATTATGTTAAGGTTATCATTGATTCTGAATATAGTTGTCATAAACTTGAGTCAAGATTATCATAATATGTTCGAGCTTACTTTCCTGACCTGTACTACTTACCTTATATGGAGAATATTTAAAAATCTGCACGTTTCATTAAATTTCCAGTAAAATTAGCCAAAGGGGCAGTTTTCTTCGGGCCCAGAGTTTTACCAGGGGGATTAAATTTAATTTTTTCAGTTACAGTTGGAAAAATCACATATGGGCCTAAAATAATTTTTGCCCCTGATCTGATTTGGCTCTCGATGTCCCTGGATATGGGTGGCTAAATGTCGCATGGCTGATGGCTTGCCTTAATACTATACTCACTAGTTCAAGTCATCGCACCCGGAAATAATGTATCATATAGCATTCAGTCACATCATGTGGCTGTGGCTCAAGATGAAAATATACGACGAGACATACATACCTACCTTTGGTTTTATCGGATTTTTAAAAAAGATTTGTAGAAATGCTCATGAATTTTTACCTCGATTTTCCCTCTCAAAAATAAGTTTTTTTTCGCGTCCTTTGATTCTGCACGATATTTTGATATGATTGAAATTGATGTGAAGTGAAACGTGAGCGTTTAACTCGTCTTTCTCTATATATATAAGGTAAAAAATCCGATAAGGGAAGCAACGAGCGAGGTTACCTAATTCAAAATCCACAACGGATCGGAATTCTTTCTTCGGAAGAAATCAATTTCACGATGTCAAAAAAACGTTATTGTTTTTAACTCTGGAGGATTGCAACGATAAATATAAAAGTTGGTTGTTTTTCTCCTATATCGAATAGAGCAGGGAAGCTAGCGTGTGATAAAATTGTTATTGTTGCTGCGCCCGCGAGAGTTATGAAAGGTATTTTAAAAAGAACATATACAATGGTCACCTGTTATTTCGAATCAGCGAAATGACGCAACAAAGGAAAACGCCAAGATTTTTTCGCTAGAGGATGAAAAAAATCGCGTATTCGGTGCGACTACGTAGCGTCAAGTTGAAGTTGAGAAAAGAATAGGCAACGAGAGGAATGTTTTTAAAAATTAAACGAACTTCGTTGAAGAACTTAATTGAAATTTACGTTGCGAATGTTTACACAAAGCAGCAAAAACGACGATATTTGACGGCGAAATAAGAAGCGAAAAAATACTAAAGGAGCGAAGATTACTTTTCTGTTTAGTCTAAGATGGATTAAAACGTTAACTAGTGGTGGCATCGAATATCGTGGGATTATCTCATCATTAGACGTGGTGCGGGGTAAAAAAGAATATGGATTTATTTTTATGAATAGAAAATTGATAAATCATCCAATTTACTTCGCTGCTGTACGTTGCGCATAATTTATAATTTATAAGTTCGAAACGAGTGAAATCGATATGAAAGTAAATTCTTTTGACGCATTCCGCTCCTTAAACAGAGACCCTCGTATACCTTTACAGGATTAATGATAGAGTGTTCCCATTGCGTATAATTTCATCGATGTTTTTATTTGAGATTTCATTCTCTCTTTCATTTTCATTTAATTTTTGACAAATTGGCTTATATTATAACGATGTTTTTACTTTTTTTTTTTTTTTATAAAAGTCGTATTATTTCCATTAAAATTGTATTGCCGCATGATTTATATATGTATTTCATCCGAAAAATTATTATTTTTGAATTGATGCCTTGCCTTTAAAAATTAGCGATTGATTAATTTTTAACTTTTTATTCATTCAAACAGTAAGAATATTTTTTCAGTGGTGAAATATACCTAGGTAGGATATCGTGAATCATTATTGGAAAGAAATGTTTTCAAAAAATATTTTCAATATTTTTTAGCTGATTTTTTTCTTTGAAAAAATCAGCTATTAAATTTGACCCGTTGGTAGCAGTGGGGGGTGGGAGTGATATTTCTCGACGTTTTATGACAAAATATGACGATTGGCACTAATTTCCATTTTGGTATTTCTTTATATATAACTATATATATGTATATTGTATGTATGTATGTATAGACCAAAATTTGTTGGTGTGATAATTCGAGTTATAATTGATGGAATTAGTTGAAATTTATGTCAATGGTAGAGGGTCATTGGGAATAGAAGCCTATTGAATTTGAGCGAAAACGGTTCGCGGGTTCGCGAGATATTCGCGATCAAAATTTTCAAAGCTCATTAGCTCCTCAAATATGGCAGATGGGTGAAATTTGTTCATAACTTTTTCTGTAGTAGTGATTGAGATTTAACCAAAAACGTAACAATAACGTTACAGTAACGTTATTTTAACGTTATTAATCTGGTATTAATGTTGTTATGACGTATCTATCATTTGTGTGAAAAAACATCATTATAACGCTTCAATCACGTTATTATAATAACGTTACTATAACGTTATTTTTGAATTTTTCGTTATATTTCATCAATAGCATTGTAAAATGTAACAATAACGTTACAGTTACGTTATTGTAACGTTATTAATCTGGTATTAATGTTGTTATGACGTATCTATTATTTGTGTGAAAAACATCATTATAACGCTTCAATAACGTTATTATAGTAACGTTACTATAACGTTACGGTAACGTTATTTTTGCATTTTTCGTTATATTTCATCAATAGCATGACTACAATACGTTTCTATAAAGTTATTGTAATGTTATTGTTTCGTTTTCGGTTGAAAAAAATTTGTTCATAACTTTTTCTGTAGTAGTGATTGAGATTCAATAAAAAACGCAACAATAACGTTACAGTAACGATATTTTAATGTTTTTGAACTTATGTTATTGTTGTTATGACGTATCCACTATTTGTGTGAGATTTCCATCATTATAACGCTTCATTGACGAAATGTGTTCGATTATTCATTTCTCACAATTTTCTTGTGTCCAATAACCTTTATCAATTTATGGGAGTAGGTAATTAAATATTGAAGAAAGGAAATGAATTCCATCATAATTCAGGATCAGGTAATTTTATAATTGAATGAAAGCTACAATGATATGACAGGAGTGAGAGACATTCATAAGAACAAGAAAAATAGAAAAAAATCAGCTTGTCTACCGCAGATGCTGCGGTAGAGTTTTTTTTATATATATTTTTTCAATTTTTTTAAAAAAACATAAAATATGACATTTTTTAAATGTCTCATAAATGCGATAATCTGATGAATTCTGGATTTTTTTCCAAAAAATATCAATAACGATGATAATACTTGCCAATCAAAGGCATAAAATTCATTCTGTAACATTTTGGAATTTTTTTTAAATTTTGATTTTTTGCAATTTTTCAAAAATTTGAGGGCTCTTGCGCGATCGGAAGAATGTATCCCCAAGACCTACTAAAAACAAGGCTGTAGAAAATATTTATGTATATATATCACTTTACCATGCATTCTCAAGAACACTCTATATTATTCTTGGAAAAATCCGCAGCACAATTCCTAAAGCAAACCATTTTATGTAAGCTCGCATACATCTCTGCTCGGCTCTTGGTTCAACCTTGGCATAGAGGTAAAACGATATCCATCATTTCGAAAAAGACAACCGTTGAATTCCCACTTTGCAAAACTTTAAAACAACAATATTTTCTGCAAAACAATACTTAGGTACCTACCAGCAGACCGGCAACATTCGCGTTTAAATATTAAATACCATTTGTTGATTCTTACTTATATATTATAAACTCGCGTTATACCTACCTTCTATGCAAGTAGTACGTACACCTAACGCAATAAAATACGGTACGCGTCAGATCCATAAATACAACAACATACATATTATTATCAAACACTGACGTGAATTTCGCTCCATCTAAACTTTATTCTATCTACTTTACTGGGAAACTTTCTCGTCTACAATTTTAAACGTTAACCAGAAAGTAAAAATCTGTCAGCTAAACCTACACGGTTAAAATTTCCTCTCGTAAGATTAATAAAACACAAGTTTAAAGATCAACATTATAATAATACACGCTTGAGCCGAGGAAAGAAAATACCTTCTTGTATATGTATTGTATGCCTACAATATGCATAGGTAGGTACAGGGTATATATCCTGTTTATAAATTTAATCATATGTATAAGTCATCAGTGACGTATGCTTTTTCCTGCTGGTTGTGTAAACTCTCGCGAAATTATTTTAATATAAATACTGCCTCCCTCCGTGAACCCACCTCATTTGATGAAAAACTTGCCAAAAACAAATTATCAAAATAAAAATTTACGAGCAACTTTGGCGATACAATATATGAGAAATTTACTTCCTTTTGCGTGTGTGTGTGCTATTTTGGAAGCTTTTCATAAACTATATTCGCGCCATTCGACTTATTTTTCTTTTCTTATACGTAATATGCGCGTCACTTGGCTTTTTCCATATATTCGTAAAAGCGAGCAAAAATTTCCATTAAATTAAACTTATAACTAGAAAAAGCTCACAAATACTGGTATCTCGAGGGCGTTAAAGTTGAATTATCGCATTACTGAAGTTGATTTTTCCTATCATGAAATTATCAATGCAATGTAGGAGTAGTATCAATCAGTCTCTGGTGACTCGATATATTTTACGATTTTTTAGACCAGTAAAATAACTTGAAATGAAATTGCATTTTGAGTGACATGAAATTCTCAAGCTATAAAATTCTCCAACTGGTGTTCTAATTAACCACACAAAGGTCCCTCAAACCCTACCCCTGGAGAAGTCTTTCAACTATGAACATGATATTGAATCCCCATTGGGGTTAGGAATTTGGTTTAGAAAGTTAGGTATGGTGAACAGGAACATGAATAGTGCAAAGGAAATTCAATTCAGACATGCCAACACAATCTTGAATGAATTAATGTAATTACATTTTATTACATCTTTCCAAATAATATAAAATAAGTCCAGTATCAGAGTGATACTGCAGCATCAGACCTGATACTGTGAAAGGCTGGTATCAGGCTGATACTGTGGCTGGTATCAGGTATCAGGCTGATACTTCGGCAGGTATCGGGCTGATTTTACCTAATTTTGAATTTTTCATCAAACGACAAAGGTTCTCCCTTTTTTCGTCATTGTAAATTTTTTTTAAATTTTCAAAATGACATTTAGAATTTTTTGAAATTTAAAATGAAGTTTAAAATTTGATTACCTAAGCTAACATTGATCTATCACAAAAATTCATTAAAATTTTAGCTCCCGAGCAGCACACTCGACAAATTATCGAAATAAAAAATCGACAGAATATCGAATTCGATAAAGTGTCGCGTTAGTTCCGCATAAATCGTGAAATTATCTTTCGATATATCGACAGATTATCGATGAATTATAGTTGGCAAAATCCATCAACAGATAAACTTTCGATAAAATCGAACGATTTTTCTTTTAAAAATCTCAAGATTATAGTTAGATACTTCATCGATAACCTATCTATAAATCGAAAGATAATTATACGATTTATGCGGAACTAACGCGACACTTTATCGAATTCGATATTCTGTCGATTTTTTATTTCGATTTAGTTTCGATATTCTATCGATTTTTTATTTCGATTTAATTTCGATATTCTATACGATTTTTTGTAGATTATCTAGTTTCGATATTCTATCGATTTTTTGTAGATAATTTAGCATATATGGGTATATGCGCGCGCACATTTTCAAGACCGGCTGGCGAGTTTGAAGTCGTAGTTACGCTTAAGGCTGGCGAATTTCGTTCCAAATACAGCAGTTTCTACCAAAACAAGCGTCTGTTGCGAACATCGGAGTTTGTTCGCATAATACGAATTGGATTATAATATTCAAACATCTTATGCAAAATTGGAGAAGAGGGAGGGGTCCAATTGAAATTTTTATAATAACTAAAATTATTTCTAGGACCTTAATTTACAACTTTTGTTTGAAAATTTTTTCAAATTGGCCCCTTTTTCCTCCGCTCCACCAATTTTGAATAAGTATCAACGGAGTATTATGCAAAATTGGAGGAGAAGGAGAGGTCCAATTGAAAAATTTTCAAACAAAAGTTGTAGCTTAAAGTTCTAAGAATAATTTTGGTCATTACAAAATTTTCGATTGGGCGCCTCCCTCCCGTTCAATTTTAAATACTAAGTATTCACATAGTAATCGTAGTATTGAACTTGGTAAAATTTTATTTAAGAACAACGATCTGGTTTCAAGTAAAATACCTAGTAAACCAAAAAAACTAGATAACTTGTTTGAAAATTTTTTCAATTTTGATTTCGCATATTACTGTTACACGTAAGTAGGTAAATGCAAAATAATAGAGGCTAGAGATGAGGTCCAATTGAAAAAACATTTCAAACAAAAGTTGTAGAATAATATTCTGGATTTAATTTTGGTTATTATAAAAATTTCGATTTGCCCTTTTCTTCCCATCCAATTTTGAATATAAAGTAGGTATTTTTTGACTAGAAAAAAATCAATATAGTTTCAACAACTATCGTTACAAAATCGTTGAAATATCGAAGTCGATAAATTTCATATAATGTGTCGATAATATAGTTTTAAATATCGTCACAAAATCGTTGAAAAATCGAATTCGAGAAATGTCATATAATCTGTCGATAATACAGTTTTAAATATCTTCACAAAATCTTTAAAAAATCGAATTCAATAAATTTAATATTCTTTTTCGATAATATAGTTTCAAATATCTTCACAAAATCGTTAACAAATCGAATTCGAGAAATTTCAGATTATTTGTCGATAATATAGTTGTAAATATCTGCACAAAATCGGTAAAAAATCGGATTCGAGAAATTTCAGATTATTTGTCGATAATATAGTTGTAAATATCTTCACAAAATCGTTGAAAAATCGAATTCGAGAAATTTCAGATTACGTGTCGATAATATAGTTTCAAATATCTTCACAAAATCGTTAAAAAATCGAATTCGAGAAATTTCAGATTATTTGTCGATAATATAGTTCTAAATATCGTCACAAAATCGTTGAAAAATCGAATTCGAGAAATTTCAGATTACGTGTCGATAATATAGTTTCAAATATCTGCACAAAATCGTTGAAAAATCGAATTCGAGAAATTTCAGATTATTTGTCGATAATATAGTTTCAAATATCTGCACAAAATCGGTGGAAAATCGGATTCGATAAATTTAATATTCTTTGTCGATAGTATCGTTGACGAATATCGTCCTAAAATCTTAATAATATCGAATTCGATAGTTTTTAGATTTTTTGCCTATAAAATCGTACAGCTAAATCTGTATCATATCGTGAGAACATCTTTAGATTTTTAAACGATTTTTTATCGATACGTTTCAACTTTCGATATTATCGATCGAGTGTGCTGCTCGGGCTATTTATTTTAGTTGAGTTTTTTTTTTAATAAATCAGAATTTCAAAATTACCATTTTTTTGTGTTGAAATTTTCATCAAATTTTCAAAATTAACTTTTGAATATTCAATGCATTCAAAAATGAAGTTATAAGTATCATTTTGTTTACTACAGATAATGAAAAATTACTAAATTGAAAAAAAATTGCAAAAATTTATTAAAATGAAAAATATTATCAAATTTCAAATTTTTACATAATTTTTTATTCAAACAATAATTTCCATGGAAATATAGAAATGAAAAAAGTTCATTTAAAAAAAGTTAAAAACAAAAGAGAATAAATCAGAGTTTCTGATAAAATGTTTAAAAGTCAACAAAAGAGATGAAAAAAAATGTAAAAAAAAATCATAAAATTTCTAAAAAATTATAAGTTTTAGAATATCTGACATGACATAATGTCTAAAAGTACCTAATTGAATTTTTTTTAAATTTTCCAAGTTTTTTATGCCATCCAAACCTAGCCTAAGGATTTTGGTTTCATTTTTTTCCCATTTTGGTCATTTTTTGTCATGGAGGTTTCAGACAAAGATGACCAACTTTCACGTGCTCACTGCTCAGAGTCAAATTAAGCTTAAAACCCAACTAGGCCCTTTGCAACACCGAACGTTTCATTAATTTTTTTTTTATAAAAATGAACAGGTGGCAAAAAATAAGCGTCAAATGTACACATTGCACATAACGCAGATATCCTAAGAAAATTCATAATACAATGGAATTTATTCGAGATAAGCTCATGGCATTTGGTGGATATTTATGCTAAGCTTCAAGGAACTTCGTGAAGTCGCTTCGTACTACAAACAGATCCCTCATTAATGATAAAATTCTTCTTTACGTAATCAACGTGTAAGGTTGGTGCAGACGTGTACGTAGGTACGAGTATATAGGCACAAAGGTCTCATTTCTTTACTTTATAAGATAATTCCGAAAATAACAAACGTAGGTAGCTACAATTTTGCAGCGTGTTTTCAAAATAATACGTGAAATGGTGATTATAAGGTTTGATAATGGTAAATAATAATTGTTTAATATTTCATCGTAACAATACTTATTGTTTACTTTCTGCTTTAAGACATCTATACATATAGGCCGTAACCAACTTACCTACCTACCTACTGTAGTTTCACTGTAAGTATTTGTATTACCGGAAAATTTTGCAAAATACGATTCGTTACTATGGTTCTTGTTTTCGCGTATAGAAATGCTAAGGAGATTTTCGAAATGAAACGGGGTCATCCATGTGCAAACATTAGACAATCAGATACATATTATTAAGCAATTTCACGGAAGGCCGAACAAAAATTAAATTTGCACGCCAATTTTAATAGTATGTACAGTGTATTGCCTACTACAACTTATTATGTGTAGACCTACACTTATCTATTTGATATTGTATTAAAATGTAATGCCATACTTAATAATTATTCTATCGGTTCGAGTCTAGAGCTATCACTATTATGCTTTGATGAATTGAAAAGCGAAAATGCCAATTCATATACTTCTGTGGTGAACTGGTGATAGGTATGTTTGTGTAGTGTGTACTCTTGGTAAAAGAGCAATCATTATTATGTGTATCGGCAATCGTGTTCGGTGCATAAAATAGTGATTGTCTTCAACAATACCACCACAAGTTGTTCGATTAATCTTTTTATAGAAATATCAACGACATGAAAGCATCGCTTGTGTCGCCATGTCATTGGAAATATTAAAATATTATTATATTAACTTTTATGTCAACAACAACGTGATTGTAATCCGCAATTTTAATTAAAAAAAACATTCCCAAATGGTTGAACTTTTTCACATTTCTCTGCTACAGAGCGTTATGTGTATAGTTCATTGCTCCTCTATATGTATGTGTAAACATTTTTCGTTTTCATCGTAGTGGTTTTTTCGCATATTTGTCATCGCTGTAAATGCAAAAATGCGTGTTTTTTTCATTCATTCAACAATTGATTTTTCTGGATTTTCAATTTATTTTGAACAAACGTTAGAAAATTATTGCAGTGAAAAAATCTATGGAATTTGAAAAATTATCCTAAGCAAATTCTCATGTTTTCTAGGAAAATTTTGAAGGAAAAACTGATTTCAACCAAAATTTAAAATTAGAGTTTTGATCAATTTTTTTCTTTTGTGAATTAACTTGGGAAAGTAATTATAATATGTTTTAAAAATTTTCTAAAAAATATATTTTTGGTAACTTGAAAAAGAAAAGTCTTTGATTTTCCCGTGAAGCATTTGCGACAATAAAAAACGACGGTAGAACAGTACGTCGAAAAAACGTCAAATATACGACCATAAAATGGACGTAATTTTTTTGTATACGCGCTTTTTCAAATACGTCACAAATACGTCAGTAAAACGATCATGAAATAGACGTAATATTATCGCATATACACTTTTTCAAAAACGTCACAAATACGTCAGTAAAACAATCATGAAATGGACGTAATATTGTCGCATATACTGTTTTTCATAAACGTCACATTTACGTCAGTAAAACGACCGAAAATTAAAAAAAAAAATTTCCAAGTTCGGAGTTTTGAAAAAATTTTGAAAATTTTTTTCTAGTCCAAAGCGATGGAAATGTTTTAAAAATTGTTTTCATGAACGTCGCATATACGTCACAAATACGACAGTAAAATAAAAAAATTTCCAAGTCCAAAAGTCTGAAAAATTTTGAAAATTTTTTGTAAGTCCATAAAGACTGAAAAAGTGTAAAACAATTTTCAACAGTTGAAAAAAATTGAAAAACTTTGAAAAATTTTTATAAGTCCAAAAACTGAAGGTATTGAGTGGTCTATAATTATAAGCGTTTTATGAGCAAGTTTTCAACGTAGGGTGGCTTAGGCGGTAAACAGGGGACTCTCATGCGGGAGGTCGAGAGTTCGAGCCCAGTGGAGGCAGATTTTTTTATTCTTTTTTTGATTTTTCTGGGATTATTACGGACAATATGTGTTTAGGAATTGTTCCAAGCATTAATTACATTGATTATAGATTTTTTAAATTCAAAATTAGGTCAGTACTATGTACGTATTGAGTGGTATTATTGACGTACATGCGACAAAGATATGGTCGCAAAACGGTGGTACAAAGGGGAAATTTACAGTGTTTTTACAACGCGTATTACTGTCGCAAAATTGACGTATTTCTGTCGTTATTTTAGCGTATTTTGGTCGCACATGCTTCACGGGTTTGGTTCTGAAAACTAAATTTGAATTTTTCAAAATTTTTGAGAAAAACGAGTTTTTAGACCCTTAGTCAGCCAAAAATGAAGATACAATTTTAAAAGTCGCTTTCTGTAACATTTTTCGACTTCTGCTTGGGTTTCATAGATCGTATCACATTTGAAGTTTAAAAAAGTAAAAGTCGAAGAATTATTATTTGTGAGAAAATAGTGAATAGTCATCACAAGTTATCAGTAGTTATTAACAAGTTGTAAATTTGAGAAACAACTTGTTTTTCAAGAATAATTGAAAATGGATTAGGCAGTATTCATTTGCTTGTAAATAACAACTCTTAAATTATTTTATAAACTACTTGTTCTTCAGAAGTTGTTGTGAATGGATAAGAATTCAACAACCTTGAATACTTGGACAACTAATTAGTACTTGTAAAGAATGAATAGGTAAGTAGGTATTATTCACAATAAGTAGTGAGATTCGCTTTAAATTTTCCAAGTCCACGTGATAATCAAATTTTGTCACTTAATGGGTGGTTTTTATGATGCGAAACCCAGAATAGTAAGTATTCCAAAGTTTATAAAGTATACATACCTACAGAAATTCTAAGATATACCTGATGCTCTGATTGGTGTATGAATATTGAATTTCCCCGAGCGGCACACTCGATCGATAATATCGGAAGATGTAACGTATCGATAAAAAATCGTTTGAAAATCTATATTATAAAGATTTATCGGTACAACTTCATTGGCAAAAAATCTAAAAACTATCGAATTCGATATTATTAAGATTTTATGACGATATTCGTCAACGATGCTATCGACAAAGAATATTAAATTTATCGATTCCGATTTTCCACCGATTTTGTGCAGATATTTGAAACTACATTATCGACAAAGAATATTAAGTTTATCGAATTCGATTTTTTAACGATTTTGTAAAGATATTTGAAACTATATTATCGACAGATTATATTAAATTTATCGAATCAGATTTTTTACCGATTTTGTAAACATATTTTAAACTATATTATCGACACATAATATGCAATTTCTCGAATTCGATTTTTTAACGATTTTGTGACGATATTTGAAACTATATTATCGACAAATAATCTGAAATTTCTCGAATTCGATTTTTTAACGATTTTGTGAAGATATTTGAAATTATTTCCAAATTGGTGAAAATTTTTCTAAGTCCAACACGTCTGGAAGTACTAAACTGCCTATTATAAGCGTTTTATTGCTAATTCCTCAACGATAAGGTATGGCATAGTGGTTAAGGAAGAGGATTACCATGCAGGAGGTAGATGGTTCAAGCCCCACTGGTGGCAGATTTTTTATAATTTTTTTTGACTTTTTCTGAAATGATCCTCTTACCGTAACATGAATAATGTGTTTAGGCATAGTTTAATGTATTAATTATGCTAATTATTGATTTTTAATTATAGAAAAAAGCTAGTAAAAGACGAAAAATCGGAATAAAAAATCGATAAAAAATCGACAGAATATCGAATTCGATAAAGTGTCGCAAAAGTTCCGCCTAAATCGTGAAATTATCTTTCGATATTATAGATATATTATCGATAAAATATCTTATTATAATCTCGAAATTTTTGCTAACTATAATTCATCGATAATCTATCTATATATCGAAAGATAATTTCACGATTTACGCGACACTTTATCGAATTCGATATTCTGTCGATTTTTTATTTCGATAATTTGTCGATTGTGCTGCTCGGGTCCAGTTATAAAAATAATAATGATGCATTCAGAACTGCAATCAAATTAGTTGTAGAATTTTTATTCATTCAGAAATTTTGAGAGTCGTTTTGATACTCGCAGATGAAGTGTGTTGTGAATGGCATATATGATAATTCTCAAGCGGAAAGGCCAATTTGTTGAGCCCTAAATCAAGGAGATTGAAAGGTAGACACTAGACAGCGGACCAGATGGAGGGACTTGATAACAAAATTTTTTAAAAATAACATTTACCAGAGAGTGGCTCAGGATAGTACCAAATGGCAGCGACTGGAAGAGGCCTTTGCCCAAGATTATTCTACTACAATTATGCTTTTCATGTATGTATTTATATAAGTGTTACAAGATGTACTCACAAATAAAGAGGCTATTATTATTATTAATAATTCTCATTTTACAATAGTCTTGAACAATTGTATTGTATTTGTTGTGACAAGAGTTAACATTTCAATTTAATTTTTCTTAAAAATAAAATTTACCTATCAACCTAATTATCCTTGAAAAAAATTGAGAATTTTGTTTGGATACGCAAGTATTTTTTTGGTCTTCGATCAAAAACTTTTTTTTTAGCATAAGTAGTATATGCTTTTACGATGATCAAAATGGAAAAAAGGTGGAATCCTATTCGTAGAGACCGATTCCAGTCGAATGCTAAGTATAAGTAGGTATAAGTAAGTACGAGTAGGTAATAAATTAGAAAATAAATCTAGTCGACGAATTGACCTCTTTCTAGGTGACCCTTTACCCCAATGCTTACTGAATCTATACGCGATGGAGATAAAGTTTACATTTTAAATTAAAACAAACCGAAGACAGAACGATTTTAAATCTCATTGTTTCTGCTTTAATTAAGAATACAAACAAACTGAGCGAGTACAGTTTTACTTTCGACTTTTCTTTAACTTTTTATACCTATAATTTTCGAAAGAAATTAATTAATTTTTAAAAATTTATATTTCACGTGTAGAGGACTATGTATCATTCGGTGAAACAGCAATACCTACCTCTGCTAGCTCAAAATTTACACTC
This sequence comes from Balanococcus diminutus, assembly GCA_959613365.1. NCBI lineage: Eukaryota > Metazoa > Arthropoda > Insecta > Hemiptera > Pseudococcidae > Balanococcus > Balanococcus diminutus. Next base: position 29,315,837 of record OY390718.1, on the reverse strand, counting down.
GAATAAATATTCATTCAAGGTTAACCTGAGTGTTTACTATACTAATGTAAAAGTAGATACACAAAGGTATACCTACTTATTCGGTTTCTTTGACGCATCAGAGAAAGTAATCTTGAAGTGTTTTTCGCAGCACCTGCCACCTCTTGAATTTGTTTTTTTTTTACGTTTTTGTAAATACCTCATAATTATACACTGTACTTGGAACCTCGTTGACAAATTAAAATGGCTACGCTAAGACTCAGCATATAGTATGCTCGTGATTCTCAGACTCTTCTCGCAGGTAAGCTATGAGCACTTGGCTTATGTATAGTTGAAAGCTCTCACACCAAAGATTTGAAATACGAACTTTTTGCAGTTACAATTTTCTCGTTATTTTGCTTTATCACATACAATCACGCCATTAATTTAATACCTACGAAACATCAAAAGACGCACGACTCCATACGCGCTGTTATAATCACGTTGCCAGCGTATTCATGAACCACTAGCACGTCACTCGGTAATAAAAAATACCACCAAAAACCAATTCGATTGATAACCCATGAAATTTCAAACTCACATATATATACTATAACATACTAACATTCGAGGGAAAACATAACACATGTTTTATAGCCTTTAACAAGATCGCGCATTTGATATATTTTGCAATTACACGTTTTCGTCTTCAGAGTTGATTTTTTTTTATCTCCAAAATTTCTCTTTATTTTGTTTTGCCTACACATGGTTCGTAGGTAGTTGCAACGCAAATAAAAAAAAAACCAAACAACGTAAAAACTTTTTCGCCAGTAAAAAATATATTTTTTCAAGGTCTGATGCATCCGCTTGGCAAAGTATTTTTTTTTTGCTCCAAAGTGGAACGACCAAGGTAATAAACATGTTGGACTTTTAAAAATGTGTTCTACATAATGGCTTGTCTTGTATGTACCTACAGGGATGTAATCTACGATAACGATATTATGTAAAAAAAAATTTAAAAATAGCCAAATCATAATATATTAATTATATAAATTTGTTTAAATACGTTTAGTTACAAGAATAAAAATTCTCGATTTTTTGAAAACATTGATATACCTACGATTCCATATTTTCTGAACCCATGCCAAAAATTTCAAACTCAATTTTTTTTTCTTCGACAACTTTTGAAAAAAAAATATAGGTATAAAATGAGTATTAAGCCTGTTTTTTTTTTGTTTTTTTTTTTAATTAAAATTTTCCAGTTTTGAATCTTATTTAGTGTGTGGGAAATAATATTCGAAATTCAAATAAAGTAAAAATACAAAATGCAATTCAAAGCAATAATTCTTTGAGGTGTTTTAACAAGAAAAACATTTGAAAGATGTAAACAAAGTGACTTCTGAAAATATTATATGAGGGAATAGAAGTTTTGAACCTTCAAAAGACACATCTAGGGCACTCCATTACAAATCCAAATTTCAAGGAAAGACCTTCTACATCAATTTGGATGGTCTATAGCATGGCAAAAAATTGAAAATAGCGAAAATGGCATAAAATCATTTTTTGTGGGTGGAAGAGGGTGAGGGGAACTGAAAAGTAGAAACCCTCAAAAGATATATCTAAGGACTTTCACTGTTCACTATAAATTCACATGCCATAGAACAACCCCCTTCATATAACTACCCGATCTGGATCTGCAAAGACACTGTTTTGAAACCATTTCTTTTTGGTTGCAAATTAGTTTCAGTTTCAAAAATTATATGTTTTGATCGTTTTTGAGTAACCGTTTTTAAATGTATTTGAAAAGTAATAAAAACAATTTCAAAAATCGTTTCGAAACTATTTTGAAACAATGTCTTATTCGTTTTTGAGAAACAGTTTTGAAATGTATTTGAGATGTATTAGAAACAATTTAAAAATCGTTTTGAAACTATTTTGAAACAGTGTTTTTTTGAAACTGTTTCAAAACAACTTTTAGTTGGCATTGAAATGGTTTTCAACAGTTTGAATTAATTGCGTTTCTAAACGGTTTCAAAAAGATTTCAAAATGTTGAAAACTATACTCGCAGATAAAACCGTTTCAATGTTTTCACAAATATGGTTTCAAGAAACGATTTTAAAACTGTTTAAAAACTCAGGATTTTCATATCGTTTCAAATCCGTTTCAATTTTGCAGATCGGGTAAACAGTGCACTGCAGTGTTCGAATTCATTTAGAAAAAATGAAATTAATTCATTCCCAAACATTTTGAAGAAAAAACCATTCAATTTTTGAAAAAATTAACAATAACATTTTTTGGAGAAGAAAATTTGCTATTTTTTCTGACATTATAAGTAATAATATCTTTCTACCTATTTCCCAAATTTGTGATTAAGAAATCTTCTAATTTTTTTGAAGAAAAAAATAATGAAGAAAGAAATTATCTTTTTTAATCTTACATTTTTTTAGAGAAAAATTTAAATCCATCATTTTTGGGGGGAATTTTTTCAATCAATCAAAATAATCAGCTCATTCCTTGAAAATCGTAGTTTCCATGTGAAAATTAATAATGATATCTCAACATCAAGACCAATCCAGCAAGGTGTCCCTCAAGGAGCAGTTTTGAGTCCAACTCTTATCATCTTCTACTGTTATGACATACCAAATCCAGATAACAACACTGTGGCCATGTTTGCTGATGACACCTGTCTGTTATCACAAGATGATGATCTACAAGCCTCTCGGAATAACCTTCAATCTGGTATTCGTGAAATGGAGACGTGGTTTGAACGTTGGAAGTTGAAATTGAACCCTGTCAAAAGTGAAACCAAAATCTTCACTCTACGACGAATATCTCCAGTACCAGAAATAGAAATAAACAATTCAATGATCCCTTGGAATCCGCCATCATCCGCCGTTAAATATCTGGGAGTACATTTGGATCAAAAATTATCTTTCAACCAGCATATCAAACACAAAGTGAACGCGGTATATGATAAACTTCTCAAGCTATATCCTCTACTGAATCGTAAATCTTCACTATCAATTGAATGCAGCCTCTTTTTATACAAAGGAATCCTGAGAAGCTCCATGACTTACGCAAACAAATTTATCGAAACTTCAAGTATTACAGAATAAGATAACAAGAATAATGACCGACGCGCCTTGGTTCATCCGTAATACTCAACTTCACACAGAACTGAATCTCCCAACTCTGGATATCTTCATAGAAAATCTAACCAAAAATTACATCGCCTCCCTGCATGAAGATCAAGAATTCAACCAGCTACTAGAGAGAGGGAAATTCTTGAGATTGAAACGGAAAAACCCTCAAGATTAAAATTATTTTTATTTTTTAAAAATTTTTTTTTTGAGTAAAAAATCTTAATAAATCTCAATTTTTGAGGGAAATTTTTTTCAAATTTTTGGAGAAAAAATATCTTTATTTTTCTACAAGTAAATCTCGCATTCTCATAGAAGAAGAAAGACAATTTTAAATTTTCTTAGAATAAATAAAAATGTAAAAAAAATTTAAAAAACCACGCTTTTATTTAAAGTTGGTCACTTTGTAAAATGTTATTCATAGGGAAAGAGTAATACCTTAAAAAACAAAAAATAAAATTTACTTGAATACAAAAATGTGTCATGAAAATTTTTTTTTCAAAAATTTTCATGACACATTTTTGTATTCAAGTAAATTTTATTTTTTGTTTTTTAAGGTATTACTCTTTCCCTATGAATAACATTTTACAAAGTGACCAACTTTAAATAAAAGCGTGGTTTTTTAAATTTTTTTTAAATTTTTATTTAACTCTTTTTGTCGTTGAAAATATTTTAATTTCATAGTTTTGAAATTTTCAAAATGGAACCCCCTCATAGGGGCTCAATTTGGGGTCAAGGGTAAATTTAAGTCCGAAAATCGAATTCAGCGACCTCGAAAACCTACATTTCGATACCAATGTTGTGATTTTCTGAAATTTTCAAATCTGAACCCCCTCATAGGTGCTCAATTTGGGGTCAAGGGTAAATTTTAGTTCGAAAATCGAATTCAGCGACCTCGAAAACCTACATTTCGATACCAATGTTGTGATTTTCTGAAATTTTCAAAATGGAACCTCCTCATAGGGGCTCAATTTGGGGTCGGGGGTAAATTTGAGTTCGAAAATCGAATTCAGCGACCTCGAAAACCTACATTTCGATACCAATGTTGTGATTTTCTGAAATTTTCAAAATTGAACCCCATCATAGGGGCTCAATTTGGGGTCGGGGGTAAATTTGAGTTCGAAAATCGAATTCAGCGACCTCGAAAACCCCTAAGGTGAGCACTATGTTCTTTCAATTCCAGTAAAATATTAAATGAGAGAGGATTGGTTGAAAACATACTCTTGGTTCCATGAGACATACATACAAACATACATACCAAGCTAATAAAAGCGTGGTAAAAATACCTCAATTTTTACCACGCTTTTATTAGCTTGGTATGTATGTATGTCTCATGGAACAAAAAGTATGTTTTCGTCCAATCCTCTCTCATTTAATATTTTACTGGAATTGAAAGAACATAGTGCTCACATTAGGGGTTTTCGAGGTCGCTGAATTCGATTTTCGAACTCAAATTTACCCCCGACCCCAAATTGAGCCCCTATGAGGGGGTTCAATTTTGAAAATTTCAGAATATCACAACATTGGTATCGAAATGTAGGGTTTCGAGGTAGCTGAATTCGATTTTCGAACTCAAATTTACCCCCGATCCCAAATTGAGCCCCTATGGGGGGGTTCCATTTTGAAAATTTCAAAATTCACAACATTGATATCAAAATGTTGGTTTTCGAGGTAGCTGAATTCGATTTTCGAACTCAAATTTACCCCCGACCCCAAATTGAGCCCCTATGAGGGGATTCAGTTTTGAAAATTTCAGAAAATCACAAATTGGTATCGAAATGTAGGTTTTCGAGGTCGCTGAATTCGATTTTCGGACTTAAATTTACCCTTGACCCCAAATTGAGCCCCTATGAGGGGGTTCCATTTTGAAAATTTCAAAACTATGAAATTAAAATATTTTCAACGACAAAAAGAGTTAAATAAAAATGTAAAAAAAATTTAAAAAACCACGCTTTTATTTAAAGTTGGTCATTTTGTAAAATGTTATTCATAGGGAAAGAGTAATGCCTTAAAAAACAAAAAATAAAATTTACTTGAATACAAAAATGTGTCATGAAAAATTTTTTTTCAAAAATTTTAATGATGAAAAGCGTGGTGGGGTGTGCGAGGAGCAAACGAATACCTTTTCGATTAACGCCCCACCACGATTTTCATCATTAAAATTTTTGAAAAAAAAATTTTTACCACGCTTTTATTAGCTTGGTATGTATGTGTTTGTATGTATGTCTCATGGAACCAAAAGTATGTTTTCAATCAATCCTCTCTCATTTAATATTTTACTGGAATTGAAAGAACATAGTGCTCACATTAGGGGTTTTCGAGGTCGCTGAATTCGATTTTCGAACTCAAATTTACCCCCGATCCCAAATTGAGCCCCTATGAGGGGGTTCAATTTTGAAAATTTCAGAAAATCACAACATTGGTATCGAAATGTAGGTTTTCGAGGTCGCTGAATTCGATTTTCGAACTCAAATTTACCACCGATCCCAAATTGAGCCCCTATGAGGGGGTTCAATTTTGAAAATTTCAGAAAATCACAACATTGGTATCGAAATGTAGGTTTTCGAGGTCGCTGAATTCGATTTTCGGACTTAAATTTACCCTTGACCCCAAATTGAGCCCCTATGAGGGGGTTCCATTTTGAAAATTTCAAAACTATGAAATTAAAATATTTTCAACGACAAAAAGAGTTAAATAAAAATGTAAAAAAAATTTTAAAAACCACACTTTTATTTAAAGTTGGTCATTTTGTAAAATGTTATTCATAGGGAAAGAGTAATGCCTTAAAAAACAAAAAATAAAATTTACTTGAATACAAAAATGTGTCATGAAAAATTTTTTTTCAAAAATTTTAATGATGAAAAGCGTGGTGGGGTGTGCGAGGAGCAAACGAATACCTTTTCGATTAACGCCCCACCACGATTTTCATCATTAAAATTTTTGAAAAAAATATTTTCATGACACATTTTTGTATTCAAGTAAATTTTATTTTTTGTTTTTTAAGGCATTACTCTTTCCCTATGAATAACATTTTACAAAGTGACCAACTTTAAATAAAAGCGTGGTTTTTTAAAATTTTTTTACATTTTTATTTTCTACCTAAAGTTTCAAATATTTTTTAATTGGACCAAATTTTTAAATTTATGTTTTCAAAAGCGAAGACATCGAATACGTGGCAAAATTTCTTCTAAAATTTCAAAAATGTGGTGTGGATTAACAAAAGATTAATAAATTGGAACAATTTTCTGTTTGGGGTTTTGACATGATTTGACCAAAATTTTATATCAAAATGCGTTCCGCTTCGTGATTTTGCTTAATTTGAGCACTGTATCTCCATCAATTTGGGCGGGTGGCTTGCTGCCATTCCACAAAATTGAATTTTTCCGAGGTAGACGGGGAGCAATGAGAGGAGGAGGAGTTCAAACCACCAAAAAACACATCCGAAGTATGAACTTAATCTACAAGCCAATGAACAACCTTCTGTAAGTCAAGTTGAGTGAGCTGTGGGAGGTGCCTCACTTCATCACGTTCTCTTCATTTTCTTTTGTTTTCATTTTCCTTTGTACGTAATTAATACTTTACAAATAGTCTCTTGGTGAGAACATACCCACACCAAAACCCTTGAACACTTTTTCCCAAACAAAAATAAATTAATGCGAGTAAAAGGGTAACAGAACAGGGGAAAATAAGCGTTGTTCTCTTGTTTGATATTCTTCAAAACCCAAGAAATTTTCAGAAAGTTTCAAAATCGAGGTTATCCTACGGACTATCTTTCCCTTCGACGACATAGAAAAACACAACAAATTTTACGTATCTTTTACCTCTTTCCGAACAGTTTGCACGTTAATTTCAAAAAACGAAATCGCTCTGAAATTTCAACCAAAAGGCTTACCTACCTAATCTGATATATTTGAATCGCTTTTACAAACTCGTAAGAACCTTTCTTTAGACTTTTTACTTTTAACTATTTCGCGTCGACTTCCCATTCTTGGAGGGAAAAAAAAGAAAACTACATCTCGGTGAGCCATATTTTCTGAAAACTTAGCGAAGCTCCCATGAAGCCAATCAACTGTACATTATTACCCTTAACAATAAAAAAAAGAGCTCTTTTTATTTGCTGTTAATTGTCGATAAATCTGAATTACACAGCCTATAGGTAGTTTCCGGTTTACGATTTTATTAGAATGCTCATTCGTCGGATGTTCGATAGCTTTTTTTTTTATTTGAGAGGTCGTTTCGAAACTTTGGAAATGTTTTGCCAACTACCAGCCTTTACTTATGGCTCGTACCGAACGTTTTTTCCTCATTTCCCATCCTATATCCCTTTCAATATAGCTTTACACGGTATATGTAGGACTACGAATGGTATATACCTATATATATTACACTCTATATAATATACGTATCTACAATGTATATCATACATATACCTTTTGGCGTTTAATGTTTTTTTTTCACCAATTATATACATTTCGTTGCACGCAACCTTATTACACGACGCGGTACAGATATTTTTGCTTTTAACCATCGGCTCATTAGAAGATTATTTGTAAAAAAAAAAAAATAGGGAAAAATTGAAAATAAAAATGGCAAAGCTAAAGTACATATATACTACATATTGGAAGAATAAAGGAATTCCAACGAACGGATTTATTTAGCTCCATTAAAAGTTAGAAAATACAGCAATCGTTTCAATTTCGCTTGGTTCGCAAATGGCTTTTCCATTTAGGACCACAACGATTGGTTCATTTTCACTAAATTAGTAATGGATAAGGGTGTAAAATGGGTGAATTAAGTATACACATACGCGCGGTCTATTAATGGCTACCACCACGTATATATACTCGTACGCCTCGTGTGTGCTTTTAAATAACATATAAAAAGTATTTTCAATTCTAACCGACAAAAATATCTATACTAATACCACCGGCGAATTATACGTATTTTAATATTAAAACAAGGCCGAAGGATATGACGCTTGCGCTCGTATACGAATTTCGAGTCGGGCAATAATTACATTAGGTTAATCTACAGCTTTACAACGGTCTCGGTCATATTTAAAAACTCGCATTCGAAGCATATTTTCGCTAATGCATATGAAATGGTATTTTTTCAGCCGGGTCAAATGGATCTCGATGACCATTTAGTAGCTCGTTGCCCCCCGGGGAGTGGTGTCGTCAAAGTGCAGAGCCGAAACTAGGAGTTAAAGGGTGTTTCACCCCGCCAAAAAATTTAAAAAGTTTTTTATTGCAAAAAATTTGAAAAAAAATCATTCAAAAATACTGAACAAATAAAAGAAATGTTCATAAAGAAAAATGATGATACCTATTTTGTTTAACAAATTGTGATTTTTAAATATTTTTTTCAATTGTTAAAAAAACATTCTCTTACAGATGTTTTATATAAAAAAAAAGTTTTTGGATCTTTTTTTTTCAAAAAAGAAGTTACTTTGCAAAAAATTTGTTGATTCTTTTTCCAAAAGAATTAGAGGAGACGTTTTCAACAAAAATTAAAAGTGTATTTCCTACAAAAAGTCAAGAAACTTCTATTTTTGCAAAGTCTACCTATATTTTCAAATTGTTTTTATCAAATACAATAAAATATAAAATTTTTTATTCCAAAAATTAAGAACGTTTTTCCTAGAAAATTGGATTTTTTCATCAAAAAATTTAGATCCGCCCCCCTCCCAAAAATAATGATCCGCCAAAAAAGCTTTCCACTTTTTCACCACCAAACTGATTTTTTCACAAAAAATATATATATATATATATATATAGATTTGTTCAATTTTTTTTTTTAATTTACACTTTTTCATCAGAAAAATTAGGATTTTGTGAACAGAAAAATTAAATTTTTGTTCCCAAAAAATTATGATTTTTTTTACAAAAAAATTTAGATTTTTTCACCAAAAAATTAAGATTGTTTTTTCAATAAAACACTTTTGATTTTATTCACCAAAAAATTTATAATATGTAGGTACCTATATTTTTTTCACCAAAAAATTTAGATTTCTTCACCCAAAAACTTTGGATTTTATTTACCAAAAAAATTTTTAAATATTTCCCCCCCCCCCCAAAATTTAAGTTTTTTTTTCACCAAAAAATTCAAGATTTCTTTTTCATCAAAAAATTTAAGATTTTTATTCACCAAAAAATTTGTTTTTTTTTTCATCATAAAAGTTTATAGTACCTACCTACTTTTTTTTTACAAAAAAATTGAGATTTTTTGTAACCAAAAAAGTTAAAATTTTTGTTAACCAAAAAATTCAAAAAATTAAGATTTTTTCACCAAAAAACTTTGGATTTTATTCACCAAAAAAATTTATACCTACCTATGTAATATATTTTTTTTCACCAAAAAATTTAGATTTTTTTCATCAAAAAAATCAGATTTTTTTACCCAAAAACTTTGGATTTTATTCACCAAAAGAATTTACCTATAGGGTAAAACCCCCAGTAGTTGACGCATTTTTAGCCACTTTTTTTCAAAAAAAAATTTCTCAGACACGTTTTGATATTTTTGAAAGTTCATTAGTTTACTTTTTTGGGGATTTTTTCTTCTTCGTATTACCTTTGTTTCATTCATTTCGGTTCATAATCCCAGATTTTATTAATTTTTTTATACGTGCTGGAACGACCCCCAGATTTTGACATAGGTGTTTTAGTAATTGACACCCCAGTAATTGACAGGTGTTTTAGTAGTTGACACCCCAGTAGTTGACAGTACCTAAGTTGAATAAAATATTCGAAAATTTGAAAACCAAAGTTGTTTTATTAAAAGTCAAGTAGTGAAATACACATGAGCATAAAACCACAGCAAACCCCTGCCTTAAAACTGCCATGGCAATTACTAGATTGAAGCCGATTTTATGATCCAGTAATTGACACTTGATTAATTTCTAATTATATGATGCTGATATCAATACTAATTAATGAAAAAGAATCACTATTTCATTACCTTTTTATACGTGCAAGGAGATTTTAAATCGATTGAGAACTTTTTGAGTTATGAAATTATTTACGAACCCTTACCACAAAAATTTCTTGGTAAAAAATGTGACGATTTTCCCGCCAAAACGGAAAAATTGATTTTGTGAAAAAATTAATAACACAGCAGGTCTGAGGGAGTGGCTAAATCCACAACAAGTAATCACGAAAATGAACGAACGAGAATTCATCTCATATTCTTGTTTGAAAACTCGTTGTCGTGATTGTATTTGTCATTTGCAAAGTAGACTTTGTCGAAATTGATTTTTAATCCAAATTTTTACTAATTTTACATAAAAGATTTTCTCAAATTTTTCATCGAGATTTTTCCACCAAGTTTAATTTAATAAAAATTAAAAATATTAAAAAATTTCCAGGTTTTTTATTTTTTTAAATTATTCATTTTTTTCCATTTTCAATTTTCATTCAATTTTTGAAGAAAAAAAAAATTCTTGAAAAAATTATTTATCATTCATCAAATAATTTATTCCTATTTTTCCTCAAATTTTTCATTAATTTTTTTCTGTTTGTCGTTTAAAAGTTGAAACTTTTTTTAAAATTTTTTTCATTTTTTCATTCAAACTCAAACTTTTCAATAATTTTTACATCAAAATGCAACTAATCATCATATTTTTTCAAATTCATTTTTTGAAATTTTTAAAATGAATTTTGTAATTAAATTTATTTTTTAAATTTTCATTTGGATTTTTAAAGATTTTTCATAAAATTTTCTCATCATAATGCTTCTAAATCTCTACCATATTTTTTCAAATTTTTCTTTTGAATTTTTTTCTCAAGTAAATTTTTTATCAAGTTTATTTCTGAGTTTTTTATCTAAATTTTTCTCAACCTTTTTTACTATTTTTTTTTTCAGGAAAATAATTGTTTATCATCCCCCCCTCATTTTCCAATAAAACTGTCAATTGATTTCATTCTCAAATTGGCCATCAAAATGTTCTTATTTCATCTCCCAACTGGTAACTTAACTTCTCATTCGAATTTTTCTAATAATTTTTATCAACATTTGTCTTCTAATTAAGTAATTTCTATTTTTTTTTTCAAGTAAATTCCAATTTTTATTCAAAAATTTTTTTTCAATTTTTTTTTTCAAATTTACTGAAATTTTAAACTAATTTTTTCAAGTACCTAAATTCAAAATTGAGTAACTACTTAATTACTCATTGACTTGTTAAAAAAAAAATTAAACAATTAAAACATAAAAAATGATAAATACTGCATTTTACCTAAAATGAAAAACATTTTAAGTACACAATTTTGTGAAAGAATATAGATTTATTTTGTTTTAAATAAAACATCAAAGTTTTCAGAGAAAAACAGCTTGCAAAAAATTTGTTTGAACTTTGAAAAAAAAAACTTGTGCAAAAATAAAGAAGATGAACGAAAAAGAACGACATCGCCCTTACAATGTGATTACTTATTGTGGATTTAGCCACTCCCCACGTCTGAAACTCATGTCAACTACAAATCAGTAATGACTTTATTTTTTGTAACCATCAGTGTTGCCATCACACCAACGATCATGCGAAAAATAGCAATTATTTTTTGTGTGTCAACTACTGGTGGGGTGTCAAGTATTGGGGTTTTAACCTACCTAATATTTTTTTTTCACCAAAAAATTTGAGATTTTTATTCACCAAAAAAATTTATACCTACCTAATATATTTTTTTTCACCAAAAAATTTAGATTTTTCTTCATCAAAAAATTAAGACTTTTTCACCAAAAAACTTTAGATTTTATTCACCAAAAAAATTAAAGATTTTTTTCTCCAAAAAATTTTGATTCTTTTTCATCAAAAAAGTAATATTTTTTTCATCAAAAAAGTAATATTTTTTTCATCAAAAAACTTTGGATTTTATTCACCAAAAAAATTTACACCTGCCTACTTTTTTCACCAAAAAAATTGAGATTTTTTGTAACAAAAATAATTTTGATTTTTTGTACTTAACCAAAAAAATTATATATTTTTTTAAAACAAAAAATCAATGCACTTTCTTCACCAAAAATATTGAGCTTTCCTCATCAAAAAGTATTGAGCTTTTTTCACCAAAAATTTTTGAAGTTTTCAACTGAAAAATTCAGATTTTTTCAGGAGGAAATTAGTAGGTATTTTATTTGTTTTCTCCAAAAATTTTGATTTTTTTCATGGGGAAAAAAATAGATACTCACCTATTTTTCATCAAAAAATGTAATGTTTTTCACACTAAAAAAATGGGATTTAAACAAAAAAAATAACAAAAAAGTAATTTACGAGAATTTTTAAGAAATGTCCCAAGTGATTTTGAGATTGAAAATGTTTTTTACTGACCAAAAAACACCAATGATATCTAAAATTGCAAAAACAACTTTTCGCTCCTTAGATACTTTTCCAAAAACCAGGTCATATGAACTTGGTGGGTTTCACCTGGCAGGTTATATTGGCAACAATTCCGACTAAAAATTTCAATTCTGAGAGGAACCGAGTTAGTATACTTACTATGGCCACAAGTATAATTTAAAATACCAAAAAAGGTTGCCTGAATGGGGAAATTCGTAGCACAAATTCACACGTACTTATTGCACAATTAAGCTGAATCCCTCTCGCCCACGAAATCGAATACATAGAGGACTGAAAAAAACATTTATTTAGCCCTAGTGCACGACGGACGTTACGTCGTGTCGGTTAACGCCATAATGTTATTTAAATTAAAGACTCGGAACACTGCGGATGCGGATACGGTCCTACCTACGCTAATTCTAGTACATCTACCACTCGCAAATACACACGAATGCTGATTCCGTGTACTCTCCAAGGAGCTGCTGGAAAGCTGGAATAGTTATTTTATTGGCACGTTAGAAAATTGACTTCAGGTTTAAGAGATAGAAGTTAAGCATCGTTTTCTATCGATGTCGGATCCCCAGCGACTTGGCGGATATATTTCCGAAAATTGGACAGTTCATGAATATAAGCACTTCGCAACAAGCTATCTCTTTGCTCTTCCATGTTAAATACGTTACGCCGAAATTGCTGACCGAATTTCCATCGACATCGCTTTATCTTTACTACAGATTAACTTTATTCCACTTCTATGTGTTTACACCATCGGCCAGTAGAAAATAGTGTTTCATTATATATCGTTAGGAAATAAAAAAAAAAATCGAAAAAAACACGCACTCGTAGAAACACGGTTACAGCATTTTTTCTCTCTCGTTTTTTCACGTAGGTACCGAGATCGGCGCATCTAGAGCTAACTTTGTTTTCATTACGTTGACGAGGTAAAAGTACCTTTTTATTTTTTACGAGTATTCGACGAAATTTCAAATAATTTCACCTCTTTAGCCTTTCTACGTAGTACTTTGAACCGTTTTAGAAAATACGCTTTTAATAACGCCGTATAACTTGAATAATTAACACGAGAACGTTAGTATAACGCGACTCGAGCTCACATTAAATGAAAACATAACCTCGTCGTGAGCGCCTTCCAGCGACCCCGGATATGGTTTATTCAACAAAAATTTTCTTCAATGTCTTGGCAAATTCATTAGAACGGACGCAGTGCTATGCTCGTGTCTTGAACAGCACTTAAAATAATTTTCATTTTACCGCTATAAGCATGCGGCGTCTTGGGACCCGTGAGTTGAGGCGTTATGTGCATAAAATATTCACCGCAAGATCGTTGAGGCGTCAATCGTAATTTACGAGTATAATGTGTAGAAAAAATATCAGCCCCCATGCGAGAAATTGTGGACGACTGTCAGATGTTTGAGGCTTCTCACGTCAGTGTAAGTTTATGGAGTGATTCTGAAAATCTGCCAGTATTTGCTGCAAATTTAAAATCTTCAGAGGTAAGTCCTTTCTCATTCCCCCTAAAAAATTTTAAAATAAATTTTCCAACAAAAATTATTATCCTACACTTATCTAGTATTCAGAAAAATTAATAATCACGATTAATAACTATTATGTAATTACTATTAATCACTACCTATTAGAAATTTAATAGTAGGTAAATAAATTAAATAATAGTTCTTTTGTAAAGGTATAAATATTCACTAATAGTAGCTAATAATTGAGAATAATTCAAACTTTTTGCGAATTGCATAACTTTCTGCCTGATTCTTATCAAAGTGACAGGCAAAATAACTAGGTAATACATAATTATTAATTATTAATAAAATAACTCGAACAATACTACTTAACTTAACTGAACAAAAAAAGTACAAGAGAACTTTTTTCTAGAATTAAAAAATCTATCCCCGAGCGGCACACTCGATCGATAATATCGGAAGATGTAACGTATCGATAAAAAATCGTTTGAAAATCTATAGATGTTCTCACGATATTATAAAGATTTATCGGTACAACTTCATAGGCAAAAAATCTAAAAACTATCGAATTCGATATTATTAAGATTTTATGACGATATTCGTCAACGATACTATCGACAAAGAATATTAAATTTATCGATTCCGATTTTCCACCGATTTTGTGCAGATATTTGAAACTACATTATCGACAAAGAATATTAAATTTATCGAATTCGATTTTTTAACGATTTTGTAAAGATATTTAAAACTATATTATCGACAGATTATATGAAATTTCTCGACTTCGATATTTTACCGATTTTTTGACGACATTTGAAACTATATTATCGACAGATTATATTAAATTTATCGAATCCGATTTTTTACCGATTTTGTAAAGATATTTGAAACTATTTTATCGACACATAATATGCAATTTCTCGAATTCGATTTTCTAACGATTGCGTGAAGATATTTGAAACTATATTATCGACACGTAATATGAAATTTCTCGATTTCGATTTTTTAACGATTTTGTGACGATATTTGAAACTATATTATCGACAAATAATCTGAAATTTCTCGAATTCGATTTTTTAACGATTTTGTGAACATATTTAAAACTTTATTATCGACACGTAATCTGAAATTTCTCGAATTCGATTTTTCAACGATTTTATGACGATATTTGAAACTATATTATCGACACGTAATATGAAATTCCTCGAATTCGATTTTTCAACGATTTTGTGGCGATATTTGAAACTACATTATCGACAAATAATCTGAAATTTGTCGAACGATTTTTCAACGATTTTGTGACGATATTTGAAATTATTTCCAAATTGGTGAAAATTTTTCTAAGTCCAACACGTCTGGAAGTACTAAACTGCCTATTATAAGCGTTTTATTGCTAATTTCTCAACGATAAGGTATGGCATAGTGGTTAAGGAAGAGGATTACCATGCAGGAGGTAGATGGTTCAAGCCCCACGGGTGGCAAATTTTTTATAATTTTTTTTTGACTTTTTCTGAAATGATCCTCTTACCGTAACATGAATAATGTGTTTAGGCATAGTTTAATGTATTAATTATGCTAATTAATGATTTTTAATTATAGAAAAAAGCTAGTAAAAGACGAAAAATTGGAATAAAAAATCGATAAAAAATCGACAGAAAATCGAATTCGATAAAGTGTCGCAAAAGTTCCGCCTAAACAGTGAAATTATCTTTCGATATTATAGATATATTATCGATAAAATATCTTACTATAATCTCGAAATTTTTGCTAACTATAATTCGTCGATAATCTATCTATATATCGAAAGATAATTTCACGATTTATGCGGAATTAACGCGACACTTTATCGAATTCGATACTCTGTCGATTTTTTATTTCGATAATTTGTCGATTGTGCTGCTCGGGTCTGTTCATATAAAAATATTTTGATTTTATGATTTTTTTTTTCACTGCTCGAGCTTGGCTCAAGTGGGAGTGATAAAAAATATACATCATAAAATCGAAATATTTTTATATGAATAGATGGATTTTTTAATTCTAGAAAAAAAGTTTTCCTGTACTTTTTGTTTCAAGTTAATATTTTTCGAGTTATTTCAATAATAATTGAAGACCGATATGTAAAAACGACCTCCGTCCTATGCAATTCTTATGGGACGGAGGTCGTTTTTACATATCGGTCTTCAATTAGTTATTTTGCTTGTCCCTTTGATAAGAATCAGGCAAAAAGATATGTAATTTGCAAAAAGTCTAAATTCTCAATAATTAGTCTGTGACTGAGAGCCCGAATGAGGGTGTGAACACAAATTCGTCTTTCATCTTATATACATCATTTTGCACAACAGTTTACCTGCGAGTATGAAACTATATCAATTGATACAGTTTCATACTCGCAGGTAAACTGTTGTGCAAAATGTACATATATATATTATATAAGCTGAAAGACAAATTTGTGTTGACACCCTCATTCGGGCTCTCATTCACAACACAGATTGATACAAATAGATAGTAGATACTATAAAATAGTCACTATTTCTATTATTCTGTGTGGTGACCCTTATACAAAATGAAAAAAAAAAAGAAATTAATGGGTCCGATTAATAGTATTTTCAACACTACAGTAAAACCTCGATAAGAAAAACCCGCATAAGACGCGAACCCGCATAATTCGCGAAGTTGTTCCGGTCCCTTGAAAACTCCCATAAGACTCCATGTTAAAGTTTGGAAAAAATCTGAGAAAACTCTCGATAATACGCCCCCTCGATAAGACACGAACTCCGGATAATACGCGAATATTTTCTCAATTATTTGGAATTTTTACCTCGATAGTACGCGATTTCATCCCAAAATGTCCCGTTTTCGTGCATTATGAAATATGAACGTAGGAAATGGATGTAATTGCTCTTTTCTCATTCATTATCCGCTTATCAATTACTACATCAAACATTGACTTTTCTCATTATTCGAGCTAGGCCTGCAGTGTTTTTTACCATTTTTTCTGGTCTTAGATCATCCTAAAAAAATTTGAAGGGCTCGTAAGAATAGAAGGAGTGTGTATTATACAACTGATCGATAAAAAAGGGAGTTTATCGACCTCTGATTTCGCAAAAATCGTAAGTCCTTTTCGAATCTTCATCAAGAATGGTAGTAAAAAAAAAATCTAAAAACAGCTTTCGAGAGGTTTTCAAAATTAGGAATAGAAAATTCGATAATACCAAACATGAAACTAGCTTTCTCAAGTGACTGAAGTTACTCTGGATAAATTTTTAAACCATTAGCTTACAACAAAAATGTTTATAATTATCTAGCTTGGTACTTATCAAATATCTAAAAAGTACACATTTTTTGTTTGTAAGTCAATAGTCATTTTAATCTTTTTATTTATTTATTTTTTTTTTTGGATAAGACGCGAACCCGCATAATACGCGAAAATTGTTCGGTCCCTTGAATCGCGCATTATCGAGGGTTTACTGTATTAATATCACTATTGTTTTTTTTTTGTTTTTTCGTGTTTTTTTTTAAATTTTTTATTCATTCGTGACTATAACTTTTTGTATACGGGATAAACAATTAATGATTATTAATAAAAATGAAATTGTTACTTACCCACGAGTGTATATTCAATTTAATTTCAGAAAAATTGAGAAAATCCAGTTTTGAAAAACACTATAATTTTTCATAATTTTTTAGTGAGGTGGAATGACCCTTAAAAAATGTGAAAACCTGAATGTTGTCACCATTTTTCACACTTTGCACTGACATTAAGTATTCGTCAAAAAAAAAAAAAAAAATGTTTTCTTGTAATATAAGTATCATCAGTGACATCTAAATGCATACATCGTCAACCTACGCATAAATTGGCAGATTACTTTACTAATTCCTAAACATTAGGTAAGGCAGAACAGTGAACAGAACAGAACAAAAACAAACAAAAAAATTTCAGTACATAAATTGAACAATAAATAACCAAACAGAACAAAATAACGCTCTGAACAAATGATTGAGAACAGAACAACAGAACCGAACAAATCCATCCCATCAATTGAATTTCTGACCATTATCGACGCGGATCAAATTAAAAACTATAGCGTTGTAGTTCAGCTGCAATATATTCTCAAAAGAGAAGTTTTCAATCTATTACAGAGAGTTGCAATAGATCTGAGAAAAATATTTAGAAAAGCTGAAAAACATAAAGTAAATCGTAACCGCAAAGGTTAAATTTTTAAAGGTATAGAAAAAAAATCAAAACACCGTTTCCTTCTATAAGAAATAATTCAAGTGGAAAATTTTTCGTTTAAGGTTTTTTTTTCGGCGATACTAGAAATAGTTCCCTTTTGTGTAGTTCAGCT
Organism: Balanococcus diminutus; assembly: GCA_959613365.1. Lineage (NCBI taxonomy): Eukaryota > Metazoa > Arthropoda > Insecta > Hemiptera > Pseudococcidae > Balanococcus > Balanococcus diminutus. The sequence goes on along the minus strand of OY390718.1, from coordinate 29,297,583 downwards.
TTTTATACGCCTTTTGCTTTATTACGTTTTTGTTGCTCAGTTTCAATTCACACGTTATTTTTTACCTCGTCAACGCTATAAGCGAGCTATTTTCCCGGTAAATAAAGGCGGTGACCGAGGATTATTTTCTGTTTAATTTAAATAATATTATTCTATTAAGAGGAGTCAGCTTCAAAAACAAAACAACCATGGTCAAAGCACCAACTCGACATTAATGAAAGTATTGTTTGGTGATTTAATGAAACCTTGAAATTTATCTTCAAACGTTACATGAAACTTAGAATTGAGTGTGTTTGAAAGTATGGCAGATATTCAGTCACATTCTCAAGTATTTCAATCCAAAAATTTCGAATTATTATCATATGCTACCATGAACTGAATATCAGTGATGAGAAATTAATTCATAATTTTATTTGATACGATGACCAAACATTCGTCACGAAATTCCGACAGGAAAGACTTTTGCAAAATTTTGTCAGACATTCTGAAACTTGATTTTTTTTTAGAAAAATTTATGACTATTAGACGTTTTTTAATGTAAGTACTATCTACTTACTTTAAAAAAAATTGAACATTTTTCAGACATTTTTTAAATCAATTAATTTACCCATTCATTCAAAATTTCGTGACTTCTAGACAATTTACTAGACTTTCTGAAGTTTATAATTTTTATCAGTAGATATAGTATATGCTTTTACGACAACAAGGTCACAAAATTAGTAAAACTCAAGTATTTTGTACTTATGACATTTTGAAACTTGTAAATTTTTTCGAAATTGAATAATTTTTAGACATTTTGTTAGATATTCTAAAACTTTTTGGAATTTTCTGTGCCTACTTACCTACCTAATAATTAAATTTCTATGTATTTTTTTTTTCTTCAAAAATTGGATGACTTTCAGAAATTTTATAACACATTCTGAAACTTCAAAATCTCACGACTATACATTTTGCCAGACATTCTGAAACATTTTTTCCCATTTTTTTTTTCAATTTTCTATACTTACCTAATTAAATTCTCGTGTTTTTTCTTCTTCAAAAATTGGACGACTTTTAGACATTTTGTTAAACATTTGGGTATTTTGTCAGACATTGAATAGACATTTTTTATTTTGAATGAAAAAGTTATCTATAAAGGCATTAAAAATTGATAAAGGTTCATGCATAATACAGGAATTCTAAAACCAGAAAAATTTTTAATTTTACCCAATATTTTTTATGTATATTTTCATGCATAAATTTTTTTTTACAAAGTTGACTTTCATTTTTAATTTTTTTGGTGACTTATAGGCATTTTTTAAAATTTTCTCATTTCTATAAATAGAAATTTACTTTTTTAGTATTTTGTCAGACATTAAAAAACTTGAATTTTTTTTAAAGATTGGTTGACTTTTGAAAATTTTGTCAGACATTCTGAAACTTCGAAATTTAAAAAAAAAATTGATGACTTTTATATTCTAGACTTTTTTGGGTATTCTATTAGTTGAAAAATTTTAAATTTCAATCTTTTTTATATTTCTATAGGAATGATTTTTTTTAAATGGATGACTTTTGGACATTTAGAACCTGCCTTATTACCACGCTTTCATATACTTGGTATGTATGTTTGTTTGTTTGTTTGTATGTTTGTTTGTTTGTATGTCTCATGGAACCAAGAGTATGTTTTCGACCAATCCTCTCTCATTTAATATTTTACTGGAATTGAAAGAACATAGTGCTCACATTAGGGGTTTTCGAGGTCGCTGAATTCGATTTTTGAACTCAAATTTACCCCCGACCCCAAATTAAGCCCCTATGAGGGGGTTCAATTTTAAAAATTTCAGAAAATCACAACATTGGTATCGAAATGTAGGTTTTCGAGGTCGCTGAATTCGATTTTCGGACTTAAATTTACCCTTGACCTCAAATTGAGCCCCTATGAGGGGGTTCCATTTTGAAAATTTCAAAATTCACAACATTGATATCAAAATGTTGGTTTTCGAGGTAGCTGAATTCGATTTTCGAACTCAAATTTACCCTCGACCCAAATTGAGCCCCTATGAGGGGGTTCAGTTTTGAAAATTTCAAAATTCACAACATTGATATCAAAATGTTGGTTTTCGAGGTAGCTGAATTCGATTTTCTAACTCAAATTTACCCCTGACCCCAAATTGAGCCCCTATGAGGGGGTTCAATTTTATGAAATTAAAATATTTTCAACGACAAAAAGAGTTAAATAAAAATGTAAAAAAATTTTAAAAAACCACGCTTTTATTTAAAGTTGGTCACTTTGTAAAATGTTATTCATAGGGAAAGAGTAATGCCTTAAAAAACAAAAAATAAAATTTACTTACTTGAATACAAAAATGTGTCATGAAAATTTTTTTTTCAAAAATTTTAATGATGAGAAGCGTGGTGGGGTGTTCGCAAGGAGCAAACGAATACCTTTTCAATTAACGCCCCACCACGATTTTCATCATTAAAATTTTTGAAAAAAAAATTTTCATGACACATTTTTGTATTCAAGTAAGTAAATTTTATTTTTTGTTTTTTAAGGCATTACTCTTTCCCTATGAATAACATTTTACAAAGTGACCAACTTTAAATAAAAGCGTGGTTTTTTAAATTTTTTTTTTTTATTTCAAATTGGTATCCAAAAGATGCCATTTTAGGAACTCACAACCTTCGGTTCTTTCAGATTGTCTATAGGGATCAAAATTTCTTATCTGGGTATGCTTGACCTCGATGTACGTTACAAGCCAAAATTTCAGCAAAATCGAAGAACTTTATTTTTTTCCCCATTTTTACAAATTTGGAATTTTGACTTTAAAAAATGTGTGCATAATATCATACTTAATTTTAAAAAAAAAATTGAAAATTTTTGATTTCGCTGAAATCGTCATAAATGACTAAATATAATTGAGTTGAGAAATGTCCAGTCATGAATTTTATGTCAACACTATAATGGAAACGTGGGAATAGAAAAAAAAAATATAGAATCAGAAAATATGTACTACAAATTATTGGATGGAAAATTCTGAACTTGTAGATGTTGTATCCAAATCACTGACCAAGAAATTTGAATTTCCTCGTGTTGGAAATATCATTTTCACCAACTCGGTACACAAATGGATCAACTTTCTGAAAAGTAAATTACAATTTTTTTCTTCTTTTATTAAATTTGTTAGCGAACACGAAGAGCTAAAAAGTACACCGAATTTAATCAATATAATAATGAAAATTGCTGTGGCTGCCAAAACTCGTTAAAACGTTCAAATCACGTACAGTACAAACACATCATCGTTAATCTCGTTACAGGTTTGTGACATTTTCAAAACAAAAGACAATCACGCTTTGCGGTTTCTTCTCTTGATAAGTTTTGTTAAAAACACGAAAAGCCAATTCGGCATTTTCATATGTTCCGCCATTATAGCGATACCATAACATATGAAAAATAACACCTACACATCCGATGTAGCATTTTTTCACCCCGGATGAAATTATATTAAAGAGATGTACACGGGAAAAGAGGTTATACCCTTGTACATTTGACTATGCTTGTACACGTATACGAAAAAGGAATAAATAAGTTGGAGCTCCAGTTCGAAAGAAAATAAGAAACTTTCCCAAGAATAATAAGTGCATTTGTGAAAAGCCGATGCTAGTTTGTTTGTAGCCGAGAGCAAATAGAAAATTTACAGCCTTTAAAGAAGCTTTGTCATTTTTTTTGTAGACTTCATTTGTTTTTTGTGCTATTTCTATGTAGAATTGAAAACGAACAACGGCGCAACTTTCAAAACGAAGTAACAATTGGATTTTGCAATTTACTTTTGATGGTTTTTTTCTCTTACGCAACAATTTTCATCGAATTTTTTTCTTTCGTTTTATCCATTTTTCCTCAGATGTTGCGTGATTGACTCCTTTATCGTATTAATCGTGCGATATTTTGATACACATGCGAATGCGCAGAGAAGGGAAATATTATGTACTTGGAGAGCGAGAAGTGCCAATTTCCAAATCCGAATTGTAAATTTAAGACAGAGAAGAGTTTTCCTTAGCTCAATGTTTCAAGTTCAACTTATTTGAAAAAAATCTACTTAATAATTTTGGTTGCCTTCTGCTAAAGAAAATCGTTATGACATAACTAGCGTTGTCATAATCTAAAAAAAAAGGAAAACTTTCTTAGAATCGTATTTTATAAAAATTTCGAATACAATATAACCACACGTTTGGAAACACATTTTGCCAATTTCCACCCGTATTTCTTCGCTTTCTGTGTATTGCGAAATACCAGCTTTAATACGGCCATTATCGTTGAAAAATTAAGAGTCTTTCGATAAAAAAAAGGAACGAAACTAGGTACTGTTTAAATTTATCGACATACTGCGACTCGATACGATTCTATAAACTACGACGACGACGTTTTCTTCTTCTTCGTTACCAAAAGTTCAATTTTTCCTCATTCTTTCGCTGCTCGTTCTCATTTTTTTCCAGTTTATAAATTTTGTTATGTAATTTTTGAGATGTACTCTTATTTGTGCACAGACGGGTGGGATACAAAAACCTCGGATTTTAGTATCTGAATATGAAAAAAAGCGATAAAAATTTGTACAACTTGTTGTAGGAGGCATTAAATATTAAAAAGTGTCTTTGTGTTGTTCGCGAGGTTGAAATTTCAAACAAGGCAAAATATTATTTTGTATTATTTCTCGAAATCCACTTTTATTGATTTTTTTTATTGATTTTTTATTAAATATTTAAACGATGATATGAAAATGCCGATGTTATTTAAGCATACCTACCTACAGTCTTTTTGCACTAAATTTCAGTTGTTTTTTTTTTTCTGAAAAAATAATCTGGAGTCACTGTAAGTTTGAATAGAAATCTGTATGCTCGGATATTTTATGTTTTTAGTGAAAAGAATGAAACCTTCATGCTATACTTGTATACATTAATCCACATCATTCATATGAGTCTACGAGTACACTGACTAGCCGCTGAGAAAGCATAATAGGTATATAATTATATTTTCACAAAAAACTAAAAACAATGAAAAAAAAACCTATTTTCCCAGCGAAACTTTAATGAAAAATTTATTTAAAAAAAATTTTATTCCTAAAATAGATGCCTAAGTAGGTATCTAACTTAAGTAACCTAGATTTTTTAAAATTTTCGAAAACTGTTTTTTTTTCCAGGTACCTAAGTATAAATATTTCAAAATATTTTAAAAACATTTTTCCTACCTAATTATATTTTTCTGTGATTGAATTTTTCAAGAAGAAATTTTTTCAAAAAATTTTCAGTAATAATACTTGGTAAACATTTTTTTGGGGAAAAAATAATAATAAATACCTATACGAAATTTAAAAATACCTACGCTTTTATTTAAAGTTATGTCTCAAAAATAATAAAAAAATAATAACAATAAAAAAAATTGAAATTTGGTTACCTAGCTGGGGAAAGGGACCCAGATAATGTTTTATTCAAATTTATCTACAGAAAATATATTTTTTCAAGAATTTCATTAGACAAAAAAAATCATCATGAATGTATAATGTAAAGGGAAACATGCGAACAATAAATAAAAATTCTGTTTAATTCAACTAAAATAATTTTTTCATCATTATTTTAAAAATTAACTGCTTATTACTCACTTTAAATTTAAACCAGTTTTCATTTTTCTCGCAAATTATTTTTTCAACGACTTGAAAAATAAAATTGTTAGCTGAGTACTTTCTTATGTACACTTTTTTGAATTTAAAAAATGAATTCAATTTTAAATGTTATTTTTATTCATTTAAAATTTTACTAAAACATCCTCCACCCTTCAATCCCATTTTTTAACCATATGAAATTGTTGAATTTCATTAGAAAATAATAATTGTAGGTACAACAATTTTTATTATTTTTTTCCTTAACTTAATTTCAATTTGTGTCGTTAGACCTCTCTCCATGTTGAAGAAATATGAAAATTTGCTTAATTTTTATACCTATTTTCATTGATCTCAAAATTGTATTTTGTTTTTTGTTTTTTCATGAGAAATAATTTCCAATTTTTATTTTTTCCCCAATTGCATTTGAAATAACACCTATATCTATAATCACCCCTATTTTTTAGAAAACTGAAATAATTCACCAATTTTCAAACGCTTGCCTTTTTTTTTTTGATTAACTATCACCCACCAAAGTTGTTCCTTTTCATGAAAATGAATCCCCAATTTTTCAAAATACAAAAAAAGGCATGATTTTTTTTTACTTACCATTTGAAGTTGTTACATTTCATCAGACATTTTTTATTTTCCAATATCTAAAAAGAACAACTTTAAATACTAGGTCATAAAATTTTGTCCATATTTTTCTTTTCTTTTTTTTATAGTAGGGCTGAGTACAGTATAAGCGGTCGGTTCCTTGAAATTCACTTAGGCGGGAAATTAATAATTGGGAAAAAAATCTCATAAGAGGGACAATTTTGATAGATTAGAATTTAAAAAAGTAAAAGTTCAAAATTAGAAATTTTTTGATTTTTTTTTTTTGAAAATGGATGAGTTGTGGCATCAGTTAAAGTTCAGTCCTGAAAATTGGTTTGTACACTAAAGTCGACCTCCCGAGTGGATTGGTACCATTTTCGAAGCGATATGGAGCCTCCAGGAAAAGTTGACTTTTCTCCAGCGCACTGGAATAGCTCCAGACGGCGCTGTAATTAACTTCGGCAGCTGAAAATTTAATCCTAGCGTTAGTATGATGTCATCTATTGATTGACGAAGTTGAATCCAAAATCCGAGGTGACGAGTTCGCACGTGTTTTTTTTGACAACTTGAAAATTCTGCACGTTTTAAAAATTTCCAAATAATCAATTTCTCCATCATATCACCCGAAACTTCGTCTACCCTCTGAAGTCGACCCTCCCCCCCCCCCAGTCGATCGGCGCCATTTTTGAAGCGATCTGGAGCCTCCAAGAAAATATGACTTTTTCTCCAGCACACTGGAATCTCTTCACACAGCAAAAGTCAACATTTTTTGGAGGCTCCAGATCGCTTCGAAAATGGTGCCAATCGACTCGGGAGGTCGACTTTAGTGTACAAACCGATTTTCAGGATTCTATCTTGAAATTTACAATTTTTTTTTCAAGAAATTGTTTTTTGGAGGCGGTTTTAGCCGTTTTTAAAAATTTGCCAAAAATCGAAAAATCAACTTCGGCAGCTAAAAATTTCGTTGTGAGGTCTGGATGACATGCTCTTTCAATGAGCCAAATTTCAGCTCAATTGGAGGTGACGAGTTTGCGAGGTTCCCTTGTTAGTAAGAGCTTTGCATTCATAGGTATATAAAATACGTAGGTAGTATGTACATTTCACATAAAATAATTCTAACAAGTTTCATCGAGAGTGAAAGACTGGACTAGCTTAACCCGTGTAGCAATTGTCGACATCGACATTTATGTCGACAAAATTCAGACACATTTTTTTCTCGGTTAACGATGAATTAAAAATGATATTTGAGATTTAAAGTAATGTTCTATGTTAAACATAACTGTTCAATCAAAATTTTTGAATTTTTCTCAGTATTTTCCTATAATTTAGAAAACGTTGTTTTTCTACGTAGACAAGTCGATGTAAAAATCGATACTCGATAAACGCATCGACATTTATGTCGACAATTTCTGCCAATTAAATTTACAAATTTTATATCTAAAAAGAACTAAAAACAATTAATAGGAACATTTTAAGCTCAGGAATAAATAATTTTTGAAAGAATCACAAAATTTTCTTATTTTTTAAAGTTTTGAATAATACAACCACTTGTCGAGTTATTGTCGACATAATTGTCGATGGTCGAATAATGCATCGACTTCACTGTCGACAGTGTCGACCAGAGGAATTTTAAGTCAAGATAGTGTCGATGTGATTGTCGAGGGTCGAATAATGCATCGACTTAACTGTCGACAGTGTTGACCAGAGGAATTTTAAGTCGAGTTAATGTCGATCTAATTGTCGAGGGTCGAATAATGCATCGACTTGACTGTCGACGTCTTGAGGGTGATTGTGATACTCGCAGATAAAGTGTGTTGTGAATTAGTACATAAGGTCTAAGAATCATCTCTATGTTAGTTGGACACTCGCATGTGTCCAGCTACAAAAATGTGGCCTCAATGCCGCATATTTGACAAAAAATGTCGAAATGTTGGCTTGAGCACTATTTTTGGTGTAATTTTAATATATACTTATATTGAATATTTGAACTTAGCATATTTTTCAAAATCTCATCATTGCAAATGTTTATGTGGATATCGATATAAATGTCGACACATCGAAATCGGTCACTTTTCGATGTGTCGACATTTATATCGAAATTAGCATCGACGTTGCTACACGGGAAATAAACCTTTCATTCCCTTCGAATAATTATTTATTTTTCGTTATTTACTTGTTTTCATTGCACATACCACGTTTACATTATACAAAACTGAACTCGAACAATTTTGAAACAAATTCTCAATTCGGTGAAAAAATTTTGTAAATTTATTTCTCGTTCACTCGTGCGCTAAAAAATAAATAATATGAACTCCCACCAATCACCGGGATGAGTTAAATTAAACGAACTTTTATTTCTGCGAATCAACACAAAACATATCTCGCAGAAGAACCAGACTCGATTATCTCAAGCAAGATCCACTTTTGTAATTTTACATTAGCTAAAGACTGAAACGTAAAAGTATATTGGATGGGGTTTCGGACTACAGTGCTTTTATAGCTCTCCTCGTTTCCATCAACTTTTCAATAAATTACCCTTATTTTATCCGTTTGCAATCTTTAAGTCGAATTAGTCAACTCTATGTCTGTGTACACTGTACCGGGCACACGGTGAAATTTCTACAAATAAACCTGAAACACAGTGGAAGTAGAATTACTTCGTCTTGGAAGTCAAACCGGAGCAATGTTGTAAGTGGAAAAATTACAAACGTCTAGGGACCTTTGGCAAAGAAGCGGTAACTCAAGGTAAACTGGCAAAACATCCATTTTACTAAATTATCCTCTCGTTTAATTAATCTGGTAGGTATCTATGTTTGTTACTGTACGCGTCACTTTATACGAAGCGTGTATACAACATCATCGGCAACAGTAGGTATTTTCTTCTTACGACATTTCACGGTCTAGTTTTATTTCCGACGATGCGGCGCGATAAAGTCGATTGAAATGCCGCAATAAATGATATATCGTTGGATTTTTATTCCTTCGACGACTTAATGGTAATACCTTTTTTCTTGGCAATGGCGCTCTCCTCAAATACCTCTACAACGAAATGAAAAGCAAGATGAGAAAAAAAAAACATTCTTCCATTGCTCCAAGCTCCAAGGGTTGATAGACATCGTCGTTTGTGTGCGCGGCAGCTCAGCGTATATAGAAAGAACAATCAGTAAAGTGTGTGCGAAGAATATTAGATGAAATTCTTCTGACACAAGACCATCTCGTTGTAAGGTCTCCTTCGAATATCTAGTTTATGTACGAGCAAAGGAGGCAGAGAGGGTACGTAGTTATACCATGGTATGTGCTGTATACCCATGGAATAGCTTACTACGCTGTACGCGATGATAACTCGGGCAATTCTCAGCGTAAGCGCTATCAGACGAATTTACACGTCTTGCCTACGAGGCTACGACTTGGTCTGTGTACCGTGTCACCGGCGGGTAACATGTGACACGCATCGTGTGTCCAGAATAATACGTATCTTCATTCTTCATCCTCTTGCACACAATCATTTTCTTCTGTTTTTCCTATAATAAGCGACGTAGAAAAACCTAACGAAGAAATATTAAAGGTTATCAAGTTACTTGGCGAGGTTTTTTTTTATTTTATTTTTTTTCTTTTTCTTTTTGGGTCCCTCGACGACTTTCTTTTGCCATTTCGTGACGGGGTTTTTTTTGGTCGAATTTTCCTTATGGAAAATTTTCAAAGTGCATTTGAACCTGCCGTTAGGAATGGGGCAAATTTTTTTTTAGTAATTTTGCGTTTATTATTATGTTGTATAAAACGTACCAATATTTTGCACGTACATACTTATAGTAAAGTAGGATGCCTGTAGTATCACGATAGGCAAATTATCGAACATTGAAATGAAATCCGCTCTTAAACAAGTCTTGAAAAAATTTTCCAAATAGAATGATTTGGGAGACTTGAATTTTATAATTAGGGAAAATGACTAAGTAGATAACTATATGTTTTCAGATTGAATTAAAATACAAAAAATAAACTAAAAAAAATTGGAAAAAAATGGATAATTGTTTTTGAAAAGTTCCTAAACAGAAAATTTAGAAAATTTTATTTTTAAAACAAAATACAAAAAAAGTTAAAGATCTATGGGAAGAAAATTTGTTGAATTTTGGAGAATATTTGAAGAAAAATTAAACGCTGCATTCTATCGATAAAATTTTTAGAGGTTTGAATTATAAATTTAAAAAAAATCATTTTCAAACAAAAATTGAAAAAAATTCAATTTTGAACGAAAATTGAAAAAACTCAATTTTGATCAAATTAAACAAAAATAGAGAAATTAAATTTTGAACACAAATCGAAAAAATTCAATTTCATCAAAAAACCCAATTATTACCTAACAAAAATTCAAAGACATCAATTTAAAAAAAAATTAAAAAATTAATTTTTCCACAATAATTGAAAAATTTACTTTTGATAAAGAAAAAATGAAAAATTCGATTTCGAAAAAAAAATTGAAAAATTCAATTTTGAAGAAAGTATAACAAATTCAAGTGTAATAGGTAAAAAATTCAATTTTAAGAAAAATTAAGAAATTCGCAGTTTTGAGAATAAAATTGAAAAATTCATATTATTTGAAAAAAATTAGAAAAATCTATTTTGAATGAAAAATTGAAAAAAACTCAATTTTGAACAAAAATTGAAAAATTCAATCTCAAACAAAACTTGTGAAATTCAATTTTTGAAAAAATTCAATTTGTTACAAAAATTAAAAAAATTCAATTTTGACCAACGTAGGTCTGAACATACAAAAAAATCAAATTCGAGAATAAATTGAAAAACGTCATTATTAGGTATTAGATAAGTAGGTATGCACAAAAATTGAACTTTTAAAATGATGTTTGAAATAATTGAATTTCTCAGTATTTGCTCAAAATTGGGTTTCCTAATTTTTGCTGGGAATTAACTGATTCAATTTTTTCTCAAAATTGATATTCCCGAGCAGCACACTCGACAAATTATCGAAATAAAAAATTGACAGAATATCGAATTCGATAAAGTGTCGCGTTAGTTCCGCATAAATCGTGAAATTATCTTTCGATATATAGATAGATTATCGACGAATTATATTTAGCAAAAATTTCGAGATTATAGTAAGATATTTTATCGATAATACATCTATAATGTCGAAAGATAATTTCACGATTTAGGCGGAACTTTTGCGACACTTTATCGAATTCGATATTCTGTCGATTTTTTATCGATTTTTTATTCCGATTTTTCGTCTTTTACTAGCTTTTTTCTATAATTAAAAATCCTTAATTAGCATAATTAATACATTAAACTATGCCTAAACACATTATTCATGTTACGGTAAGAGGATCATTTCAGAAAAAGTCAAAAAAAATTATAAAAAATCTGCCACCCGTGGGGCTTGAACCTTCTACCTCCTGCATGGTAATCCTCTTCCTTAACCACTATGCCATACCTTATCGTTGAGGAATTAGCAATAAAACGCTTATAATAGGCAGTTTAGTACTTCCAGACGTGTTGGACTTAGAAAAATTTTTACCAATTTTTAAAATTTGGAAATAATTTTAAATATCGTCACAAAATCGTTGAAAAATCGTTCGACAAATTTCAGATTATTTGTCGATAATGTAGTTTCAAATATCGCCACAAAATCGTTGAAAAATCGAATTCGAGGAATTTCATATTACGTGTCGATAATATAGTTTCAAATATCGTCATAAAATCGTTGAAAAATCGAATTCGAGAAATTTCAGATTACGTGTCGATAATAAAGTTTTAAATATGTTCACAAAATCGTTAAAAAATCGAATTCGAGAAATTTCAGATTATTTGTCGATAATATAGTTTCAAATATCGTCACAAAATCGTTAAAAAATCGAAATCGAGAAATTTCATATTACGTGTCGATAATATAGTTTCAAATATCTTCACGCAATCGTTAGAAAAACGAATTCGAGAAATTGCATATTATGTGTCGATAATATAGTTTCAAATATCTTTACAAAATCGGTAAAAAATCGGATTCGATAAATTTAATATAATCTGTCGATAATATAGTTTCAAATGTCGTCAAAAAATCCGTAAAATATCGAAGTCGAGAAATTTCATATAATCTGTCGATAATATAGTTTTAAATATCTTTACAAAATCGTTAAAAAATCGAATTCGATAAATTTAATATTCTTTGTCGATAATGTAGTTTCAAATATCTGCACAAAATCGGTGGAAAATCGGAATCGATAAATTTAATATTCTTTGTCGATAGTATCGTTGACGAATATCGTCATAAAATCTTAATAATATCGAATTCGATAGTTTTTAGATTTTTTGCCTATGAAGTTGTACCGATAAATCTTTATAATATCGTGAGAACATCTATAGATTTTCAAACGATTTTTTATCGATACGTTACATCTTGCGATATTATCGATCGAGTGTGCCGCTCGGGTTTTTATTTTATCTAAAAATTGAATTTTTCGATGTTTGTTCAAGAACGAATTTTTAAAAAAAATTTAAAATGGATATTTGATCGAAAGTGAATTTTTAAAATTTGTGTTCAAAATCAATTTTAAGCAAAAATTGATTAATTCAATTTTAAACAAAAATTGAAAAATTAAAAAAATTAATTTTTAAGAAAAATTGATAAATTGAATATTGAAGAAAAATTGAAATATTAAGTTTTGAGAAAAAAATTCAAAAATCAATTTTGAGAAAAAAGTAAAAAATTGAAAAATTAAATTTTGAAAAAAAAATATTGAAAAATTAAATTTTGAAGAAAAATTGAAAAATTCAATGTCGAACAAAATTTGTGAATTACAATTTTTGAAAAAATTTGTAAAATTTCATGTTTGAACAAAATTTGTGAAAATTTATGTTTTGAACACAAAAAAATCAAATTTGAGAAAAGACTGAAAAATTCAATTTCGAAAAAAATGATGAAATTCAGTTTTGAACCAAGACTGAAGAAATTCAAGTTTGAGCAAATACTAAAAAGTTTGATCTTGAAAAATTTTTTTTTTAATTTCAGCAAACATTGAAAAAACACATTTTTGAACAAACTTGAAAGCGTTCAGTTTTGAGAATAAACTTTAAAATTTAATTTTGAAAAAAAAATCAAGAATTCAATTCTGAACAAAACTTGAAAAAAATTAATTTTGAACGAAAATTTAAAAAAATCTATTTTGAATAAAAATTGTAAAAACTCAATTTTGAACAAAAATAATTTAAAAATTTAACTTTGAACAAAAATACTTGAAAAATTCAATTTTGAACGAAAATTTAAAAAAAAAACAATTTTGAATGAAAATTGAAAAAACTTAATTTTGAACAAAAATAATTAAAAAATTCAATTTTGAAGAAAAATTTAAAAATACTTAATTTTGAACAAAAATAATTAAAAAATTCAATTTTGAAGAAAAATTTAAAAATTTAATTTTGAAGAAAAATTTGAAAATTCAATTTTGAAGAAAAATTTGAAAATTCAAATTTTGAACAAAAATTTTAAAAATTCAATTTTGACAAAAAATTCAGTTTTGATCACAAATTGAAAAAATGTCAACCTACTAAAGAAAGATCAGAAAAGATTTCCGTGAATTTTCGTGAACACTTATCTCCATTTGAGTTCCTAATACATAGGTACATTTTTCTCGTAATTAGTTGCAAGACTGGGTCCAATTTGATCGTAAAAAGCTCTGCTACCAAAAAATTCAAATCTGAGAAGAGACTGAAAAATTCTATTTTGAGAAAAAATTGAGAAATTCAATTTCGACCAAAAATTCAGTTTTGAACTTAAATTGGAATACTTAGATAGTTTGAATTGGAGCAAAGACTGAAAAATTTAATTTTGAAAAAAAATTGATAAAATTCAGTTTTGAACGCAAATTGAAAAAATTCAATTTTGGGCGAAAACTAAAAAATTTGATTTTGAAAAAAAAAAAAAACGAGAAAAAATTAATTTTTAACAAACATTGAAAAAATTCAATGTAGTTATGGTTGAACAAAAATTGAAAGGAAGAAAATAATTGTTTTGAACACCATATAGGAAAAAATGGTATTTGAACATTTGTAATAACTAATAAGTATAAATTCTGTATTGGGACTTGGGAGAGCATAACACCTAGAATGATTTACTGATTTCTGAGATAACTTTTCATCTGACCCCAACCGAGGAAATTCGGCCACTATTGGTGTAACCGGAAGTGAAGATTTTTTTTGAAAATAAATGCATTGTGCACGATACATTCTTTTTTGCGGTGTTGATTTTACGCCAGCGAAGAAAAATTATTTTCTTCGTGACTTATGACATGAGGGAAAAAATACTATATTTTTGTCGACAACTTCAAATCCATTATATATACATTTCGGTTCCTTGGTTGGTATTACTCGTGTTCAGTTAACGATTTGATACTCCGTAGAAATGGTAGATGAATTGCCACAAGTAGGTATTTTGTATATGAAGGGCAATACACCTACCCTTGTGTTTCGTACTTACAGCTATGTTTTGAAAACATCCAGAAGTATATTTAGCAAATGAAATTTCTGATTGAATAAGTATTTGAGTACTGGTACATAGTACATACCTATAAAACTATACAAAAGTTGATGTCTACAACCAATCTCATTATTCCTTCGAAGTATCTTTTGGAAAGCAAAGTTAATTAAAAACAAACTCCCAACTCCATTCCCAGCAAGCTCCCCTATCACATCGTAAGCAATACATTATAGAAATACGTAAAGATGAGAGTTATGATTATGATTTGCCAAGTATTTAGACTTTCGGGTCACATTTTGCCCTCACAACCTGGTCGTCTTGGTCGATGTGTTTCGCCATTGAATGGTTCTTCTACCTTTATACGTATCTAACATAATCGATGGTCCATTTAGAAAAAGTGCTATCTCCATTTTTGGAGTTCTCTACTTTGAAGAGAATTTTTTCTCCGATGAACGAGCCAACCTGCAAACGAATGTCCCGCACTTCAAGTCGAACTATCAGAGAATGCAATGATTGGTCGCGGAACGTTCTATCAGCAGTGTTGTGTTCTACAGGAGGAAAAAACTCTCGTAAAAAGTGAAAATTTTGAAATGGAGATAGCACCTTTTCTAAATGGGCCATCGAATTATACGCGCATAATATAGGTATAGGCTTCCGGACATGTCGGCCACCTTGCGGGTTATTCTTACATTACAAGTCAGCCATTCTCAGCCACCTCGACTGCAGGGTTTCACAAACTCCGCGCAACCCTTAGAAATCAAGTCACAGGGATGAACGCGGGCTCTACAATTAATGCACAGTGTGTAGAATCACAAACACTGACCGAGATGTACGGAAATATGCCGAAACTAGATATACACGACCTCAACTTTGACTCATAATTTTTCAGTATTTTATCGACGCACAGAAAAGTTATTGATACCAAAAATTTTAGTACACTGCAGGCTTATACTTAATCTGAAAACCTATTTAAAATTTGAATTAGGTAGGCCAATTTTTTAATTTTTTTCCGCAAACTTCATCCTAAGAGTCTCATTATTTTTTCCAATGCGTATTTCTTGTATATTAGATCGAATCTGTGATTGAAATTTTTATAAATTAATTAGAACAGAGTCAAGAAATTTTTTTCAATTTTGACATTTTTCGTAAATTGGACAAATATATATGAAAAGTGGCCGAGATGAACGGAAACGGGCAAATATATATACGAGGGACATCGAAGACTTGGGCGTTTTGTTGCTATTTGGCCTTTTCACGAGCGTATAAAAGGTATATTCGGGAACGTCGAATTCAATAAGAGACTCGTGGGAATAGACGCGTACCTCTAATTAAAATATGGACTTGGCTAGCACTGGGAATCCTTTTCCAGCGAATATTAATTAATTAGGAATTCCTCGTCTCGTCGCTAAATACTATACTGCACATCTTTATGACGTTCTTCTGCTTCAATATGATCGACTCTATAATGACCTCTTCATAATCAGCTCTAACCTTTAAGCCATTCTTATCTATTATGAACGTGTAATATCGTCGGGACCGAGCGATGAGGCAAATTCTTCACATCAGTTCGTGATTTATTCATCTTCGCCGCGTAAATTCGCTTACAGGACGTATTTTCGTATCGAAAACTGCACCGGTGTGTTTAATCTACGAAAAACACATCGCCGTACGACAAAATAATAAAACGAAACACGTACAATTTACATGAAATAAGGGTAGGGTGACTCTTACTTTGGAAATTTTGGAAATGTTTTTGGAATCGGGTGTCAATTAGCGGAAAATATGGAGAAAATAATTCTCTATTTTTATTTCTCCTCTTACTGCATTTTGTGCCATGTCTGGGGCTTCAATTTTAAAAAAGTTGATCTAAAAAAAAAATCAAATAATTAAAACAATGTCAAGCAAAATGGTCAAAATGTGCGTATTATTAGTAGGTATTATTATATAAAAAGACCATTATTTAGAGGATTTCCCATCTTTACTCAAAAAACGTAATTTTTCATATTTTTTGAAAATAAATTGAAAAAATATCATTTCCAGAAATTTTCAAAAAAATGACAATATTATTTCCAAAAAAGTGATAATATTAAAAAAAAACAAAAAACTACACAGGTAAAATAAAATTATTTTCCAAAAAATTAGGCACTTACAATTTTTTTCAAAAGAATGACATGACAGTTTTCATCCAAAAAAGAAAAATAATAAAATGAAAATAATATTTTTTCCTAAAAAAATGACGATATTTTTTTCTAAAAAAATGACGATATTTTTTTCTAAAAAAATTACAATGTTTTTTCTAAAAAAAATGACAATATTTTTTCCGAAAAATGTGACAATTTTTCTCAATAATTGAGACAATATTTATTTCCGAAAAATGCCTGACAATAGAAGAATGACTTGACAATGTTCATCCAAAAAATCATTTTTTTCCTCAAATGAATGACAATATTTTTTCCAAAATAGAGACAACATTATTTTCAAGAAAAAAAAATGGCAATTTTTATTCAAAAAATTAAATCCAAAAAAATATTATTTTTTCGAAAGAATGACAACATTTTTTCCAAATCAACAACTAATATATATACAGGATGTCCCGTCACCAGTTGACACCCCTTCACCAGCGACATAGTCAACTCAAACTAAGCTCATGTATGCATGTTTGCCGACCCTGTGAATTGAAGGGGCAAAGATATGCTCAACTGAAAATTTTCATTTTTCAGTTTCGTTTCAGATTTTTAACAATGCGCTACTCGACAGCCGAGATAGGTAGAAAGTTGCACTTTGCGGCGTTGGAAAGGAAATTTTGTGTAGAATTTTTTAGTGGGGTTGATAATTGTACTAGGTAATCAGGGGGGTCTGTACTGCACTAATTATCTTAAAAAACGTGTTCAAAAATTGCGATTTTTTTGCAATTTTTGAGGAAATCTCAAAAAAGTTTCATCATTTGGTATTATTATAAGTTTCCCTTGGATGAAAAAAGTTTGACCTTTTGAATGCCGCAAACCGGACTCTTCTATCTCTCTTGGTTAAAAAGTTATAGCAATTTCAATTTCAAAATCTTAGCAGAAAAAAAAATTAATTTTTTGAAAAAATTTTAAAATTCCTTTTTATGTTATTTTTGAAACTTGATACCTAACATAACTAATGATTTTGAGTGAAACTCGATGTTTAAAATAAAGTAAAAAACATTTTAAAAAAAAAATTTTTTTTGAATTTTTTCATTTCTTTTTTTTAGACCTGATTTTGAAATTGAAATTGCTATAACTTTTTAACGAAGTGAGATAGAAGGGTCTGGTTTGCGGCATTCAAAAGGTCAAACTTTTTTCATCCAAGGAAAGCCATAATAATAATACCAAATGATGAAACTTTTTTGAGATTTCCCCAAAAATTGCAAAAAAATCGCCAATTTTGAACACGTTTTTCAAGATAATTAGTGCAGCACAGACCCCCCTGATTACCTAGTTCAATGATCAACCCCACTAAAGAATTCTACACAAAATTTCCTTTCCAACGCCGCAAAGTGCAACTTTCTACCTATCTCGGTTGTCGAGTAGCGCATGGTTAAAAATCTGAAACGAAACTAAAAAATGAAAATTTTCAGTTGAGCATATCTTTGCCCCTTCAATTCACAGGGTCGGCAAACATGCATACATGAGCTTAGTTTGAGTTGACTATATCGCTGGTGAAGGGGTGTCAACTGGTGACGGGACACCCTGTATATTTTTTTTTTTACAAAAAAATGGTAATATTTTTATTTTTTAAATACAGACAAAGGTAGGTAGATAGTATTTTCCATAAACTGTAGATTTTTTTTTCTAAAAAATGATCATTTATTTCCAAAACATGCCATTCTTTCAAAAATAATTACATGGCAATTTTCATCTATTTTTTTTTCTTCAAAAAATGACATTTTTTACATTTTTTTTTTAATTTGAAATAATATCAACATTTTTTCCAAATAAACTACAATATTTTTTCCCAAAACAGTGACAATATTTTTCCAAAATACAGATATACCTAATATTATTTACAAAAAATTGTCAATTTATAATCTATTCAAAGAAATTACTATGTTTTCTCCAAAAATGACAATATTACCAATTTCTAAATAATTGACCATTTTTTCAAAAAGATATGACAAGACAATTTTTATGAAATTTTTTTTTTCTCAAAAGAATGACAATATTTTTTCCAAAATTGAGGCAATAGATATATTACCTACTTCCAAAAAAATTACCACTTAAAAAAAAAATCAAAAGAATGTCAACGCATTTATTCCAGATAAACGACAATATTTTTTTCTTAAAAAGTGGCAATATTTTTTCCAAAATACGCACCTCCTCAGAGGCATCGTCCTCTTGATGCTCTCGTTGGTTTTATTTCCATGATATGTTTTAAAGCATAAAACATAGTATGTGTTTCAAAGTTATAAAAAATTAATTTAAATGTAAATGTTGAAATGAAAAAAGTCCAATAAAAAATATTGAAAAAATAGATAAGTTTTTTTTTCAGTTTTTAATAATTTTATTAAGGTAATTTTTTTTCAAAAAAGTAAAAAAATGTCGTTTTTTCATGTTTTATGAAAACGAAGGTAAAGATGAAAAATCATCGAAAATGATCTTGTTATAATATAAAAATACACACCTTAAGATCATTTTTCTTAAAATTTTATATTAAAAATTTTTAATTTTTTTTTTCAAAACGGGGGACTCAGCCATGACTTAAAATGCAGTTGGAGGGAAATGAAAAAATAAGAATTATTGTCATCATTGGTGCGCTAATTGACGCTCGGTCCTAAAAACCTTTCCACAATTAAAATTACTAGGGTGCACCCAAATACATTCATCGTGGAATAATATTCAATTTTTTTTTTTTTTTTTTTTCTTCTGAAAAGCATTGTCGTTGATATTTCCTATGAAAATATTTCTCCCCTCATAATTTTTTCAAAATATTTCAATCCGTCAAACTTGTTGACTTTTATTTTCTGTTGCTCTAAAGCTCGAGAATATTTTCACAAAATATATGTTTATGTAGAATGAGATATCTTTGTGAGTGACTTTGGCGTGTGTTTGCTGTACGGTTTCTTTCATTTTTTTCTCTTCCTCAAAGCGTTCATCATTTAATGTGGAGAAACTCGCTATCAGTGATACTTTTTTTTTCAGCTTCTTTTTGACGCTGATGTATGATTCAATTTGCAAGTACGAAAAGAACCTTTTCTTGCTTGAAAATACGTAACACATTTCGCGTAATACAGTTTGAGACGTTATTTACGTATGCAAATGTCGGACGATTGTGTTTTGCAGCAGGATTAATCCATTAAAAGTTGCACAGAGCGATTCTCTGCGGATACATAGACCAGCTTTCTCCTTAAAAATTACTTTTGGCGAAAATTTTAATTACTACAATAGAAAAAAAAAAAAAAAAAAAACAGGAAAATTTTTAATCATATTGGAAAGGTGAAACGAACCGCTTTCGAATTAACTGCTTCGAAGAGGAAACGGGTAATTCTTTCTTTACAACTTCAATTAGAAATGAAGCCAACTGTACAACTTTTTGCGAACAACGAAATTTCTAAACTTTATTTTCTTTAGATACTGTTGGAAAAAAAAGAAAGATTCAAAACTGCGAACAAAAAATCATTCGGATTTTCTCAGTTTAACCAATCAGTTGTGTACCCTACACTCTCTTCTCGTATACTTAACATTTTCTTTTGAAAAATTACAACTTTTCAAAGTTTTTCTCTCCTTTTTTTTGTATTCTGTTACGTCTTTTTTTGATTATAATCAGCATTTGTAATTCTGTATACGTAACATGTTTACGTGGAATAAAGGGAACTGCATTTTGGTTAAAAGAATTTATAGCGTGGAGAACGTTACAATTGAAATTATTTTTCGGTATTTTTCCCCACGAAGAATGCATACGTATACATATAGAGACGATTTGGCATCGAAATCCCAACATCGCATAAATCTCTAAGCGTTTCGGACAAGGCAATAAAATCGCCTTATGTATACGATATAGTAGGATACAACATCATTAAAATGGGTCATCCAGGTAATTTTGCCATAAATCCACTTCCGTGAAATTTATCGAGCTTCTGAGCATTAAATTTAACGCGAGTGTACCTACGGATGATGCTCAGCAATGAGGCGAGGTAAAAGAGGTAGGAAAATTTTATGAATTTCTCAGATGTTCCATAAAACTTAAAACTAATAGTACTATCTTACCTCTTAAGGACGCCTCATTACGATCAATTTGCTTTATATAGCCGACACGATGTCATTTCACGAACATCGACCCCCAAGTACAAACAGGCTGTTAGGTAATTTGTAAACGAGTCTTCGTGCTAATCTGGCACTTTTAAGTCGTGAAGAGGTTGCACCACAAAATCTCCGAGCTGTACTTTAATTTATGTACGATCTTAATTTTTCGAAGAGTATAATTTTTTTAGATTTTATTTGAAGGTTGTTTTATACTTTTAGATCTTCCTATTTCGTGAGGCGCTGCAACCCAAATTACTCGTAGGTGAATTTGAGAACTGTGAGATTAGAAGGGGTGAAAAATTTGAAAATTTTTTACCAACAACTAAAATGTCGTTTTCTATAGGTATAGTTAACTCACTCACTCGCCAATTCGTATTATGTAATTGAAAGATTCTCTCTCATGACTGAAATTATTGTTGCAAATTTTTTTTTGAACCTTTTTGGATTTATTGTTGGAATGTTTTCTAATCAAATAAGAAATCCGTTTGTGAATACTTGAAATTCAAAAAGTTATTTTAAAAAATGAAAAAAATTCAGTAGGTATTCTTAAATAAAATTTTCAAAAAACGTAATTCTAAAAGAATCAAATTTTATTACAAAAAAATTAAGTAAAAAATATGAAAAAATCCATAATTGGAAAATTAGAGAGAAATTTAATACAATCAATTTTAAAAGCATTATTTATTTATGAGGAAACATTCAAAAACTCAATTTAAAAAAAAAAAAAAAAAAAAAAAAATTATTTTTGGAAAAAAATTATAAAAAGTATAAATTTTTGAAGAAAATTTGGAAATAATTTTTAAATGCTAATTTCAAAATTTAATTTGCGCTTCAAAAAAAACGCATATACATACTTTAATAATGAAAAAAATATGTTCTTGGAAAAACATAAAAAAATTGAAGAAAATTTGAAAAAAATTCACATAAAAATATGTTTAAACAAATAAAAGGACAAAAAATATATATTTCACAAAAAAGTTAAAGAAGAATTTGCAATACAAGATTTCGAAGAGAAATAATCGAACAATTAATGTTTGCAAACAAAACACCAATAAAGTTATTGAAAAAAAAATTAAGTAGAAAAATTTACAAGAAAATTCGAAAATCATTTTCATTATACAATACAGAATTATATTATAGTTCAAAAAATAAAAAATGATGTACAAAAGATATGTTTTTAAACGAAACTCTAATGATTAAGCCAAATACTTAAGCAGCAAATTTCAAAAATTGAAAAAAATAATATACCTACTTAGAAACTTAGAGCGTTGTTCTTGGCAAAATGTTTTGAACAAAAGTTTAAAAAAAAATATGAGTAGCCCTAGGTAGGTATTAAAAAAAATTGTAAAAATACTTTTCATGTAAAATCTTGCAAAAAAAAAAGAAAACTTTCTCAAAAATATTAAAACTCTATTTATAAATCCGAGTTGATTAGGGCAAGGGAACATCGAATATCGTGAACAATCGGATGATTTATTTTTCATTTATTTGTTGAAATAAATAAACAAATAAACTCCATATTGCAAAAATTTGATAGAAAGGACCGATCAAACAGGAAATACCTAACGAAAATCACTTCGGATTAATCTGAAATCAACAAAAAAAAAAAGGATAAAGAAATTTCTCGATTGTTTGAGATCTTATTTTGAAAATTTTTTGGATTAAAATTTATTTTCATTTTCCGGGAGTAAAAAAATGTTAATTTTTCAAAATAAGCGTTTTTCACAATTTTTTGAGATGGAAAAATTATTAATTTTTAGTTTTTTTTTACCTAGCAATTTTTTTAAAAATTTTTAACGAAAAAATTCCCAATTTTTTTTGGCATTCAAGACTTTTTTTTGTTATTTATTTTTTTAAAGTTTGAAATAAATTTTATTTAAATTCTTTTGACGTAAAAAAATAGGAATGGAAATTTCAAAATTTTTTGAGATAAAGTTTTTTTCTACTTTTTAAGGATGAAAATTGTTTGAACTTTTAGGAACAAAAAAAATCATTTTTTTTGGAATTAGATACCCGAGCAGCACAATCGACAAATTATCGAAATAAAAAATCGACAGAATATCAAATTCGATAAAGTGTCGCGTTAGTTCCGCCTAAATCGTGAAATTATCTTTCGATATAATATAGATAGATTATCGACGAATTATAGTTAGTAAAAATTTTGAGATTATAGTAAGATATTTTATCGATAATCTATCTATAATATCGAAAGATAATTTCACGATTTAGGCAGAACTTTCGCGACACTTTATAGAATTCGATATTCTGTCGATTTTTTATCGATTTTTTATTCCGATTTTTCGTCTTTTACTAGCTTTTTTCTATAATTAAAAATCATTAATTAGCATAATTAATACATTAAATTATGCCTAAACACATTATTCATGTTACGGTAAGAGGATCATTTCAGAAAAAGTCAAAAAAAATTATAAAAAATCTGCCACCCGTGGGGCTTGAACTATCTACCTCCTGCATGGTAATCCTCTTCCTTAATCACTATGCCATACCTTATCGTTGAGAAGTTAGCAATAAAACGCGTATAATAGACAGTTTAGTACTTCCAGACGTGTTGGACTTAGAAAAATTTTCACCAATTTTTAAAATTTGGAAATAATTTCAAATATCGTCACAAAATCGTTGAAAAATCGAATTCGAGAAATTTCAGATTACGTGTCGATAATATAGTTTTAAATATCTTCACAAAATCATTAAAAAATTGAATTCGAGAAATTTCAGATAATTTGTCGATAATATAGTTTCAAATATCGTCACAAAATCGTTAAAAAATCGAAATCGAGAAATTTCATATTAGGTGTCGATAATATAGTTTCAAATATCGTCACAAAATCGTTAAAAAATCGAAATCGAGAAATTTCATATTACGTGTCGATAATATAGTTTCAAATATCTTCACGCAATCGTTAGAAAATCGAATTCGAGAAATTGCATATTATGTGTCGATAATATAGTTTCAAATATCTTTACAAAATCGGTAAAAAATCGGATTCGATAAATTTAATATAATCTGTCGATAATATAGTTTTAAATGTCGTCAAAAAATCGGTAAAATATCGAAGTCGAGAAATTTCATATAATCTGTCGATAATATAGTTTTAAATATCTTTACAAAATCGTTAAAAAATCGAATTCGATAAATTTAATATTCTTTGTCGATAATGTAGTTTCAAATATCTGCACAAAATCGGTGGAAAATCGGTATCGATAAATTTAATATTCTTTGTCGATAGTATCGTTGACGAATATCATCATAAAATCTTAATAATATCGAAATCGATAGTTTATAGATTTTTTGCCTATGAAATTGTACCGATAAATCTTTATAATATCGTGAGAACATCTATAGATTTTCAAACGATTTTTTATCGATACGTTACATCTTCCGATATTAAAAATCGAGTGTGCCGCTCGGGTACCTAGTTATTTTCTATTTTTCTTTTAAATGAAAAAATTTCTCATTTTCAAGAAATAAAAATTTTCTATATTCTTGGAATAAATAAAGTTTTTCAATTTTTTAGGGTATTTTTTTTTTTTTTTTTTTTTTTTTTTAAATGAAGAAAGTTTACAATTTTTTGAGATGAAAAGATTTCATTTTTTGGAATACCTAAACAAATTTTATAATTTTTGTTAGGATGGTAGGTATGAATGAAAAAATTTCCACAAAATTTAGAAGAAAAAAAATGAACAAAATGTATAATAACTAATAAGTAGGTAGATATAAAATGAAATTTTAACACAGCCTAATTTTTTTTGAGATTATTCTCAAAAATTTGACAAAAAAAAAACATTCATTATTGAGAAAACATAAGTCCCCTGGAATGGGGATATTACAATCCCAAGATTGGTATATCTTTTTTCCAAATAATTATTTCTTAATTTTACATTTCGCGAACATTTGCGGCGCGATAACGAGCCCAAGTCTATCGTCAAAACAAACTATCTTTTATGTTGCTTACTGGTCTGGAAATGTTTTCCATTTCTTCAATAAAACTCCAGTCGCATCACACAATGAAAAAAAAATCGCTTTGATAAACCCATTACACTAAAAACTAATGATGTTTGCACGCATTTTATTTCGCTTCTTCGTATAACAATCTTTAAACAAGCAATTTTCCATGTTGCTTTTCGTTCATAAAGTTTACTTTTGTTTAAACTTTCGTCCACCAATTTTTTTCCTTTTTTTATATTTTTCATTTTTATAAGAATATTGTTCAAAATATGACAACTGTTAAAAGCTTTTTGATCGTCGTTTTCCGGCCCGTATCATAATATAATTTTATTACCTCCTCGCTTTTGATGGCATAACAGAGCGAAGAGGCGCGCTCTAAAGGCGTTTAATTTTCATTAAGTGATCGCGAGTCGCTCGGAGTCACTCTCACGGTTTTTTGCTTCGTTGGACGAAAGGAGGAGGGGGGGGGGGGGGCAGAGCACGAATGCTGCGAAGCATGCGGAACGTAATTTTACAAAGTTTGAAAAATTATTCAATTACTTTTTCTTTTGAGTTCGACATTTGTTACAATTTGATTCACGTTGTTAGCGTGTCGTGGCGGTAGCTTGACGTTCTTCCTTTATATAGCGTCAAGAATATTAATTTTTATAACCGGTAAGGTCGTTGTAATTTTTATACGAGTTGAAAAGAGCCAAGAGATACTCTTCATTGAAGTGAAATAAATAGCAAACTGGGCAGGAGGGCGTTGATTAGTAAATACTTTGAATCAAAAATTATTATTTCATTTTAAAATACACCGTCTGTGGTTCTTTGAAAAATAAATATCATGCCAGCTCGTGTACTTAATTCAAAATGGGGTGGAGCTGTTGCTAAATATAATGAAGATTGATACATACCGAAAGTAAACATGGTACGGTTATATTCTGAGAAATATACTATTTTTCATGCCACGCACCATTGACATTATTCTTTCAGCAGCAGAGAAAAATACGCTATACCAATTTTGTGAGATTTTTTCATATTTACCTGTAACAAAAAAATAAAAAAAAACATTAATAAATAAACACCCCGAGAACCCATCTCATTATTCGAAAATTTTAAACATTTATTTGGTATACGTCGCGTTAACATTTATGAAATTCAAACTGGAACGAAAAAAAAAAAAAAACGCCCGGTTTAAACGTCGCGTACAAATGAACACTTTTCAATCGCATCTTTTATAAATTGATTTCCGGCACATCAGAAAAGCCTCATCTTTTAAATTCATTTTTAACGTTTGCCTTGGGGTAACGAATCCACTATAGCTATTTTCCATTTCACTTTTGCGTATCCATTTACTCGAGCATTACCCAAAAGGTACGTTTAAACGTTTTCGCCATGAAAAAAGCGATGCAGTTTAATGTTTCGCAATTTTTCTTGACCTTATGAAAGGAATTACGGTAATGCGAATTTTTCCTATGGGATTGCCGCAGCATTATCCTTATTTCCGTTTTGTTTTTCTTCCCTTTTAAAATGTAGGTAGCTTCTGCACTTGAGAAAATAACACCACGATGCGAAATTATACGCACACAATCTCGCGATTAATCCGCGCCAAATCAGGTTTTGCCTGCGTTATAGCGAAAGGTAGGCATTTTTTTCCTATCGTTAAGATTTTTTAGTGTTTTTGTTTTGTTTTATTGTTGTAGAAATATGAAAAGGGAGGGGGTTGAATCCCATTTTGGAAAAAAAAAATATTGAAGAAAAATCAGTGTCTGGAGAGCTCGTTTGAAAATTGTTCGACATTGAAATTTTCCCAAAAAGCTCTTCGAATGAAAAATAACTCGGAAACCGATTCACTGACTCATCATTGGGCGTAAATTGAAATAGAAATTTTCAACTCTTCATCACCTCCAGTAAAAAGTGTTTTCTCAACTTTTTATTTTTATGTGCAATTTTCCAAAAATTCAACAAAAAATAGAGCAAAAAAATCTTGTACCTACAAAAATATTGAAAACTTAGAATGGGCTTATTTCTATTATTTTTTAAATAGATACCTAGGTATAAAATTCTTCAGAAGTTTTGATAATAATTTTTTTTCAAAATTGAAAAATATTTTGCTTTTTTTTGGTTGAAAAAAAAAGTTGACGAGGGTATTTTTTAATTTTTTTTCCTTTAAAAATTGAAAAAATTCTTCAAAAAAAAATTATGAACAAAAGATTTGAAACTTGAAAAATAAATATTGAATTTTTTTTTTAAGTTGAAAAACAGCTATCGTTAAGATTCATGGGCCTCTGCTTGTTTTTATTTAAAAATTAAGAGAAAATCATACTTACCTAAAATTTCATAAAAATAATTTAACAAAAATATTTTGAAATATAAATTTTTTTTTTTGTGAAAAAAATAGGTAACTACTGCTTTTTAAGGGGAACTATTGGCAAAAAAATCTAAATGAGAGATTTGAACAAAATTGAGTAGATAAGCATTTTTTTTTTCAGAACCAAAAATCCAAGAATTATCTTTAAAAAAATTTCAAGAATTGGATTTTTATAACGTTTGATTTTGTTACAGGAAAATTCATTTTCTTTTGAACTTGTTTTTTGTTTGAAAGATTTTTTTTGAATATTTTTTTTCACAAATGAAATTTTTTTAGTACCTAGAATTTTTAATTTAAAAATTTCACTTCTTACAAAAATTGAAAAAAAAAAAATAATTAAGGAAACTCTTCAAAAGGAATTTTTCAAAATTTTCGATAAATTTTCCAAAGTAAAATCTGAAAAAAAAATTACAGTACCTAGATCTTTATCCAAAAAATTATTTTAACAAATTAGTTACCTTGGTAAGTAATTTGTATAATGAGTAAGTTAGTATATATTTTTTTCAAAACTTCTAGAAAATATATTTTTTACTGCTTTGTTGTTTTTGTTTCTTAGGAGTATTGAAAAGAAATTGACGTGCTGGAAAATATTCATATACATTTTTTTCGCGAATTTTTTTCTAAAATAATCTTAATCTGCAATGAGATGTTTTACTGAGAAATTTTAAAGAATTTTATTTCAATTCTCATCAGGAATTTTCATGAAGATTTTTTTTTTAAACAATTCTTTCCAACTAAATTTGCAAAGAAATCTTTCATGAGAAAACTTTTAAAAAATCCGTGTTAACTGACAATTTTTTTAACAATTCCAAAGGGAATCCAAGAAAAAAATCTGAAGAAAATTATGAGATTTTTTTCCAACAAATTTGCCTATTTTTTTTCAGAAGTTGTTAGGTATGAATGATTTTTTAGGAAAAAGTATTTCCAGAATCTTTTTTTAAGCAATGATTTTCAGAATTTTCAAAATTTATTACTAGGTAAATAATTTTTCAAAATTTTCAATTTTTGACTTTTTTGACGATTTACTACTTCAATTAGTAATTACATACCTATTTTAAATTTGCGATTCGTACAACTTTTAGCATTTTTTCAGAAATTACGATTTCAATGATTTTTTACCCAACACTTTTTAAATACTTTTTTTTTCAATTCACGATTTTCACAATTTTTTTTTACAATTTTCACTAATTTTTTAAAATCGTCGATTTTCACAGTTTTCGCCATTTTTTTAGAATTATCTACCTATTAATAATTATTAATTAGATCAATTCTGAATTGATACCCTCTATCAATTTTGAAAATTTACTAGGTATTTTTATCCACCATAAAAAAACTACAAGCTTCCTCAATTTTAAAAACATAAGAATTTCTGTCAGTTTTAAAAAAAATACCTACAATTTTTGTAAATTTTTAGTTTTTATCGAATTATAAAAATTCAGAATACAATGTACTTACCTATTCCAATTTTTATTCTTTGTGAAACCAAAAAATATATTTCACACGAGTAGGTAGAAATTTAAGCATAAAAATAATTAATTTAAAATCAAACAAATCCCTCTCATCGGAGCTGACACGAAGTTGAATACACCAAAGAAGAAGCTAAAACGTGTCAAAGTTGCCATAAAAAAATATAACTGATGAGAAAGAAAAACTCGCGACACGTTTTCAACAACTTTCTCATTTTGATTTGAGGGTGGAAAAAAATTCTCAACGTAGTCCTCTAGTCATTAGGTCATAATTCGACAGAAGATTTCAAGTGATACTTCGCTGCGGCGTGAAGATCTAAGTAATTATATTGAAATTTTATGGCACCTGAGCTCGGTAGTGAAAATTTCGACTAGTTTTTTTTTTACTTGGTTTTAATTTCTCGATGTTGAAATATTTGATCAACGAGTTGAGGAGAAACTCCGTAACGTCGATAATGTTGATTACATTGAATGTATAATGTGGAAAAATGTTTATTCCTGGATGCGACAAACAGCTTAAAAGAGTGCATCGAAGTTCCATCTGTTTCTCTCACTTAACAACTTTTTAATCAAGATTTTTTTCACTCAATTACATTATTATAAACATAAAATTAATTAAATAACGAAATAATGAAGAAAATGAAAAAAAAATTGTTCTCCCAACTTGAAGGAAGTAGTGTACTGCGTTAAAAGAAAATTAATCATTCATTTTTCCTCGGAAAAATTTTCTATTAATAAGTAAACATTCCCGAGAAAATTGTCATTTTTTTGTTAAAAATATCTGCATGCGAAATTTCATCGTAAATTTTGACAAAATGAAGAAAAAATTCCAAGCACGGAATACCAATACAGGTTTCAATATTTAGCATCTGTAATTACCTCATTTGGAGGGATAAATATACAAACAATGCAACGCCTAAAGCGACGAAAAAGTAAATCATTATCAAGTCGTTAAACACCTGAAAGCTTCGCCGCTACCGGCGAAATTTAATAAACTTTTGCTTAATTACTTTTTTTAAATTAAGGTTTTTTAATATTTGAACCTCGCCTCGGAACGCTATCGAGGTTAAAGCGTAAGTTGGCCAGCTTTGCATTTTAGTATTATTAACATTTTAGAACAGCTCGACGAGACAACAAAGAATAAGCTCCAAAATCAACAAAACTTTATACGATCACATCGCCTCAGTCGCGTCCTCTATTCCGTCAATTCCACCTAGAAAAAAAAAAAAGTCGCCACGTAAATTATGGTAGGAAATTCAAAACTCATATGAGATTATTTACACAGCTAAAAAAAAGGACGCGCATAAAGGAAAAAAGCTGTCGATAAAACGTTTAAACTTTTTATATACTATCAACTCGGATGTAATTTACGATAATTCGGGTTACTATTAAAGTCCCATAGATAAACTATCTTGTCCACAAAACTTCTCTTTCATCGTATTCCACCTTTTTTACACACGGTGGTTGAAAAAATCTTAACTGTTTGAAAGAATCATTTAAATTACATATTATTGAGATACCTAACAGATACTGTAACAAATCCGATAGGATTTATGGTGAAAAGTTTACAACCATAATTTCTACTTATATATCTAGATATATGTATCTACTTTCAAAATAACCGTATATAAAAATATTAAAGCTTTATAAAAGTATAAAAGTCGAGTAAAACCCATTTGTCTGATAAACATTCACGAATCAGATATCATTTCAGCCTTACAAGGAAACCTCGCCAACTCGTCACCTCCGATTGAGCTGAAATTAAGCTCACTGAAAGAGCATGCCACCCAGACTTCACAACCAAATTTTTAGCTGCCAAAGTTGATTTTTCGATTTTTGGCGAATTTTTGAAAATGGCTAAAACCGCCGCCAAAAAACCATTTTTTGAAAAAAAAAAATGTAAATTTCAAGATTGAATCCTGAAAATTGGTTTGTGGACTAAAGTCGACCTTCCGAGTCGATTGGCAGCATTTTCGAAGCGATCTGGAGCCTTCAGAAAGAGTTGACTTTTCTCCAGCACACTGGAATCTCTCCAAACATTTTCTAGAGGCTGCAGATCGCTTCGAAAACAGTACCAATAGGCTCGGGGGTCGACTTTAGGGGATAGGCAAAGTTTTGGATGATATGCGGGAGAAATTGATTCTTAGGAAATTTTTTAAAAATGCAAAATTTTCAAGTTGTCAAAAAAACACGTGCGAACTCGTCACCTCGGATTTTGGATTCAACTACGTCAATCAATAGATGGCATCATACTAACGCTAGGATTACATTTTCAGCTGCCCAAGTTAATTATAGCGTCGGCTGGAGCTATTCCAATGCGCTGGAGAAAAGTTAACTTTTTCTGGAGGCTCCAGATCGCTTCGAAAATGGCGCCAATTGACTAGGCAGGTCGACTTTAGTGTATCAACCAATTTTCAGCATTCTATTTTGAAATTTACATTTTTTTCAAAAAATGTTTTTTTGGAGACGGTTTTAGCCATTTTCAAAAATTCACCAAAAATCGAAAAATCAACTTCGGCAGCTAAAAATTTGGTTGTGAGGTCTGAGTGGCATGCTCTTTCAGTGAGCCAAACTTCAGCTCAATCGGAGGTGATGAGTTGGCTAGGTTCCTTTGTAATTTAGAGGGGAGGGAAGAGATATTCATATAATAACCAATTCGGCATTCAAAAAAATAATTCAATCCCATCAGTGCATAGCACTTCGAAAACACGAGAAAAATTGTAATCACGTTGGGATGCCTGTCTTTGAAATGGAAGGAGTTTTGATGATAAGAAATTTTTGCTGAAAGTATTACCTACCTCAGTTGAGACATGAAAATTGAAATATATTCTACCAAAACAACGGATGATACAGATTCAACTTTTTGAGAAGAGCAAAAAAAGTTTTTTGAAGAATTTGCCTATCCTTGAAAATGAAGGCCCTACGGAACATTGAAAATCTGTATTTTAAAAGTTTGAAGTTCTGTAGCGCCTTAATTTTCATAGATAGACTAATTTTCAACATAACTGGTTTCACTCCTCTCGCGAAGAGTTACATCGGTCTCATAAATTGTATTGACGAAATTTTGAATTTTTTGGAACTACTGCCCCATTAAATTCTAGATAGGCAACTTATCATAATAATGTTTTTTGTTCGCCTACTCGAGTTGCATCTATAGTTGAATTATTGCGAACGTTTCATGGAACACCCTGTATTTATCCTTATGCCTTTCAAATTGCCATTCGCTTAAACACGTGTTGCATAGGTAGGTATATTACTCGTATATAGAGTGAGTAGTGTCGCAGAGCTTACAAGTTCTAATACATAAATAGACTACTGCCTAGTGCCTATACACAACTAAGCACCCTTTTAAAAATTTCAACTTGAGTAGATATTTCATTATTAATGCAATACACAGTAGATATGTCTTTTCCGATGTTTTCAAGTAGGTAGTCAAATATCTATCTGATATCTTTGATGGGAATGTTCTGTTTCTATGAATAATGTTGTAACACGTCAATTGGTTGGATTACAAGATGAATGAAACAAATTATGTTTTTTGAATTAAAAATCAATTAAGAAAAAATTGAAAACAGGATATTCAACTGGAGAATAGAGATGATGCTGGTTTGTTTAGAAAACACGATATTCTCACAATTAAAATGAAGTAAATGAATGAAAAAATAATGTAGAAAGAGAAATAAATAAAATTATTGACAAAAATACATTTTTTTGAAAAATTCAAAGCTTTTTTTCTATACTTATACCTACTCATTTGATTTTTTTTTTCAAAAACTTGATAAGTAAGTTTCTTTTTTTTCAATTCAAAAAAAGTTCATTGAAACATCAAAAGCAATTTGTATATACCTACTTAATATAAGACGTATATTTTTTAAATTCAATTAAACTATTAAAAAAAAAATAATGCTTAATAATAAATAAAATAAATTTTGAAAAAGTTCATCCATTTATTTATTTATTTATTTAAGTAGGTACCCGGTAAACACACTGTATGCGAATCGCGTACTAATAGAGCGCTAGATTCGCATTTATCGTATACGAATAGCATGCGAAAATAGCGTACTATTAGCATATCAAAAATGTCCGCTTTTTTAGCGGCTAATTTCGAACGCTAATAGTACGCGAAATTAGCAGCGAATGTAGCGTTCTATTCGCTGTTAATTCGCTTGAGATTAGCGTTCGAAATTCGCCTCTAAAAAGCAGGCAAATGATTTTTGACGATTTCCACTCAGCAGTAAATTAATTATTCGAAAATATATCATATTTGTGATCGCAGATCTGTGAAAAATGAAATTATGCCGAATCGTAAAGTTTTTGGAGTACCTATCAGTGGCATTTGATAAAGTAATTTTTAGGAAAATCAAAATTACTTCCAAGATTTCAATCTACAACTTTTATTTGAAAAATTTCTCAATTTGAGCCCCCCCCCCCCCCTCCAATTATGACCAATACTACGGAGATAGATAGATAGATTAGATAGGTATAAGTACCTACGTATATTTATTACTCTGAATTGTGAGAGGGAAGAAGGGCTGTCCCGCTGTCCCAAATGAAAATTTTTTCAAACAAAAGTTGTAGATTGAAATCTTAGAAATAATTTCGATTATTACAAAAATTTCGATTTGACTCCTCCTTTCCTTATAATTTCGCATAATACTGCGTTCAAATTGGAGAAGGTAGAGGAACAATTGAAAAATTTTATAGCACTGATAAGACGTCTAAAATTTTTACGATTTGATAAAATTTAATTTCACACAGATTCACGCGATCACAAATAAGATATAAATTCAAAATAATTAACTTACTGTGAGTGGAAATCGTCCAAGAAATTCTGCCTTCGTCTCCATTCTCATCACTTTGAAATCAAATCATTGGTGTTTTTACTTAAAAATAAGAAAAAACATCAAACAAAACACAAAATTCCCCAACAAAATCAAAAAACCCAGAAAAACCTTTATTTTATTGTTTAAATGTCACTGCAATATTTTCAAGTACACGTTCATGTTTGAAACTGACTTCTCTCATTTGTAAAACGTATTGAAAGAAGTTGTAGTGAAAATCGCATGCGATTCGCTAGCGAATATTGCGCTAATATCGTAAGAAATATCTGCACGTTTTCCACTGCGATTTTAGCATACGATTCGTTTGCGAATATTGTTCTAGTATCGTAAGAAATATTTGCACGTTTTCCAATGCGATTTTAGCATAAGATTCGTATGCGAATATCACGCTAATATCGTACGAACTTTTTGCCTGTTTTCGATGTGATTTCAGGCATGCGATACGCAAGCGAATATCGCGCTAATATCGCACGAAACATCTACAGGTTTTTAAATACGATTTTAGCATGATATTCGCTCACGAATAGTATACGAATTTATCTGAGAAAATGTTCTTCGATTTTTGCCTTGATTTCGCATTCTATTCGTATGCGAATAGACCGCGATTTTCTTCTCTGTGATTTTAGCATACGAATAGCAGACGGTGTGTTTACCGGGTACCTACCTACTTTATTTTTTAAACTACTTTTTTTTTTTTTTTTTTTTACAACCCGAAGCGAATTTTTATGAAAAAAATCAAATCAATTTTTGAATCATTCGAAGCCTTACCTGTGTTAGAAAATTCGAAGTCATCTTTTTGAAGAATTCAGTGATTTTCTGAAGTAGCGATTTTTCTTTTGAAGAATCAATTCGTTTTTCAAAAATTCTACATACTTAACCCTTCACCGCATGAATTTTAGATTTTGACCAAATATTTTTTTTTGGGTTCCTTAGCACCACCATATGACAGGAAAAATACTCAAAAAAAAATTTTCACCCCCATCCCCTTTCAGTGGAGCAAAAAAGAGGTGTGGTCATATACGACCACCTATGCACAAAATGAAAAAGAGGTGTGGTCATATATGACCACCTATGCACAAAATGAATTTTTCAAAGTGATCACCTCAACATAAAATTCGTAATTAAACGATGAATTTGACACACAAAATTATTTTCACGCTTTATACTTTATAAGATTGAGTTCACGAATAAAAAATCATCAAAAAAAATATTGTGAAATGAAAAAAAAACAATTTTTTTACAAGATAAGGCAAAGGGTAACGTCACATTTCGAGCAACAAATAAACGATTTATCTTTACTAATTTTTACAATTGGTCATTTGACACATTCGGGATCACTTTAATCTTCCTTACCTGAATCACAAAATTCATCTTCACCGTCAGAGTTCATTCCCAAAGAAATAACAACTTTGTCCAAATCGCCGACTCGCGGTCATTTTCGAGGAAAATTTTTTGCAAATCTTTGTCACTGAATGGATTACGACTCATTATTAGGGGTATTATTAATAAAATTACGATTTTATATCATCAAAATGTATAAAATACGCGGATAAAACCATCTAAATACTCAATTTCACATGTTATCATTTCTCACTTTTATTCAACTTGTGTCAACTTGTGCATAGGTGGTCATATGTGACCATACCTTACTTTGCGTCCTATACAGTGCCTGGTGTTGAAATCGGATTTTTTTGTGGTTTATATTTCTTCCTGAAGGTACTCTGATTGCAGAAAAAAAATATTCAAACTGATTGGTCGGAAAACAAATCCTAGAATGCACTTTCAATATGACGTATTGTTTACATTCTTATCAGTATGCGATTTTCGTATAATTTTTATTAATTGTTATTAATTGTGTGGGAAAATCAAAGAAATTTTGCATGTAATGATTAAAAAGGAAGTTAATAGACACGTTTAAATAATTATATGTTCAAAATTAATTAATTTGAATTTTCTATGAGTGTTTTTAGAGGTGTGGTCATGTATGACCACCTATGCGGTGAAGGGTTAAATTATTTTTAAAAAAATTCAAAGCAAGTAGGTACCCGTGTAGCAACGTCGATGCTAATTTCGATATAAATGTTGACACATCGAAATCGGTCACTTTTCGATCGTACATGTCGACACGATTGTGGATGGTTTGTCGAGCTTATTACCGACATGTTTGTCGACCGTCCAAATATGGCTCGACATGTCGAGCCATATTTGGACGGTCGACAAACATGTCGGTAATAAGCTCGACAAACCATCCACAATCGTGTCGACATGTACGATCGAAAAATGGCCGATTTCGATGTGTCGACATTTATATCGACATCCACATCGACATTTGCAATGGTGAGATTTTGAAAAATATGCTAAGTTCAAATATTCAATATAAGTATATATTAAAATTACACCAAAAATAGTGTTCAAGCCAACATTTCGACATTTTTTTGTCAAATATGCGGCATTGAGGCCACATTTTTGTAGCTGGACACATGTGAGTGTCCAACTAACATAGAGATGATTCTTAGACCTTATGTACTAATTCACAACACACTTTATCTGCGAGTATCACAATCACCCTCAAGACGTCGACAGTCAAGTCGATGCATTATTCGACCCTCGACAATTAGATCGACATTAACTCGACTTAAAATTCCTCTGGTCAACACTGTCGACAGTTAAGTCGATGCATTATTCGACCCTCGACAATCACATCGACACTATCTCGACTTAAAATTCCTCTGGTCGACACTGTCGACAGTGAAGTCGATGCATTATTCGACCATCGACAATTATGTCGACAATAACTCGACAAGTGGTTGTATTATTCAAAACTTTAAAAAATAAGAAAATTTTGTGATTCTTTCAGAAATTATTTATTCCTGAGCTTAAAATGTTCCTATTAATTGTTTTTAGTTCTTTTTAGATATAAAATTTGTAAATTTAATTGACAGAAATTGTCGACATAAATGTCGATGCGTTTATCGAGTATCGATTTTTACATCGACTTGTCTACGTAGAAAAACAACGTTTTCTAAATTATAGGAAAATACTGAGAAAAATTCAAAAATTTTGATTGAACAGTTATGTTTAACATAGAACATTACTTTAAATCTCAAATATCATTTTTAATTCATCGTTAACCGAGAAAAAAATGTGTCTGAATTTTGTCGACATAAATGTCGATGTCGACAATTGCTACACGGGTAGGTATTCTATGAATTTTAAAAAAAATTTTCACTTGAAAATATAAATTCATTTTTTTTGAATGTGAAGTCATTTCTTGAAGAATGAAAAAAAAAAAAAAAAATTCAAAGCGATTTCGTTGATTCAAAAATAAATCCATTATGAAAAATTCAAGTTCATTTTTCTGAAAAAGTTGAGTCAATTTCCAGAAAATTTAAACTTTTTTTGTTTGTTGAAAATTTACCATAAAATTTTCTTGAACAAATAAAAATACTTTCTTAAAAATTGGCCAGAAAATTTTAAATTTTGTTCAAATTGTTGTTTTTAAAATTTTTAGAATTGGATCGAAAATAAAAAATTAGCGTGCATTTTTGGAAAAATTGTGAATTTTTATACCTACTTGGTTGATGAAATTTATTTCTGTAGGTACCAAATCCAAGGCCTACCTCTTAGTTTCTATATTTTTATGATGCATTACAGCTCTTAGGTCTTATTTTATTTGTATCCCTCCCTCTTGAAGAATACTACATCTACCCTTTGTCTGCTTATGCAGACATTATACGTGAATAGAGGTGTCATATTTAAATCAAAGAAACCATTCTGCTGCTCGTTTACGTGAAAATTAGGTAAGACATATTTTTTAAAATACCGCATACTTGATGTTTGAACTCTTGGCAGCATAAGTTATAGTGTTATCGGAGGGTACATTAAATTACAGCAGATAATCCTACGTGTAGTATAAGCAGCCTTATAAATTTTGGAAAAATATCATGAAACGATCGCATTACTTACATCGAAAGCGAAGGCGTATTGGAATATATGTATTGTACAGCAGCGATGATGTTAAAAGCCAAATTAACTTCTACCCTTTTGTGTTAAATGGTGTCACGTCGAAAACAATAACCAATTGTAAATGAATACGAAACCGTTTGCCGAACGGGTATAAATAATCTAATATACGTTCGCCTCAATTATAATAGAATCTCGGCCGCTTTATCAATTATAATTAAATTTAATTATCGACCTAGTGCGGTTGAAATTCGCTAAAAGGTGAGCGAGCGTGATCGTCCGTTATATCGAATTATCCTAATCGAATACTCTTAGTATACTTTTATCCTTTACTTTAATATAAACAGATAGAAGTTTAAACAGTAATGAGTAAACAGGGCTCGCATAAGCCTTTTCAAATGCTCCTGCGTTGTCTTCTATACGCCACTTAATGATATTACGTACGTGCCGTCAATGAATATAAAAAATATGTGTTTAATTTTGTTTGTATAACTCTTCGTAAGTGTATAACCAGCAAAATAATATCTTACCTTCTGTTTGCGTTGCCCTATTTTCATTGTAGGTACGAGTAGGTATTGGTGATGAAATTTATTTTATGGTACCCCTTCGAGAAAAAATTAAAATCGCAACATTGCCCAAGTGTGTACTTGAAAGTGTTGTTTGTAATACGGTATAACTTCTTGTTCTTGGTATGTTTTTTTCTTCCTCATCACCCACACAAATGTATGAGGAGAGGGAAAATAGATCTTGACTTTTTTTTGTTTTGTTTCTTTTGTTATATTGCGTCTCTGCTTAAAGTGATCTTACTTTTCGGTAGCGTAGCTTGTTTGAGGAATTTGAGTTATCTGAGAAGAATTTAGTTCAAGATTCTAATTTTATTTCTTTGGATGAAAAAATTCCAATTCTATTGGATGAAGAAAATTCCAATTTTTGGATGAAAAAAAACCCAGTTTTGTTGGATGAAAAACATTCTAATTTATTTGGATGAAAAAAAAATTCAATTTTTTTGGATAAAAAAATGGATTTCTTCGGATGAAAAAAATACAATTTTTTTGGATAAAAAAAAAATGGATTTCTTTGGATGAAAAAAAATAATAATTTTTTAAATGAA
Source organism: Balanococcus diminutus (assembly GCA_959613365.1). Lineage (NCBI taxonomy): Eukaryota > Metazoa > Arthropoda > Insecta > Hemiptera > Pseudococcidae > Balanococcus > Balanococcus diminutus. The sequence continues at coordinate 29,258,910 of OY390718.1, read as the reverse complement.
AAATTTTGAATTAAAATTTTTTTTTTAAATTCCATTTTTTGGATGAAGAAAATTCAACTTTTTTGGATAAAAAAAAAAAACAATTTTGTTGGATGAAAAAATTTTGAATGAAAAAAATTACAACTTTTCTGGATGAAAAAAATTCCAATTCTTTTGGATGAAAAAACTCCAATTTTTTGAGAAAAACAAAAAGTGACAAAATTACGACTCATTTCTTATGCAAAAATCTTGTAAATCTATTTTTTTTCCTCACAGAACAAAATATTCGATTTTTAAATTTCTTATTTTAGATTTATCTTGATTTTTCTGCTCTGATTATTTTGGCATGGAATAGTGTCTCAATTCTCTTGGAGAAAAAATTGTTTTTTTAGAAGGAGAAAAATTCATTTTTTCGGATTTTTTTTTTTGAGAAACAATATCTCAATTTTTCGGGATAGAATCTTCATTTTTTGGTTAAAAAAAAGTGAAAAATCTTTTACAAAGTACGTCCTCAAAGAAAACAAAATTCACTGAGTGCTTTTTTTTTGGAAAATTCCTTGATTTTTTCGTTTCAATTTCTATGATTTTTTTTTCAATTTTATTTTGATTAAAGAAATGCCACCTTTTTGTAGAGAAAAATCCTTCGATTTTTCAAAGATTTTTTTAAAGAGAAACTTTCTTGGTAGAAAAAAATGTTCATATTATTGATGAAAAAAATTTTCGTATGAGAAAAGAATGTTTTTAAAATAATTTCCGGAGTCATCGTTCAGTAGAAAAAAAAACAAAAAAAAAAATGGGTAAAAAATCTTGCCCCCCACTTCCTTACTTTTTACCATTTTTATTTTTATTTTTTTTAATATTGGAATGACGTCGTTTTGAGAACTCGCGATATCCTCTCGGATAACGAAGGAATCAAAAATTCATGTCTGGGCATATCTTAACTCGATATTTTTGTTGTTTATTGTGAATTCAGCAAAATCGAGAACTAAAAAAAAAATTTCCAACTACAAAATCTTGTGTACCTAAACATTTTCCAAAGTCAAAAATAGCTAATTCGCGAAAATGAGCAAAAAATTTGAATTTGTTTTAAACGCTCGCATCAAATGAATAAATTCGTTTAAAAAGTTGTTTATTAATAATATATATATTTTTATTCGTAAGAGTTTGAAAAATTGGTGGTGATAATCTCAAATTTAAAATTTTTTGACAAAATTCTAAAAAAAAAAAAAAAAAAATCAACCAGGTAGGTGGATGATTAAGGGCATATTTTCTTCCAATGTAATTTTAATTTCGAAAAAATTTTCTCATCAAAAACTTCTTTTAAATGTTGCCTTTGAACAAATTTAAAAAAAAATCAGTAGTAACATTTTTAAAAATTCATAAAAAAAAGTCAAATCTGAGCAAAACTTGAGTTTTCCTAACAAAATTTATATGAAAATATCCCAACTACTTTTTTCTTAACACAATTTGAAAAATTTGCTCAGGAAAATAAGTTTGGCAAAAGTTACGTATTTTTCAGTTAAAATTATTAAATTGACAATGTGACCAAACGTTTCGCCAGATTCGGAATTTTTGCGGTTTCTTCATAAATTGTGACATTTCGCCTAAATCTTAAATTCGAATCCAAAAAATTACTCTATGGCAAAAATTGTAACGAATTGTGCGTTTCAAAATTGACATTGAGAAAGGATCCGACGGTCAGAAATAGACAGGCACATTCTTCTCTCGTGATCACTCTTCCATTTTCATTATTGGGTACATTTTTATTTCCTTGTGGCAATAAAATCGATAAATGTAGCATTATAATTAAAATAATATCTGCTGTAGCACGTTTTATACATCCAAACGCAGGCTATAATCGATTCTTATGTAGGTATAAAAGGGCTGAGTTACCACATTCAATATCTGCGTAAAAAATCAAATTACTCGGAGGTATTTTTTAAAAAACAAAACGAACAAGGGAAATACATTGCAATACCGTCAACGTACACCATTATCAGATGCAAAAAAATGAATCAATACCACGGTACCATATTCATTGTAATCGTGCCAACATGCTTTTAAATAAAAATAAAAAAAATCGCAAAGCGACCCGATAATTGATAGTTTTTAAACCAATGCTCCCGAGCGGCACACTCGATCCGTAATATCGGAAGTTGAAACGTATCGATAAAAAATCGTTTGAAAATCTATAGATGTTCTCACGATATTATAAAGATTTATCGGTACAATTTTATAGACAAAAAATCTAAAAACTATCGAATTTGATATTATTAAGATTTTATGAAGATATTCGTCAACGATACTATCGACAAAGAATATTAAATTTATCGAATCCGATTTTCCACCGATTTTGTGCAGATATTTGAAACTACATTATCGACAAAGAATATTGAAGTTATCGAATTCGATTTTTCAACGATTTTGTAAAGATATTTAAAACTATATTATCGACAGATTATATGAAATTTCTCGACTTCGATATTTTACCGATTTTGTGACGATATTTGAAACTATATTATCGACAGATTATATTAAATTTATCGAATCCGATTTTTTACCGATTTTGTAAAGATATTTGAAACTATATTATCGACACATAATATGCAATTTCTCGAATTCGATTTTCTAACGATTGTGTGAAGATATTTAAAACTATATTATCGACAAATGATCTGAAATTTCTCGAATTCGATTTTTTAACGATTTTGTGAAGATATTTAAAACTAGGTATATTATCGACACGTAATCTGAAATTTCTCGAATTCGATTTTTCAACGATTTTGTGACGATATTTGAAACTATATTATCGACACGTAATATGAAATTCCTCGAATTCGATTTTTCAACGATTTTGTGGCGATATTTGAAACTACATTATCGACAAATAGTCTGAAATTTGTCGAATCGATTTTTCAACGATTTTGTGACGATATTTGAAATTATTTCCAAATTTGATAATTTTTATAAGTCCAACACGTCTGGAAGTACTAAACTGCCTATTATAAGCGTTTTATTGCTAACCCTTCAACGATGAGATATGGCATAGTGGTTAAGGTAGAGGAATGCCATCTTCTTTATTTTTGCACAAGTTTTTTTTTCAAAGTTCAAACAAATTTTTTGCAAGTTTTTCTCTGAAAACTTTGATGTTTTATTTAAAACAAAATAAATCTATATTCTTCCACAAAATTGTGTACTTAAAATGTTTTTCATTTTAGGTAAGATGCAGTATTTATCATTTTTTATGTTTTAATTGTTTAATTTTTTTTTCAACAAGTCAATGAGTAATTAAGTACTTACTCAATTTTGAAATTAGGTACTTGAAAAAAAATTAATTTAAAATTTCAGTAAATTTGAAGAAAAAAAATTGAAAAATTTTTTTAAAGAAAAATTGGAATTTACTTGAAAAAAAAAAAAAAATAGAAATTACTCAATTAGAAGACAAATGTTGATAAAAATTATTAGAAAAATTGGAATGAGAAGTTAAGTTACCAGTTGGGAGATGAAATAAGAACATTTTGATGGCCAATTTGAGAATGAAATCAATTGACAGTTTTATTGGAAAATGAGGGGGGGGGGATGATAAACAATTATTTTCCTGAAAAAAGAATAGTAAAAAAGGTTGGAAAAAATTTAGATAAAAAACTCAGAAATAAACTTGATAAAAAATTTACTTGAGAAAAAAATTCAAAAGAAAAATTTGAAAAAATATCCCGTGAAGCATTTGCGACAATAAAAAACGACGGTAGAACAGTACGTCGAAAAAACGTCAAATATACGACCATAAAATGGACGTAATTTTTTTGTATATGCGCTTTTTCAAATACGTCACAAATACGTCAGTAAAACGATCATGAAATAGACGTAATATTGTCGCAAATACACTTTTTCAAAAACGTCACAAATACGTCAGTAAAACAATCATGAAATGGACGTAATATTGTCGCATATACTGTTTTTCATAAACGTCACATTTACGTCAGTAAAACGACCGAAAATTTAAAAAAAAAAATTTCCAAGTTCGGAGTTTTGAAAAAATGTTGAAAATTTTTTTCTAGTCCAAAGCGATGGAAATGTTTTAAAAATTGTTTTCATGAACGTCGCATATACGTCACAAATACGACAGTAAAATAAAAAAATTTCCAAGTCCAAAAGTCTGAAAAATTTTGAAAATTTTTTGTAAGTCCATAAAGACTGAAAAAGTGTAAAACAATTTTCAACAGATGAAAAAAATTGAAAAACTTTGAAAAATTTTTATAAGTCCAAAAACTGAAGGTATTGAGTGGTCTATAATTATAAGCGTTTTATGAGCAAATTTTTAACGTAAGGGGATGGCTTAGGCGGTAAACAGGGGACTCTCATGCGGGAGGTCGAGAGTTCGAGCCCCAGTGGAGGCAGATTTATTTATTCTTTTTTTGATTTTTTTCTGGGATTATTACGTACAATATGTGTTTAGGAATTGTTCCAAGCATTAATTACATTGATTATAGATTTTTTAAATTCAAAATTAGGTCAGTACTATGTACGTATTGAGTGGTATTATTGACGTACATGCGACAAAGATATGGTCGCAAAACGGTGGTACAAAGGGGAAATTTACAGTGTTTTTACCACGCGTATTACTGTCGCAAAATTGACGTATTTCTGTCGTTATTTTAGCGTATTTTGGTCGCACATGCTTCACGGGATGGTAGAGATTTAGAAGCATTATGATGAGAAAATTTTATGAAAATCTTTAAAAATCCAAATGAAAATTTAAAAAATTAATTTAATTACAAAATTCATTTTAAAAATTTCAAAAAATGAATTTGAAAAAATATGATGATTAGTTGCATTTTGATGTAAAAATTATTGGAAAGTTTGAGTTTGAATGAAAAAATTGAAAAATTAAAAAAAAAAGTTTCAACTTTTAAACGACAAACAGAAAAAAATTAATGAAAAATTTGAGGAAAAATAGGAATAAATTATTTGATGAATGATAAATAATTTTTTCAAGAATTTTTTTTTTCTTCAAAAATTGAATGAAAATTGAAAATGGAAAAAATTGTATAATTTAAAAAAATAAAAAACCTGGAAATTTTTTAATATTTTTAATTTTTATTAAATTAAACTTGGTGGAAAAATCTCGATGAAAAATTTGAGAAAATCTTTTATGTAAAATTAGTAAAAATTTGGATTAAAAATCAATTTCGACAAAGTCTACTTTGCAAATGACAAATACAATCACGACAACGAGTTTTCAAACAAGAATATGAGATGAATTCTCGTTCGTTCATTTTCGTGATTACTTGTTGTGGAGTTAGCCACTCCCATCCTCTTACCGTAACATGAATAATGTGTTTAGACATAGTTTAATGTATTAATTATGCTAATTAATGATTTTTAATTATAGAAAAAAGCTAGTAAAAGACGAAAAATCGGAATACAAAATCGACAGAATATCGAATTCGATAAAGTGTCGCGAAAGTTCCGCCTAAATCGTGAAATTTTCTTTCGATATTATAGATAGATTATCGATAAAATATCTTACTATAATCTCGAAATTTTTGCTAACTATAATTCGTCGATAATCTATCTATACAATCGAAAGATAATTTCACGATTTAGGCGGAACTAACACGACACTTTATCGAATTCGATATTCTGTTGATTTTTTATTTCGATAATTTGTCGACTGTGCTGCTCGGGCTTGTCGTAATTACATTTCGCTGTACATAGAAAAAAAAAATACTCATAAACGAACTCGCTCGTCGAAGATTTCCCATTCGATTTGGCGGAAACTTTTCAGAGAGTTTGGTCTTTTTGGTGAAATTATTGTATAAAGCTTTTGACGCGATGTAATATGGATTATAGATAGAAAATGTATTGAAAATTCTTCTTGAAAACTAACAATCTATGCAACGCAACGTCTCGAGTCGAGTTTAACTTGTAAAAGTAATTTCAACTATTGAAATTGTTCGTTGCGCAAAATTTGCTGCGAAAAGGCAACTATTTGTATATTTGAAAACATACTCGTACATTCACCAATTAGGGCTCGAACTGATTTACATTATTATCTTTTCACTATATACATACAGTGTGTGTGTGTAATACGAGTCTACTCTCATGCTTAGATAGGAAACTACATTGGTGAAGCGGCTCTACATTATACAAGTACAAAATTACATGACGTCATGTAGATATTTAACGAGATCTACGTGATAAGAAAGTATTAAAATATAGATACACCGCACACATAACGTTATACCAAGAAAAGGCGAAATTTAATTAAAGCATTTCAGTTTGACACGTATCCGCAGTGTTCCACTTTTCTGGCCAAATATAGCTCCTTTCTTCCGCTAAGGTGACTTGCTTTTTCGAAGTAGAAAAAAAAATACCACGGTACCGTAAAAAATCCCAGATTTTTAGAATATTTACGTAATGCCCTTTTTACCGGCTGTGCCATCTACTTTGTAGTCCTTTCTGATCGAGTTTTTCTAATTGAACTCGGCTCCGGTTGTGTCCTTGGGCGGAAAAGATCACCAAGAGCCCGTGTAGGATTGAAAACAAAGTGCCTTTTACCGAAATTAATTTGCTCCGAGAAGCTAGTCGCAGAATCTTAATCGTTATCGTAGTAATCTTTTCCAAGCTCCTTGTTATTCTGCACCGACGTTTAACCAAGGCAAGGTAATCCTTTACATGGTAAAAGTTCACGCATCGTCCTTTTTTCTCTTATTTTTCTTCACTTTTTGGTCGTTTATTTTGAATAAATTAAAACGGAAATATAAAATTTTGTATTGTAACTCGAGACGCGTGTGGATCGTACTCGCACTTCTTTTTTTTTCTTTTTTTTCTTGATTCGGACTATACACGTGTAATCAATTACTCGCGTATACGACTTTTACTTTCATATATTAATCTACTTGCATTTTGAAAAAGATGGCATCAAGGAAGTACCAGAAAAAAGATTTACTTATCTACCTCTAAATATTTACAAAATTTAATTTATCGCTTTATACGGGTAGTATTACCTACAGGGTGCCCGGAATGGTTGACACTTTTTGAGATTTCGATGTTATGTAGCCGAGTACCACTAACAAAAAATAAATACACATGATGCTCATCTTTATAGATGAAAAGCTGAAGGCATAAAGAGCTTTGAAAATATAGATACCTATGTTTCTTAGCAAAATCGATTGGCAACACTGCATCTAGAAAAATTTTTCCAACCCCGAAGTGGATAGGACTTTGAAAACGCAAAAAAAAAGTTCTGATTAGATACTCGAGTACATTGAAATGCCTATCTTTGAAATTTAAGGCGTTATGCTTGGGAAAATAATTATTGCAAAAAGTATTGTCTTCCTGAACTTATTGAGAGCAAATTAAGCTATAATATTCTAAGAAATTTTTGGAATTGCCCAAATCAAAATTTGTTTTGTAATTCCAAGTTTTTTAGTGAGATTGCATTGATTACTGGTAATTACCCCTCCCTCCAATTAATAATTCAATATAATTTTCTCACGTCTGCTTCAAAGTCTTTTTTTTTACCAAATTCTAGGGGGGGGGGGGATTTCAAAAGAGGAAACCTTTCAAAAAAATATTTCAAAAAAATTTGTTGAAAAAAATGATTAGGTAGGTATAAGAAGAATTTTTTCTACGAAAAAGTTTTCATAAAAAAAATACTCATGTGGAATTAGAATCTTCTATTATTTTTTAAAATCTGAGACAAAATCTCAAAAAATCTAAAAAATGAGTTGAATTTTTTTTTTTTTTTTTAATTTCTACTTCTTAGTGAAAATAAATCCTATACCTACCAATTTTTTAGGAAGTATTTTTTTTTTTTTTTTTTTTTTTGAAAAACTTTCTCACTTTTTTTCTTGAAAAAATTCTTCAGCATAATATAACCAAAATAGTGGAAAATGTTATGTACAAAATTGCGGTACCTAACAAATGTTCCAAAAATGGAATACGTTCAGATATTTTTGTCAGACGTACTTTCTGAAATTTATAAAAAAAAAAAAAAAAAAAAAAAAAAAATTGTTTAACTTTTTTTGACTCATTTTTTAGCATAGTATATGGTTTTACGATGACCAAAATGGAAAAAAACGACAGAAAAATCCGACACCAAAATCCGACACCATTGGGTTAGGTTAGGTTGCATTAGGTTAGGTTTGGATGACATAAAAAAACTTAGAAATTTTTTTAATAAATTCGATTTTTTAGACATTATGTCAGACATTTTGAAACTTGTAAATTTTTTTTGAAATTTTTTATGACTTTTAGACATTTTCTAGACATTTTGTTAGACATTCTGAAACTTGGAATTTTATTTAGAAAGATGACTTTCAGACATTTTGTCAGACTTTTTGAAGCTTAGAAAATTTTTTTATTATACTTTTTAGATTTTTTAAATTTCCATGGAAATTAATATTCGTGACTTTTTAAAATAAATGTTATGATTTTTGGACATTTTGAAAATTGGAAGATTTTTTAAAAATTTTATGACTTTTAGGCTTTTTGTCAGACATTCTGAATTTTATTATACTTTTTAGATTTTTAAAATTCCATTGAAATTAATATTCGTGACTTTTAGACATTTTGTCACAGAGTAAAAGATGTTTCATACTTTCAAACGTAGTGTGGAAATAGAGCCAACCAGGGGGCCCCCCTGGCGAGGCGCGATGCGCCGAGTTTCTTTTAATTTTTTCAAAACTGCATGGATGACATTTAGACATATTTTATTCAGACATTCTGAAACTTATAAATTTCTCAATGAATGATTTTTTTTTATACCTAAAGGTAGGTATTTATATTTTTTTATTGACTTTTTTTCAACTTTTCTTCAAAATCTGAAATTTTTTAGACTCGTATAATTATGTTGTCAGACATTTTGAAACGATAAATTAAAAAAAAATTGAAACCCTTCTAAACTCAATTATTTGACTTAAGACTTGAAGCATAATACATAATTAATTAATTATGGTACTTATGTTTCAGAATTTCAAACATAGTATGAGGGGCCCAGGTGTGAAGCTCTTTCAGGCGAAGCACCGAATTTGTAATTTTATTTTTCTTAATTATAATTTTTTTGAAGAATTCTCAAATACGTAGGTAAGTAAGTATTTTTTGAAAAATCCTAAATTTGAAAAAAAAACTTCTCTAAATTTTTCAAATCTGAGTACCTATTCTGAAATTTTAAAAATTGATTTTTTTTCTTACCTAATTCTCAATTCTTATTTCTTATCTACTGATGAAAATTTTCATATTTTGAAAAAAAAATCCTCATTAAATTGAAAACAGTTCTTAAATTTGAAAAAATCTAAAATTTTCAAATTCTAAATTCTTTTGAAGAAAATTCTCATTTTTTTTTTTGAAAAAATTCTTGAAATTATTTTGAGGCAGTTTTAAAATTTTTAATTTCTGATTTTTTGTGAAAGAATCTCTATACCTATTGTTCGAAATTTTATTTTTAAATTCCATTTTTATAAAAGGAAAAAAGAAATGTCTGTATATGAACGCAGACTAACTACATTTAAGGTTTTGGTTCTTACAGATATATTATGTAGGTACTTATTTTAATTTCATTTCTTTTTTCTTTTTTTTTTCTTTTTTTCGAGTTCATACAGACATTTTTTTTTTTTGTATGAACCCTAATATAGATTTCATTTTTTTTTTTTTTTTTTTTTTGGTTCATACAGATGTTTTTTATAGGGTTCATTTTTTTTCTTCAAAATATCGAAAAATTTCATTATTATACCTATAGACACCTACACTTATAAAAAAGTACCAATATAAACATTTCGTTGAAAATTCGCTGAGAAATCACGAGTCTATGACTTGATAACAAACGAGAGCATACGTATCCTAAATTTGAAAAAAAAAATTGTTATTTAATATGCTAAAAAAATTAAATTAGGTATTCTAAAATTTTCAAATCTTGAACTATTTTGAAGAAATTCTTTTTTTTTTCAATTTCTTATGATTTGAGAGGGGGGAATGATTAGGTACTTTTTTGAAAAAGAATTCATTATTGAAAAAAATGCTTAAATTTTCAAATTATGATTTGTTGAGAAAATGGCCATTCACTCCTGCCTATATTTTTGGATGGAGCTATCAATTATCAATATAAATCAAAATAAATAAAAAGTGATATAGAAATTTAAGAAAAAAAATAATTCTAAACAGTTAAACAAGTTTTTGTTCATTTCTTTCAAAAGCAACAATCGAATCCAAGGTGTTCAAAACATTTTCATATTGTGTAAGTATTATGTAAAATTGAATTTTATACCTCTGTATAAAGGTACATTCGAAATCGCCTCGCTATTTTTCCTACCACAATTGTGTAGATATACCTATTTTAAAATTACCACAATTCTATACATATAAAATCAGAAGGCACCTACACTTATTTTGGCATTACTATGATCAATGGAATGGGCGGGTTACTTGTTAAGGGTTTCAATTTGTATATGTTTGATTTATATACGTAACAGGTCTTCGCTTTTACAGGTATAGACCTATTCCTAATTTATTTTGCAAGGGGTTTTGAATGGATGTAGATTAAGTTCAAATCGCGATAACGACCAAGTAATTGATTTACGTAAATTAGGTAGGGCCAAAGAACTACAAAATTAATAATTACGATTTGGTTCCTGACTTTTAAAATAGGTCAAAGTTTTAAAAAAAATTGAAAAATCGAATTCATGGCCTTTTTTAATGTTTTAGTCATCATTTATGAATTGAGTGGCCTTCAATTATATGTGATATTGATTTTAATCTGAAAACGCTTAAGGTATTTTTTAATTTAAAAAAAAAGATTTACCTAGGTAGTTGGAAAAAAAATAAAAAAAATTTATTTGAATTGGCTCATGCAAAAACAGGTCAAGTCACATTTTTGAAAATGTCATCGAAAATGTACAGGAGGCAAAAAATAGTGTATTGCACAAGTTTTTTTCGTCTTCTCTAAAATTTCAAAAAAATGTGACTTAACCTGTTTTTGCATGAGCCGATTCATTTCAAAACATGAAAAATTTTGACAAGAATGCCCGAATTCAAAATTTTGTTCACAATCAAGTTGTTCAAGTGAATTTTCCTTATTAACAATTTTTCAATGCTTAATTCAAAAATTATCTACTTAGTTTTTTTTTTCTTTTTTTTTCAATTTTGTGAAAGAATACTTAATTTTTTTAAATTTTATTCAAAAACATTGTTATTTAGCAAATCGCACTTCGCACCATAAAAACTCATAAATAAACTCCCAAGGGGAAAACACTCGTGATTTTCAGGAAAAACAAAGAACAATCAGGAAAAGAATACGAGTAGGTAGATGTTCGTATACCTACGTAAGTATGAAAATTCCACCCTCTCAAGTTCAATAGATGAAAACGCTTAATTGCCAAGTTAACATGTGTCACTTCACAGCTCGACTTTTTTATTTTTTATTGCCTACCTACGTCATGACTTTGGCACTGCGCTTGATAAAATTTTCATCTGCGCCTTTTTAAATATTTGCCAATCTCATTTTTTCATCCGCTTTCTATTTCACCTTTTATCCTTTTTATGTATCTACAAGGAAACGAAAAAATAATCTCTCGTAATGCTTTGAAATAGTATTACATTGTTTTGTCTGATGCCGATTAAGCGTAAATTTTAAATATTTTTACAATTTTTCCACAAGAACGAAATCAAACGACAAGGCTTTATCGTATGGAATTCGCCTTCGACGATGAAATTGCCTATTGTGATTCTATTGTACGAATTTATCGATTTGGCATTCGCCAAAATTTGAGGATTTCGTTGAAAAGAAAAAAATTTCACTAGTTCAAATTCCAATGCTGAAAAAATTACTAGAAAAAAGAAGAAGAAAAAAAACGAAATAAATAAAAAAGAAGATTAGATTCGAAAAACGCCAGCTCGAACCGCCATCTTGATTAAAATTGAACTACACTCTAAGCTTAGAGATTTAACCTCAAATCACGCATAAACGACTTTTTTTTTTCTCTCCTAAAAGGTATACAAAAGCAATATCGGACGCTTCTATATGATCTAATTACCTCGTATTTGAAATTCCTTTTCATCCCTGTATGTACTAAACGCAAATGCGGTATCGAAATGGAAAAAAGGTCTCATAATTGACCTCATCCCCATAGTTGGAAACGCCGAACCCGATTTAAAATTAATGCGACGTTTATGAGCAGGACTAAAAATATAAAATATATTCAAGATACGATGACCACACGAATTTAACGTGGTTTTTTTTGTTGTTTTTTCTGCCTTTTTTTCATTCGTGTGAATACGAGGCAGTGACGAGGGAAAAAAGGATACTTAATAATGGTCGAATTTAAGCCAATTACAAAGCCGACTTATAAATTTTCTATAGATATAATTTCTTTTTTATGTATTCATGTCCATTGACGTTGAAAATTTTTTACCCATAAATATCAGTAATTCATAAGATTACCGTGAAAGGTAATGGAATGATTTTTCATTCGAGAATTGATTTTTTTTTTTTTAATTTCAAGTAAATGAAGAATAAAAATGAAAAGTATCTATTGGGTTGATGGAAAGTTTTTTTATTAATGGGAAAAATCAAAAATAATTCTGAGCTTTCAAGTATTTTTTTTTTCTTGTTGTCCAACTTATTTCATATTTTTACGTTCCTACCTAAAAACAATGATTTTTTTAAAAATAATTTTTTCATTTTGAGAGAAAAAAATTCCAAATAACTAATTTGCTGTTTTCTTCAAATGAGAAAATAAATATTATATCTACAGGCCCGTCGAGAGCCAAAGCCGACCCGGGGCAAAAATTATTTTGGGCCTTTTTCCAAGAGCATTTTTGACCAAAAATTATATGATTTTTCTAACTTAAGCTGATAAAATTCAATTTGGGCCCCCTAGCAAAACTCTGGACCCGAGGCAAAATGCCCCCTCTGCCCCCTTCTTGACTGGCCTGATTATACTACCAACAACCAATCCAACATATGTGCAAAATTTCAAAATTTTCAGACAATTTATTACAGATTTCGAATTTTGAGATTTTATGATCGTACATAATTTTGTGATGTTGTACGATCGTACATCATTTTGTGAGATGTACAATTGTGTACATCATTTTGTGATGTTTTATGATTGTACATCATTTTTTGAGGTGTACACTCGTGCATCATTTTTTGAGGTGTACGATCATACATCATTTTTTGAGGTGTATAATCGTACATCATTTTTTGTGGTGTACGATCGTCGATCGTACATCATTTTTTGAGGTGTACAATCGTACATATCATTTTTTGAGGTGTACAGTCATACATCATTTTTTGTGGTGTACGATCGTACACCATTTTTGAGGTGTACAGTCATACATCATTTTTTGAGGTGTACAGTCATACATCATTCTTTGAGGTGTACAGTCGTACATCATTTTTTGCGGTGTATGATCGTACATCATTTTATGATGTGTACGATCGTGCATCATTTTGTGAGGTGTATGATCGTACATCATTTTTTGATGTTGTATGATACGTAATTTTGTGATGTGTACACTCGTACATCATTTTTGAGGTGTACGATCGTATATCATTTTTTGAGGTGTATCATCGTACATCATTTTGTGAGGTGTATGATCGTACACCATTTTCGAGTTGTACGATCATACATCATTTTTTGAAGTGTACGATCGTACATCATTTTGTGAGGTGTATGATCGTACATAATTTTTTGAGGTTTCCCACTTTCTTGTGATTTCTTAATATTACTGTATGTAGGTACATTCAGTTTTTTAGCATTATTATTTTTTTCAATAGTTACGACGATTTTAATTCTTTTTGATTTTTTAATCGTTTTAAAATCTCTGAATCATTGAAAATTTTCAGGTCTCTTATAATATTTTTCGAATATTCTCAATTTTGCAATACATTTTTTCGAATTTAGCAGTTTTTGTGATTTCTAAATTTTTGTAAGTATTATTTTTTCATTTATTTTTCATTATAATTTTCAAGTTTTTTATTTTTTTGATATTTTTCTATTTTTTTTAAAATTTCAAATTCTTCTGATTTCAAATATTAGATAATTTTCAACTCAAATTGACTTCTTATCGAGTTTAGTTTCTTCTTTTTTTTTTTAATTTTCGAGTTTCAACAATAAATTTAGATTTTTCTTCAATTATTGTGTATCTAATTTTTCAATTTAATTTTTTTCATTTTTATTTTAATTTCAAACTACAAAAACTTTTTTCCAATTTTTCACTCATTTTCAGTTTGATTTTTTTTTTAATTTTTAAATTTCTTTAGTTTTAGTTATTTTGAAATGGTTAATCATTTGCAACTTGAAATCTTCGTATTTCAGGTCTCAATTGTTTGTAACTTTTTATTTACTTACATTTGTCAAATTTCTTCCAAATTTCTCAAGTTTCCATTTTCCTCTCCTATAAAATTTTTATGGGTGTAAAACTATTCCATCGTAGTACCTTTACCTATTATTATTCGAAATTTCATTTTAACTTTTAGTTCTTTACTCACTTTTAATTCAATTTTTTTTCTTAGTTATCAAAATTTCTGACTTCTGCAACTTTTCGTTGTTTTTTTTTTCAGTTTTATCAGTTTCCGATTTTCAATTTAGTGTACTTACTACCTCGATTTTTATTCTATAAAATGTTCAATAATTTTAAAATAAATTTGAGTTTTTTTTTAAATCAGATTTTTCCAGTTCTGATTTTTTTTTTCATTCATGAGGGGAAGTTTTTTTTTTTTTTAATTTTTATACCTATACAACTTTTCAATTGTAATATTTTTCTGTGGGAAGTGTAAGTAAAACATTCAACACTCAAATTTTAAATTATCAACATAATATAAATAATTTTAATAAACGACGACGAAAAAAAATCTAACACATACCTACTTACCACAATCTCGAAAATACTCTTCAAAATATAACCAAACATTGTAAAACTCACCTGTAACAAAAAATCAAAGGAAAAAACAAATTAGAACATTTCAGTTGATCAAATATTTATGAAACAAAGTATTAAGTAGTACTTAGTACCAACACTATAATGAATTGATTTTCCATCATTTTAAATTTTTCTCAATTTTTTCAATTAATATGGCATTCTGATTTTTTAAAGTTTTTTTTTTCTTTATTTTTTTAGAATTTTTAAATCAAGTAACTATACCTATTGTACTTGAAATTTTCCGATTTTTTATGATTTCCTAATAATTATTATCAAATTTTCAAACACTGCATTAAATTCACACAATCACTTCTAAGAAGAAACCTTCGAATGATTTCGAATGATTCAACGAACAGCAGCGCTATGAAGCATATAGGGCCATAATATCGACGAAACATTTGCTTGGTTTGAGAACTCAAAGTAAGATTCTCGTTATATTAAAAAAATGGCGAACAAGACGAGACGTAGTAAAAAGGACGATACCGAAGAAGAGTGGTACATACACGTACGTGAAAAAAGACGGCCTTTTTTTTCTGCCACACAATTACCATTTCTCATTTTCGCTGAAGATACGTAGTGGGTATCATTTTAAGTGTACAGACGAGTTCTTTTTTGTTTGCTTCTCGCTCTAAAATAATTTTTAACACGGGTTACATTATTTTTTTGATATTAATTTGGCTCTCGGATGTGCCACTATATTGTTGTATTTTTCCACGTACTACACATCAACGCTCGTGTTTTGTTCTTTTTTTATACAGTTAGCGCGCCGAAGAAGCTGGAAAATATAAGGAAAACGTGGACTCCTGGCGCAGTATTCTCACGACGTTATTGTGGCTTAAAAATTGATAATTTTGCACCACATTTACGTTCGTGTGTGGTAAATCCTTATTCTGAGGCGTTTTGTGAGCGGTGAAAATCATAAAACTCACTGATTGTGGCAGTTTTTCAATTTATCTCTATTTAAACGAGTTTAGCATCGTGTTAATTTAATTTTCATCTCAATAGCAACGCCAACGTACCGCATGCGGAAAAGTCTATCTGCGCTTGAGGTTTTCATCGAATGCGAAAAACTATTTTTAAATGAGTGTACGTATAAAGTACGACGCACGGGGTAGGCGTTTTCAAAAGTTGTCAACTTTAGGTTTTCATTTCGTCGTGAATTTTCGTCTCGAATATTGTATACTTTTTCATATACCAGGAATAGCTAGACTATACATAGACAAAATAAACGTAAGACGAAACGAGACGCGAACTGAAATAAATTCCAGTAGTTGGGCGAGTTATTTTTTTTATCAAACGTTTTACCGTTGACATGTGGTATATTTTTATAAATCGTAAATTTTTTTATTACTGCTATAAATTAAGCCGGAGACCTATCTGCGTAAGGTTATACTTGGGCAACGTAAACTTAATATTTTTACCCTTTTCGAGCTGGTAGATTCGGTCATAATCTCGTTGTTATGTATTTTATTACAAAAGGTCGAGCGCTTTCTTAGATCTGTAAAAGCTCAACTTGGTTAAATTTTTTTTATTAGATGAGACCGAGTACGTGATATTTTACGGTATACTATTTTACTCGAAAAATATATTTCTTCTTCTTGAGAGACTTCAAAGCGTCAATTCACGGTGTACAATGTTGCGTGATTCGAATGCACGGAATAATACCATAATATACGTATGAGATGGGGAAATACGCAACGATTTTTATAAAATCATCGAGTCGCAAACGAGATGGAAAATTGTTGAATAATTATTGTATTATTACGCAAGCATATTTCCAACGAGTATTTCTAGATTATACGTATTCAATATACATTAATATCATTTTGATCGATATTCAAAACAATTAGGAAAAATCAAAAAATAAATCATACAATAAATATTGATGGAAAAATACTAAAAATTCATTTAAAAAATAAATGATACCGAAGAAAATTTTTAAGATGAAATTTGAAGAAGATTATTCAAAAAAAAAAAATATAATTATATATAATTTATATTAAAAATACATGTTGAGAAAAAAAAATTCAAACAATTCTCATGAAAGAAGTTTGTGAGAAAATTTAAAAGATAAATTCTGATATTTTTTTGAAAAATAATTAGAAAAATAAACAAAAATAAAATAATAAATTGTGATATGGAAAATTTCAAAAATGACCAAGGTAGGTACCTAATTTTTGTAAAAATAATTAAAATGTGAATTTTGGTAAAATATATAGGTTATACCTACTGAAATTTTAAGAGAAAAAATAAAATCAAAAACCATCAGACACACTTTTCAACTAGACAATCGACAAAAATGGAGAGGAAAAAAATACTTACATTCTTATTTTATAAAAAAAAATTAAATTAATAAGATGAACAAGAAATTTAAAAAAAAAATAGAAAAAATTTTACAAATAAATTTTATGTTAGGTATTGTTATTCACACATTTAGAAACCAAAAGATTAATTTTATATTTAGTGTAAGAGCAGATAAAATAAATTTTAATTCGAAAAAAATTATAAAAAATAAATTATGATGGGTAAAATTGGAAAAAATTCTTGAACCAAAGATAAATGTTAAGGAAATTAGAAAACTGGCAAAATTCAAGAAAAAATATGAGACGAATCTAAAAAAAAAAGAATGTTTGAAGATATTTCACAAAATAATAAATAAAAAAAATGTTGGTAAGAAAATCAAAAATATGAAATTTTAATAAAAGAAATTCAAAACAATCATAAGAAAATTCAAAAAACCAAACGGTAGTGGAAAAATAATATTATATTCATAGGTAAATTAAAAATAAAATGCCAAAAAAAATATTTTAGAAATAAATTTAATGCGAAAAAATTCAAAAATATTAGCTAGGTATGAGAAAAATAAAAAAATTTAAATTAATTTAAAAAATGAAAAAATAATAAATAAAATAGGTAGTAAAAATTCATTGAAAAAATAAATGTCAAAAAAATAAAATTTTGATGACCTTTTTTTTAAAATGTGATGGTGAAAAATATCCAAAAAATTCTTATGAAAGAAGTTAGTTGGTAAGAAAATTTAGAAGATAAATTCTGATGATTTAAAAAAAATAAAGAAGAAAAATAAGCAGAATAAAAATACCTAGTGAATTTTTATTAAAAATTCCCAAAATTACCTAATTTTTATGAAAATGATCAAAATTTACTTTTAAAAAAATATTTGTACTTTTTTTTCAAAAGTCCAACAAAATATAAAAAATATTATAAAAGAGAACAAAAACATGATATAAAAGGCACAGAAATCTTCGCAACCACCTCCTCCTCCCCTGATACATGACAGATCACCCCTATTTTCAGTTTTGAAAGATTTCAATCATTTTCAATCACTTCAATCTATAAAAAAGATAACCCTAAAATTCTAAACAACATCTATCTGAAAATTTAAAAGGTTAAAATTTTAAAAGAAATACATGAACAATAATTTTTAACAACTTTTGAAATTTTTGAAGAATTAAAAGGATCGTTCTACTCAATAGTTTGTAAAAAAAAAAATATATGATTTTTTTTAGTTCCTCCAATAAAAATGTTACCTCATAAAAAACATTAAATTTATAACAATTAATCAATCAGATTTCAAACTTTAAAAATAGTAATAAGTAATAATAGGAAACTTTGAACAATCTCGAAAAGTTTTGCAAAATTTGAAAAAACTTGAAAATGAATCAGAAAATTTGAAAGAAATTGTAAAAACATTTTAAGAGATTGAAAAAATTTCAAACGATTTCAAAAAATTTCAATTTTTTTCAGGTAGTTAGAGAATTATAATCGATTTCAGACAAATTGAAAGGATTTAAAAAATAAAAAATAAAATGAGAATTTAAAAAATGGCTAGAAACTCTAAAATGACATTTTTTTTAATGCCTCCTTAAATGAGATGATCTGACGAATTCTGTTTTTTTTTTTTTTTCAAAAAATATTACTATTAATAACGATGATAACACTTGCCAACCAAAGGCATAAAACCCATTCTGTAACATTTTGGAATTTTTTTTTCAAATTTTGATTTTTGGCAAATCAAAAATTTGAGGGCTCTTACGCGATCGGAAGATATTATTCGATCTGATTAATTTTTGTTTTATTTTTCATGTCTCACCAAGACGTAACTTTTCCACGGTATTACATTTTGAAAATCAAAAATGTTTGATTTTCGGCCCACCCTACTCTTTACTCAAGAAAAAAAATTGTTTCAATTTTTTTGAAGCCTAATTTAAAATGCTGCGTGCGCTATCTGCAAATCCATGTTTTTTTTTGAGATTTATCGAAAAATTATTTGGTTTTTGTAAGTATTTCTTCACTTGTTTAAACTGAGATGGGAATTCTTTAAAAAATAACGAAGATTTTTTTTTCTTCGTGTCGTCCACATTGTGAAGTAATATTTTACGTCAGCAAATCCGTCCAATTTTAATTTTTTTATCAGCTCGAGTAATGGTATTATATCTATATACCTTTTACCTACCTACTAGTGAAATAAAAAATAATAAAAAAAATAAATAAAAATAAAAAAACTCTGACGCAGCCTCTGCGTCAGAAAAGCTGATTTTTTTTCTGGTTCTTCTTATTCTTATGAATGCTCCATCAATTATTGTTGTCTTATCCTTCTACTCATATCATTGTAACTCTAATCAAATTTTTAAAATTTAGCTAAATTATGATGGAACTCATTTTCTTTCCAATAACTATACCTACTCTAACAAATTGATAATGTTACTGGATTCAATTTTCTTAATAAACTGTTTATTGGAAAATTGTGAAGAATGAATAAAACCAAACACAACAAAAAAGCTAAAAATAATTGAAAAATCTTTTAAAAATATTCGTTCGCGAACTACTGATTCATTTGTACTAATTGTCCACAAACAACTGATTTCTGATTCATTTGAAATTTGATCGATCAGTTCAATTGAAGTCGTTCACGAACGACTGATTCATTTGAACGAAACGTTTGCGAACGACTGATCCATTTGAACGAATCATTCGCAAACGACTGATTTATTTGAACGAATCATTCGCGAACGACTGATTCATTTGAACGAATCGCTGATTCATTTGAATGAAACATTTGCAAACGACTGATTCATTTGAACGAATCGTTCGCGAACGACTGATTCATTTGAACGATTGCTATTTTGAATAAATTTTGATCTCTACTACAGAAAAGGTTATGAACAAATTTCACCCATCTGCCATATTTAAGGAGCTAATGAGCTTTGAAAATTTTGATCGCGGATATCTCGTGAACCCGCAAACCGATTTTGCTCAAATTCAATAGGCTTCTATTCCCAATGACCCTCTACCATTGACATAAATTTCAAGTAATTCCATCAATTATAACTCGAGTTATCGCACCAACAAATTTTAGTCTATACATACATACATATATATAGTTATATATAAAGAAATACCAAATTGCGAAATTGGTGTCAATCGTCATATTTTGTCATAAAACGTCGAGAAATATCACTCCCACCCTCCACTGCTACCAACGGGTCAAATTTAATAGCTGATTTTTTCGAAGAAAAAAATCAGCTAAAAATAGAGGAGTGTTTTCAATGTATCCTTGGCATCTATTTCAATGGTTTTACACCTAATTATAAATTCAATGTTTTTTTGTGTTTTTTTTTTTTTTTTTCGATCCCACTCGAATTCAATAATTTCATCCCATTAAAAAAGAGGAAAAAGATTAATTTACGAAAAATTGGTTTCCTAAAGAAATATTCAAGTAGGCTGTATTTATTTTTTGGCATTTAAGTACCAAGTAGAGAAATTCGATAATAAAGAAAAATGCGGTCAATTAGTACTTATTGGAGAAAATAAAGACGAAGAAAAATCTTCTTAGCGATATTTTATCGCATTATGTATCGGTATCGGGTAAGAAAACATCTTGTTAATTATAGCGTGAAAAGCATAGTACCACTTTACTCCTTGGCACATCTAATCTTTCGCGAGAACAATTACAAAAGGAAAGCATTTTAGCAAAGTCGCGTGTTACAATTCTTTTCGTTTTGTACATGTTTGTTAAAATGAAACCATTAAAAGTCGAATAGCGTTGTTAATATTTCACCACGTAGGTAGCGAGCTTTTACTGTCTACACCAAGAATGTATTTCGAATGGCGTTGTTGCGAATACCACAGTCATATATGAGAATTTTTAGACTACCTATGTTGATTTTGTCGACTTCATATATTGTAGGTATACTTATATACCTACCTAGAAGCTCTAATAAAAAAAAAGTTGTATCATTTCATTGCTACCTTACTCTAATTGCGTATAAAATATCGAATTTAATACGTGTGTTGCGAATACACGAAAGTTCTGAGTAAAACTTGAGAGAAGTATTTACAGGTAGGCGTATATTTCGCTTTAATGATGACATAGTGTTTGAAATACGATAGTAATGATTTTATTCGAGTAAACGGCGTGATTTTCAAATAACGAAGTCGCTCGACCAAAGTGTATACATTTATATATCGCATAAGCCACAAGAAATGATAAATGCCATATACATTTATTTTTAAATTACGTCAATTTGAAACCGCGGGTTCGTTTGTACAAAAATATTCTTCCCTTTTTTTCATTTTAGGTATTAATAATACATTTGGAATAGAAATTACACCAAAAAACCCGCCGTTCAAGTTACCATGACAATAAACGTAATAATTCAAGTAATGCATATTAAATTGTCTGCCATGTTAATCTGTTTATGTTTACGACTTACACGACGGCCACCATTCGATGTGATTATTTCTCGAACAAATTTTTTTTGCCCTGCAGTAAGTTAGGTAACTTTAAAATGGGAAAAATTTATTAAAGTTTTAACTAAACGAGACGCTATACATATATCTATTTCTATGCACTGAAAAAAATGAATTTTCAAAAACCGTAATGAGTCTGGGTAAAACACAGTAATTTTAGGACACGTCGCCAGTTTTAGAATCATTCCGGTGAAAAACAGAAAATATTCAGTTCTATTCCAGAATGATTACGGAAAAACAGAAAATATTCAGTTCTATTCCAGAATGATTACGGAGACTCCGTAATCACTCTGTAATCTATTACAGAGTGATTACGGAGTCTCCGTAATCATTCTGGAATAGAACTGAATATTTTCTGTTTTTCCGTAATCATTCTGGAATAGAACTGAATATTTTCTGTTTTTCACCAGAATGATTCTAAAATTGGCGACGTGTTCTAAAATTACTGTGTTTTGCCCAGAATCATTACAATCCATTTTTTTCAGTGTGGTTGACAAGGGATCCCTTAATACGTAGGTATGTACAAGTAGAGTCATTTGTGAAGAATTTTTTATTCATACAGGGTGTTCCAACAACGTCTTCCTATTTCCAACAAGAAGATTGGTTAGTGTTGGTGTGTAACACCTTCAGATTATATGTATAAATGCTCCAAATCATTCAAAAAGGAAGTTATAACAGCTTATAAGGTATGTAAATAGCTTTTTGAGTTCTGGGGAAGCAGAACAGCGTAACTACATTTGGATGGTAAATTCTTCTCAAAAACGTGACTGAGAAAAAAAATTTAAAAAATAATTTCTTGTGGAAAATTTGAATAGGAACAACTTTTGTATGGAATATTTATTCATGCAATCAAAAAATGAAGAGTTATTTATGAAAACCTCCAAAAAAGATTAAGAAACAGCCTTAATTATCCTTGAAAAATATCATCGTCGAGAGAATAAAATTTTCAAACAAAAATTTATTTTTAAAAATTGAACTTTGAAATTTTAATAAATTTTTTTACATTAAAAAGTCTAAAATTGAGTAGATAGAAAAGTCAGAAAAAAGTATAATATTTACGAAATCGTAGCTAAGTAAGTATTTTTTGAAAAAAAAGTACAGCGAATAAGTATTTTATTAGGTAGGTAGGTAGGTAGGTAGGTATGTATGTATGTATGTATATATATTTTTGAATAATTCAAATAAAAAATATGGAAATGCAAATCGATTTTTAATAAAGTCAAAATATTACGTACCCTACCTACCTAGAAAAATTGAATTTTTTTTGGAAAATAATCAATTTTATAAATCTTGAAAAAATCACAAAAATACCTACTTATTAAAAAAAAAAAATTCATAAAATATTTTGATGGAAAATTTAAAAACGAACCATAAATTTTAGTTTGAAGAATTGTGAATTTTCTTCTGATTATCAGTCTTTAATTAAAAGTAATTGAAATTACTCGTTTGTTGATTTTTAGGCTCATTTTATTGATGACTTCCTATTTTTGATTGTGTGGAAAAATCTGTACCTATTTTATTTTTTACGTCAAACGAATCTTTCAAACATATATTTTTTTTAAAAATAATTTTTGTTTGAAACCAATTTAAAGGGGAGAAAAATTAGTTCGACAAAAATGGAGTTTATTTTGAAACTGTTTCTTTTTTTATTTTCAGAAGCACTTTTTTTTAAAATTTGTAGGTGGTTTCGCAGATTTTTTTTTCAAAATTTAGTTAGTTCAAAATTTCAATTCAAAGCAGAATGGAAATTTTTTCAAAAAATATGGCTGAAAGTGATTATACCTACATGAAATTTCAATTCAAAATAAAAAATTTTCAAACTTCATATTAAATTAAACTTTTTTAGACTCTTGTTGAATTGTTTCAGATTTACTGGAAAAAAATCATTTAAACCAAAAGTGAATCATTTTTTTTCCAAATTTGAAATTTTTTGACATTTTTATTACCAGCCAATTTTTTAAAATTTTTAGCTTACTGTTTATGGAATTTAAGTATACTTACCTCGGTAAAAATGAGGTAAAATACGGTGTAATCGAGTGAAAATAGGGTTACAAAAGAAAAACTAGGGTAATTAAAGTAAAATTGGTAAAATAAAATAAAACCGGGTAATTAAAGTAATGTAAAAGGCAAAACGGTGCAATATGTTCGGGCCTGAAGTAAATTAGAGTAATTATTATGTAAATCCCATATTATACTTTGAGGCTTTAGAATGATTATTATCTATTTTCAGCGATAGATTAATATACCTAGGTATTCCAGAAAATAAGGCGAGGACAAGAGAAATTTAAAAAAATGAAATTGCCACAATGCTTCAAAAATTGGAATTTCTTAATAAGTTTGTAAAGCTGTGCAGAGCCTTTATTTTCAAAGATGGACAATTTTTCACACAACTTTCTTTTGTTTCACTCAAAAAGTTGCACCTGTTGCATATATTTTCTCAGCGGAATTTTTCAGTAATTTTCAGGTCTCGCTTGTACTCCTCAATAAATTTAGGAAAGCAATACTTTCGACAAGAATAATTCCTTGTTATGTATAACGCTTTTGATATTTAAAGTGCTGTCTACTGCCATTTTTGGAAACTTTTTTAAATGCAGTGTTGTCAATTAATTTTACTTACAAAACACAAATTCACAAGCCTCTGTACCACTGCATTTACAAAGATCTTCCTACTTTAGGGTGTTTCATAATGTCATTTTTTTTCGAAATGTCAAGGTGCCTCTGAAAATAATTCTGTCGATGTGAAATTAACTTCCTGAAAATTTTTCTTCAAAAGAATCATTTTGAGTGGTGGCGCAGAGCCCTTTTTATTGAGAAAACAAAAAAAAAAATCAAAGAATTGGGATTGAATTTTTTTCTTTAAAATTTTCAACCAACTGCATGGTCACTACATAGATATTTTTACCCAACAAGACAATTTTTGGTGGTTTTTCATCTTTACCCCTGTTTTTAAAGGGCCATAAGAACCCTTTTTTCACGTTTCTTGAAAAAATAGTTAAAAATCAGCTAGAATATTTTTTTTTTTTGGGATCGAAGTGATCTAACATAACTATACATATTTTCACACACAAAAAAACATTTATGTCGAATTTTCTACTTCACCTCAATTTTTAGGAACCCGTCTTTTTGGAAAAATGGCAGATGGGCACGTTCATGTATAGTTATTGAAAATTGAGGTAAAGTAAAAAAATTGACATAAACGATTTTTTTTTTGAGGGGGGGAGGGAGGGGTAAAATATGTATGTTAAGACTTAATTGATCCAAAAAAATCATTCTCACTATTTTTTTTTTCAAGAAACCTAAAAAAAAAATCAACCACAATTTTTTGACTTTAAAAAAAATTGTTTTCTCAAAAAAATGGGCTCTGCGTCATCAATCTAAATAATTTTTTTGAAGAAAATTTTTTAGCGAGGGAGTTAATTTTACACCAAAATAATCATTTTTAGAAAGCCGGAGCTTGACATTTCGAAAAAAAAAATGAAATTATGAAACACCCTAATGTGTACTGTGTACCTATTTAATTAAACCCAAATCTCAAAATTGAGTATGTTTCACTGGACACCCTGTATGGTTGACAAGGGATTGCTTCATACGTATAGGTCTAGGTATATAAAGCTATTTGTGAAGAACTTTTATTTATATACCTGTAAAACTTTTTAACACGTTGATCATTACGAGTAAACTTGAAGCCATTTACAAAGCTATAAAAAAGACACATACTATTTAATTCCTAACAACTTGTACATTTTTTCTCAACTTTGAAATTTTTTTCATTCTGGTAAAGAGAAAAAGTCACCACCGCATTATATGGAGAAAGATCGACCTTCGTCAAGTTCATAAAAACCATATCAGAATCCAAGTACATACCGAATTTTCGCACCAATACCCATTGAAAATTTTACAAACGAGACATTGCATCGTCAAGGTTACAAAATGTGAAAAATTCCACATTTACATAAATGGCGATTTTCATCCAGAACCATAGCGTATTACCATGTTTTAACCATCGATGGCGAGACCATATTACAATATACCAAAATGTACGTAGTTTACCGAAGATTACGTACATTGTAATTTACTGGGACTGCGCGGGATCGCGTTCGAGTTAATTTATACAAAAATACCACGCGAGTGTAACCTTGTACGTATATTTTATAATGCGTATGGAAGAGCTGAGCTATACATATAATTGTGTAAATATATGTGTGCTCGACTTCTCTGTGTGCCGGATTAAGAGAAAACCCATGTCTGGTACAAGTGTTCTTGATCTGGCGCCCTTAATCGATACTTACAGCCGGCGTGTCAAGAGTGTGTAGCCAAAGTTGAAACGATGATACGTGCTCAACGGGTTATACTACAATTCCAAGTAAAGGGGTGAATTAGATTTAGCGTTGCGATTTGGCGCATACAAAGACTTAGGTTATAGAGATAGAAAGCGAAGTTGATAGAATATTCAAATCTTTTCACGTCTTTGAATTGCTTTGCTGCGGTGTTTTAATTTGACGCGGTGCTGTTTTGGAGACAGATTGGAAGGGGTAATGACTAATGATGATGAGGAGGGAGGCGAATTTGAAATTTACATTAGAAAATTTTCGAGAAAAAGTACAGGTAACTACGATTGATTTTAATTGTTTAGTAGGGTTGAGAAGGGAAGATTATGAAAAATGCACCCTTTAAAAATTTTAATTCCTTTTTTTCTTGAAATTTAAACAAAAAATTAAAGATTAGAAAATTTTTAATATGTGGCTAGACTTTGAAAAGCAAACAAATTTTTTACTATCGCTCGACTTTTAGCCCTAGAGTTTTTAAAATATAGAGTCGGGAAAATTGGTCCTGGCTGAAAATTAAACTTTGCGATGAGAAAAAATTGAAATTTGTTGTCTTAGCAGAAATTTTAATATCTACCTTCGAAAAGAAACAATGAAAAATTAGCCTTGACTAAAAATTTAAATTAAAATCTTTTCTTCAAAAAAAAAAAGATATCACGTTTCAATAGAATTTTTAAAAATGAAAACATTTGGATTTTAATTAAAATTTAAAGAATCGACCTTGAATAAAAAATTAAAATTTTGGTGATTTTTTTTTCAAGCAAAAAGTTGAAATAAGCATGTTACGACAAAATTTTGGCTTTAAATGAAATTTGAAAAATTGCCCTTGACCAAAAAAATCATACTATTCAACAAAATTTAAAACAATTAATAAAAGTTGCCTTTGAAAAAAAAATGAAAAATTTGCCTTGACTAAAAATTTAAATAAAAGATCGTTTCTCCAAAAAAAAGGAAATGAAATTCACATTTCAAAATTTTTTTTAAAAATCAAAAAATTTGGGTTTTAAATAAAATTTGAAGAATAGACTCCGACAAAAAAAAATTGAAAAATTAGCCTCGACCAAAAATTCAAGTAAAATTAAAAAAAATTAAAAAATGGGTTTTAATAAAATTTTATGAATTAACCTTCAACTTAGACTGAAAAATTGAAATTTCAAGGAATTTTTTTCAAGCGAAAATTGAAATAATCATGTTACAACAAAATTTTGGGTTTAAATAAAATTTGAAAAATTGTCTCTATGGCTAAAAGTCCATTAAAATATATTGCGTCTGAAAATAATTAAAAAATTAGCCTTGACTGAAAATTCAACTTGGCATCCCTAAGTTATTCAACCATATGTTGCTCAATAGCGTTAATTGTTATTTAAGAATGTTAAAAATCCCTTTTTTATGTAATACTGTTATGCCTACGCGCAATC
The DNA here is from genome assembly GCA_959613365.1 of Balanococcus diminutus. NCBI lineage: Eukaryota > Metazoa > Arthropoda > Insecta > Hemiptera > Pseudococcidae > Balanococcus > Balanococcus diminutus. Next base: position 29,231,492 of record OY390718.1, on the reverse strand, counting down.
CTAGACTAAGACCTAAGTTACTTCAAGATATTATAATTTAATTTGTTTTCGCTAGTGTTAAGTACTAAGTGTACTGATCACGTTTGATAAATAAATAATATTTAAATTTAGAAAATTGTTTTCTTTTATTTCCATTATCAAGTAGTTAAGCCCGAGCAGCACACTCGACAAATAATCGAAATAAAAAATCGACAGAATATCGAATTCGATAAAGTGTCGCGTTAGTTCCGCATAAATCGTGAAATTATCTTTCGATATATAGATAGATTATCGACGAATTATAGTTAATAAAAATTTCGAGATTATAGTAAGATATTTTATCGATAATCTATCTATAATATCGAAAGATAATTTCACGATTTAGGCGGAACTTTCGCGACACTTTATCGAATTCGATATTCTGTCGATTTTTTATCGATTTTTTATTCCGATTTTTTGTCTTTTACTAGCTTTTTTCTATAATTAAAAATCATTAATTAGCATAATTAATACATTAAACTTTGCCTAAACACATTATTCATGTTACGGTAAGAGGATCATTTCAGAAAAAGTCAAAAAAAAATTATAAAAAATCTGCCACCCGTGGGGCTTGAACCTTCTACCTCCTGCATGGTAATCCTCTTCCTTAACCACTATGCCATACCTTATCGTTGAGGAATTAGCAATAAAACGCTTATAATAGGCAGTTTAGTACTTCCAGACGTGTTGGACTTAGAAAAATTTTCACCAATTTGGAAATAATTTTAAATATCGTCACAAAATCGTTGAAAAATCGTTCGACAAATTTCAGATTATTTGTCGATAATGTAGTTTCAAATATCGCCACAAAATCGTTGAAAAAACGAATTCGAGGAATTTCATATTACGTGTCGATAATATAGTTTCAAATATCGTCATAAAATCGTTTAAAAATCGAATTCGAGAAATTTCAGATTACGTGTCGATAATAAAGTTTTAAATATCTTCACAAAATCGTTAAAAAATCGAATTCGAGAAATTTCAGATTATTTGTCGATAATATAGTTTCAAATATCGTCACAAAATCGTTAAAAAATCGAAATCGAGAAATTTCATATTACTTGTCGATAATATAGTTTCAAATATCTTCACGCAATCGTTAGAAAATCGAATTCGAGAAATTGCATATTATGTGTCGATAATGTAGTTTCAAATATCTGCACAAAATCGGTGGAAAATCGGAATCGATAAATTTAATATTCTTTGTCGATAGTATCGTTGACGAATATCGTCATAAAATCTTAATAATATCGAATTCGATAGTTTTTAGATTTTTTGCCTATGAAGTTGTACCGATAAATCTTTATAATATCGTGAGAACATCTATAGATTTTCAAACGATTTTTTATCGATACGTTACATCTTCCGATATTATCGATCGAGTGTGCCGCTCGGGAAATTCGTTTTAAATAAAATTTAAAGTACATTTTGAAAAAAAAAATTTTTAGGTAATTTTTATAAACTTTATTTTAATTTAAATTAGAAAAATAGATTTTCATAAAAAATTCAAGTTTAAGCCAAATAGAAGTCGAGTTTCTATCAAGATGAGTTTTAAAATTTTTGTAAACGTTACTTTTGAATATGAAAAATTTTACCAAAACTAAAAATCCCAAATTTGACAATATATTTTTCAATTTAAAAAAAAAAAGTAAAAAATTCGTCTCTGAAAAAAGTTATAGTTTTTGAATAAAATTTTAAAAATATATTTTTGATGAAAAAAATTGTAACATTCGCCTATTTTTCAAGATACCTAATTCAACAAAATTTAATTCTGAAGAGGATCTCAAAAAAAAAAAAAAAAAAAAAAAAAATGAAAAACAAAATAAAACATTTTTGTTTTTAACAGAAAAATTTAAAAAAAATGAAAAATTCTACAGGCATAGGTACCTTAAAAATAGTCCATCATTCTTGAAATTTTGAAGAAAAAAATGGGTTGAGAATGGCAAAATTCAAAAATTTATAACTAAACCCCTTATTTTGGGCACATTTAAGGGGCTAGAGGGAGCCAATTTTTTTCACTAGTGAGTTTTTAAATCATAAAGATCAACTATCACTAAAAAGTTTGAAAATCTCCGCCGAAGGGCTATTCACCCTCCTAAACTGGGCATCTTCTTTAAAAAAATAATTCACGAAAGAAAATTTTAAAATTAGGTACCTACTAAATTGAAAAGAATTGGATGTTAAAAGGAATATATTTTTTTCCAAGTTTTTAAATAAATTTTAAAAAAGCTTCTTTCAGTGAAAATCATGTTTCAGGGGTTCCAAGATATATTCCCACACGTAAGGAACGAATTGACCAATATACTTAAATATAACTAGAAATAATAAACCTTATTAATTACCATTTCAAGCGGAATAAAGTAAACATCTCGTATCGAGCTTAAGTTTGCAAAACAATTATTACCTTTCTCGAAGAACACCACCTTAATTCGAGTTGTGCATTTTAATACGTAACTACCCGTAAATAAATTTTCTATTCGCACCAACATAATTTGAATAAAGGATAGTTAAATATATATGTACTTGTACTTAATGGAAATTTTCATCTCAATGATTCTGTGCAAAGATAATCTACGTAGTTCCTGGTTTTTTGAACCCGACAGGCTATAAATAAATTTTGGCATATTTTCGGAATTGTGAACTATATTGGAAAAGTCGATACCTATATAAATGACGTATAAAATTTCCGCTGTTGGAAAAAAACATTTGACGCGTATTAAACCGCAAACAAGAAACGTTACTTTTTCATCCGACAAACTGACAACCAACCTATTTCTTTTCATTTTATAATCTTATTTATTCATTTAAAACTAAATAAATAAGGACCAGACGAATTCATATTTTTCTTTAAATTCTCCTCGACACGACTCCGCGTTTCTCTTTTTGGCTTCAATTCGAAAATAAAACGACGAAATTAGTTTCTTTTTTGAAAAATTAAATTTCCAAAATCCAAACCACCTACTCGTACCTCGCGTTTTACCTTTTGTTCGTAAATAAAGCTATGAAAATGATTCATCAAAGAATGGTTCTCATAATGAAGTTAAACGTTCTACGCGGTAACTTAATTTTCGGCGAAAATACTCGCCCCAGTGAAAACAAGTAGCAAGCGTTTTTCAACTCTTATATAAAATTTAGGTTTTAAAAACATCATCATCGAAGAATTAGATTAGTCATTCGTGAAATTTATTGCTTCTATTTAAGGGTAAATTTTACGCTACAAAAGTTTCGATACGCATTTTACACTTGAATTGCCGCACTACAACATTTTAATCTTATGAAATACCTCGATACCGAAGTATAACTTTCCATAAAAATTCAACTTTTCTATTTGATACTTTTCCTTTTCCGTATTTTTACCTTGGAAAATTTTTAATGTTTTTTTTTTCTCTTTAATTTGTATTACTCGGAGTTTTTCCCATTTTTATTATTTTTTTTCCTCCAAAACAACTCGACAAGTTTTTATTTCTTTCCACCTTTCTGTTCCCCTTCGTCGGAAAAATTTAATTTAATTTTTAATACCTACGTACCCACTTGTACGTAATTTCGAGCCGAGATTATTTTTTGGAATAGCCTTTCAGCCGTTTTAGTTTGATTAAGGGAGAGAAAAGGGGATGGGTGGATTTTTGAGAATTGAAATTTACAGTGTGGATAATTATGTTGGCAGTGTTGTTGTAGTTGTTATTATTATTGTTGACTGTTCTATTGAAAATATTTCTTAATTTTGTGAAACAATTTTTTTTCAAATTTTGCTAGAAGCCAAATCCTTAACTTTTCTCCCAAGAATAATTTTAGAAATTTTGTTCAAAAAATAATAATTTTTCAATTTTGTTATTGAAACAATTTTTCCTGAAATTCCATTTGAAACAGAATTAGGTATTTTTAATTTGGTCAGAACGTAAATTTTTTAACTCTTGAAGGGTCTGAGTCTGGCCGAATAAGTAGACAAAAGAGACCCCCACTCCTATTTGCTTCGTGACCATTTTAAATGATGTCCCTCCAGAAAATTTCAACCCCCTGCCCCACCTCCTACCTATCGATTTTTGTCGATTAAAAAATTCTTCTTAAAAATTTCTTTCTCACTAAAAACCATCATCATGAAAAAAATCTCTTGGAATAAAATTATTTGGGATAAAAAAAAATCACATTTTTTGCATGAAATTCTTTTAAAAATCAAAAAAATCACATTTGAAAATCCTCTTTGTGAGAAACACATTATGACACCTGAAAAATCGAGAACTTTTTTCATCAGAATAATGAAAATTGTAAAAATCAACTCGAGAAATCAAAAAACGAGAAATTTTATTCCAGAAAGAATTGAAAAAAAATCCAAAAAATTGAAAGATATTTCTCATTCCAAAAAATCGAGAATTATTTCCTTTAAAAAAAATGAGGAGTACTTCCATTCCGGAACAACATTTTTTACTTGAAAAAAAACGAGATTTTTTTTTTCAACAAATCAAAAATGAATTCTTATTTCAAAAAAAGAGTTTTACTCACAAAATTTTTTTAAAAATTTTCTCGAAAAAAGAAGAAGAAGAAGATTGAAAAATGTTCTCTCCAATAATTGAAAAACTGTTTATCCAAAATATTTTTCATGAAAACAAAAATTGTTTTATTAAGTAAAAAATCGAGAAATTTTTTCTCAAAAAAAAAATAATAAAAAAAATAAATAAATAGATAATATACTCTCACTCCGGAAAAATTGAGAAATCTCCTACGTCCCTCCCCCAAAACAGATTTTTTCAAATAAAAAATATTTATGCTCCCAAGAAATGAGAAATTATATCCTACAAGAAACTTGAAAAAAAAAACATCTTGAAAACTGGAAGATTTTTTACTAAAAGAAAAAAAAATCGAAACAATTTTTCTGAAAAAATATATTTTTACTCCATGAAACTTCGAGAATTGAGAAGTCAAAAAAATAATAATTTCAATCAAGAAAAATTGAAAAATGTTTCCTTTCAAGAAAATTGAAATAGGCATAGGTACTTTTTTCTCAAAATACCTTAATATAACCTAAATAAAAAATACCCTCAAAAAACGAGATTATTCTAGAAAAAAAAAATTGAATAAAATTCAAAAAATTAGAAGATTTCTCACTCCAAAAAATTGAGAATTTTTTTCCTAATAAAATGAGAAGTACCATTTCAGAAAAAAATATTTTTTTTATACCTACCTACCTACCTCGTAGTCGTAGCTACCTCCTTGAAAAAAAAACGAGATTTAAAAAAAAAAAAAAAAAAAACGTTTTATTCAAAAAAAAAAATCAAGAAATTTTTTCTCAAAAAAATGAAAAATACATATCAAATTTATTCAGAAAATGCAATTTTTTTAGGTTCCTAATTCTGAATAAATTTTATTGAAAATTACTTTTCATATTTTTCAAGCCATTTTTTCCCTGAATTTTTCAAGCATTTTATACTGAAGAGAGGAAGGGCGAGGTCTGAACGATAAAAATGTACTCTCTTCTGAAAAATGTTTGGAATACGTTTTGTGAAAATTATCCATATGATATACGAATTTTCATTTTCATCATAAAATACGAGTATTTGAACTCCAACGGGGTGTAAATGTTTAAATTCCCCAAACCCGACCGCATTCCACACTGACACGCCTCTTAAAGCGACGGATAATAGTCTACGAAAATCAGTTTCTCTCTTATGGCATTTCTTTACAACACCACACAGTATCGTATACTCGTACGAACGTCGCCTAATACAAAAATATCCCTCTCAAAATCCTTCATAAATAGAGCAATACAACTTTTTCGTCCTATGCACAGAGGTGATACAACAGTTTCTCGAAATAAGTAAACACAACCGGCGAGCAATTGTACGTAAAAAAAAGGAAAAGATAAAAGTGGAATGTGCTTTCATTTGATGTATTTTTCTTTTCGTGGACCGAAGAAGAGAAAAAAAAGGTCTATCTCACCGATGATCGAAATTCGTTCTTTACTCATCTCGCAATAATAGCCCAGTTCATCGCTGGTACTTGCGCCGCAACGACGTACCTACGATTTAGCCGGCAAAAATAAATCGAAACGAAGTAAAATTACGTAAATTTTACGTTATTCTCGTTACTTCGTGACAAATTACCCGCCATTCGACTGAAAATATAAACTGAAATAGTATAACCGCGCGCGTAAATACTCGTTACTCTTTAACGATAATAATAAATGACCTTTTCTCGAACGAGTTGAAAAACTGATTTATTTACCGAAGCGTCGACAATTCATCACTTTATCGTTAACGCAAAAGGTGGTGAAAATTTACCCACACCAGGCAATACAAACGCTAAAATTTCCCAGATTGGTAGCGCGCAAATACCAACACACTACGAGTCGACGAAACTGCACTGTTTTCTTGTGCCCCTTCCGGACCCTCAGTCAATCTCGATTTCTCTGTCATCTCGTTTGGAAAGGTTTCCGTTCCGCTTTTAAAAAATTTAATCTTATCATATCCCCTTATACGTATAAGAATATAAAAATTGAAAAAAATTCAACTTTTCTCTCCTTATAAGCCATCGGCAACCGAACTTCTACCGGATCGAATGTTATCGCCTCAGTTCAGCGAAACAAACGTCGAGCGAAAAAAAGACCATCGAAAAGAAAAGAAAAGCGCGGAAAAATCGAAAAAAGTCATACGGAAAAACTTTTTAATCCCATTACATGTTCGTATTTGATACACTTTTTATTTCCAATAGGAAATCGACTTTTTCGGGGCTTTTTTATTTTTTCTAAAAGATTAAACGGCGGCGTTAAACGATAATAAGTCCTTTTCGCAATCTGTTTTTATCGTACATACAGAGCTAAATCCGACGACAATTCACAAAGGCCAAAGTGAAAATTCAAACCGTGTTGTGCTTACAGCTTAAAGGCAGGCAGTTGCGATTTAATAAAAGAATTAACAATCCATAGCGGATAATTGGCTTTCGACGAATTGTACCGATACCTTTTTTTTCCACCCTTGAGCTATAAATCGTCTCGTTTATTTTGTACGTTGAAAACTAAACGAAAAGTTCAATCGAGTTATAAAAAATGTACGAAAGAAAACAAAGCTTTTCTTTATAACTCGATTTGAATTCGTTTTAATTAAATATAGTCCTCTTAGCGGTGGTAATTCAGTGCCCTGCGCATATCAACAGACAGACGTAGGTACCTAATGACACACATATTTGTACAAAAAAAGGCGTAGCAGTCAAATCGTTATAAGAGAGGCGAATTTTTTCATACCCTTTTGAAAACATATACACTGAAACAGACTACAATAATATTCACATTTTAAAGCATGTCAAGAGTTGGGGATATCGTAATGAGCTATAATTTGGAATTAGATATCCCATATTCAAAAAAAAAAAAAAAAATGTCAATAATACCTATAATCACTATTAATTACTATTAGTTATAGACAGTCAAGAGGAAGACGGAAATCTTCGTGCTAGCAAATCCGTACCCAAAGTTGTCTCGTCCATGTAGAGCGCGCTGCTTGCAAACTCTCCCGGGTACTTCATGCGTTTTATACGCGTTTATATGGGGAAGGATGTGAAAAACACGTAATTTTTCATTTTTTAGGGGTTTAATTTTTTTTTGAGATTTTTTTTCTTCAAATATATTTTTTTTAATGCAATGTATACTAGCATTTACAGCAGAAAACTCATTAAATATGATTAATTTGTACATCTATATCCGTATTAAACAGTACAATACTACATAGGTAGGTACTTGATATTCAAAATTAGAGATGAGGGACATGTCCTATCTGAATTGTGATGACCAAAATTATTCCTACGACTTCAAGCAACAACTTTTGTTTGAAAAGTTTTTTAATTGGACCCTTCCCTCCGCCAATTTTTATTTTTAATAGCATAATATTATAGATAATTAGTATGCATAATCATGTCATATTTGATATTATTAAAATTGGAGGGGAAGGAAGGGTCTAATCGAAAATTTTATAATAACAAAAATTATTATCAAGACCTTAATCTACAACTTTCGCTTTGAAAAAATTTCAATTGGACCCACCCTGTCTCCCACCACCAATTTTGAATTTGTATCTTCGGTGTGTTGTGCAAAATCAGTGGGGAGGGAGAGCGGGAGAGGTGCAATTGAAAATATTTTCAACCAAAATTTATACGTTGAAGTCCTAGGAATAATTTTGGTCGATATAAAATTTTCGATTAGACCCTTCCTTCCCCTCCAATTTTGATAATAGACATGACCTTGGATACTTTATATGCTATTTAAAAAAAAAATAGGCGAAGGAAAGGGTCCAATTAAAAAACTTTTCAAACAAAAGTTGTTGCTTGAAGTCCTAGGAATAATTTTGGTTATTATAAAATTTTAGATTAGACCCTTCTTTCCCCTCCAATTTTGATAATAGACATGACTTGGATACTTTATTATATGCTCTTAAAAATAAAAATTGGTGGAGGGAAGGGTCCAATTAAATAACGTTTCAAACAAAAGTTGTTGCTTGAAGTCGTAGAAATAATTTTGGTTATTACAATAATTCCGATAGGACACGTCCTTCATCTCTAATTTTGAATATCAAGTACCTACCTATGTAGTATTGTACTGTTTAATACGGATATAGATGAACAAATTAATCATATTTAATGAGTTTTCTGCTGTAAATGCTAGTATACATTGCATTAAAAATATATTTGAAGAAAAAAAATCTCAAAAAAAAATTAAACCCCTAAAAAATGAAAAATTACGTGTTTTTCAAATCCTTCCTCATATAAACGCGTATAAAACGCATGAAGTACCCGGGAGAGTTTCCAAGCAGCGCGCTCTACATGGACGAGACAACTTTGGGTACGGAAATCAGTTATTTCTCCCATATAAGATTTCCGTCTTCCTCTTGACTGTCTATACTATTAGTTTAACCACTATTAAAAATTTAACAGTGATTAATAGGTACCTACTTATTGATTAATAGTACCTAGTAGCTAATAGTAGATTTCTAGTCACTATTACAATGATTAATACTTACATGATGAAGTGACTAATCATAACTACTAACCGAAAGATATAGTGACTAATAGTGATGGTAACTACTAATCAATTGATATAGTTTTATACTCGCAGGTAAACTGTCGTGCAAAACGTATATAAGCTACACGATGAATTTGTGATTTGTGGAGACATTCATATTAGGGCTCTTAGTCGCAGGGTTGCAAACTGTTTCGAACCACCACCAATAAAATTGTTTTGGTGGTGGTTTTCAAATGGTTTTCACCACCACCACAACCAATTGGAAAATTTGTAAAACCATAACCAAATCAAAACCGTTTGCAAGCAGAAAAAATGGAAAAACCATTTGATAAAACCACAAAAAAGAGCTTTAAAAAAACCTTAAAAAACCACCATCACCACCACAACCATTTAGATTTGAAAAACCACCAAATCAATTGAATCGGTTTCTTTGTTTTATGACTTTACTTTTATCCTAATTTTAATTTAGTCAGTTTCAAAGCAGTTAATTTTAAGGTGAAACTAATAGGTGCCATGATATTTCGTTCCTTTGATTTGTGAATTATGATTAATTAATTGATTATTTGATTACTCGTTTCTTTGCCAAATTGGCCATTAAATAAAGGTTTTTTCAATAACTTCTTTATTTTTTAATTCATTTCTTCTCTTTGTATTTGTATTTGATATTTGATTTCTCATCACTTCATCAGTAATTCAGTATAATTCTTAATTATTGAATTAGAATAATAGAATTAAAATTTAAAACATAGGAAATGGTTCCATCTGGTTGTATCAAATCTTCGTTAGTATATTTTTTGCTCCATTTAAAAACATGAAAAATCGATTGAAAACCAAAACCAATTCATTTGGTTTTGGTTTTACCAATTCATTTGGTTTTGGTTTTTGAGAACCACCACCAAAACCAATTGAAATGGTTTTGGTTTTTGAGAACCACCACCACCACCACCAAAATAATCAAAAGTTGAAATAACCAAAACCAAAACCAAAACCATTTCAAAAAAAAAACCAAAACCAAAACCAAAAACCATTTATTCGAAAATTTTCAAAACCACCACCACCACCACCAATTAATTCTCAAACGGTTCGCAACCCTGCTTAGTCGCCACAGAGATTAATAGTAAGTAGATACGAACTAAAATAATATTAATAGTGATTATTAGTAGGTACTAATTAGACTACTATTTTGTATGATGACCCTTGTACAAAAAAGTTAATAGTCACGAGTAAAAAAAAACACCTACGTAAGTATTAGTGTTTAATAGTATTTTCGACACTTTTAATCACTAGTAGAACTACTATAGTCACTAATAATCATTATAAGTGACTAGTAAGTATTATTACTAATGGTGACTAATAGTGTCAGAAATACTATTAAACACTATTATTTGTTTTATACTCGTGACAATGCGACATTCGTGACTAGTCGTGACTGTTGGTTTTTTTGTATATGGGTTCATTGGCCGGCACTTAATGTAAGTTCTCATAGTGCAAGTCTCCGAAGTAATTCAGTTGCTGATCGATGCACTAAGGAAGTGAGTTAACACATAACAATTTTATTTTTGACCCCACATCAGAGCAATAAGGGCACACATAAAACGTTGGTATCAGTGTGTCTGTGTCAAAATTAATTAATGTTATGATGATATACCCCGCAGAGAATTCCTTAGGTTGACCTCCTATTTGGGGAGGTTTACTCCCAAGTGAGTTATCACTGAGTCTGAGCAAAAAAACAAATAAAATAGAATAAAAAATAAATAAATTATAGCTTTAAAAAAAAAAGAAGTCAATAAGGGTACAAATATTGACACTTGCATAAGGCATGGCACACCATGGGCATTGACTGAATACACAATGAAATGTTGACGTCGAAATAATGGTGCAATTGAATTTGCGATATGGGTGATTCTTTTTTTATGATGAATATTTTGTTACGGTTGAATATCTAAAGAACCATAAATGCTACAATGGTGTTTTTGGTGTCAATAGTTTGAACTCAACGTCAGGTACACACTCAAGCTAGTTAAGTGGAGAAATGTAGTGTAAATGTCCATCGCCGTGGCTGTATCTTGTCATGTTTTTATTTTTTCATATTTTCTAAGTGGTACTATTTTCAGACCTTTACATTCTCAAATGGGATATTCTCAATAAGGAGGATTGCTAGTATACATAAATAACGTCAATACATTTTTTTGGGAACTTTCATTGTCCGTAAAGTTGACCTAAAAACTGTATCTCAACTTTCTAGTCCATCGTCGTGGTCATTTTTCAGCTACTCCAACGGTGTGTACATAGTACAATTTTGAATTTAAAAAATGGCAACACTTCTGTACATCTAGCATGCCAACGTCATCCAGGCATCACTTTGAACTCATCACCCGTAATTACCCTGTAATTTCACAAAATTCCCTCAAATTTTTTTTTCGTCAAGCTAAGTGGTCCTTTGTCGTGGATCAAAATTTCCCGAGTTTTCCAACTGCTAAAATTTGATGAACTAAATTATAAGTGTCATCATATATGCCCAAGTTAAGTAAACTACTCAACTTTTTCAAAAAAGTAAGCAATAGCCCCCCACAGATGAAAATGGGACATTTTGTCTTTTGTAGTGGACAATATTTTTTTGTCCATCGTCGTGTCTTTCAGTGTTTTCACTACTTGATTGTCCACGACGAAAGACAAAATGCATCAAACTATGTTTGCAATTTTTTTATTTTTAAATTTTTTTGATAATTTTTAGGTAAAATATGAGTGCTTGGGTAATTCTCCGAAAATCGGCAAATTTGAGTAACAGGCTGATTTCTCAACTCCTGTACTATGCCCAACTTTCATTTTTTGGTTATTTGTACATTATAACGTCCTTAATCCATCATACCCAATTTGATGAATACCACCCCCCTCCCCTTGAGTACAAGTTAGTCTAAACATCAAAATGTCCATCGTCGTGGCCTGTAGCACAACATGTTTTTGAAAACAGATTTCAAAAATTATGGAAATCACCATGTTTTTCTGAAAAAAAAAGTAAGTACACGTCATTAGGAAGTTCAGGGTATAGGCTAGTGTGAATGATGATCACAAAAAGTGTTTAGTACAACTACACCTGATCATTGAAAACTGTAGCAAAGATTTATGTCCATCGTCGTGGCTAATTTTTAAAAATTTGTCTCAGCTCGCTGAGTGAATATTTTTTTCTGCTGAATGGCTACACTGATTTGTTACTTTTATAATAATACTATGCGCATTTGAAATTTCGAATGGCAATGCACAGAGCGATTTTTTACGTAATCATCTGTAAAAATTTCAATTTTTACAAAAATAGTGTCCATCGTCGTGGTTTATCATTCCTCCAGTATAAAATGTCCCATCTTCCTGAAAACTGAGAAAATTTATTCTAATTAGTAAGTATCCTATTATAGCTTATTAATAATTAATAAAATATCAGTATTATAGCTTATAGAATAACTAATTGTCGAATTGTCCATCGTCGTGGATCACAAGTGTTTGTCTTTCGTCGTGGCAATGATGCATTTTTATAGCCACGACGATGGACAATTCGACAATTAGTTATTCTATAAGCTATAATACCGATATTTTATTAATTATTAATAAGCTATAATAAGATACTCACTAATACCTAACATCTACCCGAGTTTGAAAAAATTTGGTTAAATACTGTCAAAATCAAAAATTATATTCGAAAAATCACATTTTTCGCTCTAGGAGGGGGTGGGAGTGAGGTAGCGACCTAAAAATTTGGTCACGGGGGTTTTAGACCATAAGGACCAACTTCCACTAGTTGGTTTAAAAATTCGCTCTGGGGGGCCAAATCACCCTATTTTACCCGGCTATACCCCTTTTTGAATCGTCCTCCCCCCTCCCATTTGGGAAATGAATTGACCCCAACACCATAAAAGTACTCGGGGGCATATATATTTTCAATTACCTTAAGAAAATTTTTTTAAAAACCTGTCAAATTTCTGAACTTTTACAGTAGTGAAATTTGCCGATTTTCTGAGAATTACCCGCTTATATCATAAAATATATTTGACATGCATACCCCGTATGAGGTTACTCAAGGGGGAGGGGGAGCACTTGCGCAGTGCTTGTCCACGACGAAAGACATACTGTCTTTCGTCGTGGACTAAAGTGGCTCCCCTCCCCCACTGGGTGAACTTTAAGCTCGGTTTGAAGTTAGACATGCTCTGGCATGCAAACAGAGTAATTTTTGCTCAAAAAAAAAAAATCAAAAAGTCATTTTGAAAACCCCCAAAAAAATGTTGGAAGATTCCTCATAATAAAATATTCACCCATATATGCAATCACTGACGGAGAAATGAGGGCGACCAAACGTGCATTTGCACCTAACTCGGATTTTTATTAATTACTCCAAGTACTTCTAATCTTTTCGAACCCAAAAAAATTCAGAGATAATATCTTTACTACGAGTACAAAAAACTGAATAAATTTTTTTTCAGAAAATCTAAACCAAAAGTTGGAATTTTTTTTCTCTAGACGTACATACAGCTAAAAGATCCATTTCTCGAAACAAAACAAAACAAAACGAAACTGCATGAAAAACAACAAGAGATTACTATCTATTTTGAAAAATTAAGTTTCTTGTGCAAAAAGTTGAAAGATTTTCAACTCAATTTTGATTTTCAGGAACTGCATGAACTATACTTAATGGTGTCATTTTTCCAGAAAGATGCAGTTCCTGAAAACTGAGGCTAAGTTTTAAAATCGCCATAAATGTTTTTTTTTTTTGTAAAAATATGCGTGATAAGACCACTTTGATACAATTTTTTTCATTCTAGCTATTTTTTTTTTTACGTAAAAAAAAAAATGTTTTTTATATCTCCTTAAAAAGAAGAATATGAAGATGAAAAATCAACGAAAATGGTATTTTTGGGCAAAAGTTCCTGCATTTATATTAACAATAATTTTGTTTAAAATTTTTGAAAAATACTCAGTTCCAATTTTTGGAGAAGTACCTAATCCCACTCCCACTTCTGAACCAGGGTATAAGGCAATAGATATCATTTTTTTTTCTAAATTCGCCTAAAAATCCATCCCCTATCACCATACAATGTAGGTATAAATATTAAATACCTACACAGCGCAGATACAGGTAGTTGATAGGTATACTACACTATTGGTAAAAGCACCGCACACGACGTGTATGCGTGAGAATGACCTAAAACAAACGCAACGTAGACCAAGTGGCACCTTTCGCATTACATAATTCATTCGAAACGGTCAATTTAAAGAGAGGCGAACCATTTGTCATTCAGTTTTAAACGCGCCCGATATTTAAATTGAAAAATACCTCGTTAATTTTGAACGTGTTCGGGTGTCCACAGTGCCCATTAAATTTCGAGCAGACGCAGCGCAACACATCTTCACGTCGTTGGTTCCTCTTCTGTCGTTTTTCTTCTTCTTTTTTTACGAGTGCGAAGATTATCGTAATCTTAAGTATTCCATTTTTAATGGCAATTACCTACATTTTTTTTCGCATCGGTAGCCTGTGAATCGTACAAACGTACAATGTAAAGAAGGTTAAGGATAAGGTGGGGATCAAGGTTACTCATATTTCGCATGTATGCGCCAAGCCCCCCGCTTGTTATGCCGTTTCCAGGTGTCTTATCAATTTCGTCCCGTTGTCGACGTCGGCAACGCGACGTGTTCATCTACCAACGAGTACAAGTACCCAAACATAATTGTGAATTCACTGACAAGCTGACAGAGCTCCTTTCATCGCAATTTCATTCATAAAGTTTACGTATAGATAATTGTGTACTTTGGGTACTATTTGCTGGTGTTTTGTTTCCTTTTAAAACTAAACTCGGTATTTGAAGTTTATTCCCATCGATAACGGTATTTTGAGTATTCGCTCGGAAGGTAAGTACAAACGTAGATATTTCTCACGAAACTGTTATTAACATAGGTAGGTAGGTAGATAGATAGGTACTCAATAGAATTTATCTATCGATCAATTTTTTCATATGCGGGACCTCAAATCTAGATCCTTTTTCAGCGAAGTCACTTACAAAAGAATTGTTCATTGAAAAAACAACAAAAAATATTAGTTATTATACACGTACCTATTACCTAATTACGTAGAACAGGGAAAATTTGAATGAAAAAGAATTAAAACGAGAGCATTTTTATAAAGAATTGCATGGGACAATCATAAGAGATGCAAAACTCAAAATCAAGACCGGGATTCATACAGGTATTTTTACATGAGCAAATAACGTTTTTAGTAGGTACCTAAAATCAATTTTTTTTTATTTAAAAAAAAATTAATTTCTACGATAATATTTTTTAACAATTTTTTGAAAGAAGTGAACTATTTAAATTCTACGAAGTTTGTTCAAGAATTTTTTTTTCTATAGAGTACAAATATTTTTCATTAGTTTTTTGAAATCAAAGATGATTTTTTTTGGTAAAAATTTCAGATCAATTTTTTTGTAAATAATTTTTTTGAAGGATTTTCAATTTCTTTTTTCGAAAAAAGTCTGATAATTTTCAGGAGAAAATATTGTTAAACAAAAATTTCTAAAATATTTTTACCGGTGATTTTTATTTCAAGAATTTTTTTTAAAAATGTTTAGAGGACTTTAGAACTTTTTTAAAAGAAAATGTAATCATCTCTTTCTGTGTAGTTTTTTTTTTTTTTTTTACAAGAATATTTTGTATAACAAAATAGATACCCACCTACCACTCGTATTTTTTTACTTTTTTTTTGAAAAGAATTTTGAAAAAAATTTATTGATTTTTTTTGATAATTTTTGAAAGGATGAACAACTTTTCTCAAGAAACAAATTCAAGATGATATTTTGCCAAAAAAAAGAAAAAATAAATACTGTTAGGCCTATACATACTACATATTTTACAGTTTCATGATACGAAAATTTTCAAAATTATTCTTTTTTTGATTTTTTTTTTCACTCGACGAGATTTTTTTTCACCTAAACAATTATACTTACCTACATTTGTTGAAAAATGTAATAAATATTTTTCCAAAAAAGGTACCACTTTTTGGAAAAATGTTCTGAAAAAATGAATTTCCTGATTTGTTTTAGCATAAGTAATACTTTTTTTTCTAGTACAATCTTGAAAAAAATTCTTGAAATGAACTCACGACAAAAAAATCTTAGAAGCTGTAAGAAAATTTTTTCTTTGAAACAAATTGTGTGAAATAAAATTTTCAATTTCAAATAATTTTTTTAGGGGGAAGATTTTTTAAATTTCCAAACTTTGAAGTCCCAAGAGCAGGAGGTGTTAAAATGAAGTTCAAGACCCAATGACCGGTTGAGTTCTCTTATTGCTGGAGGTGGAAGTTTAAGAGTTTTGCAGAAGTTTAAAAAAAAAAAAAAAAAAAAATTAACCAAAGACGTACCTGGGAGTTTGAGGAATGTTCCAATAACACCAATAACAACAAAAAATGCTGAACAAAAATTTAAAAAAATTGATTTTTTGAAAAAATTTATGGATTTTTTTTTTGCAAATTAGAAAATTGACTGTTGATTTTTTTTTTTTTTGAAAAATCATCTTAGAAATTTTTTAATGAATTGAATAATCCAGAAAATGTGGAATGTTCCAATACCTACTTGTTTTCTTATGACTTTTTTAAACTTTTGAAATTTTCTGATTTTTTGTAATTTTGTAATTTTATTAAATTTTCAATGCTTTTGAAATTGTTCAGTTATTCAATTTGTAGGTATTTGAATTTTTTTCCAATAATTCAATTAATATTAGATTTTAATTTTTCAGTTTTTCTAAAACGTTAGATACTTGGAGATTTTTCAAAAATGGTAATTTTTTCAATTCTCATCACATTTAAATTTTTTAATTTTTTCAGCTTCCCGAATTTTTCAATCAAGTGAAATGTGCACATTTTATAACTATTAATTTTAATTTTTTGTGATTTCTCTTAATTTCACCTATTGGAAATTTTTTTTTTAATTTTTAAATTTTTCTGAATAATTTAACTTTAAAAAGGCAATAATGTATTTTTAAAATTTTTTCATCATATTATTCAAATTTTCAGGTCAATTTAAATTTTAAACTATTTGTTTTCCAATTTTTATGTTTTTTTTGGGGGGTTTTTGATGTTCAGCATCTGTCAATATTTTAGTAAATTATTATTTTTTTCAATTCCTACGACATTTTCCACTTTTATTAATTTTTTTTCTTTTTTTTTCTTTTTGAGTTTTTCTACATCATCTGATGTTTGTGATTTTATAATATCCTACTTATACCTTCGAATTTGTTAAATTTCTTCTTTTTGTAATTTCTCTGATTAAAAAAATTAATTAATATGATACCCCCTCACCATGTCCAACTATTTCGTGATCCCTCAATTTTTTATTATTTTTAGGGAGGT
Source organism: Balanococcus diminutus (assembly GCA_959613365.1). NCBI lineage: Eukaryota > Metazoa > Arthropoda > Insecta > Hemiptera > Pseudococcidae > Balanococcus > Balanococcus diminutus. Next base: position 29,214,093 of record OY390718.1, on the reverse strand, counting down.
GCCATATCTATTATTGCCCTTGCTACGTAATATAAATGTGAATTGAATATCAACTTCAACATGTTTGTGACCTCAAGTTAAAACTTTTTTCACTCATTTTCTAATTTTCCAAAAAATAAATGTAGCCCTATCCTAGTTCAGACACCCCCTCCCCCCCAAAAAAAAGCATCGTCTTGCAAGTGCTTCAAACAAGTATATTACTAAACCAAAAAAAATTCCAACACTCAATTACTTCCTCAAACCTATAACTCGTCACGAAAACGAAAGTAACACATCGCTTAGATTACATATCGGTTTTGAACAAATCATACAAGTCATTGAGTCGAGTGGACAGGACACTATGTTAATCTTATTATCTTCCGGAACCAAGTCGACTAAACATTTATCACATGGTCGAAAACAATTCACCAAACATAACTAGATAATTTAGTCTTAAGATCAAGGTGCGTCGCGTCGTAATAAATCATCGAGTTAATAATCAAATATCTTTCTAGTGCCTGGGCCCAAGTCTACGAGTTAATCGAATTTTAATCAAATAGACTTTTTCATTACACAAGACAGAGTGTTTAATTCGAGGTAAAATTATGATACAGAGAAACTAGGCGTGAAGATTTTGCACAAATCACGTATGAAATTGCATAGCTTCCAGTTGGACGCGTATACTACGACGAAGTCTTCGCGCTAAAGGCTAAAATACTCTTACACACATCTTCCGTGCAGTCGAGCTGGCATAAAATGTTAATAAACCGTGAATGTAATTAGCGAAAATCTGATTTAGTCGCGTATTACTACAGATGTTTAGCAAACAAAACGCGTACCGAGTATACAAGTACGAAACGAAATTCTCATTTCATTGTTTAATGGATTAGTAAGTTCATTAATATTTTCGCAAACAACACGCGCCGTAGGGAGGTTCTGCATCTTTTTTTTGCTTTCTGTTCCCTTTTAAATAAAATTTTAAAATTGTTCGAATTAGGAGTAGATTATACTTAGAGAAGTGAGAAAGGACGGGCTTACGTGAAAATACCGAGTGTATTTGTACATTTAAGTAGAGAGACATCGTAATCTGTTCAATAATCCCTTGTTCCCTTAAAACATTTATGTTACGTGGAGAAGATCCTGTCGCAAGGTTAGTTTAGATTTAGATTTTAAGTTAACCCACTGAAATGTGAATTTTTTGTAGGCCCGCACGCGTAAGTACGTTTTGGCACACGCGACAGTTTATTCTAATGTTATGGGGTAATTTTTTCTCGACAATTTCTTTTGTTAAAATTTTTTTTCTGAAAGAATTTTCTCTGAGAATTCCTACAAAAAGAGTTTTCGAGGAAAACTATATTTTAAATGGAAATCTTACTAGAATTTTCAAAAAAAAAATTGAAGTATAGATATAATGGAAGTGAGCACTGAGTAGGTACGTTATTCAAATTTTTTCCAAAAAAAAAAATTATGAGAGAATATTTTTTTGTTGAAATATTGTTTTACACAAGATTTTTTTTCAATTATCCGATGACATTTTTCGAAGAAAAAACTTAATTTCTTTTTTATGTTACCTCAGTACCTACTACCTACCTACCAATTTCATTCAGTCTTTGAAATCATTTATAATTTTTGATAAATTTTTTTCACGTTATCAGCTTGTTCAATCTTAGGGTTAGGCAAACATACCTGCACATTGTTGAAACATGTTGCCGAATTATCAGGTTGAAAGTGGATTTTCTTAACTGGGACATTCTGTATGAGTCCAAAGATAACGAGGGAATTTTCATATAATTATCACAATCATTTTTTTCTAACAATTTTTTTGGAATATTTTTGATTTTTGGATGAAGTTTCCTTGAACATTTCTGTAAACATTTTTTTACAATTTCCCTTCAAAAATTCAACAATTCTCACGAAAAAAATTTCTTAGTGTATGAGAGAACTTTTCATTTTTCATTTTCCTTTTAGCTGATTTTTTTCTTCGAAAAAATCAGCTATTAAATTTGACCCGTTGGTAGCAGTGGGGGGTGGGAGTGATATTTCTCGACGTTTTATGACAATATATGACGATTGGCACTAATTTCGCATTTTGGTATTTCTTTATATATATATATATACATACCTAGTAGCTTGTGGTGCCCGGGTCTTAATTAGTAATAGTGGTGCCCTTGTATATAGGGGAGTATGCATTGCATTAAAATTATGCTTTGTGGTACCCGTAGTGTAAGTAGTCTTAGTGGTGCCCACGTATATGTTATAGAAAAGGTTAATGTGGCACCCAGCGCTGTTGCCATAATACTTTTTGTTTTGAATTGATCTGATACGAAAGTATACTGATTTTTCAGTTTTTAAGTATCTATCGAGAAGTTGTAGAATTTGGACATCGTCGAAATTCAAAGATTTTTTTTTTAAAATGCTGTATGTGGTGTTGATAATTATGAACTTGTTGAATTTATTTACTAAGTTTTGCTAATTCCAATATGCGTGAAGATCTTTTCGACAACATAATTAACCCTTTCGACCACGAGACAAACTGGTGGATGAAATTTAAATTGCTTCCAAGTTGATAATAAAGTTGGTTACCTAATTTTCAGAATTTTCAGGAATTGCCGATTCAGCAAATATTCATGTCATAAATAGGTATAGAATGATAATTACCTATCTTTCAATTTCTGACACCCAGAATTGGTAAAAATAAAAATAAAATTGTTTAGGGCGTGTAATATTGTTGATTGAAAATAGTAATTAAAAGCATATTTAAAAAATAAAAAATAAAAAGGTATGGAGAAAAATTAGAAATAAAAGAGGTAAAAATGCATTTGGCACTTCCAGTCGTCCTTGAAACAGAGGAAGTTTGGAAACAAGTGCTTTCATTTGAAATACAAAATATAAAATTATCTTTGTCGTATAGAGAGCGTTTCTCAAAAAACCAAAAATTGATGTCATAATTTAAAGCAAAATTTGCAAAATGATAAACCAACAGCAACTTTCTAAAATGATAGTTCAATTATTGCGAATTATGACACTGTTATACCAGTTGAAAATTTTATTTTGATCTACAGAAGAATAAAATTGTTGAATTGAGATGCCAAGTTCAAGCATTCGTATGTGTGGGCAATTCAAGCTTACAAAATCAAGCCTAACCTGAGCGGAAACGCAATTTTATTCTAATTATATTGCCGTTATCTTCACTTATGACACACACAAGATGCTTGAATAAAATTGCTCGAGCTTCTAAGGCACCTGAAGCTATGTTCAGTATAGCTTTTGCAAGCATTCGTGTTTTCCAATAGTCACCGTGTCACAAAAGTTGCTTTCTTCGATGCATCACTTTTTAATTTCTTGTAACATGCACCTCCTCCAGAATTCTGGAGGAACCATTTCTTACAAAGAGAATTCTGGAGGAGGTGCTTGTCATCAGGAATTGCAGTAGTGATGCATCGAAGAAAGCAACTTTTGTGACACGGTGACTATTGCAAAACACGAAATCTTGCAAAAGCTATACTGAACATAGCTTCAGGTGCCTTAGAAGCTCGAGCAATTTTATTCAAGCATCTTGTGTGTGTCATAAGTGAAGATAACGGCAATATAATTAAAATAAAATTGCGTTTCCGCTCAGGTTAGGCTTGATTTTGTAAGCTTGAATTGCCCACACATACGAATGCTTGAACTTGTCATCTCAATTCAACAATTTTATTCTTCTGTAGACTAAAATAAAATTTTCAACTGGTATAACAGTGTCATAATTCGCAATAATTGAACTATCATTTTAGAAAGTTGCTGTTGGTTTATCATTTTGCAAATTTTGCTTTAAATTATGACATCAATTTTTGGTTTTTTGAGAAACGCTCTCTATACGACAAAGATAATTTTATATTTTGTATTTCAAATGAAAGCACTTGTTTCCAAACTTCCTCTGTTTCAAGGACGACTGGAAGTGCCAAATGCATTTTTACCTCTTTTATTTCTAATTTTTCTCCATACCTTTTTTTTTTTTTTTTTTTTAAATATGCTTTTAATTACTATTTTCAATCAACAATATTACACGCCCTAAACAATTTTATTTTTATTTTTACCAATTCTGGGTGTCAGAAATTGAAAGATAGGTAATTATCATTCTATACCTATTTATGACATGAATATTTGCTGAATCGGCAATTCCTGAAAATTCTGAAAATGAGGTAACCAACTTTATTATCAACTTGGAAGCAATTTAAATTTCATCCACCAGTTTGTCTCGTTGTCGAAAGGGTTAAAGCAAAACACGTCAATCACTAATTCACTATAAAGGCACATGTGAGATTAGCGATAATATTTACATAATGTTCAAGTGAGAATCACCTTCCCATGTTTCCATCCCAACCACCCTACAATTCCGCATTCCTGAAGTCCAGTTCGCCACTTTCTCTTTTCTCCCTTATCCACTCTCGCCACCAAAACAACTTCACGACATCCAGTTTCATCCCTCCGTTTCCACCCTACGACTTCTCGCGCTCAAACACATAATGCAAACGATAAATCTTAGTCGCATGCCGGTCGTCTGCTCGCCTGTCGTCTGCTCTAAAAATAGATTGCTACCTAGGCAGCATTGCCAGATATTGGGCACCACAAGGTAGATATTCCATACTTTAAAAAATCACGTGCAGGGCACCACATTAACCTTATAAAGGAATTTTTGTATATGCAGACAGCGCTATCTGAATAAAAACATTGAACACTATTTTGACTATACGTATATGAAATGGGCCATTGGGGTGCCCACCATAAAATTTGTATTTTCACGTTAGAGGGCATGCTGATCAATTTCCACTATTTTAAACGAGAAAACCTTGTGGTGCCCGATTCGGGCACCACAAGTACAAAATCGGGCACTACAATTACTTTTAATACTTCAAACGAGCACCACAATAACTAAGATTAAATCTAACTATATATATGTATGTATGTGTAGACCAAAATTTGTTGTTGCGATAACTCGAGTTATAATTGATGGAATTAGTTGAAATTTATGTCAGTGGTAGAGGGTCATTGGGAATAGAAGCCTATTGAATTTGAGCGAAAACGGTTCGCGGGTTCGCGAGATATTCGCGATCAAAATTTTCAAAGCTCATTAGCTCCTCAAATATGGCAGATGGGTGAAATTTGTTCATAACTTTTTCTGTTGTAGTGATTGAGATTTAACCAAAAACGTAACAATAACGTTACAATAACGTTATTTTAACGTTATTAATCTGGTATTTATGTTGTTATGACGTATCTATCATTTGTGTGAAAAAACATCATTATAACGCTTCAATAACGTTATTTTTGAATTTTTCGTTATATTTCATCAATAGCATTGTAAAATGTAACAATAACGTTACAGTTACGTTATTGTAACGTTATTAATCTGGTATTAATGTTGTTATGACGTATCTATTATTTGTGTAAAAAAACATCATTATAACGCTTCAATAACGTTATTATAGTAACGTTACTATAACGTTACTGTAACGTTTTTTTTTAATTTTTTTTTTTATATTTCATCAATAGCATCACTACAATACGTTTCTATAAAGTTATTGTAACGTTATTGTTTCGTTTTCGATTGAAAAAAATTTGTTCATAACTTTTTCTGTAGTAGTGATTGAGATTCAATAAAAAAATGCAACAATAACGTTACAGTAACGATATTTTAATGTTTTTGAACTTATGTTATTGTTGTTATGACGTATCCACTATTTGTGTGAGATTTCCATCATTATAACGCTTCATTGACGAAATGTGTTCGATTAATCATTTCTCACAATTTTTTTGTGTCCAATAACCTTTATCAATTTATGGGAGTAGGTAATTAAATATTGAAGAAAGGAAATGAATTCCATCATAATTCAGGATCAGGTAATTTTATAATTGAATGAAAGCTACAATGATATGACAGGAGTGAGAGACATTCATAAGAACAAGAAAAATAGAAAAAAATCAGCTTGTCTACCGCAGATGCTGCGGTAGTTTTTTTTTTTTTTTTTTTTGAGAATGTCATTTTTAAAACGCTTTTTGCCAATTCATTGTATGTTTTACCTTCTTGGCTCGTTCTCTTCCAATTTTCAAGTCTTAATTTTAAAACAGAAAAAAAAAACGATTGAAATGTTTTTGTTTTTTTTTGCAAGTAAAAAAGTGAGAGACGAGTGAAAAAATGACCCAAGATTCATCCTACGAAAAAACTTACCTTGCAAAAAAAATATTCGAACGAGAGTTTTCAAGAGAAAAAATCTCTTAAAAATAAATAGTTCAGTTGTAACGAAAAAAAAAAAAAAATCCGAAAAAAGTCGCACGAGCAAAAAAATGACCGGAAAATTATTAGAAAAATATTTTCTTGAAAAATCCGTCGAATAAAAAGAAAACTATGAAAACTAGGTAGAAAAATTATCCTCTTCTCGAGAAAAAGTTGTGTTAAAAAAATTAGTTTTCAAGTAACTTTTTAGTAGGGTGACCAAATATATTATTTGTTCGTATATCGTATTTGGGGCATTAGCTTCGGAATTACAACATTTATCAACGAATCATATATCATCCTAAAAAACTTGGTGAAATTTGAAAAAACAAATTTTCACATATTTCGGGCCAAAAAAAGTAATGTGCGAGTACAAACATATTCAATAATTTTGGTTTTATCCGGAAAAAATATTTTTCTATTTTATTGAAAAAAATGTGATGAAAATAAAAAAATTAAAAAAAAAAAATGGAAACTTTTATATTAATTTTTTTTGAATTTTGATTTAAAAATTTTCTGTGATTTAAGATAGATTTCTGTCATTTTGAGAAGTTTGTTGCGAAAATGTTTTGCACTTCACACTCAAAATAATTAATTTTAAATTTCTTTATTTCATTTTTTTTTTGAATTATACCTAATTAAGTACCTATTTAAAGACGACTTTTTTATAATGTCATTTTAGATCATTTTTTTAATTTGTGTATTTTTGAAGAAAAAAATTTGCTAGCGATATTGTAAGATTTAAAAAAAATAAAAATTCTCAGTATATATTGTCAAAAGTTTTTTTTTCGAATTTTGAATTTTGATTTAAAAAATTTTCTGTGATTTCGGTAGATTTTTTTTCATTATTTAAGAAGTTTTTAAGGGAATGTTTTGCACTTCATATTATGTTTTCATTTTTTTATTTTTTTTTTATTTTTTTGAAATTTATACTTACCTACCTAATTATTTAAAAACGATTTAAAAAAAATTATTTTATGTACTTACCTAGTTCATTTTTTGAAAGAAAAATACTGATTGCGTTCAAAAGCAAGAAATAAAAAATGTTGTCAAAGTTTTTTTTTAGGATTTTCTTAAACATTTTTTTATTAACTTCACATTGAGTTATTAAGATATGATTTTATTTTTTGAAAGTTCTTAAACAATTTTTCAAATTTCGTTCAAAAGTATGAAAATGAGAGAATTTTGGAATGACGATCAAAAAATAAATTTTGAATTTTTTAAACAAATTTTTTGAACTTCATATTTATATTAGGTACCTACCTACTTATTCAAAATTATTTTTTTGAATTTTTTCCAAAAGTTTATAAGTAATTTTTTTGAACTGTATTCCAATATGTTTTTCTTTTTTCAAATTTTGGGCATTTTTTGATTTTTTTTAAAGCATAATACATCAATTTTAAAATTTCTCCGACAAAAATTCGAAATGAACTTATTTTTCACTTTTTGCTCAAAATATCTTTTTTCAAATCGTTGGGGTGTAGCATTGGAAAATAAGTTGTACATAGAGGGTGCATGGCCTAAGTATCGAGTTCTTAATTTTAAAAATGGAAAAATCCACAATTTTATCAGTAGGTACTCACACCTACATAATTTTGTTTTTATTTTCAACGTCACCCTGAATTTCAAGATTTAAAAGAATTTATCTGCACATAAGATTTTATAAGGGTTATGCAAAGAATTATGCCTAATCGACACATATTCAATTTTTTTGGTTAAGTACCTACCGTACATGCTCAGAAAAAATTCGAGAAAAAAAATGTAGAAAATAATTTAATGAAAAGTTCTATTGAAAAAAAAAATGAAAACAATCATCTTGATTTGAAAAATGTTTTTGTAAAAAATATATACTCCAAAAGTTGTTTTTTCACTTCGGAAAAAATCCCCGAGTAAAGAAATAGTATAAAAATTATTTTAAACGAAATTTTGTGAAATTTTTAAAAATCTATTATGAAAGTAACTAGGTATACCTACTATGAACAAAATTCCTGAAAAATTTCTTGATACCTACCTACCTAGGTATAAAATTCTTGAAAAAAATTGCTAAAAATATTGAAGAAGTAATTCTCTTGAAAAAATGTCCAAGTTCGCTTTATAAAGAATTTTTACAACGCCATTAATTTTTTAGAAAAAATTCTCCTGAATAGATATATCTTGAAAAAAAACACATTTTAATTTCACGAAATATATACCTAGAATATTTTAATCAAAAAATTGTCCCCTTTTTTGCCAAAATTAGCATGATTGTCATTAAAATGAGAGTAAAATTTTTTCCAAGGTCTGGGTATGACTGCACATTTTTGAAACTTTTTCCCCTAGATGGCTTATCTAAAACGTACGTAGACGTGTCCATAGGATAAGAAAACAAAACAGAATCTCGATTCTCATGTGGTATCGTTACGATGCAAATTCCAGCCTATTTTTACGATTATTGAACTTGTAATCGGATAAACATCCCGAGAGGTGGTTTCTCTTCTTACCCATTTACTAGTACACAATGTGAGACGATATACGTTCAATGACATACGTGATAAAGTAGGTACACACGATGGCGAAAATATACCCCATAAAACGCTTGAAAACTTTTACCAAAAAACTTGCAAAAATGACGCTTAAAATATTATCCGTTGTTGGTTTCGTAATAAAGAGCCTGTAATCCGACATAATTTTTCAAACTATTCTCATCTGCAGCCTGAGGACTATTACAGTTTCCGTTAGCCAAGAAATACCTATTTACTTTCGTCATGTGGCTGGTTTTTCCTTTTCTTTCGCTTTCTCATAATACGAAACGTATTTGTGTTTTTTTCTTCATTGCCCACTCGACTCGGAAAAAGGCAGCTTTTCAGCCTCTCGACGGTGGAAGTGTACCTGTTACGGGATAATCTTCAGTTATAAGCTGAATAGAAAGGCTGATTTCACGGTTTATGGTTTTATATAGCGTATAAGGCCGGGTATCCTTAAAGGTTTATTTCGCTAGATTTCCAGTCGAATTTTGCGGTTTTTATGCAATTGTGTTTGGTTTATCGCGAGGTGTTTGTTCGACAATAATAGGTTGCGTGATTTGGTACCTAAATCGACCTATGCATAGAGCGAGTGCATTAAACAACTAATTGGATAATTCTCACCGTTTAAAGAATATGTAGTTTGTTAGTTACGTACTCGCAGTTTGGATATTTTAAACGTATGTACATAAGATATTAACGATTCTGACTCTACGTAGATAATTCCGACGATAATTAGTGTACCTAGTGTTTGGAATCGCACGCATATCTGCTCACTCGTGTTATGGTTATTTACCTACACAGTTGCCATATTACTATGAGTTTTCTATGTGATGAAATTGCCACGGTTGTAGCAGAATGCTTATTGCTTACGATGTATTTTATGCTAACAATGCCTCTTGTGCGAAGATAAAGATGAGAATTATGTAAGAAAATTCTCCAAATATGGTTTTAAGAAGTTAATTTAATTGATGGTGTTAGAATGAGAATTTTAAATATGCCTGATTAGTTCGATATGGTATTTTAAAAGCCTTCATTTTGTCTTCAGCATTAGCACCGATATGAATCAAGTCGTAATTAGCCTATTTTTTTAATTTTTTTATGTAAGACCAAAAATAGCTTGAAAATAAATCCCTTTTTCCAAAAAAGGTGTTCGGTAAAAGATCAGGATTTTTTTTGGAAAATATTGCAAGAGAAAATTGTAGAAAACTTGGATGAATTTTCAAATTAAAAAAAAAATAGTACAGTAGAACCTAAAGATTATCCGAGTCAATTGGGGCGAAGGTCTGCAGGAAAATCAAAAATAATGAAGTCAAATAATTGATTTTGTGTATATTAATTTTTTTTTTTTTTTAAAAAGACAACAAAAGTTGAACTTTGCACTACAAAAATTTTATAGAAATGACTGAACAAAGAGTGAAAAAATGAAAAAGTATATACAGAAACGATATAGGTATTGTATATACGTATAACACAAAATGAAGAGATTGAATCACTTCGGATTGATCCAAAAAAATAGGGGGGAAAAAACACTTCTTGATTCTAAAAATTATAAAGACGGAAATATTTCTACCCCAGGATCTTGACATAGGTGGGAATGTGGCCCTCACCCCGGTGCAACACTGTGGGTAAAGTGGTATAGGTGGGAGTAGCACGGAGTGCTGCGACTCCGCCGTCTGTTGGATCGGCAGTTACTTTTTGATCGTCAGGTCGACTAAATACGGTTAATTAGGCTCAAGTCTCAAAGTTGCTACGATAGCAGAGGGATATCTCCCTAGATAACTGTTTTAAAGAGTAATATATCCGGTCGTTGTATTAATGTGATAATATTCGTGTCAAAGTGTTGTAAAATGGTTTTAATATACAGATTTCGCGATGAAAACGAGTCTAGTTATTTCAGTGGTATAAATATGTAGATGAAAGGAGTAAGATCAGGAAAGACAGATAGCTCAGTCTGTACCTTCCAGTACGATACGTCATTTCTAACTCTTTCAATCTTTTAAATAATTTGTTATCAAATTTATCATTTTTGAGTAATTTTTTTATTAAAATAAAAAAAAATCTCAATTTTTTTGAGAAGAATTTGTAGGCCTAAAAATTTCATTGGAATAAATTTTATTTATATTTTTTTGGAGTAAAAAATGATCGACTTTTGGACCTGAAATAATTGAAAGAAATCAGTTAAAAAATTTTATTTCGAATATTCGAGAGGAGAATCGAAAGTCAAATGAGGTTCTATGATGAATAGAAAAAATTTTTTTGCAAAAAATTTCAATGTTATATTATATCAAGATTTTCTCAGAAAAATTCTCTTTTTTCCTCTCAAAGAAGAAAAAAAAAACATGATGAGAAACTATTATTGAAACAAATATTATCAAAAAACGAATTTTCAGAAACATTTTGAGAAACTGATTTTACAATTTTTAAGTTTAAAAAAAAATTGAGAAAAAAATTAAAAATAAGGTAAACTTGTTCCAGAAATAATAAAATTAAAAATTCTGAAATTACTGAAAAGTCATCGAAAAATGTTTTCACTCCCTCAAAAAGGTTCAAAAAATTGTTCAACTTATCCAAAAATTAAGTTTTGAAATGAAAATTCTGAAATCTCAAAAAAAAATATGAGGGAAGAAACTCGCCCCCCCCCCAAAAAAAAAGTGAAAACTCGATAAATTTTATACCTACCTACTTAATATTGTTTTTAAGAAAAGACGAAAAAAAATCCAAAAATAAGTTTTCAATTAATGTAGATGAAAAATTTCTCTGAACTTTTTTTAATCTTGAAAAAATAAATGTTCAAAAAAAATTTTGTGTACTGTTTAAAGAAAATTTTTTGAAAAAAAAAATTAGAAATTTCTTAAATTTGACAAAAAAAAACTCTACCGCAGCATCTGCGGTAGACAAGCTGATTTTTTTCGTTTCGAGAATGACCGATTTATTTGGTCGAATCGTTTGTAACGAATAATTCATTTGAGGGAATCGTTCGGAAATGACCAATTCATTTTAACGAATCGTTCGCAAACGATTGATTCATTTGAACGAATCGTTCACGAATGACTGATTCATTTGAACGAATCGTTCGCGATCGATTGATTCATTCAAACGAATCATTCACGAACAACTGATTGATTCTAAGGAATCGTTCGCGAACGAGTGATTCATTTCAACAAATCGTTCGCGAAAGACTAAACTTTTTTTTTGTAAAAATTTTCAAAATTTTCCAAAAATCAATAGGTTTAATTGTTTTTAATAGGTACAAAAAAATTGCAATCAATCCTTAAGTCAAAATTATGAAATAAATTCGATTTTATAAGATATTTTTCTAATGGAAAACACTGTACAGAAAATTAATTGTTTTTTTTTTAATTTAAGAAAAAAAAAAATAATAATAATGCTTTTGTAGAATATTTTGAAAAGGTTTTAAAAAAACTCGGCGCGGACTCCCCTGGTTGACTCTATTTCCACACTACGTTTGAAAGTATGAAACATAGTATATGCTTTTACTCCGTTACAAAATGTCTAAAAGTCAAGAAAATTAATTTCCACGGAAATTTAAAAGTCTAAAAAGTATAATAAATTAATAATAAAAAAAAAATCCAAGTTTCAAAACGTCTGAAAGTCATCTTTCTAAAAAAATAATAAAAATAATTTTTTTTTTTCAATTTTCAGAATGTCTGACAAAATGTCTAAAAGTCATCAAAAAATGATAAAATAATAATTAATTTCCATGGAAATTTAAAAATTAAAAATGTCTATAATAATAAAATATCAAAAAGTCATTAAATTTATAAATAATAGTCATAAAATTTCTAAAAAAAATTTCAAGTTTCAAAATGTCTGAAAGTCATCTTTCTAAAAAATTTTCTAAGTTTAAGAATGTCTGACAAAAGTCTGAACTCTGAAAGTCATCTTTCTAAAAACACGAATATTAATTTCCATGGAAATTTAAAAATCTAAAAAATGTCAAAAAGTCAACTTTCTAAAAAAATTTGTAACTTTCAGAATGTCTGACAAAATGTCTAAAAATTGTCTAAAGTCATAAAATTTCAAAAAAATTTACAAGTTTCAAAATGTCTGACATAATGTCTAAAAAATCGAATTCTATAAAATTTTGTTTTTTTATGTCATCCAAACCTAACCTAATGTAACCTAACCTAACCCAACTGTCGGATTTTTGGGTCGTTTTTTTCCATTTTGGTCTCCGTAAAAGCATATACTATGCTAAAAATTGAAAAATAAGCAACCGTTGAAAAAAATTAAAAATTGAAAAAATTGGAAAAAACTTATCCAGAAATAAATTTTTAGAATAAGTAGGTAAAAAAATCTCAAATCTCAAAAAAATCAACGAAACATACCCCCCCTCCTTCAAAAATCTTGCGAGGCGTCTCAAAAGGTTGTTTTCGATAAAAACTCAAAAAAATCATGCCCTAAATAATTTGGTTCATTTGTAATAATAACTTCACTGATTTTTTTTCCATCAAAACTTTTCTAGATTTTTATGATTTTTTTTTTTTTTTTTTTTTTGAAAAATAAAATCAAATCAGAAGAAAACTCCTTCAGAGGAAAATAAGTTGAAACGATAATTTTATACTTGAAAAAAATGCCTCTTTGGAAAAAAATAACTTGTGAAAAGTTTCGTCCAAAACGAATTAAAAATAAAAATAAAAATTATGATTTCTATATGTATATTGAGAGAATTACATTTAAAAATAATTTTCTTGTAATTTTTTTTAGCAGATTTAAAAAAAAATTAAATTATTTTTTAAAAAAGTTTCCCCAAAATTTGCGAAAACGTTGGTAAAAAAATCAGGGGGAAAATTGAAAAGATCTATCTAAAATGTATTTCATTCATCTGGTCATAATCTTCCTCCAATGACTTTTGATTTTTTTTTTTTTTAATAAGTAAAAGCTTGAGCTATTATTCGAATGCATGAGAAGGTTTTTTTTCACAAAATATGAGTCCTCCGATGAATCTATTTTATTAGTTCGTTCGACAAACGACTTGCTCGTTCCCCCAAATAATCGTGAAAATGAAATAAACTAATCTTCAGCTCATCGCACCTTTGGTAGAGATGCGAATAATAAAGAATGAAGAAAAAAAAAATGACTAAATTATCACCATACGAGTAATTATGGCTTCTTTCAATTTCAAAATATTCCTCGCATTTTCCCATTGGTTGAAAAATTCGTCGAAATAAAAGCTGGCATAATTTTTCGGTAAACTTGAATGCTTCAAGGATCTATTGATTTAATTCTAAACTCTCGACGAAAGAATTTTACGACCGACTAAAATCTCTCAACTTACCTAAGAAGTACTTATCGCAGAAAAATTCGGCAAAAGATGCGAACGAGAGCTAAGCATTAGGCACAATATCGAGTAAAATGGTATCTCAATACCACATTCGTTCATCAAATGACGTCTGCTTCTATCCACGAGCCTCTCACCAGCGATGGGGAAAAAATAGTGGAAAATTCCCGATATAAAATTTAATTGACAATTCGGCGCTGGAAAAAGTTCACGGGTAGAATAAATTTGGCACGTACCAGTAACTTTTCACTGTTGGTTTAGCCAGCTAAAAAGCTTTCATTTGATAAATGTACCTACTCAGCCCATGTGCTAGGTTATCGAAAATCTTGAAATTTGGTGTAAATTTTGATATTTTTTCTTCGCAAACGAGGCGAGACGAGACGAGACGAGGTGCCGAAAATACGTGATGTTTTTTTTTTCTCTCTCTCTCTCTCTCTCTCTTCCTGCAACGAGCGTGTAGGTTGGTCGCTATATCCGTTTAGATGATTAATTTTACTCGTTTAAAACGATTAATGTAATTAAAAACGACTACGATACGCGTTTCCTGTAGAAAAAGACGCAGATAGGGAGCGAGTGAGAGGTAAACGTGGCTGTCAATCAGGACGCAGGTATCGTAGAATGGCGTAGAATTGAAAGTTATTCATCATTGTCGCGCGATTATCGCTGGGTACGCGAGTACTCTCTTGGTCGATTTTTGTGCGCTACAGCTACGTTGCGAATGTATAGTGCGAATCGGGTCTCGATGAATTAGAAGAGAAATAATTCGCTGACAATTTGTAAAGCGAGTGCTCGTTTGTATGCTTCGTCGAGTTACTCGTACCGGCGTATATAAGTTTACATTTAATACGTTCGCAAAGCTGGGTACCTTTTAAAAACATTTTCTCGCTATTTCATTCAAATATTTGCGTCGTTCGACAGAGACGATGCGGTGGAGCAATTCGATGTGGCAAAGAGGGAAAAAAACCGCTCAAGTCGAGCGAAAGATCGTTGCTGCGGTGGCGTATACCTACTTGAAATAATTAGCGGATATGTAGTGCTCGGTATAACATATACGGTTTTGTACGAGCTAAGCTAACTGCTCTATAAGTATATGGGAAGCGAACAAGCAAGGCGACGTCGTCGTTTTGTTGAAACCGGGCGGCAGAGATTAGCAAATGTTAGCGTTGAAATCACAAAATAATTACCCGGACAATTTATCTTTTTCGGCTGTGTTTCCTTAGCAACATAAAAATTCTTCATATCGATTTGGTCGCGTATACTATATGCGGCCTCGTAAAGGCAGCAATGTGTTTTTTCATTTCTACAAACGGCGAACGAGCTTATAAAAAAATAAACTCGTATCTTTAAAGCTGATTATAAAACGCAGCCGAGCTCGTGTGCTGGAAATTCGCTTCTGGAATTCGGGATTTAAGACGAATTTTCCGCGGAAAATGTTGCTATCGGGATGTTCGATATTTTTACCTGAGGTTTGGTGGAAAAAAATCAAAAAAATTTTGTGCTTGAAAATATATATATATATTTTTTTTTTTTTGAAATACTCGAAAATGAATGATATATTTTTTTTTTATCAGGTACTTTATTGGTCGCTATGGAATAATGAAAGAATCCAAAGAAAGTTGTCTCCGTTATGAAAAATTCCATTGTATAGAAAATTTTTCAATACTTACTTCTCAAAGAATTCTTCAAAAAAATTTCTTAAATATCCAAAGAAAAACTTATTTGAAATTGTTTAGGTATTATTACCTACGCATTTTGCTTCTGGAAGCATTCACAAAATTATTTCGTCGCATTTCACTGTAGAAAATCTTTCAATTTTTTTATTCAATTCAAAAAATGAAATTTTTGGAAAAATTTAAGAACTGAAGATGCTAGACCCGAGCAGCACACTCGATCGATAATATCGAAAGTTGAAACGTATCGATAAAAAATCGTTTAAAAATCTAAAGATGTTCTCACGATATGATACAGATTTAGCTGTACGATTTTATAGGCAAAAAATCTAAAAACTATCGAATTCGATAGTATTACGATTTTAGGACGATATTCGTCAACGATACTATCGACAAAGAATATTAAATTTATCGAATCCGATTTTCCACCGATTTTGTGCAGATATTTGAAACTATATTATCGACAAATAATCTGAAATTTCTCGAATTCGATTTTTTAACGATTTTGTGAAGATATTTGAAACTATATTATCGACACGTAATCTGAAATTTCTCGAATTCGATTTTTCAACGATTTTGTGCAGATATTTTAAACTATATTATCGACACGTAATCTGAAATTTCTCGAATTCGATTTTTCAACGATTTTGTGACGATATTTAGAACTATATTATCGACAAATAATCTGAAATTTCTCGAATTCGATTTTTTAACGATTTTGTGAAGATATTTGAAACTATATTATCGACACGTAATCTGAAATTTCTCGAATTCGATTTTTCAACGATTTTGTGACGATATTTACAACTATATTATCGACAAATAATCTGAAATTTCTCGAATCCGATTTTCCACCGATTTTGTCCAGATATTTACAACTATATTATCGACAAATAATCTGAAATTTCTCGAATTCGATTTGTTAACGATTTTGTGAAGATATTTGAAACTATACTATCGAAAAAGAATATTAAATTTATCGAATTCGATTTTTTAAAGATTTTGTGAAGATATTTAAAACTGTATTATCGACAGATTATATGAAATTTCTCGAATTCAATTTTTCAACGATTTTGTGACGATATTTAAAACTATATTATCGACACATTATATGAAATTTATCGACTTCGATATTTCAACGATTTTGTAACGATAGTTGTTGAAACTATATTGATTTTTTTCTAGTCAAAAAATACCTACTTTATATTCAAAATTGGATGGGAAGAAAGGGCCAAATCGAAATTTTTATAATAACCAAAATTAAATCCAGAATATTATTCTACAACTTTTGTTTGAAATGTTTTTTCAATTGGACCTCATCTCTAGCCTCTATTATTTTGCATTTACCTACTTACGTGTAACAGTAATATGCGAAATCAAAATTGAAAAAATTTTCAAACAAGTTATCTAGTTTTTTTGGTTTACTAGGTATTTTACTTGAAACCAGATCGTTGTTCTTAAATAAAATTTTACCAAGTTCAATACTACGATTACTATGTGAATACTTAGTATTTAAAATTGAACGAGAGGGAGGCGCCCAATCGAAAATTTTGTAATGACCAAAATTATTCTTAGAACTTTAAGCTACAACTTTTGTTTGAAAATTTTTTCAATTGGACCTCTCCTTCTCCTCCAATTTTGCATAATACTCCGTTGATACTTATTCAAAATTGGAGGAGCGGAGGAAAAAGGGGCCAATTTGAAAAAATTTTCAAACAAAAGTTGTAAATTAAGGTCCTAGAAATAATTTTTGTTATTATAAAAATTTCAATTGGACCCCTCCCTCTTCTCCAATTTTGCATAAGATGTTTGAATATTATAATCCAATTCGTATTATGCGAACGAACTCCGATGTTCGCAACAGACGCTTGTTTTGGTAGAAACTGCTGTATTTGGAACGAAATTCGCCAGCCTTAAGCGTAACTACGACTTCAAACTCGCCAGCCGGTCTTGAAAATGTGCGCGCGCATATACCCATATATGCTAAATTATCTACAAAAAATCGATAGAATATCGAAACTAGATAATCTACAAAAAATCGTAATACAAAATCGATAGAATATCGAAATTAAATCGAAATAAAAAATCGATAGAATATCGAAACTAAATCGAAATAAAAAATCGACAGAATATCGAATTCGATAAACGTTAGTTCCGCATAAATCGTGTAATTATCTTTCGATTTATAGATAGGTTATCGATGAAGTATCTAACTATAATCTTGAGATTTTTAAAAGAAAAATCGTTCGATTTTATCGAAAGTTTATCTGTTGATGGATTTTGCCAACTATAATTCATCGATAATCTGTCGATATATCGAAAGATAATTTCACGATTTATGCGGAACTAACGCGACACTTTATCGAATTCGATATTCTGTCGATTTTTTATTTCGATAATTTGTCGAGTGTGCTGCTCGGGGACCTCCCATTATAGAAAAGTACATGATGTTTTTTTGGAAAACTCGCATTGTATTGTGCCTTCAAAAAAATCTAAAAAATTTCCAAGATTTGAATACCTATACTTACTTACTCGTAGTTGAATAAAATTACCTCTGGACTTATGAAAAAAATTCAAAAAATTCATTTTAAATAATATGAAGTTCAAAAAATTTGTTTAAAAAATTTCTAATTTTTTTTTATCAAATCATATATTAAAATTATTTCATTTTCATACTTTTGATGGAAATTTGAATGGGTAATTTGAAAAACCCTTGCACAGAAAATTTTTTAAATGTTATCAATGTTACCCCACAACCCGTGTAGCAATTGTCGACATCGACATTTATGTCGACAAAATTCAGACACATTTTTTTCTCGGTTAACGATGAATTAAAAATGATATTTGAGATTTAAAGTAATGTTCTATGTTAAACATAACTGTTCAATCAAAATTTTTGAATTTTTCTCAGTATTTTCCTATAATTTAGAAAACGTTGTTTTTCTACATAGACAAGTCGATGTAAAAATCGATACTCGATAAACGCATCGACATTTATGTCGACAATTTCTGCCAATTAAATTTACAAATTTTATATCTAAAAAGAACTAAAAACAATTAATAAGAACATTTTAAGCTCAGGAATAAATAATTTTTGAAAGAATCACAAAATTTTCTTATTTTTCAAAGTTTTGAATAATACAACGACTTGTCGAGTTATTGTCGACATAATTGTCGATGGTCGAATAATGCATCAACTTCACTGTCGGCAGTGTCGACCAGATGAATTTTAAGTCGAGATAGTGTCGATGTGATTGTCGAGGGTCGAATAATGCATCGACTTAACTGTCGACAGTGTTGACCAGAGGAATTTTAAGTCGAGTTAATGTCGATCTAATTGTCGAGGGTCGAATAATGCATCGACTTGACTGTCGACGTCTTGAGGGTGATTGTGATACTCGCAGATAAAGTGTGTTGTGAATTAGTACATAAGGTCTAAGAATCATCTCTATGTTAGTTGGACACTCGCATGTGTCCAGCTACAAAGGTGGCCTCAATGCCGCATATTTGACAAAAAATGTCGAAATGTTGGCTTGAACACTATTTTTGGTGTAATTTTAATATAATTATACTTATATTGAATATTTGAACTTAGCATATTTTTCAAAATCTCACCATTGCAAATGTCGATGTGGATGTCGATATAAATGTCGACACATCGAAATCGGTCACTTTTCGATGTGTCGACATTTATATCGAAATTAGCATCGACGTTGCTACACGGGAAGTAGAGCTACTTTGATAACTTTTCAATTTCGATGTTTTCGATGCTAAAAAATAGACATTATGTCCGCAGAGTTGTAACGAATATTCGATGTTTCGAATATAAATACCAATTTTCGAATTTATATCTGTATTTTGAAATACCTTCAGAAATCACCTATCTTGTATTTTGTATTCGAAAGGTATCTTTTACAACTCTGCATTTGACCTTTGAAATGTGTCATCGAGAGCTAAATATTGCAATATTCGCATTTTTGCGGTGCACAAACAGTGTGCAGACAGTGTACAAATAAGAAATTTCGCGATTTTACGTGTTTAAAGTGGTCTGAGGCTCTCGCAAAGGCTTGAAATCGACTCAAGTCGACAGAGCGCACACTTCATTTGACCTTTGTAATGTGTCATCGAGAGCTAAAAATTGCAATACCGTAGAGTGGGTTTAAAATCGTGATTTTGTTTTTTCATCGCTTCGTACTGTAGAATGTATTGGAGGTAGAAAGATGACGTTTATACCAATCGATTCCTCAAAAAATTCTGTATCAGATGGACTTGGTTCAATTTTTTTCCCGTGAAAGCCCTTGCGCAGAAAATTTTTTAAACATTGCTGTCAATGTTACCCCACAAGTGAGGCTACTTTGAAAACTTTTCAATTTCAATGTTTTTGATGCCAAAAGTCGATAGTATGCCCTGTTTTACCCATGTACCAAATTTCTGTCAATTCGCCGTAATTATTGTTCTAGAATTTTTCAAAAATAAAATCTTATATATACCTACCTTATATTTTTTTCAGAAAAAAATTGAAAATATCCTAAAAATTCAAATCGATGCAAAAAAATGCGATTAAAAATAATCAAATATGAAGTTACTAAAACTATTCTAAAAAAAAGTTGAATTTTATTTTTATTTTTTATTTTTTACTGTTGGAGAAATTTTTTTTATAAAAACTTGAAAAAAATTAATATTACGATTTTGCAATTAGGACTTTTTTTTAAAAACATACACAAATTTAAAAAATTATTTAAAATAACATTTTGAGTGTAAATTAAGTGCAAAACTACCTAAATCATAGAAAAATTTTGAATCGCAATTTTAAAATATTCTGACATAAAATTTTCATTTTTTTAATTTAAAATATTACTATCAGAATATTTTTTTTTTCTTCAAAAACGTACTAATTAAAAACATGGTCTAAAATGAAATAAAAATAAATGTTTTTCAATAGTTGAGTACAATTCCCAAAAATTACTTTTGAAAAAAATTTTGAAACATTCATTTTGAGTGTGAAGTGCAAAACATTTGTTCAACAAAGTACTCAAAACGAAAATAATCTACCAACACAGAAAATTTTTGAAATCAAAATTAACAAAAAAAAAAAACAAAAAAAAAAGTTTTTTATTTTATTTAAAAAAATTAAACTTTTTTAAATAGAATAGAAAAATGTTGATTTCGAACAAAAATTCAAACTTTTTCACAAATTATTAGTTTTGAAAAAAATTAAAAATATTGTTTTGAATAAGATGCAAAAAATGAGACTGAAAGGAATTCAATGTGAAGTTGATAAAAAAATGTAAGGAAATTCTAAAATTCTAAAAAAAAAAAAAAAACTTTTGACAAAATTTTTTTATTACTTAGTATGCATGCATTTTTTGGCCGAATTTTTTTCTTTAAAATACTCATTAAATTAATTTTTTCAAGAAATTTTTTTTGCAGAATGAATCGTGTGTCATTTTTTACTCTTCTCTTAATTTTTACTTGGAAAAAATCAATATAGCGGATTTCTGACTGGGTAGTTTTTTTTAAAGAAAATTTAAGGTTCAAAAAATTGAAGAGAACAAGCCAAGCAGGTAAAACAGACAATGTAGGGGCAAAAAAATATTAAAAATGATTTCCTCAAAAAAAAAAAAAAAAAATTAAAAAATAAAGTTTTCCTAGAAAATTTTTCCAAAAATTTCTAAGTAAACTTCCTATAAGAATCAAAAGTATGCCAAAAAGTTGATAGAAAAAATCCTTGCGACGTATGAAAATTCTTTCGTTATCTGGATTCAACAATGTGCAGGTATGTTTACCTAATCTTATGAATGCAGGGGCTGAGGTCGTGAAATTTTTTTTTATCAAAAATTATAAACGATTTATTCAAAGACTGAATGAAATTGTTAGGTACTGAGGTAGGTATGTAACAAAAAAAACAAATAAAACCTAAAATGAAGGCATTTGTGGAAATTTCCGAAAAAAAAAACCAAAATCGAAATCAGAAATTAACGCAACAGAGTGTTCAAAATAATTCTTTTCATTTAGTAAAAACACGTTTTCAATTTTTAGTGTGCGTAAGCACACTATTGGTTTCAGTCTTGAAATATAAAATGTTGAAATAGGTTTATCGTGGTTAACTCACTAATGATGGGATGGATTTGGTTCAAATTTTCAAGGAATGTAGAGTTCATGAAGGCGGAGGGCCAATGAGATTTGTGTGTGAATCTAATGAGTAATTATCGAGATAATTGCAATTTTCACTTGTAAAAAAATGGGAAACGGGAACTTTTCTATTATTCATATCTTATCTTATCTTGGGGCAATAAATTTAAAGTGTTCAAAATCGAACAATGGTCACATCACAACGCAACGTCCTCTTTGTGCTCTGCCGTTTTATCTTTATTGGGGCAATAAAATTTTAAAAAGTTCAAAGCAAACTTTGTAATCTAGGGCTCAGCAGGCGGTATCAGCACAGCAGGTGGTAAAAAAATTTTCAACACAGCAGGTGGAAAAAAATCAGATATCACGTCTCAGGCTCAGGGCAATAAATTCAAATTTTCAAAATCAAACAATGGTCAGTGTCTAGTTCTTATCTTATCTTTGCTTAGGGCAATAAATTTTAAATGTTCAAAATCGAACAATGGTCACGTCACAACGTCCTCTTTGTGCTCTGCGGTCTTATCTTTTTTGGGGCAATAAATTTAAAATGTTCAAAATCAAACAATGAGCACTCCACACAATGGGGCACAGCAGGGGTCTTTGTGATCTAGGGCTCAGCAGGAGGTATCAGCAGGTGGTATAAATCAAAAACATGTTAGGTGTTTTTAGAAAAATCTGAAATTACCTCTCAGCTAAGGGCAATAAATTCAAATTTTTGGTCTGTGTCTAGTTCTTATCTTATCTTTGCTTAGGGCAATAAATTTTGAATGTTCAAAATCAAACAATGGGTCGGACTTGTGGTCTGCAGTCTTATCTTTTTTCGGGGCAAAAAATTTAAAATGTTCAAAATAGAACAATGGGTCAATTTCAAAGATAAATACCATTGTTCTATTTTTTTTTTTTCATTCACTGAATAAATTTTCCAATAGAATCGTGTGACAAATAGTAGATATCTATCTATTTCAAAGCTACGCACACTGTTAGAGCTGCGCTAGCGCAGGTGTCTAGTTTTTTATAATTTTAACTATTTTTAAATAGTATTATTCAAGTATTTTTATTTTTCTGTAAAATTACATCATTGATGAACTAGTGGGGTTTTGACTGAAGATAATTTTTCAGTACCTCCTCGCTACATGATTTCCAGCATATTCTTCCCATTTATTTTATGTTTTGAGATTTGAATAATCTACCTCAAGTCAGAAACAAAAAGATGAAGACAATATACTTGATGAAAAAAAAAACTAAACCAAATTAATATTCGTCAGCTAAGAAATTCAGTTCGATAAATTAATTATACCTACATACGCATACGTTATTTGTTACAAAATTAAATTATAACTTATTCGTTTCACTGTAATATGCCTACGACGCGACGAGTATACACATATATGTATAGACTATGCGAGTTTCATTCGTATACAAAAGTGCACCACCTAATAACATTTCCTTCGTATATTTCTTCAATGACATATAAAATTAAATGAACTTTATCCGAACGAAAACGTCAACTCAAAAACGAACTTCTAATTCAAAATAATGACCGTGCTAAAGAAACCCTCCGCTTCATCTCTTCCTCCATTTCATGTAGAAATTTACGCTTGTCAAATAACACAGTTTATAATCAAGATTCATTT
The DNA here is from genome assembly GCA_959613365.1 of Balanococcus diminutus. Classification (NCBI taxonomy): domain Eukaryota; kingdom Metazoa; phylum Arthropoda; class Insecta; order Hemiptera; family Pseudococcidae; genus Balanococcus; species Balanococcus diminutus. The sequence goes on along the minus strand of OY390718.1, from coordinate 29,190,622 downwards.
TACTCTGGAACTTTTAGACACCAAAATATACTTCACAATGTATCCGCACCAGTAACGTACAGCGAAAAAGGCAACTGAAAACCTTACCGAGTTCGAATTATCCGCTCTTTCTAACACGATGACCGTGTATAGACCGCGTTTATTATGCAAACGGAAAGTACGAACAAGTACACATTGGTTAGGCCAAAAATCGTAAAAATTTTCATTAATATACGCGGAAAGTTCGCCAGCTGATCAACGTTTTTAATATCGTTCGGTTAATGAGAAATGGAATACTCGAGACTAAATTAGCCCTTATTATTAGTTTGCATTCGAGGCTTCTTTTAGCCACGCAAATAAGCTCGAAAATTAATCAAGCTTCCAGCGTCTTTCATATTGAAAGCTAGTTGCCAGGACGACGATTCCAGGCCTTTTAAAAGGTGGACCACAATATTCGACTGTTTTTACGTAGGTATTTATTGTTCGGCGTATTCGAGAGACTTAAAATTAGGCTTCGATTTTCCACTATGGCAACGTTTTCATTGAAATATTGGAAATATTCTTTATCTCATTCTGGGGTTTAAATTTTAAAATCGATATCTTTTTAATTAGCAAATTTTATTTTGATTTTAGCATCACAATTGTGGCGTATAAAAACACAGATCGTTAATAGGTATGAAAATAAAAACTCGAGATGGTGTTTTTTTGCAGTCAACTATAACTCATTTGCATTCTTCATCGAAATATTATTAATCTGTCATTTATACGTTGACACTAAGGACTTCCTCCGACGCACCATGCGACCAATTTTCCATCTCAGACGTACCTACACTTGTCGAGTAAAAATGTTGAAAATACAACACGAAAAATCCATTATGCATCCTCGAACTGTTAAAAACGCTATATTTATATACGAGCATATCATTCAAACAAAAAGTTACTCGAGCTGATGGAATTACGCTCAGTTCTCGCAAAAATTCGCCACATTATTAAGGGATAATTTTAAAACGAAAACCATTTAATTGTCCGAACTGTAGAAATATATTTAAAACTTTAAACTTGGTTTAATTTGCATCAAAAGTTATACAAATTTTACAAAGCTATTTCATTCTGTGATGAAATGAAACGTCATGGTAGATTTTTTCTTACCCTCGTTAGACTGCGAATAATTCATGGTTTGTTGCATTCGCTGACTGGTGAAAGAAAAAGGGTATCGAATTGTCCTGATGAATGATTCGAATTAGGTACAGGATTTTAGGTCTTAATACCATAGAATGTGTGAAGTTTACAATAATTCAGTTCATATTTTCTTTACCTGGAACAGAACAAACATTTCACATTAGATAAAAACCGGAATCATTCAAAGAAAAATTTAAGACTTGTTTGGGACTCGTGGCGGTGCAACGTACATACAAATTTTTAGTTTGTAGGTTATTGCTTGAAAAATTCCCTCCTTCAGAAGTACTTGTGCGTAAAACAAAAATAGATGAATAAATTAAGAGATTATTTTCAAAATTTTTCTTATTGATTCTTTTTGTTTTATTATTCACGTTAGAAAAAAAAAATGTTTATACATTTTCTTACCATTTTCAAAATTAAAAAGAGACATTGTTTTTTTATATAGGTACTTAATATAAGTGCAAAATATTTCCATTACTTTGGTAATTTTATCTCTTTTTATTTTTTGAAAATTGGGATTGTTTTTAAAAATTAAAAAACTTATTATTCCAAACATTCATTTTTTTATGTTTTATGTAACATTTTTATAAATTTTTAAAAGTGATATTACAAAAAATTGGGATTAAGAAAATTCAAAGATCAAAGATCATTTTTTTTAAATATTCTACAAAATCTGTGTTCTTGTTTAGCTCAATATTTAAAAAAAGTTGAGTTTAAAACAATTAGGTACAAATTTTTTCCTTGTTTTTAAAATTTAAAAAAAAAAACAGAATTGTTTTCTAAAAAAAAATAAAATAAAAATGGAAAGTTATTAGGTAGGTATCTATACCTAGGTACAAAAAATATACTTCATAGATCTTTGAAAAATTAATACTTGTGTTTCTGTATTTTTTTCAAAATTAAAAAAAAAGTTGAAAAAATAGGTTACATAGGTACAAGTAAATATTTTATACTTAATAATTATATATTTTTTTGTTTTCCAAACAGAAAATAAAAAATCACCCATTTTTGAAATGGATTTTTTCAGTTCTTTAAAGGTGATTTTTCCAAAATTTTCAACAAAAAAAAAAAATTTAAAATTAATTTAAAACATTTTCTTAAAGATACTTGAATTTCTTCAATTTTTTTCATTGGTCAATTTTTCAAAATTTTTGGAATTCATTTTGAACTTTTTCGAGAACTTTTTCCAATGTGATTTTTTCAAAATTTTCAAAATATTATCTTCTTATTTTGTAAGGTAAATTTTTTAGAATTTTCAAAATGATTTCTGACAATTGGAAAAAAAATGAATAATAAATTTTAACATTCTTTTAAAAAATATGTAGACGGTAGATAAGGATATGATATAACCTACCCGTGTAGCAACGTCGATGCTAATTTCGATATAAATGTCGACACATCGAAATCGGTCACTTTTCGATCGTACATGTCGACACGATTGTGGATGGTTTGTCGAGCTTATTATCGACATATTTGGAGCCATATTTGGACGGTCGACAAACATGTCGATAATAAGCTCGACAAACCATCCACAATCGTGTCGACATGTACGATCGAAAAGTGACCGATTTCGATGTGTCGACATTTATATCGACATCCACATCGACATTTGCAATGGTGAGATTTTGAAAAATATGCTAAGTTCAAATATTCAATATAAGTATATTAAAATTACACCAAAAATAGTGTTCAAGCCAACATTTTGACATTTTTTGTCAAATATGCGGCATTGAGGCCACCTTTGTAGCTGGACACATGCGAGTGTCCAACTAACATAGAGATGATTCTTAGACCTTATGTACTAATTCACAACACACTTTATCTGCGAGTATCACAATCACCCTCAAGACGTCGACAGTCAAGTCGATGCATTATTCGACCCTCGACAATTAGATCGACATTAACTCGACTTAAAATTCCTCTGGTCAACACTGTCGACAGTTAAGTCGATGCATTATTCGACCCTCGACAATCACATCGACACTATCTCGACTTAAAATTCCTCTGGTCGACACTGTCGACAGTGAAGTCGATGCATTATTCGACCATCGACAATTATGTCGACAATAACTCGACAAGTCGTTGTATTATTCAAAACTTTGAAAAATAAGAAAATTTTGTGATTCTTTCAAAAATTATTTATTCCTGAGCTTAAAATGTTCTTATTAATTGTTTTTAGTTCTTTTTAGATATAAAATTTGTAAATTTAATTGGCAGAAATTGTCGACATAAATGTCGATGCGTTTATCGAGTATCGATTTTTACATCGACTTGTCTATGTAGAAAAACAACGTTTTCTAAATTATAGGAAAATACTGAGAAAAATTCAAAAATTTTGATTGAACAGTTATGTTTAACATAGAACATTACTTTAAATCTCAAATATCATTTTTAATTCATCGTTAACCGAGAAAAAAATGTGTCTGAATTTTGTCGACATAAATGTCGATGTCGACAATTGCTACACGGGTAGTAGAGCTACCAACAACTACAATATTGCTTACACATGGTGCCTAAATTTGAAAATGAAGGAGCTACGAAGCTTTTAAAATCTGCATTCGCTTAGCAAAATATGTTGGAATTGCTGATTTTTTTTGTCTTTATTTTCAAATTTTTAAATGATACTTTTTTAGGTATAATTTTTGAAACTGTTTTATTTATTTATTTATTTTTTAATTTTTCGAATTTGTGTAGATTTTTTTTACAACTTTTTCGAACAAATTCTGCAAGTTTCTGAATGTTCTTTTTTCAAACTTTTCAAACAATTTTATAATTTTTTTTAGACGTAGGTACCTACCTATTACCTACAATTTTTTGAAAATGATTTAAAAAAAATTTCATGGTGATTAAGTATGTATATCCATATTATGTATGTTGTTTTTAAAACCAATTTTCCTGAAATGTTGGAATTTCTGTTGAATTTTTTACCAATTCATTTCAAATGAATTTTCACAGTGATTTTTTTAAATTTTAATTTAATTTTTTTTTATTTCTTCAAAATTATCAAAAATTGTTAAACCAAACCAAAAAAAAAAAAAAAATTAAAATTTTTCCTTGAAAACGATTTTTTTTACAATGAAGAATTTAAAAAAATTTTACATGATGATTTTTCAATATTTTGAGAAATTCAAAATTTATTTCAAAATAGGTAATTGCCAACTTTTTTTATCAAAATGAATTCCTCTAAGATAATTTTTTTAAATTTTCAAGATTATTATCGACAGTTTTAAAAAAAAAATCAAATGATCAATTTTTATAATTTTAAAATTCAGCTTTAAAATTTTTTTCTCTGAATTTTTAAATTGCAGGCATATTTTGTTATTTTTAAAACAAACTTTTCCAAATTTTCAGAACGTGTATGTTGAATTTTTTACTAAACTTTTTTGAACGAATTTCCATATTATTCTATTGCATACCTATGTAGGTCAAAAATTTTACAAGAAGTTTTATGAAAAATTTATAAAATTAAAAAAAAATTGTTCAAAAAAATAATATGTCAAAGTGCGTTTTTATTATTGTCGATTTAATATTGATGTAATGTTATTTTCAGAAATCCGCACGAAAATGCCAGACACGAGCAATTCAGATGTCGTCTCACGTAATAATCTCGGAGCAATCATAATCGCATTACTCGTCGTTGTGTACCACATTTGCAAAACATATTATAAAACAGTCAAGAAAAAGTTATCTGACCAAGTGAACAAATACACGTCCCCTCAAGTCAGCATGAATTTACCCATCGCCTTAACCGAGGGAACCGATTCGCAATACATTCGTATTCGATGTTACGGCGGCTCTTATATTATAATCAAAAGCGAGGAATTGGCGACAAAAATACTCAACAACTCGGATATCTTCGAAAGCTGCACTTTTACATCGCAAACGTTCAATTTATCTCTGAACTTATTGGGTATTTTAGAAAAGAAAACAAATTTTAAAAACCTCCTAAACGCTGTTCTATTACGAACACGAATGAGCCCTGAAGAAGAATCGTTTATGGACGCTGCACTAAAGAATTCAATCGAATATCCGATACATTCGAACGAATTACTGGGGCAAACAAAGGTCGTTATTCCTTTAACATCGGCGAACAATGAAAAAAAACCATACTGGCCAAAATTATACCCATCATTAGCGACGAACAGAAGCAGTGACACGGAAACACGTGCCGAAGAAGAGGATCCCTCCAGTCAGGCAGTTGGGAAATCTACATCGAAAATAGATACTAATATGGAATTGTTATTATCCGAACGTTTTGTCGAACAAAAAGAACATCGGGCTTTGAAAGAATGCTATTACAATATTTCGGAACCATTTACTTTAATGAAAGTACAAACCGACCATTTGACTGGATCCGATACTCGAGTAATGAATTCAAACAATACTTTAATAACGCAGCAATCACCTCCGTTGAATGCCAATGAAAAATCGATCAGTATGCAGCGAGCTACCCCTCAACAACTCGAATCGTCTTTTTTGTTGCTCAAATATTCTATCAAAGAGTTGATCGTTTTATTAGAAGCGAAATCTAACCGCCGAGATACCGTCAACATCAACCTTTTTTCTTATAGACACGCGGTCAACACGTTGGGTGTTTGTTTGTTCGGCAAACACATCAGTCAACTGTGCAGCTCGATGTGTCAATTTTATCAAGTCTGCGACCAGCTTATCGAGATTTTACGCGAACAACAGAAAAACAAACTCGTTCAGTATTTGAATGATTTACAAAGACATCTCAGGTCACCCAAGAAAACAAATCAACGAGTTCGAAAGATCGTTGAGTTTTTCAACAGCAGTGTAGACGATTGCTTGGCAGGACAGTACGAATATTATGAAAATAGCCTAATAAATATTTTATTCAGACAGTTTGCTAATAACTTGGATTCACAGAGTGATAACTACGAGAAATTAAAAGGTAAGAAAAATATAAAGATCTATTATTTAGCTTGAAACTTATTTAAGAATTTGATTCAAATTTGAATGCATCAGCAATTCAGCATCATACTAATGCGAGGGAATAGTACCTACATTAGGGTATAATGAATAGGTAAATTATTATAATTATATTTTTTTTTTTTGTCAAAAAAAAAATCTGTCAGAGACATTCTCTGGCAAAAATCTTGTCCGAAAATTGTTTAGTTAAAAAATCTTCGACGACGAATTCCATCATAAGAAAATGAAATTAAAAGAAAAAAAAAATGTTAAAAAAAATTTCCTTTGAGAAATTATTTCAAAAAAAACAACAAGGAAGATCATTTAAAAATACTCTAAATTTTTTCCATTGCTAGGTAGATGATTAAAAAACAACAACGACAAAAACGACAAAGGAATAAAGGTAATTGTAATTTAAAATAAAATCCTACAGCAAGAAAATATTTTTTTTTAAATACTAGCAAAAAAGTTTTTATTAGGTATAAAAAATTATTTTTGAAGATAAAAATGTTCTCTTTTGAAAAAATATACTTAGAAAAATAGAAAAATCTTTGTCATAGAAAATATCCCATTGGGAAAAAATAAATCCTCTTAAAATAATCTTTTGTTAAAAAATATTGAAAGCATAAAAAGAAAAAAAGTTGATAAATAAATTATGCTCAAAAATAACCTTTGTAGGAATTTTTTCTCAATTTTTGTGAAAAAAAAAAATTAAAAATTGTACCGAGAACAGAGAATTTTATAGATGGAAAATTCCGTTGACTCCATAGATAAGTAAAAGGTAAAAAAATAAAACTACGAGGAAAATAATCTATCGCAACAAAAACATAATTGAAAAATTAATTTTTGAAAAATTCTAAAAAAAAATTTCAAGTCAAATATGTATTTTTTAAATTTTGAAAAAGAAATTGTCGAAAAAAATTTGCCTCATTTTGAGAAAACAATCCTTAAATTAAATCGAAAAATTGATACAAATTCTTTTGAGGGATGAGTTTTCGAAAATCACTTTGAAAAAAAAAACTCACATTTTGAGAAAGAAATCGTGAAAAAAATTTTATTGTAAAAAAAATTAATACCAAGTAATAGGTAGTTAATTGCTAAAAAATACAAAAATTTAAATTATTTTGGACGAAAAAAACGTATCGCAAGTTTTTTTAAAAACATAAAATTTTGGATAAACCATCCACGAAACGAATTTCCTCACCCTGTAAAAAATATCTTGACAAAAAAAAAAAAAAAAAAAAACCGGAGAAAATAGCAGAGTTTGAAAGAGGGTCTCGTCACAAGGAATTGGTTTCTTTTGAGAGAAGCAAATTTTGATCAATTTTTCGTGTTGAACAAAAATCTTTAAAGCAGAATTTTTATAAAAAATTTCTTTGAAAGCTTTAATTTAAAAAAAAAATCAAGAAAATTACATTCTTAACAAAAAAAATCTCTTCACAAATTAAATCAATTTATCTTCAAAGTGGGAAAACATTTTTTTAAAAAGAATTTATTATTCTGAACTTTTTTTTTAGATCAAAATGTATACATTTTCTTACCAATATTTTCTAAATCAATTTTTTTTGTGAAGTGTGTAGTTATGAGTACGATTTTATTTCTCGGAAAAACATTTTTTTTTTGTTTTTTAATGATTTATATTCTCAAACGGATTTTTTCATCATTTTTTTTTTTTTTTTTTTTTTGAGACGAGAAAATTTTTTGTCAGGAATTTTTCATCTAAATCAGAGCTATACCCACGAAGAAATTTTTTCAGTATTTTTTTTCATCTACAAAAATGTTTTTTGGAATTTTTTTGCAAATACTTTTGAGAAGTTTTTTCCCTATTTCTGGTAGAATTTTTTCGACTAGGAGATTTTTTGAAAAATGATTCATGAAAACGATTTTTCTCCAGAGAATTCTTTTTTTTATACTTACTCAGAATTTTTCAGCTGATCAAATTTCTCAAGAAATATATTTCAACCCAAAGTGATGTGGCCCCAAGAGAAATCTTCTCAAATTTTTTCAAATGATTTTTTCCAGATAAATGATGATTTTGCTGGAAGAAATAACTTTCCTTTCATGAACTGTTTATACCTAATAATTGTATTTTATTTTTTTGGCCTTCGAAATTTTACCTTATCAGGAAGTTTGTTTTTCCAAGAATATTTTTTTAATCTTGAAGATTATTCAGCTGATCGTAATTTCCAAGGAGTTTTTTCTATGAAAGTTTTTCTTCAAAACTAATTTTTTCAGAAAGATATTTGGACTTTTTTGTAATAATTATTGCAATCAAAAAGATGAAAAACTTAATATTTTCTAGTCTGAATAAACTATTCAATACACTAAGATTACTTACACAAACAGACGTTTGGTTATAATCTAGAAATGAAATAATCCGTCTCATTTTCTAGGTACTTTAAGTACGTAAGTACATCAATAGAGTATAATTTTCAATATAGATACTGGATGAATACACGTGAAAACATTTTACTCGAAAATATCGTAGATACAATTTTGAAATTAATTTTTCATTGCACCTTTGATAAGAAAAACCCTACGGTATAGTATAAGCCTGTGTAGGTAGAAACTACACCTTTACCATCTTCTCCGTCGTCGTATTCGTCTTCGTCAAGTTAAAAGCGAGTAAATACGCTGAAAGATTAATAATTCTGCTAGTTTTAGCATCTCGGATGCGTCAGGTATTTAAAATTAAATAACGTGTCGTTTTTTAAGCGCGCAAGATAAATTGAAGAGTAAATTTAACGTTCGCTAATAATGGTTCAGCATTTTATAGTTACACATTTTTCGCTTAATTTCCTTCAATTAGTTTACTTTTAATTTCACGTATGGATTTTAATTCGTTGGCTGGTGTATACAGGGTGTGCAGCTTAGGAGTAAAGCCTTCTATAGTAACTATGCAACTTTTGGTGAGTCAATGTAAATATGTTCGCCTAACCTTCGGACCGCAGGGGCTAAGTTATGCTCATAGAAAAAAAATTTGCTTTGGGCGAGTGTTTTTAAACTTGCATTTCTAGACAACTATAATAGGTTCTAGAGTTGCAAGTTGCGGTATATCGAGCAGCAAATTTTGCTTAGAATTTTTTTCATGGAATTGGTCATTCTTATAACTTGACAAGAAAGTCTGTATTACCGAGCAAAATATTTCAAAGAAAAAAAACATAAAATCTATTCAAAAAGTTATCCTAAAAATCATAATATATATATATATTTTTTTCAAATTGTTTTTCTTGGAAACTTTTTTAGATGTATGAAAAGGTATATGAGCAGTTCATTTTTTATTCAAACTTCAAAAAACAATTATTCAAGAAAGGTAATTTGAAAGAAAAATTATCATGATTTTTTTTCAGACTTTCTCAATAAATTACTTGATAATAACTTTTGATTGGAGTGAGATGGAAGGGCGGGGGTTGCACCATTGTAAAGAGTATACTTTTTTCGTCTGGAAAAGTTAATAACAGCTTGGTCAAAGGACAAGTTTTTGAGTTATTACAGAAAAATTAGAAAAAATTGGCACTCATTTTATACGTTTTTTCGAATGTTTTGCTCGATATAGACTTCCTCGTAAACTCATAAAAATGAGCAATCCCATGAAAAAAATTCTAGACAAAATTTTCTGTCCAACGCCGCAACTTGTAACTCTCCACCTATAATAGTTGTCGAGAAATGCAATTTTGAAAACACTCGGTCAAAAGGTTTTTTTTCGATGAGCATAACTAAGCCCCTGCGCCTCGAAGATTAGGCAAACATATTTACATCGACTCATCATAAGTTGCTTAGTTACTAGTTAGAAGGCTTTAACTCCTACGCTGGCACACACTGTATTAACCAGCCAACGAACTGAAATCTATAATTATTCGTATAAGATTTTGTCATTTGAATAATTTAAAAATGAAATTAATCGGCTTAATTTTTTTTTTCAGGTTCAATTTCAGCTTTTTTGATATCATTTACAATCAATGTATTAGAAATTCTCGGTGGTAGTATGAGTTTAATCATACGTAAACTCGCTCATGACGTAGAATTTCAAGAAAAAATTAGAATCAACGATAAAGTTGAATTTAACCTCGAAGGATTCCCATTTTTGAATTCACAAAATCTGAGTAAATCGACATTGATGGATTCAATCGTCGAAGGTAAATTCTAAAACAATAATCAATTACTACCTAAAATATAATTAATACTCCTCGAGCGAAATTTAGACAACTTTTCGGTAAAATCTCATTTCCGAGATACACACGTACTCTGGCGTAAAAATTCACTCAATAAATTCAGTATTCGTATATCTTCGAAGCTAGGATAGATATACGAGTATTTTAACCTAAAAGACAACACATGCTCGTTCATGAGACTCGTCGAACCAGCTAAATCTCATTAAAAAGAGTTCTCATATCGGCGCAAATCTTGGTTTTTCAGAAGCTTTTGAAAATCATGCCGTCGATCCAATCACGCCTGTTATTTGCAAATACCCGTATCTAATACCGGAGACAAAAATCCTGGTAAATCCTACCTGCGTTATACTCATACCGAAGCACGTTCTGCAGAACATCCAGCAAATCGATTGCAAAGGCAAATGGCCCGAAAGAGGAACTCCTCCGGGAAGCTTTATCGTCGACCTTGAAACGCAATCTTTTAATTTATTTGGTAAGTTTACACTTTGCACTTCTCGGCGCCAGAGCTTTCTCCATTTAATAATACCAACTTCATCGTTGTTTCATTCGCAGTAAAACAATTTGTCGGGATATGCTTAAAATTATCCTTAACCAGTTTACTCCAAGAGTATATTTTTACCGCCGATGATACGTGCGCCAATCAAGATGATGAAACAGCGAATACATCTTGTAGATTCACCACCTTGCCGGGTGATATATTCGTAACAGTGAATAGAGTTGATAAACGTGGAAAAGTAATCACCTTTGAAGAATCGCTAAAAGCTTTTCACGCTATGAAAAACGCCCCTTTATCGTGGCGTACCATTTTGTCCAAGTGTTTTCCCTTAATACCGTTGTAATATCATCTTGAAATATTACCCGCTGTTTGCATTAACCTGGAAACTCCATGTGCAGCAAGATGCGATATAAACTTGCAATCGGTCATGGACATTCGTTTAGATGAGAAAATTTTTCAAAGTGACGACGTTTTCAAGAAAGAAGACTAGCGGAAAAATTGTGGACATGGAATAAAATTATCGATTTTTACAATTTTTATAACTTTTTTATGTAGATACATAATTCAGCATTTTTTTTAAAAAAAGAGGAGAAAACTTGAAGCAGCACAAATTAACAAATTATTATTACTTAAAGAATACCACCTACAAATAAAATACATGAATACATATTATATAAAAAAAAATTGAAATAATATTTGAATCAGCTCATGCAAAAATAGGTTAAGTCACATTTTTTGAAATTTTAGAGGAGACGAAAAAAACGTGTGCAACACACTTGTTTTGCCTTCTGTACATTTTCGATGACATTTTCAAAAATGTGACTTGCGACCTGTTTTTGCATGAGCCGATTCATTTATAATAGCCTATATTTTTTTAATTTGAGAAAACATTGATTTTTGATTTTTGAAAAATTTGGTTTTTGAGAAAATTTAAAAAAATGCACCGATTAAACAAATTTTGAAAATATTTTATTCAAAATGTAGGCATGCAAGTAAAATTATATGCTTTAGAATTTTTTTCACAATAATGCGCAGCAATCATTCAGAATTTCCTACTTCAAACATGGACATTTCTATGCAGTTTATTAGACATTTTTGTTCTTTCATTGTATGGGAATATTATTTTCCACAACTGTCTCGAGGGAGGAGGGGGCACCAAGATCAGTATCCCTGAGTGGTCTCAGTGAATGAACTGCCCTACTAACAAATCATCTGATTTTTTATGCAATGTACAATATAGGTAATTTATTCGAAGATCTTACCTAATAAAACAATAATATAAGTAATTATATATTTTTTCATAATCAAGAATTACGGATTTAATTCAAGTAATATTTTGATCTCTCTGTATAATTTTCCACTCATTTACCCAACTGTTTATTCATTTACCAAAAAAAAGAAGACTAAAAATTGAGTGAAAATGAAAATAGAAATAAAATTTTAAAGTCAGAATAATCAGGAAAGAATGTAATTAAAATAAATGAAGATTAGAATTACATTAAAAATAATTGAAACATTGGACAAAATTGAAAGTTTTGAACACTGAAAAAATGGAGGATAAATTACAACTGAAAAAATTGTTTTGAAAAAATAAAGTTCAAAATTGGTAATTGTAGAAATTTAAAAAAAAAACGAATTAAACAAAACTGTAGGTCTATATCACGAATTTTCAAAAAAAAAAAAAAAATGTAAGTAAAAAAAATGAGGAATTGGAAAAAATTTACAACAGACAAATAATTAAATTTTAATAAAAATAATAGAACAAAGTTAGAAAATAACTAGAATAAAAATACCCACTTAAAACTTCAAATTTAAACCGACAGAAGAAAAAAAAATTAAAAATTCCAACAAAATTGAATATGAATATAGGAATAGAATAAACTGGAAATCTGCATTAAGTCGAAAAAGAGAAAAAAAAGAATAAAACAAAAGTGAAAATGACTGGAAATTGAGAAAAGTTAAGAAGTACCTACATAAAAAAATTAGGAAATTAGAAAAATGAAATAAAATTCAAAAAGATGAAAAAATACAACTGAAAAAGTTGAATTGAATTGAAGCTAAAAATCGTAAAAAATTATAGATATAATTGAAAAACAAATAAATTGAAATAAGTCAAAATTTGGAAAAATTTTATTTATAATGCAACAGAAAATGACTAAAAATTGGAAAATTAGTTGAAATTAAAAAAATAAAAATAAAAGGAAAACAGAAAAAAAAAATTAATATCTATTAGGTATGTTTCAGAATATCTGACAAAATGTCTGAAAGTCATCAATTTTTTTTTTTTTTTTAGTTTAAAGTTTTTTAATCATACCTATATTGTAACGAAACTTACTTGAAAAATTTTCATCTAAATCTAACCTAATGTAATCTAACTTGATCCAATTTTCCTGTCGGGATTTCGTGATGGATTATCGTGACGTTTTTTCGAATTTGGTCATCGTAAAAGCATAATATACCATATTAATAAAAAACTGGAAAGAAATACTTTGCAACTGAAATGAAAATCAATTGAATTGAAAATAACGGGAAAATTGGACCAAATTCGAATTTTAAAAACACCAAAAGATAAGTAATTGAAATAGTTAAAAAAATTGACAACAGAAAATTTAAAAAAAAAATAAAAAAAAAAAAAAGCGAATGACTTGATTTTAAGAAACACAAAAAGTTAGAAAAATGACAACAAAAAAGATTAATAAATTGAAATAAGACATGGGGTTGTAAACAATTAAAACAAAGTTGAAAATGACTGAAAATAGGGAGGAAATGAGGAATAAAAAAGAAAATAAGCAATTTTGACAATTTAAAAATTTGGCAAAATTGGAAAAAATGGAAATTGAATTTTTTTTAAAAATATGTTAGAAAAAATGAAAATTGAAGTCGAGTTGAATTTTGAATACTGCAAAATTCATACCTAAAAGAATTATATTTATACCTAACTTTCTATGTCAATGAAAAAACAATTCAGGTTCAGGAAGAAATTTTGTTGTTGAAAAAAAAAAAATTTCCATTCTCGAACCTATGGAAAGCTTCATCAAAACAATACTGCTCAATTTTGATTCAGTAATTATTAATATTATTACTATTTTTAAATGGATCTCGTCAAGTAAGTACTTCCATGAAATTAAACTGAGTATAGAGGACAGATTTTGATTTCAAAACTTCAACATACATCTATACACGTATATGCACACCTATCTAAAAAATTTTAGCAAGTGCCGAAAAGGTATTACTCCAGAAAATTATTTCAAGCTTTACGAATTCAAACATACATAGGCCCACAGGTAACGAAAGCGAGTGAGAAAAAACAGGTAAAAAGAAACATAATCGCATAAAAGTGTCAAAAATTGCTACCCTAAAATTAACAGCTTTTCTCTCGGGTAAAACAATTTAATCTTAGAGTAAACATTTTGAAATTTTGTTTCGCATACGTTAAAGTTACGTTATACGTGAATGTAGGACGCGACGCGAGGCGACTCAACTTACGTAGCTTACGTCTACGTATAGGTAAGGTAAAGTACTAGATAGCATAGATAGACGATATCGCCTTAACGAAGAAGATATACTCGATGGTGTACGTTGAACGACTGTACGCAATTCGTGCGGTTATCAATCTTATAGACGGTAATTTAAATTGGAACATTTATTCAGAATAAAATTTTGACGAACAAGGCCTCATGTTTATTTTATGAATACCGAGTTGATTAACCGTCTTCGCGATGTGTACCATACAATTTTCGAACCAAATGAAAAATTACCCTTTTTGAAAAACGCCACGTTTGAAAAATATTCCAACCGAGCTCGCGAGCTCCAACTTCGTGTACGTATTATTTTATTCATCTGTGTACCCTCGTTCTATATCTAATTGAGGTGTACATTTTGGATCGGCATATAAAATCGTATTTTCTACTTTATTAGAAAAATTTGTTTAAACAAAGATTTTAGGAAAGGAGGTAAGGGAAAAGAGGCCTTTGATTAATTTTTTTTTGACAAAATCATCAATTTTAACTAATTAATTTTAAATTTTTTTGGCATTTCTTAAATTTAGGGTGGCCTTTATTTTTCGAATTTGGAATTTAGGTCTCCCACTCCCTGAAGTTGTTATCTCTTGTGAGAAAATAATTCCCTATTTTTTGTTTTTCCTCTCCCTGCGGGTTGGACACTTATTTTCCAACATAAGAAAAAATACACGTTTTTAATCAACATTTTTAAAGTTATTTAAATTTTTTAGTTTCAATAATTTGGACAGGGATTGGATGGAGAGAGCGAAAAAAAAATTGCAAAAAAATATTTACCATTTTTATAAAAATCACCTTCTATCTTCACATCCCGGTAAACACACTGTATGCGAATCGCGTACTAATAGAGCGCTAAATTCGCATTTATCGTATACGAATAGCATGCGAAAATAGCGTACTATTAGCATATCAAAAATGTCCGCTTTTTTAGCGGCTAATTTCGAACGCTAATAGTACGCGAAATTAGCAGCGAATGTAGCGTTCTATTCGCTGTTAATTCGCTTGCGATTAGCGTTCGGAATTCGCCTCTAAAAAGTAGGCAAATGATTTTTGACGATTTCCACTCAGCAGTAAATTAATTATTCGAAAATATATCTTATTTGTGATCGCAGATCTGTGGAAAATGAAATTATGCCGAATCGTAAAGTTTTTGGAGTACCTATCAGTGGCATTTGATAAAGTAATTTTTAGGAAAATCAAAATTACTACCAAGATTTCAATCTACAACTTTTGTTTGAAAAATTTCTCATTTTGAGCCCCCCCCCCCTCCAATTATGCCCAATACTACATAGATAGATAGATAGATAGATTAGATAGGTATAAAAACGTATATTTATTACTCTGAATTGTGAGAGGGAGTCCCGCAGTCCCAAATGAAAATTTTTTCAAACAAAAGTTGTAGATTGAAATCTTAAAAATAATTTCGATTATTACAAAAATTTCGATTTGACTCTTCCTTTCCTTATAATTTCGCATAATATTGCGTTCAAATTGGAGAAGGAAGAGGAACAATTGAAAAATTTTATAGCACTGATAAGACGTCTAAAATTTTAACGATTTGAAAAAATTTTATTTCACACAGATTCACGCGATCACAAATAAGATATAAATTCAAAATAATTAACTTACTGTGAGTGGAAATCGTCCAAGAAATTCTGCCTTCGTCTCCATTCTTATCACTTTGAAATCAAATCATTGGCGTTTTTACTTAAAAAGAAGAAAAAACATCAAACAAAACACAAAATTCCCCAACAAAATCAAAAAACCCAGAAAAACCTTTATTTTATTGTTTAAATGTCACTGCAATACATTCAAGTACACGTTCATGTTTGAAACTGACTTCTCTCATTTGTAAAACGTATTGAAAGAAGTTGTAGTGAAAATCGCATGCTATTCGCTAGCAAATATTACGCTAATATCGTAAGAAATATCTGCACGTTTTCCACTGCGATTTTAGCATACGATTCTTATGCGAATATCGCGCTAATATCGTACGAACTTTTTGCCTGTTTTCAATGTGATTTCAGGCATGCGATACGCAAGCGAATATCGCGCTAATATCCCACAAAACATCTACAGGTTTTTAAATACGATTTTAGCATGATATTCGCTCACGAATAGTATACGAATTTATCTGAGAAAATTTTCTTCGATTTTTGCTTTGATTTCGCATTCTATTCGTATGCGAATAGACCGCGATTTTCGTCTCTGTGATTTTAGCATACGAATAGCTGGCGGTGTGTTTACCGGGATTGTATGTACACTGAGTGGAACAAAAATCAAAAGTTTTCGATTTTCAAATTTTAATACCGCGGAAAAGTTGCTTTTAGGTGATACATGAAAAAAAAAAAAATCGAATAATTTTTTCCAATCGCACAAGAGCTCTCAAATTTTTGAAAATTTGCAAAAAATCAAAATTTGAAAAAAAAATTCAAAATGTTACAGAATGGGTTTTATACGTTTGGTTGGCAAATATAATCATCGTTATTATTATTTTTTGAAAAAAATTCCAGAATTCATCAGATCATCGCATTTATAAAAAGTCATTAAAAAAATGTCATATTTTACGTTTAAAAAAAAAAAAAATTTAAAAAAAAATAAAAATTGGAAAAACATTTTTGGAATTAAAATGGGTTTAACATACACAGTTTTTCCCAAAAATACAATTTACAGAAATTTTTCATCTTTTTCATATGCCCCTAAGAATTTTTCAAAAATTACGAAAAATTTAAAAAAATGAGGAACATGATGGTTCCTGAAAATGAAGGTAAGGATGGAAAATCGTCGTAAATTGTCTTTTTGGGTAAAACTGTGTATGTTAAACCCATTTTAATTCCAAAAAATTTTTTCCAATTTTAATCTATTTCTTTTCTATTTTTAAAAAAAAAGTAAATAACATTTTTTTAATGCCTCATAAATGCGATGATCTGATGAATTCTGGATTTTTTTTTCGAAAAATATTAATAGCAATGATTATACTTGCCAGCCAAAGGCATAAAACCCATTGTGTAACATTTTGGAATTTTTTTCAATTCAAATTTTCAAAAATTTGAGGGCTCTTGCGCGATCGGAAGATATTATTCGATTTTTTTTTGTGTTTTTTGTGTTTAATGTATCACCTAGACGCAACTTTTCCGCGGTATTAAATTTTGAAAATCGAAAATTTTTGATTTTCGTTCCACCCCAATGTACACGGTGTCCAATTGATTCCGGAAAACCTGGTTGGGAAATGGATAATAATGCAAAAAACAGAAATCTGTCACCATATTTCGCGCTTAAGATGATCATCAAAATACACCACTAACCCAAATTATGAAATTCGTTGATATTTTCTATATTTTCTAATTTTTATTCAAATTAACCGAGTGACGCCATTTTGGGAACCCCCAGTATCCTACGTTCGGAAAATTGTTCTCACCATCTCACATACCTGATTGCGTTGAAAAAATGAAACTTTCTCAATTTCGCTAAAATTGCCATCCTAGTAATTTTTCGCAAAAAATATTGTTATTTTTTGAAAAAATCTAATTTCTTGGGTAAAAATTTTCATTTTTTTGAAAAACTATTGCGTTTTTTTGGAATTGATATAATTAGGAATGTTTTAATTTTTTTTCTGGGGTGGAGGGAAGGGAAATCGTGTATTTTATTATTATTTTTTTTTGAAAAAGTATTGTACCTAATATTTCTGGGGAAAATATTTGATCATGTTTTAGAAAAAAAAATTTTGGATAAAATTTTTTATTTTTTTGAAAAACCATTGCCATTTTTTGGAATTAATATACTTAAATACCTACCTAGTAATGTTTCGGAAAAAATATTGTGATCCCGAGCAACACAATCGACAAATTATCGAAATAAAAAATCGACAGAATATCGAATTCGATAAAGTGTCGCGTTAGTTCCGCCTAAATCGTGAAATTATCTTTCGATATATAGATAAATTATCGACGAATTATGGTTAGCAAAAATTTCGAGATTATAGTAAGATATTTTATCGATAATATATCTATAATATCGAAAGATAATTTCACGATTTAGGCGGAACTTTTGCAACACTTTATCGAATTCGATATTCTGTCGATTTTTTATCGATTTTTTATTCCGATTTTTCGTCTTTTATTATCTTTTTTCTATAATTAAAAATCCTTAATTAGCATAATTAATACATTAAACTATGCCTAAACACATTATTCATGTTGCGGTAAGAGGATCATTTCAGAAAAAGTCAAAAAAAATTATAAAAAATCTGCCACCCGTGGGGCTTGAACCATCTACCTCCTGCATGGTAATCCTATTCCTTAACCACTATGCCATACCTTATCGTTGAGAAGCTAGCAATAAAACGCTTATAATAGGCAGTTTAGTACTTCCAGACGAGTTGGACTTAGAAAAATTTTCACCAATTTTTAAAATTTGGAAATAATTTCAAATATCGTCACAAAATCGTTGAAAAATCGTTCGACAAATTTCAGATTATTTGTCGATAATGTAGTTTCAAATATCTTCACAAAATCGTTAGAAAATCGAATTCGAGAAATTGCATATTATGTGTCGATAATATAGTTTCAAATATCTTTACAAAATCGGTAAAAAAATCGGATTCGATAAATTTCAGATTATTTGTCGATAATATAGTTGTAAATATCTGCACAAAATCGGTGGAAAATCGGATTCGAGAAATTTCATATTCTTTGTCGATAATGTAGTTTCAAATATCTGCACAAAATCGGTGGAAAATCGGAATCGATAAATTTAATATTTTTTGTCGATAGTATCGTTGACGAATATCGTCATAAAATCTTAATAATATCGAATTCGATAGTTTTTAGATTTTTTGCCTATGAAGTTGTACCGATAAATCTTTATAATATCGTGAGAACATCTATAGATTTTCAAACGATTTTTTATCGACACGTTACATCTTCCGATATTATCGATCGAGTGTGCCGCTCGGGATTATTTTTTTGGATAGGAAATGTTTTGCCTAGAATTTTTATTTCAAATCGAAGAAATATGAAAACGAAACTCTCTCCATGCGTTGAATAATCTCATCGACGTCTCGTCATTTATTGAAATATGCTATAGTCATTTTTTTTTTTTTTTTTAAATGAACAAATGCGTAAAATTCTTATAGTTTGATTTTACGTGATTGAAATGCTGATCAGTGTAGCCATTAAAGAAATAATTCCCTTCCCTTTCAACCACAATATTTTTTGTTTCAAATATTTATACAAATTTCATCAGAGTCATCAAATTCAAGCAAATAAAAAAACTTTTTATTAAAATTTTATAAATAAACATTTTTTATTTCAAATTTTTCTATTTATTTTATCAAATTTATCAAATATAATAAAAAAATTAATTTCCATATCATTCATTTCCAATGGATAAGTATAAAAATCAGTTTTCCGACGCAATTACTGCATCAAAGTTATTTTTGTAATATTTTCGAACCAATTCTGACCCCAGCGGTTGAAATACCTGAACGAGTATAGATATATGTATATTCTAGCACGGGAAATAAATTACAAAGGGTTATCGAGAGATCGCGTGTATTTCTCATCAGATATTTGATTTTTTCCATATTCGGTAAACGTTGCCTCGCCTCACGAAGCGAAAACTTTGAAAGAATTTCACGTGATTTAGCTTCTTTTTTAGATATATTTCGCTTCCATAACAACCACCGTGCTGAGTTTCCACATCGAACCCGTATTATCGCTCGTATAACATCTATAAGAGTCATTTATACTGCAAAACAAGTCATCGTGGTGCTGGGACACCCCTACTCATTTAATGCATTATTAAATCAAACCCTCTTAGTTACGTAAAAAATTCGAAAAATCCACCTTGGTCGGTATAATCGGTACGGTTCTCGCTGTCACACGGAATACCAAACCTGCCTTTGCAAAATGCTCAATTTGAATTTCGTTTTCACAAAAGATTTGATATTTTTTCCAATTCCGACGGTGCAGGAATTTAATATAAAAATTTCGCGAATTATTTCACCTTTATTGTATATAGATATATTACGGGTGAAAATTCGAGAAGGGTTCTTTTCTTTTCGGCAGTTTATTATTTCGAATCGTATTATATTCTCTTAAAAAAATTTTCAATAGTCTATTTTCTTTATTTAAATAGAGAGGAAAGAAATTAGAAAACGTTTATAATGATGCTCGATTGTTTAAGATGAAAAAAAAAAGAAGGCGAACGGTTTGCAAAACATTTTTATACTTTTACTTTCGAAAAATTCATCCTACTCCGGTTCTAAAGAAAGATTTTCGCGCCCTCTTCACATTTTTTTCCCGCTTCGGGACGAGAATAAAAGTTTAATGATAAGCGCGTCGTTTTCATCATTTTTTTCTTCCTATTCATCCATCACGAATTTTTATTTTAATTTAATTAAGAAAACTGATGGCCCGAGCTGACTGCTAAATCGTAATCATTTCGAATAGAATGATTTTTTTTCTCGTTTCGTTAACTCTCCGAGAAAGGGTTAAAGGAAAAAATAACGTCGAATTTAATTCGTTTCTTGTAACACATCACGTTGTGTTTAGGTGCTACGTGTTCGTGCACGTTGGATTCAATTTGACCGTGAATTGTAATCGAATGTTTCTTCGAGCGAAATTTCCTCGACATAATTTCGTTTCGATGGTTTTTGCACGAAAACGCCAGCCATCGTTTCCTTCGTCAAAAACTTACAAAATAGTGTACAAACTACCGAAGATGTACGCGAGATGGGGAAGGTGTTAAAGTATATAGAGAATATTCGTCGAAGTACGACAGATCGTCTTGTATCGAATAAAGTCTCATTTTGTCAACCCCTCGAATTTTCAACACAAAGTAACTTATTTCAAAAGTACTACAACGATATCTGTCTGCACTAATTTTGAGATGAAAACGAACTATGGTTTTGTTCAACTTTCATTGTATGGGAAATTTTTGGTTTCTATGTTGAATCATCGTGTTTTTTATTCTTCTAAAATGTTTACAAATACCTATTCGAGAAATTTTATTAGAATGAGATATCACCCAAAGGATTTTCAAAACTTACGAATAAAGAAGTATTTCATATTAAAATAAGAAAACCGTCGAGCTCGATGAGTCGTATAACGAAAAAAAAGGCAACATTTTGAAAATTGGTTATTTTTTTCATCTTCTAAAAAAAGGGAGGTGACCAGAGAGCAATTAAAATTCAGTTAGGAGAAAAATAGAAAATAGAGAATTATTTTCTCATGAAAACAAACAATTTTGGGGGTGAGACGAAAAAAAATTATAAGTCGAAAATAAGGGTCACTCTTAAGATACCTACATTCATTGAAAGAAATTATTTTCAAATGCACAGTTTTGAAATCAGATTTTTTTACCGTGGTAAATCACTTTTCCCACCAAAAGGTCGACACTATACAGGGTATGTCGTTAAAATTTCCTCCTTCAATATGCCAAGTCCGCAATTTGTTTCAACAATACGTAGATATGTTTGCCTAACCTGCTATTGAAGGAATTGAGATACAGCCTGTGAAAAAAATATTTTCTCAGTTGGAAACAGTTTGGAAGATGGAAGATGAAACATTCAGGTAATATGTACTATTTATACAGTTGTGATACTTTCTGGATAAAAATGAAAAGTATGTAGGAATATTATAAATTATTCGATTTATTTTCAAAAATAATACCTATAATAAAATGTTGGAAAAATCATCTTGAAAAAATAGGTATTTTATTCAGATTACGTAATCATTTGAGGAGAAAAATTTTCCTTGGTATAAATTTTTTGACTTGAAAATATCAAGATTAAAATACACACAGCTTTACCTTGAAATATTTTTATAACTTTCCCGAAATGTCTTCTAAAAATAATATAACTGCGGGTAACATTCTTATAATTGATTTTTAGGCATTTATTTTTTGATACGATGTCGAATTTCTATAGCCTTTACAAAATTGACTGAAAATTGTTTAAATAAGTAAGTATATAAACGAATAAACGACATGCAAACATTCTTAAATAATTTTGGAATTTACAACGTAACAATTTCAGGTATAAGTGCTGGATTTTCGAAATTCTGTTTGTTTCTTATAATACATAAATAGAAATGCGATCACTCGCTTCCAAAATTTCTGTAGGTACTACCTATTTATTTTTCAAATCAGAATTTAACCTATCAATCCACAATTCCATATATGCAATGACAGTTTATACATAAAGAATACATCGCCCTTTAAAATGGATACCCATCCACTGAACATGAATTTCTGCTGAATTGGCGAATCAAGTAGGAATTTTTAGAAACTTTGGCAAGTCCGCATCTCAGGGTGAGATTCAACAAAAAATGAAATAAAAATAGAAATGTGAACAGAAAACAACTTTATAAAAAAGTAAAGACATTTTCATAAATTAAAATTAATTATTTGGTCGAATTGAAAAAAAAAAAAAGATAAAAAGAAAGTTTTTTCATAAAATTTTCAACAATTGAATTTGAAACAAAATTAAAAACTCCAAGTACCTACTAAAGTGTCTTACAAAATACCAAAAAGTAAATTTTTGTAGAAGTATGAAAATTAATTAATTTGAAAAAAATTCCAGGTAGGTACTTATTAAAATTTCTAACAAAGTACCAAAAAGTCAATTTTCATGCGAGTATGAATTTTTTTTTTAAAAAGTTTAAAAGTCTTTCAAAAAAAATTAAAATAAGAGTAGGGTAAAAGTACCAGTTTGTGACAGTGCTAAGAAAATTTCAACTTTAAATCAATCATAAACGGTTTTAAAGCATTGAAAAGTAGTGATGTTTATATTCAATGGATGAGAAATTTTATAAAGTTTCCAAAATACAAAAAATATCAAAAATAACTAGCGTCTAATAATTTTGGCGTTCATTTTTTTCAAAAATGTCCAAAGTTCTACTTTGTGACACCTTATGCCCCAGTTTGTGTCGTATGATGTACCAGTTTGTGACAGTACAAAAATCGAGTAATAAATTGCTAATTAAAGTGAAAAGTAAATCTAATTAGATATTAAGACTTTGTTTGCTCTTTTTCATAATAGATATTCTTTTTTATTAATTTTTATTTCGAAATACATTTTTCCTAATTTTGCACCAAAAATCAGTATTCTTGTATAATTTCTTCATTTTGGCTTAAATAGTACATTTTTTTAAATTTGTGTTTTTGATAATTTTTGTTGCAATTTATTGACTAGAAGGTTCCTAAGCACAATAAATTCAATAAAACACACCTAATACACCTTGATATGAACAGGAAATTCTTCAATGGGCTGATTTTTGACATGTCACAAACTGGAACTCAGCATGCAACAGTTTGTGACACCCATGTCACAAATTGGTACACCAGTCTATTTTTGAAAAGTTGGTGTACCAGTTTTGTCAATTGTAAATAAAAATTAAGCATTTAATAATTTTTGATCAACTTGATTAAAAAACAACTCACTTAGGACCCACAAATGTAAAAAAACATAGCCTAACTTCATCACTTTAGTTTAAAGCTGAATATAATCGATCAATCAATCACATCTCATTTTCACATTCTTGGAAAAAACCGCACATGTACAGAAAATTCACAGATACAAATCTTTGAGAAGGCATTCGTAACATATTAATGCCTTGTGATTGAAAGGTTTTGGTTTCATTGATTTCCATATGGATGAGAGTCTCACAGAAAAATATTACTACGTTGTAATTTACCAAAACTTCCTTAGTAATTACATTTTTTAGTGTGAACTGTCACAAACTGGGGGTACTGTCACAAACTGGTACGTTTACCCTATATTTCATAAAAAAATTATTTCCATGTATTCGAAATGTAAAAAATATTAAAATTAAAAATTTTTCCAAGTTTTAGAAAACTCAAAACTCAAAAGTCTTTCGTTCAAAATATAGAATGTCTTAAATTGAAAAGTCATGAATATTTTTTAAAAATAAAATTTCTAAAAGTCATCCAATTTTAAAGTAAATTCGTTTTTTGATGTCTGACAAAAAATCCAAAAGTTTTTCGCCCATCTTTTTTTTTTTTTTTTTTTTTTTTTTTGAATTTGGGCTTGGAATATTTTACATTGAAGTTTATTGGGACTTTATACTTGTCAATGCCAGAAGGTTTATTATGATGAGTCCGTCCATCACCCAAAACCTAACCTAAGCTAACTTTTTTTTGGCCGGGGGGGGAGGGGGGTGTACCATTCATAAAAAGAAATCAATGGATATTTAATTATATAATAATCAATACAAAATTTAAAATTTTTCATAAGCTCCAGATGAATGTCAGACAAAATTAAAAGTTAGTTTTATACCTATTATTTTTAATTCACTTCTGACCCCAAAATGGACTCGATCCTGAGACGGCCGGGCTCAGTTTCGAAAATTGTTAAATTCACAATAATTATTATAGGTATCAAAATGAAGGTTTTTGAGGTCACTGAATTCGATTTTTGTACATGAATTCATCTCTACCCCCAAAGTAGACTTTTGAAGGCGTTCCATTTTTGAAATTCAGTCATTTACTCATTTGCAATATTGGTATCAAAATTTAGGTGTTTGAGGGTGCTGAATTCGTTTTTTGGACTAAAAGAACGTTGAAAAATCGAGAATTTCGAATTTAAAAAAATGAAAATATCATCTGCTTGCTACCAAAACTATAGACTCAAATGGTTCCTACTAATGCAAAAAATTATTTCGATAGAAAAAGTTGAAAAATTTTAATAGCAGGGTCGCCAACTTTCAAATTTTTATAAAACATCAACTTTTACCAAAAAAAGAGAAAGATGTTTTATTTTTATCGAAATAATTTGTTTGCATCAATAGGAGCTATTTGAGACCAGTTTTGGCAAGTAGATGATACTTCAATTTTTTTAAATTCGAAATTCTCGATTTTTCAACGTTCTGCAACTTTTTAACCCCCTGGTGGCCTGGTGGGGTAAGCAAATCGATATCAAGTTTCAAGATTAATGGTCTGGGTAGGTGCAGAAACTTAAATTGCACTTTATTAGGGGTGTGACCGAAGTACCACGTTGGTGGCACCACCCAAAAGAGGCAAAAAACTGCAATTTTTCAAAAGTAACCCTACTTTGAGGGCCCCGCGCTATACCTACTCTTGCCAACAATTCTGCATTTAAATTTCATTTTCAACGCTGATTATTAATTTAGCGCACCGTTCCTCTTCATGCAATTCGATCCTAACTCAATTTTTATTTTCATAAATAAAAAATTTGTTAAAATTTGACCTTGAACTTTCATTCAAACTTTATGGAATTTTATATAACTTGCGTAGGTAGATTTGGTAAGACAATTCTCTTCATAAGCAACACGTAGCCGGTTGGTTTACCTTATGACAGGTAAATTTGAAAATTAATCTCGGCCCAACGACTGCGTCGACCATACAAATTAAAATTCGTCAAAACTGCGTGCTTGGTCGAACCATTATGGTTAACGTAAAACGCTTGACAGCTTTTAAAAATTTCGCAGGCAGAAAAAAAAAAGAAGACAGCATCGTATAGAGTAGGGTAGTTTAGTTCTCATTTGAAAATTAAACACTCTCACTAACTCCGGTATTTGTTGCAGCTACAGTACTTCTACGTATGTAGGTACCAACTTAGGTATTCACAATACCCCATACCGTTTTAGCTCGTTCTATGGCGGGCACAAAAAAATATAAATACGTCGGAATATTTTTTAATAAAAAAGAAAAAAACTTTAGGTAACGTAACGTAACCGACACGATATCATTAGACTTTTATACACAAAGTAGGTAGCTATTTTTAAAGCTTAAAGTGTTTTTGACGTACACAAGTTAACGGTTAAACAAAAGCAGTCAAAATAATAATTTCAACTCGGGGCGTTAAGCCAAGGCACGGCGGCGAGCTGCGAATTAAAAACATTTCCTAGCTTTTTTCCTCCCTCTTCATCCAAACGTAGCGCTTTTTGCTTCCAAGTGATGCAGTGTGCGGGAGACTTTTAATTTCGAAAAGCTAAATCCGCTTAGGAGGATGTTGCACTTCAATAATTAGACCGATGAAAACATTATTAAATCTTTTATTAGTCGTGTAAATCGGATCCGCCGGAACGACATCATCATAGTGCATAACAAGTCAAAGATGCTAATTAAAAATTATAGGGGCGAGGGAGGGAAGGGCAAATTGAAAAATTTTTCAAATAAAAGTTGTAGATTACGATCCTGAAAATAATTTTAGTTATTGTAAAGCCCGTGTAGCAACGTCGATGCTAATTTCGATATAAATGTCGACACATCGAAATCGGTCACTTTTCGATCGTACATGTCGACACGATTGTGGATGGTTTGTCGAGCTTATTATCGACATGTTTGTCGACCGTCCAAATATGGCTCGACATGTCGAGCCATATTTTGACGGTCGACAAACATGTCGATAATAAGCTCGACAAACCATCCACAATCGTGTCGACATGTACGATCGAAAAGTGACCGATTTCGATGTGTCGACATTTATATCGACATCCACATCGACATTTGCAATTTTGAGATTTTGAAAAATATTCCAAGTTCAAATATTCAATATAAGTATATATTAAAATTACACCAAAAATAGTGTTCAAGCCAACATTTCGACATTTTTTGTGAAATATGCGGCATTGAGGCCACCTTTGTAGCTGGACACATGCGAGTGTCCAACTAACATAGAGATGATTCTTAGACCTTATGTACTAATTCACAACACACTTTATCTGCGAGTATCACAATCACCCTCAAGACGTCGACAGTCAAGTCGATGCATTATTCGACCCTCGACAATTAGATCGACATTAACTCGACTTAAAATTCCTCTGGTCGACACTGTCGACAGTGAAGTCGATGCATTATTCGACCATCGACAATTATGTCGACAATAACTCGACAAGTCGTTGTATTATTCAAAACTTTGAAAAATAAGAAAATTTTGTGATTCTTTCAAAAATTATTTATTCCTGAGCTTAAAATGTTCTTATTAATTGTTTTTAGTTCTTTTTAGATATAAAATTTGTAAATTTAATTGGCAGAAATTGTCGACATAAATGTCGATGCGTTTATCGAGTATCGA
This sequence comes from Balanococcus diminutus, assembly GCA_959613365.1. Classification (NCBI taxonomy): domain Eukaryota; kingdom Metazoa; phylum Arthropoda; class Insecta; order Hemiptera; family Pseudococcidae; genus Balanococcus; species Balanococcus diminutus. The sequence continues at coordinate 29,163,286 of OY390718.1, read as the reverse complement.
TTTTTACATCGACTTGTCTATGTAGAAAAACAACGTTTTCTAAATTATAGGAAAATACTGAGAAAAATTCAAAAATTTTGATTGAACAGTTATGTTTAACATAGAACATTACTTTAAATCTCAAATATCATTTTTAATTCATCGTTAACCGAGAAAAAAATGTGTCTGAATTTTGTCGACATAAATGTCGATGTCGACAATTGCTACACGGGAGATTTCGATCGGATCCCTCCCTGTCCTCTGAATTCACGTAACATCATGTAGCTACTTTTTCAAACGTGGGGGAGGGGTTCAATTGAAAAAATATTCAAACCAAAGTTGTGCTTGAAGCGCTAGGAATAATTTTGGTTATTATAAAAATTTTGATTGGACCCTCCTCGCCCCTCCAATTTTGAATAAAATAAATATTAATTAAAAGAAATATTAAAGGTCCAGATAAAATTCTCAGGTACGAAATTAAAAAAAAAAAAAAATCGATTTTTTGACACCAAAAATCAATTGATTCTACATCAAAATCAAAAGTTTCACGAAATTAACAAGATCGAAAACATTTCCAAAATTGGTTGATTTATAAAAATTAGGAAATACTAAATTTACAAAATCGAGGAATTTCCTTTGAAAACTAATCGACACGTAAAAATCAAAAAATTGATCCATTTATCAAAATCGGAAATTTTGATAATCCCGAGCGGCACACTCGATCGATAATATCGGAAGATGTAACGTATCGATAAAAAATCGTTTGAAAATCTATAGATGTTCTCACGATATTATAAAGATTTATCGGTACAACTTCATAGGCAAAAAATCTAAAAACTATCGAATTCGATATTATTAAGATTTTATGACGATATTCGTCAACGATACTATCGACAAAGAATATTAAATTTATCGATTCCGATTTCCACCGATTTTGTGCAGTTATTTGAAACTACATTATCGACAAAGAATATTAAATTTATCGAATTCGATTTTTTAACGATTTTGTAAAGATATTTAAAACTATATTATCGACAGATTATATGAAATTTCTCGGCTTCGATATTTTACCGATTTTTTGACGACATTTGAAACTATATTATCGACAAATGATATTAAATTTATCGAATCCGATTTTTTACCGATTTTGTAAAGATATTTGAAACTATATTATCGACACGTAATATGAAATTTCTCGATTTCGATTTTTTAACGATTTTGTGACGATATTTGAAACTATATTATCGACAAATAATCTGAAATTTCTCGAATTCGATTTTTTAACGATTTTGTGAAGATATTTAAAACTTTATTATCGACACGTAATCTGAAATTTCTCGAATTCGATTTTTCAACGATTTTATGACGATATTTGAAACTATATTATCGACACGTGATATGAAATTCCTCGAATTCGATTTTTCAACGATTTTGTGGCGATATTTGAAACTACATTATCGACAAATAATCTGAAATTTGTCGAACGATTTTTCAACGATTTTGTGACGATATTTGAAATTATTTCCAAATTGGTGAAAATTTTTCTAAGTCCAACACGTCTGGAAGTACTAAACTGCCTATTATAAGCGTTTTATTGCTAATTCCTCAACGATAAGGTATGGCATAGTGGTTAAGGAAGAGGATTACCATGTAGGAGGTAGAAGGTTCAAGCCCCACGGGTGGCAGATTTTTTATAATTTTTTTTGACTTTTTCTGAAATGATCCTCTTACCGTAACATGAATAATGTGTTTAGGCATAGTTTAATGTATTAATTATGCTAATTAATGAGTTTTAATTATAGAAAAAAGCTAGTAAAAGACGAAAAATCGGAATAAAAAATCGATAAAAAATCGACAGAATATCGAATTCGATAAAGTTCCGCCTAAATCGTGAAATTATCTTTCGATATTATAGATATATTATCGATAAAATATCTTACTATAATCTCGAAATATTTGCTAACTATAATTCGTCGATAATCTATCTATATATCGAAAGATAATTTCACGATTTATGCGGAACTAACGCGACACTTTATCGAATTCGATATTCTGTCGATTTTTTATTTCGATAATTTGTCGAGTGTGCTGCTCGGGATTGACAATAAAATTGAAAATTTTTTCAAGATTGACTTAATTCTAAAAACTACAAAATATACAGGGTGTCCCGGCGAATGGTTTGCCGAACTTGAAATTTGGATAAAACAGAGTACCACTAACAAAAATCTTTATGTACACATGGTGCCTATCTAGTTTTTAAAGGGGCAGTGGTATACAAAAATTCCTAAATTTTGTGAAAACAATGCACGAACCAGGTGTAACTTATTGAAAGGAACAAAAACAGTTGGGTCAAAAATTTGCCTATATTTGAAATTGAAGGCGCTACAAAGCTTTGAAAATTGGTATTTTCTAATTTCAAGGCTCCGTACCGCCTTAATTTTCATAGATAGGCAATACTTTTACATTACGTTTTTTGGTCCTCTCAAAAAGTTACACCTGTTTTATGTACTTTTTGATCAAATTTCGCAATTTTCATAAATCACCACAGCACCTTAATAAATTGAGGTAGGCAATATTTTTGACTGGGATTTTGCGTTGCTGTAACTCCTTCAATTTCAAAGATAGACAATCCAATATGATCACAACTTTTATTGCTTTTTCGAAGATCTATCCACTGCCGGTGTCGATTTTTTTTTGGAACACAGTGTTGCCAAATGATTTCGCTAGGTAAGTCACCGATTTTCAAACCATTGTAGCTTCTTTGTTTTCAAACTTAGGCAATATGTACATAAACTTTTTTTATTAGTCTTACTCGGTTATATTCAAATTTCGAGTTTGGAATACACTCACCGGACACCCTGTATACGTCGAGTCGGTTGCATAATCAAAAACACAACTATAGGCTAAAATTTCTGCTACTTGAGTACCCTCTCTTTTTAATATATCCTTCCGGGATAATCGTAAAATAATAAATTACGTTATAACGAGTATATTGGAAAACGTTCGTTGCACTTTTTACCACATACCATAGCTTTTGCAAAGGGTACTATATCGTGTTGAGAAGGTAATATGCTCGGGTAAGTACAGGAGCAGATCTCAGTTAAAGGCTGTCTCGGCCTCGGATTGCGTTTATATACGACGCTGCTGGTAACTTCTTCAAAAATAAAAATCAACCGTATTCTCAGAATGTAAATCACGTTGATAATAAAACAGTCGAGCATCGGAATTACATTCGAACGAATGAAAATACTGCAGGAAAAAAAACAGTCGTAAAAACTTTTATGTTTCGCTGCATTTTGTACTTTTTACAGCTTTCTCATTAAAGTTCAAAAGTTTCAGACATAAGTTGCCGAAAATTTCACTTCTCGGTTTTTTCTTCTCGCCGCTCCATACTTTACTCGCGTGAATTTATCTGGGCGTTTATTTTTTTCTCCTTGCTTATCATCATTATTTCATTGTATTTCGTATATTTTTTCCTGCAATACTTTTTATCATCCAGACGAGCTAAAACCATTGTAACATTACCGAGATCTTAATCGAGGCTTAAAAAATTGTTTTCAACGATATGAAGAAAGCTTTAAAAGGCAGCACAACAAGGCGACGAAAAAAAAAAAAGTTTCACATTCTGCGCGCAAAGATAAACTTTGTTTTTAGCAGTATCGTGAAAAATGGTTCGTAATAAATGATGATGTTGTGTTCCTTAACAGCTTTTTTTTTTTTTTTGCTTTCCTTTCTTCGCCTCTGTTTTATCCGTTGGACTATATGTAGATATACAATATATATGTATACGTGCACTTTGACGAAATTGAAAATCAGTTTAAAATGCCATGTCACTTTCACGCAACTTGTACCCCTGAAAACCTCAAAATGGATCAACTTGAATATTAAAATAGAGGAATTTAACTGAAGTTCGCGGTCGACAACGTGTCAAGGTAGGTGAATAGCCTTTACTTTTACTCTCGGGTGAACCCTCTTGTTCAAAGAGTGAGCCTTTTCTACTTGGATTAAGATATTTGCAGCTGTATGCCAGTCAGCAAAATGTGCCGCTACTTCTGCTTTTATACTTGAAATTATGCGAATAATTCTCATTTCTTCTCCGAAAATCAAGGTTTTGTGATGATTTCAACAAAATTTCAAAAATTTCTTTCGCAATAATTAATAAAATATACTTATACCTAAAGGTACAAAAAAATGTAATTTTTTTAAATTCCACTTTTATCTATTTATTTTTAAATTCAAAAAATTATCAGAACAGAATACTTTGTTTTTCATAATTTTATTGTAAAAATTTTGGGATGATACATATAATTTTTTGAAAAACAATCAAAATTTGAGAGTTAGCAAATGATAGAAACTGCATCTGCAATTTTTTTAAATGAATGAAAATTGTATTTTTCTCAAAATTGGAAAACATTAGTAAAATGGTAATTTTTACCAAATTTTGAAGTAAAAAGTTAGCATCTTTCAAAATTTAGAAGAATAGCATTTTTTTTGTTTTGTTTTTTATTTTTTTGAAATTTTTAAACCTACTTAATAAACAGTAAATTTTTTTTAAATTATGAAAATTGTAATTCATTCAAGACTGAAAACAAATCTCACAAAATAATATTCGAAATCGATAATTTTATTTTTTTAAATTGGTAATACCTACCTACTTAAATCTTTTTTTGATTACCTACCTACCTATTGTGTTTTTTTAAATGCTGAAAATTTTGTATTCAATTAGAATCAATGAATTCAGCAATTTTTTAAATAATAATTTATGAAAATTTTTTAATTTTTCCAAAATTGTTAAAAATTGTAATTCTTAGGCAATTGATGGATATAAAGTGTCATTTTTGAGAAATTGATAAAAACTGGAATTTTTCAAAATTGATAGGTAGAATTGTAATTTTTTTAAATTTTGATAAAAATTCAACTTTTTTCAGTTTTTTTTTGCCCTAAAAACAATATTTAACTGATTCTTTTTCTAATGTACCTACATTCAAACACAAATTTATGCTTAAAAATTAAATTCAAAATAAATTTTAAAATTTGTTATTTACCTGTGATACTCATTTTTAAAATTTTTAAAATTTTATTCAAGTAGGTATACCAACCTATTTTTTTTTTTTTTTTTTTTTTTGAAGACTTCCTGAAATTTTTCAAATTTATTTGCTTAAAAGAAATTTTTCCTAATTTCATTCATAAAAAAAACAACTTATTTTTTTAATTTTATTCAATATTGCTGATTTTTAATTTTTAGTTTTAAAAGAAAGTTCTTGATTTTTTTTATAACAACAATTCAATTTTTTTTATAAATGTGTTTTTTTTTCATAAACATTTCTTTCCAGTTACCATGATTTACATTACACATGTAAAAAGGGTTTCTTTTAAATTTTAAAAATAATTTGAAAAACTGTAGTACAGAAATATTTGAAAATATTTTCAACTTTTCTTTGCAAAAATTTGTGAAATGCGGATTTCACGGATTTTTTTAGCGCTCCTTACAGACAAACATTTTTTAGAAGTTTTTTTTATTAGCATTAGAAGAAAAAAAATCACATAATATCCGCTTGAATTCAACAAAAATATTTCCACAAAAAATGTTTTCTGAATTGTGATCAAAATAGGTATAAAATTTTTCAAATTGTTCTTCAGAAAAAAATATCTCCAGATTTTCCAAAAATTAAAAAAAATTGTTTCCTCTAACCTTGAAAATAAATTTAAAATATCAACTGTTTTTTTACAGAAATTTTTCTGAAGTTAAAATTAATTTTTTTCCAAATTGGCAACGATTCTAATTTTTTGGCGTTTAGATTGAAAATCATTAGTGTTTCCCAATAAAAACCGAAAATAGTCCATTAAAAAAAAAAAAAAAAAAAAAAAATGAATGAGCAAGATTTTGAAAAATGTGAATTCTGAAGTGATTTCCAAAAAAAAAAAACGCGTAGCAGTCAAGATGCTCCGCGACAGCCGAATTTTTTTTTCCAAGTTAGTGTACTACTTTAAAAACGTTTTCATCCGTAGTATTTCAGTTTCAATATCAGTTTTGACTTTTAATTCAGTTTAAAAATGTCAGGTTTTTGTCTTCAGTTTTAGTTCCTGTCTGCATTGAAGATTTAATCATCAGATGGGGGCTCCGCCCCCATACCCCCGTTGAGACTCCGCCCCAACCACCTCATCACTTCCAACTCTTCAAATGCAGGCTCCGCCCCCATGCCCGTATTGGGGGCGAAGCCCCCAATAGGGGCATGGCAGGAGGGAATTAGGGGCTTCGCCACCAACCCCCTTCACACTTTCAGCTCTTCAGACAGTGGCCAACACACCAAAAAAGGGGTTAAAACGTGTAAATTTCTGATTTTTGACCCTGTACGGTGGTCAAATGGTGCTCAAAAGTCGAAACCCCCAAAAGGCACATCAGTGACCTTAAAACTTGAAAAATATTGATTTTTGACCCTGTATTGAGGTCAAAAGGGGGTTAAAGGTCAAAACCTACAAAAGGCACATCAGGGGCATGAACTCGATCTATGATAAAAATTTAGGCCCCATATATATATATATATATAATTATGTGACATGTGACAGATCGTCATCTTTTGGTCCCAAACGTCAACAAATGGGGTCAGAACTCTTCTACCCCCCCCCCCCCCCCTCCTTCTAAATCAGGGTCGGACACAATAGCCTAAATTTTTTTTTAAATTCGGCTAAAAATACGTCTAGATGAATTCTTGAATTTTTTTAACCAAAAATTCTCCAAAAATTTAATTTTAAATATCAAGTAAAATTTCAAAATATTTTTCAAAAAATCAAAACAGGCTCCTAAAAAATAATAGGCTTTAAAATTAATTCCAATCGTTTTTCAAAAAAAAAATCAATAATTGTTTCAAGAAATTTTATAAAAATTTGTCCTTATCTAAGTATACTTATGCATATAAAAAAATTGTTTGTCAATATTTTCAGCAATTTTCTTCAAAGTTACAATACTTTTTCTGGTACGGGAATTTTAACGATTATTTCAACACTTTCTAGTGGACATAAATTTTTGAAGTGTTTTCCAACCAAATCAGAAAAAAAATCAGAAAATGTTGGTTGGTACTAGATTTAAAGAAATGGATGTTCTAACACCATTTTTTTAAAAAATCGGACACCAATGAACAACAATTTTTACTTTATCAGTTACCTATTACATATATTTTTTAAATTCAAAATTAGTCATAATAATTACGTACTAATTATAAGTATAAATTTCCAAAATTGTTCTCTGATAAAGGATATAGTTACCTACACATTAACTTCGAAGAGTTTTCCATTGGGAAATACGTAGGTTTCGATATACTTACTTATGTTTAAGCCCTTCTCAATATTGTAACAATTTTTGTGATATTCCATAGATATTTTTTCAACGCTTTGAATGGAAATATATTTAAAATGATAAAGTGTTTTTCAAAGAAAAAAAAAAAAAAAAAAAATGGAAAAAAGTTTTAATTTTTTTTGGTTATTAATGAAAAAATATAACTTCAATATTGGAAAAAATCTAAAGTGTCTTCAAATAAAATCGAGGAAAAAAATATTTTAAAAAAATACATTGGCAGTTACAAATACATATACCCGAGCGGCACACTCGATCGATAATATCGGAAGATGTAACGTATCGATAAAAAATCGTTTGAAAATCTATAGATGTTCTCACGATATTATAAAGATTTATCGGTACAACTTCATAGGCAAAAAATCTAAAAACTATCGAATTCGATATTATTAAGATTTTATGACGATATTCGTCAACGATACTATCGACAAAGAATATTAAATTTATCGATTCCGATTTTCCACCGATTTTGTGCAGATATTTGAAACTACATTATCGACAAAGAATATGAAATTTATCGAATTCGATTTTTTAACGATTTTGTAAAGATATTTAAAACTATATTATCGACAGATTATATGAAATTTCTCGGCTTCGATATTTTACCGATTTTTTGACGACATTTGAAACTATATTATCGACAGATTATATTAAATTTATCGAATCCGATTTTTTACCGATTTTGTAAAGATATTTGAAACTATATTATCGACACGTAATATGAAATTTCTCGATTTCGATTTTTTAACGATTTTGTGACGATATATGAAACTATATTATCGACAAATAATCTGAAATTTCTCGAATTCGATTTTTTAACGATTTTGTGAAGATATTTAAAACTTTATTATCGACACGTAATCTGAAATATCTCGAATTCGATTTTTCAACGATTTTATGACGATATTTGAAACTATATTATCGACATGTGATATGAAATTCCTCGAATTCGATTTTTCAACGATTTTGTGGCGATATTTGAAACTACATTATCGATAAATAATCTGAAATTTGTCGAACGATTTTTCAACGATTTTGTGACGATATTTGAAATTATTTCCAAATTAGTGAAAATTTTTCTAAGTCCAACACGTCTGGAAGTACTAAACTGCCTATTATAAGCGTTTTATTGCTAATTCCTCAACGATAAGGTATGGCATAGTGGTTAAGGAAGAGGATTACCGTGCAGGAGGTAGATGGTTCAAGCCCCACGGGTGGCAGATTTTTTATAATTTTTTTTTACTTTTTCTGAAATGATCCTCTTACCGTAACATGAATAATGTGTTTAGGCATAGTTTAATGTATTAATTATGCTAATTAATGATTTTTAATTATAGAAAGAAGCTAGTAAAAGACGAAAAATCGGAATAAAAAATCGATAAAAAATCGACAGAATATCGAATTCGATAAAGTTCCGCCTAAATCGTGAAATTATCTTTCGATATTATAGATATATTATCGATAAAATATCTTACTATAATCTCGAAATATTTGCTAACTATAATTCGTCGATAATCTATCTATATATCGAAAAATAATTTCACGATTTATGTGGAACTAACGCGACACTTTATCGAATTCGATATTCTGTCGATTTTTTATTTCGATAATTTGTCGAGTGTGCTGCTCGGGTAGATAAAAAATTTTACCTACAGTATGCGAAGAAATTTTGTAAGTCAATTATTCAATTTTATGTATATTCATTTCAAATTTTTTTACTCCAGTTATTTGTGGCTCTAATACATGTAGCCGTGGCTTAGTTTGAGCTAGTACAGATGGTAATCCAGCACTGCTTTTCCACAAGTACCACCGTTGTTTAATTTTTTTTTTGCTTTGTGCACCGCGTTACACCTACTTACGTAAACTTGGCAAGGGGTTCGTAGTGTACGATTTTTAATCCACTTCTAGTCCCGCAGCTCGCGTTCGTCGTCCTTCCATAGAGGTAACCTACGTGTGGTATTAATTAAAAATTATATTTTAACGTACCTAGTATTTTGCCACATTCCAGACCCACTCTCGTCTCTCCCTTCCATCCTATATAAATGCATAATTCTTTATCAGACATAGAGAGCCTCTAGTTACTACGAGTACGGTATCAAATACTTAAATTTCAATTTTGTACATACTGGTTATTGCATGAAATTATCCAAATACATAGTTCACGAATTTTCTACTACACGTACATACCTACCTACGTAACACTATGTATCTATATCTAACCTACATATACCTACCTATGTGAACAAACATTTACCTAATAAAATTTAAACGAAATTCTTTAAATGTACGTTAAATACCCTACCAGGTTCAAATTTATATCACATATGAATGGATACAAAATGCTATAGGCATAACCGCTTGCGTATCCCCGAGGGTTTTATGAGTTTTTTTTAAACCATAAATATACCTACCTATGCATATCAGCATTCAACTATGGCAGTGGAAACTCATTTTATATATTATCGTTTTGCTGGTATGCAATAATTGTAATTAATTTATACCGAGCACGGAGACCGACTTCACCAATCATTTACTTTCAATTGAATACATTGACAACATGCACAGAGTATCGTTATGTGATGAAGCAGATCAATGAAATACGATTAATATTTAATTATCTAGGTTCAGACTTGGATTTAACGTCTACCACATCTTAAAATTGGTGCATATAGAAGTTTCATTTCAAAAAATTGAAATAATTTTTGAGGAGGGATTTATATGTATATACAACTGTTTTTCTTGAAAATTCAATAAAACTGACATATTGAATCTATTATCGTAAACTACCAGTTTATGGATCACCTTTTTTGAGGGGGCATTGCGGGGAGTATGGGGGGTTCTGGACTCTGTAAAGAGGGTATTAGTAAATTTTAACCCTTTCTCTACACTTTAAGCCTAGTTTCAAAATTTTAGCACATTTACCTGATTTTTGGTGAATTTTTGAAAAAAAGGCCAAAATTACTTCAACTGGTACCATGTACCCAGTTACAGATCTCACTTCCAAATCAAAAATGTCATATATACTCATGAAACTACATCTAAGCAGAGGCCTTGACCACCCGACGCAATGTCACAAAAATCCTACAAATTGAGTGAGAGCTACTTGAAAAAACGAAAAAAACTACCAGTTGTGGATCGATCTATAATTGGTACCATATCAATCTGATCTGCAATTGGTACCTGTGTTAAAATGGTTTTTATATGTGATACAAATGAAATTGACGAGTTTATATAGTCACCATTTTTCAATGTGTGTACCTAGGAATGAAGATTTTGCATGTAGCTAAAAAAATGTAGATATTTCTAAAAAAAAAAATTTTTTTAAATTAATGGGGTACCAAATGCAGATCAATTTTTTGGGTACCAACTTCGGATCAAAACAAAAAGGGTATGAAGTTGATCATAATTGAATGTTATTCCACATTATATGCTAAAACTCTTCTTAAACTGTACAAATATTCACAAATACCTATATTTTTGGCCAAGTAATATAGAAAATTGATTACCGGCTTCAATCGCTCCGCATTTCACACATGGTCGAGGTATGAAACCAAAATTCATCTCAAATGGTTGAGGAATGTCTATTCCAAGGCAACATAGCATAAAAACGTATTTATAATGTGATTAACTATTTTTTAACAAATTTTAAGTAAACCTCTGTAAGGCAAAATTTCGAAATTTCGCGATTTTTGCACCATCAATCTTCAAAAAATTTTTGTATCACAGAAACACATCAATACGATAGAATGGACACCTCTCTACGTAGTATCATGGTTGGCAGCGCTAGTTGACAAATACAAGCGCGGATAAAGAAGTGATCTTCAATTGGTACCCTGATCCGCAATTGGTAGTTTACGATAAATAATAATTCTGAAACCAAAATTTTCTATTTCTTTTTCTAATTTCATTGCAAAACACTTCTTTTGAAATTTATTCATTTCCGCTGTAAGTGTCGAAAAAATTGTCAAAATTTCAGTTTCAATAATTCTTAATTTTTTTGGGGGAGGGGAACCTATTTTTAAAAAACAATTTTGAAATTTATAATTCAATCGTAATTTTAAAAAATTTATGGTAGAGAAATGATTTTTAAAATTTTGTTCAAATCAAAATTTTCTGATTTTTTTTCTCTTGAAATTCTCAGCATCATTTTATTGAAAATCATTTTTTTAAGAATTTGATTGTTGTTAGAAAGTTGAAAAAGGTTTTGAAATATCAGTTCCAAAAATTATTAAATTATGAAAACAAATTTAAAAATAAGCAATTTTCAATTCTCAAAAATGAATAAAAATAAATAAAATATTTCAACAATTTTTATTCCTTGGGGCGCAAGAAGTAGGTAATTATTTTGAAAAATTATGTTAATAGGTACAATTTTTTTTTTGGTTAATGGCCACTTATTTTGCGCCATTCATCGTTATTTGTTACATTTCTTGATGGTTTTTTTGGATCATGTTTTCCATCCTTTCTCTGACTTGTCCAGAAAATATTTTTTTACCTTGATCGACATCTGCATAACTGTAGCCACCATCTTTCAAGTGCTGGTATGTTTCTATACCCTTTTCCATTAACATCTTAATCTTTCCTCTCTTCATTTGTTTTGCTATTTCAGTAGGATATAGTTTTTGGAATGCTTCTTCGAACTTTTCCATGAACTGTATAGAACCTTCGTCTCCTTTTTCATTCTTATAGTTTCCACCAGTATTTTGGTTACCCCGGTTATTTTGTGATCTGACTTGGGCGTTGATCGCAAACAGTACCATTACAGTGACACTAGTAGTGTGAGCGAATTTCATATTCTTATTAATTTATACTGAGAAATTGTTCACTTATGCGTGGAAAACGATGTTACGAGTATTTTAACCTTGTAACATACAGAACTGAAAAGGAGCGAATTTTTTGATGCCCTAATTATCAAGTTACGTTTACAGTTTTCGTAATCGTCCCTATGCGATGTACGAATATGTTTCGAAACGTAGCGAATCGGTACTGGCGAAGTTATGACGAAACACCTACCTCGTCTATATTATTCAAGTACCTATAATAAAAAAATTTTGACTTTATTTATGTGCAGCGCAACTTCATCATACTGAAAAGAACAATCGTAAATAAAAATTGCAATTTGGTTTTATCCACCTTGTGGTGATAAAAAAAAAAAAAAAAAAAAATAGAAAAATTGTTCCAAACCTAAAGTTTCGAAATTTATATTCCTACCTATTAACAAAATTCCCTCATTTTCAGTTCTGTATGTTACAAGGTTCCTATAACATCGTCTTCCACTTTCTTATACGTAAAACATTTCTCATTTTAAGTGAGAATATGAAATTTGTTCACATCATTGGTGTCACTATACTAGCACTGTTCTCTTTCAATGTCCAAGTCAGATCACAAAATGACCAAGGTACTCAGGATAATGGAGGAAGCGATAAAAATGAAATGTCACTCAAAATGTCAACTAGTGCCGGAGATTCACAAAAAGGAGACGGAGGGTCACCTGTTGAAATGGCCGAAAAAGGCATGGAAAAAGGTTTCATTCTGTTCATGGAAATGTTTAACGAAGCCCTCCAAAAGAGCAAAGAATCATACCAAAAACTCAAGAACAGTGGTTACAGTTCTACAGAAAATGATGTCAAACAACCTATAAAAATATTTTTAGGACTAGTCATAGAAAATATCATAAAAATAGTGCAAAAATTACAGCTACAAATGTCAGAAGATGTGGCGATGAAGGTACAAGCTAAGTGACAATATCAATATCATCAATTTTATTTCATTATTAACCCAAAAAACATATTTTTTTCAAACACCTGTTTCTTCAAAATTGTATCCTAAAAAACAAAGAAATAATTGAAACGTAGGTGGATAAGTATAGTGATACATCAAATAACCGAAAATGCTCTATCCGAATTAATTTTTATAAATTAACTTTTTTCAAGAATTTAATTCATTAATTGACAAAAATTTTAGAAAAAAAGAAAATCAGGAAATTTTGGTTTAAAATTAAGATTATGAAAAATTTAATTTGAAAAAAAAAAAAACTGAAAAAATATTATTCTAATAAAATAAATTCTTTAAAATATTGTAACTCCACAATAAATTTTCAAAACTGTTTTTAAAAAAGACAATGCTTCTCATAAACAATTGAAAAATTAGGTAAGTATTGAAACTGAAATTTTTATTATTTTTTCGTCATTTCAACTGAAAATCAATAAGTTTAATTATTTAGTAGGTTAAATTTTGGCCTTGGCAATATTACACATTTGATAGATTTATAATGTTGGTTTTACTAAATTTTTTAAAAAGACAGTTGAATGGAAAATCTCTCTCAACATTTTTTTCAACTTTTTGAAGTGAAACTTCTATATACACTAATTTTGTGATGTAGTGTAAATCAGTTTCCTACCCACTTGTTCAACTGTTGGGTAGTGAGGTGGTCTCTGCAGTCAACCACCTTCCAGTTTTCATGTTTGTTTTACCCAGAACATAAAAGTGGTCTGGTGGTGGGAGGAGCTGAGGTGCAAACTTCAAAAATGTATGTTTTCCAATTATTCATTGAGTAAGTATGTTTTTGATGCAAAATATTCACTAAAAAGCCTGAAAAAATCTGAGGTCGGAACAAATGAAAATTCATCACTCGACTCAATATCAAGGGAATATCTTTATTTCAAAAATTGGGATCAGTATTATGATCATATTACAAAGGGATGGTGTGGAGGAAATGAAAATTTATGAAAACTCTAAATTTTTTTCGGTCACTATACTACTTAATTTTTTGTTAAATTGCGTGCCATAGAAGTTTTACTTCCATTATGTGTAGGTACAAACAGGGCCGGGGAACTCATAGATAATTTTCCTGACTCATGATATAGTTCTTCAATTTATCGCTATTAGCGCTGTTCATTGAATTTGAAATTACGTGGTTTTCAAAAGTACTCATCAAAATTTTCAAAATTGCAAAAAATTCCAAATAAATGATTTTTTGTTATCATTTCGTCGTGTGATTCAGTCTTTTTGTTTCTACCTGAATAATACGAATTAAATTAATAAAGGTACTTAACGTGTTGAAACATGGAAATTAATTACTAATGCAAATTATTATTATGTACTTAATGGTTGATCGTTCGAATCATCGACAATTTAGTATGTGCGATATATTCGAATTTCGCGTCTAATACAATGGTGAAAGTTCTTTGATCTAGTTTCGTGTATAATTTTTAATTATTTCCCTTCCATATATTATGTCGTAAAGTAACTCCGAATTTTTGTCTCATTTCAAAAAGTAAGCGTGTCTATATTTTTTATTCATGTGTAAAAACTCGAATACCTAAATTAAGTACCTAATTGTTTTAAAAATTTTGAACGTTTTTCTGTACGACGCGACTGTACTTAAATCATAAGTTGATTTTTTGTTATCTACTTCAAAATAATGTAATATACGTTTGTCATCTATCTTTGGGTTTATTTTCTCGTCAAATAGGTACATTTTCAAATTAAAAAAATTATAAAAAATTTTGTATGCCAAAGCACCGAAGATGGAAGTGCTATTTGAATTTTCATATATTTTAAAAAATTATAAAAAATTCTGTACACCAAAGCACCAAAGATGGAAGTTCAATTGTTTTCGACTTCGAGATTTTTATAGTTTATGAAAAACCTCAAAGTTGAAAAAAATTTGACTTCCATCTTCGATGCTTTAATGTACAGAATTATAAAATTGAAAGTAAGCTGAAAACAATACAAGGATTGACAGTAGCGCTCGTTTACTGCAGTGATAAATTGAAGAACTAATTCATGTACCTTACTCAGCCACATATAGTTTCCCATCTATTTAAACATAATGTAAAGTATATTATCTATGGGTACAAACTTCCATACAGACATTTTGTTTACAATTATTCTCCAAAATGTTTTTCATCCGTCGAATAATGTGTTTTTTTACACTCTACATTGAATTAAACATCTTGCGAGGACATGAAAAATTAATTTTATGCCCATTGCTATAGTTTTGAGGGGGGGAAACTGCATTAAAATAAATCCACTTAATTTTTTTATTGAATTTATAAAAATTAAGTATTTTAGTCTATTGATGTGATGTCAAGTTGTAAAATTGAATATTTATGAAAAATAATTTTCTGATTGATATTGATTTTTTTTTTTTAGATTAATTCAGATATTAAGAAATATATATCTGTACAAATAGCTGTTCGAAATGAATACGTTTATTTTTCCAGCTAAATTAATAAATAGCTATTACTATAGGTTCTTGGTAAGTTCGTCACTCATGAAATCCGAGCTGAGATGTGAGAAACGTCGAGGATTGAACCACGCATCCTCTAAATATTATCATCATAACACAAACATACGAGTTTAGTTTTGTCAGTGCATAGCAAGCGAATTTTATGTTTTCAAGAAGTGTCATCTGAGCTTAAAAACTTTCTCACTCGTTTCCAAGACTCTTATACTATGCAAAGTTTACTGCCATGTTTTTATTTGGCGCTTGAAAAGCTTTGAGGCAAATGATATACCTTATATGTTTTTCGTTATTCTCTACAGCGCGCGAAAATTTTAATGAAAATAAATTTCGGTCGAAAGCACGCGTCATACTTTTGTTTTAAATCGCCAAAGTTACCGGCGAGAATAGCGGTACGAGCGGGTTAACTTGGTTCGCTCGAGGTAATTAGTTTTAATTATTGACCTTTTTCGTGAACTATTTTGGTGGGACCGCAAGACCACGAGCTATACTATTAATGGCTGCAGTGAAGTACCATCAAGTACTCTGTGACAGATTTAGTAGGTACTATATAGACGTAAGGAAATACTTAATTATGTCCATATGGTTATACGTCTATTCAAAATTACTACCCTTTCATTAGAATACTTGAGCAACTGAAAAAATATCTCATGAGAGGTTCTTATTCTTACAGTGTGTTCCATAAAACGTCTGCAATAATTCAACCACAGATACAACTCGAGTAGACGAACAAAAAACTTTATTAGCATAAGTTGCCTATTTTGAAAATTAAAGGCGCTAAAAAGCTTTGAAAATTTGGTACCTATTTCTAAGCAAAATTAGATGGCAACACTGCATTCAAAAAAAATTTCAACCACGCCAGTGCATAGCGATTCGAAAACACGAGAAAAATTCTAATCACGTTGGGATGCCTATTTTTGAAATTGAAGGAGTTATGAGGGCAAGAACTTTTTGCTGAAAGTATTGCCTACCTCAATTATTACAGTGCACTTTCGAGACATGAAAATTGAAAAATTCTACAAAAACAATGCGTAATACAGATTCAACTTTTTGAGAGGAGTAAAAAAAGTTATGTGAAGAATTTACCTATCTTTGAAAGTGAAGGCACAACAGAACATTGAAAATCTGTATTTTTAAGGTTTGGAGCTCTGTAGCGCCTTCATTTTCAAAGATAGACTAATTTTCAACATAACTGGTTTTACTCCTCTCGAAGAGTTACCTACATCTGTTTCATAAATATAACGAAATTTCAAATTTTTTGAAACTACTGCCCCTTCAAAATTGAGATAGGCAATTTATCATGAAAATGATTTTTGTTTGCCGCCTACTCGAGTTGCATCTACAGTTGAATCTTCGGTAGGTAATTGAAATATTTTTTTACTCACTTTTGATTAAATTGTAATAAACTCCACCAATTTAGGTACTTTCTGTATTTTGAAAACCAACATACCTGCAATAAAATGAAACAACAAAAATTAGTGCCAGTCCAAAAACTCGCATTTAGTTACTAGGATCACATCGTCAAGTGGGAAAAAATTAAATCAAAATTAGATGGTATAAAATAATAGTGTACGGTGGTGTACGTATCGTTATAACAATGTCATTCCCCTACTTCCAACACCTCCGTCAACAATCTCATTCATTTAGCAAGTTTTTCTTCTTTTTTCCAACAGCTCCTCCTCTAATTAAATTCAACATCGGCGTATAAATGGCACTTTTTACACGACTAATTACAATTTTTTGTTCGCTATAAAAATAAATTTCTTCGAACTCATCCCAATTAGGTATTCGATGTTAAAAGAATTCATTATTACCTTTTTTCGCCCTTGTTACCGAATATAAAGCGCATTCAATTATGCATAAAATTTTCATCATAATTAATTCAAAAGTATAGCCAACTACTGGAATAGTAATTTTATATTCGTTTATATAGTCGAGAGGTTTCACGGCACAGGTATCTAGCTAATTATGTAAACAAAAGCTCTATTTTTTTCTTCTTCCGCCTTGTTCGCGGAGTACCAGGTAATTATATGATATCACATTTTTACACTTTTAAAGTCTCTCGTGTCCGGACAAAAATTCGTATAATAATGTGTCGGTCGAAAGAGAATAAAAATTTCAGCATCATCAGTTTCAAAATTATGCGCATTTAACCTTTTGAAACGAATATATTGTACAATATAAATATATTAAACAAAAAATTTGTCGAGGATTTTAGATATGGAACCTCAAATCAATGATGTATAGAGAATTTGAAAAATTTAGAGAGAAAGACGTGAATATGCTTTCGGCCTTGACAATATCCAAAAAAATATTGTAGTTGAATCCAAAGAATTAAAAATATTGTTTTCATCAAGTTTGATAATAAGAGTGATTTTTTATAAGAAGAAAATGGAAGAGGAGAGAAAGAAAATGAAGAAATAAAAGAAATTTTAGAGGAAAAAGGAGAGCAATAAAAAGAAAAAAAATAGAAAGAAGAAATGTTTTACCTGATGTGGATTTGATAGGTACCTACCAATTAAATTTTTTTGAGGAAAATGGTGAATGGGAGAGAAAAACCCAAAAAGGAAGAAATGAATGAAAATGAGGAATCTGTTAAAAATTTTAGTAAAGGTAAATTTTTTTTGAAAATCGTAGAAAAAATAAAAATATAATGAAATGTAGGTACCTAACATACTTAAATATGTAGTTAACTTCAAAAATCTAAGGGCGAAATAAAAGAAAATTTATACCCGAAGGAAAAAAATAATACCTAAATTTGAAACCGAGAAAGGACATATAAAATGTTGACAGTAAAAAAAATAAAAATAAAATAAGAATGAATGAACTATTGATTTGAAAGCAATTCAAAATGAATTTTTTAAAATAGCTGCGGTCGCGGTCAAATATTATTTTTTTGGAAGTGACTTATTTATTTATTTATTTTTTCAAATGGTAAGTTACGATCAATAATGTTAAAACGTGGATATATGCGTTAATGCTCAAAAACATATCTACCTATCCATTATATCATATTTTTCCATGAGAAGGAGACATTTTATTAAATTGAAAAAAAATAAATAAAAATTTGCAAAAGATTTTTTTTTTTACAAATTAGGTAGCAGTGGAATTTTTTTTTAAAATGATAACTTAAAAAAATCACAGAAATTTCATACCCCTAATTTGAAATATCAATTTTTATAGGTTTTCTGAATTTTTTTAATTACATAAAATTTTACAATTATTTATGACTTCTTATTTTATATTAAATTTTTCAATGATGCAAATGCAATTATTTTTTAATATGTAGGTAGGTATTATTTATTTATTTTTTTGTTTTCAATCTTGTGTATTTTTAAAATTTTTATTTGATATACATTTTTCAAGGTATCAATTTCTTTCCAATTTTTCAAATATTCATATCATTTTTGAAAATTTTCAGATTTTTTCGCTTATGTTCAATATAATTTTTTCAAATTTTCAATTCATTTTTTCAATTGATCCTTTTTTAATTTTTTCCTTTATTTAAACTTGTCGTTTTTAAAAATTGTCACTTATTGTTTTTTTTTAGCTGATTTTTCTAAATATTATTATGTTTTTAATTTTTTTTTGTTTCAATTTTTTACAATTTTCATTTGATTTCGATTTTGTTTAAATTAGGTACCTATTTCTTTCAGATGTTCATTTTTAAATTTATTTTTCTTAATTTTATGTTTTTTCTAATTATTTTTATTCAGTTTTATGTACTATATTACCTTCTTAATTAATTTTTCAGTTTTCAATTCATCTTTTCAAATTATTCCAATGCTCATTTCATTTTTGAAAAGTTTCAAAACTTACAACTGTATTTAATTGATTTCGTTCTATTTTCATTTAATTTATTCATCAATTTATAATTTTTCATTTTTTTCTTAATTCAATTTTTTCAGTTTTTTTTTTTACATTTCTTTTCCATTTGTTTTACAATTTTTTACATTTTTAATTTGATTTGATATTTTATGCAGGAAATATTTTGTTCAAACATCGTGTTTTAGGTTACACATACTGTTTTTTTTTTTTGTTTAAATTCTGTTCTATTCAATTTTGCCCATTTTCTTTTTTTTTCAATACTTACATTTAATTGGGACTTTTTCAATTTTTACTCGTACTTAATTCATTTTTAAAAAAATTATTCCAAGGCTTGTATTTTCATTATTGAAAAGATTCCAAATTTTTGAACTTTATTTACCTATTTGTTACTTTTTTAAAATTTTCGTTTCATTTATTCACTTCTGATGTATTTTTTGAAATTTTTCTTTTATTCATATTTTTCATTTTTTTTTCTTAAAATTTTTAGTTGGTTTCAATTTTCTTCAATCATCCTTTTTCAAATTTTTTCTTCTTTTTTCAAGTTATTGTTTTTAATTTCTTTTTTTTCTTCATTTTTTTGGTGATTTTTTTATAATTTTTTTTTTCAATTTATTTTTTGGTTTGAATTCAATTCTTTCAATTTTAGCATAGGTATTATTAATTTCTATTTTGATATCAATTTTTTAATTAAAAAAAAAAAAAATTATTTCTAATTTTTCTTATTTACCTACCTCCCGAGCAGCACAATCGACAAATTATCAAAATAAAAAATCGACAGAATATCGAATTCGATAAAGTGTCGCGTTATAGATAGATTATAGACGAATTATAGTTAGCAAAAATTTCGAGATTATAGTAAGATATTTTATCGATAATATATCTATAATATCGAAAGATAATTTCACGATTTAGGCGGAACTAACGCGACACTTTTTCGAATTCGATATTCTGTCGATTTTTTATCGATTTTTTATTCCGATTTTTCGTCTTTTACTAGCTTTTTTCTATAATTAAAAATCATTAATTAGCATAATTAATACATTAAACTATGCCTAAACACATTATTCATGTTACGGTAAGAGGATCATTTCAGAAAAAGTAAAAAAAAATTATAAAAAATCTGCCACCCGTGGGGCTTGAACCATCTACCTCCTGCACGGTAATCCTCTTCCTTAACCACTATGCCATACCTTATCGTTGAGGAATTAGCAATAAAACGCTTATAATAGGCAGTTTAGTACTTCCAGACGTGTTGGACTTAGAAAAATTTTCACTAATTTGGAAATAATTTCAAATATCGTCACAAAATCGTTGAAAAATCGTTCGACAAATTTCAGATTATTTGTCGATAATGTAGTTTCAAATATCGTCATAAAATCGTTGAAAAATCGAATTCGAGAAATTTCAGATTACGTGTCGATAATAAAGTTTCAAATATCTTCACGCAATCGTTAGAAAATCGAATTCGAGAAATTTCAGATTATTTGTCGATAATATAGTTTCAAATATCGTCACAAAATCGTTAAAAAATCGAAATCGAGAAATTTCATATTATGTGTCGATAATATAGTTTCAAATATCTTTACAAAATCGGTAAAAAATCGGATTCGATAAATTTAATATAATCTGTCGATAATATAGTTTCAAATGTCGTCAAAAAATCGGTAAAATATCGAAGTCGAGAAATTTCATATAATCTGTCGATAATATAGTTTTAAATATCTTTACAAAATCGTTAAAAAATCGAATTCGATAAATTTAATATTCTTTGTCGATAATGTAGTTTCAAATATCTGCACAAAATCGGAATCGATAAATTTAATATACTTTGTCGATAGTATCGTTGACGAATATCGTCATAAAATCTTAATAATATCGAATTCGATAGTTTTTAGATTTTTTGCCTATGAAGTTGTACCGATAAATCTTTATAATATCGTGAGAACATCTATAGATTTTCAAACGATTTTTTATCGATACGTTACATCTTCCGATATTATCGATCGAGTGTGCCGCTCGGGCTATTATAATTTTCCCCCTTTTTTCATTTTTTTTTTTTTGTAAATAATTTTTTTTCTTTTTTAATTTTCGGTATTTTTTTTTTTTTTTTTTTTTAATGTAAATTTTCATTATTTAATTTAAATTTTGTACTTATTTCATTTTTAGTATATTTTTCTTATTTTCACTTTTGAACTAAGTAAGAACCTATTTTTATAAAAATGTTCGAGTGAACTTGCGAGAATCATTCTAAAAATTGATTTGTAAGTTTGCAAGCAAATTCTTCATATTAACTATTTTATTTCAATTTTCACGCTAATTTTTTTTCAATATCCAATTTTTTGAAATAATTTTATATAGTTAAATTTGCCATAAATCTTGTTGGTAGAATTTGATTTTTTTTATTTCATTTTTTTCAGTTCATACCTATTCCTATTTTTTAGTCATTTTAAAGTAGGTACTTGTTCCATCATAGAAGGAAGAATCCTAGTCCTTTAGTCCAATTTTCCAAAATTCATTCATTATGAATTATTCAAGTACTAGCCACTGACAAATTGACATACACGTAGTACGTGTTGCATAACTACTTATTAAAAGGAATTAATTCAATGCTGGGAGTATCCTTCAGTGAGACGCTTCGAAACCACTCACGAAACGTTTCACCGTGAATATTGCTGTCCTAGTTTGAAATAAAATCGATCAGAAAAATTTGTGGTATTAAAAATTATTGGTATCGAGAAAGTTTACTCATAATAGTGGTTAAATCATTCTTTCAAAGGAATTCAAGTGGTCCGTCCTTTAGCACAATAAACCAAAACTCGTTCCACACAAAAGTAAGTCAAAAGTCATAGAACAGTAGGACGGTAGTAAATCGAAATAAGATACAACTATATATCCTCGATTACACACATATAGCATACACTAGATGGTGAACTCCATTCACCATGCATCAAAAAATATGATACCAATAACACGAGCAATCTACTCGGATAAAACCATTCGCTTATAATGTTACCATGGTATGGTACAGCGAGGAACGAACTTGTTAATGATTATGGCTTCAAAGTTTTGGAACCGAGGAAAGAGTTTGGCTGGGGAAAAACACGAATTACACCAATAGCAGCATATCACGTGGTCCATTTTTCACTATAGCTTTGGTGTAGAAAACGATACGGGGGTAACATTGTTAAAAAAATTATTTTCATAAAGTAATGGTATAAAAAGTTGCTCGAAGCTTTATGTGTGTGAGAGGACGCAGTGTGCACGGTGCAGCTCTGTAATGAAAAAATAAACGTTGGCTCGAGCGTTATAAACGTAAGAACAGACACTGACCTATGATAACCTTTGAACCGAAAGGGTATTTACAATTGGTTAAAGAAGACCGGCGAGAAAAAACAGTCGCAAATTGTATTTACTATGTTTTTGCTTCGCTTTATTCGAGTTATGTGTATTTCGTTGCTGAGAGTTGAATCTCAACTATATTGTTAAGAAGTGTTATGCACGTATTTTCTTATCGTTTGAAATCTCTTCCAAGAGAACGTTAAATAAGTTGAATGTTCTCGCAAAGGGTAACCTTTTTTCATTCGATAAAGATTTTCTCGCTCTTGTGTAAGTATATTTCTACTTCAGCACTCTAACAATTTCTATAGTGATTTAATTTTTTTTTAATTCAATCATTTTCGAAAATTAAAAAAAAAAGAAGGTTACTCGAGTAACATATGCGATTTCTTTCTGCCCCCTGCTCAAAAAAGAGAAACATATGGTCGACGAGTAAGACACAAGCCTAGCTTTTTTCAATTTTCAAAATCTCGAATTTCCAAAATGAAATATAATTTCGACTGCTTTTAAAAATGCTACCGCTGGTTCGCCATAAAAACCACTTTTCTCTCCGAGAGTTAATGAAAAACTTTTCAGAGGTTTAGTTACATACGGGTATGTAATGACTTGATTTTTTTTCTCAGCGTACTTTTTCTATTCGTGTAATGTTTCTCCATTAACGAAGAAAATCGTAAAGTGGCCGAAATAAAGAAGTCAAGTATTTAGAAACGGTAACGAAATAGCTGGTAGTTCTGTTCTAAGTGTAGAAAGCAGCTGCATTAAATACCCTATTTACTGCTTTAATTTCAAGTTTATCCCATGTAAGTAAAAAGGTAATAGCGTTGACATTTTTACTAAATACGTACTTATTTCGCTTTTTTTTATTATCGTTTCGATGGAGGTTTTTTTCACCACTACGATGCAGGTTTTTCGTAAACCACGTATGGTTCTTTATTATACGATACCGTAATCTTGATAAAATCACGTTTGTGACGTGGACATATTATTAGGAAGGTGGTTTTATTTATCAACTTTATGGCGTATTGCGTAGTTGTATTGGTCGTTTAGAAGATGTGAAATTGATGAGATCGTATTGAATAGAACGATGTGTTCGTTCACCTTGGTCTAATATTAGGCAGAGGTGTGTGGAGTAGTATAGCTGCGTACCTAAATGAGCAGTGATGGAAAATGCCAAATTATTTTTCCTTATAGTCACTCCAGAGATTGAGGCAGGATCTGATGTAGGTATATGAAAATAATATCCGGAAAATAACCTATTTATACTTAATTTAATTAATTATTTTCAAAGAGTTGAAAGAGAATAAAAACCTTTTAAAACCTTTTCCCCCTTTTTTAAAATTTTTTTTCAAGCTGGCATTAATTTACACAATTCAATTTTAATTTTTTTTTCGTATTTTACCTAAGTATAGAATTTTTTATTATGAAATGGAAACTTTAATTTTGACATGAATGCCTCATTGTAGCTAGGCCTGGGAGTCATCCTGAAATTTTTTCATAATTTCTTGTCCTTTTTTTCAACTTCTCGAAAATTTGTTTGAGTTGCAGTGCGTTTCACAAATAATCTTCAACTTTGCGATACCTATATTTTTTTCGACTTTGGAAAACATAAATTAATTATTTTTTTCTACCTACTACAAAATAGGAGGGAAATTTTCTGCTCCAAAAATTATTAGGCATAAAAATATTAGGTATAAAAAATTTAGATTTTTTTTTGCAATAATTGTAATACCTAGAGGTATTAATTGAAACAGATTTTCAATTTAAAAAAATTATAGATTTTTTTTCTTCCAAGCTTATTATTATTTTTTTTAACGAATGATTCTTTAATGCAAAATAGTTTGGAAATTATCTGTTATAAAAAATTACATTCAAGTAGGTAACTTTCACTCAAAAAAATTTTAATTCAAGTTTTAAAAAATTTTTTACCGGGTACAAAAATTTAAGTTTGAAAATATATAGGTACCCTATCAACTAATATTTAAAAAATTGAATAGTTGTTTGCTTTAAAAAAAAAAAAAAAAAAAAACATTTTTTTTTTTTTTTAAATGAGATTTTTTTATTCAAATTATTAGGTAGGTACCAACCTACTTATTTTAAAAATTATTCCCAAAAAATTCAGGACAGGTACTTCAAATTTTTTTTTAAGATTTTCTACGCCAAAGCCAAAACAATACCTACGCAGATTTTTTCTCAAAAAAAAAAAAAAAAATGAAAGAATATTCCCTATTAAAACTATTGAAAAATTTAAATTCAAAAAGCATTGCATTGTACGT
This sequence comes from Balanococcus diminutus, assembly GCA_959613365.1. NCBI lineage: Eukaryota > Metazoa > Arthropoda > Insecta > Hemiptera > Pseudococcidae > Balanococcus > Balanococcus diminutus. The sequence goes on along the minus strand of OY390718.1, from coordinate 29,138,271 downwards.
ACTAGGGATGCGATATGCATGCACCAAAAAATGTTGAAATATGCGCTTAAAATATGCTTTTAAAAAAGGGAAATATGCAAAAAAAATGCCCTAAAAACTGGAAATATGCAAAAATATGCCCTATCGTTATGGGTATCGTTTTAAAGGATTTTTTTATCCTTTAAAACACTGTAACAATAATCCTTACCTAAAATTGTTACTATGATTAATTAAATCACGTAAACGAATGAAAATCAGTCAAAATACCATCTTTTTATTTAATATTCTTAAACGAGAGCGAAAAAAATCAAGCAGGAATTGATTTTTTTTTTACCGAACAAAGTGAAAAATTGGAAGTCTGAAACTGAAAGTGAACATTTTCTAGATTTTGGCTAAATATGCCCTAAAAACAATGAAAATTGGCGAATTCAGGTGAAATATGCGAAAATATGCAAAAAAATGCTCTAACAAGTTGGGCTTGATCGACTCAGAATCTTATGAATCATAAAGAAATTTGACATATCCCATTCAGAGGGCGTTGAGAAAAAATATGTAAATGCATAAGAATGCCATCCCTAGTACGTAGACGTACCTACCTAACTCAAAAAATAAAATTAAATTAGGTGGGTAATCTTTTATGCCAAAAATGATAGGTAGGTATATTTTTTTTCTAAAAAAATTAAACATTTATTAATCATATGAACATTGTTGAAAAATGTCTGCTCAAGAAAGAAAAAAAAAAAAAAAAAAAAAACATTTTATAAAAATTGAAAAAAGTTCTTATGCCAAAATAATTTGTAGATGGTTTTCTCTCTAAAAAAAAAAAAAAAAAACTGAAAAATAGATTTTAAAAAAATGAACACGAAAACTAAAATGAATTAATTTTTTGCTCTAAAATCATTGAGAAAATTTTGTCATCAAAAAAAGGAATAAGTATAAAAAAATATTTCGAAAAATTAGAACTTTTTGTTACTTGCAAACAACTACGTATTATACTTCAAAACAATAAGAAATTTTCTTCTCAGTATTTATATCCCGAGCAGCACACTCGACAAATTATCGAAATAAAAAATCGACAGAATATCGAATTCGATAAAGTGTCGCGTTAGTTCCGCATAAATCGTGAAATTATCTTTCGATATATAGATAGATTATCGACGAATTATAGTTAATAAAAACTTCGAGATTATAGTAAGATATTTTATCGATAATCTATCTATAATATCGAAAGATAATTTCACGATTTAGGCGGAACTTTCGCGACACTTTATCGAATTCGATATTCTGTCGATTTTTTATCGATTTTTTATTCCGATTTTTTGTCTTTTACTAGCTTTTTTCTATAATTAAAAATCATTAATTAGCATAATTAATACATTAAACTATGCCTAAACACATTATTCATGTTACGGTAAGAGGATCATTTCAGAAAAAGTCAAAAAAAAAATTATAAAAAATCTGCCACCCGTGGGGCTTGAACCATCTACCTCCTGCATGGTAATCCTCTTCCTTAACCACTATACCATACCTTATCGTTGAGGAATTAGCAATTAAACGCTTATAATAGGCAGTTTAGTACTTCCAGACGTGTTGGACTTAGAAAAATTTTCACCAATTTGGAAATAATTTTAAATATCGTCACAAAATCGTTGAAAAATCGTTCGACAAATTTCAGATTATTTGTCGATAATGTAGTTTCAAATATCGCCACAAAATCGTTGAAAAATCGAATTCCAGGAATTTCATATTACGTGTCGATAATATAGTTTCAAATATCGTCATAAAATCGTTGAAAAATCGAATTCGAGAAATTTCATATTACGTGTCGATAATATAGTTTCAAATATCGTCAAAAAATCGGTAAAATATCGGAGTCGAGAAATTTCATATAATCTGTCGATAATATAGTTTTAAATATCTTTACAAAATCGTTAAAAAATCGAATTCGATAAATTTCATATTACGTGTCGATAATATAGTTTCAAATATCTTCACGCAATCGTTAGAAAATCGAATTCGAGAAATTGCATATTATGTGTCGATAATATAGTTTCAAATATCTTTACAAAATCGGTAAAAAATCGGATTCGATAAATTTAATATAATCTGTCGATAATATAGTTTCAAATGTCGTCAAAAAATCGGTAAAATATCGAAGTCGAGAAATTTCATATAATCTGTCGATAATATAGTTTTAAATATCTTTACAAAATCGTTAAAAAATCGAATTCGATAAATTTAATATTCTTTGTCGATAATGTAGTTTCAAATATCTGCACAAAATCGGTGGAGAATCGAATTCGATAAATTTAATATTCTTTGTCGATAATATAGTTTCAAATATCTTTACAAAATCGGTAAAAAATCGGATTCGATAAATTTAATATAATCTGTCGATAATATAGTTTCAAATGTCGTCAAAAAATCGGTAAAATATCGAAGTCGAGAAATTTCATATAATCTTTCGATAATATAGTTTTAAATATCTTTACAAAATCGTTAAAAAATCGAATTCGATAAATTTAATATTCTTTGTCGATAATGTAGTTTCAAATATCTGCACAAAATCGGTGGAAAATCGGAATCGATAAATTTAATATTCTTTGTCGATAGTATCGTTGACGAATATCGTCATAAAATCTTAATAATATCGAATTCGATAGTTTTTAGATTTTTTGCCTATGAAGTTGTACCGATAAATCTTTATAATATCGTGAGAACATCTATAGATTTTCAAACGATTTTTTATCGATACGTTACATCTTCCGATATTATCGATCGAGTGTGCCGCTCGGGATTGTATATAATTTTTAATTTTTAAAAAATTGAAAAATTTCCCATGTCAAAATAAGTGAGAAATTTAAAAAAAAAATTTAAAAACATTGTGACTCAAAAACTTGAAAAAAAAATTCACATTAAAAAATTTCTCTCTTTGAAATTGAATTAAAATTTTTCTACTCCAAAACGATTTAGGGATTTCTTTTTCTAAAAAATGAAAAATTATCATATACACCTTGCAAAAATTGATGGATTGAGAAATGATTTATTTAAAAAAATGAATCTTTTTCAAAAACTTGGACAGAAAAATTAATAATATTTGAATAGATTTTTTCTAAATCAGCATAAAACACATTTTTGGCGAAAATACATTTTTTTATTCTCATAGAACGCAGTCTCAAAACAGCATTAAAGTTGTAAAATTGGTCCTCTCCAAAAATTGATTTAAAATGTACTAAAAAATGTTTTATAAAGCTTTGGTTTTCTTTGTGAATGACAGCTTCCTGGAAAAAAATGAATATACCTAATTTTATCAAGAAAAAAAAACGCAATGCCACACTTTTTAAAAAAAAAAAAGTTTTTTGTGACTTATTATGTCGTTTTTTTTAAATTGATTCATTCCTTCTCAAATAATTATTTATTATTATCTTTTTTTTTTTGTTGTAAAAATGGGAAATTTGTCTTTCCTCAAAAATTGACATTTTTTTATCAAAAAATTACAAGCTGCCAAAAATTGAAAATCTGAAAAAAAAAACAGAAGTAATAATGGAAGGTAGGAAATTTTGTAGGGGGGGGGGGGGGGTGAAAATGTCTCAGAGGTAGCGTAAAGAAAACGTACTAAAAATCGCAGGTCTGTAGTTCGATCTCCTCTTCCCACGAGGATTTTAAACTTTCGGTTCAAAAAATTGAATTAACGAGAAGAAAGGTCGCATTTCTTTTCCAACGTTAAAGAATTTATTTAAACAATTTCTAACAAGTAAGCTTACAATCACGTTTCTTACTGAGAAAAGTTTACTCATTACAATACTGCAGACGCCAGGTGAAGTGTACATTTGGAGCTGTCTTATAATTCAAAGTTGATAGTCAGTGACCGCAATCCGCTCAATAGAAAAAATCTTTTGGTTTTTTTACGATTCCCATTTCTTACCTCAAACACGTAAACTTTATCAATTAACACATTCGGTGAATATTACTACACCCAAAACCCATCGGACCACTTGTTACTATCTACGCGATATTATACATTATTCGAGTAATTTTCAAACAAACCGCCAACGCCACCGCACCTACATACATAACGAAAGGAATCCAATTCACAGACCCTGCTCGCGCTCCCACTCCAACTTCAGCAAATCCCACAAAATACTTATCTCTCTTTCACTTTATATGTATACCTTGTAAACATCGAATACAAAAGATAGTACCCCTAATAGTAATACGAATACTACATAAAAACGTGTAACAAATCTGTATAAAATTTAGTCCCTAATGCACGTAAGATTTCGAGAAGTTTAAATGAATATCGAAATAATGGCCAAAAGAACTTACAAAAGCTAGCTGTTATTGAAAGTTTTAATTAATTCAAAAGTACTATGCACAGTGTTTGTATATATTCCGCAAGGCAGCAGTTACAAGAAAAAGGAACTCATTAACGATCAGCCGAGATGGGCAAAGATAAAATAAAATGTTTAAACTGTAATCTACAGTTAAAATTTGAATTCTAGGATGCGAGTAACACTTTAAATAAGAGACTTCGCATTGCGTTGGCGCGAAAACAGAATAGAAAACTTCTCTTACTTTTTTTTCCTCGTGACGACTGTATGTGCGTTTGTTTTTGTGTTGTTTTGTTGCAAAACTCGAGCTTTTTTATATCAATTTGTCCCCTTATACAATTATGAAGATGTCGACGACAATAATTCCAATTGGATTTGTTTCTTTTTCTTTTTCGTAAATAATAGCTACGAGTTCTTAAATCGATATTACATTATTTTCAAGATGGAATACTTGAATTTGTTTCTGCGTATATTATTTTAAATAAGTTAACGAACATGAGGAAAAAAATACGCTCTCAGTGAACTAATACCTACCTTATTTATATTTTTCTCAAAATTAGATTTATGCAAAATTCAAAACTTTTCCAATGTTTAGCATTTGAAGACAATTTTTTCAAAAAATTTCAAGCAATGCTGCTTCTTTGGATTTTAAATTCGGGATATATAGGTAAATTATGGAAATTTTTCGAAATTGTGCAGATGTATATTATGGTATAGGTACTCGCATTTTAAAATTTTTGAAGCTTAGTAAAATTAATATTTTTATAAATTTAAAAAATAAATAAAAAGAATTTGTTTTCAAAAAACATTATAAAAAAATTGTAATGCAGCGATTATGTGCGACATTCCTTAGAGATTTTTTACAATTTTTCAAATTTTGTAAATTTTGAAAATTTTGTGAACTTTACAAAATTTGTCAATTTTGTGTATTCATAAATGTTGTTGAGTTTGTAAATTTTGTAAATTCAAATTTTGTTATTCAAAAATTGAGTAATATTAATTTTTTTAAATTTTTTGAATTTTGTTGAGTAAATTTTTCCAGTTTTTCAAATTTTGTAAATTTTTTTAATTTAAACTTGGTAAAATTTTTAAATTTGGACATTTTTGAAATTTTAAGTAAATTTTTGAAATTTTAAGTAAATTTTTGAAGTTTTATAAATTTTTGAAATTTAGTACCGTATCTAAATTTTTGAAATTTAGTGAATTTTTCAAATTTTTCAAATTTTTTTAAACATTGCAACCTTTATTGCGATTTTGGTAAATTCAAATTTTGTTAACTTTTCAATTTTTTTTTCAAATTTTTTCATTGTTTCAAATCTTTGTATATTGTGTAAATTACTTGTCAAATTTTATAAAATTTGGAATTTCAACTTGATAAAATTTTTCATATTTTGTAAACTTTCCAAAATTTGTAAATTTTGTGAATTCAAATCAGTAAATTTTTACATTATTTCAAAATTTTTCCACTTTCAAAAATTGTCAAATTTGTCTAATTTTATGAAGTTTTTAAATTGAATAATTTTTCAATTTTTTCAAATTGTGTGAATTTGTTGCTTTGTAAATTTTTCAAATTGAGCAATTTGTCAATTTTTCAAATTTTGTACATTGCGTAAATTTGTTGTTTTGTAATTTTTTCAAATTGAGTAGTAATTTGTAATTTTTTTCAAATTTTGTATATTGTGTAGTCAAATTTTGAATAATTGTGATCATCTCAGATAACACTGACCTTATCTGCGAAAAAAAGTTTTCGAGATGAACGCGTTTGAATGAATTTAAAGAAGTTGGAGAATGAAAATTGACGGAAAAGTAGAAAAAAAAATTCGCTCGCAAAAGGTCGGTTTTGTCTGGGATGATCACATATTGTATAAATTTTTCAAATTTTGTAAATTTTTTAAATTTTGTAATTTTTGTAATTTTTGTAAATTTTTCAAATTTTTTAAATTTTTTAAATTTTCTAAATATTTCAAATTTTTTAAATTTTGTAAATCCCGAGCGGCACACTCGATCGATAATATCGGAAGATGTAACGTATCGATAAAAAATCGTTTGAAAATCTATAGATGTTCTCACGATATTATAATGATTTATCGGTACAACTTCATAGGCAAAAAATCTAAAAACTATCGAATTCGATATTATTAAGATTTTATGACGATATTCGTCAACGATACTATCGACAAAGAATATTAAATTTATCGAATTCGATTCTCCACCGATTTTGTGCAGATATTTGAAACTACATTATCGACAAAGAATATTAAATTTATCGAATTCGATTTTTTAACGATTTTGTAAAGATATTTAAAACTATATTATCGACAGATTATATGAAATTTCTCGACTTCGATATTTTACCGATTTTTTGACGACATTTGAAACTATATTATCGACAGATTATATTAAATTTATCGAATCCGATTTTTTACCGATTTTGTAAAGATATTTGAAACTATATTATCGACACATAATATGCAATTTCTCGATTTCGATTTTTTAACGATTTTGTGACGATATTTGAAACTATATTATCGACAAATAATCTGAAATTTCTCGAATTCGATTTTTCAACGATTTTATGACGATATTTGAAACTATATTATCGACACGTAATATGAAATTCCTGGAATTCGATTTTTCAACGATTTTGTGGCGATATTTGAAACTACATTATCGACAAATAATCTGAAATTTGTCGAACGATTTTTCAACGATTTTGTTACGATATTTGAAATTATTTCCAAATTGGTGAAAATTTTTCTAAGTCCAACACGTCTGAAAGTACTAAACTGCCTATTATAAGCGTTTTATTGCTAATTCCTAAACGATAAGGTATGGCATAGTGGTTAAGGAAGAGGATTACCATGCAGGAGGTAGATGGTTCAAGCCCCACTGGTGGCAGATTTTTTATAATTTTTTTTTGACTTTTTCTGAAATGATCCTCTTACCGTAACATGAATAATGTGTTTAGGCATAGTTTAATGTATTAATTATGCTAATTAATGATTTTTAATTATAGAAAAAAGCTAGTAAAAGACAAAAAATCGGAATAAAAAATCGATAAAAAATCGACAGAATATCGAATTCGATAAAGTGTCGCGAAAGTTCCGCCTAAATCGTGAAATTATCTTTCGATATTATAGATAGATTATCGATAAAATATCTTACTATAATCTCGAAGTTTTTATTAACTATAATTCGTCGATAATCTATCTATATATCGAAAGATAATTTCACGATTTATGCGGAACTAACGCGACACTTTATCGAATTCGATATTCTGTCGATTTTTTATTTCGATAATTTGTCGAGTGTGCTGCTCGGGATTTTTTAAATTTTTTAAAATTTGTAAATTTTTTTAATTTTTAAACATTTATTTTTACAAATGTTGTCAATTTTCCAAATTTTGCCAATTTTTCAAGTTATGTAAATTTTTCAAATTTTGTAAATTTTTTAAATTTTGCATTTAAATTTTTGAAAATTAGTTTGGAAAAATTCTTCTGAAAAAATTCAAGAATCTGAAAATTCTTAGGCAAAAAAGTTATGGAAATGAAGTCCTGAAAAATAGCATGCTCCCTCAATTCTTTTAAATACTTGAATCAATTTTCTACTATCAATTCTGAGATAATGAATTTTCATTTTTGAATATTTTCGTGAAAAAATGAAAAATAGAATTACAAGCGATCCCCAAGCTGCTCACTTTTTTATTCACTACATGCCAGCTTTTCACTATCCAAACGAAGAAAATCCGCTCTGCCAGCAGATTTAGGGCCAGTTGTACCACGCTGGTTTAAACCAAGTTTAAAACTTGGTTTAAAGGTTTTTGTAAGTTGTACCAACCTTGTTTACGGTTTAAACCAGAGTTAAACCAAGATTTTTTTAATCGTCTGATTTTTTTTTAGTTAAACTCCAGTTAACTGCTGTTTAACTTTAAACTGCATTGTGATTGGTTGTTAATGTTTACATTTTTTTACGTAAAATTCATGATAAAAGTCTAGTGGAAGTACGAATTCAAAAAATGTGCGCACGTCTCCCATCAGTCCACTTTAGGTAAAAAGTTTCTTTTTGGTGCCCATGAAAAAAAAATATGATCAAAAATGATCACAGATGATTAAATTTGATCAAATTTGATCAAAATTTTGATGTAATTCTATCAAATTCTATCATATTTCATCATATTCTATCATATTCTGTCAAATTAAATCTGACACATTTCGTCTAGTTATATCTAGTTGTATCAAATTTTATAAAACATGATAAAAATTGATCAAATAATATCAAATTAGATATAATCAACTTTGGTGGAACTATTTCAACTATATTCAACTTGATAGAAAATTGTAAAATTGTATAAAATTTCATTAATTTCTATCAAATTTGATAAAAAAGAAAGTTGCCTTCAGAAGTCATTGTACCTAATTTGATATAATTTGATCAATTTTGATAAAGTTGTATCGAATTTCACAAGTCGCTACCAAATTGCATACAGTTGCAAAAATTGCGCCAAAGTTGACCATACCTGATTTGATATAATTTGATTAATTTTGATAAAATTTTATGCAATTTAATGTGTCTTCAACAAATTAGATATAATGACAAAAATCGCGCCAAAGTTTATGTATACTTAATGAGACATAAAATTTGATCGATTTTGATAAAAGTGTATCGAATTTGATAAAATTGTATCGAATTTCACATGTTGCTACCAAATTGGATATAGTAGCAAAAATTGCACCAAAGTTAACCATACCAGATTTGATATAATTTGATCACTTTTGATGAAATTTTATACAATTTTATTAAAATAGATCAAATTATATGCATCTTGAGTGTTTTTAATTTACAGAGTACCTTCCTTCATACTCATCTAAAAGAAATTTTTATTGATATGTTTTTACTTATAAAAAATGATCAAAACATTTTTGATCAAATTTGATCACAAAAATGTGAACATCACTTTTGATCAAATTCTATAGAAATAATTGATACAATTTGATCAAAGTTGATCAACATGTATATAACTTGACCAAAGTTGATCAACTTTGATCAAATTGTATCAATTTCTATAGAATTTGATCAAAAGTGATGTTCACATTTTTGTGATCAAATTTGATCAAAGGTATTTTGATCATTTTTGATCATATTTTTTTTTCATGGGCTGCTGAATATTTTCAGGTTTCATTCGTCTTGTCAGAAGTTGTTTATTTTTTTGGCCAATGGAAATCTCTTATTTCTCACTCACGCTGAAAATACGTGACATGAACAGGGAAGAAAACCAATTGAAACCAAAACCGGGTAAAACCACCACCACCAGATATTTCAATTGGTTTTGAAAACCATTTGGAACCATTACAATGAACTTCAAAAATTCATTCAAGAACCACCACCAAAAAGAACCAATTCCTTTCAAAAAGGCAGGGAAGAGAACCGTTTGGAACCACAACGAAAAATCATTTGCTGAAATAACCACAACCACAACCACAAGAAAGTGGTTTGAAAATAAAAAACCACCATCACCACCACCACCATTTTCAATTTCTTTTACAATGAAAACCAGAACCACCACCAATTAATGGAATTGGTTCTTTTTGGTTCTAAAAAGAGAAATAGTGGATTTGAAAGGGAAGGAGGGGTCCAATCAAAATTTTTGTTATGACCAAATTTATTCCTAGAACTTCAAGCAACAACTTTGATTTGAATTTTTTTTTAATTGGGCCCCTTACCTACCCCCTGTGGCCTGTTTTCTTCATTTTTCTGATTTTTCAGCGCTCTGGAAAGTGGAAACATTATTATTATTTTTTTTTTATTTGAATGTATATTATTTAATTTAAATTTATTGCAATATTGCGTTTGTAACTTGTAGGCAAATTAATTTTTTATTCAAATTTCAAAGATCTGATCTTTTTTTAGTTCTTTTGTGGTATAATAGGAAGCACGAAAATGGTTCCATCTGGTTCTGATGGTTAATGCCATAGATAAATGGTTTAAATGTTGGGAAATATTTTTCATACTACGAAATGGAAGCAATTCGATGAAAACCAATTGAAAAACCAAAACGGAACCACCACCACCACCACCACAACCATTTGAAATGGTTTTTAATTTGAGAACCACCATCACAACCAATTAATCAAGCAAAACCAAAAACCCAGAACCAGAACCAATCAAAAAAAATAAAAATTAAATGGATCCACTTTAGCACCAAAACCTTTTGAAAATTTTTAAAAACCAAAAACCAATTGGAACCACCAGTAATTTCAAAATTTTCTCAAAACCACCATCACCATAACCAATTGGGTCTCAATTGGTTTTCTTCCCTGGACATGAACCAAGTTTACTTAAACCTAGCATAAACCAATGTTGTACAACTCCCAAAAGTTAAACTGCAGTTCTACTGTAAAACCTGGTTCAACTGAACTGCGGTTTAAGAAAAAATGGTACAACTGGCCCTTATTCACAAAGCGTTGCTCGTTGATTGGTTTATCGTTGAATATGAGCGGCCAGAATGTAATAAGTATGTATTTGACTTAAATACGTACAATATACGATGCATACATGTTGCACCCGGAGGCACTAATGTTTGCAGTGCGATAACAAACACAGGAAACTCTGCGAGATACCTGTATTTTCATTCGATACACGTTGCCAGCCAAAAAAGACGCACATACGGCGCACGGTTACAAGGGAAAAATATTCCTCGATGCGGTTAATAGGCGTTTTATACAAACAACCGCCGGAGAGTAGGGTAGGGAATGATAAAGAGAGTGAAAGAATGGTATAAGAGAAAAAAAATACCAAAGAAAAAACAGTTGGAAGCGATGAAAACGTTATTGCGCAATTTTCGTACTTTCTTTATCCGCCATATTCCTATCCGCCGTTTTGTATAAAGTGTGCGAAAGTACAGAGATGAGCCGGAGAAAGGAGTGTATATGGCGAAAAGAACGAGAACGTGATATGTAAAATGTAATGGCATTAAAAACGAACACAGACGAGAAACCAATGAAAATGGCGATATATATTCGGCAAAAGAAAATAAAAAATATCGGGTAAATAACGCAAAATTCGTACCTTTGTATTTATTTATATTCATTTTTGAGAGAGCGAGACGCGCATAGCGAAACGAGAGAAGAAACAAAGAAGTCGTTATGTGTTTCTAGGTAGAAAAAGATTGTATTGTTACGGTATTGTTATTTCTTGATAGTTTATACAGTCAAATACATTATTATTTTTCCACCTCGAGTTCGGGGTTGTTTAAATGTTTACTTTGAATTTTTCAACAACTATACCCATGTTCCGTCTTCCGCGTAATAAAACTTGTGTTATCTTCTAGTTGTATACTTCAAAAATTAGTAGATACTACTGGATTGTTTACGTTTATAAAATAGGTTAGTTTTTGCTTCTTTCCTCATCTCATCTCATCTGGATAGGTACTATACGTGCTAACTCAGACTCAGGTCAGGCAGAGAGAGGTTTCCTTTTTTTATACAGTTCAATACTGAAAAATTAAATTTTCTGTATGTTTGGCTTCCTTCAATGGATAATTCTTTCCTTCTTATATGGATAGTTGCTCACTTATAAAGGTATGATGTTGGTGCTTGGTGAAAAAGAAGCAGAAGGGTGGAAAAGGATAGAACGTAGATTTTTATACCAGGAGTCTGTGCTGGTTGTGCTCTGTGTACTGTGTTAAAGTAGCCAACGTGGTGACAATATTTCATTCGGGTTATAAATCAAATACAATTTCGTTGCTTTTGGCAAGTTTCTTTCCACCTGAATATACACAATTTTTCTACTACGTTTCACTATGCTATATGTGGCGAGCCTAGCTCTATTATTAAAGGTTAAAATAATTTCGCTCCGTTGTATATACGTAACTATACCTATACGAACGTATTTTGGGCTTCTTTTTTCTCCCTTTGAACCGGAAGTATTAAAAAATGGCCAGCCATAGGCGTGCTTGTAGGTGTAATATTTCACTTGCATTGTATATTAAACGGAGCAGGCTAGATGGAAAATTAGGGGGCAATACTGAGCAAAGGTGCGCGGGCGGTTGTTGATTGATGTAAAAACATATTGCAGCAAAAATGTTCCTTTAATGTTGTAAAATTTCCAGATAGATGACCACATATATTCCTATAGGGTGTCTCGGTTGAGAATATCTCCCTTCAACTTGATAAGTAGGAAACTTGTTTCAACAATGTGTAGATATGTTTGCCCAACATTTACTATCGAAGGAGTTCAAAAAAAAAAAGAAGACAAATTTGGAATAAAAAACTTATTTTCTGGATTGGAAACAGAAGGGAGGTTAAAAAGTGGAGGTATGCAGCAGAGAAAGATGTGAATTCAGCAGGGTGAAATATGCACTTATTTTTGCCTCTTGAAAATGGACAAGGTATGAAAAATATTTCTCAGCACAATCATACAGAAAAGGTTCTTAAAAAGTAATACGCAGAAATAAATGCCTACCTGGTCTATTATAGCAATTTTCGTAAAATGAATTCGAAAATGACATTTTTTCTGAGAAAAATTCAATAATGTCTTCATAAAACATTAAAAAATAGTTTTGGTAAAAAAAATAATTCTCAGGAAAGAAAAATTGAAAAAAATACAAAAACATGATCGAAAATTTTTTAAAAAATGATACGAAGTTTTGTCTGATTTTTTTATGAAAATTAAAAAATTCTTTCAAAATGTTTTTAAAAAATAATCACCAATATTTTGTAGTGAAATTTTCAAGTATACTCATAATTACTTTTAAAATTTCAGTAGAATAATCTCAAAATTCTATTATTTTTTTTATTCACAAAATGTTCTCTTGATTTTTTTTCGAAAAGATTCAAAAATCTTTTAGAACAATATTTGAAAAATTTACATAAGAAAAAATTGAAAAAGGTACATTTTTTTAGAAAAAAAGAAAAACTTATAAACGCCTAAAAAAATTGAAATAGTGTTTTTTGTGCGAAAAAAAGTATCAAAAGAAGAATGACAGAAGAGAAATTCTTGAATTTTTGTAAAAAAAAAAATTATGAAAAAATTCTCTCCAACTTTTTTTTGGTCAAATTTATTTAAAACACTAATTTTTTTTTGATTTTTTTGAAGAATTTTTTTGTAAAGAATAAATTTTTAAAAAGGTATTGAATAATTTTCTGCTGAAAACATATTCAGAACTCCATCAAAAAATTGATAAAAAAATGACAAAACGTTCTCTTAAAAACTTTCATTTTAGAAAAAATTGAAAACTTTATAGATAAGTATGTAGAAAAGTTTTTGAATAATAACTTTTGGTAGGTGGTAATTAAATAGGTATTCAATGAAGGAACCTTCATCAGAAATTAAATATTTTAAATATTTTAGCACAAAAAAAAGGAAAATCCTATAAAAAATTCAAAAAGAAACATCAAATTTTTTTTTCAATTTTTTCATAAATTCTTCCAAAAAACGTTTTGAATAGGTAGGCCTATGATTTAAACAACCTGTCATAATTGAAAAAAAAATCTAAAAAAATAAAATAAAAATTCGCAGAAGTAGGTAAGAGAAATTTTTAAAATTTTTTGCAAAAAAAAAAAAATCAAAACTTTATCAAAAAATTGGAAAGAAATGAACAATGTTTTTGGCAACAATTTTTGTGAAAATATTATATTGTAATGAAACTTTTAACTAGTAAAATAATATTTTGAAAATCTTGATAAAAAATTAAAAATCTTGTCACAATAAAATGAAAATTCAAAATTCAATTTCAAACTTTTTTTTGTTGAAAAAATTCAGGAATTTCTTCAAAAATGTAATATCAAAAGAATTTTTGTAAAGAAATTCGGGAAAAAATTGAAAACAGTATTTTTTCACAAAAAAAGAAAGATCAAAAAAAAAAAAATCAAAAAACGTAGGTATGAAATGTAATTTTAGGTAGGCACTTAAAAAAATCTGAGACGAACTATCAGGTAAGGTAAGAGAAATTTTTACAGAACTGAAAAAAATGAAAACTTTATCTAAAAATGGAAAATAAAAATAATAATAGTTTAAGAAATAATATTTTTTGGTGAAAAAACTCGTTTGTATAGACCCTTCAAGCAAAGGTTTTAAAAGTTTCGATAATTTTCGAGACATCACTATAGGCTTAGGAGTGCCTTCACATTTCTTTCTTTCTTTCTTTCTTTCTTCCCCCCAGGTTATTTATGGTCAGAGTTATTGTTTGTCAAAAATGATATTTGTAAAACTTTTCATTTGCTAAAGTTACAGACAGTATTTTTGTCAATATCATCGTTTTATAGCTGACAAGTTCAACTCATACTTTACCAATATTGCTGAAGACCTTCTAAAAACCTTAAGACTGACTCATTTTGCTATGATTTCCCTCAAAAAACCCTCCCAAACAGTTTTCAAATTTATGACATAACTCCTACTGAAACCTTCAATATAATAATGAGTCTCAAGCCAAAGGCCTCAACTGGTATTGATCGTGTGCCTGCGAAAGTTCTACGCGAAAATGCACATATTCTGTCTAATATGTTGTCGGTTCTGTTCAATCGTTCTCTGCAGTTAGGGATTTTCCCAAATTCTCTGAAGGAGACAGAGGTTATCCCTGTTTATAAATCTGGAGACCGTAGGGTATTTGGCAATTATAGGCCCATTGCTTTGCTGCCTGTAGTCTCAAAAGTTTTCGAAAAATTAGTAAAAAAAACGTATGGTTGATTTTTTTTCTTCAAAATTCAACTATTTTAACAACAGACAATACGGATTTCTCCCTAAAAAATCAACCGATAACGCGCTTTTTGATCAGATCTCTGAGATAATTGGTCCTCTAGAGGAAGGAAAAAATGTAGCGGCTGTTTACCTAGATCTTAGAAAAGCTTTTGACACGGTCTGCCATTTGTTGTTACTATTGAAATTGCAGAATGCTAGGTTTAGAGGCAAGATGCTTGATTGGTTGCGTTCTTACCTAAGTAACAGAAGACAGAGAGTTAGAATCGATAAGGTAACGAGTGGATTTTGGCGTGTTAATTGTGGAGTCCCCCAGGGAAGTGTTCTTGGCCCTCTTTTATTTTTGATTTATATGAACGATATTTTTGGGTTAAATTTACTGGGGTTGATTTTTGCATTTGCTGATGACATATCCCTGGTGTACAAAACTCGAGGCCTTCATAGGTTAATTCACGATATAAATTCTGATCTAGAAATTCTAAAAAAAATGGTTTACTCAGCACAGACTTACCCCTAACCTGCAAAAATCTCAAATTATGCCCTTCGCGCTTAGAGATGTTCCTAACTTGACAGATAAGTGCACATTACACCTGAAGGTAAACTGCCAAGCAAATTGCAAGTGCCCTCCACTCGTTCAGGTAAATTCCATCAAATATTTGGGCGTTATATTGGATTCTAAGTTGATGTGGGCTGACCATAGCAGGTACCTCCAAACTAAACTCAGGAAACTGAATGGGCTTTTGTATTACCTGGCAGGGTATTTCTCCACCTACCACCTGAAAAGAATTTACTACTCCCTATTTGCCTCTGTACTAAGATATGGTGTTGTTATCTGGGGTGGAGCTGCGGATAGGTACCTAGAGCCCCTTAGACGTTTGCAAAAACACGCAATAAGAAACATTACAGGTTTAAAGAGAATGGACACTACACAGTTGGCTTTTAAAAATTTGAAGATTCTCAGACTCGACCAGATATACACGATATCCGCAGCTTCCTTTGTTCATAAAAATAGGTCTCAATTTGATGTGAGGTTCTCGGCTAGAGAGGGCCTTCGTAGTGCCGGATTTAATGCCAGGATCCCTGCATTTAGAACGACGCGAGCATGCATGCAAGCCACATACAAGGTGCCACATATTTACAATGCAATCCCAATAGAAATTAAACGTATAAATCGCACGTACAGAAAGGGCTTTAGGAAAAAACTTTCTGAGAAGCTTCTATTGGATTAGTCAACTATCTGATTGTGACAAAAAAAATAAAAAATAAAATAAAAATAATAATAATAATAATAATGTTCATCTGCCTGTTGTTATCTATTTTGTTGTTTATTTTTTTGGATCTTCACTTATTACCTGTTGTTGATTTTTCATTATTTTTTACGTAATTATTTACTTTTATTTATTACCTTATTTGTTGAATTTTTGATCAATTTGGTTATTTTTGCATATTGTCTATCTGTTCACCTACTTCTTGGATTTTACTCATTACTTTATTTGTTGATTTTTGATCAATTCGGTTATGTTTTTGTTTTTGTTCTTTTTGTTGAACACTGTTTAGTTTGCCTAGGTACTCGTTCGATTGTTGTAACGTGTGTATCTGCCTATTATTATCTATTTGTTGCTTTTTTTCGATCTTTACTTATTACCCTTTGTTGATTTTCATTTTTTTTCTTATTGAACAATGTTTAGTTATTTAATTTATTGGTGATACTTTTTTTGGAGCCTTTTTTTTATTTATTATTTTTATTTCCTATCTATCTGTTGCTTATTGAATTCCTGTTGCTCGTTTGTTCACCTACTTGTATTATCTATTTATGTATTCATCTATCTTTGGATCTTTATTTATTACCTTTTGTTAATTCCCATTATTTAGATAGTTACGTACTTTTACTTGTTTTTAAACTAGATAAGAAAGCCTTTTGCCGCTCGCGCGATACCGCGCACTGGCAAAAGTAAGGCTATAATTATAGCCTATTTATGTACTTTGTCCTTATATGAACATTTGCAAATAAAGGGGCAATCTTTCTTTCTTTCTTTCTTTCTTTCTTTCTTTTTGAATAAACTGAAAAATTCAAAAAATGTTTTTGTAAGTTTTCTTTTCAAACCGCAAGCTTCTATAAAATTAAAATTTTTAAAATGAAAAAATACTCTTTTATATTGAGAACAGTTTCCAAACTTTTTCAAGAAACATTGAAAAATGTTTGGCTCATAAGATCGTTAGAAAAAAAATCTCAGAAAACGAATATTATTAACATTTTAGTAGGTAGGTCTAACAAAGTTAAAACATCTCGATAACATTTTTTAATGAAAACTTTCCTTCAATTTTTTTTATCGAAAAATAATCCATTAGTGCAAAGTTTTTCAGCAAATAATAAAATTTACAACATAGGAATTTTTAAAAGATTGTAAAATACATTCAACAATTCTATAAAAATTTAAAAAATACATTTTTTTACAAAAATACTTGAATATTTTTTTTAAAAAGAAAATTTTTTCAAAAAAGTATTTCTTGATTCAAAAAATTTTTGTTGATAAAATCGCCAAGAAATTTTTTTTTAAATTTTTGTAAAAATATCTACAATCACCAAAAAATTTATAAAAATTATAAAACTTTTTGAAAAATAGTTTCTGGTGAAAATTACAGAAGAATTTTAAAAATTTATTAGGTATTATTTTTTTAAACATCTAATTTTACAAAAAATTCTTTTGAAATAATCATTTCAAAATTCTATCAAAATTGACCTCAATTTTTTTTTCATTTGTATGAAATAGGTACCTAACTACCTACCCGAGCGGCACACTCGATCGATAATATCGGAAGATGTAACGTATCGATAAAAAATCGTTTGAAAATCTATAGATGTTCTCACGATATTATAAAGATTTATCGGTACAATTTCATAGGCAAAAAATCTAAAAACTATCGAATTCGATATTATTAAGATTTTATGACGATATTCGTCAACGATACTATCGACAAAGAATATTAAATTTATCGATTCCGATTTTCCACCGATTTTGTGCAGATATTTGAAACTACATTATCGACAAAGAATATTAAATTTATCGAATTCGATTTTTTAACGATTTTGTAAAGATATTTAATACTATATTATCGACACATAATATGCAATTTCTCGAATTCGATTTTCTAACGATTGCGTGAAGATATTTGAAACTATATTATCGACATGTAATATGAAATTTCTCGATTTCGATTTTTTAACGATTTTGTGACGATATTTGAAACTATATTATCGACAAATAATCTGAAATTTCTCGAATTCGATTTTTTAACGATTTTGTGAAGATATTTAAAACTTTATTATCGACACGTAATCTGAAATTTCTCGAATTCAATTTTGTGGCGATCTTTGAAACTATATTATCGACAAATAATCTGAAATTTGTTGAACGATTTTTCAACGATTTTGTGACGATATTTGAAATTATTCCCAAATTTTAAAAATTGATGAAAATTTTTCTAAGTCCAACACGTCTGGAAGTACTAAACTGTCTATTATAAGCGTTTTATTGCTAACTTCTCAACGATAAGGTATGGCATAGTGGCTAAGGTAGAGGAATACCATGCAGGAGGTAGATAGTTCAAGCCCCACGGGTGGCAGATTTTTTTTGACTTTTTCTGAAATGATCCTCTTACCATAACATGAATAATGTGTTTAGGCATAGTTTAATGTATTAATTATGCTAATTAATGATTTTTAATTATAGAAAAAAGCTAGTAAAAGACGAAAAATCGGAATAAAAAATCGTCAGAATATCGAATTCTATAAAGTGTCGCGAAAGTTCCGCCTAAATCGTGAAATTATCTTTCGATATTATAGATAAATTATCGATAAAATATCTTACTATAATCTCGAAATTTTTACTAACGATAATCTATCTATAATATCGAAAGATAATTTCACGATTTAGGCGGAACTTTCGCGACACTTTATCGAATTCGATATTCTGTCGATTTTTTATTTCGATAATTTGTCGATTGTGCTGCTCGGGTATCCTTAAAAAATAAATCTTCATTTATTGTAAAATCTGCATTTCGAAAAACACAAACAAGATTATCACTAGATCAATTTCCAATGCAATTTAATGTAGGTTTAGGAAAAATAAAAAATAGAAATAGTGCGTTCATTTTTTCACAGGCTGTATCTTGAGTCCCTTCAATAGTACATTTGGCAAACATATGTACACACTATTGAAACAAACTACCTGCTCTCAGAGTTGAAGGGAGATATTCTAAACTAGGAGACACCCTGAAGATATAGTGTTATGGTGTATACATACAGCTTGTTTATATCAATCGAGCCACTTTATCAGGTACACACGTTCGTTTCCGGTACGTGTAAAGGTATGCGGGTTTTTAAGCTCCGATGCAAGAGGTCAGTGGCTCTCTGCACGCGTGATAGAAAAGAATTCAGCAGACCTGTGACCTGTGGGTCAGACTGAGGGAGCATCAAGAGGGAGTAACCACGTAAACTCGTGCAGTCTTAACATATGTACCGAATGGTAACATTGTAGAGGACGTTTTGTTGTGGTCATAAGGAAGCCGATTTTCAAATGGAATCACCTTGTTACCGCGTATAGCAGGGTTAACCGAAAACCGGCACCAGTAAGCTCGCTCCTTTGTACAACACTTGCTTTACCGCAATGGGTCGTTGTTGCTAAGCTAATTCCAAATTTTCGAATAATTAAAACGTTTCACTTGTAACGTTTCAGATACACGCGGTTATAATAAATTGCATAGTCGAGTCGAGGTGTGTTTGATGCGAAATTCTTATTAAAATAGATTTTTTTTTTCTTCTCTAGTCGTCTGTCCCTCACAGCAGGCTCTTCCCTAAAATAGTAATACCAAGGGTACCAGCGATGAGAGAAGTGCAACGAAGAAAAAAAACAATTGGTATCGGATTTTGCTAGGTATATATATTTTGGTAAATTAAGCGGAACGAAATCTTGCATTTTTTCGACTTTTCTCTGCCCTTGTCTCTGCCTCTGACGGTGCTACATATGTATACCTTATTACTACATATAGGGTGGAAATATCTACCAGATAGCGTAATAATTCGTACAAAAAAATTAGGCGCTAAGTTTTCCTCTTGGGTATCATTTACCCGGGCGAGATGAAATTTTACCTCTATAATTTCTTCGAACATGACAGAAATTAAATATTAGAAAATACGAAAAATTGCCAGCTTCTTCTATATTTTTAGTCGCGATATGAAAGATAAAAGATATTGTTATTTTATCCCATTAACGTGTGTATATTTTGCCTCCGTTTCGCCAGAATTAACATGTAAAGAAATTGTTATTCGAGTAAAATGGTAATATATGCTGCGAGCTTATTTTGTTAACATTATAATATCGCAAGTTGAAAGAATGTTTTCATTTTATTCTTCCTTTTTCTATTTCTCCCTCCTCGTTCTTTAAGTGTGAAGATGAATGCCAAAAAATGTGTCTCGCAGAGGCGTACCGTAATGATTTTTTGAGGGGGGAATATACCTTCAAAATGCCAACTTTTCAATTTTTTTTCCAACATAATACTGAATTTGCCAACTTTTTGCCTACTTGAAACTCAAAATTGCCAACTTTTCGACTTTTTTAAATCTCCGAGGGGGGAACGTCCCCCCTAACTCCCCTGCACGGTCCGCCCCTGGTGTCTCGCATTGCGGTATAGAAATCATCTTGAAAATTAAAAAAATTTGTTGTTTTTCTAAAGCAATGTATGGATTGAAAAAAATGATTTTTTTGTAATTTTATACCAATTATTATTTTTTGGTAAATTTTTTTACCGTGTTTTTGTATTCCTCTTGAGGTCACCATGAGGGTAACCCTTATTTTGAATTTTTTATTTTTTATTTCACCCCAAAATGGATTCTTTTTGTGAGAAAATAATGTTCTATTTATAATTGTTTCTCCAACCAAATTTGGTCCCTAGTCATCCCCATTTTAATTTAGAAGAATGAAAAAATTGACCATTTTTAAAAATCTCAATTTCCTAAATAAATTAAATAATGAACAAATGAATTTTATCCCTAATTTAGTTCCTAGATAAATACTTACTCGTACCTACATACCTTCGGTGTCGTCAACCATTTGTCAAAAAAAAAAAAAAAAACATTGAGTAGGTAAAATTGTTTAACACCTTATAGAAAAAAACAATCGTGATGTTTCTACCATCTTGTATTTTCAAACACGTGTTACAAGTAGTACTTAAAACTAAATGTACAACTAGTTGTACAACGAGTAATCATGTTCAAAAATACAAGATCTGTTAGGTGTAGTACATAAAGTAAACGTGTTCAAAAAAACTAGTTTTACTGCCCGAGCAGCACACTCGACAAATTATCGAAATAAAAAATCGACAGAATATCGAATTCGATAAAGTGTCGCGTTAGTTCCGCATAAATCGTGAAATTATCTTTCGATATATAGATAGATTATCGACGAATTATAGTTAGCAAATATTTCGAGATTATAGTAAGATATTTTATCGATAATATATCTATAATATCGAAAGATAATTTCACGATTTAGGCGGAACTTTATCAAATTCGATATTCTGTCGATTTTTTATCGATTTTTTATTCCGATTTTTCGTCTTTTACTAGCTTTTTTCTATAATTAAAACTCATTAATTAGCATAATTAATACATTAAACTATGCCTAAACACATTATTCATGTTACGGTAAGAGGATCATTTCAGAAAAAGTCAAAAAAAATTATAAAAAATCTGCCACCCGTGGGGCTTGAACCTTCTACCTCCTACATG
The DNA here is from genome assembly GCA_959613365.1 of Balanococcus diminutus. NCBI lineage: Eukaryota > Metazoa > Arthropoda > Insecta > Hemiptera > Pseudococcidae > Balanococcus > Balanococcus diminutus. The sequence goes on along the minus strand of OY390718.1, from coordinate 29,116,482 downwards.
GTAATCCTCTTCCTTAACCACTATGCCATACCTTATCGTTGAGGAATTAGCAATAAAACGCTTATAATAGGCAGTTTAGTACTTCCAGACGTGTTGGACTTAGAAAAATTTTCACCAATTTGGAAATAATTTCAAATATCTTCACAAAATCGTTAAAAAATCGAATTCGAGAAATTTCAGATTATTTGTCGATAATATAGTTTCAAATATCGTCACAAAATCGTTAAAAAATCGAAATCGAGAAATTTCATATTACGTGTCGATAATATAGTTTCAAATATCTTTACAAAATCGGTAAAAAATCGGATTCGATAAATTTAATATCATTTGTCGATAATATAGTTTCAAATGTCGTCAAAAAATCGGTAAAATATCGAAGCCGAGAAATTTCATATAATCTGTCGATAATATAGTTTTAAATATCTTTACAAAATCGTTAAAAAATCGAATTCGATAAATTTAATATTCTTTGTCGATAATGTAGTTTCAAATAACTGCACAAAATCGGTGGAAAAATCGGAATCGATAAATTTAATATTCTTTGTCGATAGTATCGTTGACGAATATCGTCATAAAATCTTAATAATATCGAATTCGATAGTTTTTAGATTTTTTGCCTATGAAGTTGTACCGATAAATCTTTATAATATCGTGAGAACATCTATAGATTTTCAAACGATTTTTTATCGATACGTTACATCTTCCGATATTATCGATCGAGTGTGCCGCTCGGGTGGGTATACAACATGTAAACCTGTTCGAAAATACATGATGTTTTGGTCGTAAGTATACAAAGTGCAAACATGTCCAAAATTACGTGAAGTACCTCTACCTACCTACTGATTCAACACCAGCAGTAGGTGCAACACTACAGAATACTATTCGAGTGATATTCCTTATGAGGAATTTGTGACATACATGATCTAAGAGTACGAAAGTATGCCATACATGTAGTATTACAACTAGTTTACAAGGTGTAACACAAGATATTATAATAAAAGAAAAAAAAAACAAATTGTATTACAAGTAGTTTACAAGAAGTTTTCATCAAAAAACAACATGTATAAAACTACTTGTACATTAGGGTGGAACAAAAATCAAAAATTTTCTATTTTCATTATTTAATACCGCGGAAAAGTTGCGTCTAGGAGATAAATGAAAAATGCACCAAAAAAAATTCAAATCGAATAATATCTTCCGATCGCGCAAGAGCCCTCAAATTTTTTAAAATAAGCAAAAAATTAAAATTTGAAAAAAATTCCAAAATGTTACAGAATGGATTTTATGCCTTTGGTGGGCAAGTATAATCATCGCTATTAATATTTTTTGAAAAAAATCCAGATTTCATCAGATCATCGCATTTATGAGACATTAAAAAATGTCATATTTTACTTTTTTTTTTAAATTGAAAAAAAAAGAATAAAAATTGGAAAAAAAGTTTGGAATTAGAATGGGTGTAACCAAAGTTATATAGAACAAGATAGTTACCACACTCCGGTTAGCCATGCCCATTTCGCCAAAGTACATCACTAAGAGCGCTGCATTCGACGGGTGGGCCCAACAAAACATGTGTTTATATTATGAGATTATTCCTTTTTTTCAAATTTTTCCTTAATAACTTTTTTTAGGATGGATTTAAGAAAATTTTGGCTGAAATATTTTTTGAAGAGAATCAAATTCTCTTTCGAATGATGCATTCACTTTTGAATTTTATTTTTTTTGTCGGTACGTAAACAAGAAAATTATTTGAAGAAATTTTTGATGTCTTCAGATTATTGGAAATTACTTTGATAATATTGTTTTGAATTATGGAAAACTATATATCGTTGGAAAGAGCATAAAAAATGCTACATTTCGTACCCTTTGAGTATGAAGTTATCTGTTACCGTTTTTAAAATATATTGAACTCAAAATTCGCATTACATTATCTCAAAAACTAAAACAGATAGAATGGCACTCAAAGCGTACGAAATGTAGCATTTTTCGTGCTCTTTCCAACGATATATAGTTTTTCATAATTCAAAACAATATTACCACAGTAATTTTCAATAATCCGAAGGCATACATAATTTCTTCAAATAATTCTCTTGTTTACTTACCGAAAAAATAATTAAAATTCAAAAGTGAATAGATCATTCGAAAGAAAATTTAATTCTCTTCAAAAAATATTTTAACTAAAATTTTCGTAAATCCTTTCGAAAAAAAGTTATTAACAAATAAACTGACAAAAATTGATAATCCTCATATAGAGCAGTCCAGTATCTATAATAAGAGTGTATCACCCGTCGCATCAAGCGCGCTCTATAGTGAGCGATTTGCTCGCCGTAAGAGTGGCAGAAAAGAATTGCATTATTCATATGGGGAGTGTGGTAACTATCTTGTTCTATATAACTTTGGGTGTAACATACGCAGTTTCACCCAAAAAAAATAATTTACGGCGATTTTCCATCTTTACCTTCATTTTCAGGAACCATAATTTTTTTCCTTATTTTTTTCAATTTTTTGTAGTTTTTGAAAAATTCTCAAGGGTACGAAAAAGTTGAAAAATCGCTGTAATTTGTATTTTTGGGCAAAACTGTGTATGTTAAACCCATTTTAATTCCAATTTTTTTTCCAATTTTAAATCTATATTTTTCGATTTAAAAAAAAAAAAAAAAAAAAAAAACGTAAAATATGACATTTTTTTTAATGTTTCATAAATGTGACGATCTGATGAATTCTGGATTTTTTTTTCAAAAAATATTAATAACGATGATTGTACTTGCCAACCAAAGGCATAAAACCCATTCTGTAAAATTTTGGATTTTTTATCAAATTTTCAAAAATTTGAGGGCTTTTGCGCGATCAGAAGATATTATTCGATTTGATTTTTTTTTTTTTTGTTTTTCATGTATCACATAATAGACGCAACTTTTCCGCGGTATTAAATTTTGAAAATCGAAAATTTTTGAATTTGGTTCCAACCTAGGTACATGTTTTACATCTTGTTTCTAAAAAATACTAGTTGTAGAACTACATGTTTTCCAGTGAACTAGATGTAATCTATAGATGTTTACTTACTACAAGTTTTCCAAAAGACATCAAGTTCTTTTCTACAAGGATTAATTTAGAAAAATGAAAAAACGGAACAATTTTTAAAATCTTGTTTTCTCAAATAAATTAAATACCTAATGAACATATTAATTTCTTTTCATTAGAAAATAGTTCCTCTGTATTTCTTTTTTAAAATGATTATTTTTCAATATACCTATCAATAATTGCCGATTTATTCTAAAAGCATCTTTCACCATTACAAATTGTAAACCTGACAAAATTAGAATTTTTCAATTCCAACTAGCGACAATTAGACGTTCTCATTTACATTAGGTACTGCTCTTAAAAAAATTTCAAATTAGAAAATCATCAAGTTTTAGAGCTTCGTCGAATTTCAAAATGTTAGCAAATTTTGAATTTTTATCGAATTTTTTAAAATGAATAAAGTTGTTGAATTTTAAAAATTGACTTTTAAAATTTCTAGAAAATTTCGTGATTTATTAAATTTTTTGAAACAATTATTTTGCAGTTCTTAAGAAAAAATCAGTTTTCTTATTTCAATCAAAGGCGAATCAAGACAAGTCCACTAAAAGTCACCAAATAAGAAATTCTCGGGTGATTGAACAGATGAACACCTTAATTCATAAGATTATACGGAGGAAAGAGGAAGCATTTCTACGTATCAAAATTATCAATCTTATCTTACATTATCGTTTTGAAAAAATAACCACTTCAATTATAATTTTTTAATCGTTGCAATTTAGGAATTTATGATATTCAAAATCAAGGACAAAAATCCGCAGTTTTTTTTTCTACAATATGTAAATCAACGTTATCGAATAAGCGAGAGTTTAAATAATTCATCCAACCAAAGAGGATGAGACTGGTGGAGAGGAATAATATAACAACGCGTATACGACAATCTATCTCAATGGAATTTATAATAATTTCGAAACAGTCGCGATAAAAGAGGTTTTTTTTGCAACTTGACAGATACGCTATAAATCATACTTTGACGCGGATTCTCTCAATAGCGTTGAAAAACTTTCACTTTTTTAAACGAGTCGGAATTTCGCGACAAGCTTAATATTACATCAAGCGAAAGTAATCCTATAAATCGTTCTTTGAAGAAGAAAAAAAAAAGCGTGGAAAAGATTGACCGACATTATTTTATTTTTCAGTCTTTTAAAAATCAAAGCTTAAAAGTAATTTTCATTCGCAGGGTTCAACATATTAGTTTATTTGATTAGGACGCGGTGTTTAGCCTCATTGTATATCTATAAATCGGCGTTGGTTTGATAGCATAAGGGCTTTGTCGTGTAAGTTAAAATCTCGTTTATCTTTCAGCTCTGTACCTATAACGTAATAACGTATTTTCTTGTATAAAACGAATGGCCATTTTGAAGCACGCGTTTCGAGCCTAACCATCGAGATTTTCCAACCGTAATCAATGAAATTTCTATCATCAACCTAGCGCCTATGTCCTTGAGAAATCTATTGAGACAACGAGCTCGCAGGATTTAGAAATTTATTTTGCGGATGTGCTGAACGCGAGTATAATACTGTAATCCCTATGTATGTCGGAATGTCCACCAAACCTTCATTACCACTTCAAAATACGCTTTTTTATGGTCGACCGACGTTGATTTCAATTCGCTGTATTCTATTGGTGCGATGTTCTTTTATATAGCGCAGGGTCGACGGTCTTTGTTGGTATGCTTTCCTTTTGTTGACTGTTGATGGAGATTTGATTTGTGTTGGCTTTTTTTTCACCAACACCAACCAAGAATAAAAGCCAACTTTGTTCGATACTGGCCTGTTTTTTTCACATTTCCTTGTATTTCACCTTTTTAGGGGGCTTCAATGATGACGTGAAAAAAAATGCCTACGTGTTTAGAGGAATTCGAAAAAAAATTCGACCAACTCGAATAATGAATGATTTTTCTTTCTCGGTAAATCGAGTTCATTATGTTGCAAATTTCAATTCGCTATTGATATCTAAAATTTTTCTTTCGTTGAGAAAATTCACTTTTCTTATTCAAATGTGTAAATTGTTGAGCAAAATAGGTTACAAAAAATTCTAAAATTTGCATATAAAATAAGAAGTATTTATTCAGCTCGGTTTCCTTTTTTAAACCATTTGAATAACAACCTTTGTTCATCCTGCGATTGAAAAAATGGAATTTTCCAAATGCATTTAAACTGTTTATACGCATTAAAATTTTTCAGAATTTATTATTGTATTGATGTATAAGTGATATGCCTATATAGATGTAGGTAGGTCATTACCAGACTCGGACAAGTTCACGAAAAAAAAAAATTGAACGAAATTGATCAAGTTCATTGGTAAAAAAACAAAAGAAACGAAAAAAATCATGCAGGTTCATCATGGACCAAAAAAATTTCCAAATTCCAAGTTTTCTAAAGTCTTTAAGTACAATAAAAAAAGTAATTCAATAGAAGCGTGATAAAAACTAAAAACGTGCTTCTTTACAAAAAATTGAGAGATTTTATCATAAAATTTGTGAAAGGTAATGTGCTACAAAAAAAATTACCCGCCAAAAAATTGAGATTTTTCCCCCCAAAAAAATCGAAAATTCAAAAATTGAAAAAAAAATTAGAAAGATTTTTTATCGTACTTACCTAATCATTTTTTTTACGCTCACAAAAAATTGAGAATTTTTTTTCGCCATCGTCAACTTCAAACAATTAGAAAAATATTTTTGCCCCAAAAAGGTTGAGAAATTTTTCTACAAAAAAAAAATGTTTTTCATTTTTAAAAAAATTGAGAGATCTTTTTTCAAAAAATGCAAGGTTTTTTTTCACAAAAAAAAATGTATTTCTATTCCAAAAAAATAAATAAATTGTACGAGTAAATGTAAAAATACAGAAATTTTCGACGTGAAAAAGTTGAGATTTTATTTTTGAAAATTTAAAAAAAATATTTTACGATGACCAAAATGAAAAAAAGATACTAAAATCCAAGACCAAAATCCGTGACTCAAATTTTGAATTTTTTTTAAAAGTTTGATGGCTTTTAGGTTTGATTACCTACTATAGAAATTTCTTGAAAAAATTTTAAAAATGACTTTTAGACATTTTGAAACTTATAAAAAAAATTTGAATTGTTTTGTCAGACATTCTGAAACATACGGAGTAATTTTTTACATTATTGATGATTTGTTAAACATTTTGTCAGACATTGAAAAAATTCGTTAAATTTTATACATTTTGTCAGACACTAAGAAACTTGATTTTTTTTTTTTTTACGATTTGATGATTTTTCCCCCTATTTTAATTTTTACATTTCCATGGAAATTAATTTTTATGACTTTTAGACATTTTTTTTTGTTCTAAAAAATTAAAAAAGTGTTTTTCTTTTTCAAAAATCAATAGATTCTGTGGAAGGTGATGTGCTTCAAAAAAATTAACCTCCAAAAAAATGAGACTTTTTCTCAAAAAAAAAAAAAATAAATAAATAAATAGGTAGGTAAATAAATAAAAAATTGAAATGATTTTTTTTAACATACCTGGGTAATAATTTTTTTTACCTCACCAAAAATTGAGAATTTTTTTGCCATCGTTAACTCCAAAAAATTAAAGAAATATTTTTGCCCCAAAAAAGTTAAGAAATTTTTTCCTAAAAAAAAATGAAATGAGAGATCACTTTATTAAAAAATGAAAAAAAAAATGCTTAGGTAATAAAATATTTAAAAGTCATAAAAAAAATCAAAGTCAAAAAGTTATCAGATTTTTAAAAAATTTTCCAAGTTTTTTTTATGTCTGACATAATACCCGCAAAAGTCAATTATCCAAACCTAACCTAATGTAACCTAATCTTTTAGTCTGGAATTTTTTGGTCTCATTTTTTCCAATTTTGGTCATCGTAAAAGCATCCCCGGAAAAAATCTGTTGGATCTAACCATATATGAAGTGGTCAGATCTAACCATATATGAATTTTATACCTATCAAATTTGATCTAATCATATTTAATTTGATCAAATCATATATAATTTGATCAAACTATACACAATTTGATCCATCATTGGATCATATGTTAATTTGATCAAATCATATATAATTTGATCAAACTATACACAATTTGATCCAATGATGTATGATGAGATAAAATTAAATATGATTGGATCATATTTGATAGGTACATTTCCCATTTATTATGGTTAGATCTGACCATACCCATCCCAAATTTTTCTCAACGGTCACCCATCCAAGTAGTAACCAAACCCGAAGCTGGTTAACTTTTCCAATCAGATCAATGATGGTGCACTCAACTTGGTACGAACCATTTCATATATAATAAGACAGTTTAATTGTATTTATGTGACACACAATCAAAGATAACAATTACTCAAGGTTGTATAACTAAAAGTATCAGGAAAAATTCCTGTGAGTAGATAATTTCAACTTAAATTCAGAAATGATTTTTGTCGTGATACCTTCAGGACCCCATGGGGGCACTGCGCCCCAAAATTTTTGACCAAATCCAAAAAAAAATGTAAAAAAGCATGTAGCATGTCGTTTGTTACATTTTTAATAGTGCCTACTCCGAATTTTGCCTTACTTTTTTGATGGAACCCTATTCTGGCACTGCTCGTAGCCCCTAAAATTTTGAAATGAATCTGGGTTGACTCATTTTGATTTCACAGATATAACTTGATCCAATAATATCAAATTATATATGAGAGAATCTAATTTGATCCAATTTGATCCATTCAGATCTAACAATTTCTATATAACTGGATTTTCACTGATATGACTTGATCTAATTATATCAAAGTAGATATGAGGAGATCTGGTTGATATGATTTGATCTATTTTGATACAACCATTTTGGATAAAACTGGAGTTTTACAGATTCAACTTGATCCAATAATATCAAATTATATATGAGAGAATCTAATTTGATCCAATTTGATCCATTCGGATATAAACATTTCTATATAACTGGATTTTCACTGATATGACTTGATCTAGTTGATATGTTTTGATCTATTTTGATATAATCATTTTAGATATCAGTGGATTTTCTCTGATATAACTAGATCCAATTTGACTAAATTTTATCCAATCAGATCAACATTTGGATCAAACTTGATCAAATCTGATCAGATTTTATCCAAATAGATATGACTTGATCCATGAGATTTTTTCCCGGGATAGTACTGTACTTATAGCTATATTCCTTGATCAAAATCGATCAAAAGAAATGCTCAAATTTTTGTGATCAAATTTTATCAGGGATGTTTTCATAATTTTCCATCGTATTTTTCTTCGTGTGTTGAAAAATACGTACCTAATTGACTTTTGAAATTTTCAAAAAAAAAAATTAAAAATTGAAAAGGAATGCTAGTTTAGTACCTACATCTCCATCCACTGTTTTATAAAAGTATATACCAACATACGAGCATAATTATTTTTAAAATTTTTAATTTTAAAAACAAAATATTCGTATTACACCATTTCTCTAGACAACATCTCCATCCATGTTTTCCTCAATAAAACATATGAAAAAAAATTAATAAATTATTTAGGTATAAAGATAAAACACACAAACTTGAAATGATGACAATAACTCATCCCCCCTCCCCCAAAAAATCTACAAAATTTGCACGTATGTCTAAGGTGTTGCAGAAAGTGTGAGTAACTGTTTTAGTTTCTCTCGCTTACCTACTAAAAACATATGTATTTGATTCCCTGAAATAAAAAAAATAAAAAAACACCCAGAGCCGAACAAAATGAATAAAATTTCTTGAAATTATGCGCGTTATTCTATTTTCTTGATATGGCGAATAAGTATAGGCCCCTACGTTACGTTTCGTTTCCCTCAAGTTGCAGGATAAATTCCTTAAGGTACCATATAGCTAGTTTAATGCTGAAAAATTTCACGTTTTTGAATGCAAATCCGCGTAAAACTACGAGAGGCACGTTTTGTTGATAAAAATTTATAATATGAGTTTTTTCCCCAATCAATCCTGTATACCTACCATTGATACCTTCGTAGTTCATTTTGATAAAAATACAACTTAGATAACTAAGGCATGCGAAACGTGTTTACGTTAGACATAAGAGAGGCGAAAGAAGAAGAAGAAGAAGAAGAAAGAAAAAAAATATATATACAGGGTGTCTCGTCACCAGTTATCACCCCTTCACCAGCGATATAGTCAACTCAAACTAAGCTCATGTATGCATGTTTGCCGACCCTGTGAATTGAAGGGGCAAAGATATGCTCAACTGAAAATTTTTTATTTTCAGTTTTGTTTCAGATTTTTAACCATGCGTCACTCGACAACCGAGATAGGTAGAAAGTTGCGCTTTGCGGCGTTGGAAAGGAAATTTTGTGTAGAATTTTTTGATGGGGTTGATAATTGTACTAGGTGATCAGGGGGGTCTGTACCGTATTAAATATCTAAAAAAACGTGTTCAAAAATTGAGATTTTTTTGGCAATTTTTGAAAAAATCTCAAAAAAGTTTCCTCATTTGGTATTATTATTATGATTTGCCTTACATGAAAAAAGTTCGACCTTTCGAATGCCGCAAACTAGACTCTTCTATCTCACTTGGTTAAAAAGTTATAGCAATTTCAATTTCGAAATCGAGACAGAAAAAAAATCAATTTATTTTTCATTTTTTTAAATTTCCAATTATTTTAATTTTTGGAAGTTGATACCTATCGTAACTAATAATTTTGAGTGAAACTCGATGTTAAAGATGAAAAGAAAAACATTTCGGTAAAAAAAAATTTTTTTGAAAAAATAATTTTTTGTTTTTCAGTCATGATTTTGAAATTGAAATGGCTATAACTTTTTAACCAAGTGAGATAGAAGAGTCTAGTTTGCGGCATTCGAAAGGTCGAACTTTTTTCATGTAAGGCAAATCATAATAATAATACCAAATGAGGAAACTTTTTTGAGATTTTTTCAAAAATTGCCAAAAAATCTCAATTTTTGAACACGTTTTTTTAGATATTTAATACGGTACAGACCCCCCTGATCACCTAGTACAATTATCAACCCCATCAAAAAATTCTACACAAAATTTCCTTTCCAACGCCGCAAAGCGCAACTTTCTACCTATCTCGGTTGTCGAGTGACGCATGGTTAAAAATCTGAAACAAAACTGAAAATAAAAAATTTTCAGTTGAGCATATCTTTGCCCCTTCAATTCACAGGGTCGGCAAACATGCATACATGAGCTTAGTTTGAGTTGACTATATCGCTGGTGAAGGGGTGATAACTTGTGACGGGACACCCTGTATATATATTTTCCCAAAGTTGATACTTATAAGTTATTTTTTGTTTCGTCTTTGGATGCTTTTTACATAATCATTATGCGACTATCAATACGTTGTAGTAGGTACAAGGAAGAATATAGGTAACTATTACACGTTTCGATGATAGCAACGTAATCCTTGGCTGGGTTAATCTAAACCCATTCCAGAGCTTATAACAAACTCGACGAACGGACGTTGCCTACATGGTTTATATATTCAATGTTTTAGTAGAACGATTACCGAGACTCTACGTTAAATATACTTACTTAGCGCGGTTAAAATTCACCGGAATAATTATTCGAGCTAATTTTATTTGCCAGAATTTCAGCACGACGTCGTCGCTATGCAATAGAAGAAGAAAATTGCATCGCCGAGGATTTCTAGCAACGAAATTAGGATGCCTGCGAAAGCAGAGATATTGAAAGTGTACAGATATGATTTTCTTACGGTCGCGTCGCCGTAGATATAATAATTAAGCTATATCTGTGTAGGTATTTAAATTTTTCAAAAACTAACGAAATTTGCCCGGTAGATAAATGATACCGTGGTATAGTAAAGTCTGTTTAAGGTGATTACATCGGCTGAATTATTGATGAAGTTTATCTTCGGCTATAGCAATGACAAATAGAAGGGGTCGCGTTGATATAATCAATTGGTAGAGTATTTCAGTTTATACCTATGTATATATTATATATCTATAATCTTCTTATAATCGATGATTTTTTTTCATTTAATTTTTTATTTCACCGGTGTATAAATATTGAATGTTAATATGCTCTCTCATTATTGTTTACCATTTGTGTATGTTACGGTATTAGTTTCAAAAGTAATTTTCAATGTTGGTGGATAAATTAATCACCCTTTTACACGCTATAAGCATTTACCTACGTATTGATTGGTCCTCGTATACATATATCGTATACCTATGCTAAAAGATTGGATTCACACTCGATTGAGCACATAATTCGCTGTGTACGAATGATGGAGTGAAATTGGGCCAATTCGAGTATTTTTCAGGTTAGGTATAGGTGCCAAGCTGGCAAATATAAATTCTACGCTATAGAGATCGTTCAACACGCAAAGTGCGTGTAATGAATATGCAAGTAAGCCAAAATGGTATTTTGGAAATTTCCAAATACATCAATTAAATATTGATAGGGATTGAAATTCGTTCCAGTATATTGAATTATTTATTTAAAAATAATGAGAAAGAAACCATACGTATAATTTCATCATTTCTCTTGAAATGAGATTTTAACTTACTTATAATACGACCCCAATGGAATATTTTTTCCCAATACGCGAAACTCATAAATTAGGTAGTCTTAAAAAGGAATATTAACACCGTCGATATTTGGGACAAACAAAAAAATTAGGGATATGCATTCACATAAAAAAGTTGTGAATTTGATACAAGTTTCATAAACTGAAAATTCTGACTCAACTGGACTCTTTTTAAATGTTTGGAAAATGGACTACCTTGTTGATGCAGGGTTCCCTACTCAAGTATATCCAATTGTTCTACTGAAAATTCAACAAAAAATTATAGCCCAACACGACTTATATATAGTCAAAAAATATAAGGGGCTGCTGTAGGCTTTGAAAATTCAAACTTTTCCGAGGTAAAACAATTCAAAGGAAAAGCAGGATTTCAAAAAAAAAAAAAAAAAAAAAAAAAATTGAAACTTTTGAAATTTTCATCATCTTACATTCCTAGTTTATGAACACATATCAAATAACGAAGGGTAATCTTGGGTCATTCAAGCACAAGAATAAATCACATGCACTCGATCTCACAGGGAAAATGTTGGGTGTCCTGGACAAATTAGGTAATTTTGAAAGCTTGAGGTTCTAATATAACCGAGTGCCATACCAATGAAGAACTTTGTATTTATATTGAGTGTTATAAGGAATTTTTTTTGTAATCTGAGATTTCATTAATTTTTATGGGTTTTACTGCAACGAAGTTGAACTTATCAAATAAAAATTACGAGAAAGAAGAAAAATCAATAAACCGAAGAATAGAGAAAAACTATAACTACCTAAGTATAAATCAAATGAAAATATTTCAAGATATTACACCAAAACTTCAAAATTGAAATTTTCTCCAAGAATGCTACATCCAGTAAGTAACTGAAAATGTTCACATGACTGCTTAGATTTTACATTTATATTTAGTTGGAAAATTTTTTAATATTCGCAATACTGTCGTCTCTCGCAAAAATATTGACTGCTGTGTGCAACAAAAAATTTATTTTAAGAACAAAATGGAATGTGCAAAATTTCTGAAGGTTCGTTCGAGTGAATGAATTGGATTCACGAAGATGAACATTGATAAAATTTTAATATCATTGCCAAAGTTTAATTTTCAGCAGAGGTTTGAAGTTGGAAAAAAATACAAAAAAATCTACAGGTGACATTGACATAATATTAGGATAGGTAGGTATATTGATTTTCAGTATTTTACCTCAAAATTTACAATTTTTGAAAGAAAAAAAAATGATCTACGAGTGGGCTATTTTTGCCATTTTCAAAAATTCGCCATAAATCGAAAAATCAACTTTGGCAGGTAAAAATTTGGATCTGAGGTCTGGTTGGCATGCTCTCTAAGTGCTTCAAATTTCAACTTAATCGGAGGTGACAAGTTGGCAAGGTTCTCTTGTAAAATTAATAGGTAGGTGGTTTCAGGTGACAAGTGAATAATAATCAATCTGTTAATTTCAAAATTTTAAAAATAACACCTGACGGGCATGGCATTTATCCATCCTCATTTCAAACATCATTTCAGACGGGCATGCATTACTCAACAATATTGAGGAGGAGAAAGGGTTAACATGTAGCAGCACCAAACTGTAGCACTAACAAAAAAGTAATCTCTAGTCATCGGTTTCACCACAAGAAGTTAACCGACAACATGCTCTGTTTTCCATGTTGAAACGTCATTTTCCGCCTAACAAGACTATTCACCCTCCCAGCTTCCCCTTCCAATTGCTGATTCCTGTTGCGATATTTTGATGTGCTGCTATACAAATTTAATACGACAGATACGAAAATCTCATACTTAGAAACATGGTTTAATCTCATAACACATTCAAAAGACAGGTAAACATTACAATCGTGACGTTTTGCAAAACATCTTGAAACTTACAAGCCATTATTTCAATTTACTAAACCTCAAACGTAAACATACTCTTACATTCGAGCCCACGTTTTCGGTGAAATTCCAAAATTCTGAAACTTTCCAACGAGTAGGAAGAAAAGGGGGACAGAGGGAAGAGGCGAGCAGTGGCGTCGGAAGCATGGGTTCCGTGGGTGCTCGAGCACCCACGGTTTTCGAACTGTGGGTGCTGAGCACCCGCGGTTTTTGAGCTTCTTCTGTATAAATTCAAGGGAAGAAAGACTTGAGCACCCACGGTTAGAAAATCAGAGTGACGCCACTGGAGGCGAGACGAGGCAAAAATAAGGCAAACTTGTTCTACATCAAATTATCATACATGAAGTTCCCGAAAATATTTTCTATTCCGGGCTTGTTTTTTTGTACCATCTTGCTTGACATACCTACGAATACTTATAACGTCAAAACACACAGCATTCCTACAAAAAAGGTAAATAAAACAAGCATTTTAAACATTCACGTGGCAGCACGCACCGACTCGTCTTGGCATCGTGTTTTATATAAAAATGACAATTTTTCTATATAGCGCTGTGTCTGATCCGCGTTATTCTAGGACTGATTATGTTATCGACTACGTTACCATAAATTAAACGATGCGACGACGAGTTTACGACCTTTGTATGTACAAACATTTACGGCATTATCCAATTACAAATTAGTAGGTATATGCGGAGTAAGCGTTGATTCGTATGCCAAAACGAGCTAATGCGTCAAATCATTTAAATTTTATGGTGTCTTGTCACTTGAAATGTAAACCATGTATCCAATTTGTCAAATTCCCTTCCCTTTTTTTTGTTGTTAAAGTTTTGGGATAGCTTATGCAATACAGCTAAGAATGACACCGCAGACCCACGAACTTTGATGTTGTGTTCATCTGCATGACACATTTCATGTACCATGGCATTTTGTTTAGTTTCAGCATCTGGGAAAAGCTGTGTGAAAAGCTAATAATAAGCGGAAAAGCACAATTTTACATCTCTTATAAAAAAGAACATGATGTTTTTTGGAAAACTTGTAGGAAACATCTAGTTTACTGGAAAAAATGTAGTACTAAAAAAAACTAGTTGTAATATCCAGTACGTGTATAGCATACTTTCGTACTCTTAGATAACGTATGTCACAAATTCCTCTTAAGGAATTTCACTCCAGTTGTATTCAGTAATGTTGTACTATGGTAGAATCAGTAGGTACTTCATATATTTTTGAACAATGAACACGTTTGTACATCATGTATTTTCGAACCGATCTACTTGTTGTATTACACCTAGTACAACTAGTTTTTTTTGAACACGTTTACTTGATGCTTATTACGCACCTAACACATCTTGTATTTTTGAACATGATTACTCGTTGTACAACTAGTAGTACATATCTAACTTTATTACTTTTGTAACACGTGTTTGAAAATACAAAATGGTAGAAACATCATGTTTTTTTCTATAAGTGATTGAATGTGCAATTTACATCCAGTACTTCCAAACTTGCTTTTTGATGTATATGTATTACACCTAGCATATCTTATATTTTCAAACATGTTTACTCCTTGTACATACAATATTAGTAGTAAGTACATTCAGTTTTACTACTTATAAAACGTGTTCAATGACTAATACTGCTATTTATTTTTTTACTTCTGTCATTCTTTGTCAACTTTCAAAAATAAAAACACTTCAGAGCTTTAAAGTTTGAAAAAAACAGTTTTCAGAGCTCTGTAAGGGTATAAGGCAAAACATGTCGATATAGGTAGTATAAAAAAAAAAAGTATTTTTTATCAGTAGGTACTAAGAAGATGATGAATCCAAAAAAAAATTTCTTATTTTATTTTCCTTTGCCTTGCCCCTTACATTTTTGAGATAGGCATCATATCATAAGACTTCCTAATTTTTATAGATTGCCTATTCACCTTATGGATTTTTCTAATTCACTCATGAAACACCCTGTGCCTGGGTACGCTTTCAATTGCTGCTGTTGTTGAGTCTCACGTGTTTTTTTTTTGTTTTTTTAACAAAATTAACCGTAATAAGCATATGTCACTAAAGATTTTTATTTCTTCTAACAATACGTAAAGTTACAAGTACCTAGTATCTACTATACTTACATGCACGAAACTTCATTATTCTTTCATTTTATGCCTTTTCCTTTTTCTTTCTCACCCCCTCCCCCCATCAAAACAACACTTGCAATACTAGTTAGTACACTCCTACTTTTCGAAAATTTACATCATCATAAAAGAAGAAAATAATAAGAGGTCATTTCCACATCAAGTTTATTTTGGTAGCATAGTTTTTACTTCTTTTTTCACTTCTCGGGTTTCCTCTCTCGCATCTAATAATACAACAAACACTCGTGCTCACAAGTCATCGCATCACTCGCTCGTAACAATACCACACTAATACCCCGTGCAGAATAATATTCGCTTGAAAAAAACATCGTCGCACTTCGTATCATCTCCTTAGCATCATTTAATAACGTAAAACTACTAAGCAGATTATCCGTCGAATATCTTACAACATTCATTACGATTCACGCTGTTTACCGCAGAAGCAGATCCTGTGATAGGTAGGTACCTACTTACGTTCGTATCAAGTTTTTAAATGGCACATTACACTCGCTATTCATTGTTTGGAATGATTATTCAACTGATATGTACTTATTCGTATGTGAGAAAAGTCGGGAAAGAAAAAAAACGACGAGTTGAAAATCGTCGAATTCTTATTTTTCTAAAAAATAAAGAAACTTAAACCAAGTATTTACTTATCACGTGATACGACACAGTTACCCGAGAAATAATTTTTTATGCGATTTTTGATCATTTACTTGCGGATAAACAGTACATTTTTGCCTCACTCCCCTCTAAGAGAACTGAAAATTGGGTCACGGTCTCAAAACATTGTTGGATTCTGTTTATTATCTCGCAAGCCTTGCAAATGCAAGTAGGTATACTGGTATAGGTGGATATAGTTGAGCATATGCAATGTATTTCTGACTTTCAAACAAAATCTGAAACATTGTATCTGTGTTTAGAGATTGAAAAATGATAAAATATCTCAAATATTATTTTTAAACGAGATTTTAAAAAATAGACTCGTTGAAAATTTCAACAAAAAAAAAATCATGATAACCCGAGCGGCACACTCGATCGATAATATCGGAAGATGTAACGTATCGATAAAAAATCGTTTGAAAATCTATAGATGTTCTCACGATATTATAAAGATTTATCGGTACAACTTCATAGGGAAAAAATCTAAAAACTATCGAATTCGATATTATTAAGATTTTATGACGATATTCGTCTACGATACTATCGACAAAGAATATTAAATTTATCGATTCCGATTTTCCACCGATTTTGTGCAGATATTTGAAACTACATTATCGACAAAGAATATTAAATTTATCGAATTCGATTTTTTAACGATTTTGTAAAGATATTTAAAACTATATTATCGACAGATTATATGAAATTTCTCGACTACGATATTTTACCGATTTTGTGACGATATTTGAAACTATATTATCGACAAATAATCTGAAATTTCTCGAATTCGATTTTTTAACGATTTTGTGAAGATATTTGAAACTATATTATCGACACGTAATCTGAAATTTCTCGAATTCGATTTTTTAACGATTTTGTGAAGATATTTAAAACTTAATTATCGACACGTAATCTGAAATTTCTCGAATTCGATTTTTCAACGATTTTATGACGATATTTGAAACTATATTATCGACACTAATATGAAATTTCTCGATTTCGATTTTTTAACGATTTTGTGACGATATTTGAAACTATATTATCGACAAATAATCTGAAATTTCTCGAATTCGATTTTTCAACAATTTTATGACGATATTTGAAACTATATTATCGACACGTGATATGAAATTCCTCGAATTCGATTTTTCAACGATTTTGTGGCGATATTTGAAACTACATTATCGACAAATAATCTGAAATTTGTCGAACGATTTTTCAACGATTTGGTGACGATATTTGAAATTATTTCCAAATTGGTGAAAATTTTTCTAAGTCCAACACATCTGGAAGTACTAAACTGCCTATTATAAGCGTTTAATTGCTAATTCCTCAACGATAAGGTATGGTATAGTGGTTAAGGAAGAGGATTACCATGCAGGAGGTAGATGGTTCAAGCCCCACGGGTGGCAGATTTTTTATAATTTTTTTTGACTTTTTCTGAAATGATCCTCTTACCGTAACATGAATAATGTGTTTGGGCATAGTTTAATGTATTAATTATGCTAATTAAGGATTTTTAATTATAGAAAGAAGCTAGTAAAAGACGAAAAATCGGAATAAAAAATCGATAAAAAATCGACAGAATATCGAATTCTATAAAGTGTCGCGAAAGTTCCGCCTAAATCGTGAAATTATCTTTCGATATTATAGATATATTATCGATAAAATATCTTACTATAATCTCGAAATTTTTGCTAACTATAATTCGTCGATAATCTATCTATACATCGAAAGATAATTTCACGATTTATGCGGAACTAACGCGACACTTTATCGAATTCGATATTCTGTCGATTTTTTATTTCGATAATTTGTCGAGTGTGCTGCTCGGGAAATGAATTTTATTATGGATGTAAGAAAATCTATATTTCTATACTTATAATATATGTACCTACCTACCCCACATGACATTTTCAAGAATTTTAATTTTTGCCTATACTGTTTTATTGGAGTTCGCCGTTGAGAGTTTTTCAAAAATGATATGAAATATGGATTTTGGGAGGTAAGAAAACTTAGATTTCCGCATGCCACATGACTTTTTTGGTAATTTTGAATTTTGGTACTTCCCCCTACAAGTCTCGGTTGAGAATTTTTCAAAAATGATATTAAAACTGATTTGGGAGGTACAAAATAGGTTTTTTCATACCTCACATGTCATTTTATGGTAATTACTAATTTGAGTTTTGATCCGTCTAAATCCATTTTTCATGTTATTTTCACTCTAGACCCAACAGGGGCTTCGAGAGGGGAGGGGCAAAACTCAAAATTACTGAAAATGGCATGTGGAGGATGCAAATCTAAGTTTTCTTACCTCCTGAATTCGTTTTTGATATTGTTTAGTGCATTTTTACTCCGCATCTATTTTTTTGAGCAGCATACTTTGTAATTAGAATATAAGCTCCGCTCAGTAGAACGAAAAGAGACGTGGTCTAGGACTAAAAACTGCAATAAATCATACGTCAAGTTATCTCGAATTAAGTACGTTGTATGTTAAAAATCATTTAATTAAGACATAATTTCGAAAGGCAATTTCGAAAAAAATCGTAATAACTCATTTTTGAGTTTGAAAAAAGTAGCAGGGCTTAAACGCCCTAACGAAGTTATTTAATTTTTAAGGAATTTCCTCTTGCAAGTCGGAATTTTCTCATAAAAATACAATATCCAACTAATAACAACTTTACTACCTCTATAAAAGCATTAACAATAGCGACCCTAATGATTTATCGAGTTTTGCTAGATAAGAAATATACGAGCAGAGTGTGTAAGGAAAAGAAAATCGAGGATGAAAAGGTAGGATATTTTTACGAACGAAAAATCAGTTCATCGAGTACTTACACAGAAGAAAAAAAAAATTGAAAAACTTTAACGTTAATCTAAAAGCGAGAACGGAGTGGAATTTTTTTATGATACGTCGTTATAATAAACATTTGTTAAACGCTATAGAACATATTTCCAGGTTGTTTCATTAAAAGATATTGTTTTTGGCTGGCCGATATTGTGTATGTAGAGGCGAGCGATGTGTGGTTTTGTTGTTGTGATGGGCATCGTGCACAGTACCAAGCGAATTTAATATCCGTGTAAGTTTTTCATTCGACACCACGCGAGAGTATTATATTTTGTAGAATATATACAGAGCACAGACGAGCGCAAGAATACAATAAACATTCAACGACGGGTACACTTAAAATGCACCCCTAAAAATATATAGTCGTTGTTTATTACCTAGCTCTCGGCAAGCAAATTCTTAGAAGTACCTCTATAAATTTGCTGACTCGGAAATTTGGTAAGTTAGCGGCTGCGGGACGCGGCAACACGAAGAAGAGCACAGGCTGGGACATGGCTTTTGGAGCGAAGAAAGGGAAAAAATGGTAGGCAAAGTCGTTATCGAAACGAGGTTGAATTTACGTTAGCCGGTGCGAAGCACGTCCGTCGTAATGTTTCCAAATAATTACTCGGTTCCGTTTTGTTTGCGCGAGGCCGTAGCCGGACACTAGCCGCCGAGCAATTTGAGAAGTCGCCGTACATTCGGAGCGTGTTCGATGATTCGACGTTATACGGTTCTTTTGGGAAATCATTGGGTCATTTTTAGATTTGTGCGAAAAAATGGCTGGCAAGGGCGCCGCAACTTAGTTGGAAATCACTGGCACGTACGGACGGACGAAGAATTACGCTGCTGTGTGCAAGAAGAACAAATTGAACGTGTTTCGCGTGCTAACGGTTCGCTCGCCGGCTTCATCGCCGACGCCGACACTGCGCGCCGACATGTTGAGGGATGACTACAAACAGTTCCTTACCCCGTAATGTCGCTCGTTATATTACGCTTAAAGTCTTAACTCGCAGCCTTCCAACTCCAACTCCTTTAACCAAGGGTAAGAAGTTGTTGCTGGTGTTAAAGTTGCACTTTTACGCGGTGTTGTGCGGTCGCGGCATCACATATTATTCGACAATGTACCGGATATGTGCGAACGAATTAAATCGCCAATCACGTACTAAATAAAATTAGATCTTGCTTATTTCTTTCGCATTTCACGCATTAAACTCAATACACGTTCGGGCCACCACACCGAACGTTGCGTACAAAGCAAAACTAATAAATACGATGTGTAGTTGTTCCTCCCCAGGCCAACGTTCTGCTTTTCTTTCTCCGCAACGCGGACTTTCTCACCGACAACATAAATAGGAAATTGAAAAACTCGCATTTTGGTTAACTTTTATTATGTTATAATGCTTTAAATCGTACCCGCGTATATTGGAGCTTTTAAAAACACCAATTACAAAGCTCATTGGGACGCGTTAATTTTCAAACTACGTTGACGAAGTGGCGAAAAGTTAACACGTTGCCATTTCGCAATAATGGTACACCACGTACCACGATATGTGCGGTGATAAAAATTCATGGAGTTTCCAAAATTACCGCGTCGGTGGTTGTACAGGGTGATTCGGCAAGTTTTTGCGAACATTTTTCGTGAGAAATTAAACATGTGTGAGCCAAATCCATATACAATATGCCTGAAGCGAATTGAAATTCTTTTTAGATTACAACTTCGCCCTCGCCGAAGACTTTAGGAATTTAACTAGTATTCAAGTATTCGTCATATGAAACAGAACTGTCGTTGGAGTTCTTTTTTTAATAAGGTAATATAAAAAGTTTAGAATAAGGGTGAAAGAATGAAAAATCTGCATATTAATCAAGCAATTGGATACCCTTTTGGGATATGTGACCGCCTGACCGGCTAATTTTTATACATTAAACCGATCACAAAGTCATGGTCATCCAGTTTAAAGCTCTGAGAACCTGTTTGACTGGTTTCACAGCGTTGAAAACCTGCAGAACTGGTTAATTTTTCACGTTGCACCAATCAATTAGTCAAGGTTATCTGGTTTGCAGCTCTGAGAACCTGCGTGACTGGTTTTACATCACAAAAAACCTGTGTAACTTTTTAATTTATCTGCATTACATGATCACACCGACTAACAAGTGAAGGTAATGCATGGTGCCCATAGGATTTTTTTCCAAAAATCACTACTTTTCCGCCTTTTTTTTTACTACTAACCACAAAATTTTCAGAACCTCTCCCCCCCCCCCCCCCTCCCTAAAAAACAACAGAAAATTGAGAACCTTTTCAAAAAAAAAAATTTTTTTTAAATAGGATACAAATATTTTATAACAGAAAAATTTTCAAACAGCAGTACAGCACCAATCTCTTCCTGTTTTGTTTTTAGACTGAATTATTTTCACTATACTTTCACAACCTGGTATACAGTAGGTAGATATTCTGTCATATGGTTTGACAGAGCTATGAACCAATGCTAATACTTAGTTGATTTTATACTATATATTGTTGGTTGGCAAGTCGAGCTGATTTCTTTTATGAGATCAGAAACCTGTGTGTTTGTTTGATTGATTGATTGATTGATTGATTGATTGAGAACTGGTTTTCAAAGAATCAAGCTCAACAATCAGGGCAGATACCAATTTCGATGGTCTGGAACCATTTAACGTTACTCCATTTTTTAAAATTTTACAGGAGAGCAAAATAAAGTTTTCACCCCTCAATCACTGATAAGCATTTATTGTTGAGTTCATAATAATTATGGATCACTTTTTCAATGTCACTATATGGGAAATTTCGTGCTGAATCGAATGGTAACATTGGTTTTTATGAAGTCTCAAAGGAAACTAGTGTTATCATTGAAAATACAAAAAAAGTCCCATTCAAAATGTTTTGTTTTTTCAATTTTACGCCAGTTTGCTTTGAGATTTTTTGAAAACCGATGATACCATTCGATTCAGCGCAAAATTTCCTATAGAATGACATTAAAAAGTAATTTTTTGAAAAACATGGAGTTAACGTTAAATGGTTCCCGACCATCGATTTATAATTGTTATATTTTTATTTTACCTGATTTATATGCAAACATTCAAATTTAAATGCTCACCTGAAACAAAGAAAATAAATTTTCGATAAATAACTAAGTACTGATATTTTTTTTAAATCGATATACCTACCTACCCACTATAACTCGATGTCTCTGTCTAAGAATTGGTATTAAAAATATTACTTCCATCGTTAAAAAGAAACGTCACCCATCAAAGGATAAAACGAAGAGTGTCATCTGTTGTTACATTATACAAAGAGTTTTTGGTAAATAAGCCGCGGGATATTTTTCAACATGCCGAAAACCATTAATTTTAGTCGCGCTTCTTTGACTGGTAGTGTTTTTCTCTTAAATGCATTCGACGATTATATTTTCCAATTATTTTTCTTTCATTTCTTTCTTCTTCTCTTTTTTTCTTTTCTTATGTTTCCCGGTATTAAAGTATATATTTTTACAAGCTGTTCTAATCTTTTGACATCACAAAGCAGGGTGAAAATGCTACGTGACACTCGCTGTTTTGGTGAAGGTTTCTAAAGGGCAGCAAAGTAGAGATGGTATAACGTAATTCCCGCTGTAATATTTGCCTTTCTTGGTATTCTGTTTATGTGTTCCGCTATTTTCCAATTTATTTAGAAGGTCAGCGGGTCAGAAGAACGCTGAACGCATGTGTGTGTGTTGACTCTAGACAGTTTATCATTGATGATGGCTGCGTGGAAAATAAAGAGTCGAGTACGTATGTTATGATCCCTATGCTCGTTCATTATCAGTTTTGCTGTTATTTATGATAGATGATGCGCATTTGGCTTGCAAGGTCTTCTAAGATATAGCGAACTCTGATATAGTATGGTAGTATACTACCATAAGCTGGGGATATTTGCGATTCTTTTTTAATTTTCTCATACCCTAAAAAATTAGGGCTCAAAACTAATAACAACGAATAGGATTGTATGTAAGATCATCTACCAATGTGTCGATATTGCTACCTAAACTACTCTTGAGTTATACTTAGCTCTTCAAAGGCTATAGATTCCCAAATTTTCAAGTGAGGGGCTATTTGGGAACAGTTGAAATTTCTCCATTTCCAAGCATTCTGAAATATTTTTTCTCAAGGGTGTTTACAATTTTTAGATTATTAAACAAAAAAAATCAAAAAATCAAAAAAAAATCGAACAAAACAGATAATCTGACATATGAAAAGACAGTAAAGAGTGCTTGATGTATTATCATTTCATGTGACGGATCATAAGTTGCCAACATACTTAATTGTGAAAACTCGGTTAAGCTTCCCATGACATGTGAAAAGGAGGTCAAGGTCCACGAAGCTTAACCATCTTTTTCATATGTTAGGTCCTAGATCTCTAACATGAGAAAACGCGGTCAAAGCATCTTTAAATGTGAAAATGTGACTAAGAGTCTATAACACTTGATTGCCTTTTCATACATCATTACATCAAGTCAATTTTGATTGATAGAATTTGTGAAAACGTGGGTTTTGGGTTAATGTCCTGAAATATGAAAAAGACTCAGGAGCACACAATGAAAATGGATTGAAGCGTCATTGACCCTTTTTTTCAGATGTCAGATCACATTTTTAGCATAGTATGATTTTACGATGACCAAAATAGAAAAAAATCCATCACAAAAATCCGACACTAAATTTAGGTTGGGTGTGGATGACATAAAACAACTTCTAGAAAGCTCGGCAAAGCCGAGAGAGGCAAGCGCCAATTAAATTGTCAAGACAATAATGCGATATTGGGCCCTTGTTGACTCGTTTTCTATGCAAATATCGCAAGAAAAATTCGCAACCAAGCCCAGGATTCGAACCCGAGGTCTCTGGATTGCCGGTCCAGCGTGCTAACCACTACACCACTGTGGCAGCGAGATTAATCTGCGATTTAGATGCATATCAAACGAGTCAGTAGAACATATTACAATGTTCAGTACCTAGATGAGCATGTTACAATGGTCCGCATATAGGAGAAGAAATGGCAGTCGCATCACCGCAAATAATTCTAGAAAGCTCGGCAAAGCCGAGAGAGGCAAGCGCCAGTTAAATTGTCAAGACAATAATGCGATTCCCATTATTGTCTTGACAATACAGTGTGATTTTTTTGTGTTTTTTTAATATTTCAACTAATGCCTCGTAGATACGAGTATATTAAACGAGCAAAACGATGAAAAATGTTTGCCTACCAGGAAATAAGGTACCTACTACCTACACACAGAACACGGTAGTTATAGGCAGGCAGCTAGGCACTAAACATACATCGCATTTCACGAATTTTCTCATCTCTCATCTGCTAACTTCATCACGCCGAAATTCCAACGACCCGGTGATAAAAACCGAGGTGATTTTGTACTCGGTAGAGTATACTATCTCGCAACTCAGCGAATTTGTGGTGGACAAATGCGGGAATACGATTGAAAAGCGTGTAGTTAGCTTGTTGAATGGAGAAAGTTTTGCGGGAATTATCAAAGCGACGTTCGTATTTTCGGTGAGATCTTTTACAAGGTGGTTTGTATCGTTATCTGGGGTGATTTTCATCTCCCTGTTTTCATCACGGTAGCATTAACCGAAAATGAATTGCTGTGCTTAAAAACAATGTAGGGTGTATTGGCAGGCGGTTAGAGAAAATAATATTCATCTAATCTTCGTATCGAAGCGCAGGCTGATGTCGTACAGTTTGATGTTTTTCCACTTCAACGCATCGAGGGAATGAAAATTTATGTATATGACCCGAGGCGTCACGATGAAGAGCAAAAGAAACTCTTTAAGTAGTGCGCTTCCTTCGTTAAAGGAGAAAAGAAATCCATTAGGTGGTGGATTTATTTATCTGTACATCGGCTGGCATGGTTCATTATTTGCACTGTATTTTCGACTCGTTATAAACAAGACAAGACAAAGGGAATAATGATGATTGAAATTTCACAATTGGTGTCCTTTAAAAATAATTCTTTTGATGTAAAATCAACTTTCTAAAAAATTTTCTTCAAATAATTATTTTGAATGTTGGCGCAGCTGAGTCCCCTTTTTTAGAAAACTACCTATTAAAAAAACGAAAAATTGAGATTGATTTTTTTTCAATTTTTTTTTTTTAACAAATGATCACAAGATCACTACATTGCTACTTTTATCCAACAAGAACAATTTCGGTGATTTTTCATCTTTATTCCATTTTTTGAGGCGAGACATAAAAAAGTTGTCCTTTTTTACTTAAAATTTTAATAGAAATATCACATTTATGTCCTCCGAGGGGGTAGAGGTTGGGAAAAGCCCTAAAATTTAATCACAAAGGTTTTGGACAATAAAGACCCTCACCCCGCTCTGCTCTTTAGAAAAAAACAATTTTAAAAAATTCAACACAAAAAAAAGAAATATGTATAAAACTCAAAATGACAATTTCAGACTTTGTTGAAAAAAATACATAATTTATTCTTTCAACCCTTCGAAAAAATATAATTTAAAATTTTTCAAAAAAACCGCGTTGGAAATCCTTAAGCAGGAAAACACCAAGTAATAAGGTTAACAGAGAGTAAAAAATTCGAAATGATTAAACTACCAAGCAATACACGCACACTCTACCATTTGAAAGAGTAGGTTTAGGTGATACAAAAAAAAATGAAATTTTTTTCTCGTGTTACCTATGTCATATGATCACTTTGATGTAACAAGACAAAGTGTAGGAAATTTAAATTCACAGTCAACTAAATTTCATTTCACCTACTTGAGTTTTTAATTTTATTACGAGCTTGTTTTTCATCATCTTTGCTAACATCCTTTCACCGCGTTTTCTTTTTAGTCGACTTGATGAAAGAAATTTCCACTCTTGCGTGTATTCAACAATTTTCATCAAGACATTTACTTTGTACTTAGTATAAGAAGCCGAGAAGCGATGTTGGATAACGTTTATAATTAGGTAATTAAGTACGAATTTCTCCCCATTATAATTCTCCCCAACCTCATCGTAATATTTACCTGGGGTAGAATACCAAGTACTCGATCGTATAGTGCTAGAAAAATAACCGCCATGAGCTAGAATATTCAACAATAGTGACGATTTTATTAAACGTCGAGTGTCGAGATGACGTCGCCATAGCAAAATGTATCAAGTTCATCTGTGGCAGAATAATAATTTCAAAAAGGGTACCTATAGATACCTAGTACGGGTACGTTAACTATACGCTCGTCCCACTACCTGCCGTTTATTAGATTAGGTCGGCGGGATACACGACGATGCGCTTTTTTTATTGGATTATGGTCGCTATAGTGCGCTGCAAGAATCACTTGACTACACGATGTGACGAGAAACTTGAAACTTTTCGAGTACTTTACCCTTTTTAAAAAATGCGTTTTTATACTTGAGCGAAAGTAGAAGAAACGTTGTCGGCAAGGCAAACTGATACAGTGAATTGAAAGTGATATGGCTGATATAGGGCCGCTGCATAAAAATAGGAATAAGGTTAGAATGCTGTATCGTCACGAGATATATAAATCACGATCACATGAGACCAGTCGACATTTTTTACATTTTTATTTTCAGAAATTTTCAAAGAATGCGAGTTTTTGCAAAATTTTATTAAATCAATGAGAAAATCTACTCTAAGATTCAATGCAAAATCCTCCTTTGGCTGAATTTAATTTTTTTTTCACAAATTTTCAAAAAATGAGAGTTTTTGCAAAATTGCATTTCCTCAATGAAAAAAGCTTCGAAAAAATCCAATGCAACACCCTTACCCTGGTGGAATAAAAAAATAATTATATATATTTTTTCCCGAATTTCTCAAAAAATGGAATTTTTTGCAGAATATCATTTACCTACTTAATCGATGGGAAAAGCTGTCCTAAAATCCAATGCAAAATTTCTCCTCCGGCAAAATTTGTGAAAATTTTTGTTTTCAGAAAGTTTTGTCGAAAAATTATAATACTTACTTGGTATAGATTTTTTTTTTAGAAAAATCAGGATTTTGAAAACAGCGAAAATTTTATGTTTTTTGAGTTTTTTTTAATTCTGGACCATAGATATAGATAATAAACTGGATCGGCAGCTTACATCTAAAATGTACAGGAAAAACTGAAGCAGAAAATCAGCCAATCAGATGCGCGAGGGTGAAAAATGTAGCCAATCAGAGTAGTGAGGGTGAAATTGAAGGAAAATTAGTTTTTCTCTTGTAGTGTCAAATTAACGGGGTTGAAATATTTTTTTTCCATTTTGTAACAATTAATATACAGAAATACGAGTAAAAATTCAAAAAATTGAAGTTTTTCATGAATTTTCTCCTCTAAAATGTGAATTTGAAAAAGTAAAGGGGCGTGGCTTATCAAATTTGTTTTTGCTTCACGAGTTGCCGATCCAGTTTATTAATATCTATTATCTATGTTCTAGACTTCTTTGAAAATTTTAAATTGCAATTTTTCATTCAAAATTATTTTCCAGCATTTCCTAAAAAACTAAAAATATGTTTCAAAATTTTCATTTTTGGAATATTTTCTTAATCATATGCATTGAAATTGCTCAAAAACATTCTGCAATTTTTTAAAAATAAATTATTCAAAGTTTTTATTTTTTTTATTTTAGGAAATTGTGAATTCTTAAATTACAAAAATTCAAAATTTTGAGTTCATCAAGACCATAAAATTTTTGAAAAGTTGAAAACGCAAATTTTTTAACCAAAATAATTTTTGATAATTTCCTCAACAAATCAAAAATATTTCTCACAGTTGGGATTTTTGCAATTTTTTGAAGCATTTAAATTATTATGTGTATTATTCCTCAAGTATTCTGATGAATTTTTCAGAATTTTCATTTTTGAAAAATCAAAATTGTGATTACCTATTCCTACTTCCTTAATTAAATTCTAGATTTTCTAAAATCATCAAATTAAAAAAATCGAATTTTCGAATTTTTAACAAAAATCATTTTTGAAAATTGCTCACAAGATTGAAATTATTTTGCATAATTTACAATTTTGATTTTTGCAAAAATATTTTTCAGCATTGAAATTCTTTACAATATTTTACAAATAATATTTCCAAATAACCAAGTTAGGAAAATAAAAAAAAAATAAAAATTGTGAAAATTATAAGGTTACCTATTTAAAAAATTTTCAAAAAATTAAAAGCATTCTAAATAATTGAAAAAAAAATCGCACCATTGAGGTTGATTACTGTGCATATTTCCTTTAAGTACTCTGATTAATAGGTACTTACTTGCTTCAAAATTTTCGTTTTTATTCGAAATATATTGTGAGTAGGTAGGTAAGTAGGTATTGCAAAAATTAGAAATTTTTAGTTTTCCAAAATCAACAAATTTTTGAAAAGTGAAAGTTTTGAATTTTCTACTACTTATTGCTCTTGAAAATTTCTCAAAAAATTTATAACATTTTGCACAATTATTTTGATTTTTACAAAATTTTGCAACGTTAAAATTTTTTCATATTGTGCTTATAAAATTATTTCAAAAATATTTCCAACACTTTTTGGAAAATCATAATTATTGTGAACATTGTACCTACCTTGAAATTTCATTTCTGAATCATATTTTTTTTTCAAGTTTTCCAAACAATAAAAATTTTTGATAATTTGTGATTTTTTTTCCTCATTTTGAATTATGTATTTGGATTTTTGCAGATTTCTTCAAAAAACTAAATTTCCTATTCGATTTTTTGTTTATTTAAAGTCACATACCCAATACAATTTTCAGGAAAATTTTTCAATTTTGTTTCGTACTTCACAATTTCTGTAATTCATCAGTACTTCAAAAAAAAAAAAAAAAAATGTAATTTATCTTTTTTTCATATCCTCGAATCACTAACACGAGTAATTTTTCTTTTACTTTTTCACTGGAGATATTTTTTTTCTCTTTATAGGACATCGGGCTGAAGCTAGGTATACAGCACATCCAAAGGAGTACGATAGCAAGAGGGAAAAACGCGACTGAATTTTGATGACGCAAGGAAAGGGGGAGAATATTTTGACTTTATCGAGGGTAATTTATTTCCCAAGGGTGTATCAGTATACGGTGGTTGAAATTTCGCGTTATACCGCACTTTTTCCTCGTTAAATACATAGGGGTGGTCGTGAAAGGTTATATAATGTGTTATCAACGATTCCATTTTGAAAAGCTTAATGATTCTTTGTTATTAGATAATTCCTAAAAGGTAACTTTTGGCGGTATTTGCGTTGAACAATGTATTTATATCATTAACGAACGATGAACTCTGTATACCATTTATTTATAATTGAATTATTATACCTTCGTTGGTAGGTCTAGTTACCTATAGTATAGGCTATGATACTAGGTAAAGCCATAATTTCAACAGAAAATGGACATCTTTCGAGAGGAAAGTTGAACGTGGTGGCCTTTGAAGAATGAATATTTAATAATCAAAGGTAGTAGGTACGTACACGTGGCTGCAATTTAATGCTTATTGACATTTTGTTGGGCCTTTTCGATAGATAAGGTAATCACCTCGTCGATGGGAAAAATACTTTTTTTTTTTTTTTTTTTGAAAAACCGACTTGACCTAAAGATGCGTCCCGAAATAAAGCTCTCACCTTCGATTAACCCTACGATGATCTAATATACATGAAAAGATGTCGTGCTTTGAATTATATACCACTAGAAATGAAACGTGTTGAGCCCCCTATTTATTTTTCCTCCATTACACATCAGTTATATCGAATTACGCGTATATTTAAACCGCCATTTCTCCAACGATCCCATTGATTAATATACGCAACACGGAATACAGATTGGTTATACCGGAGATGATAAACGGATAGGAATTTATAACCAAACGAAAAAGCCGCCAAGTATGGAAATTAAAATTTTCGATGAAGTATTTTGGAAATAATGATACGTTTAATTTTGTAATGCGGTTGATAAAATGTGTCGTAGATAATTAATTACTCGAACAGGGGTGAATTTCCACCGTCGCGTCCAAGGTGGTAGATTTTTTGATGACAAATTATAAACTCGACAATGTAGCCGAGTAAAATGATGACCGAAATTCGGTGTAATTCGATAGGTTGATACGCTGTTCCCTGAAAATAACGCGAGTCGCTGTGGTAATCACTTGATTGGACATTTCATGAATGCCTCGTTGAAGTTTTTTTTTGAGACTTCCGTATGTCCGGCCTCCGATTATCCGAACTAGAAAAATGTGTCTCTTGAGGTGCAGATGAGTGAGGGCATCAGAAGCTCACTTGACAAACTCCGAAAAGCTCAGAACTCGAATTTAGAATACCCATCCAACTTGACAATGCTTTCAGACAAAAAGAAAATTTAAACAACGCTAAAAACCAGGTCAACAAATTTTTCAATCTTTTTTTTTTTTTTTTATTCATTATGTTTTCTTGAACAACCCTCAAATGGCACACTGTGGTGAAATTCACCACCTCAGTGTTGAACGAAACGGTTGCGGCTGGAAGGAAACCGGTTTGGCGATGACGTACCCCGGACACCCCGGTACTTGCGCGCGCTCTAAAACGCTTCATTATGAGTGTGAAGCGGGTTGCCTACCTACATCGTACACTGAGGGGGCGGGGTGTTGTACAATTTTTTTCATTTTCTTCTCAATTATTTTCTTTTCAATTTTCTTCATTGGAGGTGGGTTTTAGAAAAAAATTTATAAGGACCAAAATTGTAGATCGAGAAATTTGCAGAACTAATTTTTCAATACAACCCTTTGTTTACAAGATAGTGACCAAAATAAAATAAAATGTGAAAACAAACAAATTTTTTTCTCAGATTTGAGGATTTCTTGAGGAAACCATTGATCAGAACGAATTTTCGGTAATAAATTTGGATTGGCCATGAAAAAATACATAAGAAGTGCTAAGGAAAAAAATTTTAGTAACAAAACTAAAAAAAATTATTAATTTTTTTAAATTTTATAGTGTGCCACACGAGGGTTGAGTCTCTCCTAAGGTACAGCTTAAAATTATATTATATGTATACCGGGTGCCCGATTATATCTGGCACATCTCATGACATTTTTTCAATAAGTTGGTAACATTTCTACAGTATTGACCAATCGGCGTTTGTTTTCTTTTATCAATGTTACCAACTTATTGAAAAAATGTCATGAGGTGTGCCAGATATACTCGGGCACCCGGTATTTCGGAAAATATTAAATTGGAAATTAATTCTCATGAAAACATGAAAAGAAACAACGTTGATGGATTATAATCTGGGAAGCGATTGAAAATCGTTTATTAAATTTAAATTGAAATTGAAATTTTATTACAAGAAATATAACAATATATGAGTTACAGAATTGAATAACAGACACCCCTATGCCTGAAAAGGCGAGCGGGGGCCGGATTATTATCATTAGGAGAACGTACTATAAAGACGATCAAATGGCGGGTAAATTATTAGGTATAAATAAGAGAAGAAAACAATAATAAAAAAAAATTTAAAAAAAAAACAAGGAAATAAGTGAATAAATAACAATAAACGTATACAAAAGTAGGAGCAAAAATAAGGAGGACGAGAAAAACAGGTGTAAAAACCAAAAACAAGTAAGAAAAATAGCAGCAAGTAATGAGGCAAACTTGAGGTAAAACGAATAGCATAGGCAAATTATAACTATGTGGCAGTCTGTGTGGGGAGTAGGTACTTCCTCAGTGCTCTCCCCAGCTTCGCTCCAACCAATTCACGGATTTCTTCTGGGAGCTCATTGTACATCACAGGCGCTCTAAAGCCAAATTGCGCCTGTGAGTGGGCTTTCAGCCAGCTAGGCACACACAGCAGACACCTCGCCTGACCACGAAGGACACGACGAGGAGCCTGCAGCCCTATTTTTTCTCTGAGCACACCAGCCAACCTACAGGTTTCAATGCGCGCCAGCACATCCAAAGTTGGCACCAGCACCTGCGCAAATGCAGCAGTTGCTGAACCAACTGGAGGCAGTCCAGCCACCACTTTAACTGCCCGATGCTGTAATACACGAATAGGTTGCAAGTGATAGCTGGCACAGCCCCCCAGATAGATAAACCGTACCGGATAACGGGTTCAATTACAGCTCTATAAAAGCGACGAAGATGAAGGCCAGAGACAAATTTCGAGAGATAATAGAGCAAATAATTAAGACTTCGCAACTTACCTCTGAGAGATAAACAGTGATCAGCCCAGGTGAGTGTATCGTTAATTAATAAGCCAAGATATTTATAATTTTGAACAGTATCGAGCGGCAGACAGTCACAGGTATTACTAATAACTTCACAAGTATGAATTTTAACAGGCAACCTCCATTCATAGACTGTTTTGTAAGCAAAAAATACAATTTTGGACTTTGAAACGTTTAATCTCAAGTTGTGCCGCTGCAACCAATCATAAAGAATTTTCAAATCATTTTCCAGGTTATTTTTAAGGTCTTTTTCAGTTTCAGCGCAACAGACCAAAGACGTGTCGTCAGCAAAAGAAAAAATAGAACTAAGGAATTCGAGATTTAGAAGGTCATTAACGTATATCAAAAATAAAATTGGGCCTAATACACTCCCCTGGGGAACCCCAGAGCCAATCGCCGACCAGGAACTAACCTGATCACCGATTCTTACTCTTTGCCGCCTATTTCTGAGGTAAGACGCGAACCAATGCAGCATAAAGCCGCGAATTCCGCAAGCTCTCAATTTTAGAATTAAAATTTTATGATTCACACTATCAAACGCTTTTTGAATATCCAAATATATTGCGGCTACCTTTAAACCTTTTTCAATCGCATCTGTAATTTTTGTGATGTGTTCAGCAAGCGCTTGCTCGGTTGACCTACCTGGAAGGAAACCATACTGACGCGCAGAGAAGAACTCAAACTTGATCAAAAATTTTAAAACGCGTTTTTTTATCAAAAGCTCAAAAAGTTTTCCAATTGTTGGCAATAGCGAGATCGGCCCGTAGTTGGACACATCTGCAAGGTCACCTGACTTGGGCACAGGCACAATCTCTGCATCCTTAAGGCAAGTTGGGAAGATACCTGAGTGCACAGATTTATTAAAAAGTTCAGACAACGGTTCAGCAATTATATTAGAAACAGCTTTAAGCAATTTAGAAGAGATTTTGTCATGACCACAACTATTACTGCTCTGCATTTTGTCAATTGTGTACTTCACCTCACTAGGAGTAGTGTCATAAAAAGCAAAAGTTTTATCGAGAAATTTAGAATCTGTATTACCAGTAAATAATAATAATAAAAATAACTGGGGGGGGGGGGGGGGAGACTTGGAATTCAGTTGGGGAATTATTTTTTTGTAAAATCGAGAGTGAGATACCTACGAGGAAAAAACTTCATCTCCGAATTTGACAAATTTTCAGATTCTAAGGACTACCCTCCATCTATTAATTTCAAAATTCCTGCCAAGCGCTGATCAGCTATTCTTACCCGGATACTGGATAGTATGTTCTTTACGTAGGTAGGTATTTATTTGTTGGGGAAAAATAATAATATTCGAAGGGAAAATACGTTCTACGGCAAGTAGATTAAATAAAATATAACCTTACACAAATTCATTTTGAGCGTCTATTTTGCATCACTGAACTGCGAAATAATTCGATTACCAGATGTAATTTAATTTGACTAACGTTTAGGTTAATGATTGGCAGGGATTAAAGTATAAACTAACTGTCTCGGAATATAAATGTAGGTATAAAAATCTACTTGAACAAATAAAGAACTGTATCGAAATGAAAATAACTCGATTGTTTGCTTGTAGGTGATGAGGAAAAATTTCCAATAAACCTAAATATTTATAGTGCCGTTTATTTCCATTCAATGATCGCAAATTATACGGGTAACGCCGTAGATAACTTGGTGTTTGTGCCCGTTTAAACGAAACACACAAAAATTGAAAAGCAAATTAACATTTCTTGTAATAGTCGTTATGAATGTACTATGGTTACAGTTATCACATAAACGACTTGCTATTTCCAATTCCGATTGTTTTATCGTTAGAGTTTTTTAACCCATTTTAAATACTCGTTAAAATTCAAATGGCGATTTTCTAAAGGAAATAAGCCTATAAGGTCGTTATCAGAAATAAAACCATTATTAAGGAAACAACCACTCGAACATTGGGGCATCTTTTGACTCGTGACTGCTTAAACGATGACACGCGCCTTGTAAAATGGATTTCAGAAAATGTTTTCCAAGTCAAAACCTTAAGTACAACTGAAAATAGGTACTGAAAGTAAAGTAGATTCTATTTTAACTTTAAAAAAGAAATAAGTATTATTATATCCTACTACAAATGAATATTATTTTGAAGAAAAAAATCAGCTTATAAGCTCAAGCCTAACAGTGTTGCTAATTGCAATTTTTTTCGATTACTTTTAGTTCCTTATGACCATTGTCAAAAACCAGGCATTTTCACAACGAGAACTAATCGAATAGAATTTGTGATAAAAATTCATTACAACACAATTACTTCGTGGTGTTCTTCAATTTTGTGTCTGTCAGATATCAATACTTTTGGAGAGAAAAAGGGAAAGAAAATAACCTTATAGACGAGATCAATAAAGTATTACGCTTCTCTACCCGTGACCTATCTTTCAAAAAAAAAATGACAACTCGTTATTTTCGTCTATATATTCGCCTTGTTTCATGCGGCTATCTTTTCTGTCTAAATAAAATAGAAGATAATGCTTGTTTTTATACTTGACGAAACATTTATTTATTTATTTATACATATTTTTTTGAACGTATTTTCTTTTTGTATTTATTAGTTCTCGTCGAATTTGATGCCTCGAACAATTCCAGCATTCTTCTTTTCTATAACAGGGGTATCTCATTATCTATTTCATTTCGAATTTTTGATCTTCGACCATATAATAATATCTATCAAATAGGATACCCATTCAATTTCCTTATTTTAGGATCACGAATTTTTCATTGAAAAAATTTAACTACGTCAGCCAAACTCCAGCACAATGGTACAGGTATTAATTTTAGTAAAATTGTGCTACCTAATTATTATTTTAATTTTTTTGCAAGAATAGTATGTAGGTATTTCTACACATATACCTAGGTAATTGAATCTTTCTCCAATACCAGAATTAAATCTGAAATTTTCTCTCAAATCAGGATAGCAGTAAATTAGATTTGAAAAATTTATTTATTGAATATTTTTTCAAGACCAACAGTCCCTAAATAAATATTTGGTAATACAGAGTGTTGTAGTTAGGAATATTCTCTCCTTTGCAAGTGGATACTCTCTATGATCAATGTTTAAGAAATTCAATGAAATGCTTGGAAAAAACATTTTAAAATGTATCTATAAAAAATTCCAAATTTAAAAAAAAACTGTGATTCTTTAACATTTTTGAAGTTCTTATGTACACAAAATTCTGTAAAGCAGTTCCTGATTTTTTTTTTTTCTTTTTTAAAATTTTAAAAGTTCTCCAAAGATTTTCTGACATTGTGGCATTTTGTGAAAAATTCACCGAAAATTTTGCAAAAAATTTTCCAATTCCGTAAATTTTTCTGAAAATTTGTGAAAAAAATTCTGAAAATTTGCAAAAATTTTCCGGGTGAGCGGAGAGCGCGCTCACCATTCATGAACGCGTTCTTTCCAACACTGATAATATAGTTTCAAATGTCGTCAAAAAATCGGTAAAATATCGAGGTCGAGAAATTTCATATAATCTGTCGATAATATAGTATTAAATATCTTTACAAAATCGTTAAAAAATCGAATTCGATAAATTTAATATTCTTTGTCGATAATGTAGTTTCAAATATCTGCACAAAATCGGTGAAAAATCGAAATCGATAAATTTAATATTCTTTGTCGATAGTATCGTTGACGAATATCGTCATAAAATGTTAATAATATCGAATTCGATAGTTTTAAGATTTTTTGCCTATGAAATTGTACCGATAAATCTTTATAATATCGTGAGAACATCTATAGATTTTCAAACGATTTTTTTATCGATACGGTACATCTTCTGATATTATCGATCGAGTGTGCCGCTCGGGTAAGTATAAAACAAAAATACATAACAAAAATTTGAAGTAGGTATGTACATTGACAACTGAATTCACTCCTAATAAGTAAGAAAAAAAATCGAAGTGCGTGTTTCTGCTCCTTCAATACTACAGTTATGCAAACATATCTACTTGGTGTTAAAACAAGTTGTCAACTCACTGGGTTAACGGGGATGTATTCTTTATCGGGACACCCTGTATTTTTGTAAAAATAATTCTAGGGCAAATTGAGAAAAAAAAATGTTGGGAATAAAATAAGTAAAACTACTCCAATCGTACTATACTTAGCATATTTAATTAACAAAATGATGTGATTCGTTTAACTTTATCCCGATGACAATCACTTAAAATGATGAAAATTATCGACACAAATCCAACACCATGGAACAAGTTCTATGACTTGACCCCATCCCCCCCCCGATTACGTGTTTTTGCTTCCTTTAGATTCGTGAATCACGAAAAATACCTTATAATACCTATGTTAGTAGGTAATATAAGGCACCTCAATATGTATATAATAATAAGGGGAGTAATATGTAATTTAAAGTATGGTGCTCTGTTTCTGACGCGTCATGGTATGAAATAACACCGGTGGTCGCTAATTATTATCATACCCGATGGCAACAAACCGAGTGTTTTTTTTTTCAACAATACGATGCACGAATATATAAAAAAGGCTCCGTAATCCGTATACTGCTCAAGTATAGTATACGAGTAACTAACTATACATTAAACTAAGTAGGTAATCATTCAATCGTCCCTTCTGAGGTTTGGTTGATAAAGAAAAGGGCGAAGTTGGCGATTGATTAAGTTATAATGTTATAGCAGTTTACTCTATAGAGAAACGCATCATAGAATCATTTCCCATAACACCTTATCAAATAATCTACGAGCAAAACGAAATCAACATTTTGAAAAAAATGTAGCTTACGTGTTTTGTTTAACACGCATATGCTCAAAAGTTTCGACTGCGGCTTTAATAAAGTTGAAAATCAACGAAACGTTGCGATTTTTCCTTATTTTAATATTGAATGAAGCTGCTTTATCGTTTCACCGCGTTGAAATAATTTTCAAGACGTCAAATCATCGAATTCGTGAAATTCCTGTTCTGCTCTCTTTCTTTTTTTTCAAATTTTCACTCGAATAACGTAGTACAGCTTCGCGAATTTTATTGTTTCAACGAAATCCAACGCGAAACGCTAACTTTTTTTCGCTATGATAGACCTTGGAGTTAGGTATTTTTTTACATTTTTGGAATGTGTAGGTATCGTTTTCCATTGTTTTTTTTACCCTCGGTGTTTTTCTGTTTACCAATGTCTCGTAAATTGTGAATCATTCGCAAGTAAACGATTCGATATTTCACGATGATTTAGAATTTTGACATTTTTAGCTTTCTCTTTTTGGTTTCATTATTACGAATATTTAAACTATTTTGTATTCCGGTGACGAAAGTAGAATATTTTGCGTGGAGTTTCGATAAGATTTTTATACTTTGACGAGGCCATTTTGTTGTTTAATGCGTGTCTGCGAGACGTGAGTTGGATATTTTCATCGGATTAAAATTTTTGTGTATTGATCCAGGTGACACACGGAGTGTGTAAAAAAACTTCCAAATGAAAAATATCCCAAATTTTTGAATCCGTAAAACTTTAGGTACGTACTTATTAAAACTTTGATGAACACAATTTTTGAAAATGTCAAATTAGCTACTTATTATAAATTTTTAAATTTTTATAAAATTTTCAAGATTGACTGAAATAAAAAAAATAGCAAAGATCAAATCATGAAAATAATGTTGAAAATTTACTAAATTTAGAATTATTGCTGAATTGAAAAAATCTACCTTAAGTATTAAATTTAATAAATTTACCTTTTGATTTTTTTTAAACAATTAAAATTGAAGAAATACTCGTATATCAAATTTTGCATTTTTACCTAACTTTATAAGAGTTGTTAAATTTTATTAAAAAAACCGAGCACAATAATAATGCTCACCGAGCACTACGCTCACCGAGCACTATGATTCTCTCAGAAACAGAGGGGCCGGGAAACAGACGGGGCAGCGAAACGGATGGGGCAACGAAAGCGAGGGGGCGTCGAAACTGAGAAAATGTCGTCGAAACCAAGAAATCATCAAAACTGAGAGGGCATCGAAACCGAGGGGGCAGTGAAACAGAGGGGACAGCAAAACAGGGGACAGCAAAACAGAAGGCGCAGTAAAAAACAGATGGCGAAACTTTTGAATTTTCGCAAAATTTTATTAGGTATTTTTGTTGTTTTGGAATTTTTTTTTGAAATCTTGAATTTTTACCATTATTAAATTCTCCTCAAATAATATGTTTACTAAATTTTTAGAAATGTAAAAATTTATCAAACTTTAAAAAATTGATCTAAATTTCAAAAGTTTATTAAAATTCAAAAATTAGGTAGGTATGTACTTTAAAATATCAAAATTCTAATTGTCGCCAAAAATATTTACCAAATTTTGAAAAATTCTAAACATTGTAAAAATCAAAATTTGAAAATTGATACAATTTCACAAAATAATAGAGTAGGCTCTTAAGTATGACTTTAAAAGCACCGAGTTTTTAATTTCTATCAATTTTTTTGTGAATTTTCATACTGAATAAAAGAAAATGTAAGAAAAAGTTAATAATTGAAATATCTAAGGATTATTCACAAACAATTTTCCAAAGTCTATTAATATGTAGGTATTTGATGCTCGAAATATTTTTAATTGTTAATTTTGTGCTTGAATGATATGGTTTCAAATTTCAAAAAAACATGTTTAACTTGAAAGCAGGACTTTCATAAGACTTTTTGAAAAGTCAGTATTTTCAAGCAAAAAAACAGAAATTTGTGTAGGTAAATTTTCAAGTATAGATATAGTTCTAAAAAAATTGGAGAATTTGACGGTTTCAAAAGTTTTGGAAAAGTATTCCTCTCAGTAAGTACCTATCAAGTAAGTAAGTATCTTCACAAAAGCAATAAATTCATCAAGAGTTAAGATCAACATCTGTGATGTAAAACATTTGTATCTGCCAGCCTCTTCGTATCGCTGTAGTATACCCAAACACATTATAATAATCAAAAAATTTGCTTATCTCGTTAATTTGGTGTCTTTTTTTGTTCCAAAAAACCCCTATCGGGCCACTTATACAAAATACCCAACCCTTGTAAATTTCTTTACAAGCAGCCAGGCACAGAGACGGAGCAAAAAAAGCCAAGAAGAAATAAATGACACTTCAAAAAAAGCTTTTAATGCGTTTTTATTTTCATTCCAACTATTTTTTTCACTTGTTTTGCTTGAACCTTGCAGAGAAAAAATTTATACGGGCTTGATTTATGTGTTGGAATTATAATTCTTTAACAATGAGAGCCATTCTCTTTTACTGGTTAATTTATGCGTCGTCTTTTGTCTTTGTCGGGTTTTCGGTGTCCGCAAAACGTTATTACCAAGGAGCGAGGGAGGAATTAATTTTCATTAAGTTAATTTCGACTACTCTTCTTGTACCATTCAGACGACGGGAAATTCCTGCCTTTAATCTTTCTCTATTTTTATTAGCGACGTTTAAACGAATAATAATTGCTGGCTTGAAATTCAGACTTTCGACCATCTCCGCACTTCTTTTAACATGTTCTTAATACTCAATTTATAGGTGGTTTTTTTCTCCTAATTTAATGCGCTACCTTTCGTTAATTGAAAATTTTACAGCCTCTTTTTTTTTCCTCTTTCTTTTTTTTTACAACTTCAGCGTAAAATACACCACCTATATAAGGCGTATGTGTGGTCGAAATAAAAACGTTTATTTTATCAACTCGTTTGTCATTTATTACATGAGCATGAGCTATCAATTTTATAGAGTAGCAAAAAAGAAATAAATCAAATATGGAACGATGCTGGGGCAAAAAAAAAAGAAAACTTTATAGAAGGTAAGAGAAAAATGTAACGTTATTTCTAGGACCTAATTCGTTTTCCAAAAATTGGACGACATAGCAGATCGTTGCTGTGTGCAAAACGTAATCAATCTTCAGCATGATTTCCATTTCAATTCATTCATTAATCTTTTTATACAACCTTTCCGTTTTTGCGGCTGGAATTTACCTATATCCTCTTCGCTTTTCATCCGTTCTTAGATATCGCGGGTAGGTACCATAACCAGACAGCCACAAAATTCCTCGTTCGCGAGTGCGGTATGGTCCCACAAAGTAAGAAAATTTCCAGACATAACTTCTGCTTTAAAAGCTTTACACACGTTTTAAAAGCCAAAAACATAAGTAACATAAGAACGGAGAACAAAAAAAACGAACATCGTGGCTTTGAAGAAATACATATAGAAAATCTCTCTATATAGGTACCCGATACTCGTCGTATTCACAGAAATAGGAAAGGCGATCTGTTTCAATTATTAAAGACAGAAAAATACAAGCCGTATCTGCGCTCGTAAATAAGCAGCGAAAATAAATCCCATTTAGAGAAGAACACGAACTCTACGTCGCTTATTCTCAGACCGCAACACAAATTTCCCTCATGCTGCCATCACTAGTGTACATATCTCGCAAAAACAACGCGTTTTCGATTTTTCCTTCGTTCTGTGAGAATGTGATGACTTCTCGCAATATACCAAAGTAACCCATGCGTTGCTTGTGGTGCCTGATTTTTTTGTGGGATACCTTATACTCGTATTCAGGGTGTTCCGCTTCAAGTGCCCCACCTGCCAATGTTAAGTGTAGCAACTCTTCTTCCTGCGTAATATAAAACAAAAAAATCGAAAATTGCTTGAAAATTGACCGAGATATACCACTTTGAAGTTCTCACATGGAAAACGGATGATTGAAGAAAAACGCTTCGAAATTGCGCCAAAAGTATTTTTTTTGAGAATCCAATCAAAAAGTCGAAGATCGATTTTTTCGATTTTTTTGCTCTCCTGAAAAATTTGCTTTGCCGAGTTTAGGTACCTTTTCACAGAGCGCCTCACATATACTAAGTATGCTATAATTGTCAAATTTGATTGTCAAATTTTGAAAAAATTGACAAATTTTGAAAAAAATGACAAATTTTGAAAAAAATGACAAATTTTGAAAAAATTGACAAATTTTGAAAGAATTGTCAAATTAAAAAATAATGTAAAATTTTGAAAAAATTGACAAAATAATGTTAAAAAAATTATCAGATTTTGAAAAAAATTGACAAATTCAATTGTCAAATTTTGGAGGAAAAAAAATGTCAAATTGTAAAAAAAATTGTCAAATTTGATTGTTGAATTCTGAAAGAAATTGTTCAATTATAAATTTTAAAAAAATTGACAAATTTTCAAAAAATTGACAAATTTTCAAAAAATTGTCAAATTTTGAAAAAAAGTCAGATTGTTAAAAAATTGTCAAATTTTGAAAAAAATGACAAATTTTGAAAAAATTGACAAATTAAAAAATGATGTAAAATTTTGAAAAAATTGACAAAATAATGTTAAAAAAATTATCAGATTTTGAAAAAAATTGACAAATTCAATTGTCAAATTTTGGAGGAAAAAAAATGTCAAATTGTAAAAAAAATTGTCAAATTTGATTGTTGAATTCTGATAGAAATTGTTCAATTATAAATTTTAAAAGAATTGACAAATTTTGAAAAAATTGTCAAATTTTGAAAAAAAGTCAGATTGTTGAAAAATTGTCAAATTTTGAAAAAAATGACAAATTTTGAAAAAATTGACAAATTTTGAAAAAATTGACAAATTTTGAAAAAATTGACAAATTTTAAAAAAATTGACAAATTTTGAAAAAATTGACAAATTTTGAAAAAAATGACGAAATTTTGAAAAAATTGACAAATTTTGAAAGAATTGTCAAATTAAAAAATTATGTAAAATTTTGAAAAAATTGACGAAATAATGTTAAAAAAATTATCAGATTTTGAAAAAAATTGACAAATTCAATTGTCAAATTTTGGAGGAAAAAAAATGTCAAATTGTAAAAAAAATTGTCAAATTTGATTGTTGAATTCTGAAAGAAATTGTTCAATTATAAATTTTAAAAGAATTGACAAATTTTCAAAAAATTGTCAAATTTTGAAAAAAAGTCAGATTGTTAAAAAATTGTCAAATTTAAAAAAAAATGACAAATTTTGAAAAAAATGACAAATTTTGAAAAAATTGACAAATTTTGAAAAAAATGACAAATTTTGAAAAAAATGACAAATTTTGAAAAAAATGACAAATTTTGAAAAAATTGACAAATTTTGAAAGAATTGTCAAATTAAAAAATAATGTAAAATTTTGAAAAAATTGACAAAATAATGTTAAAAAAATTATCAGATTTTGAAAAAAATTGACAAATTCAATTGTCAAATTTTGGAGGAAAAAAATGTCAAATTGTAAAAAAAATTGTCAAATTTGATTGTTGAATTCTGAAAGAAATTGTTCATAAATTTTAAAAGAATTGACAAATTTTCAAAAAATTGTCAAATTTTGAAAAAAAGTCAGTTGTCAAATTTTAAAAAAATTGTTAAATTGTGAAAAAATTGTTAATTTGTTAAAAAATGACAAATTTTGAAAAAATTGACAAATCGTGAAAAAATTGTATTTTGAAAAAATTGCCAAATTTTTAAAAAATCGCCAAATTTTAAAAAAATTGACAAATTTTCAAAAAAAAGTAAAATTTTCAAAAAAATGTCTAATTTTAAAAAAATTGTCAAATTCTGAAAAATTTGTCAAATTTTGAATAAAATTGACAAATTTGGAAAAAATGACAAATTTTGAAAAAATTGCCAAATTTTGAAAAAATTGCCAAATTTTGAAAAAATTGACAAATTTAATTGTCAAATTTTGAAGAAAAAAAAAAGTCGAATTGTAAAAAAATTGACAAATTTAAAAGAAATGATAAATTATGAGAAAAATGACAAATTTTGAAAAAATACACCGATACTGGTTACCCTGATACTAGTCACCCCGATACTGGTTACCCCAATACTGGTCTTGACAATTTTTTTTTTTAAATTTTAAATTTCAACTTTTTTAAAAAAAAATTAGACCCTTTTTTCAAAATTGAATTTGTCGGATTTTTCAAAATTTGCCCATTTTTTCAAAATTGAATTTGTCGGCTTTTTCAAAATTTGACATGCGATGGTGAATACAGGGCTGTGCAACATTTCGGGCGCGACGGCATTCACTCTTGAGGGAAGTTCATTTGCAAATAAGCATTCCTCGCTAAAAGTTGAAATTTGGTAGAAGTGGCCCTCTACATACATTCAACTGCAGAATTCAATTTTTGAAGAATTTTCGAAAAAACAATCTCAATAGAGCAATTACACTTTTTGTTTGTTTACATTTTTTTGCCCCGGGAAACGTCATCAATTACGTCAGATTTCCAAAACAGCATTTTAATTGGTCACAGACAGTCAAAAAATTTTGAAAATTAAAATTCAAAATTTGTTGGCTGCTGGTTCTTTCTTTTGTAGGGAGTCAAAATTCCAATCAAAAGGCTCTTTTAATTTGTTTTTTGAAAATCTGACGTAAATGATGACGTTTCCCGGTGCAAAAATATGTAAACAAACAAAAAGTGTAATTGCTCTATTGTAAATTTTATTTTGCGCAACAATTATGAGCAAAAAATATTCGCAAATTGAAAATTTTTTGCTGCAGTAGATTACACCATAATTGAAAAACCCTACAAGGGAGAGCTAATGAGACAAAATATATTCATTTGTCGGATGATTTTTTTTTCAGTCGATTTTTTTTAAAACGCTCATTGTTCTCTTAGGGTGACTTTGGACGGGGTGACGTTCACTCCAATTTAGGCAAGTTTGCAAAACGTCGAAAACGACACACGCCAAATCGCGCGTTAACCTAATTAAAAGTCGCTTAGTTCGTCACATGGTTAACTCTAATGACTTCGACCAACGCAAAACACTAAATACTTCGTTTAGTTGCAAAGTACCAGCAAGTCGACGGTGCGTGCCAGATATTCTGGGGGCGCACAGCACATCTACGTAGGAAAACATTAAATGTGTAACTCGTTTCGGAATATCCCCTTTCGCGCGACGCTTATGCTATATTATATACCGCAGATACTGCAATAATTTTATAACTTTCTCCCCTAATTACGAATGTCCGCTTATTAAGGGACATTTAAAGTTTACGCCAAACAAGCTCCTCGAATCAGGTCGCTTGCTACAAATTTTGCGAACCGTTCGCCTGCCTCTGTATACAATCTAACCTGGTACCTTGGAGCGCGTGTTTCTCTCTAATGCACATAATCATCTTGGTACCGCCTGCTAAATTGATAACGACCGTGTCGAACATATTTTTCTCTTTTGATATGGAAAATTATTCGCGAATATCGACGAAAAAGGCAAATCATTAAAATACCGTGTTGCAATCTAACGAACAATTTTACCAATACCTTTCTATCATACTCCTAACGTTTCGCTAGATATAATGCAGAGAAAAAAATATACGAGCTCGTTTCGTTATCAATTTTATATTGACGAAAGAAAAAAATTCAATGCTAAATTATTACTATACGTAAAATGTAAAATATATACCTCATTAGTAATGCAATCGAATTCGATGTTCTCGAATAAAATGAACGCCATATTCTCAACGAACAACAACGCAACGTGATAATACTCGTACAAG
Source organism: Balanococcus diminutus (assembly GCA_959613365.1). Taxonomy (NCBI): domain Eukaryota; kingdom Metazoa; phylum Arthropoda; class Insecta; order Hemiptera; family Pseudococcidae; genus Balanococcus; species Balanococcus diminutus. The sequence continues at coordinate 29,071,716 of OY390718.1, read as the reverse complement.
TTTAAAACTGTCGCTTCAAAGTTGAAATTTTTCACAGTAAAGAACTGCGCGAAAACTTATTCGCTCAACACTGACAAAAGTTTACATACGAGAAATTCCAAATAAATAGTACTTAGGTATGTAAACAAACCTCATCTCGCAGTCACACGTTTATAAATTTCAAATTTGGTCATAATTTTTCAACATTTCTGTCTTTTCTCTGTTCCCCACGATGTTTCTCACATCTTTCGGCCATTTAACCCTATAACGTTTAGTTTGAATATGAAAATTTAATGCTGGAAAGCTGCTATGGCTTTTTTGACTTTGAGCGACAACCGATGTTAATTTGTTTTTCACGTTTTAGGTAATTATTTACCTAGAAGCGAGTCGACGTTGCTTCGATGAAAAATTTAATATTGTGAACTTTGACTAAAACTTGGGACATGTTTCACCGATAATTTCCTTCGCTAAAGTTTACGCAGGGCGTATAGACCTACGTTCGTATGCAGGGATTTGATACGAATTCACCTCTTCACCGGGGTATGTATCGAGGTTGGTATCAAAACGCCGTGAATTTCAGTTATAGTTTCGTACCTACCCAATCTGATAATCACTTTCAAAGCCGGAATTATTCACTTAGTTTTCGGGTGTAATTACGTCGAATGGCAATTGTAACGAGAATTAAATTTGAGCGTTTCGATCGAGCATTAGATACACGTTGAAACGACTCATTTCGATGACAACAGATACGAAATTAAAATCAGTCGTTGTATATCTCATATAGATTGCAAAAACTTAGGTACCATAAACTGAACGAGTGGCTTGGTACACAATATTGGGAATTTCAAGGTGAACCTATTATCTGTTAGATTATTTAAGGGCGTAGATATATTTTTTTAAAAGGAAAAACCTACAAAGAAAACTAAAAATTGGGAATATTTTTCAACATGAAAAAGAAAAAAAGTTGAATAAACAGTACATAACACAAAAAGTTGTGCTTGGAAATGATTTTGCTTCGATGCTTTTAAGGACAACAATGTAATGACCAAATAATAAGTAAATAACGCTATAGTCAACAATAAAATTTATCAACTTTGTTTTTGTGCCTGCGTTCAAAACACGGTTAATCGATAGTTTAGACCTTGAAACAAACCCATTTTTCTTTTCATTCCCATTTGCGAGATTTTGATTTTTGGTCCCGTTCTTGTGTGGACATGTTCCTAAGAGTCTTTGAAAATGACCTCACTAAAAAAAACGACCTCTGTAGCAATACGAAAAGAAGCACGAAAGACCTCAAAATAGGCATATGCAAAGTGCAAACACACGCTGTGTTTATCAGAGTTGCCAAAATGGAAGTAGATATAATTTTTCAAGAAAATGTAGTGGATTCAGGAGAAATAAAAAGGATGTTTATTAGCATTAATTCATGTCATTCAGTGGACTTTTTTGTTAAAAATCAGTAGATTTTTCAGTGGAAAAATTTTTTCAAAAAAAGGTAGTGAGGCCAGAAGAAACAATTTTTCATTAAAAAACAGTAGAGTCAGGTGAAATTTTTTTTCATAAATTATACCTTTTAGTGAATTTTTTGTTAACAAAATAGTACTGTTAAAGAAAAAAAAATTGGAAGGTTTTTGAAAAAAATCAGTAGATCAGTAGAAAATCAGTAAGTACTTACAGCTTTAAAAAAGTAGCAGATCTACTGAAAAATCAGTAGCATTGGCAAAGCAGGTGTTTATCAAACGTTACATGAGATCCTGGTGCTAATTCAGTGTTTAACGTCTTTACCAGCATGTAAAGTTCAAAAAAATCTAACTACCCGGTAAACACACCGTATGCGAATCGCGTGCTAATAGAATGCTACATTCGCATCTATCGCATACGAATAGCATACGAAAATAGCGTACTATTAGCATATCAAAAATTTCCGCTTTTTTAGCGGCTAATTTCGAACGCTAATAGTGCCCGAAATTAGCAGCGAATGTAGCGTTCTATTCGCTGTTAATTCGCTGGCGATTAGCGTTCGAAATTCGCTTCTAAAAAGCAGCCAAATGATATATTGACGATTTCCACTCAGCAGTAAGTTAATTATTTCGAAAATACATCTCATTTGTGATCGCAAATCTATGTAAAATGAAATTATGCCGAATGGTAAAGATTTTGACCTACCTAGTAGTGGTGTTTGATAAATAAGTAGGGCGTAGGTATTTCAATTTACAACTTTTTTCATAAAATTTTTTGATGGACCCTATAACTTCTTCTATTTTGAATAATAAATATCTACGTAGTATTAGATGAAATTAGAAGGAAGAGAGGGAGGGGTCCAATCTTAATTTTTATGAAAATCAAAATTATTTCCAAGAATTCAATCTACAACTTCTGTTTGAAAAATTTCTCAATTGTGAGAGGGAAGAAGGGCTGGCCCAACTGAAATTTTTTTCAAACAAAAGTTGTAGATTGAAATCCTAGAAATAATTTCGATAACCTATTATAAAAAATTCGATTTGACTCCTCCTTTCCTTCTAATTTCGCATAATATGTACTTATACTGCTTCAAACAGGAGAAGGCAGAGAAACAATTTTATTGAAAAATTTTATAACACTGATAAGACGTCGAAAATTTTTACGTACGATTTGATAAAATTTCATTTCACACAGATTCACGATCACAATATATATTCAAAATAATTAACTTACTGCTGAGTGAAAGTCGTCCAAGAAATTCAATCTTCGTCTCCATTCTTGTCATTTTGATCAAATCATTGGGATTTTTATTTAAAAAGAAGAAAAAACATCAATCAAAACACAAAATCCCCCAACAAAATCAATAAAACTAGAAAAATATTCAGTTTATTGTTAATAAGTCACTGCAACAATCTCAAGTATACACGTTCATGCTTGAAAATGATTTCTCTCGTTCATAAAAAATATTGAAAGACAGTGTCGCCAAAATCGTATGCGATTCGCAAGCGAATATTGCGCTAATATCGTATGAAATATCTGCACGTTTCGCAATGCGATTTTAGCATACGATTCGTAGGCGAATATTGCGCTAATATCGTATGAAATATCTGCACATTTTCCAATGCGATTTTAGTATACAATTCGCAAGTGAATATCGAGCTAATTTCGTACGAAAGAAGTACATATTTTTAAATGCGATTTTAGCACGATATTCGTTCACGAATAGTATACGAATTTATCTCAGAAGCGTTGATTTCGCATTCTATTCGTATGCGAATAGACCGCGATTTTCGTATCTGCTATTTTAGCAAACGAATAGCACATGGTGTGTTTATCGGGTACATACGTACATATTTTGGATTTTGGTATACTCAAATAACTATTTCCCCATTTTTTTTTTTTTTTTTTTTTTTTTTGGATCATACAAACTTTTTGAACTTTTTGAATAATTTTATCAAAATATCTATTTTGAGTCTTTTTCAATATTTTCCAAATGAGTTTTTTTTTTTTTTCAAGTGAAATAGAAATTTATTTTAAAACTCAATTTGATTGTTTTTATTTATTTTGGTGAATTGAGACTGAGAGTCATTTCTTTAATAATAACATTTGCTTTTTCTTCTTACAAAAAAATTTATTTAAAAAAATTCCTATGATAAAAATCGTTTAAAAAAAATCACATAATACCCACAACCCTCATACTGCAGGTTGTGCCGAGTGTGCTTTAGCACATTTTCTTCTAAAACAAAGAAAAAGATGATGGAATTTTCTCGGAATAAAAAGTATCTAATTTTTCAAAATTGAGAAATGGATAAAAAAATTCTGTGTTTTTTGTCGTACAGATTTTGTAAAAAAAAATCAATTTTTTTTAGTAAGTAGGTACCTAACAACTTTAATTTTTAGCCTCAATTTTTTGGAGAGTTTTTTTTCCTTTTTGGAATAAAAAATATTTCTTAGAATGGAAAATAGTGCCATGCCCGAGCGGCACACTCGATCGATAATATCGGAAGATGTAACGTATCGATAAAAAATCGTTTGAAAATCTATAGATTTTCTCACGATATTATAAAGATTTATCGGTACAACTTCATAGGCAAAAAATCTAAAAACTATCGAATTCGATATTATTAAGATTTTATGACGATATTCGTCAACGATACTATCGACAAAGAATATTAAATTTATCGATTCCGATTTTCCACCGATTTTGTGCAGATATTTGAAACTACATTATCGACAAAGAATATTAAATTTATCGAATTCGATTTTTTAACGATTTTGTAAAGATATTTAAAACTATATTATCGAAAGATTATATGAAATTTCTCGACTTCGATATTTTACCGATTTTTTGACGACATTTGAAACTATATTATCGACAGATTATATTAAATTTATCGAATCCGAGTTTTTACCGATTTTGTAAAGATATTTGAAACTATATTATCGACACATAATATGCAATTTCTCGAATTCGATTTTCTAACGATTGCGTGAAGATATTTGAAACTATATTATCGACAAGTAATATGAAATTTCTCGATTTCGATTTTTTAACGATTTTGTGACGATATTTGAAACTATATTATCGACAAATAATCTGAAATTTCTCGAATTCGATTTTTTAACGATTTTGTGAAGATATTTAAAACTTTATTATCGACACGTAATCTGAAATTTCTCGAATTCGATTTTTAAACGATTTTATGACGATATTTGAAACTATATTATCGACACGTAATATGAAATTCTTCGAATTCGATTTTTCAACGATTTTGTGGCGATATTTGAAACTACATTATCGACAAATAATCTGAAATTTGTCGAACGATTTTTCAACGATTTTGTGACGATATTTGAAATTATTTCCAAATTGGTGAAAATTTTTCCAAGTCCAACACGTCTGGAAGTACTAAACTGTCTATTATAAGCGTTTTATTGCTAATTCCTCAACGATAAGGTATGGCATAGTGGTTAAGGAAGAGGATTACCATGCAGGAGGTAGATGGTTCAAGCCCCACGGGTGGCAGATTTTTTATAATTTTTTTTTGACTTTTTCTGAAATGATCCTCTTACCGTAACATGAATAATGTGTTTAGGCAAAGTTTAATGTATTAATTATGCTAATTAATGATTTTTAATTATAGAAAAAAGCTAGTAAAAGACAAAAAATCGGAATAAAAAATCGATAAAAAATCGACAGAATATCGAATTCGATAAAGTGTCGCGAAAGTTCCGCCTAAATCGTGAAATTATCTTTCGATATTATAGATAGATTATCGATAAAATATCTTACTATAATCTCGAAATTTTTATTAACTATAATTCGTCGATAATCTATCTATATATCGAAAGATAATTTCACGATTTATGCGGAACTAACGCGACACTTTATCGAATTCGATATTCTGTCGATTTTTTATTTCGATAATTTGTCGAGTGTGCTGCTCGGGTGCTACATTTTTTGCTATGAAAGTGAAAAAAGTTCAAATTTTGTTAAATAAAAAATTGTTCAAAAGATATCAAAATGTTTTGGAGAAAAAATGATATGTTTTGAAGGGAAGAATTTTTTTTTTTAGAAAAGAATCTCATACCTACCTATACTTGTGAAGAAAATTTTTTTCTCTTTTTTTAATCGAAAAAATACTTTTTTTGGCTGATTTAGTAAGTATTTTAGTAGGTATCCCAATTTAGAGAAATTTTCAATTTTTCAAGGAAAACAGTTTTTTTTATAGATACCCATGTCTATGTACGAGTAAGGCCCGTATTTTAAAAATTTGCTTAAGCAAACATTGTCCTTAAGGCGAGGCGATTTCACACGTATCGTGTCAATTTACATCGAGCAGCCATTTATTTGTATGGATAAAATAAACAAAACCACTTGGTATGTGTAAGAACGCTTCGCCTTAAGTATAAGGAAATTTTTAAAATACGGGCCTTAGTATCTATTTTTAATTTTTTTTCGGGAAAATACATTATTTTAATTTTCTTAGAGAATAAAATCTTTCAATTTTTTTAAAAAAACCCTGAATTTTCTTAGAATAAAAAATAATGCTTACCTACCTATCTTTACTTTTTTTTTTTTTTGCGTAAGCGTAAAAAACTCTCTCATATCTTGTTTTACAAAAAAAAAAAAAATCTTATTCAAAAAATTTTTAGGAAAAATCTCAAGTTCCTTTGAGAACAAATTTCTCTTTTTTTTCGAGAAATTTTTTTAATTTTTTTTGCAGAAGAAATATCATTTTTACATTCAACATTGAAAATTTTCAACGGGAGGAACACGACATTCCTTTTGCAAGAATCCAAACTACACCTCAGAAAATCCCAAGTTGTCCCCCTTGAAAATTGAAACTGGCACATCGTAATGAAAAAATGCAATCATGCTTTACAATAAACGCTGTTACGCTACTGACAAAAATTCGATGAAAAAAGGTCGCCCTTATTAAGAAAACGTTTTGAAAACTCTACATTCTACACGTTTTGAGAAACTCGTGATTTGGATCCAATTAAACTTTAGATACTCCGATTCACAAAAGCGAAAAATAAAAAAAATTCAATAAAATTTTCTTCATTGCGTCGCGAAGTATATCTGGTAGTTGGAAATCTAGTTCGGTATGAAGCAATATTTATCGTGTTTGTCTCGTTACATGGCACCCCCGGAAGAAGGGTTGTAGTTTACCGTATGCCAATAAGTTGCCGGAAATAGTCATCGCAGCACGCGTCACGGTGAAAACGACTCCTTCACCCCTAATTCAAAGGAAATACAACTCGTAAAAACTGGTACGGGATTTTATCTATGATACGTGAAATTTCCAAGTCAATCCATTAACTTTACTCTGATTCGGCAATGGAGTCGGTGTACTCCTGCTCGTGTAGGTATACGAGTATACGCTGCATAAATGACGTGTCAATGTCGACGTCGACGTCGAATTCGTCGAAGAACGAAAAAAATTAAACGTTCCATGGTTTTCAATTAAATTCAGATTAAATCTACCACATTATAAATTCAATTCTATCGATAGAATTCGAACCGGACGCAATTACAATATTAAAATAATCCCGTTGTAAATCAAAATACCAAACGACGCACATTAAAAAACAATACAAAACGGTAATTCAGCGAAGAAATGCATTTAAGTCGCTAAAACTTTCGATTTGTTGATGGTATTATACAAATTTATAGCAGGTTATAAATTTTGGCATTAACGCAAAATATCTTGGCATGAAAACTTTTAACTTAGCTTTAAAATTTATTGCCATAAAAATACGTACGTAATATACATTTCTAGGTACTTTTCTTTGCTATCTTTTCTTATTTCAAAAAATTCTACGCGTTTTGGATTTTTTTCCAGTAATTATTCGTATATCTATAAGTCTTGAGATTTTCAAGCTGCATTGAAAATTCATTATTTATGAACACCAAATATCTTATTTATTCTAATTTCAATAGCAGGCACCTATATAAGTACCTAAGTATTTTGTAACCGTGAAAAGAGTACACGAAGATATTACCTACTTACATCGGTTTACCAAACCTCAAAAACCAGCCTTTTAGCAGTCTAATTAATGAAATGATGAGTAGTGTAGTAAAAATACAAATTTTGATTTTTAAACGTAATTTGAACATGGAATATTACTTTTGGGACTTTAAGGAAATAAATTTGATGCAAACACCGAAAAGATTCATACCCTTCTAATAACGAAGAAATCTCTAAATTATTTAATGTACGTACCTAGGTGCTTAATACATATTAATTTTATTTACCTGTATAAAGCAGCAGAGAGAAATGGCAGACGATGTGTATAACGATCCCAACGAAATTCATTTCGAATATTCACATTTACTGCCGTTCAAACACCATGATCCGCTGAAATAAAAAATAAAACTGATTAAATAAACAAGTTTATAGTAAAAATTTTCATGTTTTTTATTAAACATACCGCATCCTATTGTGATTACTGATTAGATATTGAATTCAATTAAATTATCTTCAATTTACGTACAACCATCAAATGTAATGTATACGTGTATGTGTGGGTCTATCATATATAGGTTTAGATATCTATATCTACCTACTCTTTCTTATCTCCCTCGTTATCACATCCCCTTTCAGTAACGTTGAATGAAGACTAGACTAAAAACAGACGACCCCTCTCAATATTGTCCTTTATTTGTTCAACATATAGACACTGCACCTAACCCAAGACACCCAACCCGCCGCCATATTGGCCTGATATCTTGAGTTATTCCAATTTATCCCGCTGGGTGCAGATGAGCGCGCTGTTCTCGTTTTTTCAAAGTGATAAACAAAAAAGTACGCGGAAAAACACGTTGTATGTGATTTGAATTATTTGATTTCTGTTATTTATTGTGAAAATTGTCAATTCAAATTGAAATTCACAATAAATAAAACTAAAAAAATATTCTGCCTCTCATGACAAAATGTTGGATTGTATCAGTTATAAAAAATGCAACTCTTTAGATGATATCTTGGACTTCAGGAGTTGGTTTTTATAAAAATTCGATTGCAGCGACATCATCTGCACCCAGCGGGATAAATTGGAATAACTCAGGAATCCGACCGGGTACGCGGGACCCTCCTACCCGGAGTTGGATGTCTTGGGTTAGGTCCAGTGTCTATAGTTCAACACAATATGAACCAAGTCTAGACCAACACAAACAAAAAGTCTAATCACAAAACATAAAAGGATAAAGAAATCGTCAATTGTGAAAAAGTTCATCTTTAATACAAGGTAAAAATTTCAAATTTCTTCATAAGTAGAATTTCTGCATAAAGTTTTTTAGAGGAAATTTCAAAAAAAAATCTATAAAAATCTTTAATAAAGTGAATTTTTTTGCAAAAAATTTTTTGTTTTAGAATTTTTTTTTAATTTGCCTAGAAGAAAATAATATTCTTTGAAAAAATTCAAACCATCGATCCATTGGAACGAAATAAAAATACGGCAGGTAGGTAAAAAAAATGAATCTCATAAGCATAGTAACAAAGAAACCCCGAAACGATGGAGAGGGGTGGGATTAAACATCTAAATCATCTGAGATTCATATTTTTTGGGGTAAAAAAATCCCCCCATCTAAATTTAATTCAAGTTGAAATATTTTTTCAAAACTCATATTTTCAAAAATTCAATTTTTTCAGAAACTTGGAATATTTCAAGTTGGAAATTTTTTTAAATTCCAAGTTTGGTGTTTAAACTTTCCTACCTATTTTAAAAATTTCAGGAGAATAAATTAAATAATAAAAAAATTAAATTGAGAAATTTTTAATATTTTACGAATAGGCAAAGGAAATATCAAAAGGATTTTATTCTCGCTAAAAAATTCAATTTCAAGAGAATTTTCTGAGAAAAAAAATCATTTTTGATGAATTTTATGTAGTTTTATTTACAATAATTTTTTTCAGCAAAATGATTATCTACTTCGAGAAAAAATTTACCAATAAAAAAATTCTTGCAATAAATTACAACTAAAAAAAATGTTTTTTACTGTTCAGGAAAAATGTTTAAAAATCCCTTCACTAAATTTTCCAATAAAATATTCAAAAATACATATATCGTTAGGGTGGTATTTCAGTGACCAGGGTGTATTTCAGAACCCGGATGGTATTCCTGAGTGAGGTCGATATTTCTGAGTTCAAACAGTCCAAATTTCAACATCCGATAAGTAATTTCTGCGTCCATGCGGTGCAGGTGTTTCTGAGTGCGGGAAGTATCTCTGATCGTAAGTTCTGGGACTAGTGTCTAATTTACTCAATGTATTTACATGGACATGGATTTTTTCTTCTTTTTTTCTTCTTATAGTCATGTGATTTTATGTGGGCTTAGAATATATTTTCTTCCAATCAACATTTTATTCAAGATTGGAGGGCAGGGAGGGGTCCAACGGAAATTTTTCTGATGATCAAAATAATTATTTCCAAGACTCCAAGGTACAACTTTTGTTGGAAATTTTTTTTCAATTGGACTCTTCTTCAATTTAAAAAAGTATTTACCTCTTATTATGTAAAATCGGAGGAGAGGCAGAGATCCAATCAAAATTTTTATACCAAAATTATTTTTAGGATCTTATTCTACAACTTTTATTTGAAAAATTTCAAATTAGTCCCCTCTTCCCTCACGCCTCCAATTTTCAATCATTACTATCTTTGAAGTGTAATGCAAAATTGGTGGAAGGAGGTCCAATTAAAAAAAAATTCGAATAAAAGTAGTAGATTATAACTTTGGTTATTATAAAAATCTTCGATTTCACATAATATCAGGTAGATTACTTTTTTAAAATTGGGGTAGAAAAATTTTCAAACAAAAGTTGTACCTCGGAGTCTTGAAAATAATTTTTATCATCACAAAAAGTTCGATTGGACCCCTCCCTCTTCTCCAACTTTGAATAAAATAAATGCTAATTGGATGACATATTCCAAGTCCAGATAAAATGCACATGACTGAAAAAAAATTGAAAAAATTTTCAAACAAATATTGTAGCTTGGAGTCTTGTAGATAATTTTGGTTATTACAAAAATTTCCATTCTACCCCTCCCTCCCCTCCAATTTTAATTAAAATAAATGTTAATTGAAAGAAATATTCTAAATCCAGATAAAATACACATAACTAAGAAAAGAAAAGAAATTGAGTCAACTAGACACTATAGGAGTTCTGAGTGGGATTTCAGAGTTGGGCCTGTCCTTCAACGTCCAGATGTATGTATATCTGCGTCAGGGCATAATTTCTACGGCCAGGTAGCATTTCTGCGGCAGTTCAGCATTTTTGAGTTAGGGTGTGATTTCTGAGTTATGGGTGGGATTTCAGAGTTCAGTTTATCAAAATTTTGTGTTCTGTTTTTTTTTTTGTGGATTTTTGTTATTTTTGAGCTCGGTAGACACCTGATTAAAAATGAAATAAAATGAAAATCCTTCTAAAAAAACAGGCATTGGATTTGAAAGAAATGTAAAAAAAAAATACTTTATACACTCATAGCACAGCAACAATGATCACTCCCCTCGTGATTTATAACCATAAATCTCAACTTCTGTCGAAAATTTTCAAAAATTAAATATTTTCTCATTTCGCAAAATCCTCACCAAACAAATCGTTTTCAATAAACTCGATCAAGACAATATGCTAAATCTATGCCCCAATTTCGGGCGTCCAGCTGCGTGCTCCCTCTGGAGAATTTTTTTACTCATCTTACCAATTCACCTGGTTGATTATACGAAATCTTTTCACACCACGTGACCCGGAAATAACACTTAACCTTTGGTATGAGGTTTTAAAATTGTTTCAAGAGCTCATATAATAAGTACAGTACGGAGAGCCACCTCTGGTGCACTTCCACTCTGCTAAACACTTCTCACTAAATTAATACGACGACGGTAAAATTAAAAGCGAACCATATTCTCAAAAGAATTCCGCCAGAAAATTATACTTGGTATGTCGCCTCGCGTACCGCATAAAACAAATATCTGCTAAAAATGCTGCTATGTAACTGTAAAATGCTCGCCTTTTCGGTAACTTATTCAACGCTTGGGTTGCACATTAACGATGAGAAAATTGAGTAGAAACTGGTACGAAATACCTCTTTTTATAAGTATATGTATTTTTATACGTATTTATAATAATTATTATAAATGTTCAGCTATTAAGTAAACGTTCGCAAGCCATTTCCAGCTGGAAATATCACGTGAAATTAAACGTTTAACCCATAATTCTTAGCTCGAGCTGTATTTCATGCTACAAAACATGCTGAAATTTATCTAGTGTTGCATCATGGTTGTCGTAAACAAGGTGTTATACTTAATAGCGCAGACGCGTTTAAGCGATCTTTCGCACAGCTTACATGAAAAAATACCTACCTACCCGAGCAGCACACTCGACAAATTATCGAAATAAAAAATCGACAAATATCGAATTCGATAAAGTGTCGCGTTAGTTCCGCATAAATCGTGAAATTATCTTTCGATATATAGATAGATTATCGACGAATTATAGTTAATAAAAATTTCGAGATTATAGTAAGATATTTTATCGATAATCTATCTATAATATCGAAAGATAATTTCACGATTTAGGCGGAACTTTCGCGACACTTTATCGAATTCGATATTCTGTCGATTTTTTATCGATTTTTTATTCCGATTTTTTGTCTTTTACTAGCTTTTTTCTATAATTAAAAATCATTAATTAGCATAATTAATACATTAAACTTTGCCTAAACACATTATTCATGTTACGGTAAGAGGATCATTTCAGAAAAAGTCAAAAAAAAATTATAAAAAATCTGCCACCCGTGGGGCTTGAACCATCTACCTCCTGCATGGTAATCCTCTTCCTTAACCACTATGCCATACCTTATCGTTGAGGAATTAGCAATAAAACGCTTATAATAGACAGTTTAGTACTTCCAGACGTGTTGGACTTGGAAAAATTTTCACCAATTTGGAAATAATTTCAAATATCGTCACAAAATCGTTGAAAAATCGTTCGACAAATTTCAGATTATTTGTCGATAATGTAGTTTCAAATATCGCCACAAAATCGTTGAAAAATCGAATTCGAAGAATTTCATATTACGTGTCGATAATATAGTTTCAAATATCGTCATAAAATCGTTTAAAAATCGAATTCGAGAAATTTCAGATTACGTGTCGATAATAAAGTTTTAAATATCTTCACAAAATCGTTAAAAAATCGAATTCGAGAAATTTCAGATTATTTGTCGATAATATAGTTTCAAATATCGTCACAAAATCGTTAAAAAATCGAAATCGAGAAATTTCATATTACTTGTCGATAATATAGTTTCAAATATCTTCACGCAATCGTTAGAAAATCGAATTCGAGAAATTGCATATTATGTGTCGATAATATAGTTTCAAATATCTTTACAAAATCGGTAAAAAATCGGATTCGATAAATTTAATATAATCTGTCGATAATATAGTTTCAAATGTCGTCAAAAAATCGGTAAAATATCGAAGTCGAGAAATTTCATATAATCTTTCGATAATATAGTTTTAAATATCTTTACAAAATCGTTAAAAAATCGAATTCGATAAATTTAATATTCTTTGTCGATAATGTAGTTTCAAATATCTGCACAAAATCGGTGGAAAATCGGAATCGATAAATTTAATATTCTTTGTCGATAGTATCGTTGACGAATATCGTCATAAAATCTTAATAATATCGAATTCGATAGTTTTTAGATTTTTTGCCTATGAAGTTGTACCGATAAATCTTTATAATATCGTGAGAACATCTATAGATTTTCAAACGATTTTTTATCGATACGTTACATCTTCCGATATTATCGATCGAGTGTGCCGCTCGGGTACATTTTACTCGTATAGGTGAATTTTCTGGAATAGTGAAGCTGAATAAACTCATAAGATAAAATATGATTTGTATAATCGAAAATGAAATACAGGGTGTTTCATATAGCTGGTGTTGTTCCTTCACTGAGGTGAATAGACAACTCGTAATGCACAAAAATTGTTACATACGAAGTCAGTGGTGTAAGGAAGGAAGATAGGAAGAAGGTCTACCTACTTTCCTTCCCGCTCAAATGGACAACCACGAGCTCAGGAGTGGAGACTTCGAATGAATAAGATGAAAACCCGTATGTTTTACATATGTTTATTCGAACGTTCAGGCTAGTTTGGTGAAGTCTGACTGAATTATACAGAAGTAGATCTAGCTTAAATACTATTCTTCTATTACGGCATTTATCTAAGAGTATTAAAGTATACCTTTACAAAACTAGGTTGGCGATGTATAAAACAATAAAAAAAATTTTTAAAAAACATTACTCTACTCGGATCCCAAACAATCTTAAGGAGGTGGTTCATTTTCAATTAAAAACCCCTCCAATTCTTTTTCAGTTCCCTACCTCTTGAGGGAGCGAAACTACGGCGAAAAATATTACGTGATGAAAAAGATTTAGGAGTTACAGAGCTTTAAAAACACGAAAAAAACAGTTTTTTCAAAGTTTTAAACTCTTTTGCACCCGCATTTTCAAAGGTGTGCATAGGCAAAAAAAAATCTAAGATCAAAAAATTCGTTTTCTTTAGTACCTACTACTTATCCATCTAACCAAAAATTAGGTAAAGTTTTCTTAATTTCACTTTTCCTGGTCCCTTCAATTTTCAAGATAGGCATCATGTTCGTATAAGATTTTTTAATACTTATGGGTTGCCTATTTACCTTGTGGAAGGAACTGCTTTAGCTATGAAACATCTTGTAAAATTTAAAACAGCACCACAAATAACTCGACGAGAAGAAACACAACAGCTTGCGATACGCTTTGGCAATAAACTCGCTAATGTCGATTAAAATCTGAATATTTTTTCAAGTTTGGCTGCTATTTATTGAAAAACCAACATTTACTCGAGGATTTTCTGCGTTCATTTTTCATTTTCTTTTTTCAAAGTGTTCGTCGGAGTCTAGCGCGTGTAATTAATAACTCCTCGACGACGATTACAACCGTTAAGTTCTCAACTTAACCCAGGCATGTAAAAACTTTTCACCAAAAAAAAAAAAAAAAAAAATTACAACATAAAAAAGTATTAATGAAGTTATATAAAAAAAAGTTAAGTTATCAATCATCTGCGTGTACATCGACAAAGAGCAAGTGAAGTAGAGAAGGAAAGAAAGAGAGAGGAGATCGAAAAGAAAATGAATAAAAAAATAAACCGTTGGAAAAAAAGGAGAACACGAGACTTTTCGTGCGAAAAATGATTTTTAATGAAGTTGCGAAAAGTTTATTAAAATAGAATGCTGCTCTCTTTTTTTCGCTTCTTTTACCCTTTTATCCCTCAATACCGTCACCTTATCAAATTTTTTTACGACTTCATTTAGTATCTTTTTTCCTCCCGCCTCCTGCCTTCGGGTTGAATTAATTTTTTATATAACACTTCTTTTTTGGCTATTAAAATAAACGCGGGAAAATATAATATTTTTCTAACACTCGTAAAATATTAATTTACATATGAAAATTATCACTTTCTTCGGCAGCTTGTTGTCTTGATGGTTAGTTTTTATTACCGCTAATAAATTACGACCGCCGTTTTCATTGGCTGTTTTTAAAGCTTGGTAATATTTTTTCGACGGTAATTTGTTTTATTGGTTTATTAGGTTAAGTATAATTTTATTATTTCGCTAAATGCTCGTGTCAGGTCGATTATCTCATTTACCTACATTTTTTATATTCGTATTTTTTCGTATTACGAAATTACCTTCCCAATCGGTGAAAAAATGCACGAATATAAAATAAATGCTAGAAAATATATAATATTTTCTTTTAAATTTGATCATAAAAAATATAGGATTTAAAAGAGAGAAGTTTTGAATTTTTTTTCGAGTTTTATTTTAAAAATCTTGCTTTAAGCTTTAATTAATTTTTTGAAACATTTTTTATTCTGATTTTTTATTTTAGTTACTAATATTTCGTCTTGAAATATTTTTTCATCGAATGTTTCAGTAAAAATTGAGAGAAAACTTTTTTTTCATCAAAAATTATTCAAAATGCAAAATTAAGTAAATATATTCTGAAATAAAGAGTTTTGAGAAAAAAAAACCTAAGAAATAAAGAGAAATTGTATGAAAATGAATTTTGAGGAAGGTCAATTTTATGAAAAATTCAAGCAAAAATATTTTTGAGGCTCATCAACAAAAAAAAAAAAATCTTTCCAAAATGCTCACAAACACAATAAGCTAATCTGTCTATATTTATAACCTAAAGATTGTATTTTCCAACTTTCCAACTTTTCATTCCATCAAAAAAAAAATCATCACTCATTCCGAGTTTTATAACGCCTGAAAAAATATCCTAAAGTCTTTTTTCCAACACCTAACCTGACCCAACCTAACTCAAGATGTGTAAATATCTTGATTTTGAAGATGCAATGGTACGCAAAAATTTCGAAATATCGCCAAAAAAATTAACGAAGCAAGTGTAATTTTTTACATGAAATAAAAAACCTTGTTGAAAAATTTGCCTATCTTTGAAAATGAAGGTGCTAAAACACTTTGAAAATCGGTATTTTTGATGAGTTCATGGCTCTACGGCGTCCTTACTTTCAAAGAGAGGCAAATTTTTCACATGAATTTTTTTGTTCTTCTCAAAAGGTTACACCTGTTCCTTGTATTGTCCAGTCTGGCAAGTGAAAGATGGCAGTCCGCGTTTCGTTGTCGCATTGCGGGGTTTCTCGGAGATGGTTCATTTTGAGTTGGAAGTCCCTCATAGAAAATTTTAGACACTCAGCTTAAAAGAGAGCGGAGCTAGGAGCCTTCTGATTAGACTTTTAGCCCTTTACCAGGTTGTTGAGAAGTTGAAGATTGCTAAAAGATCTGAGATTTTTGAATTACAAAAAAAAAAAACTTCCACGGGTCTTGCACTTACGCGCA
This sequence comes from Balanococcus diminutus, assembly GCA_959613365.1. Taxonomy (NCBI): domain Eukaryota; kingdom Metazoa; phylum Arthropoda; class Insecta; order Hemiptera; family Pseudococcidae; genus Balanococcus; species Balanococcus diminutus. Next base: position 29,055,362 of record OY390718.1, on the reverse strand, counting down.
AGCCACCCGTAACATCGAATGATGAATTTACAAATGATAGGTACGAATAAGGAATATGTTATTTAAAAATGAGAGATTTCATTCTAAATAATTTTAAAACGAATTATTTAGGTATTTCAAAAAATTGAAAAATTTTTTCTCCAAAAATTTGAGAATTGCATTTACTTTAGAAAAATCAAGAAAATTTATTGCTTTGGAAAATTTATTCATTTTTTTGAAAAAAATTGAAATTTAGTTGAAATTGTTTTCACCCAAAAATAATAGATTTCATTTTAAACAAAAAATAAGATTTTTCTTTCATAAAATGTGATTTGTTCATTTTTAGAAATTTTTTTCATATTTTATTTTTTTCAAAAAATAATGGATGATTTTTTTTTAAATCCAAAAATTTGATAATTACTTTCATTTTGAAAAAATCAAAAAAAATTTCTTTAGGTAGGTATTAAATTTATTCATTTTTTTTCAAAACATTGAGATTAATTTAATTTTTTTTCAAAAATGATAAGATTTCATTCTTAACAAAATAATTATTTTCTCTCATAAAATGTAATATTTACCTATTTTTTTTCAACATAAAAAAATAGGAATTTATTTCTTGATGAGGTATCAGATATTTTTTTTTTTTTTTAAATTAATGATCTTTTTGAAATCCAATAATTTTAGAATTATGCACTTTTACTTTGAAGATATCAAAAAAAAGTCTTCTTTAGAAAATTTATTCATTTTTTTTTTTCAAAAAATTGAGATTAATTCAATTTGTTTTTCCGAAAATGATAGATTAGAATTAGAAAAAGCACGTCTTTCGCACTATACAATATACATAGAGCACGGTCGTACTGGAGAACCTCTGAACCTCTCTCAACCAATGAGAGTGAGAGTGAAGCAGAACGAATCGTAGCACAACGCAATCTATCTGGCTGTAGGTCAATTGAGTCCCGGAAGAAAATTTCTAAACCGGACACAGGTCAATTGAGTCCCTTGCGTTGAAGGGAATTTTCTTCGAGAGTTCACGATATGTATGAGTTGAGTCCCGCATAAGAAATGCACATGTACGAGTTGAGTCCCGTGGTTGCAGTGAGTTCATTGATGGATAATGCGTTTCTAACAAGTTGTTTCATTGATAGGTGAGAGATGAATTAGGTATGAATTTTTAAACCAGTATTTTCGTTGATATGGAATGAATAAAAAATTATCTTTTGGATTTTAGAACTCAACTGACCATTTCCCATCTATCTTGCCCCTTTCTCTTCCAATTTCCTAAAACCAGCGCGCGCACGGACACTTTTTCGTTACATTCGACCATCTATTTTACCTCCTTGTAAACATCATTCAATGTTAAAAAAAAAAAAAAAAAAAAAAAAAAAAACGAAATGTCATCTGCTTGATTCCAAAACTCAGCTCAAATGGCTCATAGTGACGCAAAAAATTCAGTGAGTCAAATTTCAGCTTAATTGGAGTTCACGAGTTGACAAAGTTCCCTCGTTGACTTCAAAAAATTGTTGGTACCCACTACCCAATGATACGATGAAAAAACCTAAAATTCTAGATTTTTATGAAATCGTAAAAAGAATATGAAAAGTCCAAAAATGAATTTTAGGTCCTCAAGACACTTAGGAAATAGTTGTGATTATGAGTTCGCAAAGTAGCGTCATTCTGTTATTTTAAAAGAAAATTGGGGGAAAAGTTCTTTCCAGCATTTTCCAATTCACTAAATTATTGTTCAATTAGTAAACTAAAAACCACGACCAAAGCATCCAATAAGAATAAGAATTATTCCAAGTCATCCTAGACATTTTATCATATGCACGGGTGACACCAAATTCATCAGAAATGACTTCATAGTTTGTTATACGATCAATTTCAGAAGCAATTAGCTAAAAGCTCCCTACTCGATTCAAAAAATTTCCACTCCATTCTATTTCAACTCGAATTACATACCTAATGAATTCCACACAAACTATTCACCTCTTTTTTTCCACCTGAAAAACAAATCTCGACGCAATCGTTACACGTGCATTTCGATTCAACGAAAATAACACAACTATCGATTGTTGAAAAATTTCCAGTTACTTTGAGAACAACTATTCGAACGAATGAAATTTAATTCCTTACAACAAAAGCTTCGCTTGGTATTTTCATTTTATTTTACATTATAAAAAATAAAATGATACGGAGATGCTCGTGTCAGTATGGGATTATACACGACCAAAGCTAGCGAATAGATGACGACATTTCGTTCAATCGTTCCATACCCTATTACTCAAAAAACGCGCGAATTTTACTAGCATTATTACTGGTATTTTGCACAGAATATAGGACAATTTTTTACAGTCTAGATTTACGAATAAATGGCATAAAAATGTGAAAAAAATTGTTATCGCCAAAACGTTATTCATTTTTTATGATCTTTAAATGGGTTGTAGATTAGGGTGGAGCGAAAAAAATCGATGGTCTTCGATTTCGCTAATTTTTTAATATGCTGTTTATTTTGAGTTGAAACCTCCTTATACCAATTTTTAGCCCCCTAGGTCACTCAGGAGGGGAGCTACTGTGCCTCAAAGAGGTGTCATTTTCGAAAAAAACACGGTTTTTTGTTTTTCGGCCCCCTCAACCCCCCTCCCCCCCCAAACAAAAGTTGTCACGTGAGTTTGTAGGTGCAATTTGAGTTTCTACATCGACCTGAACAGTTATTTCTTCGATTTGAAGCCATCTACCGTTCCCCACCCTCTATCTAATATTGGCAGATTTGTACTTTTTCAGTATCGCGAAATCGTTTTTTTTCGCCTAACTTAAAAACTACGCTTTCTACGAAAAAACGTATAATGACCAATCTTGTAGAGCATGAAATTTTCCATCCAACAGATTTCTTAAATTTAACGTTAACCTGAAATTACAAAACTTTAGGCATCGTGTAATTTTCACATCCTATTTATCGTTTAATTTCATTTTATTTTTTAATCACGTAATATCGAGTCAGCGTAAAATTTAAGACATGCACTAGGTGGCAAATTTTATGCCCTACAAGATTGGTCATTATACTTTTTCCCATAGAAAGCATAGTTTTTGCGTTAGACGAGAAAAACGATTTCGCGATTCTATAAAATCGAGGGTGGGGAATGGTAGATGGTGAAGTAGATGGTAAGAAGGGTGAAGAGAATTCTTACCTAACACTCCGCACTCAAGTGGACACCAACGAGCGCAGGAGCGGAGACTGTTCGAATGATCTAACAGGACGAGGTTAAAATTTATGTACGAGTATATTCAAACGATTGTTTCTTCTAAAGCTAGTTTTACAGTGTGAGTTTAACCTTGGTTTAACGTTAAACCGCCCTCTGGTGGCACACGCGTGTTTTACAAGCTGTTAAACCAAGTTTAAAGTTAAGCGGTTCTCATCGAGCGCTTAAATATTTAAACTTGGTTTAAGTGAAATGACGTAGTAATCAGACCAGCACCAATCATATAACAGATTTAAGTAAACAAAACACACCCACTTCTTCAGTACTACCAACTTTCGTTCAAAATTGATAAAAAAAAACTGGTTTAGCGAAACTTCTTCCAAAACATCACTGTAAAACTAGCAAGAGCTTAACTAGGGTTTAAAGTTAAACTGCAGTTTAGCTAAGCGTGGTTGAAACTAGTTTAAACTCGATACTGTAAAACTAGCTCCTAGTCTAATTAGTACAGAAATCGATTAAGCTTAAATAGTGTTTTGCTACATGACTTAAGTAAGAGAAGTAAACATACGCGAAACTGGTCCGGGTGATGCATAGCTCTGCAGACGCTACAATGGCTTCAAATTGAAAAAATAACTATTCAGGTCGATGCAGAAACTCAAATTGCACCTAAAAACTCGCGTGACAACTTTTGTTAGGGGGGGTTTTGGGGGTCAAAAACGCAAAAAATTGTGGGTTTTTTTCGAAAATGACCCCTCTTTGAGGCACTGTAGCTCCCCTCCTGAGTGACCTAGGAGGCTGAAAATTGGTATGGGGAGATTTCAACTCAAAATAAAGAACATATTAAAAAATTAGCGAAATCGAAGACCATCGATTTTTTTCGCTCCACCCTATTGTATGTATTTTTAATATTATATCATACCCATGATGAAATTGAAGAATTACCACAGAGGTATCCATAGGTATCCTCAAAAAGTTTTACAGTTTTTTAAATATTCAACAAGGGTATTTTTAGTACCTACCTACCTTTTTTTTTCAGTAGGTATTGACCGAAAAAAATTTTTAGTTTTTTTTTTCTGATGTCGAATTTGTCACTTTAAAAAAACCTGTAATTATCAGTTTTTCAAAACTTCTCACTCGTTGAGGCCGCAAATACGAAAATTAGGCCGCTTCAACTTCAAACTTACAAAAATGGTAAAAGTTACTTACATTTCGGTGTAAATGTAAAATGAATTTCAACGTGAACACGAGATGGGACATTTACTGGGAGGAAGATTAGATACCTACTCGACGTTTTTACAAAACAACACCACCACGTCACAAGTTGCTTTGATTTCATTAAAAATCATTCGTGAATTTCATAATAATCCGGCAAAAGTTTGCAAACATGCTTTTACCTGTCTACCTTGTCCATCATGGTGAACATTTCGCGTAAGATAATTTCAAAATACCTCGACACCTTCGTATATTTCGTCGGCGGTGTCGTTTCGCCAAATTCCATCTTCGCAAGTGTGAACACTCGGTCTAAAAATTCATCACTCATTAAAACTATAAGCGTCGGTTGCTGCGTTCTCTCCGCGCACTCCTCGCTTATCCAACGAGCTTAATACATACTCGAGAAATATCGACTTTTCTAGAAATGTAATAACAAACTACTTCGGTATAACGAAATCACTCAAAAGTTGGGCTAATTCCGAACTTACTCGCCTTATTCTACGAAACACGTCTTTGTCTTTTGTTTTTATACAGGCGAAGAGAAGGAGCAGGGTTGACGCCGACGCTAACAACAAAAAAATATTCTCGGCTATATTTCAACAAGTTTATCTCATAATTTTTCCTTCTTTTATCAGGCGGTCAGGCGGCGCGCTAGTGCCGCCCACCCGCCCTACCCAGGCTTCTAGTGCAGAGTATAATTCTGTACATAACTCGCCTTTGTTATTTGCGATGCCGCTAACGCATTTTCCACCGAAACTATGCACTTTATCAAAATTTTGCATGAATGAAATTGATTTTATTTTTCAAAAAGCTTTCAGAAAAGTTAAGAACGAAATTTGTACGATGGAATTTGAGGAAGATATGAATCGGCTGCTTTTTGTCATTTTGGTAAAATTCTTCCATAGACAACAATTCTACTATACGGCAAACTACTGAATGGATTTTCACCAAATTTGAAAATTGGGTTCAATGTATTGAGTTTTAGCGAACCGTACAACGAAATTTGAAATTTCCCAAAAATTGCCCCTTCACCCCCCCTTTTTGGGCCCCGAAATTTCGAAAAAATTCAAAATTGCCCTTAAAAGCTCATCTACACATCAAAATGCATGTGTATACCAAAAATGAGCTCAATCGGATAATTATAACCGCAGATAAAGGAGGTCAAAGATTTTGAAATTTTGAGATTTAACCTCACTTTAGACATCAAATGTATCAAAATGGTTATCCGTTCATTAAAACCGATAGCAAAAGGCACATCTGCGTGTTTTTAACTATATATATACATAATTTGAGCTCAATCAGATGTTTACAAGAGTCTGCAGAGCCGATTAATGAAAGTTCAATTAAGAAGTATTGAAATGAATTTGAATTTAACGTTTATCAAATGATAATGTCGCGATCCTAGCGGTAAGAAAATGAAAGTTGTTACAGCGTTACCACTGCAGTGCAGTGTTACCACTCAGTTCTACTTTGTAATTTTTAAAAATATGTAAACAAAAATGATAAGATATAATATGGGTAAAAATAGTGAACCAAAATTTATGGTAAAAATTCATCTTCACACAGACCACTTCTTTTGTAATTTATTTTTACCACGCTTTTATTAGCTTGGTATGTATGTATGTATGTACGTATGTATGTTTGTCTCATGGAACCAAATGTATGTTTTCGACCAATCCTCTCTCATTTAATATTTTACTGGAATTGAAAGAACATAGTGCTTACATTAGGGGTTTTCGAGGTCGCTGAATTCGATTTTCGAACTCAAATTTACCCCCGACCCCAAATTGAGCCCCTATGAGGGGGTTCAATTTTGAAAATTTCAGAAAATCACAACATTGGTATCGAAATGTAGGTTTTCGAGATCGCTGAATTCGATTTTCGAACTCAAATTTACCCCCGACTTCAAATTGAGCCCCTATGAGGGGGTTCAATTTTGAAAATTTCAGAAAATCACAACATTGGTATCGAAATGTAGGTTTTCGAGGTCTCTGAATTCGATTTTTGAACTGAAATTTACCCTTGACCCCAAATTGGGCCCCTATGAGGGGTTCAATTTTGAAAATTTTTAAATTCACAAAATTGGTATCAAAATGTAGGTTTTCGAGGTCGATGAATTCGATTTTCGGACTTGAATTTACCCTTGACCTCAAATTGGGCCCCTATGAGGGGGTTCAATTTTGAAAATTTTTAAATTCACAACATTGGTATCAAAATATAGGGTTTCGAGGTCGATAAATTCGATTTTTGAACTGAAATTTACCTCCGACCCCAAATTGGGCCCTTATGAGGGGGTTCAATTTTGAAAATGTCAAAAATTACAACATTGGTGTCAAAATGTAGGTTTTTGAGGTCGCCAAATTCGATTTTCAAACTTGAATTTACCTCCGACCTTAAGGTGAGCCCTTGAAAGGAGGTCAATGATTTTAACCTTGTAAAACTATGAAATTCAAATATTTTCAACGACAAAAAGAGTTAAATAAAAATGTAAAAAAAAATTAAAAAACCACGCTTTTATTTAAAGTTGGTCGCTTTGTAAAATGTTATTCATAGGGAAGTAGTAAGTAATGCCTTAAAAAACAAAAAATAAAATTTACTTGAATACAAGAATGTGTCATAGAAGAAATTATTTTTTTCTCATAAATTTTAATGATGAAAAGCGTGGTGGGGTGTGCGAGAAGCTAACGAACGCCTTATCGATTAATGCCCCACCACGATTTCATCATTAAAATTTATGAGAAAAAAATAATTTCTTCTATGACACATTCTTGTATTCAAGTAAATTTTATTTTTTGTTTTTTAAGGCATTACTTACTACTTCCCTATGAATAACATTTTACAAAGCGACCAACTTTAAATAAAAGCGTGGTTTTTTAAATTTTTTTTAAATTTTTTTATATTTATTAATCATTATTACAAAGATTATTAGTTCATTGCATTACGAACTGATAACATCCTACACCTAAACTTATGCACATTTTGAGAAGTGTAAATTGTTTAAAGCATCGCCACACTTTTAAGTAACATGTAAGCAAAATAAAGAGTATGCATGCATCTGTAGCAACAAACAGTGGTTTCTATATTTATGGTTGCTCTGTTGTGTAGCATTGTGTAAACTTCTCAATAATTCATCACTGGAAAAAATTCATTCCAACAAACACAAAAAACAACGTCCAAGAAAAATTAGCTGATATTATAGACAGTCAAGAGGAAGACGGAAATCTTCGTGCTAGCAAATCCGTACCCAAAGTTGTCCGGTCCATGTAGAGCGCGCTGCTTGTCAAACTCTCCCTCGTACTTCATGCGTTTTATACGCGTTTATATGGGGAAGGATTTGAAAAACACGTAATTTTTCATTTTTTAGGGGTTTAATTTTTTTTGAGATTTTTTTTTCTTCAAATATATTTTTAATGCAATGTATACTAGCATTTACAGCAGAAAACTCATTAAATATGATTAATTTGTACATCTATATCCGTATTAAACAGTACAATACTACATAGGTAGGTACTTGATATTCAAAATTAGAGATGAAGGACACGTCCTATCTGAATTATTGTGATGACCAAAATTATTCCTACGACTTTAAGCAACAACTTTTGTTTGAAAAGTT